>CM064911.1:75164412-76494412 GCA_032727855.1 Quercus ilex subsp. ballota
TAAAGGGAAAGAAAACTGATTTTAGAACCTGTGCTCTGATACCAAATGATGCGAACCTCAATCGACACGCTTTGAGACCCAACAAAAATATTGGAATACTTGCCCAAGAAAACTAAAATTCAGATTCTTGATAGAAACCTTGACCCAACGTTTATAATTGAAACGCGAACCAAAGGTATAAGTGTAACACCTTGACCCAATGATTATAATTGAATCACGAACCAAAGGTATAAAGTTTGAACGCCACAAGGAAGAATCCCTGATAAGTTCACAGTTCTTGAAGAACCAAAAAAGAGCAAAGCCTCACCTTTTTTAAGTTTTATTCAATAAATATCTCTATTACAATGAGTGCATGCTATTTATAAAACATGATTGGAAATAGAAAATATAAAAAAACGTAATAAATAATAAAACCCTAAATAAAGGTTGATTTGGTCTGAAATTAGTAGATCCAAAATAGGAAAAATAGCTAAAAACGTTCTAAATAATAAAAGCCTAAAATTAAGGTAGATCTGGTCCAAAACTAGATGCTCCAGACTAGGAAAAGTATTTATTAACTGATATGGAGCTGAAAAATCAATAAGCCATTAATCCACGCCATAAATCCCTCCCAATTAAGCCAGATTAGCCCTCAATAGCTTGAATTAAATTTATTACGCCTTCATCTTCCTTTGGGCCAAGTTTGGAATGTCCTGCGTTAGAATCAGCCCAAATCTCTTGAATCAACCCATTAAGTGCTTCTTTGATCTTCTTGGATCTTGCTTTAGTAATAGGCCCAACTGGAACATGCAATAGATCCTTGAATGCTTGTTAATTCTCATCAGTAGTGAACCTATCGTTGCTTGTTTCCTGAATAACACTCGTGGGACTTCAGACATACAAATCCCATGACACTCTATGGAGTTGAACCCCGCCCCATGTATGTGTGTTGTTTGTCATGTGCATGGGTTAGGCCCAAGCCATATGTTGAAACAAAATGTTTTGTCTCTTATTCTTTTGATTCTATTAGCGGAGATCACGAATCAAAAGAGGGGCATTTGTAGATACTGCATTTTGTACCTTAACGACTCGTGCTTCTGATCCCCAATGATGTTAGAATTCTAAAGCCCAAGGTTGGTTTAGGGTCCGATCAAATTAAAATTGACTTAAGGAAAGTGTTTATGGAAAATATAACTTATTTTTGGAACAAAGGCCCGATCAAATTAAAATTGACTTGGGGAAAGTGTTTATGAAAAATATAACTTATTTTTGGAACAAATAAACTATTTTTAGAAAAGAAAGGCCACGGAAACCTTTGGGCATGCATACGCATACATGCGTATGCACATGCATGCTTAAGCTCTGCGTGCGTATACTCTATGCATGTGTAGGGTTCCCAAAACTATGTAAGGCAAGTTTTCTACATTTAAACTTGGTTTGGAACGAATCCCATATTGTCTTGGAGCCGCCCTAAACCCCTATGTTTTGACTATATAAAGCCATATAAAGTACTTTTTCAAGGAGGACGGATCCCGGTGGTAAAGCAAATTAGATTCACTAGAAAATAGTGAATCAAAGAGAGAAATTTTCACAAAACATCCTCAAGTCAAATTTTGCTTGATTAGGACCTCTTTTGGTCTTGATCTTTGAGTTCTAAGTTCACTAACTCTTCTTTGATTTGATTATGAATAGATTGATTCAGGAGAATGGTCAAAACCAACTCTAGAGAGTTCTAGTGTTGAGGTAATGTTTCTAACTTTGGCTCTTCACTTTTCTTTGATTTTCCTTTGTTTTTGTGTTTATATATATGTGTTAAATGCTCTAATATGTTTATTTAGTTTAGGTTTATCTCGTGTTTGTGTTAGAAGCATGCTAGGTTATTAGTTTCCATGTATATGTTGTGTTTTCTCTATTTTTTGTTCTAGTTTTCTAGGTTTAGGAGTGTATGCATACTCTTAGTATGTGTATGCATACGATTAGGATGCGCACACATGCTCTATGTAAGTGCACGCATACTCAAGTCTAAAAACCCTAATTCATTTTCTGTATGATTTTTCCTTTGTTTTATTCACATATTTTCACCTCTATTTAATCTGTTTTGCCTATCTTTTAGTCTATGTTTCTTTGATTTGCCTTGTTTTGTTTGTTTAATCTTTTTTATGCTTAGTGGGGTTTTTATTTTTGAATACCATGAACATGCAGTGGGGTAAGTCATGCATTATCAAACAAAACACCTTCCTATACAACTGGCCTGCGTGTACATGCCTATGAATGTGCATGCATACTCGTGCTCAGAAACCCTAATTTTGATTTTCTTGTTTTTTTTGCTTTATTTGTTTTTACCTAATATGCCTTTGTTCTAACCTTCTTATATGCTTTTGATTTGCTTTTCCCTTTGTTCACATGCTTGTTTGTTTGCTATTGTATGCTAGATTAGGGGTTGTCTTCTTGTTTCTTAATCTTAATACCATGCCATGATCATGCATTCACATGCTCACGCATAATGCCATAGGTGCTGAGATGCTGCAAGTTAAGTAAAGGGTAAGTCATGCATTGGAAATGTTCATGCATTGGTGATATGACGAATATGCTTCTTTGATGTGTGATTTCATGTCTAAATATATTGGAAAACATGTGATGATCTATGTCTGCCCACCATGCCTATATTTGTTGCCTTGGTATGATATGATGGAGCATACTTAGATGTATGATTAGGGTTTGTGATGTGATGAATGTGTTGATACCATGATTAGATGAATGCTAGGGTTATGTGTGGTTTTGGTTTCTTATTTTTTAAGGATAGATATGTTATGTTGTTTTGGGATGAAAGATGCCATGTTGTATGCTTAGATGCATGCTAGTGTGTGTGTGTGTTAGGATACAAAGTGTTGAACATGTTTTTAATGAAGTTAAGAAGTAAGACACAACGATGGGATGCCAACCTTAGGGTTGGGTGATCTTGGGTGCCTAACACCTTCCTAAGAACGTACCTAAACTTTGAATCCATACTCTGGTAGTAAGATCAAAGGTCCTTCCTCGAAAAGGATGCTATATATACGGTTCCTAGACCATTGCAAAAACTAGGTGGCTACTCCCCCCTTATATGTCCACACCATAGTTGACTTCATCCAAAGGGCTAGTCAAAATAACATCATTATAAGTGCTACGAGGAGGAGATGTGGATCTTTCCCATGATCCACACTCTCCTCCATGATTTTTTTTTTTTTTTTAATGTTTTAATACATGTTTTTTGTACAATAATATTCTCATAGTACTTATTTTGATTCATTCCTTGGCTTCTTTGCTTGAGAACATGTAGACCCTAATTTGCCTTAGGGTGCATACACACCTGGGAAGATACGTACGCACTTCCTGAATGGTGTATGCAGTCTTTGAATGATTAAGGTTCATCTTTTGGTTATTTTTTGGAAATCTACCTTGAAAATCAAGTGTGTATGCAGGTAGAAGGATGCACACTTACTTTTCTTACAACGTACACCAATTTGGGCTTCAATAAGATTTCTTGCATTTTCTGTCTTATTGTCATAAATGCCATGTTTATTTCCTTTCCTTGTTCATTTTATTTGCCTTAATTGGGTTTATTTGATGTTTGGTTTGTTTCCTATAGTGTTATTGTAATAAATGTAAAATATCTTCTTTTCTTTCCTTTTCCATGTCAAAACTCTAATTCACTCTTTTTATTCTCTCTCATCCATTCTCTAATTCTAACATGAACTCAACAAGGCTACTAAAAGTCTAAAAGATAAATAAGGAAAACTTTTTGAACCTTAAAAGATTTAGATACTTTCTAAACTTAAAATCAATAGTCAATTAGAATTCAATTGCAATTGAGATTAATTGGCTATTCAAAAATAAGGAAAATATTTTAAAAATGATTTTAATGTGATTAAGGTAATTGATTTGAATTTAAATGGTAAAAGCAAAAGTCAAGTCAATCAAAATTTAATTAACCAAATCTCTTTTAAGCCTTAAAAGACACAGGATTCTTAATGCACACCAAGACCATTTAAGTCTATTAAAGGGAAGATACACATCAATTAATGAAAATTCCACTTCAATTAATGCCCTTTCTCATAAGGATTAAACATCATTTGATGTAAAACTTGCAATTCTATTTGGTATCTACATGCATGTGGCCATGTATATGCATGATTGGGTATACACATGCACACACTTCTTAAGTTGCTCTTACCATGCCATTACCATGTTGTCTTCCATGCCATGCCTTGTTTCCTTGAGTTCAATGCTATGAATTAGATGCTTTCTCCATGACTTCTTGTATGTTCATCCACAAGTTTATGTGCTTGCATGCTCACATGTTTACTTTGCTTTCCATACTTTATCCCACATGACCTGTAGACTAAATCTAGGTCTAGATGCAAATGAAAAATTTTTGAACCTCTAGGATAAATCTACCTCCTATCTAAGTCAAGCAATGATATATGAAGGCCAATTACAGCACGGTAGGCTTGGGGTACCTAATCTATTCCCATCCTATACCTTAACTCCGAACCTTGTCTAGTAATAAGACCATCATAAAGTCATGTTTTGGTTCCTAGACCTATAACCAAGTGGCAAATCCAGTTGCCTCTTTTTAAGATGCACCGCGTACCCTCGGGTTCGTGCTAGCTTTGAGTCTAAATCACTTTTAGGGAGATTAAGTAATGCGCACCCTAACTTCACAAGAAGGAATTGGGATTATGAGACACTGTCTAATAATGAAAAGAAAAAGAAAAAGAACTTTTATATCAAGCTAAATTATAGAGAGGCTTAGTGACTTTGTAGGATCTTTGGATGCTAGGCCCATAACATATTTGTTACCTTAGGCCCAAAACTTTCTTCTTCAAAAAGGCCTTGATTGGGCTTATGATAGCAAATGGGCTATGGGTTTATGAACCTTTCAAGTTAAGATATACATTTGGGCTTTGGGATAAGGCTCTCATATGTGAGATACTTCTTTTCTTTTCATCCTGAAGTCTTAGGGTATACCATAAATTTTAGGTCATCCTTCTAATTTTAATTTTAATTTTTCCTTTAGAATTAAATGATCACAAGATATATGGTTTTACAAAAAAGAGATATAAAATGGTACCTTTTTTTTTTTTATAGGATTCAGGATCTCTTTATGTCTGGGTAAGCTTCTTAATTCGGAAAGTCTTTGCCTGAATGCAGCCTCCACTTTCTTACTCATCTCCAACCACAGCAAGGGGGACAAATAACTAAGTGAAAGTGTGTGCAAAACCACATTAGAAAAGCCTTTGTTAGATTTAGGAGATGGAACACATTGGAGTAAAATTTCTCTATCCTAGTGAAGTTGCCACTGTGAGTGCAAGTGCCCACGACGGGCCTCTCATGGGAAGTATGCCTCGGCTGAATGGATTGGGCGGCACAACAACAAAATGTATTTTTGGTGTTGAAATTTAGTAAGGAATTTGTTTTTGTCATTGTGGGCATAATGAGCGTGTAGTCTTTGGAGAGTGTGCCTTGGCCGAGTGGACTGGGGCGGAGACATAAGGAGTTGCCACCTAGTTTTACAGTCTAGGAACCATGTATATAGTGCCCTTATGTGGAAGGACTGATCTTACTACCAGAGTATGAGTTCATAGTTTAGATACGATTTTGGGAAGGTGTTAGGCACCCAAAACTGCTCAACCTGTGGATCGATTTCCACTCATTGTGTCTTACGTCTTAATCTTATTAAAGGCATGTTCAATATTGCATCTTGAAACTTACACACACAGTAGCATACATCTAAGCATACAACATGGCATTGCATTCCAAACCTAACATACATCTATCATGCTTCTCATATCATCACAAGCATACATCTATCTAAAGCATCAAACAAACATGGCAGAAACCAATAGGCTTGGCAGTAAGATATTGACATCAAACATAACTCAATCATAAAAGTAGTATCCAACAACAAACAAACATGTTCATCACAAAAAATGCATGTTCATGTGAATGCATGACTTACCTTATTGCATCACAGCACATATGGCATCAATGCATGATCATGTGAATGCATGTTCATGGCATTAAAGCAAGAAATAAAAAGAAAACCATAGTTTTATGGTCAAAGGAAAACAAACAATTCAAACATAGGAATAGAGACTTAAAAAGCATCAAAAGGAACCAAACAAAGGCATATGGTGTAAAGGAAACCAAGAAACAGAAGCAGGAAAACTCAGATTAGTGTTTCTGGGCACGAGTATACGTGTGCATACAAAGGCCAGTGTACACAGGTAAGTTGTATGCATATGCATACTTTGAGCCTACATATGCATGCAGGAAGAATGTGAACGTAGACACACCCTAAACCCTAAACCAGAAACATAGAAAATGAATAGAACTTTAAAACAACAAATCTAACAACCTAGCATGCTTTTAAACATAAGAACTACATAGCCCTAAACTAAACAAAGATATTAACACATATATAAAGCAAGAAAACATATTAAAATGTGATTATAATGGAGAAATGGAAAGAAAAAGATTAGAACCCAATTCCTCAACATAAGAAGCTTTTCAAACTTGATTTTAACCATTCCCTCAGTCAATCTATTCACAACCAAATAAAAAAAAATTAGTAAACTTCAAAACTTGAGGATCAAGACCAGAAAAGGTCCCAATTAAAATAAAATTGACTTGAGGATGTTTTTGTGAAAAACTCACTTTTTGATTCACTATTTCTAGTAAATTTTAGGTTTTCCCTTAGGATTTTTGGTGTGTTTTTAAAATATACCATGTAAGGCTTTATATAATTGAAAAATGAGGGTTTGGAATGGCTCCCAAATGATGTGGGATTCATTTCAGACCTTAGTATTTAATGCAGAAAACTTTCCTTTCATAGGTTCCTGAAACCCTAATTGTGTGTGCAGGTTCGTGCCTGTATACGCATGCATCAGGCCTGCGTACATAGGTCCTTGTTTGTGTATGCAGGCTGAGGGTTTTCTTGACCTTTTATTTTCCAAAAATAAATTTATTTGCTCATAAAAAGTTATATTTTCCATTTTAACACCTTTCAAGTCAATTTGTAATCTGATTGGATCCTAAACCAACTTTGAGTCTTAGAATTTCTGTATCATTAGGGAACGAGGGCCCCAATCATAAGGGGTACAAAATGCGGTGTCTACAGATGCCCCTCTTTTGATTCGTGAGTTTCGCTATTAGAATCAAAAGAATAAAAGACAAAACATTTTGTTTCAACGTACGACTCGGGCCTAACCTATCCACACAGCACACAACATGGTGCAACTCTGTAGAGTCGCATAAGATTCGTATGTTCAAATTCCCACTCTTGTTGCTTGGGAAACGAGCAACAACAAGTTCACTATCCCAGAACCTGTTTTGCCATTTGCAAGCAAAAGGCGAGTGACTCACTATCCTGGAGTCACTTAAAAACAAACAAGGCCATCGGCTGCAACCATCAGCCAAACAAACAAAGTGCTTTTACGAGCTTAAAAGGATATATCTCGATGGTGTCCATCCAAGGCTCTTGCCTCAAACTAGTCTTGGTGGCTTGCGCCTCTGTGCAATACTCGTTTTCTTCATCTTTATCTTTATCTTTTCTGGTGAGGCTCTTGCCTCAGGGTGGCCTTGGTCTCTGTCTTTATCTCTATCGCTCCAACTGTGCTTGCATGATCAATTCCATCGGGATATGTGTACAAATATGTATTTTGATTTGTTCAACTGTTATATGGCCAGTGCCTGCATATTTAATTCCCATAAGATATGTGCACAAGTGGCCTTTGTGTTCCAACCCACGAGGGAGTCTCGAGTGAAGAATCCATTGGGGATGATGAAAGACTCACTGGGGAGTATGATTTGCTAAGAAGTTTTGGTGACTCATGGGGGAGCCTTCTTGGTATGTAGTTTATTGGGGATGGTAACTTGCTAAGAAGTGTGTTGGTGATTGTGACCTATGAGGAAGTCTCTAGTAATATGTGGTCCACTAGGAAAGTTATACTATACTTTACTAGGGATTCGGTTGATGGTCTAAACTCATGGGAAGTTTCCTTGGTAACTTTTGATCCGCTAAGTGCTGCTTTTGATGCTTTCCATTCATTGGGGATGCTTTGAAGGTCTTTGTATCCTTTACCCAACTGAGGGTATTTCTATCATTTTAGTGCATTCTTGAATTTTCTTTTTATTATTCCATTACACGAATAATAAAAAGAAAATTCTTATTTATTATTCCATTATTCCATTACACGAATATAGTGCCTTGGTGTCCTTATTTATTATTCCATTGCACGAATATAATTTTTTATTCCCACTTTTTCTATAATATTTTTGTCTCTTCATATCATGCTTTGAGATTGAGACAATTTTTTTCCCTTTTCTATTGATAGGGGTACACTACCGAAAATTAGTCCACAATTCCTACGTGTTTTGACTGCTCTTGCTTTAAATTCTTAAAGTAAATCGAATTACATGAATCATATGTAGAATTTAAGTTACAGCACTTAAGAAACCCTACCTTTTTTAGCCATCACATAATAGTACAAGAGTTTTGGTTGTTATACAAGATATCATATACATAATAATATGGCAAACCAGCTTGATAAGTTGGCAAAACCATTGATTGTATTCTACATTAGTTTTGTTTGGGCTCTTGTTGTTGTTGTTCACTCGTAGTACTGATAGATGAGACACTAACTCAACAAATCCAATTTTCCTCCTCAGAAAAAATGTTAAAGTTGACTAAATTAATGCTATCCTCAACAGCAACAATTTCACTATCATCCTCACCTTGTAAAGTGACTGATTCAAGAATTCAACACCTTAAGCACCCAATGAAAACAATCGAATCATTAGTTTTATATTCCTTGTCAAACTTGTTGAGCATAGTTGAATTGTTCGGGCGAGTCAACAAGTCCTAGGCCATTCATGGGCTAAAATAATTAATGTGAAGAGAAGGTAACTTTAGAATTTTAAAAATCAAATAAAAAATTATTACCTTGTACATCAACTGCAATTTGCATAGTTTTGGACCCAAAATTCCATTTTTTTTTTCATTATAACGTAACCCGGATCACTACTTTTTGCGGCAATAAAATTAAGAAGTGTCCATTGGTATGACGTAAAAACATGCATGATTGGAATTTGAAAGTACATAAGAAGTAGATCATCTAAATCACCGTTCAGCCACAGCAACCTTCATTTTATTTGTCAGAGAGTTCAAATTCTTTTCAGGAAGCAGGGTGTTTAGCTAGCTAATTCTTGGTGTGAGGACAAAGATAGTTCTTCTAGGGACATGTATTTTTACCACACACTTTAACACAATTTACACATTCGTTAATTTTTCATTGAATTACATCATAGGAATGAGAACCATTTGACAACAAACAAAACTTTACATGTGTTAATATTTTCTATATTATACGGAGAAATGCGCCAATTTTCTTGAATTTTGGTACTTGTATTAGAATTTAAATTATATATTGTAGCAATTATATTATTAAAATCAACAATATATTAATCTTGAGTTTTATTTATTTATTTATAATAAATATCAGCTTTATATTTTTGAGTATAATCTTGATTCTTTCTAAGATATATTAAAAAACTTTTTCTGTTGTGGTCTATTGAATCTTATATTTTATATATCTGTAATCCCACTATCAACCCCTGCTGATTTTTTGCAAGATCAAAAACCTTCTAAAATCCTAAGGAATGGAATCAACCTCTCTCTCCCTCCAATTGAGAGCAACAATCTGATTATCCCATGGATTTTCTCAAGCTTCTCAAGGAAAAGCATGTGGTGGTTTGTGCTTCTTTTTTTAAGAGTAATTAGACAACGTGCTTAAGTTTTAATGTTAACATTAGTGCCTAACGTTAACTCTTTAATGCTCAATTATGGACACCTCCACCTCTTATTTCAGTTCTCTCTACCAAGTACCAGCTCTCCCTCTTTCTCTAATTCTCTTAACGGTTGCTTCTTCCCCGTATAGTCAGTCTTTGCATCCCCATGGCTGAAGCATCGGGTAGAGGTTATTTCTTGCGTTTCGGTGATTTTGGTTTTTTTTTTTTCTTGGTGATTTGGTTATTGGTTTAAGATTATAGAAAACCACGTAGGGAAGCTTAGAAACAAATAAGTTCAGCAATTTGGCTTGGTTTTCTAAGCTTCACCCATTACTCATTACACATTCCTAGACCAAACAAGCAGGGAAACAAATCAATTAAAAATTAAAATTTAAGAATCTTCACTGAAAATCAATCTAGGGAGTGATAAGCAGTGCCATGCTAAGGGGTGAGAAGTTTTTACTATAGTGGTTTGGGTTTAGCAGTAGTTCGTTGACCTTATAGTTCTATTTTATTTTAATGTTGATATTGAAAATGCATAGAAGATGTTTGTGAAAATATCTGTTAAAAACTTTGAACTGATGCTAAACTATTTTATTAAGGCTTAAAGTAAGTACTCCTTAAATTTTCACGTTTATGTTCTGTAAGGTTGAATTTAATCAACTATCTTATTGGCTTTATTCCGTACCAAATTTGCTTGTATTTTAGCAATTAGTAACCCTGTATAAAGACGGGAATCATGTAAGGGTAGTGAGTGAGAGAGTGTGAAGAATTACTCAAGATTGTGCAAGGATGTAGAGACTCGCGGTTGGACTCGCGGGTGACTCGCGACTAGCAAGCCGCCAAAGTTGGCACACGTGTGGAGCATGCAATGGAGCTGAAGAGTCATGCCAGCTGTTACACTACAAGACAAAAGTCCCAGGCTGGCTAGACTGTTAGCTCGCGGCTTGAACTCACGACTCAGTCTAGTCGCGAGGCCAAGTCGCCAGACCACACTGTTTAGGAAAAACTGACTCTTCGTATTCCTTTCTCACCCTACTATATATAGACCCTTATACCCACAAAATGTAGAGAGCTTCCAGAGGGAATTTTGAGAGAAACCCTAGAGAAAAATAAGATTGATTCATCCGCAATCTTCACCTAAGAGACTCTTCAAATTCCTCTACTCTCTTCCTCTCTATTGATACATCTTTGAGAGGTTCTTGATCAAATCATTTTTCTCACCATACCCACGTCTGTGAGAAGGTCTTTTGGTGCTAAGGGAAGCAGTTTGGAAGGGACCAATGGTTATTGGTTGATGCTATGGTTTATAGCGGAATCCGGTAAGTTAGAGAAGAAATAGGTTTGGCGCAACCTTGTTGGAGCAAGAAGCTTGAAGGGCTTAGGTACTTGGGTAGATTAGGCTTGGAGGGTCTATTGCTGTTCATGTATCCCAACTACATTTTCTAGTGGATTATTGACTGCTTGGAGGGCAGCGGAGAGGTTTTACGCCGAGAGTTTCGGTTTCCTCTTCGATAACACATCGCCATGTTGTCTTTGTGTTTGCATCTCTCTTTCCTTAATCTTTACCATTTAATTTCTGTTGTAGATGTGATTTTAATTGGTTTAGATTGTTTATCAATTCTGTTATAAGCTTGTTATCATTTTTCGCACATACATTGTTTGATATAAAGCTTGAATTGGTAACTTGTTGTTTGGGGGTTTAAACGTTTATAGTATTTTCAGCGCTATTTGAACATTCAATTGGTATCAAAGCGGGTGCACTTGTTGTGGTTTAAATACCTAAGTGTGATCCTTGACCCCTTGTGTTTATTTGCCATGGATTGTGCTTTGGTTTAAACGTTCATAGTGTTTTCAACGCTATTTGAACCTTCAATTGGTATCAAAGCGGGTACACTTGTTGTGATTTAAATACCTAAGTGTGATCCTTAACCCCTTGTGTTTATTTGCCATGGATTGTGTTTTGTATGCCTCTTTGTATGATTTGGTTGATGATAAATGTAGCATGTCACGTGTTTGTGAAAATACCTCTATGAGTGATAATCCTCATAATTGTGATGCTATGTAACATGAATCTTTGGATGTTGTTGATATTCCTAATATCAAACTCTTAAAAAAAAGGCTAAGAAGTTTAATAAGGATTTGAACAAGTTATTTTGTGAAAATGATGATTTGATTGCTAAACTCAATGAATCTAATCAATTGGTTGAAAAATATAAGAAACTTGCTGAAAATTCTGTTGAAAAGCTGAAAGAGTTTGAATGTTTGAATATTGACTTGGATGCTAAACTTGTTTTGTTTAACAAACTTGTTGATGAGCTAAAATGTGAAAATGAATCTCTTAAGATGCATGCCAAGTGTTTGATTGCTGAACCTATTGTTAAAAAGGATGAAAATATTTGTTGCAATCATGTTGTGGTACCCGATTTTGTGTCTATTGTGTGTTCTACCTCAAAGGACAGATCGCTGTACATTCCTCCACATAAAAGAAATCAAAAGGTGGAGAGAACAACTGTTAAGTCAAAGCCTTCGTTTTGGTCTTAACCTAAGGTTTTGGATGGATCTAAATTTGTTCCAACTTGCCACCACTGTGGTGTGATTGGTCATATAAGGCCTCAATGTCATAAGTTGAAGAGAGAACAAAACCATGTTGCTAGATCCATTCCCAAAAAGCCTAGTGGACCTAAACACATTGTTTGTCGCCATTGTGGTGTTTTTGGTCATCTAAGACCTCATTACTCTAAGTTTCATGCTCTTAAAAGAATTAAAAGAAAAGAGAAACATGAGTTTCTTGGAAGTTGTGCTAAAAAGAGTAAACTGGTTTTGAGTGAAAATAGCATGTTGTTAAAGAAAATATTTAATGCTTTTAACTCTTTGACTATGTGCATCTCCGGTTCTCATTCTTCTAACCCTCGTCTCACTTCTCTTGAGACACTCATTCCAAACAGTCGTTCCATTTGGATGAGGAAGGGTTCCTATGGTTGAGCTTTTGTTCTTTTGGTACTTGATATAATTCTTTCGATCTTTGTAGGACCCTTCATGCATTAGATGCCATATCTTCATGCATTTGTGCATCTTGCATTAATTTGTATGCATTGTTTTGTTTTTGATCTTACTTTTATGTTTCAGTTTTGTGTGTAGTAAAAAAAAAAAAAAAAAAAATTCAAAATCACATAAAAAGTGAAAAATTCAAAAAGTTTGATTGTATATGTTTGAGCACATATCACATTTGAGTTTTGCCTTGTACCTCCATACAATTGGCTTTGTGTATTTACGAGTTTAGCTTGTTCTTTATACACTTATATCTTTGTGAGAAAAATCTTGACATCTTTGTGTGATTGTTGTAAATTGATCTTCAAGTTTGTCATAAATGATTAACCAATAGTTATGTTGTTTTTGATACATGCGCAAACTTGTGCCTATATATCTTCCCACTCTTTTATATATTTTTGCTTAAAGAGCCCAACAAATGTAAATCTCAAAATAAAAAGAGATAATGAGCTGCAAAAGCCGTTGCACATACTAGTATTTGATTAGGAAAAAGGGAAAACGACTTTTATGAAAATGTATGGTGCCCAAATTGAAATATCAGAAATTTCAGGCATCGATCTCAAAATGAGATATATTGATTCAAAATGAACAAATGTTATGAATTGTAAAGAAGCCAAATGAAAAGCTTCAAAGTTGTATAATCATTTTCTTGTAGGAGGTCATATATGTTCATTTCTATAATTGAGATAGACCACTTGTCTTAGTACTAGTTGTGTATGACTTGATTAAATTGATCATTGAAGCTTTACTCTATACTAAGGACTATTCCACATTTGATACACACACATAACACACATGCCTAATGTTCAATAAATGCCTCATTCATTTGTTCGATTGTACTTGTTTAAATGTAATGTGTGTGTGCTTAACTTTATATAGATCAATCCAAAAATATTTTTGATCATTTTATATGTTTTTGGAAGTGATTTTTATCACTATTTGTGTTCATGTTTAGTCCTTACTTTGTTTTTCATAGTTTAAACATGTTCTTGGTTGAAAAACAAGTGTCAGTATTTTTGGCGACTCGTTTTGGTGACTTGCCCAGTCGCGAGTTTTGGCGACTCGTTTTGGCGACTTGCCTAGTCGCAAGCCCAATCGTGAGTTCAAGCAGAATGGTTTCGCGGCTCACTGGCGACTCGTTCGCGACTCGCCTAGTCGCCAAACGCCCAGAAACAGCTTTTTAAAGGACTTTTTGTGGGAAACCTATTTTAAACCTCTCCCATACTCTCTTAAACCCCTCTCTCATTATTTTTACATCAAAACCCAATCAATTTGAATGATTTTTTATTCTATTAACATCTCTAAGGTAATTTTAAACTCTTTTCTTTGTTTTGGATCCTTGGATTATGTTTTGGTGAGTTTTGTGCTCTTGGTTGGGATTTTCATCATAGTGGTTGGGAAATTTTATTTTTTGGTCAAATTTTTGTTTGGGATTGGTTTCTTTTGATGTTTTGCTTTGGATGTTGGCCCCTTGTGGCAAAAAGAGCATGTATTAAGGGTGGTTTTCATGATGTTCATGCATTGTTTTACATTGTTGTTCATAGTGTGCACGCTAGGTATTTGATAAAATGCCTCTTAGGCATTTTCTCACTTATTTGGACTCTGATGAGTACCAATCTTTGGAGTTTCTCATGTTTCCTCATTAGGAACATGTTTGGTTCATTGGTTGTGTATTTAACACACCTTGCCCCACATGTGTATTTTTCATGCATTGGTCATGCATTGCACATAGCTACCTCTTGCACACACCTTTGCTACCCTTGTTATGCATTGGTTCATACATTCTTTCTTCATCCTAGCCTGTCATTGTTTACCTTATGCTTTGTAGCATTTTGTTTTGTCCTAGGTTTGAACTTCATTTTGTCATTCATCTCCCACCTTTCATGCATCATTGCACCCCTCATGCATTATTATCATTGTTCATACCTTCATCTCGTGCCCTCTTTTCTCCTTGACCCCTTTGTCTATTCGTGTCAAAAAGGGGGAGAGTATACTCTAGAGTAGTATACCGGAGAGTTTTGTCATTTCTATATGACTCTTGTGCACATTCTTAGGGGGAGAAATTCCATTTCTCGAGCACATTTGTAGGGGGAGAGATATTCCATAGGGGAGATGCATATACCAAGGGGGAGAAGACATTGTTTGGTCAAGTTGTTCACATGTTTCACATCATGTTTTCTTGATCGCAATTTACTTGTTATATTATACTTGTCCGTTCATTACTTGCTTTACATAGAGGGTCTAATGTGTTTTGTGCAAGTGTTTCAGGTTATAGGCATATATGTTCCAAGTTCATCATAGCTCCTATGATTCATGATAGGGGGAGTGATATGATAAGGGAAGTACTTTATTGTTTGTGTAAAGTTGTTATTTACAACTATGTATTTTGTTGCATTTTATTCCGTACCAAATTTGATTGTAATTATTATCAATCATGTATACCCTGTATCTATTGTGGGATTTGTTATAAGGGTTGTGTGATAGAGAGAGAGTGTGAAGACTCAAGCATTTGAAGGATGAAGAATTCTCGCGGGTATGTCGCGACCTAGCTTCCTGTGAAGTGAAACATGTGCCCTGTACATGTTGGAATGCGAAGAGTCAGGCCAGGTAGAGACAGCTGTGTCTCGTGAGTATCTCGCGGGTAAGGCCTTCCTGCGAGACACCCACGAGGCTATCTGTTCTGCCAGCCTGTACTGAATGACTCACACTTTCTGTGCCTATCCTATATATACCCTCATTACCCACAAATGTTGAGGAATGCTTCAGAGAGAAAAACCCTAGCCAAACACATTGAGAATTAGAGATTGTCATCCCCACCTTTCTCTATACACTTGCTTGTGGTATCTCCTCAACTCGTCCTTCTCCATTTCCATACCATTGAGAGGTTGATAGCTCAAACACTTACCACACCCTTTGAGAGTGTTGTGTGATGTTTTGGTGCTGCTGGAAAGCATTGGAAGAAGCCTGGAATGGCAGATGCAACATGGAGCTTGTTGCGGGATCCGGGGTGCTAGACAAGACACGGTTCCGAGAAGCCTTGTTGGAGTAGAAGCTTAGAGGGCTTAGGTACATCGAGTAGATTAGGCTTGGAGAGTCTCTTGCTAACCCATGTATCCCAACTGATTGTCTAGTGGATTGATTTTCGCTTGGAGGGCGGCGGAAAGGTTTTTCGCCGAGTTCTTCGGTTTCCTCTTCGAAAACACGTCTCGGTGTTTTCTGTGTTTGCATTTCTCTTCCCTACTCTTTTATATTCCATTATACTACTGTGTTGCTTAGTTTATGGATTAGAGTAGCTTTTTGTTCATCCGCTCGCATTTACACTATTCCGCACTTAATATTAAGTTAGTGTAAAATCTATCGAGCCGTAACTTTAATTGGGGGGTCTAAATTGCTATTGTGTTTTCAACACATTTTTGAGCTTTCAATTGGTATCAGAGCGGGTACACTTGCTGTGGTTTAAATACCTGAGTGTGATCCTTGACCCTATTTGAGATGGACCGGTCTCAATCGCTCAATGTTCCACCATTTTTTGATGGGAACAATTATGCCTTCTGGAAAGTCAGAATGAGAGCATTTTTATGCTCTATAGATGATACCGTGTGGGATACGGTTGAGATAGGCTGGACTAAGCCGGAGGATCCTAAGTCCACTTGGGATAAGGCAGCTCTCGCAGCAACCAATGCTAATAGTAAAGCTTTAAATGCTATTTTCTGTGGTGTGTCTCTTGATGAATTCCACAGGATCTCTCATATGACGGTAGCCAAGGAAGCTTGGGAGATTTTGGAGACAACATATGCGGGTACGAAGAAAGTTAAGGACATAAAGTTTCAGATGCTTACCACCAAATTTGAAGAGCTCAAGATGGGTGATGATGAACCATTTGATTCATTCTGTGGGAAGCTCAATGAAATTGTGATTGCTAAACTCAATCTTGGGGAGAAAATTGAAGATACTAAGGTGGTGAGAAAAATATTGAGGTCCTTGCCTGAAAGTTTTAGAGCAAATGTTACAGCCATAGAAGAAAGCAAAGACTTGGATGAGATCAAAATCCAAGAGTTGATAGGGTCTCTCCAAACGTATGAGCTGGGACTGCCTTCCCATAAGACGAGTAAATCGCTTGCTCTTAAAACCATCACCGAAAGATTGGATGATCCTTCCGAAAAAGATGGAGTGGAGAAGGAAGTAGCATATCTTGCGAAAAACTTCCGAAAAATTTCTGAAGATGAAGAACAGTGGGAAACCATTCAACAGAGGGAAATTTTCATCTTTAAGAGGTGATAGGAAAGAGTTTACGAGGAAAGAAGGGAAGGATTCTCAACCTCCTTCAGACATTGTGTGCTATGAGTGCAATGACCATGGACATCTAAAGAAGGAGTGTCCAAATTTTCTGAGGGGAAAAGGCAAGGCTTATGCCACAACGCTCAGTGATTTAGACTCTTCTGATTCTGACTCGGAAGAGAGCTGTGACGGAGAGGGAAACTACTCCACCTTCATGAACATTGCTCATGTGGAGTCATCGGATGATTTGGGTGCACTTGTGAAGGAGCTTAGTGAGCATTCTGATTCAGAGTTTATTGGGATTGTGGAAGAATCAGACGCTGAAGAGGAAGAGAATACAGCTAATCTTCAAGAAAATTACTCCTTACTACTTGAGAAGTCGGGAGAGTATTCTAGAGTAGCCAAGGCAGCTGTAAGGAAAATGAAGAAAGCTGAGGAAGATTATAGAAGTCTCTTGGTCAGATATAAAGAGGCTAAGTGTGAGATTGTGACACTAAATAGGGAGCTGTCTGAAGCCTATACGAAGGTGAGGTTTCTTGAGCAAGAGGTTGTGTAAGTTCATGCTAAGATAGAGAGAGTCTCCTCTCAGAAGTTAGAAGATGTTATATCATCTCAAAAACCTTCTTCAGACAAGTCCGGGTTGGGATACACCGGAGGAAGCTACTCATCAGCCAAAGTCACCTAAGAAGTAAAGTTTGTGAAGGCAAACGAGACGGTTGTAGAAGAGCCCATTCTTGAGAAAGTTGAGGATGTAAAGAAGAAGAATGTGGCTGAGCAACGAATGGTGAATAAGCCCGAAATCAATCTGTAGTTAAACATGAAACCAGAGGAAGATCTCTCCCAAGATCACAACGGGGTCCTAGAACGGATTATGTGTGTCATTATTGCGGACTGCAAGGACATACCAGACCCAACTGTCAAAAGCTGAGATCAGACAACAATGCAAGCACACCTCGGTCACGAGGAAGGAGAAATGACATGAGGTCTTGGGGTGGTGAGCAACCAAGAAGTCAAAATCGTGATCCCGATATGACGGACATGATGAAGATGATCGGTGCCTTCACCACTTGCTTGGAGAGTTTCACCAGAAGGTTTGAAAGTCCAAACTATCGTACCTCATCTGTCAAGGATATCACCCTAAACGCACGTGACGTGTGGGTGAAGAGGGGTACTCATGCATAAGCATTATAACATGTCCATGCATAAATTCTTTCAATGTTTAGGGACATTTGTTGTTGCATCATTTCATGCATTGCTTTCTTTTTATTGTTGTTCTTTTATCTGGTTGGTTTGTACTAGCTGCTTTTGTTGATCTTACTTTTCTTGTTCTGTTTTGGGTGTGTTCAAAAATTCAAAAACCCATAAAAATTGAAAAATCTCAAAAGTTTGATCACTTGTTTTGTGTATGTCACATGTGAGTTTGGGCCTAGTACCTTCGTACTAATGGCGTAGTGCATTTACGATCTTGGCTTGTTATGTATGCACTCTTTTCTGTGTGGAAGAAATCTTGAATACTATGTGTGAATGTTGTAAATATATCTTCAAGTTTGTCATGAATGATTGGTCAATAGTCTTGTTGGTCTTGATACTTGCATTGACTTGTGTTTATATCTCTTCCCACTTTATTTTTATGTTTTTGCAAAAAGAGCTCACCAAATGTAAATCTCCAAATGAAAAGAGATATTGAGCTGTAAAAGTCTGTCGCACACACTAGTATTCGACTAGGAAAAATGGAAAGCGACTCTTCTTAATGTGTTTTGTATGGTGCTCAAAAAGCCAAAGGCTAATCATCAATGTTGAAATATCATAAATTTCAAGCACCAATCTCAAAATGAGATGTTTTTGTCCAAACAAAATAAAATGGACCAATTGCTATGCCTTATGCATAAGCCAAATGAAAAGCTTCTGAAGTTATGTATTCAATGTGTGGGAGGTCATATATACTCATTTCTATAATGGAGATAGTCCACTTGATTTCGTATCAGTTGTGTATGACTCGATTGAATTGATCATTGAAGTTTCGCTCTGGTCTAAGGACTATTTCACATTTGATACTCACATACAACACACAAGACTTTGATTCAATCAATGCTTATCTCATTTGTGTGATTGTATATGTTCAAATGTGATGTGTATGATCAAGAACTTGTTGATCAAACCCAAAAAGATTTTTGAGTGTTTTATTTGTTTTTGAAAGTGATTTTATACTTTCGTGTCTTTTGTTTTTGTTCAAAATGCATTTTTGTGTTTGTCTTCAAAAAACTGGTTCAGGGGTTGTTACGCGAGAAGCTCGCGACTTAGAGCTTCCCGCGAAAAGGGCTTGAGGGAAATAATTTTTTCATCATGTCACACAGAAATTATCGCGACTGTATCACGACTGTCTCGCGACCAACAGCTTCTCGTGAAATGCTGTTTGGCAAAAACTGGATTTTTTCCAAATTCAGACAGAAGGTATCGCGACTATCTCGTGACTGTTCCGCGACCTAGAAGCTTCTCGAGAAAGTTTTGTGCTTCAGTGGCCATTCTCGCAACTGTCTCGTGACTGTGTCGATACTCTCTAACCCGCGAAAAACACGTGTTTTCAGTTTTATATTGCTGATGTGACAGTTTTTCAAATCACAAACACTTCCCTCGCATAACCCCCTTCGAGCCCTTTTCAACCGAAATCACTATTCCATTCAAACCTCTTCAATCCAAGCATCTTTTCTACTTTTTCCTCTTCAAGGTATGTTTTATAAACAATTCTTTTTAAGTTTTTGCTTAGATTATGCAGAATTTTTGTTAGAGTTTTGCTAATTGGGGATTTCGAAAATTTGGGTTGGCTTTCTAAATTGGGTCAAAATTTGTTAAATCTTTTGATTGGGTTATGTCCCATTTGATGTTTGTGCATCTATGTTGACCCCTTGTGGCATTTTAACATGTATTGAGGGTAGATTTTCCCATGTTCATGCATTGTTCATGCTTAAAGTAAATTTGTGCATGCTAGGTGTTTGACAAAATGTCCGAGTGACATTTTTTTGCCTAATTGGAATCAAGTGATTTCAATCTACGGGTTTTCACTTGTTTGACCATGTTTCACTTAGTGTGGACTTTGTTCATATGTTTCATACTCTTTGCCTCAATGCCATGCCATGCACACACTAGGCACACACCTAGGCATCCCTTATGCATCTGGTGCCGCACTCTCATGCATCAACACACACACCCACATGCATTAGCATATGCACACATAAGCACACACATGCACAGTCTCTTATTTTCATGCATTGTGTTTATGCTTTATAGGTTTGTTTGTTTAAGCATGCTGTTTAGAGTTGATTTTGCTCTGTTTTAAGTTACTTTAACTTTGTTTTGGAACTAACTTGAATCTAATCAAGTTTTGTTTTTTGTTTTGGTGTTTGTGCACATGTTCCCTTTCTGCTTTGTGAAACTATGCAGATGTCTCCCACCAAGCATGCAGCTAAGAAGAAACCAACTTCAAAGCGTGCACGCATTGATTCTGATCATTTCAAGTCTGCTGAAGCAGATATGAAGTATAATGACTGCTATAAGGACAAGACGATCATCATGGAGAGAGTGGTTTAGTTAGAAACTCTTGAGGACACTTTCATCCCTGAAGTGTTCAAAGATAGAACTTGGACCAAGCTGTTGAATCCAGTTGGGGTTGTTTATTTTGAGATAATCAAAGAGTTTTTCTCAAATGCCACTTTCAACGGAGATCGTATCGAGTGCTGGGTAAGACACAAAGAATTTGTGATTACTAGAGAAATCATCTAAGACTTTTTGGAAATTCGTCCTCCATCTCAGCCAATTACAATTGCATATGAGGACAGATTGGGCTTTACTGCTGAGATGATTACAGTTCTTGGTGGTGAACGAAAGAAATCATCCATGAACACAATCAAATTTTCTCTGGAAATGAGGACACTGAGTTATGTGATGATTCATAATCTGTATCCGGTCACCAATCTCACCACACTATCTGCTCCGAGAACAAGATTCCTGTATGATCTCTTTACTCATACGGAGATAGACATTTGTGGTCATATCATCCATGTCCTAAAGAAGAGCATTACAAAGCAGAATACAAGAAACTAAAGATCGAAAGAAATGCAAGTGAAACAATGTGAAACAATGCATGAATATCATGAAATCCACCCTTAATATATGTTCTTTTTGCCACAAGGGGCCAACATCCAAAGCAAATCATCAAAAGAAACTAATCCCATAAAAAAATTTGACACAAATTAAGGTTTCCCCACCCCTATGATGAAAATTCCAACCAAAAGCACAAAAACTCTCCAAAACATAATCTAAGGATCAAAATCAATGAAAAAAAGTTTAAAATTACCTCAGAGATGTTAATGGAATGAAAAACCATTCAAATTGGTTGGGTTTTGATGCAAAAATATTGAAAGAGGGGTTTTAGAGAGGATGGGAGAGGTTTAAAACAAGTTTCTCACAAAAAGCCCTTTAAAAAGCTGTTTCTAGGCGTTTCGTGACTGGTGAGTCGTGAAAGCCAATTTTCATTAAATTTTCAATGTCTTTTTTGCGACTCGCAAGTGAGTCACGAACCTCTCTGCCAGAGAACTAAAAAATGCAAAAAAAATTCATTTTTTCAGTTTCACGACTGGCGAGTCGCAAGCAAGTCGCAAAAAACTCTAACACCTCTTTTTCAACACAAAACATACTTAAAACAATGAAAAACAAAGTAAGCACAAAACATGAACACAAAAAGTGATAAAAATCACTTCTAAATACAGATAAAATGATTAAAAATCTTTTTGGTTAGATTCATATATAGTTGAGCACACACACATCACATTTAAATAAGTACAATTGACCAAATGAATAAGGTAATCATTGAACATTAGACATGTGTGTTGTGTATGAATATTAAATGTGGAATAGTCCTTAGTTTAGAATGAAGCTTCAATAATCAATTCAATCAAGTCATACACAACTAGTACTAAGTCAAGTGGTCTATCTCAATTATAGAAATGAACATATATGACCACCCACAAGAAAATGATTACATATCTTTGAAACTTTTCATTTGGCTTCTTACAATTCATAACATTTGATCATTTTTTATCTTTACATCTCTTTTTGAGATCGATGCCTGAAATTTTTGATATTTCAATTTGGAACAAGCCTTAGGCTTTTGGTACCATACATTTCAATACATGTTATTTTCCCTTTTTCCTAGTCAAATACTAGTTTGTGCGACGGCTTTTTCAGTTCAATATCTCTTTTCGAGATTTTAACATTGGTTGAGCTCTTAAGCAAAAAAAATGAGTGGGAAGAAATATAGGCACAAGTCTACGCATATATCAAAAACAACATGACTATTAACTAATCATTCATGACAAGCTTGAAGATCGATTTACAACAATCACACATAGTTATCAGGATTTTTCCCACAAAGATAGATGTGCATACATAACAAGCTAAGCTCATAAATGCACTAAGCCATTTGTACGAAGGTACAAGGCCAAACACACATGTGATATGTGCTCAAACATATATGATCAAACTTTTTGAATTTTTCACTTTTTATGTGGTTTTGGATATTTTACTCGCACAAAACTAAAACATAAAAGTAAGATAAAAACAAAAACAATGAATATAAGAAATGCAAGTGCACAAAATGCATGAAGATATGACATTTAATGCATGAAGGGTCCTACAAAGATCGAAAGAATTAGATCAAGGACCAAAAGAGAAAAAACACAACCATAAGAACCCTTCCTCATCCAAACGGAACAATTGTTTGGAATGAGTGTCTCATGAGAAGAGAGATGAGGGTTGGAAGAATGAGAACCGCAGATGCACATAAACAATGAGTTAAGAGCATTAAACGCTAATAACATGCTTTTTTCACTTAAAACCGGTTTACCCTTTTTAGCACAACTTCCAAGAAGCTCAAGTTTCTCTTTTCTTTTGATTCTTTTAAGAGCATGAAACTTAGATCAATGAGATTTAAGATGACTAAAAGCACCACAATGGTGACAAACAATGTGTTTAGGTCCACTAGACTTTTTGAGAAAGGATCTAGCAACATGGTTTTGTTCTCTCTTCAACTTATGACACTGAGATTTTATATGATCAATCACACCACAATGGTGACAAGTTGGAACGAACTTAGATCCATCCAAAACCTTAAGTTGAGACCTAAACAGAGGCTTTGACTTAAAAGTCTCTCTCTCCACCTTTTGATTTCTTTCATGTGGAGGAATGTACACCGATTTGTCATTTGAGGTAGAACACACAATATGCACAAAATCGAGTACCACAACATGATTGCAACAAATTTTTTCATCCTTTTTAGCAATAGGTTCAACAATCAAACACTTGGCATGCATCTTAAGAGATTCATTTTCACATTTTAGCTCATCAACAAGTTTGTTAGACAAAACAAGTTTAGCATCCAAGTCCATATTCAAACATTCAAACTCTTTCAGCTTTTCAAGAGAATTTTCAAAAAGTTTATTATATTTCTCAACTAATTTGTTGGATTCATTGATCTTAGCAATCGAATCATCACTTTCACAAATGAACTTGCTCACATTTTTATGAAACTTCTTAGCTTCTTTCTTCAAGAGTTTGATGTTTGGAATATCAACAACCCCCAATGATTCAAGTAATATGTCATCACAATTATGAGGATAAACACTCATAGAGGCATTTTCACAAACACGTGGCATGCTACATTCATCATCAACCAAAACATGCATAGAAGCATACAAAGCACTATCCATGACATATAAACACAAGGGGTCAAGGATCACACATAGGTATTTGAACCACAATAAGTGTACCCACTCTAATACCAATTGAAAGCTCACTTAGTGTGTAAAACACTTGTGAATTTTAGACCCCAAATTCGAAATATCTAATACAAGCTTATATTCAAACAATTGATGTGCGGAATGATAAATATAAACAATAACCATATTGGCAAAACACTCTAAACCATAATTAATCACAAATACAGCAGCAATTAAAAGAAAAAGAGTAGGGAAGAGAGAAGCAAACACAAAGATAACACCGGCACATGTTATCAAAGAGGAAACCGAAGAACTGGACGAAAAACCTCTCTGCCGCCCTCCAAGCGCTAAAATGATCCACTAGAAAATTAGTTGGGATACATGAATAGCAATAGACTCTCCAAGCCTAATCTACCCGATGCACCTAAGCCCTCCAAGTTTCTTGCTCCAACAAGGTTAAGCCTAATCGTGTCTTCTCTAGCTTTTCGGATCCTGCAATAAGCTTCATATTGCATCTGCCATCCTTGGCATTGTCCAATGCTTCCCAAGCTCCAAAAACACTCTCAACACTATGAATGGATGTGGGTAGTGTTTGGATACAAATCTCCTCTCAATAGGTATAACAATGGGAGAGGGAAGGAGAAGAGACTACAAAGATTTCTCTCTAAGAATAAGTTGCCCTCTCTCTACTAAGGTGGGTGTGTTGTAGAAACCTTTCTTAGGATTTTTCTCTCAATAAGCTCCTTACCATTTCTGTTGGTCATAAGGGTATATATAGTATGAGTGATGGGCAAATAAGTCACTCTAAAAAATCCTCTAACTAGTGAAATTCGCGGGTCACTTGCAGGTCATCTGAGTCGCGAAAACAGCTAGCACATGAATCTTCAACTTCTACAGCTGTCACTTGACTATTCAACTTCTGGCATGTGCTCCTCATGTGACTTTTAACTATCTTGGTCAAATCTCCACCACTTAATACTAAACCCATTACAAATAAATCCCACAAAAATACAAGGAAATAATTTTATGCAATTACAACACTTTTTGTCATGGAATAAACCAACACTAATGTTATGAGAAAAATCATAACTTAACAGAGGAGGAAAGTTGGATTTGTTGAGTTAGTGAGTGTCTCATCTATCAGTACTAAGAGTGAGCAACAACAACAAGAGCCCAAACAAAGTGAATGTAGAATACAATCAATGGTTCAAGCAACTTATCAAGCTGGTGTGCCATATTATTATGCATATAATGTACTAGATGACAACCAGAACAATCGTACTATTATGCGGCCACTAAAAAGGTAGGGTTTCTTATGTTTGACATTTTATTGTTTTATTTTTGTGTAAACATATAATCAACTCAAACTTTATTTTTCTAAACTTTGGTCCTTGTAATTTTTCATCTATCATATGAGAAATAAGTAAGTTTATGAATCAATTTACCATATCTTTCCTCCATTCACATGAAAAACATAATCACTATGTGAATGTGCTAAGTAGATGCATAGAGAAGAATATTGCATATAAATAATGAATGACAATATAAAAACTGAATGTTAACAAGTAAATAAAAAAAAAAAAATACAAAAAGAGGTATGCTTTTCTTAAAAAATAGATCATTTGTAAGAATTTAAATAAGTTATAATTCAATGTAGTCCCAAATATATTAACTTAATCACAATGGATAGAAGAATGGGAAAAAATAATTAGATTAGTGTAATATTAATTACATACAACTATAGTAAATGCAGTTAGGAGAGTTGGCAATTGTTGCCAATTTAGCACCCAACACCTATATGCTGCAGGATAAATCTCAGAGTTTAGGATGTTTGGAATAGTAAAAAGGCCTAATGCATACAAAAGTATGTATACATAAGCAAAAAATGATAGAAACAAGCCTACAGTTGATAAATAAACCTACATGAATATAGTTATCAACGCAATAATTATGGTTGATCGAACAAACAAAGATCTTCATATGGCCAACTAAGTCAACCAAAATTAAGTTGTGACATTGGTGTATATGGACTTCATTTCTTCTCTAAGGGGGATAAGACATCTGAACAAAAATCCTTAATCTCAAAATTTTTTTTTTCCCTATTCAATACTTTGTTACTCAATTTAATAATTTATAATAAATAAATGTTAATAAATTTTTTTTATGGTAATGACAGTAGAATGGAATTAAGGTGCTAAGTAATTTCCTTGTAGTGCTTATAGTTTTTTTTTTTTTTTTTGAGAAACCTTGTAGTGCTTATAGTTTTATTGACATTTTATTGTTGTATTTTTGTGTAAACATATGTTTACATAAATAATCATCACTAACTTTATTTTTCAAAACTATGGTTCTTAAAATTTTTTATCTATTATATGAGAAAGAAGTAAGTTGACAAATCAAAGTTTACCAAATATTTCCTCCATTCACATGAAACACATTTTCATTACGTGAATGTGATAAGTAGATACCTAGAGAATAATATTGCAAATAAAAGATAAATAATAATATAAAAAATGAAGGTTAATAGGTAAATAAAAAAAATAGAAGTAATTAAAAAAAAAAAAGATCATTTATAACAATATAAATAAATTGTACCACAATTGAATCCCAAATGAATTAACTTAATCATAAAATTTGTAAAAGAAAGAAAGAAATAATTAGTTTAGTGTAATATTACTCAGTGTTATCGTACAGGTAGTTACAACCATTGGTAATTGTTACCACTCTGGTGCCAAGTATTTGACGACTGAAGTATAAATGAAATGCAACTCTAGCACTACAAGTTGCCAATGCAACTCCAAACTCCAAAATGCTGAATAATAGAAAAGCCTACTGTATATGAAAATTTTGTACATATAACCAAAACATGATAGAAACAAACCTACAACCGCCAAATAAACCTACAAGAATATAGTTAATGACACAATAATTATGGTTGATAGCAAAAAAACAAAGATCTTCACACAGCCAACTAAGTAGCCAAAATTAAGTTCAAACATTGGTCTTTATGGATTTTATTTTTTCTATAAGTGGGGTAAGATATAGGAACAGAAATTCTTATTCTCAACCTTTTTTTTTTTTTTTTTTCCTTTTTAATTCTATTCAATACTTTGTTACTCAATTTAATAATTTATAATAAATAAATGTTAATAAATGTTTTTTTAGTAACGATAGTGGAATGGAATTAAGGTGTTAAGTCATTTCCTTTTAGAGCTTATAGTTACGTTTGACATTTTATTGTTGTATTTTTGTGTAAACATATGGTTAAACAAATTATTAACCAAGACTAAAAAAAAAAAAAAAAAAAGTAGATAAAAGATAGAAAAATTATAAATAAATAAATAAAACCTAAGACTAAAAGTTAAGTGGGTAGGAGTTTCAAAAAAAAAGTTGTGTGTAGGCTTTAGCGACAAATATATTCTTCTCTAATGTAGAACTTCCACGACAAACCTATTTTCGTTACCAAATATGTTCCTAGCAAACTTATAGTGACGAAATTATTCATCACCAAAATGTTATACATTTAGCGACGAAAATTTTCGTTGTGTTAAAGCAAATAACTTTTGCTCCCCAATTTTTTAATTGGTGTCTAACTTTGACTAAAACTAATAGCGAAGAAAATAAAAGTTAATTTTTTTATAAATATATTTTGTCACTGTATTTTACCTTTTGGTGACAAAAACAATTTCCTCACTAAATTTCATCATCAAAAATACATTTTGTTGTAGTGCTGTTTGGTCCACTCGACAAAGGAATACTTCCCACGAGAGGCCTGTCGTAGACGCTTGAGCTCACAGTGGCGACTCCAATAGCGATAGAGAAGTTTAACTCTAATGTGTTCCATCTCCTAAATCTCATAAAGTTTTTTCTAATATGGTTTTTCACACACTTTCAATTGGTTCTTTGTCCCTTTTGCCACGGTTCGAAATGAGTGGGAAAATGGAGGCTCCATTCAGGCCAAGATCTTCCGGCGTTCAACCCACCAATTCACAATGTGTCTATGATGGGCTTTGAGTATGTTAACGTTTTTCCCACCAATTCATATGGGGTCCATTTAAGCCCTAGGTTGAGGCATGACCCACCTAGTTGTAAGCGACCTATTGAGCTATCCCTTTAGCTTTGTGGAGTTTATCCACATATAAAGAGATCCTAGGTCTTATCAAAAGAGGGTACCATTTTATACATCTTGTTTGTTCAATCATATATTTTGTGATCACTTAATTCTAAAGAAAAAATAAATAATAAAATAGGAATGATAACCTCAAAGTTATGGTATACCCTAAGACTAAGGGATGAAAAAAAAAATCTCACATATAAGAGGCTTATCCCAAAACCCAAAAGTATATCTTAACTTGAAGAGTTCGTAGGAGCATAGCCCATTCGCTATAATAAGCCAAATCAAGGCCTTTTTGAAGAAGAAAGTTTTCGGCCTAAGGTAATAAATATGCTATGGCCTAGCAACCAAAGATCCTACATAGTCTCTTAACTTCTCTAGTTTTGTCCACCTTGTTGTATGTAAAGGCTAAGATGATGTGAGACTCATGGTGTAAGTTCCATGATCCGTACCCCTTTGAGGTGACATATCGGCATTTCGGTTCCTTCTTGTGAAGTCAGGGGTGCATGGTACCTAATCTCCTTGAAAGCAATTTAGAAGCATAGCTAGCATGAGCCCAAAAGTACGCAATGCCTCTTAAAAAGAGACAACTGGAGTCGCCACCTAATTATATATCTAGGAACCAAAACATGACTTTTTGATGGTCTTCCTACTAGACAATGTTCATAGTTAAGGTATAGGATAGGAAGAGATTAGGCACCCTAAGCTTACTGTGCCATAACTAGCCTTCATATATCATTACTTGATTTGGACAGGAGGTAGATTTATCCTAGAGGCTCAAAAAGTATGCGTTTACATCTAGACCTAGGTGTAGTCTTCGAGTCATGTGGGAAAAGGATAGAAAGCAGAGTAGACATGTGAGCATGCAAGCACATAGACATGTGGATACACATACAAGGAGTCATGGAGAAAGCATCTAATTCACGGCATTGAATTCAAAGAAACAAGGCATGGCGTGGAAGACAACATGGTAACAGCATGGTAAGAGCAACTTAAATGTGTGCATGTGTATACCCAATCATGCATGTACATGGGCACATGCATGTAGATACCAAATAGAATTGTGAGTCTTACTTCAAAAGATGTTTAAGCTTATGGGAAAGGGGTATTAATTGAAGTGGAATCTTCATTAATTGATGTGTGTCTTCCCTTTATTAGACTTTAATGGTTTGTGCATTAAGAACCTTGCGTCTTTTAAGGCTTAAAAGAGAATTAATTAATTAAAGTTTGATTGACCTCACTTTTGATGTTACCATTTAAATTCAAATTAATTACCTTAATCACATTAAAATCTTTTTTGGAATACTTTTCTTATTTTTGAATAGCCAGTTAATCTCAAGTACATTGAATACAAATTTACTATTGACTTTATGTTTAGAAAGTAGCTAAATCTTTTAAGGTTCGGAAAAGTTTTTCTTATCCATCTTTAAGACTTTGAATTGCCTTGTTGAATTCAAGTCAGAATTAGAGAATGGATGAGAAAGAATAAAAAGAGTGAATTAGAGTTTTGAGATTGAAAAGGAAAGAAAATAAGATATTTTAGATATTTTACTTTTGTTACAATAACACGAGGAAACAAACCAAACATCAAACGAACATAATTTAGGCAAATAAAATAGACTAGGAAGGAAACAAACGTGGCATTTATGACAAAGAAGACAAAAAATGCAAGAAATCTAATTGAAAGCAAAATTGGCATATGCCGTAAGAAAAGTAAGTACGCGTCCCTTAACTAGCATACACACTTGATGTTCAAACCATATAATTTCCGGTGACTTGCAAGTTGCACGCCACATGTTCGTTGAAATTCCCCAACCAGACCTACATATGCGGACCATCTTGATTTCGGCTTACACACGACACGGATTTCCTAAGGAATCTACAAAGCTTTACACTTTAGTGCGAGCACAGGAAATTCTACCAGATAGACTAGTACTTTTGTCGGCTGCTAAGGCATGTCCCACTCTGGGTGACATTGTCATTGTGAAAGCTAAAGAGGTCCATGATGATGCTATTCACTTTGGGTTTCGTTCGGATTCTTTTTTGGACAATGATTTGCCTTGGTTGAGATGAATGCTAAGTCTGCATTTGGCATTGACTCATTTTTTTTTACTATTTAGTTTATTTTTGTTAATATTTATAAGTTTAATTGCTCTTTTTAGTACTATTCATGTACCTTAAAAAATCAGTTTTTTATTCAGCTTATTTTTGTTACTATTTATATGTCACATTACTCTTTTTGGTACTATTCATGAATCATACTGTATTATGTCAGCTACTTTTTAGCTTTATTTACAGTAGTTTTAGCAAAAAGTTTTCAACTTTAGCTAAATAAGTTACAGACGCTAAAGATCTGTTTGGATATCGCTTATTTTGTTGAAACAGAAAATTTATTGCTGAAAGTACTGTAGATAAATGTAAAAGTTAGTTGAAAATGTTTTTTGTGAGCAACAAAGAGCCACTAGATCTTATGTTTTTTGAAACTACTTCAAGTTGTTATTGTATCACACGTGCAAAACCTAACTCAGAAAAATGCTGACAGATATTTGTTCAACCTTCAAAAACAAAATTGATTTAAATGATAAAGAAAAGTTTAAATGATTTAGATGGGTTGAGAATTGGGCTAACCAAGATGAAAAGTAGGGGAATTGGAATGGAGGTAGGTTGATGGGTAGGTTGATGGGTAGGTTGGTGTCGGACGAAAAGGTGACAGATCTAGCTAGGTAATATTCTTATTTATTTATCTTCAAACTCAATCCATCTTGTTAATGATCAGGATTCTATTGGAATGTTAACTTTGACTATATCATAATTAATTTAGTAAATAATAAAAAAAAGTATTAAAATTGTAAAAATCATTAAAAGTTGTCTAAAATGAATTCACCCCACGTAATGTTTAAATGTTGAGAAAATAACTTGTATATACCTATATTTGTTCATTTTTGAAAAAGTAGAATAATAATCTTGTAATTTGATCATTAATTATAATCACAACTTCATTTTGATATTCCATTGTTATGCTTATTTTTGTTGTTATGTAATATACTGTTATGTTTATTGATATTCACCTCCAAATTAATTTTTCTCAACTACAATGCTTATATACTTAAAGAAGAGAATCCCATGTGCAATGATTTCTTTTCACCATCCCACAATTTAAACCGTGCACTAGGCCCCCTAGTGATTTATTTTATAGATATTTATCTAGAAAAATGAGAAAAAAAGGGAAAACATTCAGCTAACTTACTGAAAAGAATATAATGGTACATCAATTTCCATCACTAGGTCAAGTAGCATTGCTCTTTGCACTATAAATCTAACATCTTTGAAAGTCTACTCCATCTGCAACTTGTGTTGCTTGCCTCACCCTTCGTCAGCATGTCCTTCAAATTTAATTTTCCAAAACATCTCCTCCAATAGACTCATACTCATCCTCACCCACTCCTACATCAGTATTAGGATTTCCCGAGCCATTTGCTGCTCCATCTCATCTACTTTTTGCCCATATAACTCTTGATCAATGTAAGAGCTCTTTTTTACTTCTGCTCATCAATATCTTTTATTCAGCAAAATTAGAACCTCTACAATTGCTTCAGTAAGTTTGTCCCTCACTAAGACAACTTGCTTGGGCCTTAATTGGAAGGCCAACTAGGGCCTCTTCTCCAACTTGACCTAAAATTGGAATCAACTTGGCTGACTCACTTTTCTCACATTTTTTACAACCAAAACAAACAAGTTTTACAGTTAAATAGTCTTTGGACTCAATTGGAAGCACCTGATCGACTTTGAAATTGTCTTTACAGAATTTCCATTCATTGATCCTTTTGTCACCTTTATCATTCAAAATTGTCTTTACTAAAATTCCACCCATTGAAATTCTCTTTACTGAGCATCTCAACACGTTTAACTTATTGAACACCCAATTGTCAATTTTGGGTAAACTATAAGGATGAAGATAGTGTTACGGTGTTACATCTATTAACGTCACTCCCTAGTCCCTACACATTTTGATTATCGGGCAACTTTGTGGTGTACGGGAAGGAGATACCATGATTTTATTGCTTGATTTAATTACTATGATATTTTCCATTCTTGATGATCCTATTTGACTCAGTTTAGGTTAGAAAATAACAATTAATATATGCTATGATTTTCTTTTTGACTTTTCCATAATAAATAAGATCTGACATGTTTTGTTTCATTTTTATTGCTTGATTTTTATTTTGTCTTATTTGATTGCTAATTAATTACGTAAGAAATAATTGATTTTGAGTTTATTTAATTTGAATGGTTTCAATTTTGAACTTATTTCTTTTTATGTTATGATGTGATGTGATATTCCTTTGTGTGTTGTGTTTCACTTAATATAATAATTACAAAATTAGGATTTTGAGTTTAGTTAATAACATTTTTATTTAAATGTGACCTAATAAGAGGCTGTCAGAGTTGAGTGTCTAACACCTTCCTATCCATGTACCCAAACTCTAGACCTAGATTCTAGTATTTAGGCCTCCAAATTGATTCATAGACCTAAACTAGGTGATGACTCCTAAACAAAAGAGAAAGTGAGTCATGCAACCCATAAGTGCAGGGCGATGCTCTCACATCACCTATTTGATATTTGCTTAAACAATAGCCAAGGGCAACCAGCAGATGACTTTGTTCAGTTCACAAGTAAAGCAAGAACAAAGGTCTTTCATTTTTGTGCTTTTGGATACTAAATCATAGCTTAAGGTTTATAATAAGATAAAATTTAACCACCTTATTAGATTATGCACGCGGGCTTAATTTTAGAGGAAACCTAACAAATGGGTTCACATTTTCTCATTAGCTCTCTTGCTGGGGACGCACAAGAGGATCTCCATTTACCTTAGGAAAATCATGTTTAACAATATAACCAGTAAAACCAAAAAAAGAAAAGAAAAAAAGTGATATCTTCTTGCTAAATTTCATAACTCCATTCAACACAAAGAACAATCAGAACATGAAGTTCAAATAGAGTTGAAAACACTATGAACGTTTAAACCCCCAAACAACAAATTACCAATTCAAGCTTTATATCAAACAATGTATGTGCGGAAAATGATAACAAACTTATAACAGAATTGATAAACAATCTAAACCAATTAAAATCACATCCACAATAGAAATTAGATGGTAAAGATTAAGGAAAGAGAGATGCAAACACAAAAACAACACGGCGATGTGTTATCGAAGAGGAAACCGAAGCCTTCGGCGTAAAACCTCTTCGTCGCCCTCCAAGCGGTCCATAATCCACTAGAAAATGTAGTTGGGATACATGAACAGCAATAGACCCTCTAAGCCTAATTTACCTAGGTACTTAAGCCCTCCAAGCTTCTTGCTCCAACGAGGTTGCGTCGAACCTTTTTCTTCTCTAACTTACTGGGTTCCGCTATAAACCATAGCATCAACCAATAACTATTGGTCCCTTCCAAACTACTTCCCTTAGCACCAAAAGACCTTCCCACAAACGTGGGTATAGTGAGAAAAAGGATTTGGTCAAGAACCTCTCAAGGATGTATCAATGGAGAGGAAGAGAGTAAAGGAATTTGAAGAGTCTCTTTGGTGAAGATTGTGAATGAATCAATCTTGTTTTTCTCTAGGGTTTCTCTCTCAAAATTCTCTCTAGAAGCTCTCTACATTTCGTGGGTATAAGGGTCTATATATAGTAGGGTGAGAAAGGAATGCGAAGAGTCAGTTTTTCACAAACAGGGTGGTCTGGCGACTTGGCCTCGCAATTGGACTGAGTCGAGAGTTCAAGCCGCAAGCTAACGGCCTGGCCAGCCTGAGATTTTTTTCCTGTAGTGTAACAGCTGGCATGACTCTTCAGCTCCCTTGCATGCTCCACACGTGTGCCAACTTTGGCGGCTTGCCAGTCGCGAGTCACCTGCAAGTCTCTACATCCTTGCACAATCTTGAGCAATTCTTCACACTCTTTCACTCACTACCCTTACATGATTCCCACCTAAATACAAGCTTACTAATTGCTAAAATACAAGCAAATTTAGCACGAATAAAGCCAACAAGATGGTTGATTAAATTCAACCTTATAATCTCCCCCTTTGGCTATTTCGTGACAAAACCCTACAACAAACTCTAAACTTAACGCGTGAGTTGGGAACAGTTGGAAAACTCACTCACACCTAACTCTAGAATCTGTGAAACTCTTGAACCATAAGACCAAAAAATCTCCTGAAACACAATAACATAATAAGTTCATTGTATGCAGAAAACTTGTAATACACATGGAGCAAGCACAATACGATCAAGCAAAAATGGGATAAAACACTAAACCATGGCTTGACCAAAACAGCAATCACTATATACTAGTGATCATAATGCTCATTCACTCAAGGAATGAATATCCGGACATGCAAGCTAATAAGCTTATTTGCAAAGTATCATTTGCATGTCCAACACTCAACCAATGCATAAAACATATGTGCATCTAGGAACATAATCCTACAAGGGCACAAGAGTGGTGTACTAAAAGAAAAATGCATGACATTTACCATCAAGTACAAAAGCTACATAGCATGGGTACAAAGACCTAAAAACCTTAAAAGCTTACAAAAACAATAGGAACAAACTGAAAGCTCGAAAATGTGTTCAAAACACAAGAGCAATTTAGACCCCCCAATTAAAGTTACGGCTAGATAGATTTTACACTAACTTAATACTAAGTGCAGAATAGTGTAAATGCGAGCGGATGAACAAAAAGCTACTCTAATCCATAAACTAAGCAACACAATAGTATAATGGAATATAAAAGAGTAAGGAAGAGAGATGCAAACACAGAAAACACCGAGACATGTTTTCTAAGAGGAAACCGAAGAACTCGGCGAAAAACCTCTCCGCCGCCCTCCAAGCGGAAATCGATCCATTAGACAATCAGTTGGGATACATGGGTTAGCAAGAGACCCTCCAAGCCTAATCTACCCGATGTACCTAAGCCCTCCAAGCTCCTACTCCAACAAGGCTTCTCGGAACCGTGTCTTGTCTAGCACCCCGGATCCTGCAACAAGCTCCATGTTGCATATGCCATTCTAGGCTTCTTTCAATGCTTCCCAGCAGTACCAAAACATCACACAACACTCTCAAAAGGTGTGGTAAGTGTTTGGGCTATCAACCTCTTAATGGTATGGAAATGGAGAGGGAAGAGTTGAAGAGATACCACAAGCAAGTGTATAGAGAAAGGTGGGGATGATAGTCTCTAATTCTCAATATGTTTGGCTAGGGTTTTTCTCTCTGAAGCATTCTTCAACATTTGTGGGTAATGAGGGTATATATAGGATAGGCACAGAAAGTGTGAGTCATTCAGTACAGGCTGGCAAAACAAATAGCCTCGCGGGTGTCTCGTGGGAAGGCCTTACCCGCGAGATACTCGCGAGACATAGCTGTCTCCACCTGGCCTGACTCTTCGCATTCCAACATGTGCAAGGCATATGTTTCACTTCGCGGGAAGCTAGGTCACGACATACCCACGAGAATTCTTCATCCTTCAAATGCTTGAGTCTTCACACTCTCTCTCTCTATCACACAACCCTTACAACAAATCCCACAATAGATACAGGGTATAAACGATTGATAATAATTACAATCAAATTTGGCACGAAATAAAAGCCAACAAAATACATAGTTGTAAATAACAACTTTACAATCTCCCCATTTGGCTATTCCGTGACAAAATCCTAAAATAGACTCTGGACTTAAATGTGAGTTTGGGAACAAAGGCAAAACTCACTCACACCTAATTCTAGATTCTGATAAGCTCTTGAAACATATGAACAAGTATCTCCTGAAACATAACAACACAATAATATCATTGTATGCAGAAAAACTTGAAAAGCATATGGAGCACTATTAGCATGATCAAGCAAAATGGAATAAAAACAATAGACCATGGCAAGATCAAACAAGCAATCACTATACAAAAGTGTTCACTATGCTCATTCACACAAGGAATGAACATCTGGACATGCAAGATGATAAGCTCATTTGAAGAGTATCATTTGCAAATCCAACACTCAACCAATGTGAAATACACGAAGTATTTGCATCTAGGAACAATCCTACTAGGGCACAAGAGTGTTCATCACTCAACCAATGCAAAGAACGTATATACATCTAGGAACAATCCTACAAGGGCACAAGTGTGATGTATCGAAGTAAAATGTATGACATTAAACTTCAAGTACACAAGCATAAAGGCTACATAAGCAAGGTACTGCATATGCATGGCACAAACCATAAAAGCCTACAAGTATGCAACAAAACAAACCCTTAAAACTTACAAAAACAACATGGGTACAAGTAAGATATGCTACAAAGCATAGAGATAGTCACAAAAGAACTACTGAAATTATACTAAAATAAAAATAGAGTATCAAACCTTTAAACCAAAAGCAGTAAAATAGTTATAAAAACTAAAAGAAACTGAATTAAATCGTCTGTAAGACCAATAAATGTTTCTAAGCTATGCTCCCCCTAATGCTGTGCAAGCTCTTCTCCAGCTCCCCCTCAAAAATTTCTCCCCATTTTTGACCGAAATGGCCAAAGAGGCTAGAACTGATCTGACTCTGAATCTGAGCCTTACTCCATAGACAAGTCTTGTATCTGTGAAGACAATGCAGTGACCTGTCCTTGGAGGTATGCAAACTGGTTCGCAATGTGCTGTACATGAGAATCCAGCACTGTAGACATCTGGTCCATTTTAGCTAGCAATTGATCAAGTTTGCTTGAACCTTGTGGTGGAGCCGAAGATGATGGCTGTGCAGAGGGCTCTGGAGCAGAGGTGAACCTATCAATCTCCTCCTCTATATCTTCACCTTCATCCTGCTGAACCCGTGGTGGTGGTATGGTATGCACACCAGTCTTGGAGCCTTTGATGTGTGTTGTGCTCCTAGTTAATGTATGACCACCAATGGGGTAGTCCCTCTGAACTGTTGTGAGGCCACTGGGAAGTTTGAGCTTTGCTTTGGCAATCAATCCCAGGCATTTTCTCACTTGTTTGGACTCTGATGAGTACCAAACTTTGGAGTTTCTCATGTTTCCTCATTAGGGACATGTTTGGTTCATTGATTGTGTTTTTAACACACCTTACCCCACATGTGCATTTTCTATGCTTTGGTCATGCATTGCACATAGCCAACTCTTGCACACACTTTTGCTACCCTTGTTATGCATTGGTCTATACCTTGTTTCTTCATCCTAGCATGTCATGTTTACCTTATAATTTGTAGCATTTTTTTTTTTTTTTTGGTCTTTTGTTTGAGCTTCATTTCTCATTCATCTTGCACTCCTCATGCATCAATATCCTTGTTCATATCTTCATATCTTTCCTTCATTCTCCTTGACCCCTTTGTCTATTCATGTCAAAAAGGGGGGAGAGTATACTCTAGAGTAGTATATTGGAGAGTTTTGGTTATTTCTATATGACTCTTGTGCACATTCTTAGGGAGAGAAATTTTATTTCTCATGCACATTTGTAAGGGGAGAGATATTCCATAGGGGAGATGCATATACCAAGGGGGAGAAGACATTGTGTTAATAAGAAAACTTTGATTTGTTTGTTTTTCTTTATGTTTGTTTTCTTGTTTGCTTTATGGTGCTTTGAGTTATGTTTAGTATTTATACTTTGTTGTTCTCATTGCATCGTGTTTGTGTGTTGGACATGCATATATCCTTATGCTACTATGCTTCATTGGATGCATGTTCGGATGATCATTTGCTTTCCTATGTGATCATTGTAGTCATTTCTTTACTTGATCGCAATTTACTTGTTACATTATACTTGCCCTTTTATTACTTGCTTTACCTTGAGGGTCTAATGTGTTTTGTGCAAATATTTTAGGTTACAGGTATATATGTTCCAAGTTCATCACAGCTTCTAGATTTAGGTGTGGGTGAGTTTTGCCGTTGTTCCCAAACTCACGTTTAAGTCTAGTGTTTGTTTTAGGGTGTTTTGTCATGGAATAGTCAAAGGGAGAGATTGTTAAGTTATGATTTTTCTCATAACATTAGTGTTGGCTTATTCCGTGACAAAAAGTGTTGTAATTGCATAAAATTGTTTCCTTGTATTTTTGTGAAATTTATTTGTAATGGGTTTAGTATTAAGTGGTGGAGATTTGATTAAGACAGCTAAAAGTCACATGAAGAGCAAATGCCAGAAGTTGAAGAGTCAAGTGCCAACTATAGAAGTTGAAGAGTCATGTGCCAACTATAGAAGTTGAAGAGTCATGTGCTAGCTGTGCCAACGGTTTTCGTGACTCAGGTGACTCGTGAGTGACCTACGAATTTCACTAGTTAGAGGATTTTTTAGTGTGACCTATTTGCCCATCACTCATACTATATATACCCTCATTACCCACAGAAATGGTAAGGAGCCTATTGAGAGAAAAAACCCTAAGAAAGGTTTCTACAACACACCCACCTTATTAGAGAGAGAGCTACTCATTCTTAGAGAGAGAGCTACTCATTCTTAGAGAGAAATCTTTGTAGTCTCTTTTCCTTCCCTCTCCCATTATTATACCCATTGAGAGGAGATTTGTACCCAAACACTACCCACACCCATTCAAAGTGTTGAGAGTGTTTTTGGAGCTTGGGAAGCATTGGAAGATGCCAAGGATGGTGGATGCAATATGAAGCTTATTGCGGGATCTAGAAAGGTAGAGAAGACACTGTTAGGCTTAACCTTGTTGGAGCAAGAAGTTTAGAGGGCTTAGGTGTATTGGGTAGATTAGGCTTGAAGGGTCTATTGCTATTCATGTATCTCAACTAATTTTTTAGTAGATCATTTTCCCGCTTGGAGGGCGGCGAAGAGGTTTTTTGCCCATAATTATTATGTTGATAACTATATTCATGTAGGTTTATTTATCAATTGTAGGCTTGTTTTTATCATATTTCGCTTATATATACATACTTTCGTATGCATTAGACTTTTTTACTATTCCAATCATCTTAAACTCTGAAATTTATTATGCAGAATATAGGTGTTGGGTGCTAAATTGGCAACAATTGCCAACTCTCCTAACTACATTTACTATAGTTGTATGTAATATTACACTAATCTAATTATTTTTCCATTTTTCTATGCATTATGATTAATTTAATACATTTGGGACTGCATTGTGTTATAACTTATTTATATTCTTACAAATGATCTATTTTTTAAGAAAAAAAATATTTCTATTTGTTTTTTTATTTTATTTTTTTATACTTAGCTAATAACATTCATTTTTCTATTGTCATTCATCATTTATATTCAATATTATTCTTTATGCATCTACTTAGCACATTCACATAGTGATAGTGTTTTTCCATGTGAATGGAGGAAAGATAAACTTACTTATATCCCATATGATAGATCAAAAATTACAATGAAGAGTTTAGAAAAATAAAGTAAGAGTTGATTATATGTTTACACAAAAATACAACAATAAAATGTCAAACATAAGAAACCCTACCATTTTAGCTGTCACATAATAGTACGAGAGTTCTGGTTGTCATTCTGGACATCATATACATAATAATATGGCACACCAACATGATAAGTTGGCCGAACTAGTGATTTTATTCTACAATCGTTTTGTTTGCGCTCTTGTTGTTGTTGTTCACTCTTAGTACTGATAGATGAGACACTCACTAACTCAACAAATCCAATTTTCTTCCTCAGAAAATATGTTAAGTTGACTGAATTAATGTTATCCTCAATATAGCAACAATTTGACTATTATCCTTACCTTGTAAAGTAATTGATTCAACACCTTAAGCACCCAATGAAAACAATCGAATCATTAGCTTTAAATTTCTTGCCAAACTTGTTGAGCATAGTTGAATTGATTGGGAGAGTCAACTAGTCTTAGGCCATTCAAGCGCTTAAAGAATTAAAGTGAAGAGAGTTCAAATTCTTATCAGGAAGCGGGGTATTCAGCTATCTAATTCTTGGGGTGAAGTTAAAAAATAGTTCTTCTAGAGACACATATTTTTGCCACCCACTTTGACACAACTAGCACATTTGTTAATTTGTGATTGAATTACGTTACATATACATGAGAACCATTTGACAACAAACCGAAAATTTTCAATCTGAAAAGTACTTTGCATTTAAAAAAAAGTATGGAACATGTGTTAACATTTTCAATATTATACAGAAAAATCAGGGACGGACCTAGGTGGGGCCCAAGGGTGGCTGGGCTCCCCTGGCCCAATTTTTATTTATTTATTATATATTATATTTTTGTAGTTGTGCCCTCATCCAAAACCTTAGACCCTACCTCCTCCCCAACCCAACTGGCAACTTTCCAACCAAAAAACTTAACAAAAATAATAAAAATATTCAGAATGGTGATTGTATTTTAGCAAAAAAAAAAAAAAAAACTATTTTACCACCAAAGAACCAAAAAATCATGTGTTATTGGAGAAGTTAAAACTAAATTTGTTGCAACTAGAGTAAACTATTAAGATTATTTTAATAAAATAATCTTAATAAAATACAATATTTTATTAAAATTATCTCTCTTCAATTAAAAAGCTCAAATTTTCTCTCTTCCTTTATTATTTTAATGAGTTCTCTATTTTATTTTAAATGAAGTGGTAAAAAAATAGAATATTTGATGTTGGGCATATTGTAAAGTGTGATGGTAAAATAGATATAGTAGACTTTTGAAGTGCTAAAAGTAAAAAAAATTTAGCACCATTATTGTGAATGCTCTAACTTAAAAAAATAAAAATAAATCTTGGCTAGCCAATTGTACACACAAAATTTGTAAAAAGATAAATCACACAGTCACGAAATAGTGTAAAAAATTATATTGATTTGTATGTACGTGAGTACAATCCTCTGTATGACTCTTTACAATGAAGGAATACAATAAAATTCCCCTGATTTGATCTCTAAGAAACTTTACGATCCAAAGGACTATGAGATCTTGAATCGTGCCTTGATGTCTCCAGGTTGGATGTGTGATTGGATGTATTTAATTTAAAGCCAAGGGCAATTGGCTTGATCTCAAACAAAATTGAAGGAAAATCTCTAGCTACTTTGATTTAAAAAAGTAGGAATGAGCTTGATTTTGAGGGAGCAAGGGTGCTCTTTAGGACTTAGAGATGACTCTCTATTTTGGTAGTGTCAATAGCATTTTCCTCTCTTTGTTTCCATGTCCTTTTATCACATGAGAAGCCTCTATTTATAGGCAACTCAATACCATTTGATTTGGAATTTTCTCTCAGCATTTATTGAGAGTTAATTATAAATTATGAATTTAATTTGATTTTCCATTTAAAAAAAACCTTCCATATGAGTCTTTTCTTCTGACGATGCCACAGAGCTTTCTTCATTTGATGTTGCCACATGGCTTGATTTCTTTTGCCAATTGTCCACATCATTAATTGGAAATTAATTTGATAAAAAATACTCAATCATGATCAACTGGACGGTTGTGGATACATTATAAAAATTTTGATGTCTACAAATGCCCCCACTTCAAGATTTGGCTTTGCATCTTTTTGATCAAGGAAGACGAGGCTTGAAGTATTTTTTAGTTTATTTTTTTTTATTTTTTTAGTGGACATTGTCTATGGGTAGACAAGACCTTCACCCATGAGAATGTGAAAAATGGGCTTCAGTTCTCAGCAAATTTGTTCTATTGGCCTTCTAAGAGCCCTCCGAAAATGACTTGCGTGGGCCACAAAATTGGCAGAATCACTTAGGGCGTGATTGGCGTGCAACTGTGCAAGAAGTGAAGAACCCTTCTTAGGCTTGGATTCAAGAGGCGGTGCAAAAAACTTTTTTTCTTGGCCGCAGCTTCCATGGATTGACTAGGGTTTATTGCCAACATTTCTCTATAAAAGGACTTGATGCTTCAACAATTGAGAGTAAACCTTGAGTGCTTCTCTTGGAGTCGACTCTTCTTTACTATAGCGAAGTTTGTGCTTATCAACTTTTTTTTTTTTTTTTTTTGGTTTCCTTTTCTTCTGAGCATTCTTTATTTACATTTTTTTTTAAAAAAATTTTGGCTTGGTGTGCAGGACGTAAAAGTTGGCACAGTGTGGGTCAAGCATCAATTGCTTCCTCTTGGAACTACCTCCTTCTTGACAATATTGAACTCTAACATTGTGAACTAGGTGAGTGGTTAGTCATAAACAGACTACCTGGTTCAGTAGTTATTCCAATGATTGCCTTCATAGAAGGTGGGATGGAAATTCCTATAGATAGGGTTACTAGAGACTTTCTCATTAACCATAGGTTTTCCTCGAACCAATGCTCTCCTAACCTCTTTAGGGTCCTCGGTAGTGTAGATATGATAAACTGAAAGATGAGGACTAACCTTACATGGAACGATGAAAACTGGGTATACAACTGCCAAAAAGGAAAAGACACAGTTTATTACTTCAAGTGTAGGGTCCCTTTGTTAGGTTAATCTCGTGTATACCAGAGTCAAATAAGGGCATAGACAAAGACTTCATCACCGTCTCGGGAGACTGGCATGATGGATTACATTGTCCTACCCAAGATGGGGAACCAAGTAAGGTCCCCACAGATTGTAGATTAACTTAGGGCTTCCATTTTCACTAAGGTTTTTTTTTTTTTCAAAGGAGCACACTAACTTGTGACTTGTGATCTTTGTTTACTTGCAGACAAGTTTCACATAGCCCCGGTCAAGAGTTTAGTAAACTTCACAGATCTCAACCGAATCCTCAAATATGAGATCTTCCTCCACAGAGATGGACAACTTCGGGCGGTGCACTTGATCCTTGGGTTCAAGCCCATCTCCAATCATTTTCAGAATCCCAAGCACGTGATCAAGGCAAAGGACCCCAGACTTGCATTGATTAACGTTGTTATTCCCGGATTCTTAAAGCAACCTCCCTCGCTGGGCACCCAGGACACACAATTACTAGCCCCCCTTGCAGCCAAATTAATCTACTCCTAAAAACTACATATTCCTTTCAACGATGAGCAGGAAGAGCGTACTCTCGAACCCTTAAATCATAAAAGAGTAGTTAGGATTTAATGAAATCTATTAGCAAAGTACCCTAGGAAATCTAGAGAATTTGAGTTTTAAAAAGAAAAACAATATTTTCATCTTAAAAAATGATTAAATTCAACATAATCATAGATTTAATTAAGAAAACCTTATATTAAACAATACAATATAAACATTATTTTTTAAAATTATAAAATTCTCTACAACATATACTTAAATTTAATTAGATAATCTACTTTTACTGTTTGGACTTTTACTTAACAAAAGACACTTTTTTTTTAGAAGGAACAAAAGACACACTTGAGACTAGTTTCCTTCAAATCAAAATGTGACCTTTAAAAAAAATTAAAAACAAACAAACAAAAACAAAAACATATATGTATAGTTTATGGAGTAAATTGGCCAATAAAACAGTTCAAGAGGTGCTTTGCCCAGTGGCTGAAAGTTTAGGGGGTGTATAAGCATTTTTCCCTATTATATATAACAAATTTTAAGCATAAGAGTTGAGAAAAAATATTTTGGAGTAAGATGATATGGTTATGTTTAACCGTACACATATGGTAATGTTTGTCACCAACTTTTCTAGAAATCATGCGAATCAAGAAGGCTAATCCCTATTTGATGCATGTTGTTACTCTTCCACCCACAACTCTATATCTTATTGGGTAGAACACTATACTCAAGATCTAGGGAACCATCCCTAGACCTAAAGAATAGGGTTGTAAATTAATTAGAAATAAAAAATGGGCCTGGATTATAAAATTTGGACATTACTTTTCTAAATATAGGAACCTTAGTAGGCTAGAAAATAAAGACTGATTACAAGTTTGCATTCCTTGGATCTGGAAGAAGATTCACAACTTAATTTTAATAAGAGTCTACTGTACAAAATACAATAGGACTCTTTCAACCTAAGTTTTTATAAATTGATTTAGGTCTAGTTTTCTTTTTTATATATAAATTCTTGTCTTTCTTTTCCTAAAAAAAAGAAGAGCATACAACTCTCTCGTGGCAGTTTTAAGAATAACACTTTTGTCTCTTGTAGTTTGTTTTGCTACATTCAATTTAACATTTGATTTAAATACGTTTTTCTTTCAATTAATTATTTGTTTGTATGTTTTTCCTTTTGATTATATTGATGGTTATATATATATATATTGAAAATAGGTTTTTTTTTTTTTTTTTTGGTTTTTGGTCTTGGTTTTGATTTTTTTTTTTTTGTTGGTTTGTTATGTTGATGGTTAGTATATAATTAATATATTTTTATTTGTATCCATTGCTATCATAATGGAGACAAATAAAAATAGCAACACCCTTTTCTTTCAAAGTTTTAGTATCACAAGAAAACCAAATATTGTGCCAATATACATAGCAAATTTAAAAACAAGTGATAATGCACTTATTGCTCCAAAATTAAAGAATTAAATTGTAGTGATAATTAAAGAATTGGATTCTTGATTAGAATTTTACAGTTTTGAATAATTGTGTTTTATATTATATATAACAAATTTTAAGCATTAGAGTTGAGAAAAATTATTTTATTATATGTTTGTGTTTAAACATAAACGTAAACATATAGTTATGTTTAAACATAAATATATGCTAGATATGGTTCCAAGTTTCATGTTCTCTATATTTGGTAGGACATTTTCAAAAAAAAAAAAATATATATATATATATATATATATATACCGATTAAGCTAAAAAACTATCGAGATATCATGTATAAGTTAAGTTTTCTTTTCTTTTTATTGTAGGTAGGATATTTCACTATATTCTTACCTATATATTCCTACAATAAAAAGAAAATTAGTAATTTTCACGTTTGGGTTGTCCTAGTCTTTAGGAGTATCAGTAAATTTGTTTCTGTTTACCTAGTCTATAGGAGTTTGTTCACCTAGTTAATAGGAGTTTGTTTACCTAGTCAATAGAAGTTTGTTTTTGAACGTTGGATAGTGCCTATTTTCATGTTGTTTTCAGTTTTGTATTAGCCTATTTATAGGCTGTTGGTTTATTAATAAAATGCAGAAAAAGTTTATCCTCTGCTCTCTCTATATTCTCTGCTTCCTACTGTTGTTGTGTTAAACATCCTTTAATACTTTTGTTTATATCAGTGGTATCATAGCTTGGTTAGAGTTCCATAATAGCTTCTGAAATTTTTGTGCAGCCAGCCATTCCACGCTTTGATGATCACTATGACCATTACACCATGCTCATGGAAAATTTCTTGAGGTCCAAAGAATATTGGACGGTTAAATGCGTTGTTGAATGCGTTGAAGTAGTAAAATCTGCAACAGGTGTTGCATTGTTGAATGCGCAACAGATAAAGCTTGAAGGGATGAAGTTAAAGGATCTTAAAGCAAAGAATTCTTTCTTCCAATATATTCTTACCTATATATTACTACAATAAAAAGAAAAGAAAATTAACTTATACATGATATCTCGATATTTTTTTTAGCTTAATCGGTATATATATATTTGAAATATAAAACTATTTAGATAGCGTTTCAAATTGTATAAAACTATTCACAGATCCTTCTTCCCTTTACTAAATGTAAAAAATCTCTCAATCAAGGTTTAGGTTTGGCTACTTGTTTCTCTAATTTCCCATTTATTTTACTCAATTTATTCAGTTCTGTTTTGTCAACTACTGTAGTGTAGATTTATTGATGATTTCTCTTAAAGTGAAATTATGGTTTTCCTGAAATTATTTACTACAAACCTAACAAAAAAAACTCATTGACTTAGCAAATTTAAAAGCAAGTGAAAATGCACTTAGTGGTCCATAATTAAAGAATTAAATTGCCACAATAATTAAAGAATTAGATTCTAGATTAGAATTTTACATTTTTGAATAATTGTTTTTTATATTATATATAACAAATTTTAAGCAGTAGAGTTGAGAAAAAATAATTTCAAGTTAGATGATAAGGTTATGCTTAAACATAAATGTAAACATATAAATATGTTTAAACATTTCTATATAGTTATGTTTGTCATCTACCTTTTTGAAAATCACACGAATCAAGAAGGCTGATCCCCATTTGATATATGTTGTTACTCCTCCACCCACAACTCTATATCTTGTTGGGTAGTACTCTATGCTCAACATCCAGAGAACTATCCCTAGACCTGGAGAATAGAGAATATGTATATGGCAGCAAGTATCACATTTAGAATTGGCTATGTAAGGACCCAGAGTATGATATTGACCAAAAAAATAATGTTGAAGGGGTCAATAAATAAATTTATTTAGCATAGAAGAACAAAATAACAAAACAAACAAAAATGAAACTTAAATAATGTATTTTAGAATGATAGAATCCACAACCCTTAACAATGCAAGTTGAACATGACCAAGAGATTGGACTCGTTGTCGATATGTACTAGGCACATGAAATACTAGTAGGTACTAGTATTTCAAAATTTATTGTGGATGGGATTGTCTCTAGTCCTATGGAATGACCTAATCTGTAAATGTATATAAAAGTTTTAATAAAGTTCTACAACTCCATGGGGCACGACTTTTCATTCCACTCATTCCCTTTGTCATGACACAAATCTCAAATCTAAATTTGATTTGCCAAGTATGCACTTTTGCCTAACTTTTGCCTAGGTCGCCTCTTTCAAGGTTTTCATCTTAGCTGGATTTTTTTTTCCTTAACTTTTTCCTAGGTTGCTTCTTTCAAGGTTTTCAACCTAACGGGGATTTTTTTTTTTTTTTTTTTTGGTGGGTAGTTTAAGATCTTATCAAGGAGCACATCATGTTTTTCAAACTTAGTGACACTTTTCCTTTATGGGACTAAGCATTTGCCCATCTTTGTCATCTACTTGGTAGGTACCATTGCTGTGAACTTCTTGGACAACATATGGATCATCCCATTTTGATGTAGATTTCTTGGACAACATATTGAATGGTCGTCGCGTGGTGAGTGCCAAATATCCTACTTGGGATACGGACAAGTTCTCTTGCTAAATGCTTTGGAAGTTTGATCTTTAGGGTTTTCATCACATGCATTCAACTCTTCAACTCTCAAGCCATCATTCCTCTCCTTGTAATAACTTTTGGGGGAAAAAGTCATGAAGGGTGATTGGAGAATTGCTTCTTCGTTGCAACAATTTGTAATCTTGAACTCCTTCATTTTGGATGCTTGGATTCCTTTTCACCTTCTCACGAGGTCTTCTTGGATTGTTCTATTGATATCGCTTTTTTGCATGAATCACTTGTGATTTCAGGTTGCATTGCTTCCAAGATTTCTTTCGAGTTAAAATAGCCCAACTCCCATATTCATTCATTGACTTTCCTTTTATTTTAGCTTCATTCAATGGACCTAAGCATGGCATGTGAAAATTTACAATTGTTCCAAATTGAATATGCTTGCTAGATGCCCCCAGCGTTGAAGCTCAAGGTGACTGTGTCTTTGTCAGAGTCTATGACTTTATTAAAACCAAGGATGTAGTAGTGAAATGTGTTATAATTTAACTCAACTGTTTCATCCAGGTCCAAGAGGATTTTACCCTCCTTTGCAAGCCTTAGGATAATATCTTTCAGAACAAAGCATTTCTCCACCGAGTGACTTACAACTCGATGGTATTTGTAGTACTTTGGATCATTGGTGTGACACATTTCTCCTAGTCTTTTGCATTCTGGTAGCTTAAATTATCTTCTTATCTAGGAGGTCATCAAGCATTCTTGAAACATCGAAGTCCGGAAAAGAATATGTCCTTTCTTCCATCTCTTTTAAGGTGGGTCGATGCCTTTCATTTTCTTGTGGTAGACTTTTGTTCTTCTTGTAATGAATAGGCACTATAGTGATGGTGAGAGACTCCTCAACAGTAAACTCAGAGTACTTGTCACCTCTCTTCGTACCTTTATCAACGGGTAGGCCTTCTTCTCCATGGCTAAACAAGCTAAGCTCCATGTCATGTGCCTGAGTAGCAAGTTCTTTAAAGGTACGAGGCTTGATCCCCTAGAGGATGGAAAGTAGTCCCCAAAGCATACCTTGGATGCACATTCCCACCTCAGATGCTTCTGAAAGGCGATCTTTGCAATCAAGGCTTAAGGAGCACCAACAGGTAATGTAGTCAATGATAGGCTCATCCTTCCATTGCCTTATATTTGTTTGTTCCATCATGCTCACTATGTGACGGGTATTGTGATAGTGATTCAAAAACACTCTTTCCATTTGTTCCCAACTATTAATGGATTCAGGCTTAAGATTGGTGTACCAATCGAAGGCATTCCCTTAAAGGGAGCAAAAAAATTGTTTCACAAGAAGATCTCGTTCTGTGCTATCATTGTTACAAGTTTCGGGAAAGTGGGCAATGTGTTGTTTGGAATTTCCCTTTCCGTGAAAATGTTGAAACTTAGGAGGTTGATAACCTGCAGGCATTCATAAGTTGTCAACCCTTTTTGTATACAACTTTGAGTACATAAGAGAACTTTGAGGTGCACCACCATATTGAGCTCGAATAAAATTTGTTATCATGTCTTGCAATTGTTCGAGCAATAAAGAAACGATGAAGGCAGAGCTTCCTTGTTGGTTGTCTACCTTTTTTGGAGATGATGTATGAGCCCCTTGCACCATATGCTGATGAGTTTGAAATTGGCCATTCCTAGACTCCTCTTGGTTCTGAACCTCAAGCTTATTCATAAAGGTGGCAATTTGAAGGTCTTTCTCCTCCACAGTCTTGGTAAGTTTAACGATGGCAAGTCCCATTTCAATAATCTTTTCATCAACGGTAGTGTAGTCTCCGCCATCATGGCCAATATGAATATCATACGAGATGAGCTTCCAGAGAAGATTGAAGAGGTAACCTCTTGAAAAGATCCTTGGGAAGAACCTAGCCACTAAGTAGTGCTTGACTTAACATTTGATGTAGAGTAGCGAGATTTGCCCTAAAACATTGAGTTCTCTAAAATGAATGTTGAATCTCTCGCATTTGTGAAGGTGTGCTTTCTTGTTCCCAAAGTGCTTAAGGAGATGACCATCTTTGGTTGAGGTGGAGCATTGGTGAGCTTGGTCACAAGAGCTTTCCCAGCGAATTTTTTTTGCTGTGAAAAGTCTCGTTGCCTTGGCTTTGTTTCGAGTTATATTACTTATGGAAGTACTGCTACTTGTTGACCCTCCAAAGCTTTTGGTAGCATTCTTGGGCATTTGAGACTTCTTTGAGGCCATTGATCTTGGTAGATTGGAAGCTTTAAGATTTCTAGGATGGAGAAAGAGATGAGAGGCAAAGAGATCCCACCGGGTGTGCAATAAATTTGTACACACAAAATTCGTGAAAATATAAATCACATGGTCACAAAATAGTGTAACAAATTATCAATTTATATTGATTTGTATATATGTGAGTACAATCCTCTATATGACTCTTTATATTGAAAGAATACAATAAAACTCCTCTGATTTGATTTCTAAGAAATTTTACGATCTGAAGGGCTATGTAGCTTGATCTTGAATCGTGCCTTGATGCTCCAAGTTGGATGTGTGATTGGATGTATTTGATTTTAAAGTCAAGGGTCGTTGGCTTCATCTCGAACAAAATTGAAGGAAAATCCCTAGCCACTTTGATTTGAAAAAGTAGGAATGAGCTTGATTTTGAGGGAGCGAAGGTGCTCTTTAGGACTTAGAGATGACTCTCTATTTTGGTAGAGTGTCATTAAGTACAGGGTGTGATTTATAGCTCATTTCATGATTAGATGCAAGGGATGTCAAACCTGGGTGCATTGGTAAGTGCCATCTACCCTAAGCGATATATCATGAGTTTGAGTCTAGGAATTAACCTTTGTGAAATGGGGAATAAGGTTACCTACCAACTACCTCTCCTAGACCACAAAATGAGTCTTGTGCACTAAGTACACCATTTTTCAATTTAGAAGCAAAGTCTTTCTTACGAGCATCCATGGTTTGCCCTTTTTTTAGACACAAAATTTAATTTAAGAATTCCTAGTCAACCAATGTTGTCAAGACTGTACCAGGTAGAAGTCTATTCCTAATATGACGCTATAAGACATTTATCATTTTTTTTTTTTATAAGTAATGGCTATAAGAAAAAAAATTTATCTATTCAATATGTATTTATATGTACTACATGATAATATGAGAATAATAAAAGTATGGGCAAGACTTAGGTACAGTACTTAGGTATTGTTCCTTAGGTTCCCCTCTTAAGATTTTGCCATGTGGGTTTTTTCTCATAGGATGGATGTGCATTTTTTAGTTAAGTAGCCACATGGCTAAATCCTAAAAGGGCAATCTAAGAAACAGCATCTAAGGTAATGTACCTAAGTTTTGTCCCAAGAGTACATAAAGTTAATACATTCTACTATCAATTCATATTCCACCCATTGTAGGAAAAAGTGAAACCAAATGTAAACAAAATGAGAGAAAATAATCTAGAGGAAGCCTATTAGCCTAACTCTAATCAAGAGTACACTTTCAAGTCTTCCTACCTATTCCTTGTTCCTATTCCCCATTCCTGTTAGTGTAGCCAACAAGCTGGAAAAAATACAGACTTGCTGTGGGGTGGGCTTCATGGGGAGCATAAATTCCATTTGGTTAATTAGTCAACTATGTGAAATCCAATCCAAGGGGTACCGGGCATTCAAAAGCTGCTGATTTTTAACCTAGCTTTGCTTGGGAAATGGTTGTGCAAGTATGGGTTGGAACAGAAGTCACTGTGGCAAAAGTGCAAAAGGTTTTTGATAGAGCAAGTACAGAACTACTTGATTTCAGAGGTACTCTGGAATGGTAAAAGGTCCTTATGGGGTAGGCCCAATATCAAGAAGGGTTGGGAGAAGTTTGCTTCATACACTCGTTTTGAGGTGGGGGTTGGTTCCCAAGTTTTGTTTTGGAAGTATCATTGGGATAGCAATGGGACTTTCTAGGATAGATACCCTGAGCTGTTCAAGTTTGCTAAAGACAAAGAGGCTTTGGTTTCAGACTATTTTGATTGGATCAACGGTCAGGTGCATTGAAAACCTGTCTTCATCTTAGAGGCACAAGACTGGGAGTTAGATTCTATGGCCCAATATTTTTATTGATCTGTAAGCAGTGAAGGTAACCCCTACAGGTCTTGATAATGTTTTGCATCCATCACCTAAGACTGGATTCCAGGTTAAAAGTAGTTATAGAGTGCTTCAAGAAAGGCCTGTAAATCCTATCCAATTTCCTTGGAAATGCATATGGAAAATGCTAACCCTGCCTAGTGTTGCATTCTTTGTTTGGGTGATGGCTCTTGGGAATATATAGTTGATGGATAATCTATGAAAGAGGGCTTTTTTTTTTTTTTTTTTTTTTTTGGTAAAGTCTTTAAAAGAGGGCTTTTATCATGGCAGACTGGTGTTGCTTGTGCAAATCTGATGGTGAGTCAGCGAGTCATCCCCTATTACATTTTCCTATTGCTTGTGACCTGTGGGCTTTTTTATTTTGCCTAGTTTAGATCACTTGGGTCATGCCAAGTTATGTTATGCCCATGGTTTTAAAAACAGGTATGGTCAAAGAATTAGTTTTGGTCCTGGTTCCTGGTTTTACCTGGTTTTGACCGGTTTTATACAAGTTTTGGGGAGTTTACCAGACCGGATTTGTGCCCGGCTTCTGGTTGAATTGGTCAGTCCAGTCTTGTTTTTAAAACAGTGGTTATGCCTATGTAGGAGTCTTAGAAAGGAGCCTTCGGTTCCTTTAGATTCAAGGAAGTGCGGGGTTCCATTCTTGCCCTGTCTTATGCTGCGCATTTGGACGGAGAAGAGTCAGCCTACATTTAAGTGAAAGGAGTTAACTTGGCCTAATTTTAAGTTCATGTTTTTGAAGACCCTTTATGAATGGAGTTCAAAATCCTATACTTTCTAGGCATATTCTTTGATGGAATCTTTGGATTCTTTTCTGATTCGCCGTTAATTTCTTTGCTTGTATCTTTCTCTCCTCTTTGTGTCCATTTTTCATTGGTGTTTTTTATTTATTTATTTATTTATTGTATACTTTCTGTATTCGCTTTCTGTTTTCACTAAATTGACATTACTTAACAAAGAAAGAAATCCAAAGTAGGGGCAAAAAATAAACTATGTTTAATGAGCTCAAGACGCAGGTAGTGTAAAGGAGTATGAAATACTTTAGCATAAACCATATGGCTTAACACGGGAGAACATATCTATTGAATTCTCTACCACTCTCCTAGTTCTGAGTATACCAATAACTTGGCTTCTAACAATAATGAAAAGCTGAAGACAGAAAAAAGCAAGAATGTCTAAACTTAACAGAAACATGAAACTAAAAGGTTTCGACACTTCAGATTGGCTCTCAAATTCAAACATTATACGAGGAAAGGAGAGAGAAAGATTTAAACTTTAAACCAAGCAGGGCCTTTCATTGGGCTTTTAGAATTGAAATTAGAGTTTCTATGTTTCATTCATTGATTAGAAGAAGAAGTTTGTGTGTGAATTTTCGTGGCTAATATTCCCCTTTTTTCTAAGCAATCAAACAAAAGGGAATGGAAGAAGAAGAATGGGACCTGGAGAACTTCACAGCCAGTTCAGGAGAGCTCCTTGCACCTCTTCAAGGAGATGAAGAGTAGAAGAGTGAGGTACGGTTGGGGAATGTGAGTGAAAAGTTTTGTTAGAGATAGGTTTTTTTTTTTTTTTTTTTTTTTTTTTTTTTAGAATATGTTCTAAAAATTGGATCAAATCAACCGGTTCAATCGGTAAAAACTGGAAATGGAATCTTTTTTTTAATTTTGTGGTCCATTTTAATTTTAAAACCATATTTAAATTCATTTTGGAACTCAAATTTTTTTTTTTTTTAAAGAAAAAGACCTTGTCTATATTGGCTAATAAATTATGCTTAAATAAAATTGGAAAAAAAAAAAAAGCTTAAGCATATTTTAAAACTTAAATTTTAAATAAATTAAGATCAAGTATTAAGTCTGTGTTAAAATTCACTTCCCTCTCCCTTGTGTGTGTGTGTTTGTTTCTCAAAACAAAAAAAAAAAAAAAACAAAAAACAAAAAACAAAAAACAAAAAAAAAAAAAATCAAATATTAGGTTATATAATTAACAACGGAGTCATCTAAAGATGGGATTTCATATAAATAATATTGGAAAGTCACATAACTACTCCTGTATATATATAATATAAAATGAAAACTTTTGGTGTTTATTAATTTTTTCTAACGTTACTAAGTAATCTTTTGAAAATTGATATTTTTCTACATTAGAGCATTTTATAAAAATTTATTCTAATTAAAATTACGATTGATATTTCATACATCTAATCACCTATTTTTTTGGGTTCGTTACTGTAAGCTTAAACCCAAAAAATAAGAAATGAATCCTAGGAAAGAATGTAAAGAAATTGAATAAGCAGGTTTAAAATACAAATTATTTTCAAAAAAGGCAAAAGCAATTGCCTGTGTTAAATATGTACAAATATTAATTCAAGAAATCATTTCATGAATGAAGTAAAGCCAAAACCAATAATCCATCCCTAAAACATTGACTATATTACTTATAATAGCTTGAGAAGTATGCATTAAACAGCAAATCTAGGAAACTGACAATCACACTGAGCCACAGATTATCACGAGACTCAATTCAAAATTTTAGGAAAATGAATGTTTGTCAATAAAACATTATACTCAAAACGGTTTTATATATAGTTCGTAATCACCAAATAGTATATGACAATACCTATTCAGCATTGTTTCTTTCCACACAATTTCAACCATATGAAACTAACGAAAATATGCAGTGGACCTTAACTCATCAATATAAAGCTAGAGAGAGGGAGAGAGAGAGGTGCATTGAGTAAGTGATCAAAATTAATAGCAGTTGCTATCGACGTGATACGCTCCCAAACTTTTTTCACAAAGTTTCTCTCAACTTAAGAAAATAGTATATTAGATTATATTATCATTTTACTATTTCTAAGCATATTATGCATTCATACAATGTTTCCCTTGCGTCACACATATTAGGAAAAGTTTAGGCTTAAAAATCTTTAATGATTTTTTATATATATAAAGTTCAATGTAATATTAACTAAATCCATTAACTATTAAGTTTATTTATAATTTATAATTAACATTTTATTATACCAGTAAGTAATTTGGGTAATTTGTTCAACAAAATATGATAGTCTTAGTAATAAAATACAAATTTGAATAGAATAGAAAAATAAGGGATAAAATGAAAGGAGTCAATATTATGTCACAAAACAAACGGAGGTGTTGAGGGTAGTGGATGCTCCACCCACCTCAACTGAGGTTTGTTTTCTAAATTTCCATTATGATTAATTATTCTGCTTTCACTTTCTTAGGAGTGCATTCATAATTTATTAATACTAAATCCTAGAAAAAATTTACCAATTGAAAAATAGCATTAATGCACTACAAGAGTGTAGAGCAGCCAAACTCTGCTCTGGCTTCTCTGCACTCTAGTAGTGCATTAATGCTATTTTTCAACTGGTAAGTTTTTTCTAGGATTCAGTATTAAAAAATTATGAATCTGCTTCCAAGAAAGGGAAAGTAGAATAATTAATCATAATGGAAAATGTTTGTGTATGTTATCATTTTAAAAGCAGAATAATTAGGTAGAGCAACCAAACTTTCACTTGCTTGACCGTCAACTAAGGCGGGTAAATGTTTGTGAATGTCATCATTTTAGAAGTGTACAATTTACGTCTACACCATAACTATAAGAGCCCATATATATAATACAAACTTGTATAACTAACTCTGCCTTGCACTAAAATTTCACTAATTTCCTACTTTTCCAAACCAATGAAGCTTCACAATCCCAATTTTCCTACATTATGCTCTCCATACCTTCATTTGATTCTACACTTTACCATAATTACCTTACTATGCTTGCAGCCTGCCACTTCTTCTGCCACCCCAACAAACAAGACTGATCGTTTGGCTTTGCTCAAATTCAAAGAATCCATTCCTTATGACCCAGCTAGAGTCTTGAACTCATGGAATCATTCTATTTAGTTTTGTAACTAGTATGGAATTACATGCGGCCGCCACCATCAAAGAGTCATGGCTTTGGCACTACAGGGGCATAAATTGCGTGGAACCATTACACCTTACATTGGAAACCTCCCATTTCTTAGAGCCATCAACCTTCGAAACAACAGCTTTTATGGCGAAATTCCAAAGGAAGTTGGTCATTTGTTCCGTTTGCGACATCTTGATCTTTCAAATAACAGGCTAGGATGTGAAATTCTAGCCAGCTTGACCAACCGCTCCGAACTCAGGGTAATGTACCTAGTGTGGAACAAACTTATTGGGAAAATCCCAATGGAGCTTGGCTCTCTATCAAAGCTTCTTTATTTCCAGGTTCCAGAAAACACGTTGGCAGGATGAATCCCACCTTCCTTGGGAAATCTTTCATTGCTCATACATTTTTCGGTAGCCTCTAATAATTTAGAAGGAAATATTCCAGAGAGCATAGGCCGTTTGAAAAGCTTATCAGTTTTCGCAGTTGGAGCCAGTAAACAGACTGGTATGGTCCCTTCCTCTCTCTACGATTTGTCAACTATCAACATATTAGGACTTTCATATAACCAACTAGCAAGATTGAATTTAATTAACCATTGTGTTGGCTTTATTCAGTGCCAAATTTGCTTGTAATTTAACAATTAGTAACCTTGTATTTTGGTGAGATTCATGTAAGGATAGTGAGTGAGAGAGTGTGAAGAAATGCTTAAGATTGTGCAAGGATGCAGAGACTCGCGGGTGACTTACGACTGGCAAGCCGCCAACTACAGCACAAGAGTGAAGCGTGCAGGAAGATGAACAGTCACGCCAGCTGGAGCACTACAGGACAAAAAATATAGCTTAGCCGTTCTGTTAGCTAGCAACTTGAACTCGCGACTCGGTCAAGTCGCGAGGCCAAGTCGCCAGCCGGCCCTATTTTGAAAAACCTGACTCTTCGCATTCCATTCTCACCCCAGTATAAATACCCCTTATACCCACGAAATGTAGAGAACTTCTAGAGAGAATTTTGAGAGAGAAACCCTAGAGAAAAACAAGATTGATTCATCCACAATCTTTACATAGAGACTCTTCAAATTCCTCTACTCTTTTCCTCTCCATTGTTAAATCCTTGAGAGGTTCGTACCCAAATCCTTTTCTCACCATAACCATATTTGTGAGAAAGTCATTTGGTGCTTTGGGAAGCAGTTAGGAAGGGACCAATGGTTATTGGTTGATGCTATGAGCTATAGTGGAATCCGGTAAGCTAAAAAAGACAAAGGTTCGGGGTAACCTCGTTGGAGCAAGAAGCATGGAGGCCTCAGGTACACTGGGTAGATTAGGCTTGGAGGGTCTTCTGCTGTTCATGTATCTCAACTTCATTCTTTAGTGGATTATTGACCACTTGGAGGGCGGCGGAGAGGTTTTACGTTGAGGGCTTCGGTTTCCTCTTCGATAACACATCGTTGTGTTGTCCTTGTATTTGCATCTCTCTTCCCTTAATCTTTGCCATTTAATTTCTACTGTGGATGTGATTTTAATTGGTTTAGATTGTTTATCAATTCTGGTATATGCTTATGTTCATTTTCCGCACATACATTGTTTGACATTAAGCTTGAATTGGTAATTTGTTTATTGGGGGTCTAAACGTTCTTAGTGTTTTACATACTAATTGAACATTCACAACTTACTGGAACTCTTCCAGCCAACATAGGCCTCACTCTCTCTAATATCAAATTATTCGAACTTGGTTACAATAAATTCTTTGGGCCAATCCCTAGTTCTTTATGCAATGCATCTAAGCTTCAAATAATTGGCCTAGGGTTTAACAACTTGGTGGGATCAATTCTGACTAATTTGGGATATCTACTAGATCTTGAAGACCTAAGTATAACTGACAATAAATTAGGAAGGGATTTGGACTTCTTAACGTCTTTAAGAAAATGTAGCAAAATGGAATCGCTTGAAATTGAAGGAAACCAATTCGAAGGTGTTTTGCCCAATTCTATTGGCAACTTGTCAACACAACTTATTGGAATTGTATTTAGGAGGCAACAAAATATTAGGAACAATTCCTATAGCGTTGTAGAATCTTATCAACTTAATTGGCTTGGGCATGAATTTGAATATTTTCACAAGTGTGATACCTACTTAATTTGGAAAGTTTCAAAAGATGCAAGGATTGTATTTATGGGGGAACAATTTTTCAGGGAAAATCCCAAGCTCCATTAGCAACCTCACTCAATTGGTTGTATTGGACTTTTCTCAAAACAATTTAGAAGGAAGCATGCCTCCAACTATTGGTAATTGCCGAAGTTTGCAACAATTGGATGTTTCACAAAATTACCTCAGTGGAGTCATACCTTAGTAGGTTTTTTCTCTTTTCTCTATGTCGCTATTACTCAATTTATCCTAGAACTCATTTAGTGGCAAATTACCTGTTGAAGTTGCAAATTTGAAAAATATTTATTTTCTAGATGTCTCTAAAAACAACTTGTCCGGTGAAATTCCCATAACAATTGGAAATTTATTGAATTTAGAAAACCTCTACTTGCAACGGAATTCCTTTGAAGGAATCATACCTTCATCCATGTCTTATTTGAAAGGCCTTGAACTTTTGGATGTTTCGCAAAACAACTTATCTTCCAAGGGGTCTAGAAACTTTTATTTTTAAAATACTTGAACATTTTGTTCAATGATATTGAGGGCTCATTACCAACTATTGGAGTTTTCAAAAATGTAGATGCAATATCAATTATTGGAAACAATAAGCTTTGTGGGGGTATTCCACAATTACAACTACCAAAATGCCCCAAAGTTACAAACTCAAGAAAGTCTCTTGCTTCTAAAACAATAATCACAATTTTTTGTGTGGTTGCACTTGCATGTCTCCTTCTAGTTTCATCCTTTCTTGTTTTTTATTGGAGGAAAAAATATAAAAAGAAATCATCTTCTATAGTCTCAAAGATGGATCTCCTTCCAACAATTTCATACAAAATGCTTCATCGAGCAACTAATGGATTTTTCTCTCAATAATTTGATTGGATCTGGTAGTTTTGGATCAGTTTGCAAAGGAGTTCTTAATCAAGAAGAAATGTTAGTTGCAGTAAAAGTCCTAAACCTTCAAACTAATGGAGCTACCAAGAGTTTTGTGGGGGAATGCAATGTCTTAAGAAATGTTCGACACTGAAATCTTGTTAAGATCTTAACATGTTGCTCTAGTATCAATTATAATGGCGATGAATTTAAAGCTCTTGTATTTGAATTCACGACAAATGGGAGTTTAGATATTTGGCTACATCCAATGAAAGATTGCGAAAATCAATCAAAAAATTTGAGCTTTCTTCAAAGAATAATTATTGCAATTAATGTGGCTTTTGCATTAAATTATATGCACAATCATTGTCAGCAACAAATCATACATAGTGATTTAAAGCTAGGCAATATTCTTCTTGATAGTGAGATGGTTGCTCATGTAAGTGACTTTGGTTTAGCAAGACTCCTCACAAGCACCAATGATTCTTCCCAAAAGTGTACTAGTACAATTGGGTTAAAAGGATCTATCGGCTATGTTGCTCCAGGTATAACCTCTCTTATTTAGTTTTAAATCCTTAACAATTCTATAATATGTTGCTTTTCTCTTTGTCAATTTATCAAAAGATAAGAATTAACTACTTCTATTTTTTAGCATATAAGCTTTTTAATATTCGCAAAATTTGTAAAAACATATTAACATACTCTCTTGCTTACTATTTCTTTGTCTCTTATAACAAATATTCACTTGAGTACATATAAGCACATAATTAATTTTACATAAAATTTAAAATAAAATAATTAATAGCAAAAATGAGATTCATACTTTGAGAAATGCCTAAATTAATTTGGTGATGGACATATCGATCCTTTGGCTAAGCTTCAAATCTTCTTTGTATACATATATTACAATCAAATTGAACATGCAAAAAAGAAAAAAAAAAAGTAATTTGGCCCCTCGGAGTAAATTTTCGTACATTTTCCTTCCACTGTGGAAGTAATATCATATGTCGAATTTGCATTTTGTAGACCTTAATCCATTTCATTATAGGTAAAAATTGCCTAATTACCTTCCATTCCACGAGTTGTAGAGTATGGCATGGGTGGTGAGGCATCGACTGAGGGGGATGTATATAGATACGTAGTCCTTGTGTTGGAAATGTTTACAAGAAGGATGCCCACTAATGATATGTTTAAAGATGGTTTGAATCTCCATAATTTTGTTAAGATGGCATTACCAAAAAGACTTGCTCAAGTTGTTGACCCAATGCTTTTGCCAAGAGAAGTTGAAGAATTTGGAGTTGCAACTACGGTAATGATGGCAGCAGAAAAAGATGACAATGATAATGAAATTGAAGTAGAAGAAGCTAATTATATTGAGGATTCTAGGCATATTGATGTTGACATGCAAAAGTGCTTACTCTCAATTCTTAACATTGGAATCTTATGTTCATTGGAATCCCCAAAAGAGAGAATGAGTATGGAGGAAGTCATTAAGGAACTGCAATTGATAAAAAGTGCTTTCATTAGTTTGGGGATCTGTAGAGGCAGACCAAGTGGAGCTCAAGTAAGGGGTATTTAGTTTTGATTATAAGACTACATTAAGTAGTGTGTCCTATTCATTTACTTTGATTTCATTTAGTCCACAAATACTTCTATTAAAAAAGCATGGAGATTTTATGTTGAACTTTTTTAAAAAAATAAATAAATTTTGAGTAGATTATCATAGCTGATTGTAAAATTGGATTTTCATTTCTCATTCATGATCAAAAAACTAAACAGAAATTGTCATCTTATTAAAATCCACAACCTTCTTGAAATAATTCCTATCCCTTTTCTTATGTTATCAAGGTTTTAAATGGTGAGCTAACGAATTTCTTTATTTTTGTGTGAATTGCAGAGATATGAAACAAATAGAAGAAATTAAATGTCTTTAATAATGCCTGGATTAAGCATGGGATTAGGCATTTCTACCTGATCTGTTATAATGTTATGCTAGTTTAATATCCCTTTTTGAAAGGATCAATGGATGATTTTCTTTCACTTCTAGTGTTGGAGTCGTGAATTTCTTTCTCTTGTAGTGTAGGAGTGTTCTTCATGTACTGTGCTTTGTTCTACTACTATAATGTGTGACTGTGTTTGTACTAATAATCAAGTCAATTCCTAAAAGCCTTTTATAGGAAGGGAATGCGTCGAAGATGCCATGTTAGTTTAGAACTTTATATAGCATTATTCTAGTGTACAAATAAAAGTGGATCTTTTGTTTAATTTCCATTTAAACTTAATGTATTAGATTACATTATCTTGTGGCTGTAGAGAGAATAACAATCAATCTAAGTTTCAATTCATTATATAAGACTTTAACCAAACACTTAAAGTACAATCGCCCTTCACTGCTTAGAATTAATTCTTCAAGGATTCAGGTTCGAATATATATTTTATTGAAAAAGAAACAAAGAATACAATCTATTCAAAATTTCAAAGAACAAAAGGTCATTTAGGTATCAAAATTACTAAGCCTAAAAGAAGCCCACTCGACCAACAAAACAAACCAAAATACAGAGTTAACCTGTGCATTAATAGCACAAGCTAAACAAACATCTGTGGACTATGAACAGGAGAACACTTGCTTAAGCAATTAACCTTCAAGCACACAGCAAACAGTCTAGCACACAACAATAGCCTTAGCAGCTAATTGGCAATCTATAGCAGCAACAATCTGCAGAATCCAGAGTCATTTTTTGCACCTCTAGCTGTATTTACTTGCAAGAAAAAAACAAGCAGCTGATTTCAGTAAACAGCTCAAATGCAACACACAACCCAAGCAAAGCAAATAAATATAGTGCAATACAATCAGGCATAGTTAGTACAGCATCCTACTACCACAAACAAAATCAGAACCTTTGCCATTTTCCATTTATCCAACAAGCGGCTCCATTATAACTCAAAATCCAAACAAATTCCGCAATTTACTGTAGAAATTAAAGATCATTGAGCTGTGGAGATCAAAATAAAATAGTTTAAGCCTCAAAGTCAGCAAAGAATCCTGTTTAGAGTGGAATTAGGGCAGGGGCGGAGTCAGGACTTGGAGTTAGGGAGCGTAGAATTTTACTCAATAGTGATGTCGAGATTTTCCTCAATTGAGTTAGGGGGGCAGAATTTTCCTCAATAGGGATGTCGAGATTTTCCTCAATTGGAATGTCGAGATTTTCCTCAACTGGTACATCAGGATTTTCCTTAATTGGAACGTCGAGATTCTACTCAATTGGGACATCATGATTTTCCTCAACATTAGTGGTTGGTAATGTTGCACCACTAGTATTAGCTTCTAAAGCATTTGAATTTCTTTTGAAAAAATCAAATATGATAGTTGGCTTTTTCATAATCTACAAATAAAATATAATTTGAAATTATCATGTCATTATATGGTCAATAATCTACAATCATTACACACAAAATACTAGCACTATTCACACAAGTGCTCAACAATTAACCAATAAATTTTAAAGTTGCAAAAAATCTCTTTAATTATTTACCCAAAAAAGCATCTCTTTAATTTTTTAAAAGACACCAAACCACTATCAGCCAAAACTACATAAAAAGCATATAACATCACATGGGTTGCAATAGGTGTTGATGTGTTGCTAATGTTGTACTGTTGTGTGTTGTGTTTGTTTATGGTTTTGAGTTATGCTTGTGCCACGTAAAGTTGCACAACCTGTGCCACAACTCGCTCACAATGCAAGTTGTGAATGGTAGAAGGGTGTCCTACCATTCACAACTTGCATTGTGAGCGAGTTGTGGCACAGGTTGTGCCTCCTACCATTCACAACTTGCCACTCCTCAACCATTCACAACTTGCCACATGGGCGAGTTGTGGCACCAGCATAGCTCTATACTTTTTCATCATTTTAAAAGCTTACAATTTACATGCACAACATAACTATAAGAGCCTATATTATATAGAGAAATGATATGTGTACAATATTTTCACTTGCTGTTATTAGTGGGAAAGAAAGTAATTTCAGTTGTAGATTCAAATTGATAACCTATAACAACCTGCCAACTAGGATTTCTTGTGAAAACGTTGTAAAAATGTTGTAGACATACCACTTCACTATTATATAAAACAAATTAAAAATTGTATCCACTTGAGCATAAGAAGTGGAACTCAAAGTTTTCTGGGCATGTTGAGTGTTGCAAAATGGAAACAGCTTTCATGTTACTCCTGGTTGAACTTGACAGGTTCTCATATTAGAACCCTAGGTGATTGCCATCAATTGCCAGAAGCTAGTGCCATAGCTTATTAGCTTTCATTCCAACTATATCCCTTATAGTTGTCCATTTGGTTGATACACCTTTCCTCCATTAATTTCAAAATTTATGGACATAATTACGTCTAATTCTACTTAAATATTGGAAAATTAAGTAACAAATCCAACTAATTTAATACATAACCCTCTTCTTCCTTCCATTTCCTCATACCATATATACCGTTGTTTTAAAAGTATAAAGTAAACTATTAAAACATTCCTAATGCCAACCATTAAATCTCATGTTCACAAAAGTTATTCAACAGAAACCAATACTAGAACTTACAGAGTTCATTTTAATTTTATCCAATGAACATGCTAGTTGGAAAGTTGTACGAATTTTAACAGTATGATATTTTGCAGCATATAAGGATTATTCAATAAAGAAAACAAAGAACCATTTTTCTTAAATAATTACGGTTTCTAATGGTAAAATTTTTACATTACTTATCAAAATAATAATAATTGCATCATGTGAAGCACCGACGCGGCTCCAGAGGAGCCGCACCAGAGTCGGACACGGGGATGCAGCAGGGACGCTGCTGACCGCGAGTCCGTGCCGCGTCGGGACGCGTCCTGCCACGTGGCATCGCCGACTCGCACCGATGCGGCACGAATCGGCCCAACGAGGCGCGAATCGGGCCGTATCGGCCAATTCGGCCGAAACCCGAAATTTCCGGTTCAATCCGAAATATCCGATTCAGGCCGAAATTATAAAAAAAAAAAAAAAAAAAAAAAAAAAAAAACGGTGCGAAACGCACCGTTTGAACCTAACCTAAAAATCCTTCAGACTCTCACAATCTCACGCACTCTCACTTGTCCAAAAGACTCCCTCACTCCGTCCCTCTTCTTTCTTTCTCTGTGCTCTCCGGGGCTCTGCCTCTGGCCTCTCCCTCTCTACCGTGTTCTCTCCTTCAGGTGTGCTCTCTCTTCACAGCTTCCCTTAGTCTCTGTTTTCTACTATTTCTCTCTTCTTTGTGCTGTTTTTGTGTGCTTGTTAAAAACTGATTTCGTCCAAACACTCTCTCTTCTCTGTGCTGTATTTGCTGTGTTTGTGTGCTTGTTTTTCGGTTCTTGTAGTTGTGGGAGTTAAAGGCTTTGGTAGTTGCAGGTTGTAATTTTAATTGTAGATTGGTGATAATGTTTGACTGCTTTGTACTTGTATTGTTGCAATGAATAAAACGATGGTGGGATTTGTGTGTATTGTTATTCTACTTATAAATTATGTAAAAAACAAGTGCATTTTCTTAATTTTTTTGTAACTTTTATTTTAGGCTTGTAGGGTGAGGACTTGAAGTTTTGTTATTATTATTATTATTAATATGGTTGCTGTGGACCTGTGGTTTACAAATTTTATCAGTTAGGATAAGAATCTTATCTTATCCTAATTGATAAAATTTGTAAATCAGTTAGGATAAGATAGGATTCAGAAGTGATTTGTGAACCTATGAATCTGTGATTTGTGAATCTTAGTTTCTTTTCAATCTTAGTTTTATTTAGTTAATAGTTATTAATTATTACTTATTGTGATTTGTGAATCTGTGAACTTGGGTTTGATTTATTATTAATTTATTTAGTTAATAGTTATTATTTGTAGGTTAAATTGAATCTATTGAATTTGCAATGGACGAAGTTACTAGCACAGAAACTTCACCTTCATCTAATCAAGAAGTAAATGATGAATCTCCTCTTTGGCAGTATGTGACTAAAGTAGAAAAACCACCTGGTGCTTCTATTAAATCAGGTGGAAACACATACTTTAAGTGCAACTATTGTGATCTAGTTTATATGGGATCCTATTCTAGGGTTAAGGCTCATCTATTAGGAATTTCTGGCAAAGGTATTAGAACATGCCCTAAGGCGAAGAGCCATAGGCAAGAAATGCAGCGAATGCATGATCAAGTTGAGAATGATAAGAAAGAGAGAGAACGGAGAAGTCAAATTCCCTTACCCCCACCTCCCACAGGCCATGGGCTTGCTCCTATTTCCCCATTTCGAAGACAAGAAGGGAGTGATAGTACAAATCCGGTTGATAGTAAGAGGAGGAAGGTGGATTCTCCTTTGGAGAAAGCATTCCAGAATAATGCTAGACATGATTTGGATAGCAGAATTGCTAGGATGTTTTACACCGGTGGGCTTCCGTTTAACTTTGGAAGGAACCCACATTATCGTAGTTCCTATGCATATGCTGCTACCCATAACATTCTGGGTTATCTTCCTCCTAGATACAATGCCTTAAGAACAACACTTTTACAAAAAGAAAGAGCTCATGTTGAAAGACTTTTGAAACCAATTAAGGACTCTTGGCTTGAAAATGGTGTAAGTATAGTTTCTGATGGATGGTCAGATCCACAAAGGGGTCCAGTGTTTATAAAGGCAGTTGATGGGTCAAGTGAGTTCAAAGAAAAACATTATATTGCTGGGGTGTTGAAGGATGCTATAAAAGAGATTGGACATGAAAAAGTTGTCCAAATCATCACTGATAATGCTAGTGTGATGAAGTCTGCTGGAGCTCTTATTGAAGGTGAGTATCCTAAAATATTTTGGACACCTTGTGTTGTCCACACTCTCAATTTAGCCTTGAAGAATATTTGTGCATCAAAAAACACTGAAAAGAATGAAGTTACATATGAGGAATGTAGTTGGATTACATGTATTGGTGATGATGCATCCTTCATACGTGTTTTTATCATGAACCATTCAATGAGGTTGGCAATGTTTAATGAATTTTGTCCATTAAAATTGCTCCAAGTTGCTGATACTAGATTTGCTTCAGTTGTTGTAATGCTAAAAAGGTTGAAGTTGATAAAAAGATGTCTTCAAGCCATGGCTATTAGTGACCAATGGGCTTCTTATAGAGAGGATGATGTTGGAAAAGCTCAAAAGGTGAAAGATATGATTCTAAGTGATCTTTGGTGGGATAAGGTTGATTATATTCTTGAATTCACAGCACCCATTTATGATATGCTACGAATAGCCGACACAGATAAGCCTTGTCTTCATCTTGTGTATGAGATGTGGGATTCAATGATAGAGAAGGTGAAGGCAATAATATATCGTCACGAAGGCTTGGAAGATGATCAGTATAGCTCATTTTGGGTTGTGGTGTATGATATACTCATTGATCGATGGACTAAAAATTGTACACCAATACATTGCTTGGCTCATTCCTTAAATCCTAAGTAAGTCCATTTATTTTCTATTTTCCTTAGTTCACCCTTTTAGTAAAACACATGTTTCATCTATATTTTTTTTTTAATCTTTAACTAGGCATTACTCCATTGAATGGCTTTCGGGGAATCCAAAACGCATCCCTCCACATCGGGATCATGAAATTTCTATGGAAAGAAGCAAGTGTTTGGAACGATACTTTGAAGATGTGAATGAATTAACGGTGGTGAAGTTTGAGTTTGCTACATTTTCAGGAGGGAGGTTTCCTTCACCAAATTCCTTGACAGATAGGTGGGCCTTACAACCTTTGGTTTGGTGGCAATACCATGGCTCCGCATTTCAAACTCTTCAAACCCTTGCCCTTAAACTTCTTGGACAACCTTGTTCATCCTCATGCGCTGAGAGAAATTGGAGCACATACAAATTCATTCGTTCCTTAAAAAGAAACAAAATGACTCCTGCACGTGCTGAGGATTTGGTATATGTGCATTCTAATCTTCAACTCTTGTCAAGGCACAATGAGGAGTACGTACATACAACAACAAAGATGTGAGATATTGCAGGAGACTCTTGGAATGAGAGCGACATACATGGAGGAGCTGGAATTCTTGAGAATGCAGCCCTTACACTTGATGAGCCAGAGTTGGAGGCCATGGTTATTGGAAATGCTAACACTAGTGCTACTAGTAGTGAAAGTGAAGTTCGAAGTGAAGCTCGAAGTGCAGCTATTGATATTGAGGATGATGATGTTGGTATTTGATTGTCTTGTTGATTGTCTTGTTGATTATCTTTTATTTTGTTTTAGTTTCGAACTTGTGAGTTGTAGTCTAATTTCCGAACATCATGGAATGTTTTAGTTCTAATCTTGTGGGTTGTATTTAATTTATGAACATCTTGTTTTAGTTATTATCTACTATTTCTCTTAAATTTGGTATATGTTTATATAATGTGAAAAAGTATGCTTAGCAATATATTAAAAATAAAAATAAAAATATTTTTTATTGATAAACAATTTAAAATAGTGTGTTATGTCTAATGTTGGCAAAGAGTAGAATTGGACGCCACATATATAGTGGCATCCTCATAACAGTAGTACGAAAGATAATGGTTGAAATATTCGAATAAACAAAAAACACAATAATATCTTTGTTCGTATAACTTGGTTGAGTAACACCCTATTTATTTATATTCCTCCGAAATTTCCCTAAAAACACAATAATACACCGAAGTTAAAATTAATAAATATACAATAAAACGAAAAGAAAGGTAAGGTAAGAGTGAGTGGATCCCTAAACAGTTCAAGACTTTGATCGCAATGAGTAGCCTTTAAACAATTTTTACCAAACCCACCAGAACACCAATAATGAAAAACACTCCCTTACTCCTCTTATATTTTGGTTAAACATTATAAATTTAGAAATAAATTTAACTAATGGTCCCTTAGATTTTTATAAAAAATATTTAATACTTTATATAGATAATTAATACATCATTTCCCTCTAATTAATCTTATACCACACATAACTCATTAATTCAAAGTGTGATTGATGTATTTCATAAAAATAGAAAATTTTACAATTTTTTATGCATTGTTTTTCTCCTCCAATTACTCTTATACCGTAGGACAAAGTTTGACAACAAACTTGGTTGTAGCCCAAGGATACTCTCCGCTCAATATCTTTTTAGGACAATGATTGGTTATACATTTGGTTGTAGCCTATAGGGACAAAATTGCTAAATGTCCTTTTTGGGCAAACTAAACAACGTTTTGCCCTATTTTTCAAACTAATTAGGGAAATGCCCCTCTTTTGAAATTCGATTTTCTCAAAATCGAGTTATAAAAAAAAAAATTCTGGAGCCCTATAGCGGCGTTTTTGAAGACCTATAGTGACGTTTTCAAGACGTATAGTGACGTTTTGTAACTCAACTTCCAATAAATCGAGTTATAGGCAATTTTTGAAATTTTAATTGCCTATAACTCGATTTATTGGAAGTCGAGTTACAAAACGTCACTATACGTCTTGAAAACGTCACTATAGGCTCCTTAAAAACGCCGCTATAGTGCTTAAATTGATTTTGAAAAACTCGATTTTCAAAAGAGGGGCATTTCCCTAATTAGTTTGAGAAAAATGGCAAAACGCTACTTAGTTTGCCCAAAAAGAGCATTTTGCAATTTTGTCTTAGCCTATAGCTATAACTTTCACTCAAAAAATTAGCATTATTACATATTTTAAAAATCTAACTATTGAATTGCGTTTTCTTTATATTCTTAACAAGAATGTCAAATCTTATGCCAATTGGATGCAATTTACTATTTGATCCATTATCAAAAATTTTATGCATAATTTTAGACTACAAAAATTTGAGATTTAAACATTTGATTGATGACATAGCTACTAATCTTTAATCTTTTGGAAATTTTACAAATATGAAGGATTTAAGAATAAAATGTAATCCAATGGTGGATTTGTCAAAAATTCACATTCAATAAAAAGATATTGAATGAAATTGTAGCCTTAGGCTACAAAAAATTTTGTTGCCAAACTTTTCCATCTTTTTATTGGATGTGAATTTTGACAAATCTACTTTAGATTAGATTTTTTTTCTTATACCTTCCATGCTTGCACAATTTCTAAAAAATTAAAGATCAATAGTTATATCATCAATCAAATGTTTGAATTTCAAGTTTTTATAGTTTAAAATTATATATAAAAAATAAGTTTATATATCAAATAGTAAATAATATCCAATTGACATGAAATTTAACAAGTATACTAAGAACATAAAAAATATTCAATTCAATAGTTAGATTTTCAAAATACTTAGAGATTTGTAACCGAACTTTGTCCTAAACTGTAATAGCTCATTGAATCAAATAATATTTAGAAGATATCCTATAAATATAATAGTAAACCATTTTAATAAAGCACTCTTTATGTGATTTGAGAGCTCACATTTTTTAATATTTTGTTACTTATATGATTTGAGAGCTCATATTTTTTTAAGAGTTTGAGAGTTCACATTTTTTTTTTTTTCACCTTATTCTTTTAAATAATAATAATAATAATAATAATAATAATAATAAATAAATAAATAAATAAATAAATAAATGATTCCACTATGAACCAATTCTCTTTTGCCATAATACCAATCTCGAGCAGTTTTTTCTACAAAAAGGCGGATTATTGATGTTACAGAAATGATCGTGGATGGTCCCACATGCCATGTAATCACAATTATCACATACAAGGATCATCTCACATAAAATATCTAATAAGGGAGGAAGTATACAGTGTTTTGGGTGTATAATTCCTTCCACTCATAGTTAAGTGGGTCCCACCAACTATGAGCGATAGGAAATATGCACCCAAAACAGGGGAAAAATGGGCTTTTGCCCTTTATTTTTTAAATATTCGGCAAAATATCCCTGTTTTCAAACTATGTAGCATTGTGTTCCTGTTTTGAAATTTGATTTTTAGAAAATCAAGTTCTGCTTATAACTCGATTTCAAAATTTCTGAGTTATAGTTAAATTCTGCCACAGTAGACTAAATGACATGGCTTGTTCCATTAAAAAATCCAGGTGGAACTCAATTTTAACAAAATCAAGTTCCATACAAATCAAGCAAACCCACATAGCAACCAATCATCCACCACCATCAGCAACTACCGAAACTCAACCTGGGCACTGAAACCCAACCATTACCACCACCACCACAGTAGCACCAAAACCTAGCAACCACCACCTTCGTTAGCAACCAACCACCCCCCACCACCATTAGCAATGGGCAACCATAGAAACCTAGCCATCACCACCACCGCAATAACACCAAAAAACAAGATCAACCAACCTAGGAAACCCAAACAATTTTGCAAACAGCCCTCAGCCACCTCGATTTATCTCTGATGGATGTGTGGTATGAGCTTCTCACTCTTTCTTTATCTTTGTTTTGCAACTGCAAGACTGCAACTTCAATTTTTTTAGATAGCTTCAACCGTTCAAGTCTTTTTGATAGAAGATAAAAATTGTAAAGTAGAAAGTAAAGCTATATGCCCATCTCTACTCTCTAAACTAGGCTTTATTTATGTGGTCGTGGTTTTCAACTGAACTAAGCAAGTATCTAAGCCAAAACCAAAAACCAAAGCAACTAATAGATGTTCATGCTACTGCATTTAATGGATGTGTCACCCAAGTGATTGATGCAGAAAAACTTTTCCATAGAACTCGATTCTATAGAATTCGAGTTATATTTTAAAAAATAATTCTACAAAAATCGATTGTACTAAAATTGAGTTCTATGTGGCATTTTTGTCTGGGCAACCACATCAACGAGTTCCACCATAGTACAAAGCACATGAAACTCGATTTTAATGATATCGAGTTCTTCATAGAACTCGATTTTACCAAAATCGAGTTTCAAAACAGGGGCATTTTGGTATATAGTTTCGAAATAGAAACATTTTACTACGTAGTTTGTAAATTAGGTGCAAATGTCATTTTTCTCCCCCAAAACAGTGTATTTTCTCCTAATGAGGCCCGTTGAAGGACAGTTGAATTGGTTAATGATGCCCTTCCATGACATGATCAAGGATGAGGTGGAGATACAAGACATTATTATCAAATTACAAAATATGGGGTCTACCATAAATATAAGAGGAAGGAGCACAATTTCTCCATGCTCTTTTGATATATATATATATATGTAACTTCGAACACCATAATTTTATTATCCATATAGTTATAAGTTGTTAGAAATACTGAATTATTGTATTATATTTCTCAAGTAATAAAATATACATGAGTGCTTTTATATAGGAGGCAGAGTGTGCAGTACATGTAAGTGTGCTATACAAGTAAACAAGGTGGGCCTAAAGCCCATATACCATAATACATGTTAACAGCCCCCCTAAAACTCAAGGTGGATGTGAGACCAACTTGAGGTTGTCAACCAAAGTACGAAGGCGTCCCTTAGGATGTGACTTGGTGAAGATATCTACAAGTTGATCTTTAGAGGAGACTGAGACTAGCTTGAGAGCACCATGGACAAGATGATAACAAATAAAATGGCAATCGATCTCGATGTGTTTAGTCCGTTCATGGAAGACATATTTGTGATCAATATGAATGGCACTCTAGTTGTCACAATAAAGAGGAGTAGCAGAGGATGTGGACACACCTAAGTATTTGAGAAGCCATCATAGCCAAATGAGCTCAGATGTGGTATCAGCAAGAGCATGATATTCTGCTTCAGTACTGGAGCGGGCCACATGAGTTTGTTTCTTACTTTGCCAAGAAATCAGAGAAGAACCAAGAAGAAAGCAATAACCAGTGGTGGACCAGCGATCAGTGGGATCTCCTGCCCAATCAGCATTAGAAAATGCACGAAGAACAAAAGGAGACTGGCACATGAAGCGCGTGGAAGATTTTGCCGAAACTTTGATCAGAGAGCGGAGGTGCGTGAATGGTCAGATGTGCTTGATTCCGGCGACGTCAAGTAGATCGGTTGATGATCTACATGTTGATATGACTTGTGTCTTAATCGGAGGTCATAAGTGAGAGATCCGATGAAGTCAGTGGTCTTTGGCGGCGAAGATTGTGCTTCTGGTGGCGGAGATTCGACCCTGAGTGCTTCTGACAGTGATGGAGCAGTCGGGAGAGGGCACTGAGAAAGGCTTACTAACTGGAGAAAATGAGGCAATGGAAAATGCCTACAAAGACAAGACTGCAAGACAAAAGAAACTTAGAGCAATGGCTCTAATACCATGTTAGAAATACTGAATGATTATATTATATTTCTCAAGTAATAGAATATACATGAGTGCCTTTATATAGGAGGCAGAGTGTGTAGTACAAGTAAATATGTTATACAAGTAGGAATGGCAACGAGTCGAGTTCGGGCCGGGTTTTTCTATATCCGGACCCGACCCGCAGGTCAAGACCCATGGCCCGGACCTGGCCCGTTGACTAAGCGGGTTTTTTCCCAAGCCCCGGACCCGCCCCAGCTGGGCCCCACGGGCCCCGTTAAAGGATTAGGCCCAATTCATGGCCCAACCAAAAGAAAAAGAAAAAAAAATTCGGATCCAAAAACAAACACAAATCCAATCACAATCATAATCATAATCACAATCAAAATCACAATCACAAATTTCAGATCTACATTTTCCCTTTTAAAATCACAATCCAAACACAAATTTCAGATCTATGATTTTCATTTTTCCCTTTCAGAAATCATAAACACAAATTCACATGATTGAGGCGAACTGAACCCAGAAAAAAGAAAAAAAGAAAAAAGAAAAAAAAATGGAGACAGTGCAAGATCGGCGACGGTGAAGACGAAACGGAGTTGAGACTTGAGAGAAACGGGAATGGCAAGGACGAAACTGCCTCATTCCCTTCTTAAATCTGTGGGAACGACGAGGACAGTTAGCTCTTCTGGTATCGGTACTTCCATCTGTCGGAAACGGAGTCCCACTAGCTCTTGTCTGATGAGTTCATGATGTTCATCATGCTATACATACAGCTTGTGGCCGTGCGTGTGAGATTGCTGAGAGATGAAGAGATGAGAGGCAGTGAGTGAGAGAGCTGAAGAGATGAGAGGCAACGGCTCTAATACCATGTTAGAAATACTGAATGATTATATTATATTTCTCAAGTAATAGAATATACATGAGTGCCTTTATATAGGAGGCAGAGTGTGTAGTACAAGTAAATGTGTTATACAAGTAGGAATGGCAACGGGTCGGGTTCGGGCCGAGTTTTTCTATATCCGGACCCGACCTGCAGGTCAAGACCCATGGCCCGGACTTGGCCCGTTGACTAAGCGGGTTTTTTTCCCAAGCCTCGGACCCGCCCCAGTTGGGCCCCACGGGCCCCGTTAAAGGATTAGGCCCAATTCATGGCCCAACCAAAAGAAAAAGAAAAAAAAAATTCAGATCCAAAAACAAACACAAATCCAATCACAATCATAATCATAATCATAATCAAAATCACAATCACAAATTTCAAATCTACATTTTCCCTTTTAAAATCACAATCCAAACACAAATTTCAGATCTATGATTTTCATTTTTCCCTTTCAGAAATCATAAACACAAATTCACATGATTGAGGCGAACTGAACCCAGAAAAAAAGAACAAAAAAAATGGAGACAGTGCAAGATCGGCGACGGTGAAGACGAAACGGAGTTGAGACTTGAGAGAAACGGGAACGGCGAGGACGAAACTGCCTTCTTCCTTTCTTAAATATGTGGGAACGGCGAGGACGGTTAGCTCTTCTGGTATCGGTACTTCCATTTGTCGGAAACAGAGTCCCACTAGCTCTTGTCTGATGAGTTCATGATGTTCATCACGCTATACATACGGCTTGTGGCCGTGCGTGTAAGATTGTTGAGAGATGAAGAGATGAGAGGCAGTGAGTGAGAGAGCTGAAGAGATGAGAGGCAATGGCTCTAATACCATGTTAGAAATACTGAATGATTATATTATATTTCTCAAGTAATAGAATATACATGAGTGCCTTTATATAGGAGGCAGAGTGTGTAGTACAAGTAAATGTGTTATACAAGTAGGAATGGCAACGGGTCGGGTTCGGGCCGGATTTTTCTATATCCGGACCCGACCCGCAAGTCAAGACCCATGGCTCGGACCTGGCCCGTTGACTAAGCGGGTTTTTTTCCCAAGCCCCGGACCCGCCCCAGCTGGGCCCCATGGGCCCCGTTAAAGGATTAGGCCCAATTCATGGCCCAACAAAAAGAAAAAGAAAAAAAAATTCAGATCCAAACACAAATCCAATCACAATCATAATCATAATTACAATCAAAATCACAATCACAAATTTCAGATCTACATTTTCCCTTTTAAAATCACAATCCAAACACAAATTTCAGATCTATGATTTTCATTTTTCCCTTTCAGAAATCATAAACACAAATTCACATGATTGAGGCGAACTGAACCCAGAAAAAAAAAGAAAAAAAAAATGGAGATAGTGCAAGATCGGCGACGGTGAAGACGAAACGGAGTTGAGACTTGAGAGAAACGGGAACGGCGAGGACGAAACTGCCTCCTTCCCTTCTTAAATCTGTGGGAACGGTGAGGACGATTAGCTCTTCTGGTATCGGTACTTCCATCTGTCGGAAACGGAGTCCCACTAGCTCTTGTCTGATGAGTTCATGATGTTCATCACGCTATACATACGGCTTGTGGTTGTGCGTGTGAGATTGCTGAGAGATGAAGAGATGAGAGGCAGTGAGTGAGAGAGCTGAAGAGATGAGAGGCGTGAGAGGCTGAAATGAGGAGAGGAATCAAAAATTTAGGTTTTTAACTATATATATATGAGAGTAATTTAGTAATTTTATATATAATATAACCGGGTCTTAACTGGGTCGGGTTTCAGGTTTTTTTGATAAAACCCAGACCCGACCCGGACCCGCTTCGGGTTTTTTTTTTAAAAACCCATACCCGACCTTATTCTTTATTGGACCGGGTAAAATCCGGCCCATTAGGGTCGAGTCGGGCTGGGCCGGGTATCCACGGGTCAGATCTAAATTGCCATCCCTATATACAAGTAAACAAAGTGGACCTGAAGCCCACATACCCTAATACACGTTAACATAAGTTATAACTATCAAAACTTTTCAGAATGCTTTCACATCCATATAATTACTTATCTTGAACAAAAAGAATTATACAATAGAATTAGGGGAAAAACAAATCTAAGTATATCCACAACGCATGCATGACGAAGCCTCTTTGATAAGTTTCTCTTGTATAACAAAATACAAAAGAAAAGATAAAACAATTGGGTTATTTAGTTTTTTTTTGGGGGGTTACGAAGTGAGTAGTTACTATTACATACATGGCAGGTATAGATTCACACATTGTGTACAAAGTCACGATTCAGTGCATTTTTGGCTGACTGTGAAACCATCAGTAACAGGGGTCTATAGCAAGTTCTATTTTCTGTTAGTTTAACATAATGCAGCTTGCAATCAGTTCCCACCCTCAACATTTTATACGTTCCGTTTCCACAAGGGAGAAAAAAAACGTAAGAAAGGGAAGGTAGGAAGAGTGATTGAATACTGTTTTCTTTTATCTTTTACGTATGGAAGAGTGTGTTAATGGGCCCTAGACACAATCAATGTACCCTTTAAACAATTTTAATAATAAATATAAAATAAAATAAAAAACACTGTTAAGGTTGCTAATGGCAGCACCAATAATCACAAATCAGACAGTAATGTTGACTTCGGGGTCTTTTTTTACGGTAGTGAATGCTCCACCCAGAGGCTTGTTTATTTAATTTTAATTATGATTAATTATTCTGCTTTCACTTTCATAGGAGCACATTATCAATTCATTAATTTGAAACTTAACTTAAAAGCCATATTTCAACCTCGGCATTTTCAGGATGCTCCTAATAACTAACAAATGACAAGTGCTTTTCCTTGTGTGGATCCTATTTTAATGGAAACTTGATGAGTTGATCCACCTACACATCTTGCTTTTACTGCAAGGTCAGGAAAGCCTTGGGTAAAAATAACAATTGCCGTGTTTATTACACATAAATGGTTTTTGTGTTCTTTTAAATATGGAACCATATGAATAGTGGAAAAACTCCATGAAAGAAAAAAATTAATGATTTGTATAAATCACTTAATGGTAAATGCCTCGAATAAATCCAACTAGTAACTAATAATCCTGTTACACAAACAAAAGTAGTCATTTATTTATAGATATTTATTTTGATTATTTATTCTTAAGAATAATTTTTTTATTACTATAAAATTATTAATATAAAAAATATATAATCAAATAAAAGATTAGATTATAGAAATAATTATTTCTAAAAAAATAGAAAGTTATTTAAAGGAATTTATTTACACCTGTTCCTGAAGTAGAAAGCATTCCATCTGTTCTTGAATAGCGTCTTTTCTGCTGAAGATGAACGAGGCTAAGCGATCTGCCAAAGCTGTGGGATGTAAAAAGGCATCAGTAGGGGAGCTTTTCGCCTTAGAGGGAAGTGTTAGGTTCTAAAAGTTTAAAACAATTGGAAAATCATGAACACAAACTTGTCCAAAAATATAGATTCCTAAGTCTATAGGTTTGATTAGACAATGCTCAAATTGATACAGGTCAAAATTCAAGAACATACAAGTTGCAGAAAGAAGAATTCAAAATCTACCTGGTTCGACTAATCGAAAGTCGCAGACATGAAATTTCTACAGAATTCTAGTTCAGCCTAAACTCTGCTTATACGTTAAGGGTTTCAAGTGAAACACTTCTAGTATATAAAGGAAACCCTAAGCACATTTTTAAGTGATTTTTAGAGAGAGAAGAGTGCATCTTGTGCCTCCTTTTGTATATCTAGGTTTTTGTACCCAAACATCTCTCATATCTTCTACCGGCAATATTCCTTGAAGAATCTCAAGATTTGGTGTTGTGGAAGTTGCTGCCATCACTAGTCATCAAAGGTGCTAGAGATTTAAACCTTCAAGGGTGGTCTTGGAGTCACAAACTAGAGAGTTTGTGTTGCTAAACCTTTGAGTGGGATCTCAAAGTCATAAGCGTGGGAGCTTGTGTTTCAAAAAATTAAAGAGAAAAGAGTCTGTGGATTCGGAGCTTACACGTGGTCATGTTAGTAAGTTACTCCAAGAGGTAGCAATAAATTTAGGGTTGAATCTTTTGTAAAAACTTCAATTCTCTATTAGTGGATTTGTTTACGTTGATGATAGCTAGGTTAAATTCTGCCCAGGTTTTTACCTTGAAACGGTTGGTTTTATTGGTTTTCTTGGGTGATCATATCTTTGTGTTCTTTACTTTTCTGCTTGTGCACAATATGATCTTTTATTGTTTAACCTAGATCTGAACAATAAACCTAATAATCAATTTGGTTAATTAATTAGGTTAAACAATCTATTTTAAGGGGTCTAAACAAACAAACAAGTGGAATCAAAGCGGGTTCATTTTGATTGGATTAACGTCTAGAGTGAGATCTTTGACCTTGCTGTCATGGTTAATTTTAAGTGTCTTTTTGCTCATATTTGTGAAATTTTGAATAAAGAAGACGCTATTGTTTCTGTTGATCTTATTGAAGCCGGTGAAACTCTTTGTAAGGAATTATTTAAATCTATAAAAATTGCTAAGAAATTCAAGGAAGAGTTAAAAATGGCTAATCTTGAAAAAGAGGAATTGATTGTGAGATTAGATGAATCTAATAAAAAGAATAAATTATTAAGAAATCAATTTTCCTCTCAAGATGAAAAGCTTGGAACAAGAGTTAGCTGAGTCTAAAGCTAAACTTGAGAATTTGACTAGCACCAAGCTTGCTGTTGTTGATAGACCTGTTCCATTTCTCTTAAGCCTAAAGCTTACAAAGTTTATATTCCTCCTTTCAAGAGGAATCATAAAGAAAAGGCTTATTCTCCTAGGTTAGACAAAGGAAAATGTTCTAATGTAGACGCTGAAATTTCTAAACCTGTGTCTAAGCCTACTGCTATAGTGCATAAGAAATATGCTTTTGTGCCTACTTGTCATCTTTGTGGTGTCGTTGGTCATATTAGACCAAATTGTTCTTTGTTAAGGCAAAAACCGAAATCTAAGATTAGATCTACTGTTAGGAATATTGATGTTCCTAAATTTGTTCCTATCTGTCACTTTTGTGATCTTAGTGGTCACATTCATCCTAACTGTCATAAATTGAAATTTAAGCATTCTGTTTTTCAGTTTAGGATATGTGATGATATTTCTCTTGCCATAGGTCATGATAAATTGTTTCATATGCTTTTGAAAAACTTAAGCTTGTTGGCTTGTAAAAGAAAATTGCAGGATTTCAGTCTCTCTTAGAAGAAGTTTGTAATCCCTCAAATACACTCTGGTTCTCATGGTTTTTCACCTACAAAGCCAAAGTTGCGTGCTATATGGGAGAGAAAAGATTTGCTAAGTTGAGTGTTGTTTACTTGTCCTTGATTTAATTCTTTCTATTATTTGTGGACATGTTTTCTTTCAGTTTTTTTTTTTTCTTAGTTTGTTTTGATTATTTAAAAAAAAAATCCAAAAACATTGAAAATTTTCAAAAAGACAAAAATATTTTATTTTGTGTCTAGTTTTATTTTTTCTTGAGGATTACATGAATTATAATATCTCACTCTTGATTTAGAACATGCTTGATATTGTGAAGAAACGTAGAAAGTATGTATTACATAACTGAGTGCATGAGCTATTTTTGATTTCGTGTGAGTATGTACTAAATTGTACATGTACTCATGGGTTAATTAAGATATTGATATTTCTTATTTGTGTCTCGTCTATAGCTTAGTTGAGCACTGTCATGCGTTGTTTTTGCATTTTTTATTTTATTTAGCATAATGTGTGCTTTTTGTTTTTTGGTCATAAAATGTTTGAAAACACAAATAGAATTTTTTTTTTTTTTTTTTTTGGTATTACACATCACTTATTGTGTAATTGAGGTTGGCCAATGAAATTTACATTCATGGCTGTGTACATTGTTTAGTTTTGATGAACTTATTTGTGCACTTTGCTAGTCTGTGCTATGTAGTGCTTAATTGTGTGAATTGTTTATAGTCTTTAAACAAATGATCTTGATTTTGATGTCACATTATTTTGATTGTAAGGACTAAAAAATCCTAGGAGAAAGATATAAATAACCATCTCTTAACTGTTACTCGCCAATCATGAACACCTGTGTGCAAATTAGGAAAGTTGTGCTTAGTAAGGTTTAGCACTTGCACAACAAGATTAAATGAGGTGTTCATTTCAAAAGAATAATGTTTGATACATGTGTCTTTATTTTTCTCCTCCTCTTAAATTTTCGCCAAAATTGTTTTTTCCCAAAACTTGTTTTGTTTTTCCAATATTTTTATAAGGGGAAGAAAGTTGTGTTTACAACCTCTATTGTTCATAGGGAGAGTTGTTGCTCTTCATAAGGGGAGTTGCCTCTATTTTCTATAAAGCTTATGTTTTATGGTTCTTTGATTCTCTATTTTCTCTTCTCCTCTGTTATGTATGTTTTTTGTCTACCTTCTGATTGGTTTGTTTTTGTCAATACGTGACAAAAAGGGGGGAAAATAGATGAAATTTGGGAATCCTGTTTAAAATGATTTTAACTGTTTTATTTAGGGGGAGATGAAATTGTTTTTGAAAGGGAGAGAAAATAAATTTTTTTCATGTATCTAATTGAGGGGGAGAGTTAGTTTGCATGTTTGTTATTTTTTGTTTATCGGTCTTTATTTCTACACATGCGGTGATGTGTTCTTTTGAGTGTTTCAGGAAAGATAGGTACATTCTAATCAAGATCTTCTGTCTCTTCTAGCAACTTTTAGGTTTCAAGTCATAGATTGGTATTTGTGATGTATTTGGGCATTTTATTATAATAGGGTTATTCTCGTATTTGAGCATTTCATATTGTATGTAAGTTTTGTCACGGATTGTCAAAGGGGGAGATTGTTAGGTTCTATAAGTTTAGAACAATTGGCAAACCATGAACACAAATGATAGGCCAAGAATGTATTGACCCCTTTGGTAAATTAACCAATTAATTAACCAAGTTAATTAATTAGATTCAATTACATGCAACGCGTGGTAGCACAAACAAATCACCAAATAACTAAATGCAGCAAAAATTAAATTTGACACGGGATTTGTTTACAAATAGGGAAAACCATCAAGGCAAACCCCACTGGGTGAATTTAAGGTCACCACTTCTAAGAATCCACTATTATCAAACCCCAATACACAATTGGACTTGTAATGTAGTGACAATCTCTCCTTTCAATGCACGGCTCCAAGTACGTGACTAACCAATCGATGCACAGATCCCAGTATGTGACTAACACACCAACTTGAGAAAGATATTGGCTGCAAAGTTCTTCAGTTCATCCAAACGATGAAGATCAAGAAGCTCCTGGGTTACAAAACTCTTGGCGCAAAGACACGGTAATTGATAAGCCAAAAACGTATTGACCCTTTGTGATTAAATTAATTGATTAATTAGCCAAGTTATTAATTAATCAAATTAACATGCAAAGCGCGTGGTAGCATAAACAAATCACTAATTAAACTAAGTGCAACGGAAAATAAATTTGACACAGTGATTTGTTTACAAATGGGGAAAATCTACACAGCAAAAACCTTACCAGGTGATTTTAAGGTCACAATTCCCGCAATTCCACTATTATTACAACAAGAGGTTACAAGTAAAAGAATCTCAGTACCTTATACCAACCTACAGTTGAACCCTTACCCCAATACCCAATTGGACTTGTTCTGTAATGAAAATTTCTCCTTTTGATGCACGGCTTCCAAGTACGTGACTAACCAATTACGTGGATCTCAGTACGCGACTTCAATCACCAACTAGGGAAAGTTGTTGTCTACAAAGTTTTTCAGTTCATCCCAACGATGACGATCAAGAAGATGCTTGGTCACAAAACCCTTTGGTGCAAATACATAACAACTTCTTCAAGAGTGATGAACTAGGGCAAAACTTTGTCTCCGGTCATAATTTGCTTGAGTAGAGTTTGCTCAATGCTTGTGCAACTTGTGGACTCTTTGACGGCCCTTAAAACAAATTTTTTATATGTCTGGGGTTAGGAGAAAAGAAAGCCCAAAGACACATTCACAGATTCCAAGAAAATCATATCAAAATTCTGAATTTCATAAATCTCGACAGATAGGAGGTGTCGAGAAGCTGTCGAGCAGGTGTCGAGCACACGGGGCTGAGACAACTTTCTAAACCTCGACACATGCTAACTATCAAGCTTTAATGAACTTGCACTTCTTCAGCTTGTTTCTTGGACAGACTTGATGACTTCAACACTTGATCTTGAAACCTTGTTTCTTGAAGTTTTAAAAACACCTAGAACTACCCAATTACAAGTAGAGTGCGTTTTGTCAAAGGATTAGCCAATTACATAAAAGAATGACATATGTTCTTAATAAGTGAACCACATATGTCCTAACAATAACTTCTACAGAGAATATGATGAACTAGGGCAAATTTTCTCTGATCACAATATGCTTGTAAAATTCACTTTGCATCACTTGAGACGGCCCTTAAAATAATCCTTATATATGTCTAGGGTTGTGAGAAAAGAAACTCTACACAAATAAACAAATCTGAAAATCTGAATTTCGTAATTCTTGATAGATACTGTATCTGTCAAGAAGCTATCGAGATTTAGTCATTAAACCTCAATAGATATTATCTGTCGAGCTTTAATGAACAACACTTCTTCACTTGTTTGTTGGATAGATTTGCATGGTTTCAATACTAGACTTGAACCCCTGTTCCTTGAAGTACTAAACCCATCCTAGATGTACCCAATTACAAGTAAAGTGCATTTTGTCAAATGATTAGCCAATTTACAATAACATATGTTTAAACAAGTTCCACATATGTCCTAACAATAAACTTGTCCAAAAATATAGATTTCTAAGTCTATAGGTTTGATTAGACAACGTTCAAGTTGATACAAGTCAAGATACAAGAACATAATAGTTGTAGAAAGAAGAATTCAAAATCTACTTAGTTCGACCGATCGTGAAATAAGTTCGACCGATCGAATTGAATGTTCAATTAGTGTTTAAAACACTATGAACGTTTAGACCCCTAAATAAAAAATTATCAATTCAAGCTTAATGTTAAACAATATATGTGTGGAAAAAGAACACAAGCTAATAACAGAATTAATAAACAATCTAAACCAATTAAAATCACATCCGCAGTAGAAATTAAAAGGTAAAGATTAAGGGAAGAGAGATGCAAACACAAGGACAACACAACGATGTGTTATCGAAGAGGAAACCAAAGCCCTCGATGTAAAACCTCTCCACTGCCCTCCAACTAGTAAATAATCCACTAAAGAATGTAGTTGGGATACATGAACAGTAATAGATCCTCCAAGCCTAATCTACCTAGTGTACCTAAGCCCTCCAAGCTTCTTGCTCCAACGAGGTTACGCCGAACCTATTTCTTCTTTAGCTTACCGGATTCCACTATAGCCCATAGCTTCAACCAATATGAATTGGTCCCTTCCTAACTGCTTCCCAAAGCACCAAACAGCCTTCTCACAGATATGGGTATGGTGAGAAAAGGTTTTGGTAATGTACCTCTCAAGTATGTAACAATGGAAAGGAAGAGAGTAGAGGAATTTTAAGAGTCTCTTTGTGAAGATTGGGGATGAGTCAATCTTATTTTTCTCTAGGGTTTCTCTCTCAAAATTCTCTCTAGAAGCTCTCTACATTTCGTGCGTATAAGGGGTATTTATACTTGGGTGAGAAAGGAATGCGAAGAGTCAGTTTTTTCCAAGCAGGGTGGTCTGGTGGCTTGGCCTCGTGACTTGACTGAGTCGCGAGTTCAAGCCGCAAGATAACAGAACGGCCAGGCTGGACTTTTTGTCCTATAGTGCTCCAGTTGGCACGATTGTTCATCTTCTTGCACGCTTCACTCGTGTGCTGCAGTTGGCGGCTTGCCAGTCGTGAAACACCTGTGAGTCCCAGCCGCGAGTCCCTGCATCTTTGCACAATCTTGAGCATTTCTTCTCACTTTCTCACTCACTACCCTTACATGAATCTCACCTAAATACAGGGTTACTAAATGCTAAATTACAAGCAAATTTGGCACGGAATAAAGCCAATACAATGGTTGATTAAATTCAACCTTACAATCTCCCTCTTTGGCTATTCTGTGACAAAACCCTACAACAAACTCTAGACTTAACGCGTGAGTTGAGAACAGTTGAACAAAACTCACTCACACCTAACTCTAGAATCTGTAGAATTCTTGAATCATAAGAACAAGTAACTCCTGAGACATAACAACACAATTTTGATCATTGCATGCAGAAAACTTGTAATGCATATGAAACAAACACAATGCGATCAAGCAAAATGGATTAAAGTGCTAAACCAAGGCTTGACCAAAAAGGAACAATCACTATAAATAGTGATCACAATGCTCATTCACACATGGAATGAACATCCGGACATGCAAGCTAATAAGCTCAATGCAAAGTATCATTTGCATGTCCCACACTCAACCAATGCAACAACACTGAGTAATTGCATTAAGGAGATAAAATCCAACAAAGGGCACAAGAGTGATATACTTAAAGAAAATGCATGACATTAACAACAAGTACTAAAACTACAGAGCATGGGTACAAAAACCTAAAAGCTTACAAAAGCAGATGGTTACAAAGTGTACCATACATATAAGATACCAAACACATTAGAAGAACATAACATAAATACTAAAATTTGCTAATATGCAACAAAGAAAGCTAAGCAAAATATTAGAACATAGGCCTGCTTGCTGAGATCTCCCTCTATCATTGTACTCCCCCTCAAAATCATCTCCCCCTTTTTGTCATGGAATAGCTAGAGCTCATCTTCTTCTTGCTTTCTTTGAATCTGATCCAATTGAGTTTGGAGAGAAGTGAACTTCATATCACACTGAATGTTGTGATGGTGCAAGATAGATGCAAGTCCAAACATCTTGGTGCTCAACTCGTGGACAGATGCTGCAATGTTGTCTAGCTTCTCGTCAAATGGAGATGAACTAGAATGTGAACCACCGTGAAATGCTGAAGTTTCCGTTTTGATGCCCTTTCGACTATGACCAATGCTTGCGTTGAATGTACGCATGTTGATTGGACTCGATTTTGTGTAAGGAAACTCATCATGTGATGGATAAATCCCTTTAAGCTTCAAAATCCTAGAGATGAGGCAGCAAAAAGGAATGCATGTCCCTGAATCAATTCATAGAACTGTTTTGCGCAGAACATGAAAGATATGTGCACAAATGTCAATCTCTACATCAGAGATCATATCATGAAGAAACAGAGCACGTCCGAGGTTTATATACCCAGTGCTAGATAATGGGTACAGGTTGTGAAACATGATGATTGCGAGCACCCTCAATTTCAGAGGAAGAGAGGAAACACTGATTGAGTTTCCATTTGATGAGAATTCCAAGTCTTTTCCAAGAGCATCCCGAAGTAGATCCTCATCTGGATATAAGTTATCATACACCGGTGAGTGTTTAAAAATTGGCAGTTGATGTGAAGTATCTCAGTCAGGTATGTAGGAGAGACGGAGAAACTTTTTCTTCTAACCCAGCACTTGAGTTCTTCGCCTTCAACAATTGCATTGGCATAAAATTCTTTAACCAAATTCTCATATGCCTCATCAAGGTCGGAGAGAAGATAATTCCAATCTTTGTGAGCAAACCATTTAGGAATGTCTGTGTCAAATAGTGAAGGTTGATCAACAACTCTTTCAACCAATGGTGTAGCATCTCTGAAATAATTCTTATAAGTCTGAAAGGCATCATAAGATCTGAACTTGTTGGGATCGAACACTTCTGATGGTGAACGGGTCCTCTTTGCTCTAAGTGAAAGCTCATCTACATCAATGACAGGCTCCTTCCCTTTGCTACTGCTCCCTTTCACGACTACTCATTTGAATGGTGACATTTTCACCCTGCATCATGTTTTATAAGAGAAAACCACACAAGGCACCGAACACTATTAGCATTGGGTTAGATTCAAAACATGGATAAGGAAGAAAACCCTAAAAATTTGAGATTTAGATCCCAAACATGAAAATGAGCGTGAGGGTGCCACTAATAACTTAATGTTTACTCAAGATAGAGTAGATCAGTGCACAACCATCAACAAACACACAATAATTTCACCAAAAGATCAAATAATCATATTCAGACAAGAGATATACGAGTATCAGCAAAAGCACACAGTCCAAGAGATATATGCAGTAAATGTGAAATAAAGTGTGTGAGAAACAAAGTCCATACCTTTCCTTGAAGATTAAACTAGAAATGAGGAACAACAATGGTGGATTATGGACGAAACGCAGTGAGCTTGAAATAGGTTCACATGTGGAAGACAATGAATAGTCACAAAAGATCGAGGGAAAAATTGAAATGATTTTAAAAACTGACTTTAAAACGCAAAACACGTGTTTTTCACGACTGGATCAAGCTGCATGCAAGTCGCCAGGTCCAGCTGCCAAAATACTTAAACACAAAATTTTGGAAAAAATTTCTAAGTGTTTGTCACGACTGGAAGGTCTACCTGCGAGAGAGTCGCGAGGTGAGCCACGAAAATGTCTGTGTACCCTCGTGACTGGACCTTCCACCCGCGAACAAGTTGCCACATTGAGTCGCGAAAAGCATAAAAACCCAAATTTTGAAAAATAATCTAAGTCTTTTTCATGACTGGGACATTGACCCGCCGGTGAGCTGCGAAAAATCTCTGAGTGGGCTCGCGACTAAGGCATGCGACTAGACCAACCTACGACTGAGTCGCTAGAACAGGGCAATACTGTTTTTTGAAATTTTGACAATTTTTGTAAAAACAAAGAACTTTCCATTAACAAACTAAAACACTCAAAAATCTTTTTGTGTTTGATAAACAAAGATTGAGCATGTGAAAACACATTTAATCAAGTACAATCACACAAATGAATATGACATTCTTTGAACATAGACATGTGTGATGTGTGTGGATATCAAAAATGAGATAGTCCTTAGTCTAATGTGAAGCTTCAATGATCAATTCATTCAAGGCATACATAACTAGCACTAGATAATGTGATCCATCTCAATTATAAAAATATGCATATATGACCTCCCACACAAACTTGAGTACAATATCTTTGAAGCTTTTCATTTGGCTCCATGTTTAACATATCATTTGATCTTTTTGAAACAAAAATATCTCATTGTGAGATCGATGCCTGAAATTTTTGATATTTTAATTGATGATCTGGCCTTTGGCCTTTTTGGACATCATACATTTTATTTTTGGTCGCTTTCCCTTTTTCCTAGTCTAATACTAGTATGTACGACAGGCTTTTGCAGCTTAATATCTCTTTTCATTTGGAGATTTACATTTGGTGAGCTCTTTAAGAAAAATAGTAAAATAAATAGTGGGAAGATATATAGGCACAAGTCTATGCATGTCTCAAGATCAACAAAACCATTCACTAATCATTCATGACAAGGTTGAAGATCAATTTACAACAGTCACATAGATTTCAAGATTTCTCTCACAATGATATGAGTGCATAGGAAACAAGCTACGCTCGTAAATGCACAACGCCATAAGTACAAAGGTACAAGGCAAAACATGTTTTTGGATTTTCTACTTTTTATGTGTTTTTGAATTTTTGACGTAAAAACAAGAAAAGATTGATCAAAACAACAATGTAAAAACATTTTAAGTAAAGGAATGCATAAAAACAAAACATGTATGACATAAAAATGCATAAATGAACACAAAAAGAGCACATGGAGGATAGAGTTCAAGGAATGATACCGACACCAATGGTCTTACACAAAGATTCAAACCTCGGACCATCAAGAGGTTTTGTGAATATGTCTGCCTTTTGGTTGTTAATGTTGATGAACTCTAGACACACAATCTTATCCTCCACCAAGTCCCGAATGAAGTTATAACGGAAGTACTATCACAGAACACACACATAGTGTCTTGAGTGATTCCATAGTCATGTAGTAGCTTTCTCATCCACAATAGTTGTGTACAATAACTTCCTACTACTATATATTCAACTTTAGCCGTTGAAAGAATGACTGAATTCTGCTTTTTTCTCATCCATGACACCAAGTTATTCCCAAGACGGAAGCAACCAACGGAAGTGCTTTTCCTATCATCAATGCATCTAGCCCAGTCAACATCTGAATATCTAGCCAAACAGTCATTCGAATCTTTTAAGTACCAAATCCCATAGTTAGATGTCCCATTGATATAGTGAATAATTCTCTTGACTGCCGTCAAGTGGGACTCTTTGGAAGATGCTTGGAATCGTGCACATACCCCGACACTGAAAGCAATGTCTGGTCTACTTGCAGTGAGATAGAGAAGGCTGCTAATCATACTTCGATAAAGTGTTGGGTCTACGTCAACACTGGTTGCATCTATGCTCAGTTTTACTGAGGAACTCATGGGAGTGGGAATGTGTTTCTTCGAGTCTAGACCAAATCTTTTGACAAGATTTTTGGCATATTTCTCTTGAGAGATGAAGATTCCATCCTTTCTTTGTTTCACTTGAAGCCCTAGGAAGTAGTTCAACTCCCTCACTATGCTCATCTCAAATTCCGTTTTCATTTCTTCCAAAAATTCATGAGCTAGTTGATTAATTATGGACCCAAAGACAATATCATCCACATAGACTTGAGTGACAAGGAGAGATTTCTCATCTCTTTTAACAAACAAAATTCGATTGGCTTGTCTTCTCTTGAACCCACGATCTAATAAGTATTTGGTAAGGCGATCATACCACGCTCTTGGTGCTTGCTTCAACCCATACAATGCTTTCTTCAACCTTAAATCATGATCTGGAAAGTGAGGATCTTGAAATCCCTTAGGTTGCTTAACAAATACTTCTTCATTTAGAAAACTATTCAAGAAGGTGCTCTTCACATCCATTTGGTATAGCTTGAAATCCATAGAGCATGCAATGGACATAAGAATTCAAATAGACTCAAGTCTTGCCACTGGAGCGAAGGATTCATCAAAATTTACTCCTTCAACTTGACTGTATCCTTGAGCCACTAACCGAGATTTATTCCGAATTATCTCTCCATCTTCATCAGTCTTGTTTTTGAAGATCCATTTAGTGCCGATGACATGAACATTCTCAGGCCCTGGAGCAAGTTCCCATACATCATTTCTCACAAATTGATTCAACTCCTCGTGCATTGACTCAACCCAATTTTCACCTTGGAGAGCTTCTTCTACCTTTTTCGGCTCAAATTGCGCAAGGTAGCAATTGTAAAGTTGTAATTTACAACTATATGTTTTGTTGGCTTATATTTCGTGACAAATTTGATTATAATTATATTCAATCTGTTGTACCCTGTATTTATTGTGGGATTTCATTGTAAGGGTTGTGTGATAGAGAGAGTGGTGTGAAGACTCAAGTATTTGAAGACTGAAGAAGGTTTCGCGGGTATCTCACGACTTAGCATCCCGCGAAGTATATCATGTGCCCTGCACATGCTGGAATGCAAAAAGTCAGGCCAGATGGAGACAGCTGTGTCTTGCGAGTATCTCGCGAGTAAGGCCTTCCCGCGAGACACCCGCGAGGCATTCTGTTTTGCTAGCTTGTCCAGTTTGATTCACACTTTTTGTGCCTACACTATTTATACCCACATTACCTATAAATGTAAAGGAGAGCTTTTGAGAGAAAACCCTAGCCAAACACCTTGAGAGTTAGAGATTGTTATACCCACAATCCTCTACACATTTGTTTTGGGAATTTTCTCATCTCCTACCTCTCCATTTCCATATCATTGAGAGGTTGATAGCCCAAACACTTACCACACCCTTTGAGAGTGTCAAGTGAAGTTTTGGTGCTGCTGGGAAGCATTGGAAGAAGCCTAGAATTGCAGATACAACATGGAGCTTGTTGCGGGATCCTGAGAACTAGACAAAACACGGTTCCGAGAAGCCTTGTTGGAGTAGGAGCTTGGAGGGCTTAGGTACGGAGGGTAGATTAGGCTTGGAGGGTCTCTTGCTCACCCTTGTATCCTAACTGATTGTCTAGTGGATCGATTTCCACTTGGAGGGCGGCGGAGAGTTTTTTCTCCGAGTTCTTCGGTTTCCTCTTCGATAACACGTCTCGGTGTTATCTGTGTTTGCATCACTCTTCCCTACTCTTGTTCATTTCATTTTTACTGTTGTGTTGCTTTAAATATGGATTAGAGTAGTTGTCTTGCTTATACGCTTGTGTTTACATTATTCCGCACTTAGTATTAAGTTAGTGTAAAATCAACCAAGTCGTATCTTTAATTTGGGGGTCTAAACAGCTCATGTGTTTTCGACACATTTCTAAGCTTTCAATTGGTATCAGAGCGGGTACACTCGCTGTGGTTTAAATACCTGTATGTGTTCCTTGACCCCGTTTGAGATGGACCGGTCTCAATCTCTAAATGTGCCACCATATTTTGATGGTAATAATTTTGCCTTTTGGAAAGTTCAAATGAAGGCATTCTTGTGTTCCATTGATGATACTATTTGGGATGCGATTGAAATAGGTTGGACTAGACCGGAGGCCGCTAAATCCACTTGGGATAAAGTAGCTCTTGTGGCAACTAACGCTAACAGTAAAGCTTTGAATGCTATATTTTGTGGTGTGTCTCCAGACGGGTTTCACAGGATCTCTCACATGACAGTGGGCAAGGAAGCTTGGGAGATGTTGGAGACTATGTATGAAGGAACAAAGAAAGTGAAGGACACAAAGTTTCAGATGCTTACCACCAAATTTGAAGAGCTTAAGATGGGAGATGATGAGTCCTTTGATTCATTTTATGGAAAGCTCAACGAAATTGTAATTGCTAAGCTCAATCTTGGTGAGAAGATTGAAGATGCTAAGGTGGTGAAAAAATTTTGAGGTCCCTACCGGAGAGCTTCCGAGAAAAAGTCACAGTCATAGAGGAAAGCAAAGATTTGGATGAAATTAAGATCCAAGAGCTCATTGGGTCTCTTCAAACGTATGAGCTTGGACTACCTTCTCATAAGACAAGTACATCTCTTGCTCTTAAAACCATCACCGAAAGAATAGATGATTCCTCCGAAGAAGATGGAGTGGAAAAGGATTTAGCATTCCTTGGAAAGAACTTCCGAAAATTTCTGAAGATGAAGAATAGTGGGAAATAGTTCAGCAAAGGGAAGTTCTCATCATCCAAAGGTGATAGGAAAGAGTTTAAGAAGAAAGATAGAAAGGATTCTTAGTCTCTTCAAGGCATTGTTTGTTATGAATGCAATGGCCATGGACATCTCAAGAAGGAGTGTCCAAATTATCTAAGAGGAAAGGGTAAGGCATATGCCACAACGTTGAGTGATTCGGATTCTTCGAATTTTGATTCTGAAGAGAGCTGTGATGGAGAAGGAAACTACTCCGCCTTTATGACTATTACCCATAATGAGTTGTCGAAAGACTTGAACTTGCTGGTACAAGAACTTGGGGATCATAGTGATAAAGAATCAATATGAGGTGTTGAAGAAACTGATACTGAGGAAGATGAAAACACAGCAAGTCTTCAAGAAAACTACAATTCCCTTCTTAAGAAGTCTGGAGAATACACAAGGGCGGCCAAGGCGGCTATGAAGGAGATGAAGAAAGCAGAGGAGGACTATAAAAGTCTTCTAGTGTGTTATAAAGAGGCCAAGTGTGATATAGAGACGATGAATGGTGAGCTGACTGAAGCTTATTCAAAAATCAGATTTCTTGAGCTAGAAGTAGTGCAAGCAAATGCCAAGATAGAGAAGGTATCCACGAAGAAGCTGGATGATGTTATTTCATCTCAGAACATTTTTCAGACAAGTCCGAGTTGGGATATACTGGAGGGAGTAGCTCATCAGACAATGTCGCCAGAGATGTGAGATTTGTGAAAGCCAAAGAGCCAGTTGTAGTTGCCCCTACCCTGAAAAAATAAAGGATGAAAAGAAGAAGAATGGAGTTGATCAACGAGTGTTGAATAAGCCTCGTATTCAAATTGTGGTTAAGCCTAAAGCTCAAGGGAAATCACCTCCAAACTTGCAAAGAGGTCCGAGAATTCAACATTTCTGTCACTTCTGTGGACTTCAAGGACACACAAAACCAAATTGCCATAAGCTGAAGGCATTAAAAAATGCAAGTGTTCAAAGGTCAAACAGCCCTAAAAAGGACAGAAGGAGTTGGGCTAGTGAGCAATCTAGAAGTCGAAATGGTGATTCCGGCATGATAGACGTGATGAAAATGATCGGTGCTTTCACCACTTGCTTGGGGAGCTTTACTAGATGGTTTGAAACTCCTAACTCTCATACCCAATCCTTTAAGGATATCACCCCAAACGCATGTGCCATGTAGGTGAATAGGGGTACACATGCATAAGCATTTTAACATGTCCATGCATTAATTCTTTCGATGTTTAGGGACATTTGCTCATGCATCTTTACATGCTTGCTTTGATTTGTATCATTTGCTTCAGGTCTTAGCATGTTTCTTTTTCAAGCTTTTGCTTTGTTTTTGTTTTTGTTCTGTTTTTGAGTGTGTTCAAAAAATTCAAAAACCCATAAAAAGTTGAAAAATCTTCAAAAAGTTTGATCGCTTGTTTTGTGTATATCACATGTGAGTTTGGCCTAGTACTTTCGTACTAATGGCGTAGTGCATTTACGAGCATAGCTTGTATTTATATGCACATTTATCTGGGTGGAAGATATCTTGAAAACTATGTGTGATTGTTGTAAATAGATCTTCAAGCTTGTCATGAATGATTGGTCAATAGTCTTGATACTTGCATAGACTTGTGCCTATATATCTTCCCACTTTAATTTTATGTTTTTGCAAAAGAGCTCTCTAAATGTAAATCTCCAAATGAAAAGAGATATCGAGCTGCAAAAGCCTGTCGCACATACTAGTATTTGACTAGGAAAAAGGGAAAGCGACTTTTGTTTTGAAATGTAAGGTGCTTAAAAAGCCAAAGGCTAATTCTCAATGTTGAAATATCAAAAATTTCAAGCACCAATCTCAAAATGAGATGTATTATCCAAAAAGGATCAAATGTCATGATTTATGCAGATGCCAAATGAAAAGCTTCTAAGTTGTGTAATCATTTTGTGGGAGGTCATATATGTTCATTTCTATAATTGAGATAGACCACTTGACCTAGTATCAGTTATGTATGACTTGATTGAATTGATCATTGAAGTTTCACTCTGGTCTAAGGACTTTTTCACACTTGATACTCACCCACAACACACAAGACTTTGATTCAATGAATGCTTATCTCATTTGTGTGATTGTACATGTTCAAATGTGATGTGTATGCTCAAATACTTGTTGATCAAACCCAAAAAGATTTTTGAGTGTTTTATTTGTTTTTGAAAGTGATTTTATACTTTCGTGCTTTTATGTTTTTGTTCAAAATGCATTTTTGTGTTTGTCTTCAAAAAATGGTTCAGAGGTTGTCTCGCGAGAAGCTCGCGACTTAGAGCTTCTCGCGAAAAGGGCTTAAGGGAAATAAACTTTTTCGTCATGTCACACAAAGACTCTCACGACTGTATCACGACTACCTCGTGACCAACAGCTTCTCGCGAAATGTTGTTTGGCTAAAACTAACTTTTTCCAAAATTAGACAGAAGCTACCACGACTGTCTCGCGACTGTTTTGCAACCTAATGCTTATCGCGAAAGCTGATGTGCTTCAGTGGCTATTCTCGCGACTTTTTCGCTACTCTCCAACCCGCGAAAAACGCGTGTTTTCAGTTTTTAATGTAGCAGATGTGACATTTTTTCAAAATCTCTCATTTCCCTCGCTAAGCCTCTCTCGAACCATTTTCAACCCAAATCACTATTTCATTCAAACCCCATCATTTTCAAGCAAAATTTCTACACAATCCTTTCAAGGTATGTACTTCTTGCACTTTTCTCATCTTTTATTTTCAGATTATGCAGAATTTATGCTTAGAGTTTTGAAAATTGGGGATTTTCGAAAATTGAGTTGGGTTTCTTTTTCCAGTGATTTTGTTTAAAATCTTTGATTGGGCTGAGTCCCATTTGTTGTTTGTGCATCTGTGTTGGCCCCTTGTGGCATTTTGAGCATGAATTGAGGAATTTTTTCCATGTGTTCATGCATTTTTCATAACTGTTGAGCATTGTTGCATGTCATGTGTTTAACAGATTGTCTAAGTGACAGTTCTATGTTGTTTTGGACTCAATTGAGTTCCAATCTTTGTCGTTGGTCTTGTTTGAACATATGAATCATATTTTGATCATCTTGTGTGTGTTTTTACACACTTTGTTCAGTATGTGCCTTAATGCCATGCCATGCACACCCTAGGCACCCTCTAGGCAAACCCTCATGCATCAACACATGCACTATAATGCATCAGCACACGCACCCGCATGCACACACATGCATATCTTCTTATGCTCATGCATTATGTCTTTATGTTCTTGGTTTGACTGTTTTAGCATGTTGGTTTGTTTTTATTTGTACCCTATTTTCAGTTAATTTTTACCCTGTTGTGAACTAACTTGAATCTAATCAAGTTTTTGTGTTTTGTTTGTGTGTTTTTGCATTTGTTTCCTTGCTGTGTGCTCATCTGTGCAAATGCTTCATCGCTCTTCTCGCTGTAAAGATCCAGTTATTGACACTCCCTCATCACTAGTGCCAAAAAGAACACGGCTCTCAACTGAAGTCCTAAACAGTGAGAGGTTTAAGACTCCCCTCAACTCTCAGACATTTTCTAGCATTTTTCAGGATGCCCTTCCTGTGGTGGAGCGTATTGTGCAATTTGACACTCTAGGATCCACTTTTATCCCGAGGATTTTTGCAGACAGGGATTGGACTGAGTTATTTGGAAACTTTGAAGATCCGGTTGATGAATTGATTAAAGAGTTTTATTCGAATGCAAGATACACAGGTGTAGAACTACAATGTTAGGTTCGGGGAAAAGAATTCACCATCAATTCGGATTATATTGCGAAGCTTCTTCGTATCTCTCGACCTGTAAATGTAGACAAGTCTCCCTATGATGACAGACAACCAGTTGTGTCAGACATCCTTCGTATTCTTGGAGAAGAACATGAAGTTTCTACAAAAGGCACCTCCATCGGAACAACGAAGTTCAAACCTGAACTGAAAACTCTCACCTTCATCATGTTCTTCAATTTATATCCATTGTCCAATACGGGGTTTATTAATCTTGGACGAGCACAGTTTCTATGCGATCTTATCAATGGAACTTCGATTGACATTTGTTTTCATATATTCCAAACTATAGGAAAAATAGCTGCAAGATCAGCAGCAAAATTATGTCTTCCATTCTGCAGCCTTATCATGAAAATCATATTGAATGAAGGAGTTCGTCCGCCAAGTGATGGGAAGATTGTGGTTCGTCGTTGTCCAATTTCTATATCATCTCTTGAAAAGAGCAAAAGTCACTCTTCGGCTGAAAAGAAAAAGAAAAATCTGTCCACACCACCTGTGTCTCTCTCCGGTCATGAATCAGTTGCTCAGACTACTGAGACTACCTCTTCTCACATCCCTGCACCTTCGACTGTAAGTACACAACCAGGTCAATCTAGCTCTCAAACTGACCGGTTCACCACCTTGGTTGAAGGTTTGCATGAGCGTATGTCAGGACTTACAAATCTCATCCACTCCACCAACAACCAAGTTCAAATGCGCCTCACTGCCATTGAGACACAGCTAGATGAGATTCAACGCAAGTTAGAGGAGAGCCTTTAGCTATTCGTGCCAAAAAGGGGGAGAGCATACTTCGTGTACAGACTGTATAGATTGGACGATAGCATATAGAAAGGGGGAGAAAAGGAAGTGTGCATAGAGAAAGGGGGAGTTCTGAAAAGATAACATACATATTTAGTTGTTTTGGTTTAAACTGTTTCTTATGCTAGTAGCTGTTATAATTTTACTGCTTTTGTTTAAAGCTTTGACACTCTGTTTTTAAGTTCAGTTTATTACCAGTATTTGTGTTTTTCTTTATACTTTGTAGCATTTTTTTATGTACTTTTAAGATATTGCTATTATGTCTTAAGTACCTCACTCTTGTGCCCTAGTAGGATCTTTTATCCTAGATGCAAGTACTTCGTGTACTTTGCATTGGTTGAGTGTTGGACATGCAATTGATCCTATGGATTGTTCTTAATTGCATTGCATGTCCGGATGAGCATTTACTTGCTAAATGTTCATTGTAGTCATTCTTTAATGATTGTTTTTGTTTGATCAAGATATGCTTACATGTTATGATGTGCTTACAAACTTGATCGCACTTTACTTGCTCATGTATGTACCTTGTGTTTAACTTGTCATAAGCTTAATGAAGGTTTTGTTTGTGTGCAAGTGTTTCAGGTAACAGGTATATACTTGCAAGTGCTTCACAGCTTCTAGATTAGGTGTGAGTGAGTTTTGCCACTGTTCCCAAACTCACATTTAAGTCTAGAGTCTGTTTTAGGGGTTTTGTCACAGAATAGCCAAAGAGGGAGATTGTAAAGTTGTAATTTACAACTATATGTTTTGTTGGCTTATATTCTGTGCCAAATTTTATTGTAATTATATTCAATATGTTGTACCCTATATTTATTGTGGGATTTCATTGTAAGGGTTGTGCGATAGAGAGAATGGTGTGAAGACTCAAGTATTTGAAGACTGAAGAAGGTTTCGCGGGTATCTCGCAACTTAGCATCTCGCAAAGTATATCATGTACCCTGCACATGCTGGAATGCAAAGAGTCAGGCCAGATGGAGACAGCTGTGTCTTGCAAGTATCTCACGGGTAAGGCCTTCCTGCGAGACACTCGCGAGGCATTTTGTTCTGCCAACCTGTCCAGTCTGATTCACACTTTTTGTGCCTACACTATTTATACCCACATTACCTGCAAATGTAAAGGAGAGCTTCTGAGAGAAAACCCTAGCCAAACACCTTGAGAGTTAGAGATTGTTATACCCACAATCCTCTACACATTTGTTTTGGAAATTTCCTGATCTCCTACCTCTCCATTTCCATATCATTGAGAGGTTAATAGCCCAAACAGTTGCCACACCCTTTGAGAGTATCAAGTGAAGTTTTGGTGCTGCTGGGTAGCATTAGAAGAAGCCTAGAATGGCAGATGCAACATGGAGCTTGTTGTGGGATCCAGAGAACTAGACAAGACACGGTTCCGAGAAGCCTTATTAGAGTAGGAGTTTGGAGGGCTTAGGTACAGAGGGTAGATTAGGCTTGGAGGGTCTCTTGCTCACCCTTGTATCCCAATTGATTGTTTAGTGGATTTATTTTCACTTGGAGGGTGGCGGAGAGGTTTTTTGCCAAGTTCTTCGGTTTCCTCTTCGATAACACGTCTTGGTGTTATCTGTGTTTGCATCTTTCTTCCCCACTCTTGTTCATTTCATTTTTACTGTTTTGTTGCTTTAAATATGGATTAGAGTAATTGTCTTGCTTATACGCTTGTGTTTACACTATTCCACACTTAGTATTAAGCTAGTGTAAAATCAACCAAGTCGTATCTTTAATTTGGGGGTCTAAACAGCTCGTGTGTTTTCGACACATTTCCGAGCTTTCAACAATGATATATTACATGATTGGCTAGAAGTATGTTTCCCTTTCTAAGGAGAAGACCTTCATCTAAAGACCCAATGATGTTGCTCTCCAGATGATTCTTAGTCACTCTTGAAGATGGCTTCTTTGATGTGGAGACTTCATCATTCCGGGAGATGGGAGGATGAACTTCCGAAGGGGTGAGAGGACTTGATATTCTTGACATTGCTCTTGTTTCCATTCTTGAGCTTATGGGAGTTGATTCCTTTTTCCAGTGAAGGTCCTTCAACTTCTATATCAAGTGCTTCGACCTCAACAGTGGGTTCTTTTGTGCTTGGTCCTTCTTCATCATCAACCATCTCTACTTTTGTTATGGCATCATCAATTTCTACATTGATGGACTCCATTACCATCTTAGTTCTCTTGTTGAAAACTTTATATGCCCAGCTAGTAGTAGAATACCCAAGGAAAATGCCTTAATCACTTTTTGCATCAAATTTCCCAAGGTTCTCCCGATCATTTAGAATGTAGCATTTGCTTCCAAACACTCCAAATTTCATAAGCAGTCTTCTTTGTTCCCACTCGGAAGAATATCCTATTAACAGTGTGACATGAGGTGTTCACGGCTTCTCCCCAAAACTTTTGAGGAATTTTCTTGTTTAGTAACATAACTCTTGCCATTTCTTGAATCACCCGATTTTTCCTTTCAACCGCTCCATTTTGTTGAGGAGTTTTGGGGGTTGAAAATTCCCTTTTGACTCCATTCTTTTCACAAAATGACTCAAATCTTGCATTCGCAAACTCCTTGCCATGATCACTCCTTATCTTGACAATGGGAACCTCTTTCTCATTTTGTAGTCTCTTGCAGAGAATTTCCAATTTTTCACTTGCTTATGATTTTTCTCTAAGAAATTCAACCCAAGTGTATCTTGAAAAATCATCAACAATGACCATAATATACCTCTTTCCTCCTAGACTTTCAGTTCTTGTAGGCCCCATTAGATCAATGTGAAGAAGTTCTAAGCACCATGAGGTAGCAATCACATTCACCTTGTGATGACTTGCCCTTGTTTGCTTTCCCATTTGGCATGCACCACAAATAGTCTTCTCCACCTTTCCAAACTTTGGAAGTCCCTCAACTGCTTCAAGTTTAGATACTTTAGCTACTTATTTGAAATTTGCATGCCCAAATCTATGATGCCAAAGTTCCAACATGTTGATACGATAACTTCTACACCAAATGGGTGCCATAGGAACTACTCCATAGCAATTATCAGTAGTCCTATTTCCCTCCAAGACTTGAATCCCTTCTTCATTAATGATTATGCACCCCTTCTTTGAGAATTGTACAAGGAAATCCTCATCACATATTTAAGTGATGCTTAAGAGATTCACCTTCAACCCTTTGATGTATAATACATCTTTCAATAGAGGTAATCCTGGTATTTCAACAATCCCTTTGCCAAGAACTTGAGCATAACTCCCATCACCAAATGTAACAAAGTCACCAACCTTCTCTTTGAGTGACTTGAACAATGATTTATCTCCTGTTATATGACGAGAACAGCTGCTATCAAGATACCATAAGCATGAATTAAACACCTTCAATGAGGTGTGCACAAATAGGCAAGCATGAGACAAGCATTCTTGACCTTCAAACAAAAATTTATCTCCATTTTCCATGCTTTTGTAAGAATGAATTTTCTTCTTCAGATTATCAACCTTCTCACACAATATTCTATTTCTTCTTTTATATTTCTTAATCAAAGAATTAGATACACATAGACTATTGTGTAAAATGTGATTCTTCTTTTGAAAATATTTCAGCATGTAAACAAACATCCTAGCATGTTTCTCTGTTTTTAATAACTCTAAGAGTTCATTGTTAGGACACCCTTCAAACATACTCACATAGTCATTGTCACAAACATTTAGACCACAATTCAGTATAGCCTTTTCCATAGCTTCATCCATTTCAAAGGGATCTAGGATCGCACTAAGGTGTTTGAACCACAAAGAGTGCACCCGCTCTGATACCAGTTGAATGTTCAATTAGTGTTTAAAACACTATGAACGTTTAGACCCTCAAATACAAAATTATCAATTCAAGCTTAATGTTAAACAATATATGTGAGGAAAAAGAACACAATCTAATAACATAATTGATAAACAATCTAAACCAATTAAAATCACATCCACAGCAGAAATTAAAAGGTAAAGATTAAGGGAAGAGAGATACAAACACAAGGACAACACAACGATGTGTTATCGAAGAGGAAACCGAAGCCCTCGACGTAAAACCTCTCCGCTGCCCTCCAAGTGGTAAATAATCCACTAAAGAATGTAGTTGGGATACATGAACAGCAATAAACCCTCTAAGCCTAATCTACCTAGTGTACCTAAGCCCTCCATGCTTCTTGCTCCAACAAGGTTACGCCGAACCTATTTCTTCTTTAGCTTACCAGATTTCGCTATAGCCCATAGCATCAACCATTATGAATTGGTCCTTTCCTAACTACTTTCCAAAGCTCCAAACAACCTTCTCACAGATATGGGTATGGTGAGAAAAGGTTTTGGTAATGTACCTCCCAAGGATGTAACATTGGAGAGAAAGAGAGTAGAGGAATTTTAAGAGTCTCTTTGTGAAGATTGAGGATGAGTCAATCTTGTTTTTTCTCTAGGGTTTCTCTCTCAAAATTCTCTTTGGAAGCTCTCTACATTTCGTGGTATAAGGGGTATTTATACTTGGGTGAGAAAGGAATGCGAAGAGTCAGTTTTTCCCAAACATGGTGGTCTGGCGGCTTGGTCTCGCGACTTGACTAAGTCGCAAGTTCAAGCCGCGAGATAACAGAACGGCCAGGTAGGACTTTTTATCCTATAGTGCTCTAGCTAGCGCGACTGTTCATCTTCTCGCACACTTCACTCGTGTGTTGCAGTTGGCGGCTTGCCAATTGCGAGACACCCGCAAGTCCCAACCACGAGTCCCTGCATCTTTGCACAATTTTGAGCATTTCTTCACACTTTCTCACTCACTACCCTTACATGAATCCCACCTAAATACAGGGTTACTAAATACTAAATTACAAGCAAATTTGGCACGGAATAAAACCAACACAATGGTAGATTAAATTCAACCTTACAAAAGTCAAAGACATGAAATTTCAACAGAATTCTATTTCTGCCTAAACTCTACTTATACGTTTAGGGTTTCAAGTGAAACACTTCTAGTATATAAAAGAAACTCTAAGCACATTTTTAAGTGGTTTTTAGAGAGAGAAGAGTGTGTCTTGTGCCTCCTTTTTTATATCTAGGGTTTTTGTACCTAAACCTTTCTCATATCTTCTACCGGCAATATTCCTTAAAGAATCTCAAGATCCGGTGTTGTGAAAGTTGCTGCCATCACTAGTCATCAAAGGTGCTAGAGATTTAAACCTTCAAGGGTGGTCTTGGAGTCACAAACTAGAGAGTTTGTGTTGCTAAACCTCTGAGTGGGATCCCAAAGTCATAAGCGTGGGAGCGTATGTTTTAGCAAATCCAAGAGTGAAAAGTCCGTGAATTTGGAGGTTGCACATAGTCATGTCAGTAAGTTACTTCTGGAGGTAGCAATAGATTTAGGGTTAAATCTTTTGTAAAAACTTCAATTCTCTAATAATGGATTTGTTTACCTTGAGGATAGTTAGGTTAAATCCTCTCCAAGTTTTTACTTTTAAATGGTTGGTTTCATTGGTTTTCTAAGGTTATCATATTTTTGTGTTCTTTACTTTTTCGCTTGTGCGTGATATGATCTTTTATCGTTTAACTTAGATCTAAATAATAAACCTAATAATCAATTTGGTTAATTAATTAGGTTAAACAATCTATATTGAAGGATCTAAACAAACAAACAGGAAGCACCCGCGAGAGCAGTGGTGGACGAAGTGGAAGCGAGAATGTTGGCTTGAGTAACACAAACATCGGTGAGAATCCAATGCCCTGAAAACATAAGGGTTCCTCAAATGAAAATTTTAAAATTTTTATTCAATCTTCTGAATAAATTCTTACCTTTTTGTTTAAAAATTTTTACCAATTGAAGGTGCCACAGATTTTTACATTTTTGGAAGCATTTGACAAATAGTATTAATGCACTACAAGAGTGTAGAGTATCCAAACTTCCTTGACCATCAATCGAGGTAGTGTTGACACCTCATTTTGCAACCTGCATTTAATCTCACATGGTGGGTAAAAGGGTAATTTCACCTTGGAAATATTCATCTTGATTCTGGTCATTTGATCCTTAATCTCATTTCACCAAAATGATCTTGATGTTGTAACAATCAAATCGACTGGTCATAAGCCCTAATCAGACCATCAGATTGAAAGTTATCATCAAATCAAGTTTTAATTGCCAAGATGCACTATCACAAATTGTGTCCAACTATATGTGATTATGAACAACTAATTCCAATTGGTTATAATTTTAATCAATTTAAAATTAATGACGTGTCATAATTTGATTGGCTAGGACTACATTTTATGGTAAGGTTGCACATACTTAATTAATTAGATAGTCAAATATTAATTATTCAATAAGTAATTTGTACAATTATTTTTTAATTAGGGTAAATTTGGAACCAATTAAGTCTAAAATGGGAGTGATTGGAGCTTATTAATGTTAATTGGAAACTAATTTGGGACCTATTAATGTTAATTGTGCTGAAATTATTTTCTAACAAATGACCTTTGCCCACCATTTCATTGACATCTCTCAGAATAATTTGAATTTGTGAATGAGGTTAATTTTCCCGAAAACTAGACATCCGGGGCTTCAATTTGAGCATAATAATGAGACAATTCCGATCAGAATTGAGAAAGATATAATTTTTTGAATTTGGTTCTACAGGTTGTTATAGTAGCTAGGGGAAAACCGAATTTTGCTTGCTTCTCACTCCCACTAATTTCTACGATTAATGCACCTGATTTCCCCAAAGGCTAAAATGAGGTCTAGGTTTATGATTTTTTGTCAACCTTCATTAAATGACATTTCATTCATATTTTCTCCACCACTACTATATAAACCCCCAATTTTCTCTATTCTAGGACACACAGAAACACCATCTCTTCTCCTCTCTTGAGTTCTAGTGAAATGTAGTAGTTATCATCATATCTTGATATTCTTGAGACTTAGGGTATTGAGTGAGACTCACTCTCCCTCTCCTAACTCTTCTCTTCCTCTACCCATAGGACTTCCACCAAGAGTCTCATCCTCCACCGTGTGGATCTTGCATGAAGATATAATTTCAATCATTAACTTGTTTTTTATGTTGCCATGATGAGAATTTAAGATTAAAGTATGATAGTAATTATTTAAATTCCCTTGAATATATTTGAATGTTCTTATGTTTTCTTCACATGTTCTTGGTTGTTCATCACATGCTCATGCATAATACTAGTTTTGATCTTAAATCCACATCAAAAATATGAAAAAGGTGTTTGTCTCATAATTATTTCAAATCCTCTCGAACAATCACACGGATTTCGACCCACTAAAAAGAGCGATTGATAATCTCGATAACCTAAACAAAAATGTAGAAGCGAGCGTACCCCAAAGCTCTCCTCTCCCCCTTTTTTAGCCAACACTGTAAGGTTGAATTTAATCAACCATTCTGTTGACTTTATTCCATACCAAATTTACTTGTAATTCAGTATTTAGAAACCCTATATTTAGGTAGGAATCATGTAAGGGTAGTGTGTGAGAGAATGTGAAGAAAAGATCAAGTTTGTGCACTCCACAAGTGGCTCGTGACTGGATCTCGCGGCTTGCAAGTTGCCAAAAGTGGCACACGCGTGGAGCATGTAGAGAAGCTGAACAGACACCCTAGCTAGAGCACTACAGGGCAAAAAGTCTAGTCTGGCCATTCAGTTAGTTCGCGGCTTAAACTCGCGACTCAGTCAAGTCGCGAGGCCAAGTTGCCAGTCCACTCTGTTTTGAAAAAACTGACTCTTCACATTCCATTCTCACCCCAGTATAAATACCCCTTATACCCATGAAATGTAGAGAGCTTCCAGAGAGAATTTTTAGAGAGAAACCCAAGAGTAAAACAAGATTGACTCATCCACAATCTTTACATAGTGACTCTTCAAATTCCTTAACTCTCACCCTCTCCATTGTTACATCCTTGAAAGGTACATTACCCAAATCATTTTCTCACCTTACCCATATCTTTGAAAAGGTTATTTGGTGCTTGGGAAGCAATTAGGAAGGGACCAATTGATATTGGTTGATGCTATAGGCTATAGCGAAATTCAGTAAGCTAAAGAAGACAAAGGTTCGGCGTAACCTCGTTGGAGCAAGAAGCTTGGAGGGCTTAGGTACACTGGGTAGATTAGGCTTGGAGATTCTTCTGCTGTTCATGTATCCCAACTTCATTCTTTAGTGGATTATTGATCGCTTGGAGGGCAGCGGAGAGGTTTTACGTCGAGGACTTTGGTTTCCTCTTTGATAACACATTGTTGTGTTGTCCTTGTGTTTGCATCTCTCTTCCCTTAATCTTTACCATTTAATTTCTATTGTGGATAAGATTTTATTTGGTTTAGATTGTTTATCAATTCTGTTATAAGCTTATATTCATTTTCTGCACATACATTGTTTAATATTAAGCTTGAATTGGTAATTTGTAAATTAGGGGTCTAAACGTTCATAGTGGTTTACACACATTTTGAACATTCAATTGGTATCAGAGCGGGTACACTTGTTGTGGTTTAAATGCCTAAGTGTGATCCTTGACCCTTTTTGTTTATTTGCAATGGATAGTGCTTTGTATGCCTCTATGCATGTTTTGGATGTTGATGAATGTAACATGCCACGTGTTTGTGAAAATGCCTCTATGAGTGATAATCCTCATGATTGTGATGCTATGTTACATGAATCTTTGGGTGTTGTTGATATTCCAAATAACAAAATCTTGAAGAAAAAAGGTTAAGAAGTTTCAAAAGAATTTGAGCAAGTTATTTTGTGAAAATGATGATTTGATTGTTAAGCTCAATGAATCCAACAAATTGATTGACAAATATAAGAAACTTGCTGAAAATTCTCTTGAAAAGCTAAAAGAGTTTGAATGTTTGAATATGGACTTGGATGCTAAACTTGTTTTATCTAAAAAACTTGTTGATGAGCTAAAATGTGAAAATGAATATCTTAAAATGCATGCCAAGTGTTTGATTGCTAAACCTATTGATAAAAAAGATTAAAATATTTGTTGCAATCATGTTGTGGTACCCGATTTTGTGCCTATTGTGTGTTCTACCTCAAATGACAAATTGGTGTACATTCCTCCACATAAAAGAAATCAAAAGGTGGGGAGAAAGGCTGTTAAGTCAAAGCCTCCTTTTAGGTCTCAACTTAAGGCTTTGGATGGATCTAAGTTTGTTCCAACTTACCACCATTGTGGTGTGATTGGTCATATAAGACCACAATGTCATAAGTTGAAGAAAGAACAAAACCATGTTGTTAGATTCTTTCCCAAAAAGCCTAGTAGACCTAAACACATTGTTTGTCACCATTGTAGTGCTTTTGGTCATCTAAGACCTCATTGCTCTAAGTTTTATGCTCTTAAAGGAATCAAAAGAAAAGAGAAACTTGAATTTCTTGGAAGTTGTGCTAAAAAGGGTAAATCGGTTTTAAGTGAAAATAGTATGTTGTTAAAGAAAGTGTTTAATGCTCTTAACACCTTGACTATGTGCATCTTCGATTATCATTATTTCAACCCTTGTCTCACTTCTCATGAGACACTCATTCAAAACAATCATTCCGTTTGGATAAGGAAGGGTTGCTACAGTTGAGCTTTTGTTTTTTTGGTCCTTGATCTAATTCTTTTGATCTTTGTAGGACCCTTCATGCATTTTGTGCATCTTGCATTTATTTGTATGCATTGCTTTTGTTTTTGATCTCATTTTTATGTTTTAGTTTTGTGTGAGTAAAAAATCCAAAATCACATAAAAAGTGAAAAATTCAAAAAGTTTGATCGTATATGTTTGAGCACATATCTCATGTGAGTTTGGCCGAGTACCTTCGTAATAATGGCGTAGTGCATTTACGAGCTTAGCTTGTTATGTATGCACATCTATCTTTGTGGGAAAAATCTTGACATCTATTTGTAATTGTTGTAAATCGATCTTCAAACTTGTCATGAATGATTAGTCAATAGTCATGTTGATTTTAATACATGCGTAGACTTGTGTCTATATCTCTTCCCACTCAATTTTTTTTTTTTTTTTTTTGCTTAAAGAGCTCAACTAATGTAAATCTTGAAAAGAGATAATGAGCTGCAAAAGCCGTCGCACATACTAGTATTTGACTAGGAAAAAGGAAAAGCGACTTATTATGAAAATGTATGATGCCCAAAAAGCCAAAGGCTTGTTCATCAAATTGAAATATCAAAAATTTCAGGCATCGATCTCAAAATGAGATGTATTGATTCAAAATGATCAAATGTTATGAATTATAAAGAAGCCAAATGAAAAGCTTCAAAGATATGTAATCATTTTCTTGTGGGAGGTCATATATATTCATTTCTATAATTGAGATAGACCACTTGACTTAGTACTAGTTGTGTATGACTTGATTGAATTGATCATTGAAGTTTCACTCTAGACTAAGAACTATTCCACATTTGATACACACGCAACACACATGCCTAATGTTCAATGAATGCCTTATTCATTTGTTCGATTGTACTTGTTTAAATGTGATGTGTGTGTGCTCAACTATATGTGGATCAAACCAAAAAGATTTTTGATCATTTTATATATATTTGGAAGTGATTTTTATCACTCTTTGTATTCATGTTTAGTGCTTACATTGTCTTTCATTGTTTAAACATGTTTTGTGTTGAAAAACAGGTGTCGGAGTTTTTCACGACCCACTCGCGACTAACTTGCCAGTCGCAAAATTTTTCGTGACTCATCTCGCGACTCACCAGTTGTGAAACCCCAGTCGCGAGTTCATTCAGAAGCTTTCTCAACTCACTGGTGACTTGCGAAAATTTTTGCGATTGCACTTCGCGACTCGCCTAGTCGCGAAACGCCCAGAAATTGCTTTTTAAAGAGCTTTTCGTGGGAAACCTATTTTTAACCTCTCCCATCCTCTGTTAAACCCTTTTCAATATTTTTACATCAAAACCCAATCAATTCGAATGGTTTTTCATTCCATCAACATCTCTAAGGTAATTCTAAACACTTTTCTTTGATTTTGATCCTTAGATTATGTTTTGCTAAGTTTTATGCTCTTGGTTGGGATTTTCATCATAGGAGTTGGGAAAACTTAATTTTTGTCAAATTTTTGTATGGGATTGGTTTCTTTTGTTGTTTTGCTTTGGTTGTTGGCCCCTTGTGGCAAAAAGAACATGTATTAAGGGCAGATTTCACGATGTTCATGCATTTTTTCACATTGTTGTTCATAGTGTACATGCTAGATGTTTGATAAAATGCCTCTTAGGTATTTTCTCACTTGTTTGGACTCCGATGAGTATCAAACATTGGGGTTTCTCATGTTTCCTTGTTAGGAACATGTTTGGTTCATTAGTTGTGTATTTAAAACACATTGCCCCACATGTGCATTTTCCATGCATTGGTCATACATTGCACATAACCACCTCTTGCACACACCTTTGCTACCCTTGTCATGCATTGGTCTATACCTTGTTTCTTCATCCTAGCATGTCATGTTTACTTTATGCTTTGTAGCACTTTGTTTTGTCTTAGGATTGAGCTTCATTTTCTCATTCATCTTGCACCCCTCATGCATCATTATCATTGTTCATACCTTCATCGCTTGCCTTCGATTCTCCTTGATCCTTTTTCTATTCATGATAAAAAAGGGAAGAGTATACTCTAGATAGTATACCATGAGTTTTTGTCATTTCTACATGGTTCTTGTGCACATCCTTAGAGGGAGAAATTCTATTTCTCATGCACATTTGTAGGGGGAGAGATATTCCATAGTGGAGATGCATATACCAAGGGGGAGAAGACTTTGAGTTAATAAAAAAACTTTGTTTTGTTTGTTTCTCTTTATGTTTGTTTTTTTTTTATTGCATCGTGTTTGTGTGTTTGACATGCATACATTCTTATGCTATTGTACTTCATTGAATGCATGTTCGGATGATCAATTGCTTTGCTATGTGATCATTGTAGTCATTTCTATATGACTGTTTTGGTGTATGATCAAGTTGCTCACATGTTTCACATCATGTTTACTTGATCGCAATTTACTTGTTACATTATACTTGTCCTTTTATTACTTGCTTTACCTTGAGGGTCTAATGTGTTTTATGCAAGTTTTTCAGGTTACAGGTATATATGTTCCAAGTTCATCACAGCTCCTATGACTCATCAAAAGGGGAGTATTGATATTTAAGAGCAGGCGCTGCCTATGCTTAATGTTTTACTTATTGTTATCATATGTCTTAGTTTATATTTAGTATTTTGTTTTGTACCTTTGCTTATGTACCTTTTGTTTTGTACCTTTGCTTATGTGGCTTTTGGTTATTTTCTACCCATGCTTTGTAGCTTTAGTACTTGTTAAATGTTTTGCATTTTCTTTAAGTACATCACTCTTATGCCCTTTGTTAACTTTTATATCCTTAATGCAATTACCTTGTGTTGTTGCATTGGTTAAGTGTTGGACATGCAAATAATACTCTGCATTGAGCTTATTAGCTTGCATGTCTGGATGTTTATTTCGTGTATGAATGAGCATTGTGGTCACTATTTATAGTGATTGTTCCTTTTTGGTCAAGCCATGGTTTATCACTTTTTTCCATTTTGCTTGATCGCATTGTGCTTGCTCCATATGCATTACAAGTTTTCTGCATACAATGATCATACTGTGTTGTTGTGTTTCAGGAGATACTTGTTCTTATGGTTCAAGAGTTTTATAGATTATAGAGTTAGGTGTGAGTGAGTTTTGTTCAACTGTTCCCAATTCACGCGTTAAGTCTAGAGTTTGTTGTAGAGTTTTGTCACGAAATAACCAAAGGGAGAGATTGTAAGGTTGGATTTAATCAACCATTCTGTTGGCTTTATTCCTTGCAAAATTTGCTTGTAATTCAGCATTTAGAAACCTTGTATTTAGGTGGGAATAATGTAAGGGTAGTGTGTGAGAGAGTGTGAAGAAAAGCTCAAGTTTGTGCACTCAGCAAGTGGCTCACGACTGGATCTCGCGACTTGCTCGCGGCTTGCAAGTCGTCAAAAGTAGCACACGCGTGGAGTATGTAGAGAAGCTGAACAATCACGCCATCTGAAGCACTAGAGGACAAAAAGTTCAATCTGGTCATTCAGTTAGTTTGCAGCTTGAACTTGCGATTCAGTCAAGTCGCGAGGCCAAGTCGCCAGTTCACTCTATTTTGAAAAAACTGACTTTTCGCATTCTATTCTCACCCCAATATAAATACCCCTTATACCCACGAAATGTAGAGAGTTTGCAAAAAGAATTTTGAGAGAGAAACCCTAGAGAAAAACAAGATTGACTCATCCATAATCTTTACATAGTAACTCTTCAAATTTCTCAACTCTCACCCTCTCCATTGTTTCATCCTTGAGAGGTACATTACCCAAATCCTTTTCTCACTTTACCCATATCTGTGAGAAGGTTATTTGATGCTTGGGAAGCAGTTAGGAATGGACCAATTGATATTAGTTGATGTTATGGGCTATAGTGAAATCCGGTAAGCTAAAGAAAACAAAGGTTTGGCATAACCTCGTTGGAGCAAGAATCTTAGAGGACTTAGGTACACTGGGTAGATTAGGCTTGGAGGGTTTTCTGCTGTTCATGTATCCCAACTTCATTCTTTAGTGGATTATTGATCGCTTGAAGGGCGGCGGAGAAGTTTTATGCCAAGGATTTCAGTTTCCTCTTCGATAACACATCGTTGTGTTGTCTTTGTGTTTACATCTCTCTTCCCTTAATCTTTGCCATTTAATTTCTGTTGTGGATGTGATTTTATTTGGTTTAGATTGTTTATCAATTCTGTTATAAGCTTATATTCATTTTTCGCACATACATTGTTTGATATTAAGCTTGAATTGGTAATTTGTAAATTGGGGGTCTAAACGTTCATAGTGGTTTACACACATTTTGAACATTCAAACACCATTTTGAACCTTGAATGGGTCAAAGCCACAAATTTGATTAATAGAAGGAAAGGAGATCAGAAAGATACGCAGGCGACTTGACTATAGTGTAGGTCAGATGTTTTCGTGAGCAGTAAGCAGCGGATCTCCCCTTTTTTTTTTGGGAAGCTGGTGGCTACGTGTGAATTCTTTCAAGGCAAGGGGCAGCCTGATTTGACATTGTTGTTTACTCTGATCCAGTCGAGGTGGTTTTCATTTACCAGCGCATAGGTGGTCTAAGTTCTTATGACCGAGTCTTTCTGGCCCCTGTGAACATCTTTTCTTAATGTATTAAAGAGGGCCTCTCTAACTGGTGAAAAGTGGTGGGTGGCCACTAACGGCCATTCCTGGCTTGGCTCCGATAATGCAATTCTGGGAGGAGTCGGTAGTTGGGCACTGGATCCCTACACACATTCACTAGAATTTATTTTTCAATCCAAATGCAATGCTTAATAAATTGAATTTGGGTTTATCATATGCGCACACATTAAATTCAACATGCAAATTGATTAACATATTGGATGATATGATATGAATGTTGGCCACCATAGTCTAGAAGACCGGTTTCACTAGGCAAAGTGGGTGCCTAACACCTTCTCACCTTGTAACATAGCTTTCGAGCTTAGATCAAGGGTTGATAGATCAATGCTTGATAGATCAATGCTTGAGGGGCATTCTGTTGACACCCCATTTTGCAACCCGCATTTAACCTCACATGGTGGGTAAAAGCATAATTTCACCTTGAAAATATGCATTTTGATTCTAGTCATTTGATCCTTAATCTCATTTCACCAAAATGATCTTGATGTTGTAACGATCAAATCGACTGATCACAAGCCCTAATCAGACCATCAGATTGAAAGTAATCATCAAATCAAGTTTTAATGGCTGAGATGAACTATCACAAATTAAGTCTGACTATATGTGATTATAAACAATTGATTCCAATTGGTTATAATTATTATCAATTTGAGATTAATGATGTGTAATAATTTGATTGGCTAGGATTACATTTTATGATAAGGTTGCACACACTTAATTAATTAGATAGTCAAACATTAATTATTTAATGAGAAATTTGTAAAATTATCTTTTAATTAGGTTAAATTTAGTACTAATTAATTCTGAAATGTGAGTGATTGGAGCCTATTAGTGTTAATTGAAAACTAATTTGGGACCTATTAATGTTAATTATGCTGAAATTATTTTCTAACAGATGACCTTTGCTCACCATTTTGTAGATATCTCTCAAAATATTTTGAATCTGTGAATGAGGTTAATTTTCCCAGAAACTAGACATCCAGTGCTTCAATTTGAGCATAAGAAAGAGAAAATTCTAATCAGAATTGAGTAAGATATGATTTTTTGAATTTGGCTCTACAAGCTGTTACAGTAGCTACGGAAAAACCGAATTTTGCTTGCTCTTCACTCCCACCAATCTCTACATTTAATGCACCTGATTTCCCCAAAGACTAAAATAAGGTCTAGGTTCATGATTCTTTGTCAACCCTCATTAAATGGTCTTCCATTCATATTTTCTCCACCACTGCTATATAAACCCCTCATTCCTCCATTTCAAGACCCACAGAAACATCCTTTCTTCTCCTCTCTTGAGTTCTAGTGAAGTAGAGTAGTCTTGTCATATCTTAGTCTTCTTGAGACTCAAGGTATTGAGTGAGACTCACTCTCCCTCTCCTAGCTCTTCTCTTCCTCTACCCTTTGGACCTCCACCAAGAGTCTTCTCCTCCACCATGTGAAACTTACAGGAAGGTATAATCCCTATCGTTAACTTTTTTTTATATTTCCATAATGAGAATTTAAGATTAAAGCATGATAGTAATTATTTAAATTTCCTTGAATATGTTTGAATGTTCTTATGTGTTCTTCACATGTTATTGGTTAATCATCACATGCTCATGCATAACACTAGTTTTGATCTTAAATCCACATAAAAAATATGAAAATGTGTTTGTTTCATAATTCTTTCAAATCCTTAAATCTAGGATATCATCATCCACACACATTCACTAGAATTTATTTTTCAATCCAAAATGCTCAATAAATTGAATTAAGGTTTATCACATGTGCACACATTAAATTCAACATGCAAATTGATTGACATATTGAATGATATGATATGATATGAATGTTGGCCACCATAGTCTAGAAGACCGATTTCACCGGGCAAGGTGGGTGCCTCACACCTTCCCACCTTGTAACATAGCCTTTGAGCTTAGATCAAGGGTTGATAGATCAAGGGTTGATAGATCAATGCTTATCCTTGTAATTTTCAATTTCTAGATTGTAATTAGGAAACAAGCCATGTACTTTATCTTAGATTGTATTTAGGGTCAAAGCCATGCAATTTCCTATGATCAATGTAAACTCAATTTCATATCAATAAAATGATGAATTTTTCAATTATGGTTTTCTTTTTTATTCGAACAATTAAATAAGTGGCAACTCCATTGTAAAACCTTTATTCTAAAGGGGAAGATATAATCAGTCGAACCTCCATTTTGAGAGGCAATAACACAACTCTACCCATTCACGTGAGTTTGGACCAACACCCATAAAAACTATTTTGGGAAGTTTCAAAAGATGCAAGGATTGTATTTATCAAGAAACAAATTGTCAGGCCAAATCCCAAGCTCCATTGGCAACCTCATCCAATTGGTTGTATTGGGCATTTCTTAAAAACAGTTTAGAAGGAAGCATACCTCCAACTATTGGTAATTGCCGAAGTTTACAATAGTTGGATGTTTCACAAAATTCCCTCAGTGGAGTCATACCTCAGCAGGTTTTTTTTTCTCTTTTCTCTTTGTCACTACTATTCAATTTATCCTACAACTCATTTAGTGGCAAATTACCTGTTGAAGTTGGCAATTTGAAAAATATTTATTCTCTAGATGTCTTTGAAAACAACTTGTCAGGTGAAATTCCCATAACAATTGGAAATTTATTGATTTTAGAAAAACCTCTACTTGCAAGGGAATTCCTTTGAAGGAATCATGCCTTCATCCATGGCTTATTTCAAAGGCCTTGAACTTTTGGATGTTTCATGAAACAACTTATCTAGATTTATTCCAAGTGGTCTAGAGAAACTTTTATTTTTAAAATACTTGAACAGTTCATTCAATGGCATTGAGGGTCCACTACCAACTGTTGGAGTTTTCAAAAATGTAGATGCAATATCAATTATTGGAAACAATAAACTTTGTGAGGGTATTCCACAATTGCAACTACCAACATGCCCCAAAGTTACAATATTAAGAAAGTCTTTTGCTTCTAGAACAATAATCACAATTTTTTGTGTGGGCATGTCTCCATTTAGTTTCATCATTTCTTGTTCTTTATTGGAGGAAAAAAAAATATAAAATGAAACCATTGTTTGTAGCCTCAATGACGGATCTTCTTCCAACAATTTCATACAAAATGCTTCATCGAGCAACTAATGGATTTTCTCTCAACAATTTGATTGGATCTAGTAGTTTTGGATCAATTTACAAAGGAGTTCTTAATCAAGAAGAGATGTTAGTTGCAGTAAAGGTCCAAAACCTTCAAACGAAAGGACCTACCAAGAGTTTTGTGGCAGAATGCAATGTTTTAAGAAATGTTCAGCATTGAAATCTTGTGAAGATCTTAACATGTTGCACTAGTATCAATCATAATGGTGATGAATTCAAAGCTCTGGTATTTGAATTTATGACAAATGGGAGCTTAGATATGTGGCTACATCCAATGATAGATTGCGAAAATCAATCAAAAAATTTGAGCTTTCTTCAAAGAATAATTATTGCAATTGATGTGGCTCCTGCATTAAATTATCTGCACAATCAGTGTTAGCAACAAATCATTTATTGTGATTTAAAGCCAAGCAATATTCTTCTTGATAGTGAGATGATTTCTCATATAAGTGACTTCGGTTTAGCAAGACTCCTCAAAACCACTAGTGATTCTTCACAGACACGTACTAGCACAATTGGGTTAAAATGATCTATAGGCAATGTTGCTCCAAGTATTACCTCTCCTATTTGGTTTTAAATCGTTAACGATCCAAACGTGTTACTTTTCTCTTTGTCACTTTATCGAAAGATAAGATTTAGTTCCTTGAATTTTGGAACATACAAGCTTTTTAATATTCATACAATCAATCAAAACATATTAACATACTGTCTTGCTTACTATTTCTATTTCTGAAAAAAAAAAAAAATAAAATAAATTTCACATGAGTACATACATGCAAATAGTTGATTTTAAAGTTTTATGTACATGTCATATTATTTTTCAATATAGATTCATTTCATTTTCTTGATTTAGCATTTTGTAGACCTTTATCGGTATTTTTCGTTATAGATTGTTAGGGTCATATTTTGTATAATTGGCTAATCCTTTGACAAAATGTACTTTACTTATAATTGGGTAGATCTAAGATGGGTTTAGTACTTCAAGAAACATGTTGTTCAAGTCAAGTATTAAAGACATAAAGATTGATCTAAGAAACAAATGAAGAAAAGCTGTTCATTAAATCCCAATAGATAGGTCGACAGATGCCTGCTATCGAGACTTAATGTGAAGCTCGATAGATAGCTCGACAGTAGTTCGATCTATCGAGAATTACGATTTTAGAATTTTCAGATTTGAAATTTGGCCCAGTCTTGTGTATTTGTTTAGGGTTTCTTTTCTCACAACCCTATATATATATAAGGCTTATTTTAAAGGTCGTCTCACACGAATATAGAGACCAAGAGACTTATATTCTCTGCATGAAGCTACTGCGTTTGTACGCCGTAGGGTTTTGTAACTGAGTGCTTCTAGATCTTTATTGTTGAAAAAGTGAAGAACTTTATAGCCAACAACATCTGTTCAAGTTGCTGGAGTTAGTCACGTACTTGGGATCCGTGCAAATGGGTTAGTCACAAATTGGAGGTTTGTGCATCAAGGGAAAGAAGGCCACTACAAGATCAAGTCCAATTGGGTATTGGAGCAAATGTTCAACTGTAGGTTGGTATTTTGATATAGGCCAAAGATAGTTGGTAAGATTCCTTATACTTGTAACCGCTTGATTATTGATTAGTGGATTCTTGGGAGTAGTGACCTTAAAATCATCCAGTTGAGTTTTTGCCTTGCGAGGTTTTCCCCATTTGTTAACATATCAATGTGTCAAATTTATCAACTGTAGGTTGGTATTTCGAGATAGGCCAAAGGTAGTTGGTAAGATTCCTTATACTTGTAACCGCTTGATTATAGATTAGTGGATTCTTGGAAATGGTGACCTTAAAATCACCCGGTTGGGTTTTTGCCTTGTGGGGTTTTCCCCATTTGTTAACATATCACTGTGTCAAATTTATTCTTGGGAGTGGTGACCTTAAAATTACCCAGTTGGGTTTTTGCCTTGCGAGGTTTTTTCCATTTGTTAACATATCACCGTGTCAAATTTATTTTCTGCTACATATAGTATTTTTGGTGATTTGTTGGTGCCTCCACGATTTGCATACAATTTAACCTAATTAATCAACTTGGGTAATTGAATTAATTAATCGGGGTCAAGCTATCTTAACCCAACATAGATAGAAAATTTCATAATTTCCTTCAATTCCATGAATTACAGAGTATGGCGTGGGTGGTAAGGCATCAACTGAGGGGGATGTATATAGCTATGGAGTCCTTGTGCTAGAAATGTTTACAGGAAGGATGTCCATTGATGATATGTTTAAAGATGGTTTCAATCTTCATAGTTTTGTTAAGATGGCTTTACCAAAAATACTTGACGAGGTTGTCGACCCAATGCTTTTGCTGAGGGAAGTTGAAGAATTGGGAGTAGCAACTGCTGTAATGATGGCAACAGAAGAAGATGACAATGATAATGAAATTGAAGTAGAAGAATCTAATATTATTAAGGACTTTAGGCATATTGATGATGACATGCAAAAGTGCTTACTCTCAATTCTTAAAATTGGAATCTCATGTTCATTGGAATCCTCAAAAGAGAGAATGAGTATTGAAGAAGTCATTAAGGAACTACAATTGATAAAAAGTACTTTCATTGGTTTGAAGAGCTGCTGAGGCAGACCAAGCAGAGCTGAACTCAAAGGTATTTCGTTTTGATTGTAAGACTATCCTAAGTAGTCGGTCCTAGTCATTTACTTTTATTTCATTCATTTCCTAAATACTTCTATTAAAAAAGCATGGAGATTTTATGATGACACTTTTTCTTTTTTTCTTTTTAAATTTTGAGTAGATTATCATAGCTGATTTTATGTCATCTTATTAAAAGCCACAACCTTCTTGTAATAATTCACATCCCTTTTAATTCTTATGTTATCAAGGTTTAAAATGGGGAGCTAACGAAATTTTTGTATGAATTGCAGAGGCCAAAAACTACTAGAAGAAATTAAATGTTTTAATAATGCATGGATTAAGCTTGGGATTAGGAATTTCTACCTGATGTTGTATAATTTCATGTTTGTTTGATATCCCTTGTTGAAAGGATCAATGAATGATTTTCTTTCTCTTCTGTTTTAGGAGTGTTCTTCATGTACTGTGCTTTGTTCTACTACTGTAATGTGTGACTATGTGTTTGTACTAATAATCTAAGTCAATTCCTGGAAGCCATTTATAGGAAGGGAATGCATCAAAGATACCATGTTAGTTTAGAACTTTATATGGCTTATGCAGCATTATTCTAGTGTACCAATAAAAGTGGAAATTTTGTTTAATTTCCTCTTAAACTTAATGTTTTAGATTACATTATCTTGTGGCTGTAGAAAGGAGACTAAGTTTCAATTTATTATATAAGATTTAAAAAAAAAAAAAAAAAAAAAAAAACTCTTTAAATAACAATTACCCTTCACTGCCTAGCTAGCATTAATTACTTATCTCCAACAAAAAGAATTACACAATAGAATTAGGGGGAAAATTTTAAGTATATCCACAACATATGTATGAGGAAGCCTCTTCGATGAGTTTCTCTTGTATAACAAAATAAAAAAGATAAGATAAAACAATTGGGTTATTACATGTATAACACGTGTAGATCCACATATTATGTGCAAAGTCGTGAGTTGAGTGCATTTTTGGCTGTGAACGTGAAAGCAAGTTCTATTTCCTTTTAGTTTAACATAATGCGTGCAATCAATTCCCACACTTTAACATTTTCATAGTACCATTTCCACAGAGGAGAAAAAAATGAATGCGCACACGGTGACACGCCTCTACCAAAATTAATATAAGTGGATAACAAAAACGAAAGAAGGGAATGAATTCTAGTTAGCTCAACTGGTAAAGTCTCTGATAATTAAATAAGATATCTAGAGTTCAATCCCCACTTACACCAAAAACCGATTGATGTCTTGATCCGATGATAAAAAGCTATTATTAAGAGCAGACATCATAAGTTAAAACTTTATTTTAAAAAATAATAATAATCAAATAATCAAATAATAATAATAATAATAAAACAACGAAAAAAGTAAAGGGAAGGTAAGAAGAGGAGAGTGATTGAATACTTTTTTCTTTTATCTTTTACGCATGGAAGAGTTAATTAATGGCCAAGACACTATCAATGTACCCTTTAAACAATTTTTACCAAACCTACCAACAATAATAATAAATAATATAAAATAAAATAAAAAACACTTTTAAGGTTGTTAATGGCAGCACTAATCACAAGACAGACAGTAGTGTTGACTCCGGGGTCTCTTTTTTTACGGTAGTGGATGCTCCAATTGAGGCTTGTTTTCTTAATTTCCATCATGATTAATTATTCTTCTTTCACTTTCTTAGGAGAACATTATCAATTTATTAACTAATAAAAGAGCCCATATATAATAAAAACTTGTGCATCCAGCTCTGCCGCATACAAAAATTTCACTAAAATTTCCTGCTTTTCCAAACCAATGAAACTTCATAAACTTTGGTAGAGGCATCCTCATAAACTTAGTAGCTTGTAGCTAGTCTGTGCTTCTCTATTCCTTTTTTGATTGAGATGTGTTCTTATGAATGGAAATTAATTTGTAAATATATGGTGTTATGTGATATGCTGCATATGCATTATGCCAATTGTTACTTTCAAAGCTGCATTCTGTATTGACTATTTAGACTGCATTTGATGGTTTATTATTCAAAATGTTATGTCAATTGGAATGTGAAAGTAATTCGGACAAAAGGGGCTTCTGCCTTTTTTAGAAAAATTAAATAGGAAAATGTCCCCCTTCTCAAACTAATTAGGGAAATGCCCATCTTTTGAAAATCGAGTTTCTAAAAATCGATTTAGGCCCTATAGCGGCGTTTTTAGAGAGCCTATAGCGACGTTTTAAAGACCTATAGTGCCGTTTTTTAACTCGACTTCAATAAAATTGAGTTATAGACAATGAAATTAACCTATAGTGGACTTTTTTTACCTATAACTCGATTTCTTTAAAGTCGAGTTAAAAAACGTCACTATAGGTCCTTAAAACGTCACTATAAGCTCCCTAAAAACGCCGCTATAGAGCTTTAAAATTTTTTTTTTTTCTAACTCGATTTTCAAAAGAGGGGCATTTCCCTATTTAGTTTGGGAAAGGGGGCATTTTTCCATTTAATTTGCCCAAAAAGGGCAGAAGCCCCTTTTGTCCAAAGTAATTCATCACCGTACTGTTTAACCACATCAAGTTCAGCTCATTCAATTTGCTATTGAAAATTCGTCATTTTACTTTTTCCATGAAAATCTCGTAGTTTTAGTGCTGCATGGATATCTTAGTTCGTATAACTTGGTTGACTAGCACCCTATCTATTTATATTCCTTGAAGATTTCTCTAAAATCACAATAATATACCGAAGTTAAAATTAATAAATATACAATAAAACGAAAAGAAAGGGAATGTAAGTGGAGGAGACTGGAGAGTGAGTAAATACCTAAACACTTCAAGACTTTGATCGCAATGGGTTTAGTTCTGCCCCACTATCAATGTAGCCTTTAAACAATTTTTACCAAACCCACTAGAAAACCAATAATGAAAAACACGACCAAAAAGTTGTTCTAATCACGGCCAGTGAAAACTAATTTTGACACAAATCAAACGGTAGTACTGACTTTAGGGTCTTTTTTCTTACGGTAGTAACTTATCCACCCAAGTCAATTGAGATTGGCTATCTTAATTTCTATAATTAATTATTTTGCTTTCACTTTCTTGGAAGCACATTATTAATATATTAATAATGTGTGGCCCACCAAACCATCAGTGAGGTAAATCTTTCAAATTAATGAAATACTAATATACATCTTAAAACAAAATAGGAAAAAAAAAATCCAAATCTCATCATATTAAAATTGGGTTGTCCTAGTCATGGATTTTTCTTTTTCTTGTCTATATATATTATGATATTATTTGCATATATATATATATATATATATATTTCTACATTTAATAGATAAAAACTTTTTTTAGAAGATTTGATTGATTTATGATTCATATTAATATATATATATATATATATATAGATATAGATATATTAATAGACAAATCTGAGAGAAAATCCAATTAGATTTTAATTGGATTCTCAATTTTGCGCCAACACGTCTTATTTAATTTTAAATTTTGTGTCAAGTGAATTATTGAGTGTAAAAATCAAAGAGTCCAAATCTAATTAGATTTTAAATGGAATCCAATTTTTCATCACGTGTCCATCTAAGTTTTTTATTTATTTGGCAAGTGAATTATTGAGTACAAAAACCGAAGAGTTTAAAACCAATTAAATTATAAATTTTATATATATATATATATATATATATATAATTGGATCCCTTTCTAAAAATAAATATATAAAATAAATTGTATAATTGTAATTGTTTTTAATTGTACATGTGCATATTTACATACTACACACTAGCTAAGAATAAAAATAAATCGTACATAACACGGCTTACATGATGGTAAAGAAGTCAAAGAAATAAGAAGAAAAAGAAGCTCCGCACCTAATTCCATTATCCAAGAAAAGGGTTAAACAGACTCTTGAACTTTTGGTCTTAATAAAATATTCCTAATCCAATTTCCAAATTAGCCCACTTGGACCCTTACACACGCTGTTACTTTGCAAATGTCACTGCTTGAATGTGGATTTTTTTTTTTTTTTTTTTTTTTTTTTTGGCTCAGAGCTGCTAAAATGTTTCATCAGAATCACGATATAATTTCTTACATGGCGCCTGGCTACTTGCCTTTTTCAATGAAATAATTATCACCTTCGCTGTAATGCTTGTTGAATAACATAACACTGGCATGGACGGTGGATTCTTTATGACTTATGATTTAGAAGTCAATTACAATTTATTCCTAGCTCACCTCGCTGTCTAGTCAAATCAATTTTAGTTCATTCTATTTTCTATTGAAAATTCATCATTTTCTACAATTCTTTTCACGACGGGGTAAAATCAGATGATTTCTTTGTTGTCGGTAGCGTCTGCTCAACGGCCTATGCACGTTAACAAAGTAATTTCTTTGTTTGTTTGCTTTCACATTTTTTTTTTTTTTTTTTTAAAGACAGGACTGCTTTTGGAAGCGCATTATCAATTTATTAACACTAAATCATAGAAAATTTGATCAATTAAAGATCCCACGGATTTTATATTTTTGGAGGTATTTGACAAATAGCATTAACGCACTACAGACTGAAACAGCCTATGTATAATACAAACTCGTGTATCTACCTCTACCTCGCACTAAAATTTCACCAGTTTCCTGCTTGTCCAAACCAATGAAGCTTCACAGCCTCAATTTTCCTGCATTATTATGCTCTACATTCCTTCATATCATTCTTCTCTTTACTGTAACCCTTCTATGCTTGAAACCTGCCACCTCTTCTGCCACTCCAACAAATGAGACTGACCATTTGACCTTGCTCAAATTCAAGGAATCCATTGATTATGATCCATATGGAATCTTGAGCTTGTGGAATGATTCTATCCACTTCTGCAACTGGCATGGAATTACATGCGGCCACCGTCATCAAAGAGTCACAACCTTAGAACTACAAGGTCATAACTTGCGTGGCACCATTCCACCTTACATTGGCAACCTCACCTTTCTTAGGGCCATCAACCTTCAAGACAATAGCTTCTATGGTGAAATTCCAAAGGAAGTTGGTCAGTTGTTCCGATTGCGAGAACTCAATCTTACAAATAACACGTTGGGAGGAGAAATTCCAACCAACTTGTCCAACTGCTCTGAACTTAGGCTGATAGATGTCCGGAACAACAAACTCATTGGCAAAATTCCCATGGAGCTTGGCTCTTTGACCAAGCTTATTTCTCTTCGGGTTTCCAAAAACAATTTCATAGGAGGAATCCCAAGTTTCTTGGGAAATCTTTCATTACTCATATCTTTTTCAGTAGCCTATAATAATTTAGTGGGAAATATTCCAGAAAGCGTAGGCCGTTTGAAATGCTTATCATATTTCTCAGTTGGAGCCAATAAACTGAACGGTATGGTCCCCTCCTCTCTCTACAATATATCATCTATTAGAATCTTGTCATTTGCACAAAACCAACTTAGTGGTACCCTTCCAGAAAATATAGGCCATGCTCTCCCTAATCTCCAATGGTTTACAATAGATGATAATAAATTCTTTGGGTCAATCCCTAGTTCTTTGTGCAATGCATCTAAACTTCAAAAACTTGAACTTTCCATGAATAGCTTTGTGGGATCAGTTCCAACTAATTTGGGTTATCTACAAGATCTTGAAGTCCTGGATCTAAGTAAAAATAAATTAGGAAGGGATTTGGACTTTTTAACGTCTCTAAGAAACTGTAGCAAAATGGACAAACTAGAATTTGTATATAACCGATTTGAAGGTGTTTTACCTAGTTCTATAGGCAACTTGTCAACACAACTCACAAAATTATATTTGGGAGCCAATAAAATATCTGGAACTATTCCTGTGGCAATGCAGAATCTCATCAACTTAATTGCCTTGGGTATGGATGATACTCTTCTCACAGGTATGATACCTACTTCTTTTGAGAAGTTTCAGAAGATGCAAGTACTGAGTTTATGGGGAAACAAATTGTCAGGGAAGATCCCAAGTTCTATTGGCAACCTCACTCAATTGGCTGAATTGATTTTGGCTCAAAACGATTTAGAAGGAAGCATTCCTTCAAGTATTGGAACTTGTCAAAGTTTACAACAGTTGGATGTTGCAGAAAATTACCTTAGTGGAGTCATACCCCAACAAGTTTTTCAAATTTTTTCTTTGTCACTTTTACTCAATTTATCCCACAACTCATTTAGTGGCAAATTATCTGTTGAAGTAGGAAGTTTAAAGAATATTAATTCAATGGATGTCTCTAAAAATAATTTTTCTGGTGAAATTCCTACAACAATTGGAAATTGCTTGAACTTAGTGTACCTAGGCTTGCAAGGGAATTCATTTAACGGGACCATACCTTCATCTATGGCTTCCTTGAAAGGCCTTGAATATTTAGATGTTTCACGAAACAACTTATCAGGATTAATTCCGAAGGGTCTAGAGAAACTTTTATTTTTAAAGTATTTGAACATTTCGTTCAACAATATTGAGGGTGAGGTACCAATAGGAGGAGTTTTCAAAAATGTAAATGCAATATCAGTTATTGGAAACAATAAGCTTTGTGGGGGTATTCCACAATTGCAATTGACAACATGCCCCGTCGTTACAAAATCGACAAAGTCCTTTACTTCCAGAGTAACAATCACAATTATTTGTGTGGTTGTATGTATCCTTCTAGTTTCATCCTTTCTTGCTCTTTATTGGAGGAAAAGATCAAAAAAGAAACCATCTTCAATAGTCTCAAAGATGGATCTCCTTCCAACAATTTCATACAAAATGCTCCATCAAGCGACTAATGGATTTTCTCCTGACAATTTGATTGGATCTGGTAGTTTTGGATCAGTATATAAAGGAGCTCTTGATCAAGAGGAAAGATTAGTTGCTATAAAGGTTCTTAACCTTCAAAACAAAGATGCTTCGAAGAGTTTTATGGCAGAATGCAATGTATTAAGAAATGTTCGGCATCGAAATCTTATAAAGATCTTAACATGTTGCTCCAGTATAAATTATAATGGCGATGATTTCAAAGCTCTAGTTTTTGAATTCATGACAAATGGGAGCTTGGAAATGTGGTTGCATCCGATGACAGATAGTGACAATCAATCAAAAAATTTGAGCGTTCTTCAAAGACTAATTATTGCAATTGATGTGGCTTTTGCTTTAAACTATCTTCACAATCATTGTGAGCAAAAAATCATTCATTGTGATTTAAAGCCAAGCAATATTCTTCTTGATAGTGATATGATTGCTCATGTAAGTGATTTTGGCTTATCAAGGCTCCTCACAACTTCAGATGATTCTTCCCAAAAGTGTACTAGCACAATTGGATTAAAGGGATCTATCGGTTATGCTGCTCCAGGTATTATCTTTCTTCTTTTGTTTTAAATCCTTAACTATTCTAATGTATTTATTTTCCTTTTTGTCACTTTGTGACCGTTTGGTTTCAGTTGAAAGTGGCGTCCACGTTTTGCAGTTTTTTTTTCCCCCCCGCAGGTGAATAGTAAAATCACATTATTTTATTGTGCAGGGGACAAAAAACACTATTTACACACTGTTCGCACACTGTTCATGCACTATTCACAGGTCTCACAACACTATTCACACATTTAAAAATTATTTTGCTACAGTGTTTTCAGTTTTCAGTTTCAGCAGCAATAAGTTCAATCCAAACGGACCCTTTATCAAATGATAGGATTTTTAACTCTATGATTTTCTTGTCATTATGCTTTTTAATTTTTGTATCATCGACATATATGCATGGGTGTACATATAATTAGCATATTAACATAAACTCTCACTTAGTAATTTTTATTTATTTATTTGCTAAGTAACTCTCACTTAGCATTTGTTTTTCTTTTAGAAGTTGAAACACATTCACATTTGTACCACGCAAGCACGTAATTAATTTAATTTTTTTTATAAAACTGTAAATTTTAATTCAAAAATAACATTCAAATATGATTTAAACTTTGAGAAATGTTAAATTTGATTTTCTTTGACTAAAATTTGTACCTTCTTTGTGCATATATTTTCTTAATCAAAATAAATCAACAAGGGGGGGGGGGGGGGGGGGGGGGGGTAATTCTTTTGGACCCTCGGGATAAAGTTATTACCATTTCCTTTAATTCCAAAAGTAATAGCATATGTCTTTATTTTTTTAATATAGATTTGTTTTGTTTTCTTGACTTTGCATTCTGTAAACCCTAAATCCATATTTTTGTAATAGATAGAATATTGCTTAATTTCCCTCCATTCCATGAGTTGTAGAGTATGGCATGGGCGGTGAAGCATCGACTGAGGGGGATGTATATAGTTATGGAGTCCTTGTGTTGGAAATGTTTACAGGAAGGAGACCCACTGATGATATGTTTAAAGATGGTCTCAATTTACATAACTTTGTTAAGATGTCCTTACCAAAAAGGCTCATTCAAGTTGTCGACCCAATGCTTTTGCCAAGAGAAGTTGAAGAAATGGGAGTAGCAACTGCAGCAATGATGGCAACAAAAGAAGATGACAATGAGAATGAAATTGAAGTAGAAGAAGCTAATAATACTGAGGACTTTAGGCATATTGATGTGGATATGCAAAAATGCTTACGCTCAATCCTTAACATTGGAATCTTATGTTCACTGGAATCTCCAAAAGAGAGAATCAATATGGAGGAAGTCATTAAGGAACTACGATTGATAAAAAGTACTTTTGTTGGTTTGGGGATTCGTAGAGGCAGACCAAGTAGAGCTCAAGTAAGAGGCATTTCATTTTAATTACTATAAGACTACTCTAAGTAGTGTGTGCTAGCCATTTACGTTGATTTCATTCAGTTTCTAAATACTTCTTTTCAAAAAGTATGGAGATTTTATGTTTACCTTTTTATTAATCTTGAGTAGATTGTCATAGCTGTATTTAAAATTAGATTTTCATTTCTCACTCGTGGTCAAATTGCTAAACAGAAATTGTCATCTTATTAATACCCATGACCTTGTAACCTTGTAGTAGTTATTGTTTTTATATTATCAAGGTATAAAATGCTGAGCTAATGAACTTTTTTGTGAATTGCAGAGGCTTGGAACAACTAGAAGAGATTAAATGTCTTTAATAATGCTTGGATTATGCAAGGGATTATGAGTCGTGATCTTAATTTCAAGCTAGTTTAATATCCCTTGTTGAAATGATCAATGGAAGATCTTCTTTCTCTTCCAGTGTAGGAATCATGATTTTCTTTCTCTTCAAGTGTAGGAGTCGCCTTCATTTACTGTGCTGGATTCTACTACTGTAATGTGCGATTATGTGTTTGTACTAATAATCAATTCAATTCCTAAAAGTCTTTATAGGAAGGGAATGTATCAAAGATGCCATGTTAGTTTAGAAATTTAGATGCTTTATGCAACATTATTTTAGTATACAAATAAAAATGGCTATTTTGTTTAATTTCAATTTAAACTCAAAGTTTTAGATTATAGTAGCTTGTGGCTGTAGAGAATAAAACAATCAATCTAAGTTTCCATTTATTATATAAGACTTTAAACGAACAGAAGACCAATCACCCATCACTACCCAATATTTGATGAATCAGATATGACACATAGCAAACAGTCTAGGACCTCCCTAAAGCATATAAAGCTCTGCATATGTGGCTGCACAAGGGAAGCAACCTGACTTAGTTTTGGTCCATGTAGCCTTATCCTTTACTTTGGATCTACAAGACTTATTGGCTTTGGAGTATGACTAAACCAAGTTCTATTTTTTAAGACTGAATCCACCAAAGCCTCATAGATTGTTGCATCATATGTAATCCTATATATTTCCAAATTTAAGCAGAAGTGTTCCAATTGGGTGTCAGTATTCAAGCCATAGGAAGATTGTTTTCCCAAGTCGATCTAACCCAATTTAGAGCATCAACAATAATACTCTTAATGAAATTTTAATTAAATAAAAAGTATCCATTAGCTATTTGACAAGTTGGCAGACAGATTTTGAATCTAATAGACATGTATGATGTATGCATAGAGCATTAACTCTTGTAGCACTCATTCTTAAGACAAAGAGAGAATGTGAGAATGTGGCACAAAACAATATATTGAACCGTGATAACTAAGGTTACCATGTACACGTGCAAGCAACAGAAAGAGATAAGCATTACAACTAGTAACTTAAACCCCAAAAAATAGAATTGTGTAACAAAAATATTACAAGATACAAAGAGCTCATAAATGCTAAAAGAACGAAGAGAAATGCTATGTCTATAATTTTTTCAAAACACTTAAAAAACCAATAACCATTAACCACCAATAAACTTAAGTGGTAGTTTATTATGAGGTGTTATTGGTAAGGCAAAAAAATAATTTCAGTAGTAGATTCAAATTAAAACCAATAACAACTTACCACCTATAATTTGTTGTGAAAATGTTTTGTACGTAGCACTTCTAAAAAAAAGTTTGTTATTGATAACACAAATTTTTGTGGGCCAAAAGCATAATACTATTGTTTTTCTTTGTGGCTTCTTTTGCCAATCGCTTCAAGCCTTTTGCACATCAATTCATCAACAACATCCTTGGGGTGACACTCAACACTTAACATATGCTTCTAGAAATTATCTTCTTCCCAGTTATCCTCGGAGTAAGTAATGTTCCTTTGTACCCTAGGAAAAAATGTCCATATACCCCCTGAACTTTCAACCATTAGCCCAAACACCCTCTAAACTTTTATATTGGCCAATTTACTCCTCAAAGCCCATTTCTTTAAAGCCATGAAAGCTAATGCTAGTAGTTTGCTTTTATCTACCTATGACCAAACATTAAGAGTTTATTAAAATAAAGAACTGTCTCACGACAAGCATTGTGGGGTGCCTAACACCTTCCCCACACGTTACCAGACTTTCGAACCAAGAATCAAGATTTTTTATCATCTAGTTAGATTAGGGAAAAAAAGACTTTTTCATAACCAATGATTGGTAATAAAATCAAACAGAGTCAGATGACCAATCACACCTTAGCAAAAACCTAATGATTGGTGGCGACTTCACAAACTCGTGACAATTTAAAATGATTCATTAGTCATAGAAGAGCGCGCACCTGAGCCCGTGCATCACCCACTAGAGAGGGGCATGTGCGTCGCTATTTTTGGGTGGTCGACGAACGTGAGGTATCGACACTGCCAATAGGAATATGACACATCATTTAATTTAAATTAGACTAAAAATAGACCAATTAGAATTAAGAGATTATAATCACCTATGGTTGAGACCGGTTTCATGAAAGTGTCCTTTATTGTTAAACCTTGTTTCTTTGATATCTTTAATATGGTGGTCCGATTAATGCTCATGAACTGTCATCTTGATCATTATGACCTCAAGATTTTTTTATAAGAAGTATTTGGAGATCAAAAAGTCAAAATTACAGTCTTGCCTTTGAGACATTAAATGGTGATAATATGCAATGTAATGCAAGTGGGGTTAAATGTGAGACGCAAAATGGGGTATCTACAAGATCAACCTTCAATCAAATTTAATTCAGCAAAAGAACAAGATTATCAATACCAATAAAGCAAAAAAATCCAAGCAAGAGAAAGATATGATTGTTGATTGAAAGCAGAAAATGAAATTAAAAAAAAAAAAAAAAATTCATTCAAGTGTACCTTAAATTGACAAAAACCAAAAACTATTATAAACAATAATAATATATATGCAAAAATAGATTAAATATAAATAGTACCTGTTTGATCCGGTGAAAAAATGCCCACATAGCAAACAATTCAATTGCTTGTTTTTCTCTGGTGGTGTTGACTTGGCTTTACTGCTACCTAGCTCTAATATCCCCTTAAATAGCACCGGATTTGGATTAGAATAAAGAGAATTTCAGCCATTCAAAATTTGGGATTGGCTTACCTCCAGTAATTTTTTAACTAGACATGTTCTTTTGTTTTAAATATACAATAGTAGGTGGTAGTGGGTTTTAATCTCCACATTTTATTTAGTTAGTAAGTGATATGACAGTTTTCATTAAAACAAAAGGAGATTCATTTTTAAAAAGTGGGCGAAAACACCATTTTGGTCCCTATATTTTAAGGTCACGGTTAATTTGGTCCCTACATTTTGGTAGCAGTTAATTTGGTCTCTATTATTTTCAACGTAAAGTCAATTTAGTTCCTACCATTAACTCACTAACAGAAAATGTTTACATGGCAAACAGTTTGCGCTGTTGGCATACATGTGGCTAACATAATAATATAAAATCAAATACTAATTAAACATTAAAAAAGCCACATAAAAATTTTAATAATAAAAGAAATCCATGTCAGACACAAAATTTCTGAAATGATTAATTATATATATATATATATATATATAAAATGAATTGAAAAAAAATCCTCACCACCCAAAACCTAGCAACACCATAATAATTGGTTTGATTAATACAATAACTGGTTGCAGCCTTCAATCAAATTTTTTTTTTTTTTTTAGTTATGTCTATTAATACAACTATTTGCTTTTTCATGCTGTGGTCCTTATCAGTTGTCACTAACATAATGAAAAGTGGAAATAAAGAAAACGGCATTAGAAAAGACTGAGGGAAAATTAATCAATGTATGCATTTCCCTAGCCATGTCAGCTAAACAACGGGGCCTTATTTTCCGTTCATGTATATAAAGTAGCGTAAAACTCAGCTTTGTTTACAAGCCCAAGTTGGTTATATTTTGGCTCTAGGATTCAACCTGTGGGATGATTTATAATATTTCCCTCATCGATTCCCATACCCATGTGGAATAATAGGTGGAAGTGGTTGTAGCTGGATGTAAGGAGATGTGATGATATAATCTAGTTGGGTGTTTAGTTCCTTACAAAGAGAAGATTGAGTATTACTGTGACATTATCTGGAGACTGCATGGGAAGCCACAATTTTTCAAATTTGGCTAAAAATGAATACTGAGAAGGTATCTGAATTAATTTGTGGAAGTGGTTGTAGTTGGATATAATGAGTTGTGATGATATAAGAGCATGAGAAACCACAGTTTGTCAAATTTAGCTAAAAAGGAATGCTCGTTCATGAAAACCAAGTAATAACTGAGGAACATATTAATATCAGTAATTCTATCCTAAAACATGTCCTTTTTATTGAATACGCTTTTATGAGTTGTTTAGTTGATGTGGTTAAGATTGTATTTGCATTTGAATGTTGTATGTTTTGCGATTGTGCTTCTGTATATCTAATGCATTCATCCAAAATAGAAATGTTTGGATTGGAGAAGTTCCTTGATTTCAATTTTCTTGAGATAGTAAGACAGAGAGTATAGAAGTCAAAAGGACTTCCAAAAGAGCTAATTCATGTCATCAAATTCAATTTATGTATATATGTTCTTTGATTGAAAATCTATTGGTTTATGAGAGTCTACAAAGACATAATCACAACATCAAGTTCATAAGGAGCTATGGATTATTGAAGTGCTTGAATTACATTAATTAAGGATCAATCTCATTCTGAAATGATATAAAGGAGGGGAGAAAAATGTCAAAGAAGGACGAATCATTTAAGATCAATTAGTAAGATGAATACTTGTCTGCAATATTTTATCCAAGGCCTTATTTTCAAATAAGAGTATGGAATTTTTATCATTCCTCTTCGATCATTCACTTTAGCATCAACAACGAACATTTCAAACATGCACAAGGGCCAAAACCAAATTTTCCATTGTCAAAAACTTTGTACACAATCTTCAAAATATTGAATATGCTTGGAATCTTTTACAATTCACTAATTCTGAATAATCGGGATGACCAGTAACAGTGGACAAATATTGCAATGGCAGCCAGCTTTGTAAGTGGCCTTCTCTTTTTGTTTCCAGCCAAGGCCTTATAACAAGGATGATCATTTAGAGAAATGGTAGAGCATATTATATATTTGGTTGGTACAACCCAATCTAATCCTTTAGCATTCCTACATGGATGGTTTAATTGGACAATAGAAAAGTAGCGTAAATACAAGTCCAACAAGCTTAACTGAATCTTATTTCTCCCAGAATGCAGTTTAGCAACATACTTCACATAAAAATGCCTCAAGAAGATCAAGAAACTAAAAAATGATATCATGTTGCTAATAAACAAAGCATATTTGTCTACCTCTATACCACCCGAGTCAATGCCCAAGAATACAACATTTATGTTTTCCTTAAACACCATAGCCGAAAATCAATGTTAGAGCTTCCAGAATTTCTTTCCTCCTCTCCTTTTTTCCTAGTTGATGGCTGATATACAAGATCATGCACAAATCAAATTGGTCATTAACAGAATCCAGTTAGAAATCTTTGAATGCCAGCAAAATCGGATACTATGTCCAAACTGTGGAAGCTCCCTCTAATGTCATTTTCAATGTACTTTGCAAGACACTTGCACTGCTTCTCACAATTTGTCTACAGAGATGGGAAAGAATGAAAATAAATACAAGTAATAGATTACATCAAGAACAACCATGAATTTTTATAACACAAATCCACAGCAAAGCACTTCTAAGAGCATTAAGTAAAAAATTGGTGAGTTCACATCTGATTTAATTATGTGTTGACACCCCATTTTGCAACCCGTATTTAACCTCACATGGAGGGTAAAAGGGTAATTTTGCCTTGAAAGTATGCATCTTGATTCTAGCCATTAGATCCTTAATCTCATTTCACCAAAATGATCTTGATGTTGTAACGATTAAATCGACTGGTCATAAGCCCTAATCGGACCATCAGATTGAAAGTTATCATCAAATCAAGTTTTAATGGCTAAGATGTACTATCACAAATTGAGTCCGACTATATGTGATTATGAACAATTGATTTCAATTGGTTATAAGTGTAATCAATTTGAGATTAATGACGTGTCATAATTTGATTGGTTAGGACTACATTTTATGGTGAGGTGGCATATACCTAATTAATTAGATAATTAAAACATTAATTATTCAATGAGTAATTTATGCAATTGTCTTTTAATTAGAGTAAATTTGAAGCCAATTAATTCTGAAATGGGAGTGATTGGAGCCATTTAATGTTAATTGGGAGCTAATTTGGGACCTATTAATGTTAATTGTGCTGAAACCATTTTTTAACAAATGACCTCTGCTCACCATTTCATCCATATCTCTCAGAATATTTTGAATCTGTGAATGAGGTTAATTTTCCCAGAAACTAGACATCCGGGGCTTCAATTTGAGCACAAGAACGAGACAATTCCGATCAGAATTGGATCAGATATGATTTTTCGAAATTGGCTCTACAAGCTGTTACAGCAGCTGCGGGAAAACCGAATTTTGGCTTGCTCCCCACTCCCACCAATCTCTCCATTTAATGCACCAGATTTTCCCCAAGGCTAAAATGAGGTCTAGGTTCATAATCCTTGTCAACCCTCATTAAATGGCATTCCATTCATATTCTCTCCATTTAATGCACCAGATTTTCCCCAAGGCTAAAATGAGGTCTAGGTTCATAATCCTTGTCAACCCTCATTAAATGGCATTCCATTCATATTCTCTCCACTACTACTATATAAACCCTCCCCCTCCTTCATTCCAAAGCACAACAAAAACCCCCTCTCTTCTCCTCTCTTGAATTCTAGTGAAGTTGAGTAGTCTTGTCATATCTTGGTCTTCCTGAGACTCAAGGTATTGAGTGAGGCTCACTCTCCCTCTCCTAGTTCTTCTTTTCCTCCACCCTTAGGATCTCCATCAAGAATCTCCTCCTCCACCGTATGGATCTTGCATGAAGGTATAATCCCTTTTCCTAACTTGTTTCTTGTGTTTTCATGATGAGAATTTAGGATTAAAACATGATAGTGATTATTTAAATTCTCTTGAATATGTTTGAATGTTCTTAATTGTTCTTATGTGTTCTTCACATGTTCTTGATTGTTCATCACATGTTCATGCATAAACACTAGTTTTGATCTTAAATCCATATCAAAAATATGAAAAACATGTTTGTTTCATAATTCTTTCAAGTCCTTGAATCTAGGATGTCACCATACACACACATTCACTAGAATTTTATTTTTCAATCCAAATGAAGTGCTTAATAAATTGAATTAGGGTTTATCACAGGCACTCACTTCAAATTCAACATGCAAATTGATTGATAACATATTGGATGATGTGACATGATTGTTGGCCACTATAGTCTAGAAGACCGGTTTCACCGGGCAAGGTGGGTGCCTAACACCTTCCCACCTTGTAACATAGTCTCCGAACTTAGATCAAGGGTTAGTAGATCAAATGCTTATCCTTGTAATTTTCATTTTCTAGATTGTAACTAGGAAACAAAGCCATGTACTTTATCTTAGGTTGTATCTAGGACCAAAGCCATGTAATTTCCTATGTTCAATGTAAATTCAATTTCAAATTAATAAAATAATGAATTTTTCAATTATGGTTTTCTTATTTATTCCAACAATTAAATAAGTGGCGACTCCATTGTAAAACCCTTAATCTAAAGGGGAAAATATAATCAGTCGAACCTCCATTTTGAGAGGCAATAACACGACTCCACCCATTCATGTGGGTTTGGCCCAACTTTCTAAAACGGGCCGGGGGCGCGGTCTCTCACAGTGGCGACTCCACTGGGGATATTGAGGGCTAAGCTTTAATTAGATTATGGTGGCCAACCATGTCATTGTTTGTTTATTACTTTTTTGTATATAATATGTCTAATATGTCATTATTTTGCATGTCATGCATCATTTGCTTGAATGGAATTTATTTTATTTGTGTGCTAGCCCGGAAGCCCGGTAGTATTAGCCGTGGATTGTGGTCTTCCTGAGACTCACATACCCAGCGGTGAACCTACCACCCACCGCGACAAGGATCATCATGGTTATGCCATGGTGGTTCATAAGGACAAACTGTACCGTTCGGACCAACGCGGCGCTCCTGGCGTCACAAGTTGGGAGGTACGACGTCCTAACTTGTGGGGACCTTTAACCTACCTTCTACCCATGTTGTAATGACCCATAGAACCTACCTTTAGGTCGGTCCATGTAAATTGCATTTCATTATGCATTTGTTTGGCCGTTGTTTGAACCATGATGACTCAAGTCCAACGCTTGATCCCATCATAATTGTTTGAATCTTGTATGCTATGAATGAGCTCAAGCCCAAAGGCTTGTGATTGAACTCTACTTGGTATGGAAACCGAAAATTTTTCTTGAATCATTCTAAGCCCAATACTTGAGCCCATCAAAGGTGTATACGCATGATCAACATCAAAAGCCAAAAGCTCACAAGATGCGAGCCTTCCAAGTGCAAGCCCAAGTCATTTCAAGCAAATATCAAAAGATCATAATTAAGGTTCAAGCCTTCCAAGTGCAAGCCCAAGCTATTTCATCATAATCAAGGTTCAAGCACACCAAGCCTCAAGCATCCTAAATGGACCAAGAAGAAGCAAGTGGCCCAACTTTGCCTCACTCCACATTTGGTTTGTAACATCATGGTTAAGCTTAAGGTTTGTTTGTTTATTCCATGTTTCTATGTTTCTTTGAATTCTAAAAATCCATGTAGCATTTGATGTACTTTGTTCATGTATATATATTAAGAAAAAAACAAAAAAAAATTCAAAAAAAAAAATTTCAAGATTTCCAAATCTTTCCCAAAAAAGAGAAAAAATTTCAAATGAAAAAAAGTCTTTGGACTAGGGGCATTGAGCCCTTAAGTTATTTTAAAAAAAAAAAAAAAATTCTTTGAACTAGGGGCATTGTACTTCCTAGTGATTTTTTTCAAAAAGACTCATTTTTTTCTTTCAAAGATTTCAAGATTCTTTAAAGTCTTCTTTTCAAAATGGTACATGAGGATCCCCTGGACAAAACTTTTTCTAAATTAAGATGTTTAAAGGCTTGAACAATCAACTTGTACTGAGAAAGGATTGATTTCATTTGATTCGTGTAAACACCTTTGCTAAATTACTTTGAATACAAGAAGAAATGGTCTTACAAGGCAATCAAAGAAAATCTATCCATCAGAAAATTCAAAAGGCTCATGCATTCATTCCAAATTTCTGAAAACTTTTGTGTCTCCAATAGAGCATTCATAATTTTTCTTTTAAGAGGAATTTATTAAAAGAGCTCAAGCCATTGTGCCTACAAGCAAGCATTGCTAAGGATAGGAGGCCGTCTTTGGTAAAACAAGATTATACCTTAATACCTAGAATGATCATTATCCATTGCTAGCCCATTTGAGCCTTTAAACACTTAGCCTCTTTTTTGCATGAACCCACTAAAATCTAAACCTAGGGTGGGAAAATTCAAAGTATGTATGCTTAAATCTCATGTTAAGGAGGAGTCGACCTTGAGCTTTGAAGCTAATTGATAAAGCTCTCCTAGAGGACATGAAAGACAAGTAGAGAATTCATTAAGCTAAAGATAAGAGATCATCAAAGTAAAAGGAGTTTTCACTCAATCAAGGAAAGAGAAATGAAATTCCATCAATATGAGAAGAACCTAAAATTCATCATGCCAAGAAGAGTAGAAGGTTCATCCAAAAGAAAGTTCATCAAAAAAAGAAAAGATTCATCAAGAATAGAAAGGTTCGAGTGCATTGAGGCAAGAAAGAAGTCTAGAGAGTGCATCAAGATGACCGAAAATCATTAAGCTGAGAAATACAAGGAGGGTAAAAGATCATTCAATCAAGAGAAGAAAGATTAAAAAAAAAAAAAGGAGCCCGCTAGACTGAAAACCCAAAAAGGCGGTCTAGGCAAAAATTAGGGCAAAAAAAAAAAAAAAAAAAAAAAAAAAAAGCCCCGCTAGACTGAAAACCTAAAAAGGTGGTCTAGGCAAAAATTAGGGTAAAAAAAAAAAAGCCCCGCTAGGCTGAAAACTCAAAAGGGCGGTCTAGGCAAAAATTAGGGCCAAAAAAAAAAAAAAAAAGGATTTTACAAGATGAAAGTCTAGAGGTATGATTAAGGGGATGAGCATAAAAACAAATATTGATACAAGTGATCAATGAAGACTAGTGAGAAGATGACAAAGAAGAAATGGTAAAACTCCTCCAATACTTGGTTTTTGAGTAATGCATACTTGGGGAAAACAACATAGGGAATTTTGAGCCTTTTATATCTTTCATTTCATAACCCAAACCCGGCCTACATTACAACCCATGAGTAAAGACCTCCTTGAAGTGTTGCTAGTTGTAGGCACATCTTAAGCTCTAATATTATTTTCTCTTGAATTAAAAAGGAAAAATGCTTAAAATTGTCAAACCCCACAGGATGATATGTCCGAGGACAAAATTTCTCAAATTCTCAAATCCTCAAAATGACTCAAAAGAACTTCCAAACCTGGAGCACTCTCCTTGTTTGCACCCAACAATGTGATTCATAAACATTATCACATTTCATTTATTGATTGCCTTTGGAGACTTAATCTGACGATGTTCAAAAGGATGAAGCAAATTTGATTACATAAGTTTAATGATCTTGATCCTTTCCAATCAAAGAGATTTGTTTGATTCTTAGACACTTTGATTTGCTAAAATGGTTGTTCAAAGGATCACCTCTTGTTCAAAAAAAAAAAAAAAAAAAAAATCTTTTCCAAAATCCAGTTCTCTTGAACTACGCCTTGACTTGATCCTCTATGAGAGAGGTACGTAGGCAGCCTTGCAGAGGCCCGGTCCCATTCACCTAAACAACCTTGGAGAACAAAGTCAAAACAATGTGACAAAATTGTTTGGGTGCATGTTAGGTTAAGCCCATTTGTTTGCATAAAGCATGTTTAAACTTGGAGCATTGACCTATTTATATTGTGTGCAAATTTTCATGATAATTGGTTTCTAACTAGCTAGAGAAAGAAAGCATTTTTTGTAGGAACCAAGGATGGCAGACCATGATCTTCTTTCATGTACCCCAATGGTCACAACATCAAATAAATTCAGCTTCAATCTAAGCATGGAATATGCCCCAAACTAGGGGCATTGGGTAAGTACTTCCAATTCATTTCAATGAATAAATCCATTGCTAAATTGAAACTATTTTTTTTTTTTTGCAGGAATTAAGGAAGGACATAGCAATCCGCATCAACTTCCAGCCAAAGTTATTCTCATTCAAATGATAGGTTTTTCAAAAAAAAAAATCATCATCATGAATAAATCTTCATCACTTTTTCTCCATCTTCATCTTCATCTTTTTCAATGAACAAATCTTCATATTAAATAAAAAAAATTTTCAAAAAAAAAAAAAAAAATTCAATTCTTTCTGAATCTTTCAAAAAAGCCTTGGGACTAGGGGCTCATCCTTCCTAGGTTGCTTAAAAAAAAAAAGAAGAGAATTTTCAAAAAGCCTGGGGACTAGGGGCATTGGGCTTCCACTTCTTAGGTTGTTTTAAAAAAAAAAAAAAAAAATTCATCTGTCAAAATTTTCAATTCTTTGAAAAAATTCAGGATTTCCAAATTTTTCAAAAAAAAATCATTAAATTCTTCTTCAGGAACAAAAAGCTATGACCCTCTTCCACATTCTCCAGTGGTGCAACATCAAGTTGACTGTTTACCCTCAGCATTCATCGAAGAATGGAATATTTCCTAAACTAGGGGCATTCGCCAGGTATGCCAAATTCTTTTCAATGAATAACTCTGTTACTAATTGAAAATATTTATTTTGCAGGTACTAGGGTAAAAGGCCCATACACATCGGCATGAGCCAAAAGATCCAAAAATCCTAGGTCTCTGAAAACATGAGCCAGGAACCAGAACCTTTGGTCCTCTGAAAACATGAGCCAAAGCCTCCAAAAACCCTTGGTCCTCTGAAAACATGAGCCAAGATCCAAAAATCCTAGGTCTCTGAAAACATGAGCCAGGATCCAAAACCTTTGGTCCTCTGAAAACATGAGCCAAAGCCTCCAAAAAACCCTTGGTCCTTTGAAAACATGAGCCAAGATCCAAAAATCCTAGATCTCTGAAAACATGAGCCAGGATCCAAAACCTTTGGTCCTCTGAAAACATGAGCCAAAGCCTCCAAAAACCCTTGGTCCTCTGAAAACATGAGCCAAGATCCAAAAATCCTAGGTCTCTGAAAACATGAGCCAGGATCCAGAACCTTTGGTCCTCTGAAAACATGAGCCAAAGCCTCCAAAAAAACCCTTGGTCCTCTGAAAACATGAGCCAAGATCCAAAAATCCTAGGTCTCTGAAAACATGAGCCAGGATCCAGAACCTTTGGTCCTCTGAAAACATGAGCCAAAGCCTCCAAAAACCCTTGGTCCTCTGAAAACATGAGCCAAGATCCAAAAATCCTAGGTCTCTGAAAACATGAGTCAGGATCCAGAACCTTTGGTCCTCTGAAAACATGAGCCAAAGCCTCCAAAAACCCTTGGTCCTCTGAAAACATGAGCCAAGATCCAAAATCCTAGGTCTCTGAAAACATGAACCAGGATCCAAAACCTTTGGTCCTCTGAAAACATGAGCCAAAGCCCAAAAAAAAAAAAAAAAAAAAAAAAATTTGCATGCATGAACTACGTTCGGACCTGATCCTGCCACCAAGAGGTACGTAGGCAATCTCCCTCGAGATTCGGTCCACATTTTGATCTTCAACATGACATTCTGCATTTTTATCTACATGCATCATACATTTACCATGGTTAAATACTGATTGCAAAGTTAGGTGTCTATTTCATACATTGACATTCGCTTTTCAAGCTCTGCCAATGAGGGGCATTCTATTGACACCCCATTTTGCAACCCGTATTTAACCTCACATGGAGGGTAAAAGGGTAATTTTGCCTTGAAAGTATGCATCTTGATTCTAGCTATTAGATCCTTAATCTCATTTCACCAAAATGATCTTGATGTTGTAACGATTAAATCGACTGGTCATAAGCCCTAATCGGACCATCAGATTGAAAGTTATCATCAAATCAAGTTTTAATGGTTAAGATGTACTATCACAAATTGAGTCCGACTATATGTGATTATGAACAATTGATTTCAATTGGTTATAAGTGTAATCAATTTGAGATTAATGACGTGTCATAATTTGATTGGTTAGGACTACATTTTATGGTGAGGACTACATTTTATGGTGAGGTTGCATATACCTAATTAATTAGATAATTAAAACATTAATTATTCAATGAGTAATTTATGCAATTGTCTTTTAATTAGAGTAAATTTGAAGCCAATTAATTCTGAAATGGGAGTGATTGGAGCCATTTAATGTTAATTGGGAGCTAATTTGGGACCTATTAATGTTAATTGTGCTGAAACCATTTTTTAACAAATGACCTCTGCTCACCATTTCATCCATATCTCTCAGAATATTTTGAATCTGTGAATGAGGTTAATTTTCCCAGAAACTAGACATCCGGGGCTTCAATTTGAGCACAAGAACGAGACAATTCCGATCAGAATTGGATTAGATATGATTTTTTGAAGTTGGCTCTACAAGCTGTTACAGCAGCTGCGGGAAAACCGAATTTTGGCTTGCTCCCCACTCCCACCAATCTCTCCATTTAATGCACCAAATTTTCCCCAAGGCTAAAATGAGGTCTAGGTTCATAATCCTTGTCAACCCTCATTAAATGGCATTCCATTCATATTCTCTCCACTACTACTATATAAACCCTCCCCCTCCTTCATTCCAAAGCACAACAAAAACCCCCTCTCTTCTCCTCTCTTGAATTCTAGTGAAGTTGAGTAGTCTTGTCATATCTTGGTCTTCCTGAGACTCAAGGTATTGAGTGAGGCTCACTCTCCCTCTCCTAGTTCTTCTTTTCCTCCACCCTTAGGATCTCCATCAAGAATCTCCTCCTCCACCGTATGGATCTTGCATGAAGGTATAATCCCTTTTCCTAACTTGTTTCTTGTGTTTTCATGATGAGAATTTAGGATTAAAACATGATAGTGATTATTTAAATTCTCTTGAATATGTTTGAATGTTCTTAATTGTTCTTATGTGTTCTTCACATGTTCTTGATTGTTCATCACATGTTCATGCATAAACACTAGTTTTGATCTTAAATCCATATCAAAAATATGAAAAACATGTTTGTTTCATAATTCTTTCAAGTCCTTGAATCTAGGATGTCACCATACACACACATTCACTAGAATTTTATTTTTCAATCCAAATGAAGTGCTTAATAAATTGAATTAGGGTTTATCACAGGCACTCACTTCAAATTCAACATGCAAATTGATTGATAACATATTGGATGATGTGACATGATTGTTGGCCACTATAATCTAGAAGACCGGTTTCACCGGGCAAGGTGGGTGCCTAACACCTTCCCACCTTGTAACATAGTCTCCGAACTTAGATCAAGGGTTAGTAGATCAAATACTTATCCTTGTAATTTTCAATTTCTAGATTGTAACTAGGAAACAAAGCCATGTACTTTATCTTAGGTTGTATCTAGGACCAAAGCCATGTAATTTCCTATGTTCAATGTAAATTCAATTTCAAATTAATAAAATAATGAATTTTTCAATTATGGTTTTCTTATTTATTCCAACAATTAAATAAGTGGCGACTCCATTGTAAAACCCTTAATCTAAAGGGGAAAATATAATCAGTCGAACCTCCATTTTGAGAGGCAATAACACGACTCCACCTATTCATGTGGGTTTGGCCTAACTTTCTAAAACGGGCCGGGGGCGCGGTCTCTCACATTATGTTGGGGTCAAAAGCCTAGAAAATACCCAATATTGAGTAGGGTAAAACAAGTCAAGAATCCAGGAGAAAAGATTGTCACATCTGGCTTTGCATAAGATATGAATGTAATGAAATAAATATAAGGATGCAATACCAGTGATCTTTGTATCAAATGGCGTCTTTCCTCAGAAATAAGGGTGGAGGGTTAAGTCACAACCATATTATAGGTATGAATTATATTAACTATATGTTGACAATACACACACACACAAATAGGTAACATTGTAAAATGTTCATTACAGTGTTACTTAATCATCTCCAACTAAAATATTTAAGAGTTCATATTGACAATGAGAAAACATTTCCGCTTGTGCAATGTTTTGGGGTTAGGGGGGAGGGGTAGTTGAAATGGAGGAACTGTATTATTTCCTCATGACAGTCTTTAGTTCAAATTCTTTATTACTTCTATGCCTGTATAATTCATAGGAAAAGGCAACGGTATGAATTATATGTGCAGAATATGGAAATCTATGATAAAACACACATCAAGCTTACTGACTCAAAGGAAGAGAACAAGACCCAAAAACCAAAAAAGGAAATCAACTTCGTAACAAAGTTTTTGCCTTTTCATGTACTGTTTTTCTCTCTTTGTTTCCATGTCCTTTCCTCATATGAGAAACTTTTATTTATAAGCAACTCAATAGCATTTAATTTGGAATTTTCTCTCGGCATTTATTGAGAGTTAATTATGAATTAAGGATTTAATTTGGTTATCCTTTAATAAGAACCTTCCATATGAGTATTTTCTTTAGAAGTTGCCGTATGACTTTCTTCATTTGATGTTGTCACATGGCTTAATTTCATTTGCTGATTGTCCACATCGTCAATTGGAAATTAATTTGGTCAAAGATACTCGATCATGTTCAAATGGATGGTTGTGGATATATCATAAACATTTTGATGTCTACACCGAGTATTAAAAAAAAGGGTAAACTACATATTTGGTCCCTATCCACTACAACATATTTCAATTTGGTCCATAACCGTTCAATTGTATCAGTTTGGTCCCTAACCTTTTAGTGTTGTGTCAATTTAATCCCTATTGTTATATCTTGGATGAAAATTGATGACATTTCAAACAGCCAAAATAAAATTTTAGTGCATTGTCACATCAACGAAAGCTAATTTTTTATTTTGACCATTAGACGCGTCATCAATTTTCATCCAAAAAATAACGGTAAAGATTAAATTGACACGGTACTAAAATGTTAGAGACCAAATTGACACAATTGAAAAGTTATGAACCAAATTGAAATATAGTGTATAGGATAGGGACCAAATACGTAGTTTACCTTTAAAAAAAAAACATTATTTTGTTTGTTTTTTTAGTCTTTATTGGTAGATGGTTGCATCTTAATGTATTAAGAAATAACGATTTTTTGTATTTATAATTTGTTGATACTATATAGATGCTTATTTCGAATATTTTTTTCTTATACTTTGGCCCCTCCTAACTTGAAATCCTGAGTCTGTCCCTAGGAAAAATGCTCCAATTTTCTTGAATTTTAGTACTTGCATTAGAATTATAATTATATATTGTGTCAATTATATTATTGCAATCAATAACATAATCACCAAAATTAATATTTTTACTCTCGAGTTTTTTTATTTATAATAAATATCAGCACTATATTTTTTAGTATAATCTTGATTTTTTTACGATATATGGAAAAACTTTCTCTGTTGTAGTCTATTGAATCTTAATTTCATATATTTGTAATCTCACTATCAACCCCCATTGATTTTTTGCAATATCCAAAACCTTCTAGAATCCTATCGAATGGAATCAACCTCTCTCTCCCTCCAATTGAGAGGAACAATCTAATTATCCCATGGATTTTCTCAAGCTCCTCAAGAAAAGCATGTGGTGGTTTGTGCGAGTGACGATTTAGGGTGGCTTGTGTGCGTGGCGGTGCTTGTGTTATTTTGGCTAAAAATGAGTAGAGAAATAGTAAAAATATATTTTTTTTTTTTAGAAATTAATAGTGTAGAGAATTTAGTGATAGAAATAGATGCAAAAATAGAGTAGAGATGCATGTAGTATTAGCCGTGGATCGCGGTCCACCAAGATGTGTGTACCCATGGGTGAACCTGCCAATCCACCACATAAGGACAAAGCCTACCGTTCAGACCAATGTGGCAAGCAAACATCTCTGCCATGTGAATTTTTTCTTATAAAATGGAAGCATATTTTTTAATTAAGTAGGCATATGACTAAATCTTAAAAGAAGAGTTTAAGGAACAATACTTAAGATACCTTACCTAAGTTTTGTCCAGTATAAAAAATGTAACACAAACATAAATGTAAATATAAACATATATAATAATAATAATAATAATAATAATAATAATAATAATAATAATAAAGGATTTTTAAAAAAATAAATAAAATTGGATTTCAAATTGTAACTTGTGTAACCAAAGCCAATTTACTAGTATCTTCCACTTGTCCACCCTATTGATTCTTTATTCATGTAAGATTGAAATGCCAACCCGCAATGAGAGTCAAGAAAGCATCTCAAGAAGGGATAAAAGTGGTATAGCAAAAGGGATAAAAGCATCTCAAGGCAGAAACTGATGGAAAAACAAGACAATTTTAATTGGAATAGCAAATGCCTAGGTAATTTATTCGAAGATATTGACATGTCCTTTCTTTACTTCCAACAAGAGATGTTATCTGACCAAGCATATACATTCCAAAAGATGATAAACCTATAGATATACACTAGATATAGTTCTTACTTCTTGGGTTTGGTATCAAACCTTAACCAAAACGCAAAGCAGTGGAAACAAATCTACCATGACCACTACAGCTTTCGACACAATCTTCAATGACTTCATGGTCAACAAATTCCTCAAGTACGGGGTCCTCTATGTGATGTTCACTGGCCAAAACCCATGGTTTAAATGGTGGAATCCTGAGACTGGAGAAATCCCGATGAGAGTGTGTGTGCGCCTATTTATTTTTGCATGTAAACGTACATTCAGAAATCTCCAGGTGCTTGGTTCACAGCTCTCTCAGCAAGATGAAAGTATTTCCCTTTAAAAGTTTAAGCACATTCCTTACTTTCTTGAATAAAATGTCCAAAGTTGTTCCTTAACCCACCCACTTCCAAAATGGCCTTGAAGACTACACTAGAGTCCCCTTCCACCATGAGGCTTCGAAAACCCATCTTATATGCAAGCATAATTCCGGTTTCCATTGGCATAGCCCCTATTTAAGGTACTTGCATTGCATGACCTCTCCTTCAAAATCTCATACAACTACACCAATACCATGACTTTTCCCCCAATCTAAGTCATAAGTATAGGCCATAAGGACAAATAACATAACAAATCGCCCCCTAAATGAACAGTTAGTTTGCTTTAAAAATAATGAAAAAGGATACCTCATTTTAGCTAGCACTTAATCGTATGATGACAGTGCCCTCCACCTACCACCTAAAGATGAAGTTCTTAATTGAGTACAAAGTTGGAGAAGTTTAGGACGACTAGACAATGGCCTAGGAGTGATACACTACTTCATTACATGAGAAAGCCTCGAGAGGGACCCCCTCTCCACAGAGAACCCTAAAGGACCAAGACGATGATTCCCTTGCCATAAAAAGAAAAACTTCCCAATGCAAAACCCATGTGAACAAAGAAAATATTATTTAATCATTCATGTTAGAAGTATTGGTTAAATGATTAAATTTATCATATCCCAAAAGCTTAAGCTTTTGAGACAAGTGGTAATTTAACAATTCAGATGAAAAAGTTATCAATTAATATCTAAATAAAAGCAAAGAATTTTCGATCCTAAATTGAAAAGGAAAGTGGGTGAACTTGAAATTAAGTTTACTGTTTGTGTTTCATTTACAAATACGTTTGCATTTTTGAATTACTTCAGTCCTTAACTGAACGTAATGAAGTGACACATACAAGAGCAACCCATGCATCGTAGTTGTTAACAGTGACATATATTTAGAATGAAGCATTCATGTTTATTTTTCAAAAACATCAAAATGAAATGCCACTTACAAAATGAACTCCGGTTTAAAATATAAAACTAGACATCTCCTGATGCCATCAAGGCATCAAACCTCTAAAGTCTTGTCACTGAGAAATGAAGTCCTACTCCTGGTTAAAAATATGCTCTCTCAGTTCCAATACATGCCACAAATTCTGGAAGTTCATTATTCGACAGCGTTACATTCTGAATACTCTTGTTGCTGCAAGATTAGATTCATCATTCTACCAAGGAGTAAGTCAAGGAAGTTTAATGAAAACTCTTTTCTTTTTATGATCTTCTAACCTTCTTGTGTTTAGAAAAATTCATTTAGTCACTCATGTTATCATACCCAAATTTGAAGTCTTGAACATTATTGTAATATTCCATCAGCCATTGCGCAATTGAAAATACTCAGAACAAGATAGAGGAAATTTCCTGATTCTCTCCCATAACTATCTCTTTAGTATGATGCAACTAGAAATTGATTCCAATCCTCAACATCTGCACCCTATGCATAGCATTATTTAGCACTTCATCCAATACGGTGGAATTGAAATTGCCAAATATCTATACAAAAACAATTCACATACCTGAAATTCTGAAACTCGAGGTATCTCTAACAATGATAACACACTAAAAATTTTGCCATGAATTTAATGGCATTATTACATCTGCACATACAAATTCTTAATAAACTCGTTGATGATTGGCCATTCCAGTTAGGAATCCCAAAAGCAACATCAAGCATCTCAATGTGATTACAAAGATTCCTCTTTCTCTTGTGGATCCACATCTTGCAGAACAACATCAATGCTAGGCATATGTCCAGCCAATCTCATTTTTTAAACCAAATTGTCCCAAAGTTTTGTACATCAGTCTGTTCATTTTTGTTATCACCAACAATAAGACAGTAAGCAGTATTCCTCACCGAAACCCAAATACAACCTGGTTCTTTTATTATTCCTCTGTCACTCATAAATTGGCAGTGGAGAAAATATTTGATAACAATAGATAGTTTCCAGAGTTATGAGGTTCAATCACAAAAAGCTTCTTGCTTCAATTTTTGCTAATTCCATGTTTCTATGTACTCTACATGCACTAAGCAACACTCCCCAAGCACCAGCAGTTGGTTCTATAGGCTTTTTTCTTTTTAATAAACTCTTATGCCTCTTCTAGCAGATCAGCACGACTAAGGACAAAAACCATGCAAGAGTAGTGATCCGCATCTGGTTCTGTTGAGTAATTGCTACTTATTGAATCAAAAATCAAGAGGCCTTTGTCAACAAGTTGTGAATGACTACACCCGGACAATACACCAGTAAAAGTAACAGAATTGGGCTTGGCTCGTAAGTCCAACATTTTCTCAAAGAGCAACAAGGCTTCTTCTCCTTTCCCATAATCCCATGCATGGAGTTTGCAATGATAATTGAGTTCCAATTAACAGTACCTTTTTTCGGTATCATATTGAAGACCCATAGTAAAATAGTCACCCCATTTAACATATGAAAACCAGAGCTGTTGTGGTCGCTAAGTCCTTAATAAACAGATTTTTATAGATATAACCATGAATTTCTTTTCCCATCCTCAAGCTTTCCAAACTAGTGCAAACTAGTAAGACACTAGTAATCATTATCTGATTAGGTTTGAAACCCAAATATAGCGTCTTTCCAAGCATTTGCAACGCCTGTTCACTTTGCCTGTTTTGTACACACCCACCAATGACAGCACTCCATGAAGCATCATTCAACTCAACACCATCGTTTCTCATATGATAAAATAAAGCAAGACCCTTCTCACATTCTTTATTTGAAAAGAATGCCATTAGAATTACATTCCACAGCACAACATCTTGTTGAGACATGTTATCAAATACCAATTGCACGTGCCTTATGCTTGAACAACTAGCATACATACTAACAAATGCACTGCAAACAAATAAATTATCTTAAATTCTATTCTTCATTACAAAGCCATGAATCTATTTTCTTGAATTTAAAGTTTTGAATTTTGAGCAAGATAGTAGAATTGAAGACATAGTGACCACATTGGGCCTCACCCCATTTAACATAATCTCTTCCAAACATAGTCTAGAAGTCCATTTGGTTGGTTAGGCCATTTGGGAGTCTAAAAGTACATTTTTAAAACCCAAAATTCCTCTGCTTCACAACAGTAATCCCTCATAGCTTTTTAACAAACACTCATTTTAAACCAAAATGCCGTTTCACAACAGTATATACAAATGCACCCTACAAGAAACACAACAAGACAACAAGGTCCACATAATCAAACCTTTCACCGGCATACCATCAAAAACCTGTCTCGCATCTTCAACACATTTACATTTACCGTACATATCATTGAAAGCACTGCCCAACAAAGTATCCCAAATAAAACACAAAGCGAATAGCATCATCACGAACCTCTTTGACTTTCACAATGTCACCCAGAGTGGCACAAGCCTTAGCAGCCAACAAAGGTATTAGTCAATCAGGTCATCCTGTGCTCGCATGAAAGTGTAAAGCTTTATAGATTCCTTAGGAAACCATGTTGTGTGTAAGCCGAGATTAAGATGGTCCACATATATAGGTTTGGTTGGGGAATTTAATCGAACATGTGGCGTGCACGTTGCAATCACCAAAATTATAGAACTACTCATTATGCTTAAGGGTTATAAGAACAGGGAGGCTACTGAGCAGCTTTGGAGGCATGGGATTTATAATATGGTTTTAAACGGTTAAAACAATTTTGCTTTCCTTGTACAGAAATTTAAAATTTTTTTTATATATTTATTTATAGGGATAATTACAGTAAATCCACCTAAAGTTTGGCCCGTTTGCACTTTGCCTACCCGTAGTTCAAAACTTATCACTTTGTCTACCCAAACTTCAATCCGTTACCCCCCCCCCCCCGATTTGTTGGGAATTTAACCAAAATTCCAACCTGTGAGAAACAAAAAAATAGAGAAAACACACGTCAAAGAAAAAACAATCACACGCACAAGACAGTATTTACGTGGTTCGGCAATTTGCCTACGTCCACGGAGTTGCAGGGATATCACTATTATCAGGGAAGAATACAAAGTGCAGCTACACTATTTTTCCTCTCTCTCTAAAAAACACAACAACAACAACAAGAAACCCTAATCACAAAAGAGGCTTTTATATCCTGCGCACAGGATTACAATGGGCTACAAAACGGGCCAAAAAATTTAAACATAAACTAGGCTCCACAAATCCCAACAAATCTCCCACTTGGAGACTAGTTCAATCACCAACATCAGCCGCTATCCTCCAAAAGCAATCCTTCATCCCTGCAACTCATCCTCCTGTCCTCAAGCTAGAAGGCCAACTGAAACTGCACACAGCTTCAGCTTCTCAATAGTGACACTCTTAGTCAACATGTTTGCTAGGTTCTTAGATCCACATATCTTCTCAAGTATTACCAGCTTATCTTCAACAAGGTACCGGATAAAGTGGTATTTTGTCTGTATATGTTAGTACTTTGAATGAAAAGCCGAATTTTTAGCAAGAAAAATTGCACTCTGACTGTCACTGTGTAGAATGCCCATCTCCTGCTTCTTACCCAATTCATCTAAGAAACCATGTAGTCAAATCATCTCCTTTCCAGCTTCAGTTGCTGCAACATACTCAGCTTCTGTAGTAGACAAAGTAACAATCTTTTGCAGATTTGAAGCCCATGATATAGCTGTACCACCCAGAGTAAATACAAACCCAGTAGTACTCTTTCTACTATCAACATCACCAGCAAAATCAGCATCTACATAACCTTGCAGCTTCAAACTTGCACCTGTGAAACAAAGACATGTATCTGATGAACCCTTCAAATATCTCAAAATCCACTTGACTGCCTCCCAATGCTGCTTTCCAGGCCTACTCATGAATCTACTCACAACTCCCACTGCGTGTGCAATGTCTGGCCTTGTACACACCATAGCATACATCAAACTGCCAATAGCTGAGGCATAGGGCACCTTGCTCATATGGTCCCTTTCTTCTTCTGTCTTCGATGACTGTTCTTTGCTCAGTTTGAAATGACTACCCAAGGGTGTGCTCACTGGTTTAGATTCATTCATGTTGAACCTGCTGAGAACTTTCTTCACATACTCTTACTGTGAAAGCTTCAATGTACCATTAGCCTTGTCTCTAATGATTCTTATACCAAGGATTTGCTTTGCAGCTCCCAAATCCTTCATTGCAAACTGTTTTGACAATTGCTTCTTCAGATTATTAATCTCCTCAATGCTAGATCCTGTAATGAGCATATCATCCACATACAACAGTAAAATGATATAAGAATTGTCAAAGAATTTAACATAGTAACAATGATCAGCTTCACATCTCTTGAACCCAATTTTATGCATAAAATTGTTAAATTTCTTGTACCACTGTCTAGGAGCTTGTTTTAGGCCATACAAGCTCTTTCTCAGTTTGCAGACTAGATTCTCTTGTCCCTGAACAATGAACCCTTCTGACTGAATCATGTAAAGGTCTTCCTCCAAGTCACCATGAAGGAATGCCGTCTTCACATCTAACTGCTCAAGATGTAAATTTTCTGCAGCCACCATTCCCAGCACCAATCTAATTGTTGATATCTTCACAACTGGAGAAAATATCTCTGTGTAGTCAATGCCTTCCTTTTGCTGGAACCCTTTAACAACTAATCTGGCCTTGTAACGTTTGCTACCATCATGCTCATTCTTTATTCTGTATACCCACTTGTTGTGTAAAGCCTTCTTTCCTACTGGCAATTTAGTCAGTTCCCATATCTGATTCCCCAACAAGGAATCCATCTTATCCTTCATGGCTAAATCACACTTGCTTGAATTTTCATCTTGCAAAACTTCATCATAACACTCTGGCTCACCACCATCAGTCAATAGTAGATAATTTAAAGTGGGTGAATAACGCTGTGGAGGTCTAATGTTCCTGGAAGATCTGCGGACTTCAGCTACAGGTGTATTCTGATCTACCTGTGAATCTGCATTCTCCTTATTTTCTTCACCCCTTTTCTGGACAGTACTTTCAGTCAATCCATCTAAGTTGACAAACTCAGATTTCTTTTGATCTATCTCTACAATATTTGACACTACAGTTGACCTATCCTTGTACATAACCTGTTCATTAAATATCACATTTCTACTTCTGATGATTTTCCTGTTTTGTCCATCCCAAAACCTATAGCCAAATTTCTCATCACCATAGCCAATGAAAAAACATATTTTAGACTTAGCATAAAGTTTACTACGAGCATCAGAATCAATATGAACATAAGAAACACAACCAAAAACTTTTAAATGAGAAAATTTTATCTCTTTACCGCCCCAAACCTCCTCAGGAAGTTTGAACTCCATGGGAACTGATGGCCCTCGGTTTATCAGGTAAGCTGCAGTGCTAACAACATCAGCCCAGAAAGTTTTTGGTAGTCCAGCATGCAACCTCATACTCCTAGCACGCTCATTAAAAGTTCTGTTCATGCGCTCAGCCACACCATTCTGCTGTGGTGTCCTAGGAATGGTCTTTTCCATCATAATTCCCTATGCAGCACAATACTCATTGAACCCTCCATCTATGTACTCTCCTCCATTATCAAACCTTAAACATTTTAGTTTTAAACCTGTTTCTATCTCAACCATGGCCTTCCACTTCTTAAAAGTTTCAAATACATCAGATTTATTTTTCAGAAAATAAACCCATACCTTTCTGCTTGAATCATCAATGAAAGTGATGTAGTACCTTAAACCTCCAAGGGATGCAACCGGAGAAGGCCCCCACAAATCAGTGTGTACAAACTCCAATTTTTCTGCCTTCGGTGTCCCGCCAGTTTTCAAAAAGCTCACCTTTTTCTGATTTCCTAAGATGCAGCTTTCACACATGTCAAAATCAATGGACTTCAATTCTGGTAGTTTTCCTTTTGACAGCAACATCTTCATCCCTTTCTCACTCATGTAACCAAGCCTGCGGTGCCATAGGCTTGTATCAGTACTTGCATCAGCAACTGCAATTGTGTCTCTTGGACTTGAGGTCATATAGAGAGTGCCAGTCTTCTTTCCACGAGCCAATACTCTAGCTCCCTTTGTAACCTTTCAAGTACCACCAACAAATAGTATTGCATGCCCTTCATCATCAAGTTGTCCAACAGAAATCAGATTCCTCCTCAAGTCAGGAATATGTTGAACTTTCTCCAGTAACCAAACAGACCCATTGGGTAACAATATCCGGACATCTCCCATACCCACAACATCCAGTGCTGAACCATCAGCCAAATACACCTTACCAAAATCACCTGCAGCATAGTTCTGTATGATTTCTCGGTGTGGAGTGATATGAAACAAGGCTCCTGAAACCAAAACCCAATCATCAAGTGGATTGTCTACTGCAAGAAGTAATGCATCATGTACCTCTTCTGTTACAGCATTAGCAGAATCATCTTCATTCTTCTTCTTAGGACTTTTGCATTGGTTCCTAAAGTGACCTGTTTTCCCACAATTCCAGCATTGTACTTGTTGGCCTGATCTAGATTTACTTCTGTTCTGATTAGTATTTCTGGATTTTGATCTGCCTCGATTTGAATTCCTGTTATTACCTCTGCCTCTTGTCTCAAGGTTTAGGGCAGAACCAGATCCTGAGGTTTCACCTGCATCTCTTCTGCGAATCTCCTCAGCCAGAATTAAATCTCGAATATCATTGTACTTGAGTTTTTCCTTTCCTGTAGAATTACTTACTGCCATCCTCATTGCCTCCCAACTGTTTGGCAAAGAAGCCAAGACGATCAGAGCATGAATCTCATCATCAAAATCAATTTCTATAGACGACAATTGATTTGTGATAGTATTAAATTCGTTCAGATGTTGTGCTACTGATGCATTCTCTGCCATCTTCAAATTGAACAGTTTCTTCATCAGATACACCTTGTTGTTTGCTGACGGCTTTTCATACATACCAGACAAAGCCTTCATCAGATCTGCTGTGGTCTTCTCCTTTACAACATTATGTGCAACAGACCTAGACAGAGTTAACCTGATAACTTCCAGTACCTGTCTATCAAGAAGAGCCCATTCATCAGCCTTCATCGCCTCAGGTTTTGTCCCCAAAAGAGGCAGATGCAGTTTCCTCCCATAGAGATAATCTTCAATCTGCATCCTCCAATACGCGAAGTCTGTGCCATCAAACTTTTCTATTCCAGACGCCTTTCCTGCTTCCTCTGCCATTGCTCCCACTCAAACCTAACCCTAGGCTCTGATACCAATGGTTGGGAATTTAACCAAAATTCCAACCTGTGAGAAACAAAAAAAATAGAGAAAACACACGTCAAAGAAAAAACAATCACATGCACAAGACAGTATTTACGTGGTTCGGCAATTTGCCTACGTCCACGGAGTTGCAGGGATATCACTATTATCAGGGAAGAATACAAAGTGCGGCTACAGTGTTTTTCCTCTCTCTCTAAAAAACACAACAACAACAACAAGAAACCCTAATCACAAAAGAGGCTTTTATATCCTGCGCACAGGATTACAATGGGCTACAAAACGGGCCAAAAAATTTAAACATAAACTAGGCTCCACAAAGCCCAACACCGTTACCCACCTCACCCTAAGACGTTAGAAAAACATATTTTTAAGGAAAAACAAACATAACAAAGATCAAAAAGTTAGGGCTTTTATTTCTCAAGAACTTCTGTGAGAACAAATTTTCTCAATGCAAAATGAATTTTTAACCAAGCCCCATGTTAAACAAAAGATATATCGAAGCAAATAACAACAACAACAGCGAAGATAAGGACAACATTGTCAAAACTAGCCTTCCCTGGTTTCTTCCTCAATTTCTTTGAAGATTTTTCTAGGTATTTTTTGCTTTTGGGTTCTGAGGTTATTCTTTTCTGAGATTTGCTCGTAGAAGTTCTTAAGAAATGGATCCCGTGAAATAAAAATGGATCCCGTTATGATTTCTTCAGAACTTCTATGATTTTTGTTTGTCCTCAGTCCATAAAAATGGATCCCGTGAACGCTTGGGGAAACACGCCTCTAAAAGCAGTGGACCCAGATATCCACGATCTAATCAAGAAGGAGAAGCGTCGTCAATGCCGTGGCATCGAGTTGATCGCTTCCGAGAACTTCACCTCCTTCACTGTGATTGAAGCCTTAGGCAGTGCCCTGACCAACAAATACTCAGAAGGCATGCCCGGTAACTGATACTACGGAGGTAACGAATTCATCGACGAGATCGAGAATCTCTGCCGATCTCGAGCCCTCCAAACATACCGTCTCAACCCAACCCAATGAGGTGTCAATGTACAGCCATATTCAGGTTCACCAACTAACTTTGCTGCCTACACCGCTGTGCTTCAACCACATGATCGTATCATGGGTTTAGATCTTCCATCTGGGGGTCATTTGACACATGGGTATTACACCTCTGGTGGGAAGAAGATCTCTGCTACCTCCATTTACTTCGAGAGTTTGCCTTATAAGGTGAATTCCACAACTGGGTATATCGATTATGATAAGTTAGAGGAAAAGGCCTTGGATTTCAAGCCAAGGTTGATCATTTGTGGTGGGATTTCAGGCCAAGTTAGAAAAATGGATCCCCAAGCGTTCTTAAGAAATTGTATTTTTTGTTCTAATAGTTCTTAAGAAATAAAAACCCTAACTTTTTTATCTTTGTTATGTTTGTTTTTCCTTAAAAATATGTTTTTCTAATGTCTGAGGGTGAGGTGGGTAACGGGGGGGGTAACGGATTGAAGTTCAGGTGGGCAAAGTGATAAGTTTTGAACCACGGATAGGCAAAGAGCAAACGGGCCTAACCTCAGGTGGGTTTACTGTAATTATCCCTTATTTATAATTGCAAGGAAGCAAGAATTGAGTTTGACAGAAGAAGAACAGAAATTGACAGACAGGATTATTCCACGTGTTTTTTCCCCAAATTGACTATGATTTTTTGCGGTTCTAGCTTTTAAAACCATCGATAAAAGAGCTCAGTACAACAATTTCATAATAAAGTTGAGGTAACAAACTGTTAAAAAAAAATTTCTTTTAAAAAAAAATACAAATTAAACTTTTTAAAGTTAATGAACTATCATTTTGTTTTTATAAGTTCCACTTTTAATTATATTAATTTTGGACCTGTGTAAGTTTATATTTATTGTCATCGTTAATCTTTCCTCCATTTCTTTAAAAGAATTATCTTTTTTTTTTTTTTTTTTGAAAGCTTTAAAAGAGTTATCATTAAGAATGAACTAATAATGACCCAAAAAAAAAAAAATATATATATATATATATATATATATATATGTGATAATACAAGACCAATAAGACAAAAATGAAACTTACAAGACCAAAATAACAATTGCCCAAACTTAAATGGTGAGATTTATATAGGTTTTTAAAAAAATTAATTTTTAATAGATTTTTTAGTATTAAAAAACTTATTTTTAATAGTCAACAAAAGTTATGGATGAAATGATTAACAATGACAAATGTGAATTTATATGACCAAAATGACAAAAATGATACTTATACAATCAAAATGAAAATTGGCAAAATTTAAAGTATGTAATTTTGTATTTTTTCCATAAAATGAATACAGAATTTTGCATTTTTTTCAGCTAATCAAACAACCTCTAAATTAAAACAACTTTTAGACATTTTCATTTTCAACAAAAATGATTTTAGTGGCATTCTTGTGATAAAGTCATAAAACTAAAGTCAGGCTTTGCGGTAAAAAAAAGAAAAAAAAAAAAGCCAACGGCTCTTTCCGGCGGAACAGAACTCATTGAAGTCCTTCACAAAGTTGCTCCCATCTCTCTTGCTCTCTCATTTCTCTCAAACTAGTCTCTCTTCTCTCTCGATTTGTAGTCTCTCTTTTTCCAGCCATTCCACCATGATCAAGACTCATGTGTAAGTGAGAAGAGTGTTTTTATTTTTCAAAAATAAAAACCAAGAGCCAAATGGGTACTGTTGTTTTTTGTTCTCAAAACATGTATTCAAACTAGGTGTCAAACAAAGGCACAAGTGAAAATGAGTTTTTTATCCAAAATTTAGATTCAGGAAATGGGTCCACGATTTCATAATTGAAAAAAAACTAAATAAACACATACCCAAATCGCCAAGATTTAAAAAGTAAAAATTATTTTAGTTTAATTTTATCCATTTGGAGGCATAGGGCCAAAGGCTTTTTTTTTTTTTTTTTTGGGAATATTAATTAATAGATCCTCTATCACAATATTCCAACCATTTAAGTCAAGCAATTTAATAATTACAACCAAAATGAGAAGATACACTTATGTTTTTTTTTTTAGATAAAAAAAATAGAAAAATACACTTATGTATTAAAAAAAGAAAAAAAAAGTAGATATTTACTATCTAATTTTTAATAATTTTATGGAAAATTTGTGGGATATGGGTTTGACCCATTGGATTAATGGGTCAAACTCGTATCCCACAAGTTTTTTTTTTTCATAGGTGAGATATGTAGTTGACCTCTTTTCCCATGAGAAAAAAATCTCACTATTTAATTAATATCTTTTTTTTTTTCTTTTTTTTTTTGTCTTTTAGAGTTTATGCAAATTGACCGTTTGAATCTAATTTTACCAAATCTACGAGCAATGCGAGCACTAAAAGTAAGAAATCTTTCGAAAAAAATAGTTAGGCATTGAGCACATTCCTAGCCATTTGTAATTTGTAGTCACTTATGCTTTCAAAGAACAAACTACAAGTTTTCTAAATAAAAAATAAAAAATAAAAAATACAAACTAAAATATATCAGAATGTGATATGCGTTGGGCATAACTTTGTCCCTCAAATTGGAATTTTCCTTAGGGAACCAACCTAAATATATGAAAAAAAAAAACAACAACGTATTATGATATTATGGTGTATACATATATATCTTCACGGGGTTGTGTTGGGAAGCTTGTCTGGTCGGTTCTGTGGAAGCTCTGTATTCCAAACAAAATAAAAGTATTTGGGTGGCGGGCATGTAATGACATTTTACCAACTAAGTGTAATCTGGTGAAGAAGAAAATTATAACTAAGGATAAATGCAATATTTGCACTAGGGAGGCGGAGTCAGTAACCCACGCTTTATGGGGTTGTGTAGCGGTGCAGGATGTGTGGGCTGGAAGCATTTCGAAACTGCACAAAGGTGTCTCGGCCTTTAGTGATTTTTTGCAACTCATTGAGTACCTAGTGGTTCGGCTTTCAACTGATGAGATGGAGTTGTTTTGGGTTCAGTGCTGGCTGATTTGGAATCAGCGCAATTGCGTCTTGTATGGAGGTCAGCTAAAGCATCCGACCAGCCTTAACAAGAGGGCAGAGGAGTTCCTAGAAGAATTTAAACATGCACAGGTGTCGCTGGATAGCAGTCTGAGGGAGCAAACAGTTGGCGATGCATGGTAGCCACCTCCGTCTATGGAATATAAGTTAAACTTCGATGCAGCAATTTTTTCTGGGCTAGAGAAATCTGGTATAGGTGCTATCATCAGGAATGATAAGGGTGAGGTCATGGCTAGTATGTCTGCTATTGGGCCGATGGTGGATACAAGTGAAGAGGCTAAGCTTCTTGCGTGTAGGCGATCAATTGAATTTGCTGTGGATGTTGGTTTTACTCGACTAGTGATAGAGGGAGATAATTCCAATGTTATGCAAGCAATTTCTTCAGATGCAGCTAACTTTTCCTTTCTTGGCAATGTGGTGGACGACATTTGCCATTTGATGTCTGGATTACAGTGGGCTACAACTAGTAAAATTAGGAGGGGAAGCAATAAGGTAGCACATGCTTTAGCTCAACATGCTAGGAACTTAGATTATGATTTGTATTGGTTGGAGGACTCTCCCCCGCCAGCTTTGGAAGCTTTGTATCAGAATTTGACTTTATTATGATTGAATGAATGAAGTTCCGTTCTCAAAAAAAAAATAAATAAATAAATAAATAAATCATATATATAGAACGATTTATGTGAAGTTGGTTTTTACATAAATAGATTTTGTTTTCCTTTCTTTTGTTGAGGGGAAGATTTTTTTCCTCATCCAACCAATTTGTAAGTTATAAACGATATTTTAAAAAATCAGAGTAATTCTACGGTACCGCCCCTAAGAAAAAGGGGGGTACGGTACCCACTAGTAGGTAACTTGCTATACCAAGTTACTTTTTTCTCACATTTGACGGTTCCATCCTCACATTGTGTAGTTCCAACATCACATGTGACAGTTCTTTTCTCATATTTAATGGTTCCCTTACTTCTTTCTCACATTTGATGGTTTCATTCTCACATTGTGTAGTTCCAACATCACACGTGACAGTTCTTTTCTCACATTTGGTGGTTTCCTTATTTTTTTTCTCACATTTGACAGTTTCATCCTCACATTGTGCAGTTCCAACATCACATGTGACAGTTTTTTTCTCACATTTGGGGGTTCCCTTACTTTTTTCTCACACTTGACGGTTCCATCTTCACATTGTGCAGTTCCAACATCACATGTGACAGTTCTTTTCTCACATTTGGTGGTTCCCTTACTTTTTTCTCGCATTTGACGGTTCCATCCTCATATTGTGTAGTTCTAACATCACATGTGACAATTTTTTTCTCACATTTGGTGGTTCTCTTCCTTTTTTTTTCTCACATTTGACAGTTCCATCCTCACATTATGTGGTTTCAATATCACATATGACAGTTCTTTCGTCACATTGAGTGGTTCCCTTACTTTTTTCTCACACTTGACAGTTCCATCCTCACATTGTGCAATTCTAACATCACATGTGCCAATTCTTTTTTCATATTTACTGGTTCCCTTACTTTTTTTCTCACATTTGACAGTTCGATCCTTATATTGTGCAATTCCAACATCATATGTGATAGTTTTTTTCTCAAATTTGGTGGTTCCCTTACCTTTTTTCTCACATTTAACTATTCCATCCTCACATTGTGTAATTCCAACATTACATATGACAGTTCTTTTGTCACATTGGGTGGTTCCCTTACTTTTTTCTCACACTTAACGGTTTCATTCTCACATTGTGTAATTCTAATATTACACGTGACAGTTCTTTTCTTATATTTGGTGGTTCCCTTACTTTTTTCTTACATTTGATGGTTCTATCATCACATTGTGTAGTTCCAACATCACATGTGACAGTTCTTTTGTCACATTTAGGGGTTCCCTTACTTCTTTTTTTTTTTTACACTTGATGGTTCCATCTTCACATTTTGTAATTTCAACATCACATGTGATAGTTCTTTTGTCACATTTGGGGGTTCCCTTACTTTTTTTTTTTCACACTTGACAGTTCCATCCTCACATTTTGCATTTCCAACATCACATGTGACAGTTCTTTTCTCACATTTGGTGGTTCTCTTACTTTTTTTTCTCATATTTGATGGTTCCATCCTCACATTGTGCAGTTCCAACATCATATGTGTCAGTATTTTTGTCACATTTGGTGGTTCCCTTATTTTTTTTCTCATATTTGATGGTTTCATCCTCACATTATGTAATTCCAACATCACATTTGACAGTTCTTTTCTCACATTTGGTGGTTCCTTTATTTTTTTTCTCACATTTGACGGTTCTATTATCACATTGTGTAGTTCCAATATCACATTTGACAGTTCTTTTGTCACATATAGTAGTTCCTTTATTTTTTTTATTTTTCAAATTTGATAGTTCCATTGGTATATTAAGCAGTACCAACATCGCATATGTTCTAGTTTTGTCGCATGTGACAGTTCTTTTCTCACATTTGGTGGTTTCCTTACTTTTTTTCTCACGTTTGACGGTTCCATCCTCACATTGTGCAGTTCCAATATCACATATGACAGTTCTTTTCTCACATTTGGTGGTTCTCTTACTTTTTTTTTCTCATATTTGACGGTTCTATCCTTATATTGTGCCATTCCAACATCATATGTGACAGTTCTTTTCTCACATTTGGTGGTTCCTTTATTTTTTTTCTCACATTTGACGGTTTCATTATCACATTGTGTAGTTCCAATATCACATGTGACAGTTCTTTTCTCACATTTAGTGGTTCCCCTACTTTTTTTTCTCACATTTGACGGTTCCATCCTCACATTGTGCAGTTCCAATATTACATATGACAGTTCTTTTCTCACATTTGGTGGTTCTCTTACTCTTTTTTTCTCATATTTGACGGTCTCATCCTTATATTGTGTTGTTCCAACATCACATGTGACAGTTCTTTTCTCACATTTAGTGGTTCCCTTACTTTTTTCTCACATTTGATGGTTCCATTATCACATTAAATAGTACTAACATCACATTTGACTATATTTTTGTCACATTTAGTGGTACCCTATTTTTTTTATTCTCAAATTTGACCGTTCCATTATTACATTGGGCAGTACCACCATTACTTCTGACCGTACTTTTGTCACATTCGGTGATACCCTATTTTTTCCTTACAATTGACAGTTCAATCATCACAGTAAGCACTACCAATATCACATCTGACCATAATTTTACATTTAGGCTTATCATTGAGGTCACTTTTTTACTTACTAATAACTGCTCATCTCCAATTCATCCATAGTGTCGTCCAAGACTAGAAAGGTCATCCAAGTGCAAGAAGGTCATCCAGCATGGAGTCACCTGGATGACTGCCAAACACTTAGAAATTTTCAGAGTAAATCTATATCCAAAAGCTTATGATTCGGGCCACGTTCTACTATTCTGAAGTAGGAGCAAAATTATTATTCATCGCTCTAATGGCAATAAATAATAATTGTGATAAGTGTGAGCCTCATTTGAGTCAGTAGAGCCTCTACTAGCTAAGTCTGAGAGACCCCTAATAGCAATGAAATGTTTTCGCTGTCGAAGACTTATCAGTGCTACAAAGCACTTATCTCTCTCTCTCTCTGGGTTTTGTAAAATTTATACACACTCGTCATTCTAAAGCCATTTGGTATTTGTTCCTATAAAATATTGGAACGTGTAATTTGAACATAATTGGCTGTTAAAAGGTCAATTTTCATCTCTATACTTTGTTCGAATCAGCATGGTGGCAAGTCGTTATATTTTTTGCCGAGCAACTCTGGTTCGAATCCTTCACACCTGCAATTTTTTTTTTTTTTTTTTGAATTTTCAATTTTTGGTCCATAAGCTGAAAATCCCACAAGATCCTACGCCCAAGAAAAACCCTAGTTCATCCCAAATCTTCTTTCCTTCAATGTCGATGATAACAACCACCGATTTTCCTCTCTTTCTCTGCCCTTTTGTTCGAAGTCTCCATCATTTCTCGTCACTAAAATCTCAGTATGTCTCATCCTTATTCTTTAGTTTTCCATCTGGGTTTTTTGTCGTTTGGCTTTTGTATTGCTAAATTGTTATTAATCTTGTTTTGTTTTTGTTTTCCTTTTGGTTTTGCAGGGCCAGGGATTGGCACAGGTAGGGCCTGGGGCCCCTAGCCCAAATTTTTTTTTTTCTTTTTAAAGTAGGTTAATTTTCAAAAAAAAAAAAAAAAAACACTTGGGGCACCTTACAAAAAGCTTGGGCCCCTCTGAAATTGTAAACCATTAACCCAGCGTCCCAGCTGGACAGCCCACATGTAAAAAAAAAGAAGAGTTTAGTCCAAAAGCCAGAGTGAGAGGCGAGAGACTCAGAGTGAGAGGGATTTGCCGCTGCCCACGTCGTGAGTGAAACTTCCAAAACGCGAGGTGAGAGTTTGAAATCTTGCTGCAGCCCACACCGTGACGTCGCCACCATGCGAGAGCAGCGAGACCCATCTCTTAGACCCACGCGACACCCATCTCGCCGTGACGCCGCTGCTGGCTTTGATCTGCTCCAGCCTTCGCACTCAAGTATTTAATCTATCCTCCAAAATCTCAGAATATATGCTTGTGGTGTTTGTGTTTTTACTGATGAGGAATCTGTGCTTGTGTTATTTTTTTTGGCTTTTTGGCTCTGCGACTATCTTACTGATGGGTCTGTGTTTGTCTTTGTGAATTGTGACTATGTGTGACTACATTATATAGATAAGAGAGAGAGTAGAGTCTCTAGAGATTAGAGAAAATATCAGTGTTTGACTGTTTGTTGTGTGGTAGTTGGGTAATAAAATAGGGACAAGTTACAGGCTCACAGCAAAAGGAAAACTTCATTTTTGGTTATTGTTATCACATTGTTAGTTTTTGGAATAGAGTTACTGGATTGGAGTTGGTATTAAGTTCATCTTGTTATCACTGGTTCTTTTTAGTTGCTTGCTTTATGTTTTCTAATATGAAAAACTCTTTTGAGTACTAATCTTAGAACCCCGAGTTCTTAGTCATGTGGCTTAATGGTTAGAAATTTTCTGTTCTAGGTTCTGTTTTTATTTTTCTTTTCTTTTTTCAGCTGCTAACCAGAACAATATTTTTTATGGAACTATGACATGAACATCTGTGGTAATTGATGTAATCACTTCCTTTTTGCTTGTCTAATGTTTTCTGTTTTTCATTTCAGCTAGTGCTTATACACCTGGAGCACTAGATTTGATGACTGACTTACTTCACAACCTCTAATATAAGACTATGGCTCTAATGTTTTATCATATTCTTGTTTATTTAGCAGCTGTTTCAGCAAAACCCACTTTCAAGCACATTCCTAAGGTATGCTGTTACAGTGTAGTGTTAATAGGTTTGGATATATCAGTCAAGGGGTTTAATAGGTTTGTGTTTTCATTCTTTGTTGTTTGGTAGATATGTCATGTAATTGGGCTCTGGCTATTTTGAGGCGAGTTTTACCCCCTTGAGCATTTTGGACAGTGTATTTTGATATTCTAATCCTGTATTCCAGGACTAGTATTGTTAGTTTTATATCTATATAGGGATCATTATTTGAGTATCTGGGTAAATTTATTACTTGTAGTCTTATATACTTGGATGAAACATTTGGAGCAAAATATTTTTGATTTAGAAAATGAATTTTTTATTTGGTTTTTCAATTACAATTAATTGGTTGACCACTGTGGAATTTTTTTGGGTTGTGGGTACATGACTGGGAAGCTGCTTTTGAAGTTGGATACTATTAAATTCATAGTAGCAAATCATATCATAATTTCAGCTCTGAACTATATCTTAAAAAAAAAAAACATTTTCCACTTTTTATCTGACTGTCTATGAAATGAATCTTTATACTTATTGTAGTCACTCTTTCCTCACATTTCTGATTTCAAGGGGAGCAGTTGAATTTTTAGAAGAATATAGATGCTCTCCAAGCAGAACAACTTTCCATTATACTATTGGCTGGTTAAGTTTTATGGAGCACAACCCCATGAAATTTAAGTCATCAATGGATCCACTTTTGCAAGTACTCGCCTCTCTCTCTCTCTAAATATGTGTATTTTGCACATATCCAACATGCGTCTTTAACAAGATTCTGCCCTGATAGTGTATATGGTAACTGTGCTTCAAAGCTTGATCCTGTTAATTTTGGCACTCTATAAATGCCTTTGTGTTTGAATAGTTAAATGAGATATTTACCCCATTTGGCTCCTGAACTTTTACAGCTCTTGTTGTTATTACTGTTGTCATTATTTGTACTGTTAGTCTGTTGCAATCATTGATGTTAATGTTATTGTTATATCTTCACGATTATTGTTCTTGTTGTTAATGTTACCCTTATTAAGAGTACTCTTTCTATTAAATGAATGTGATATGGTGTATCTTTTGCTGTGAACCATGCAATATGTAGTTGTGTGTGTGTGTACTTTTTCTTTAGTAGTGTCACAGAAATTTGATGGACTTTTCCCGTACTCCAAGCATGAGGGAAAAAAAGAAAAGAAAAAAGAACTAAGGAACTGATATTTCTGTTATGCTAATTATTTTAGGTGTTAGAATTTTTTTTTTTTTCATTTGTATGGCTGTAATTGCCAACAAACCATGTTGTTATATTACCAGTTCTGCTTTTATTTAGTACTCTATATTCATGAATTATGCCTTTGAGTGCTTCAGGTACCTTTAAATTGATGCTTCAGTTTACAGAGGATTATCCAAACAAGCCACCAACTGTGTGCTTTGTCTCTAGAATGTTCCATCCAAATGGTAAGTTTACTAATTATGTTTAACACCTACAGTTTATTATTCCTGATATTCTTGCTTTACAGTTTACACTTTGGATTTATAAAAAAGGACAGAATTTTCCTCCAAATTGGTTTGGAGGAAATTTCCCCCAGCCCAATATGTGGCAATATAATTGTAAGGGCCTCACTTGTTCTTTCTATTCTGTTCTGTCTTCTTTCTCTTCTTTTTTGTGTGTTATAAATACATATAGCTGGGTTATCTGGGTTTATGTTCACCAATTCCTGTTGCTATCTCCAGTGCTGATGTGCTTTCATTTTGAATATATTTATGCTTCAGCTTTCTGGTATTCTGTCTTTTTCTATAAGGCTCACCTTGCAATGCTAATGGTTATTGAGATTTGAGCCTGATTGGGAAACCTGGTGGTTGTTATGAAGCTTCTTTTCTTATCTTATTTTTTATTACTTATATATATATATATATATATATTGATGAATCTTTTTATTAATTATTTATTGGATAGATCAAGCTCCTAAATTAATGTGAACTTAGTATTGGTCCTATTTACTTGTCTAGCTTTGCCATTCAACTCTTGACTTTTCTTTGTTTTTGCTTTGCTTGGTCGTTATTCTATTCTCTTTTGTTAATATCTTCAAAATATTTAGTGAGAGGTTTTGCTTGTTTGTATTAATCCAAGCCATTTATTGCCCTTTTTACAGTTTATGCAGATGGAAGCATATGTTTGGACATTCTACAAAATCAATGGAGCCTTATATACGATGTTACAGCTATAGTGGGTCATATGTTGTGTTTGGACAATGATGACCTTTGGAGAAGGGTCATTAAGGAAAAGTATGGGAATGGGGGTGGCTGGTGTACAAATCTGTGATGGGGCTAGCCTGATATCTCTCTAGTCTGTTGGTTCAAAGAAAGGGATAATAATCACTTGTGTACTCTTTCTTTTTTTTGGATTATGTTATTTTACACCACCTAATAGCAGCAATGACAGCAATGGCAACCCAACCTAGTTGCTAATCAGCTCACATCAAACATTTTCCATAAGCCATTAATCTGTAGAACCTTTTATACTGTTGGTGTGAAGTATGGATGTGGCATAAACAGTCCAAAAGTTTTGGCTCTTCTATTATATTGTTAATTTTGCTAATTTCTCTTCTAGCCCAATATGTAGTCTCGATACATTTTAGGTGGGGGAGACAGAAGTTGAATCTTGGATGTTTTTGTTGAAATTTTGAAATACCTAACATGTCATTGAGCTATACATATTATACATATTAGTTGAAATAAAACATCTGCTTCATTTTTGCTTTGTATCCCATTGATATTAGGATCGCCATGTTTTCCTTAAGCTTGTAAAAGCTATGCAGGAAAAAAAATGCATGACAAACTTGTCCCACTCAAACAAGCAATTGTATGAGTGCGTATTTGATACATCGCATTACAAAAAACTGTCACATAACTTTTAATTTTCTTTTTTTTAATAAAAAAATGCTATGCTCAAACGCATACTTGTTCTTCACCCTGTGTCTCTATCCAAAAAAAAAAAAAAACAAACGTTCTTCACCCTGTGTTGCATATGTCAAGAAAGCATTACTCTTCAGCAAATCAAGCAAAAGATGATAAAGAGAGATCTGTATAGGTCCATCTTGTAAAATATTTATTGTCGTTATGATTGAGATGAATAAAGAATTCAGAACCTATGCTACCGACACTGGGATTAACCATCACAGAATACAAACATTGAAAACATTGCATAAACCATCTGATTAAAAATGTTATTAAAAACAAAATATTCATAGAATATTCACCTCGATAAGTTATACAAAGCTAGAGAAACAAATAATTTATTTCCATATATACACTTTTAAAAAACAAGTCACACCAATGTGCATTTTATGCCCTTCAATAAAAAAAAAAAAACTGAACCTTCCAATAATTTAACTCACATCACTTAGATTTGAAGACATTGACTTTTACAGGAGAAAGGTCTCTGATAGTAATGGTTCTATAATTTTGCACTACTTCACTTGGCAATTGGTAGAACTGCTTTACAGGAGTCATAACATACCCTTCCTTTTAGGAAATACATGTTCCTTTTATTTTGTCTTTTTTGGTTTCAACCCACCTTTTTGTACACTTGTAACAGAAAACATGTTGGTTGAAGATGTTTTAATTTTGAAAGTTATGATTTTACACATTCATTAAAGATGTTCTATATAAAGAACCTGTGGGGTAGAACTAGGAAGAAGGCTATTTTTATTACAACTTCAATTTATGGTGAACATCATCCAGATAAAATATCTTCTCCTGAAACTCTGAGCAAACTCACCAGGCTTCTTTCAAATTCTAAATTTTAGAGAAACCAACTCTAAAATATAGCACAAACCAACACTAAAATTGGTGTTCTTACTGCCAAGGTGGTTGAAAAAAAAAAATAATCTCCTAAGTCTGTAGGTTCATAATATCGTGTCCTCCCCACACTCCCAACCAAATCTAATCTTATCCCAACTTATGGGTAAGGGTTCCCACGTCTCACTCAAGTTTCACGTCTCACATCCCAAACTCAAAAGTGTAAAGATTTTTTTTTCTTTTTTTTTGAGAAACCAATCTGTGAGACAAACCAATGCTTTTATTAAAACATAAGAAAACTAATCAAACAGAGCAAGGGGGATAATGTCCCCAGGTAAGTCTTCAACCCAAACCTAACATTCTAATTCTAGCCCAACCCGAGATTTCTTTGCCAAAGCATTGCCAACCTTATTACAATTTCGTTTCACAATCCAGGCAATCAATGGTGGACTGTCAAGCCCTTCGGTGTAAAGATTAATTTGTCAAATATATAAGAACCGAAACTCAAACAAAACAATAATATCATAAACCCACAAAGTTTAGAGAAATAATATAAACCCATATCAGCGTTAATCATATGGAAAGAGAGAACTTGAAGATTGTGGGTGGCACCGCCGAGTCGTCCAGGAAGAGATGAAGCGCCACCGAGTTGGATTGTATATGAGTGCGTCGTTGATTTGAATATGGATTGAAAGAGAATAAGCTAGAGAGCAGTGCCGACGAGTGGATTGGATGAGAAGAAGCGCCTTTGATTTGAGGTTGTGAGTGCGCCGGGCTCTGAGGGTTTTGTGGGTGCGCCGCAGATGTGGTATCAACTGTATGATTTGAGGGTTTTGTTTAGAGAGGCAAGCAGAGCAAGAGCAAACGAAGCAGAGAGGTAGAGAAGCAAACGTGAGTCAGTAAAGGAGAAAGGGCTGAAGTGTGATGGATGTTTTAATTTTTTGTTTATATATAAAACCTGTTTAACCGGTAACCAAAAACCTTTAAAATTATATCGACGGATAAGATCAAAACTACAATAAATTGACGGCTCAGATATAAGTGGGTACCGTACCCTTTTTTTTTTGGGTGGATACGGTAGAATGACCCTTTAAATCATATTGATTAAAACTAATATTCTTTCAACGTTATAGATCAATCTAAACAATATTCTAGATTAGTATATTTTAGTTAGATAATAGTTTTAGAATTATAAAACATATAAAAGACAACATTTTAAATACCTTAACTTATACAAGACAAGATATGAAAAATACAACAATAATAAAAACAAAGCAAATATATTATTTTCAAGGACGAAAAATTGAAAACCCACAATAAGAATCTCTTACTCCTAATATTGAAATCGACGTTTGTCCTTTTTTTTTTTTTTTTTTTTTTTTCTAAAAGTGAAAAATTTAAATTATAACATCCATATCTCTAATTCTCCAAATGCAAAATAAAATAAAAGTTTTGCATTTACAAAATAAAGAAGGTTTTTGCTAAAGATACTTAATTATCTATTTAGAGAAACATACACACATATATATATATGTGTGTGTGTGTGTGTGTGTGTGTAAATGTGTATGGTAATTATGCATTAATCATTTATGGTAAACCATACAATACTCATTAAACTAAAGCATAATGAGCTAAACATGTTATAAAATGAGTAATGCTACAGACACAAACTATTTAATAACATTTTTACAAACTGTTGATGTGGCAAATTCTTACTAGTTTTAATATGGGTCCATCACTAACATCACATTTTTACTTACAATAACTATTACAACATTTTTGTGTCTGTAGCATTAGTGATGTGGTTTTAGTATTTTCCAAATAGTTATTGCAAGTAAAAATGTAATGTTAGTGATGGATCCATATTAAAACTAGTAAGAATTTGTCACATCAGCAGTTTGTAAAAATGTTATTAAATAGTTTGTGTCTATAACATTACTCCTTATAAGATTAGCTATATATGGTAATGAGTTATGCATGATAAAAGATAATTTTTGAATTTTTTTTTTAATGGGAAATGCTAGAAAGATAAACTATCGAACTTGAAATGAATTTAGAGAGAGAGAGAGAGAGAGAGAGAGAGAGAGCTTATAAAGTTCAAAAATGTTTTCATCTTAAAAAAAATAATTACAATACTTATAAAAGTTAGAAAAGATTGATTCAGATCCTCTAAATTTCCTAGGGTACTCTACCAAATTGATTTCCTTAAATCTTAACCATCTTTAATGATTTAGTGGTCTAAATTTTGCCATGTCAGCATTCCACTATCAATAATCTTAATGGTTTTGTTTGCAACATTATTTTATTATTTTAAAAGGATTATTAGTGGAATGCTGATATGGCATAATCTAAACCCTTAAATCATAAAAGAGTGGTTAGGATTTAAGGAAATCTATTAGTAGAGTACCCTAGGAAATCTAGAGAATCTTAGTTCTGAAAAGATAAACAATATTTTCTTCTTAAAAAATGATTAAATTCAACATAATCATAAATTTAATTAAGAAAACCTTATATTAAACAATACAATATAAACATTATTTTTTAAAATTATAAAATTCTCTACAACATATACTTAAATTTAATTAGATAATCTACTTTTACCGTTTGGACTTTTACAAAAGACACTTTTTTTTAGGAGCAAAAGACACACTTGAGACTAGTGCCTTCAAATCAAAACATGACCTTTAAAAAAAAACAAAAAAACAAAAATCAAACAAAAACAAAAATAGATGTGTATAGTTTATGGAGTAAATTGGCCAATAAAAAAGTCCAGGAGGTGCTTTACCTAGTGGTTGAGAGTTTAGGAGGTGTATGAGCATTTTTCCCTATTATATATAACAAATTTTAAGCATTAGAGTTGAGAAAAAATATTTTGGAGTAAGATGATATGGTTATGTTTAACCATACACATATGATAATGTTTGTCACCAACTTTTCTAGAAATCATGCGAATCAAGAAGGCTAATCCCTATTTGATGCATATTGTTACTCTTCCACCCACAACTCTATATCTTATTGGGTAGTACACTATACTCAAGATCTAGGGAAACATCCCCAGACCTGAAGAGTAGGCTTGTAAATTAATTAGAAATAAAAAATGGGCTGGATTCTAAAATTTGGACATTACTTTTCTAAATATAGAAATCTCACTAGGATAGAAAATAAAAAAAGATGACTAGTTTGCATTCCCTAAATCTGGTAGAAGATGCGCAACTTAATTTTAATAAAAGTCTACTGTACAAAATACAATAGAACTCTTTCAACCTAAGTCTTTATAAATTGATTTAGGTCTAGTTTTTTTTAATATATAAATTCTTGTCTTTCTTTTCCTAAAAAAAAGAAAAGCATACAACTCTCTCATTGCAATTTTAAGAATAATATGTTTCTCTCTTGTAGTTTGTTTTGCTACATTCAATTTGACATTTGATTTAAGTATGTTTTTCTTTCAATTAATTATTTGTTTGTATGTTTTTTCTTTTGATTATATTGATGGTTATATATAAATATATATATATATATATATATATTGAAAATAGGTTTTTTTTTTTTTTGGTCATGGTTTTGAATTTTTTTTGTAATGTTGATGGTTAGTATATAATGAATTTGTTTTTATTTGTTTCATTACTATCATAATGGAGACAAATAAAAATAGCAACACCCTTTTCTTCCAAAGTCTTAGTATCGCAAGAAAACCAAACATTGTGCCAATAAACATAGCAAATCTAAAAACAAGTGAAAATGCACTTATTGCTCCAAAATTAAAGAATTAAATTGTAGTGATAATTAAAGAATTGGATTCTCGATTAGAATTTTACAGTTTTGAATAATTGTGTTTTATATTATATATAAAAATTTTTAAGTATTAGAGTTGAGAAAAATTATTTTGGAGTTAGATGATATATTTATGTTTAAACATAAATATACTTTTGTTAGTGTTGAGTTTTTTGTATCTTATTTCTCCTCAATTCATATCGTATTCCAAGTTTCATGTTCTCTATATTTGGTAGGACATTCTCAAATATATATATATATATATATATATATATATATATATATGGTAGGATATTTCACTATATTCTTACCTATATATTCCTACAATAAAAAAGTTAAAAAAAAAAAAAAAAAAACTTAACTTATACATGATATCTCGATAGTTTTATATTTTTCAAAACCCTAGAAATGGTAATTGAATAGAAGATTGGCATGGTTTTTTTTCCCCTTTTTTTCCCTATTCAATTAGCATTTCAAATTATATAAAACTATTCACAGATCCTTCTTCCCTCTGCTGAATGTAAAATATTTGGGTTTAATAGTTTATATAACCATATTCCATCTTCTCTACTAATTCCCTTTTTCTCTTCCTTCTTTTTCTCTAATTGCAGATTACTAATTCCCTACCCATTGGGTCTTCCACCAAAACCAAAAAAAAAAAAAAAAAAAAAACTCTTAATCAAGGTTTAAGGTTTGGCTACCTGTTACTCTAATTTCCCATTTATTTTGCTCAATTTATTCAGTTCTGTTTTCTTCGATTGTTGTATTGGTTAGATTTTAGTTTTGTTTGACAAAATTTTGTTAGGTTTGCACTTTTTTTTTACATTTTTGAATAATTGTGTTTTATATTATGTATAACAAATTTTAAGCATTAGAGTTGAGAAAAAATATTTTCAAGTTAGATGATATGGTTATGGTTAAACATAAACATAAATCACACGAATCAAGAAGGTTGATCCACAACTCTATATCTTGTTGGGTAGTACTCTATGCTCAACATCCAGGGAACTATCCCTAGACCTGGAGAATAGAGAATATGTATATGGTAGCAAGTATCACATTTAGAATTGGCTATGTAAGGACCCAAAGTATGATATTGACAAAAAAATAATATTGAAGGGGTCAATAGATAAATTTATTTAGCATAGAAGAACAAAATAACAAAACAAACAAAAATGAAACTTAAATAATGTATTTTAGAATGGCAGATTCCACAACCCTTATCAATACAAGGTTAACATGACCAAGAGATTGGACCAGTTGTCGATATGTACTAGGCACATGAAAAACTAGTAGGTATTTCAGAATTTATTGTGGATGGGAGTGTCTCTAGTCCTATGGAATGACCTAATTTGTAAATGTATATAAAAGCTTTAATAAAATTCTGTAATTCCATGGGACACGACTTTTCATTCCACTCATTCCCTTTGTCATGACACAGAAAATAAAGAAAGATGATGAGTTGACAAGAGTCTACTATATAAGGAACGGGTGCTTAGATGGTAAAAGATTCACAACTTAATTTTAATAAGAGTCTAACATCATTTTTTCATTTACTAATAATTACTCACTACATCAATCGTTTGTAAAAAAAAAAAAAAAAAAAAAAATTGTAAATAAAGTTTATATCTCTAGCATTACTCTTTTTTTAATTACGAGTAACACTAAACTACAAATCTACAATACATACGTGTATTACATCATGAAATATATTCAAATACATGATTGAATCAAACAGTATGCATAAAGAATGTTATCGTTTTAAAAAATAATTTTTTTTGAAAAGATAAAAAATAATTAAATTCAACATAATAATAGATTTAATTAAGAAACCTTACATTAAACAATTCAATATAAATTTATTAGTTTTTTTAAAATAATTATTAAATTCCCCTAAAAAAAAATTTATTAAATTCTCTACAACATATATTTTAATTTAATTAGATAAGCAACTTTTACCATTTGGAATTTTACTTAGCAAAAAACACATTTGAGACTAGTTTTGCCTTGGAATCAAAACGTGACCTTAAAAAAAAAAAAAGTAATGCTAATAAAGAGCTTGCTATACTTATTTCAGTACTCTTCCTATACTCTCTCTCTCTCCCAAAATTCAAACCCTAATTTCCTCTGTTTCTCATCGGCAAATTGAGATTGTTTCTCGGCGTCTCGATTTTCAAAATCTCTCAGGTTTTCTATTGCAGTTAGATTTAGAATTTCTTTAGCTATGATCATACCGACTTTTGTATTGATCGAATCTATTCTCAACCTTAGACAATTTTACGAAAGTAATTTTCTTTCACGTTCGTTAATTTTCTTTTGTAAGGATTCGGCGGATCAGGGAATTTTCTTGATTTTTTAGTAAGGTTTCTGATTTGGCAGAACAGAGAATTTAAAATCCTTCGTGGGTTAGCAAGGATTTTCTTGATTTCAGTAGGGTTTTTTTGATTTGGAATTGGATCTTCTTCAATGGAAGAAAGAGAGTGGTTTTTTTTTTTGGCTGCTTCGCTTTGTGGAAGGATTTATTCATTGGTTTCCTATTCCTTTTATTTGTGGGTGTTTATGGTATGGAGATTAAAACTCCAAGAAGAGGGCCACAGGAAAAAGAAAGTTCTGTTTTTTCCCGGATTTTGTCAGTTCAAGATGTGACCTTGATTTGGCATGTTGGTGATGCTGCAGGTGTGGAATACTGAATCAGGTGCTGAATACAGTCTCAATGGACCTGTTGGGCAAGTCAATGCATTGGAATCTGTTTACAATTTGCTTTTTGCTTTGGTAGAGGTAAGCTACTTTGCTGACAGTTTAGAATTCTTGCATTCTCTAACTAGCTTTTATTCTTTCTATTTGACTAAATTTGGGTAATGTTGAGTTCAGGGTGTTTCCCTTTTCAGAATTTTTTTTTAGTTGTTTGAGCAAGAACTTATCTCTTTATATTCCATCTACTTTGACATTGTGTGTCATATCCATAGCAGATGCTTGGGGTTGGTGCAGTTGGTTATCATGCTTGTCTCACACACTGGAGTTTCCCAGGGGCTAAGACACTACTGTCAAAGCCGTTTGCTTTTACTTATTAAAAGGGGGGTGATGGGGAATGACCAATGTTAATGCTTGAGGACTCACTAGATTTTGGTGTTGAGTGTTTCTTGTGTGTACATCACTTATATTCTAATTAAAGTTGGTCCGGAATTAATGTAGTATTACTTTTGATTGCAGGAGAGTATTATTTTGGCATGGAAAGGCACTTGTGAAACTAACATTACATTTCAACTTGCCGCAACCTTTAAAGGCCACACGCATGGTATAACATCTTTAGTTGTTGGAGGAGGCAACAGGCTATGCTCAGGTTCCAAGGGCCACACAATAAGGGTTAGTTTTTTCTCTTTAAGAATTTTTGCCCCCTGTTGTTGTATCTCTTATGTTGTGAGTAGTTAGTATTTGAAGAGAGCTTGATTATTTAAGATCATTGGTTCTTTCTTCTCTTTACTTGCTTCTTCTATACTGGAAGGACTGTGGTTGGATAGTATCTCATTTAGGCCTGGTGCTGACCTTTTGTTTTAGTGATTCTGTATTGTTCTTGTTTGAAATTTCCCCTTTTCAAATCTTGCATCGAACCAAATGATGTACTCTCCCTCATGTATATTGCAGGCAACAGTAGCATATCCTTGTTTTAGTGACTAAATTATTTACGTTAAATTGATTTAGTTCTACTCTGTAAAACTTGGCAATATATATCTTATGTGGTACTGATATGATTTGAATCTATTAACTATCCCTTTTTTTTTGTAGTTGTCATTTTCTTTATATGTGCACAAGGACCATATATTTTGTTTTGATTTGTCAGAAAAAATGATAATAATTAATTTCTGTTCTTATATTTTGTTCAGGTTTGGGAACACGAAAATTGGCAGTGTATTATGACATTGAATGGGCATGATGATGTTGTGAAGTCTCTCATGTGCTGGGATAAGTATTTGTTCTTTGGTTCATTGGATTGCACAATAAAAGTTTGGGCTTCTTGATGCAGGAGACGCAAGACAATTGTATTTTTATGTTTTTGGTCCTAATAGTTTATTAGGCTATTAATATTTTAATTAGGAAGTAAGGTTATTTTCGTAATAAGGCAATTAGGGTTTCCTAGCCAATTAGAACTAGGGTTTTGTAATCCTTTATAAGCAACCTATTGTACTCTTTGAAGAGTTAATTGATATTTTGATGAATGAAAAAATGACTGTTTGGTCTTTTTTTGGTTTGGTGCTGACTCCAAGTCTACCCTAGGTGTTGACTCCTAGTGGTTTCCTTGCTTGGTGCTGACTCCAAACAAGGCCTAGGTGCTGACTTCTAGGTCATATCTTTTTTTTTTCCCCGTTATTTTAGTTTCGTTTTGGTTGTCTTGCGTCATATTTGGTATCAGAGCAAACACCAATCCGTTTGAAGCGTCATCGCAGTCACAAACCTGAAAAATATTTAAAAAAAAAAAATTCATTCATTGTAGTGTTTCTCATCCCATCAAATCACAATTCAGATCCACAAGAAGTCAGCGCCGCCATCAGCCTCCGTCACCAGCAGCGTCCCCATCACACCGGCGGTTTCCAATTTCGTTGTCCAGCGCTGCCATGACGATGATCCAACCTTCAGACCGCCATCTGCTCACCTGCTCAAATCGAAGCCAGACCATCTTCGTCGACCCACGAGCTCGATCCTGATCCTTGTTAGTGTTGCACCGCCAGAAGCCCTTCATTTGGTGTGCCACCGCCAGACCAAACTTTGATGCAGATCTGACCAACGCTCACTGTTGTTCTCACCGAGACCTGTTGCGAGCCTCACTTGCATCTACACAACCTCGCCGAGACCAAAGCTCACTGTTGTTCTCGCCGATTTGACCAACCACGTGAGTTCACTTACAAAGCCAACCCATCAGCCCTAAGTGGGCCACGCCACTTTAGGTTTGAAGTTTCTTCTCTTTTGGTTTAATTTGTTGGTTTCAAATATTGTCCGTATATTCTCTGTGTATACCAAAAAAAGAAAATCAAGTCTAGCCTTCTAGGCCTACAGTCCAGTCCACGGTTTTTTATTGGTGTTCAAACTTCAAACAGTGAAGCTTTATTTGGTTAATGCCATGACAATTTCTTCTTTAGTGGGCCATACTTAGCCAGTCAAGTTGAACAAAATCTTTTTGCCTAGTGAGCTATGACAATATTAGAAGCACCTTATTTTGACGGTTATGAAACTTATCCATGAGATTTTGTCAATTGGATGAATGGGATGAAGCAATTTTTTGAGCAAGCAAATTTTGCAGATAAGAAAAAGGTTAGGTATGCCAAGTTGAAGTTAACAGGTAAAGCATAAAGGTTTTGGGAGAATCTTGAATATTTCCACTATATGAATTATGAACCTGCCATCAGTGTGTAAGAAGATATGAAAAAAAAAGTTTTGTGATGAGTATTTGTCACCATACTATCGAGCTAAGTATCTACCCCAATCTCAGTGTGGTACTTTTCACATTGAAGCAAATACGATGAATCCTCATCCTTATTCAATTTCATATCCTCAGTGCACTTTTGAACAATCTATCAAGGAATTAAATGAATTATCTATAAAACTCATAAAAGATGTTCAAGACATGATTGCTCAGATGAAGCAAAAGAAGACTCAATTCGATTCAATTGGGAAACCAAGGATTCTTGATCACAATGAACTTATTGCTGCCCCAATAGAAGACAACATTGATGATGATATCTTGATGGTGGAGAATCCTCCAGCAACACCAAAGTCTAATGTTGACACATATGTACATGCATCGACAAGTGTTGCTTTAACATGCGTGCAAGGAAATGAATCTATTGAAGAACAACAAGGTAAAGAGATGGTGTTTAAAGAGAGTATTATGTTAGAGGGTGTACATGATGTGATATTGGAAGCTAATGAATCTGCTTTTGATCAGCCTTCCATGGTGCATGAAGACAAACAATTTGCTAAAGTGGAGAAAGTGGATAACATAGTGCTTCCAATGATGCAAGATAAGATTATGTTGATTTCACACATTGATTTTGTTATTCCAGAAGAGTTTGACATGGTAGAATTCAAGGTTTTTCTTTTCCTTGTGTTCCCTAAGGTGATTCCAGACTTGAAGCAAGTGTTACTTGTCAACATCCTAATCCTTCAATGCTTTAAAACTCGAGGTTGAGTTTTCTCCAACCAGAGGAGAATGATGCAGGAGACGCAAGAATATTTTTATTTAGTATTATTTATGTTTGCAAGTCCATTGCATTTTAATGTTTTAGGTCTTAGTAGTTTATTAGGCTATTAATATTTTAATTTAGAAGTAAGGTTATTTTCGTAATAAGGCAATTAGGGTTTCCTAGCCAATTAGAACTACGGTTTAGTAATCCTTTATAAGCAACCTATTGTACTCCTTGAAAAGTTAGTTGATATTTTGATGAATGAAAAAATGGCCGTTTGGTCTTTCTTTGTGAATGTTCAATATGTGTGTAAAACACCCTTGAACGTTTAGACCCCAAATTACAAAATATCAATTCAAGCTTATTATCAAACAATTAATGTGCGGAACATGAACATAAGCCAAACACAGAATTGATAAACAATCTAAGCCAAATATAATCACATCCATAACAGAAAATAAATGGCAAAAATAAAGGAAGAGAGATGCAAACACAAGGATAACACGTGATGTGTTATCGAAGAGGAAACTGAAGCTCTCGGCGTAAAACCTCTTCGCCGCCCTCTAAGCAGTCAATAATCCACTAGAAAATGTAGTTGAGATACATGAACAGCAATAGACCCTCCAAGCCTAATCTATCTAGGTACCTAAGCCCTCCAAGCTTCTTGCTCTAACGAGGTTGCGCCGAATCTTTTTTTTTTCTAGCTTATCGGATTCCGCTATAACCCATAGCATCAACCAATAACAATTGGTCCCTTCCAAACTGTTTCCCTTAGCACCAAAATGTCTTCTCACAGACGTGGGTGTGATGAGAAAAGAATTTGGTCAATGACCTCTCAAGGATGTATCAATGGAGAGAAAAAGAGTAAAGGAATTTGAAGAGTCTCTTAGTGAAGATTGGGGATGAAGCAATCTTGTTTTTCTCTAGAGTTTCTCACACAAAATTCTCTCTGAAAACTCTCTACATTTTGTGGGTATAAGGGTCTATATATAGTGGTGTGTGTTTGAAATACAAAGAGTCAGTTTTTCCCAAACAAGGCTAGTTGGCGGCTTGGCCTCGCGACTGGTCTAAGTCGCGAGTTCAAGTCGTGAGATAATGATCTAGCTAGCCTGGGACTTTTGTCCTATTGTGCGACAGCTGACGTGACCCTTCACCTCCCCGCATGTTTCTCACGTATGCAGCAGTTGGCGGCTTACAAGCCGCAAGTCAGTCGCGAGTCCTAGCCGTGAGTCCCTGCTTCTTTGCACAAAGATGAGCAATTCTTCACACTTTCTACACACACTACCCTTATATGAATCCCACCTAAATACAGGGTTACTAATTGGCACGGAATAAAGCCAACAAGATGGTTGATAAATTTCAACCTTACACTTTGGTCTGGTGCTGACTCTAGGTCTACTCTAGGTGCTGACTCCTAGTGGTTTCCCTTGGTGTTGACTCCAAGCAAGGCCTAGATGCAGACTCCTAGGTTATATCTTTTTTTTTTTTTTCCGTTATTTTAGTTTTGGTTTGGTTGTCCTGCGTCACTTCTACTGAGGATGGCAGCTTGGAAGTGATCTATACTCATAGTGAAGAACACGTAAGTTATTGAAACACAATTAGTTTCATTTACTTTCTTATTTGCTTCCCTTCTTAAGTAATTGAGTTGTGCTATAGTCGTTGAGCAGAAACTCAGGAGGTGTATTATTTTGTTGCAATGCCATGTTGATGCTGTAGCCTTCATTTTTCAGGAGTGTCAACTAATTGGATGGCATGATTTTTCATGGTACAGGGCATCCTTGCACTTTCTGGGATGACTGATCCTGATGTTAAACCAATCTTGTATTGCTCTTGTAGCGATAAATCTGTCCACCTCTATGAACTGCCAACGTGAGTACAATTTTCCCTTTGTGAAAAATCTTTCTTCTTTTCCCTCTTGGATTTGACTAATATTAGTGATTATTGTTTTAGATTCACTGACAAGGGCAGATTATTTGCAAAAGAAGAAGTCTAGACTCTTCAAATAGGTCCTGGGGGCCTCTTTTTTACTGGGGATCAGATTGGTTTGCTGACAGTGTAGACATGGCTAGCAGAGTAATGGCTGAGACGTGCCCAAGACTAGTAAAAGCATGGTTTTTATTAGTTATAGCAAACAAAGTGCAGTATTTTTAGTACATTTTCCAATTTACAGTATTGTGTATTTTGAGTAAATTTTCCAATGTATAGTATTTTGAGTTTAGAAATTCATGTTATTATGAACATTGGGGATTAAACAATGTAGTGTTATTATTACATAATGAAAATAAATAGCTATATACCCTAAGGCAAGGGTGAGGTTTTTTCATCTTGAATTCACTGTCTTAACAGTTATTGTCTACTGTTAAGACAATAACTGTTACAAAACAATGGGATTTGATGATATTCAGATCTCCTTCTCCTCACTTTATTAGATGTTTTCAGGTCTACTAGGAGGATCAGAATTCCATTTTCTAGCAATTGCTCAGTTTAGAGAACTTTTGCAAATAATACTAAAGAAATGTATATCAACAACAAACCATTTGCCTTGAACGAGATCCTTATTTCTTACTAGATTACATGAATATAATTTCTTAGTCAATTACACTTTTTTTACAAAATATTTCTCTTCTATTAAAGAGATAGACCTTAGAAAGTCATGTAGAATCTATGTTACAGCATCTAAGAAACTCTACCTATGTTTTAGCCATAGACAAAATTCATACACGTGGTCACATAATAGTACAAGAGTCTTGATTGTTATATGGGACGTCATACGTGTAATAATATGGCACACTAGCTTGGTAAGCTGGCCAAACCATTGATTGTATTCCATTGTGTTTGTCCCCCTCATAACTGATTGGTGAGAGACTCATTAATTCAGCAGATCCAACTTTCTTCCTCAGCAAAGATGTCAAGTGGACTGAATCAATGTCATTCCCAACAACAACAATTTGACTGCTATCCTCACCTTGTAAAGATACTGAATCGACACCTTAAGCACCAAAAAGAAAGATCATTAATTTTAAATTCCAAAGTGAAACTTTGTTGAGCTTAATTGAAGTAATTGGGAGAGTAAACAAGTACGTAAAGAGCATGTAAATTTGGTTCAATGTTAACAATTGAAAGAAAAAAAAAAATGATTACCTTGTACACCAACTGCAATCTGCAAGGCCTTGGTCCGAGCATTCTTTTTGCCATTATTCAAGTTCACCCGGATCACTACCTTTTGCTGCAATAAAGTTAGTAAGTGGCAATTAGTATTACATTACATGACATGATTTGAATTTGGAAGTACAATGAGGAACAGAACTTCTAAATCATTGTTGAGCATGGTATTCACCACTACCTTCATTTTCTTCGCCAGAGAGTTCAAAGTCTTATCAGGGAGGAGCAGGGTGATGTTTTAGATAGCTTATAATTTCTGGGTGTCGAAGCTTGATTTGAGAAAAAAGCTGAATGGGAGGGACATATATATATAGGATTAAGTTTCCACTAATGACTGAGATTAACAACATTTTGTTTGTCCTCTTTAGCTCTCCATAAAGTTTTGGGTCTACTACTTTAAGTGGCTTTCACATTCACACGGTTTCTTTATGAAACCCAAATGACGCGGTCAGCATAGGCCTTTTACCCGTAGTTGACCCCGGTCAAATATAAATAAATTTCTTAACAAAGATGACAGTTTTATTTTTAAAACAAATATGTAAAAAAAAAATATATATATATATATATATATATATATAAGTTTCAGTTAGCTCAACTGGTAAAGTTTATAATGATTGAATAAGATATTTGGAGTTCAATCTTCGTCTATACTAAAAAAACTGATTGGTGTCTTAGTCTGATAATAAAAAACTATCATCAAGAGCAGACATCATAAGTTGAAACTAAAAAAAAAGTACAAAAGTAACGAGGATAAAGAAAGCTATAGGATTACAAGATATTTCTCTTTGCATGATTGCATTTGCCAGTAGACATGAATTCAGAAATGGGGGATTATCTTTCGTTCAAATACATGCCTCTGGTTGAGTAGAAGCATAACAAGATAATCATTTCACTTGAAATTTTATTTGATTATGACCAAATATAAGGATTGTAATTTAATTTTATTTCCTAGATATACATTATTTTGGCACTACATATATCCTTAAGTACGTAACATCATTGCTTGTGGACTGTAAAGTGTGAACTGCATCCATTATACTTTAAATTCTGAAGGATTATGGTCAAGATAAAACAAAAGGATTGAATTTTATTTCATAAATGCACGCCATTTTGGAATGAATCCAGATTAACCAGGGAATGAATCCAGAATCAATAAGATGTAAAAGAAGGGCTAAATTTTAGGAGTGATGATTTGTGTTTGCATGTCGAATTCACGTTGTGTTGACTTATAAGTATTTGACTATATGGGTAAACACAAACCCGACATATTTATTAAATGGGATAATATCCCTCAACTCTAACATGATCTATTTATTAAACGGGTCAGTTATATTGATCTGTTTAACAAATTTTATTAAAGTGAAAAAAAAATACAAATTTTAGTATTAACCAAATTAATCTAAACTCTGAAAAACCAAAAAAAAAAATTTTTAAATATAAAATTCATAAATAACAAGTAAATATATCACAAATAATCATTCAAAATTAAATCATATCTTAATATCACAAATAATTAATCACAATATGTCAAAAAAAAAAAAAAAAAACACAACAACTAATGAGTTTATATACCTATAGTTTGAAAGGTATATTGATAAAATTTCATTTAATTAAATGGGTCAAACAAGTTCTATAAGTTAGACACGAACTTGATATGTTTATTAAACGAATTAGTCCAGCCAACCCGAATATAACATGAATCCATTAAGTCTCAGCTCATAACCTGCTAATTTCATGTCATGTCAAATTCCACCCCCCCCCCCCCCCCCCGCGCTATATTTTAGACTTTCTACTTTTTTTTAAAAAAAACAAAGAAGAAAGTAACTCATTTCATATTGAATAGTAAAGTTACAATCTTTTAGAGCATTTTATTTTATTTTTACAAGTTAGATTTTGATAGGGTTGAAGTAATATAATGTCTACAATGAAAAGTTGTCACATCACATGAAAAAACTTTTTTTCTACTTCTTTTAAATTTTCATTTGTTTGTCATTTTAGACAACGAATAACATATTTAAAGCATTGATATTAGGTGTGCCAAATACTGAATTTTTAGCATTTGGCACACCAAACACCAAAATCCATGCTTCATAAGATGTGCCAAATGCCAAAAGAAATAGCATGAAGCTACAATGATGTTCTATAAATGGCATAGCACGGTCAAAATACTATAAAATTTTTAATGGTTTTTTCTCTCTCCTTGTGTCACATCTCCTTTGTGAGACATCTTTCTTCTCCCTCTCATGCCACTATTCTCTTTCAAAAAAGCTTATATGTAATTTTTTTTCTTTTTTTATTCGAAGGAGTATTTTTAAAAATATTTTAATGTGTCTAAAATTTAAAAATAGAACATATGATATAGAGTGTACTGTCAAATGATCTGGTAAAAAAAAAAGGTAGGTTTTAGTGTGTCAAAATAGCATTTAGCATAGCACAACTCATGCTAGTGCTCTTAGAGCATTAACTGATGTAAAAAAAAAAAAAAATGCTACATTCATATACAAAATCTTACTTTTACTATTTTAATATAGCATTTGAATAAAAACATTCTACATCACATATTCTAATTTCATGTTATATTCTTTTCTTTATTAATTTCTCTCTCTACCTCTTCACTAACTCTCTCTCTCTCTCTGTGAAACTCACCACCACCCACCACCATGAAAACCAATCAAAATCACTACCATTTGAAACTCACCACCACTAGAGGGGGAAAAAAAAAACCAAAAACACCATCTGAAACTCACCACCACCGAAGGAAAAAGAGAATCAGCCGACCCGCAACTTAGACTACTCAGATCGGCAATGGCAAAGCAGCGAGAAGGTGAGATGACAAGGCAGCATGCAAAGGTGATGAGTAGAGGTGGTGGCAGCAAGAGGTTGGGATTGGTTTCAAAGAGAGAGAGAGAGAGAGAGAGAGAGAGAGAGAGACGAATAAAAAATGTTTTTAGTTTTAGCATTTGTGTCCTTACTGTTCTATTCGTAGAATGGTAAGGTCACAAATGCTGCAAATTTTTGGCATTTAGAACATCTCAAACAACTTATTTTCTGGTGTTTGGTATGCTAAATGCTAAAAATGTAGCTTTTAGCACATGATGCTAATGCTTTTATTAGAGCATTAACATAAGGTGTTCAAAAGAAAATCTATTTTAACATACCAAAAAGTTACTTTATACTTTTAGCATAGCATTTATAATATAACCTACATCACATCTCTTTCTATAGCATATCACTCATTAAAATAACTTTAAAAAACTCCTACCTTTTATTAAAACAAAAAACAAAGACAAAAAAATATCACCACCCTCGGAAGCAACAGCCACCATAGGAACCCACTATCACCACTAGAACAAAAATTTCAAACCAAAACCTATTGAAACTCACTCAAAACCAGAGAAATCCAACTCAAAATCAATCCACCACCACCCATAGCTCGCTAACCACCACCACCACCACCTTCCAAAAATACCGAAATAAAACCCTAAAATCAACCGAAAACCCCTAAAAGATAAAACAAAAAAGCAAAAAATTGAGACGAATCTAATCAACCAACCAAAAATCAACCCAAAAATCTCTTTGCTGACACCAACCCACCAAAAATATGATGACCCACGAAACCAACTATCACCACCATAAATAACGCCCATATACACAACCTAGCAATATCGACCATCTCTTCACCACCACTAACACCATTTACACAACCCTGCAAAGAGTGTGGCATAAAGAGTGCTAGGTTCAGATTTAGAACAATTTGCAAACCATGAGCACAAACTTGTCTAGTATATATTTTAGATTCTATAGGGTATATTAAACAATGCTCAAGGTGCTGCAAGTTAGAATACAAGAACAAGAAAGCTGCAGGTTCAGGAATTTGAAACATGCTAGGCTCGACCGATCGAGACTGTGGTTCAACTAATCAAGATTGTGGTTCGACTGATTGAGATTTGAATCTCTAGAATTTATTTTTCAACCCATTAGCCCATTAAGCCTAGTAAGTGATTAAGGTTTTAGATCTAATTCATATAGTATGTAAATGAAACCCTAAGACACATTTTGTTATGATTTGGGAGCTTCTCTTTTGAGATCTAAAAGGTTTTGTACTTACTCCTTTTAAAGTCACTACCGGAAATCAATCTACACATCATAAGAACTAGTAGAACCGAAGTTGCTGCATATATACCAATCATCAAAGGTGCTAGATCTCAACCTTCAAGGGTGATCTTGGAGCTATAGACTGGAGGTTTATGTTAGAGATCTAAAGAGTGCACTGGAAGTTCATGTTGGAGCAGATCCACATCAAAGAAGTCTGAGGGGTTGAGAACTGGATTGGATAATCTTAGTTAAGTTTACTACGAATGGCATTTTTTTTACTATAAACTTCTATTTGATATAGTTGAATGTTCTCTTGGGATCGTTCCCCCCAGGTTTTTTTACCTTAAAACTAGATTATTTCATTACTTTTCCTGAGTCACTATATCTTGTGGTATTTAGTTTTCCGTTGTGCATGATATGTTTGATGAATATTTAGCCTAGATCTACCTAATTGACCTAAGTAACAATTTGGCTATTAATAGAGAGAAATAGGAGAAAGACGGATTTCAAACAAAAAGGGGATGAAAACGAAGCCACCATCACATTGACAATGGCGTTGAGTGGCTTTACGTGGAGCAGAAACCGTGGGCACAACTATGGTTGAATTGGTTTGATAGAAGAGAGAGGGGTTGAGTGAGAGAGAGGAAAGAGAAAAGAGAAACTGAACTGAAAGGGATAGAAACAAATGAAGAAAAAAAAAAAAAAAGAGTTTTTACATTTAGCATTTGGTCCACATACTTATAAATAGTAGAAGCATTCAAACAAAAATGCTAAAAAAAAAATTTAATAAATGCTGAAATAATAATATATGCTAATAAAACATTTGGGACATCTAATGTAGGTTTGTTTTTAGTATTTGGTGTGTTCAATACTAAAATTTTAGAGATTAACATACTTAAATGCTAGTGCTCTTATACGTGACAATAATTATATCATATTTGCTAATAACTAAAGTTTTATTGAACTATAACACTGTAATAAACATTTGACGTACCCTTCCAGTGAATGACTCCTATAATTTTAAGTATCATTGATTCTCAAAAGAATAATTTAATAATAATTTCAAGTAAGGAAAAGTTAAGGAATGCTCTAAGCGCATTGGTTTGGGAATATTTTTAGAAATAATTTATGGGATAAGAAAAAAATAATTGCTTTTTCAATTTTTTTTTTTAACAAATGCCTTAAAAGTACTAGTTAACCTGTACCTTTTAAGTATCATCCTTTACCTAACTAAGAGCAATAATAACACAATTACTCTTATTATACATCCATCATAATTAATCACTAAAAATGTTTGTAACAAATTTTGTTTTTCCCCAACTTATTGGTTAACTTCAACAACCCAAAAAAAAAAAAAACTTATTGGTTAATTAATCTGCCAACCTTTATGGAAAATTAAAGTCAAAAGTTACAAAATTTTATGGAAAATGTGAGATGTCCGTACAAAATCAAAAGCACTTTTCTTTTTTAATGTAAAAGCGATTAGTCCTAAAGCAAAAGCACTTGATGATATAGGAAAACTAATAGAAACTTCTCTATTATTAAATTTATCTTTGCATTGGAACAATGGAACCGTGTGCATCATGACATGACCCAATTATTGGACGTGTTCCTACTTCCCTACTCGCTTTGACTGATATCCATTTTTGAAACCATACTTTTTTATTAATAAAGCCAACTTTTTTTTTTTTAAATAAAGTTTTTTTAAATAGTTTATTTATATAAAAGGAAAAAAAAAACTGAAAAAATAAGTTGTACCAATGAGTATCATACTAGTGTAAATCCCCAACTAGACAAAAGCAGTACTATACACCAAAAAAATATAAGATTTTGTTGGCATTTAGCATGATTTTGCTAACAATTTTGTTAATTGACATATTTTGCAAACTATTTTATTTAGTAGCATCTCAAATCTCAAAGACTCAAGTTCAAGCAAAGCTAAGGTGACTGAAGAAAGCTGAATCATGAAGCATGTGTTGTCACTTGTCATCTAGAAAAAGATAAAAGTGAATAATTTTATTTAGCTAGGGGACCAAGAAAGCTGAAGCAAGAATCAGTACAAACCTCTAGCTACTAATTTGTTGTTGCTTTGGTGAATTTGTTTTGATTGGACATCAAATTTAATTGTGGGACACGTGAATGAGAGGCATGAACTTCTCTTCTTTTCTCATCCTTTGAGAAATTTTTTTCCCTTTTGGAACTTGAGTCTTAGTGACTCAAGTTCCACATGGATTTCTTATCCACATCAACTTTGCCACCTCTTGGAATTCAAGTCCAAGACTCAAGTTCCATCATTGGATTCAAGTTTTAGAGTCTCAAGATGCTAGTTTACAAAATAGTTTTGAAAGCAGCCAACTAACAAAATTTTTAAGAAAATTGTGTTAAATGGCAAAAAAATGGGGTATCAATAGCCAGTTTTCAAAAAAAAAAAATAATAAAAAAATAAAAATAAAAAAAAAAAACCTTGCCTTCTAAGAGTAGAAAACATTTTCAAAAACATTACATACTCAATAGATCACCACAAAGAACGCTTTTTTATCTCTCTTCAACCCTCTCTGTCGCTACATACCAACCATTATCCATCATTAACTAGCCATGGATACCCCATATATTGAATAGTGTCAACTGACCATTAACTTTGTCACTCTTAAAAAAAAGAAAAAAAGAAAAAAAAAGAAGACATTTTTTCAGTCAAATAAGTAGCTTTTCCACTTAATTTACTACATAAATCCCAAATTAAGGGTATTTTTTCCTTATTGAAGCTCGAAAATGGCCTAAAATTTTGAAAATATTTTCTTATTTGAAGTTTTCTTTTGTGTGTGAATGAAAGTTTATATATATATATATATATATGTGGGGGGTAAAAGTCCAGCCTAATGTATTGGGCCTGGGGCCCTATTCGAAGACTACTAGATGTCCGAAGAGAAGAAAATATCTGGGAAATGGTCCATGTGGAAGAATCATACCTGGAGATGAATGAGGGATGCATTCCGAAGAGGTCGTCAGTTGTCCGAAGAGGTCTTCCTCCTCGGATATGAATATTCTTGATCAATCAAATGTGTGGAGGGTCAGAATGATCTTCCTAACGGTTCCAATAACGAAGATAAACTCTGAGCATGTTTGGAGATGACATGAACCAAGAAATATCTAAAGGGAAAAGCTGCTACAACCGTGTTTAATGTATTACAGCTACTTTTCTGGCCGTATTTATGTGGAGAAGACCCCTGAACAGTGTAATCTCAGCTACCACCACTCACAGAAAACTAAAAGAAGGCTTGACATGACATATACTCAAGTGGATGCTTAGATGAAGACCAAGTGGACGATGAAGATGAGGGGTGAGGATGCTATATAATGGGAAGGAGCCTTTGATGAAAAAAAAAAAAAAAAAAAGAGAGAGAAAGAAGAGAAATACGATTTTACTGTAGCTCTAAACATTGTAACCATCTTTATTCAATAAAAATCTCTTCAGACATTCATTAGGTCAATTGTTCAAGTCTGATTGCATGTTAATTCATCTTTAGCTATCTTAGTTAGTCACTGTGTGATTCACAACTAGCCTAGCTCTTTCACCCACTCTCTACAAATTTATTGTTCTGGGTTCAGTAGGCTCATAATCCATATCTCTTGGGCTTGAGCTACAAATCCTGACCCTACAATTGGCACCGTCTGTGGAAAGAGCTCGTGCAGGGGTGAAAACAACAGTTGGTGATGGCAGAACGAAGTCAACAACAAGCAGAATCTAGGGTATCCCAACACGCTGACCCTTTTCTTAACTTGGAGAGTAGACAAGATCGTAAGGGTAGTGTGCACACTGTGCATACTGGCCAAAGCCGGTCACATGGTGGGAGTCACGTGTCTCATGCAGAAGAAAACCAAGATTTGCAACTAGAAATTGAAAAGTTAAGAAGGGAGTTGCGCCATGCAAAGAGAAAACGAATTTCTCCACACTCTGATGAAGACTCCGAATACGAACGAGACGTCTCTTACAAGCAGAAATCTCGAACACCAGCTAGTGAATCTTTTTCCTATGAAGAGGAGCATCATCATAAGAGGCAGCTACGAAGCCCATCACGCGGAGGAGTAGGGAACGACGCTATGAGCAGGGCTTTGAATCAGATCTCTCAGTCACTTTTTACTCGCAGAATTGGGGAAGCAAGACTCCCTCGGCGTTTTAACCAGCCAACGTTTACCATCTATAATGGTAAAATAGACCCGGTGGAACATGTGAGTCACTTTAACCAAAGGATCACTGTCTACTCTAGAGACGAAGCTCTGATGTGTAAGGTTTTCCCCTCCAGTCTCGGGCCGGTGGCAATGAGGTGGTTTAATAGCTTGGAAGAAAACTCCGTCAATTCCTTCAAAGAGCTTACCCAGGCATTTGGTTCACGCTTTGTCACATGCAGGAGAGTAGCCAAACCCTTATCTTCACTACTATCCTTGAGCATGCAGGAGTGAGAGACTCTGAAGGCGTATTTGGATAGGTACTGGGAGATGTTTAATGATATGGAGGGCAACTCTGATGCAATGGCCCTCAGCACGTTCAAGCTCGGCCTCCCTACTGACCACAGTCTAAGGACCTCCTTATCTGGCAAACTAGTTACTAACATGCGACAGCTCATGGACCGTATAAAAAAATTTAAAAGAGTTGAGGAAGATCAGCAGCAAGGGAAGGGAAATGACAAGGCTATCCCCTAGGAGAGGAGGGATTTCCGGTCAGATCGTTACAATAGCAGTAAACCGCGTAGAGATTTCACCGAACAATCAGGATCGACCAATCCTCAAGTGGTCAACACTGTATTTAAAGAATCGGTACACCAGGTTTTGGAAAAGATTAAAAACGAGCCATTCTTCAGGTGGCCAAATAAGATGGTAGGAAACCCTGAAAGGTGTAATCATAATCTTTATTGCCAGTATCTTCAAGACCACGGGCATACCACAGAGGAATGCAGGAGCCTGTAGGATCATTTAGATCAACTGGTCAGCGAGGGTAAACTAAGACACCTTCTGCATCATTCTAGTGGCCGAGGAGGGCAGATGAGTTCAAGGCTTCGAAGAGATGATCCTTCAAAACCGCCATTGGGAACTATTAATCTCATCTTCGCCGCACCGGGGAGAATAGGATCCTGGCCATCGAAGGTTATGTCAATAGACCAATCACCGGCAGGGCATTTCGGCCATGGTCTGAAGAGATCTAAGTTGGATGCCCCATTGGTTATAGAATTCTCGGACAAGGACAAGATGGGAACTATTCAGCCCCATGATGACACTTTAGTAATCACCTTCAGAATTGGAGGATACGATGTGAAGAGGGTGATGGTGGACCAGGGTAGTGCTGTGGAGATAATGTACCCCAATCTCTACAAGGGGTTAGGCCTAAAATCTCAGGATTTAACACCATACAATTCACCCCTTGTAAGTTTCGAAGGAAGGTTGGTCATCTTGAGGGGCCAGATACGATTACCCGTGCAGACCGGTTCAGAAATGGTAGAGGTGGACTTCATAGTTGTGGATGTGTATTCCCCTTATACGGCAATTGTAGCCAGGCCATGGCTTCACACACTGGGAGCTATTTCCTCTACCCTGCACCAGAAAGTTAAGTATCTATCTGAGGAACGAGTTTGCGAGATCCCAGGAGATCAGTTCGCAGCCAGGCAATGCTTAGTGGCTGCCATCCAGCATGAGCCCGAAGCTGAGTCTTCGTCTAAGGCCGAAAGGAGTTTATAGCAGCTAAAGTCTCAGGTCTTACCTGTTGGAGATCCAGGCGAAGGCACTCGGTACGAGGATCTAGTAAAGGTTGTTATCGGAGATAATCCTGAAAAGTTCTTTCAAGTCGGATCTCAACTACCTCTTCAGGAGAAGGAAGAGCTGATAGAGTTTCTTAAGAGGAACCTTGATGTGTTTGCCTGGAATGCTTATGAAGCCCCAAGAGTGGATCCCCAGTTCATTTGCCATCATCTTAAAGTCAACCCATTGAGTATCCCCAAGAAGCAACCTCATCGACGCCCATCTAAGGAACATGCAGATGCAGTGAGAGAAGAGGTAGTAAAGCTCAAGCAAGTTGGAGTTATCAAAGAAGTTTTTACCCAGAATGATTAGAGAATACTATAGTGGTGAAGAAGAAAAACGGGAAATGGCGAGTCTGTGTAGACTTCACTGACCTAAACAAGGCTTGTCCTAAGGATCCATTCCCCATGCCGAAAATTGATCAGCTTATGGATGCCACTGTTGGCCACCTTCGGATGAGTTTTTTGGATGCCTTCCAAGACTATCACCAGATACTGCTAGCCCCGGAGGATCAGGAGAAGACTGCTTTTGTCACCCCTATTGGTAATTACCACTATAAGGTGATGCCATTTGGTTTGAAAAACGCGAGTTCTACTTATCAAAGGATGATGACGAGGATGTTTGAACTACAGCTGGGTAAAAACATCGAAATTTACATAGATGACATGATGGTGAAGAGCAAAATTGTTGCTGAACATGTGAAATACCTTGAAAGTACCTTTGAAGTTCTGAGGAAGCACAAGCTTCGCCTTAACGCTTCCAAGTGCTTATTCAGTGTGGGGTCAGGTAAGTTCTAGGGGTACATGGTGACTCATAGGGGAATTGAAGTTAACCCCGACCAGATAAAGGCCATCAACAATTTACAAGCTCCTCGGAATCCCAAGGAAGTCCAGAAACTGACTGGAATGTCTGCTGCCCTGAGCCGATTTATCTCTCGATCAGCAGACAGGTGTCGGCCTTTCTTCTCTTTGATTAACAAGTGGAAGGGATTCGAATGGACTGAAGAATGTGTTGTAGCCTTTCAGCAACTTAAAGATTATCTAGCTCGGCCACCAATCATGTCTAGTCCTGAGCCAGATGAAGTCTTGTTCGCCTATATTGCTGTGGCTCCCTACGCTGTAAGCTTGGTGTTGATACGAGTAGATTGTGGTGTGCAAAAACCAGTTTACTACGTAAGTAAATCGTTGCATGAGACTGAGATTCGTTATTTGCCACTGGAGAAGGCTATCCTAGTAGTGGTGCTCGGTACACGAAAGTTGCCTCACTATTTCCAGGCCCATACGATCATTGTCCTTACTCAACTCCCACTCAGGGCTATACTTCAAAGTGCTAACTATACTAGAAGAATTTCTAAATGGGGTACGATCTTGGGAGCTTTTGATATCAAATATATGCCTCGTACATCGGTCAAGGGCCAAATACTTGCGGATTTGGTAGCCGAGTTCATGGAGCCCCACTTAGAAGAAGTAACGCTCACATCGGACATGGATGAAAAATCAGTTGGCATGATTTCTCACTAAGGCCCGTCCCATTGAGAAGTGTACGTGGACGGCGCATCAAATCAAAAAGGTTCTGGAGTGGGTTGGTGCTGATATCCCCCGAAAGAATCATCATTGAAAAGTCGTTAAGGCTGAATTTCTCGGCGACAAATAATGAGGTGGAGTACGAAGCCCTACTGATGGGAATGGTTATGGTCCGAAGAATGGAAGGAAAGGCAGTGGAGCTATTCTCGGACTCAAGGTTAGTCGTGAGTCAAGTGCAAGGTGAGTTTGAAGCGAAGGATGAAAGAATGTAGGGGTACTTGAGCCAAGTTACCTACCTGCGATCTGAGTTCAAATTTTTCCGTTTGCTGCACATTCCTAGGAGTGATAATGCACACAATGATTCTCTGGCCACTCTCGCTACTTCTTCGGCGCAAAATTTTCCAAGAGTCATCATTGTTGAGGACTTGTATGGGCCTACAGAGGCAAGAAGAGAAGCCGTTCAAGTTCACCAGGTTAGGGCCGGGCTCTGCTAGATGGACCCTATTATTAAATCCCTGAAAGAAGATATTTTGCCTGAAGAAAGAGGGGAAACTGACAAAATTCCAATGAAAGCGACCAGATTCTGGTTATCCGAGGATCAGAAATTATACAAACGCTCCTATTCAGGACCGTACTTGTTATGCATTCATCCTAAAGCGGCTAAGTTGCTATTAGAGGAGTTGCATGAAGGAATCTGTGGGAGCCACACCAGTGGTAGGTCCCTGGCTCACCGAGCCATCACTTAAGGTTACTGGTGGCCGAACATGCAAAAAGAAGCCCACAAATTCGTTAAAAAGTGCGATCAATGTCAGCAGTTTGCCCCAAACATTCATCAACCAGGGGGAACTCTTAATCCACTATCCAGCCCATGACCTTTCGCCTAATGGGGCTTAGATATCGTGGGATCATTTTCTAAAACTGCAGGAAACAGGAAATACCTTCTGGTCAGCACAGACTATTTCACCAAGTGGGTCGAAGCTGAACCTCTGGCCAACATCAGAGACGTAGATGTGCAAAGGTTTGTGTGGAAGAATATTGTCACTCGGTTTGGGGCTCCTCATACTCTCATCTCGGAAAATGGCCTACAGTTCGATAGCAAAGCATTCAGGAGTTATTGTAGTGAGCTAGGAATCATAAACAGATACTCCACCCCTGCTTATCCCCAGGGTAATAGGTAAGCAGAGGCTGTCAATAAGGTCATAGTAAATGGCTTAAAGAAAAGGCTCGACGACGCGAAGGGCAATTGGGTGGAAGAATTGCCCCACGTACTTTGGGCCTACCTAACTAGGCCACGTAGATCTACAGGAGAGACCTCCTTCTCAATGACCTATGGGGCTGAAGCTGTCATACCTTTGGAAATTGGGTTCCCAACACTGAAAACCAGTGCGTTCAATCCGACCGACAACAATGAGCAGCTAGAGAGGAGTTTAGACCTGATTGATGAAAAAAGAGAAAATGCATTAGTTCGACTGGCACATTACCAACAAAAGCTCAGGCAGGGCTATGATGCCAACGTAAGGCTTAGGCCTCTAGAGCCCGGTGATTTAGTGCTGAGGAAAGTAGTCGGCACCGCAAAAAACCCAGCTTGGGGAAAGTTGGGACCCAATTGGGAAGGGTCATATCGTATTACTTCAGGGGCTGGCATTGGGGCGTATTTCTTAGAAGATCTGGATAGTCATGTAATACCACGCTACTGGAATGTAAATAACCTCAAAAGGTACTATTATTAATCGAATATTTTCTTCAATCAATATGCTGATTCTGTATGTGAGTAGTTCTATAAGTGTTTAAACTTAAATTCAATCATGCCTGTAGTCCTCGGACCAGATGATTTGGGTTAGTTAACACTCATTCCAAGTTCTCTAAGTGTTTAAACTTAAATTCAATCATGCTTGTAGTCCTCAAACCAGATGATTTGGGTTAGTTAACACTCGTTCCAAGTTCTCTAAGTGTTTAAACTTAAATTCAATCATGCCTGTAGTTCTCAAACTAGATGATTTGGGTTAGTTAACACTCGTTCCAAGTTCTCTAAGTGTTTAAACTTAAATTTAATAATGCCTGTAGTCCTCGGACCAGATGATTTGGGTTAGTTAACATTCGTTCCAGTTCTCTAGGTGTTTAAACTTAAATTCAATCATGCCTGTAGTCCTCGGACCAGATGATTTGGGTTAGTTAACACTCGTTCCAAGTTCTCTAAGTGTTTAAACTTAAATTCAATCATGCCTGTAGTCCTCAGACCAGATGATTTGGGTTAGTTAACACTCGTTCCAAGTTCTCTAAGTGTTTAAGCTTAAATTCAATCATGCCTATTGTCCTTGGATCAGATGATTTGGGTTAGTTAACACTCCTTCAAAGGTCCTCTAAATGTTTAAACTTACATTCGACCATAACCGTAGTCTTCGGACCGGGTCATTTAGGCTAAAGAGCATCTTCATACAATTATTACCAATGTTTGAATTTACAGTGCCTGAAATTCTGGGATGCATTTAACTTTAATTTATAGTTTGACTCCTCAGTTAGAAATATGCTCTGCACACATGCAAGACAGCTTGTGAAACTTTCATCTCACTCATCGTTTTCATTACTTATTAATAACTCTTGTATGTGCCACTTTCTTCAGCATTGATTTAAGTCACTGGCCTTATTATCATGATATCATGTTTGAGTTCACCTATATTATTATAATCATGTGGTTTAAGCTGTTTGCAATAATGCAGAGACTTATAATTTAAGCAACAAGGATATTGAATGTAAAAGAAAGGATTTCATTAATCAAAATAAAGTAGTTTAGAAGCCTTTACCTAAAAAAAAAAAAAAGAACAAAACAAACAACTGAACTAGGTTATATAAAAGTACAAGATAAAAACTCCTATTTCTATCAAGTCTTCGTCTGAGCAGCCAGAGGATCAACTGTCTGACTAGGCTGGGCAGTAGCAACGTCCGAGACTTGTTCTTTGTTTTTCTCTTTGGTACCCTTAGACTCTTTAGTTGCTTCAGCTGGAGCAAAATGGGCCTGGCTAGCTGGGGGCTGCTCCTGAGCTTCTGGGAGTGCACGAATGTCTGGATCATAGTATATACTCCCGGGCAGCCTCAAGGGAGAATCTGCAGGAACCCTAGCAGCATCCAGTGCCTTTCCCCACGTTATATCACAGTAGTCTCGGCCAACCGAGGCAAACTGCTCAGTGAGGCTAAGTTGGGTCTCCTTCACCCCCAGCGTGTATGCTGCCTGTCTCTCGGCCTCCACTGCTTCCTTGGCTAACTGGACATTCTTCTCGGCCAGTAAGGCAGCTTCCTTGGCCTTTTTGAGCTCAGCCTTAAGCCCCTTCACCACCTCCCTCTCTGTAGCCAAGTTGATCTCAGCCATGTGTAGTTGTTTATGCTGCTCTTTGGCCTGTTTTTCAGCAGTTTTCAAGCCAGCATCAAGATTGATCCTCTAGTTGGTCATATCCTTGAATTGCTCAGATAGGTGAGCATATTCCTCCTTTAAGCTACCCAAAGACCTTTCGGCCTCAAACCGAGAGTGGGCCTCCGCTTGGGCTTCAATGTATGTCTTTTTGTTCCACTCTTCAGCCATAAAGACTTGTTGGGTAATCTGCGTAGCAAAAATGATAAAGTTAACATAAAGTAAAGCAACATCCTCAAGTGAAAAAATGGGTTAACTCACTTACCATGGCTAAATCCCTCTTTAGGGACGAGAAGAGTTCCTGCTGGCTGAAGCGCCGGTAAGACTCCATGTCTCGAGGGAGGAGCAGTGGCTGCTCCAAAGCCTCGGCGACAAGGCCTGCCCTCCCTCCATCATAATTCCTTAGGGAAGTTTCCCAATGAATAAGAGCGCCATCCAATTCTAACCGAAGGGACCAAGTGCGAGGTCCTCTGCACACATCAGCAATAAGGACCTCCTCTCGGCTCTCAGTGGATGAGGCCCTCTTGCTCCGGTGGTCTTTCACCACCTTCTGCTGCTTGGTCCCTTTTTGCAGAACCACCTCCCCTTCTTCTAGGGCCACGAGGGGCCTTTTCTTCCTCAGATCTGACAGTGGCTTCAGGCCGAGATCAGGGGCTTGAGGGGGTGGTGGAAGAAGGTTCACAGCCGGTTGGGATGTACTAGTCCCCTTGGGCTCGGACTTCTTCCCCCTATTCTTCATCAGGCTCTTTAGATCAGCCATATCCTTCTCTTCCGAAGAGTCCTCGAGAAGAGCAGTTATTAGTACAGTAGGGTGGACAACAGACTGCCTGTCAGCCTCCTCTTCGGCGTCAAGAACTGTTATCACGTCAACCTCTTTCGAAACTTCTCCTTCGAATTTGAACTTATCTATCTATTCCTCAAGTGAGGAGGTTGAAAAGGCAACTCCTTCACCTGCTGCTTCTGGCTCGAGAGGAACCTGTTGAATGGGCTGGAGGAGCAAGGGTACACCTTGCGGATTGGGATATGGCACTGGCGCAAGGTCGAACGGAGCCAAAAAATCCTTTCGGGCAACGTCTGTACGATTGATACGGTAGTCCCCCTGCCTTATCGCGTTGCCGACTAGCTGAAAATCCTTCAGTTTCGCTGGGTACCCAAGGATGAGCGGAACCGATCGGAGTTGCCCGTCTTCGCTTACGAAAATCTCTGAGCATAGCAGGTAATTGAGGGCAGCAACGTTTGTAAGGCTGAGCCGAGGGCAAATGTGGTCTTTATCTGTTAGTATTATAGCAAAACTTAGTCAGAGGCTTGAAAGGAATAAAAAATGTATCATAATAAATAACAATAATAAAATTCAAAATTACTGGAAAGTGGAGATCCTAAATCTACTGTCAGTAAACGTAAATCTATGATATTCTACCTGGTTCTCCTAGCCTGGTCGGGCAATGAGGGCCGTCATGCCACACGCCCGAGACGATCACATAGTCGTCTTTCATCCCTTTATTAGATTTGGGAAGGCAAGAGACGAGCCTAACCACGTCGAACCAAGATTTGAGTTAATATCCTGCCCCTTTTTGGCTATGGCACTCATACATGTGTACCACATCGAGCCAGGTGAGGCCCAACCCTAGATGGCGGTTCAGATCCTCAACTGCTCCTAAGATCCTAAATATGTTGGGTGCACATTGGTCAGGGCTAAGCCTATGGTTTTTAAGATAATTACTGGTAATGGGACCCATAGGGATGGTCATCCCCCCTTCTAGAAAGGCGATGATGGGGATGACAACTTCGCCGGTCTTTCGATCTGTTAGTATTCTTTCCGAAGAGCAATACATCAGACCCACATCTTGAGGTATACGGTATGTCGCCTTAAACTCCTCTATTTGGGTGGGGCTATCTACCAGATACTGGAATCTACCCATTGCAATTAGACAAAAAGATGGAATCACTAAGTGAAGTGACTAGAGGATGATTATTCGAAAGCCGAGGAGGTTGGTCGAAGAGGGAAATGAGAGGTTCAGAAGTCGAAACTTACGTAAACCAAATCGAAATGTGATCCTTGAACTCGCAGAAATATTCTTACGGATTCTGAAAAGGAGTTAGGACCGGTGATTGGGAGAACTTGAAGGATTCGAATGCTTGAGTTTGTTGAGTGCTCTAAGAGTTTGCAAAGTAAAGAGGAAATAACTGCCTCTGAAGCTTTATAAAAAGGGACAGGTGAAAGGGCAGGAGGCATCCCGCTAACCTTTGAAGAAGAACCACGTCCATTGGATCAATATCCCACCGTTGGATATAATAGACAAAATGGCGCCTGGAGTAATTAATAGTGCCTTGGGAATATTGAAACGACAGCAACAATAATGAAGCGCTTGCATCTATGCTCACGCACGTGTATTTCCAGATATTTGTGTCTCTTTCCAAGCTTTTATTTAGTGATAAATCAAAATCCTATTTTTCCTCCTCGGATGCGAGGGAAAAAATAAAATTTTGAGGGGCTATTGTGAGGGGTGAAAGTCCAGCCTAATGTATTGGGCCTAGGGCCCTATTCGAAGACTACTAGATGTCTGAAGAGAAGAAAATATCTGGGAAAGGGTCCATGCGGAAGAATCATACCTGGAGATGAATGAGGGATGCATTCCGAAGAGGTCGTCAGTTGTCCGAAGAGGTCTTCCTCCTCGGATACGAATATTCTTGATCAATCAAATGTGTGGAGGGTCAGAATGATCTTCCTAACGGTTCCAATAACGAAGATAAACTCTGGGCATGTCTGGAGATGATAAGAACGAAGAAATATTTAAAGGGAAAAGCTACTACAACCGTGTTTAATGCATTACAGCTACTTTTCTGGCCGCATTTATATGGAGAAGACCCCTGAACAGTGTAATCTCAGCTACCACCACTCACAGAAAACTAAAAGAAGGCTTGACATGACATATACTCAAGTGGATGCTTAGATGAAGACCAAGTAGACGATGAAGATGAGGGGTGAGGATGCTATATAATGGGAAGGAGCCTCTGATGAAAAAAAAAAAAAAGAGCGAGAAAGAAGAGAAATACGATTTTACTGTAGCTCTAAGCATTGTAACCATCTTTATTCAATAAAAATATCTTCGGACATTCATTAGGTCAATTGTTCAAGCCTGATTGCATGTTAATTCATCTTTAGCTATCTTAGTTAGTCACTGTGTGATTCACAACTAGCCTAGCTCTTTCACCCACTCTCTACAAATTTATTGTTCTGGGTTCAGTGGGCTCATAATCCATATCTCTTGGGCTTGAGTTACAAATCCTGACCCTACAATATATATATATATATATATATAATTGTTTAAAATTACAATAAATATTAATTATTTTCATATGATCTAAACAACAAACAATATTTTCTAACTTATTTTCCAAGTCATAACTAAATGCAGGAAAACTAATAAAGTTTTTCAGAAAATGTTAATTGAAAATGTTTTCCGATAAAGAATATTTATAATCTTCCCTTCAAGGGAAAAAAATGTACCCCTAAAAACTCTATGAATAAATAGTTAGCACACAACTAGTAGTAAGTATGCAATTTTTGAAACTAGAAAAGTTAACAAAGATACTAATCTTTGTTTGGAAAGACGAAGTTTTGCTTAGAGTAAGAAAGTGATTGATAGAAAAAATAAATTTAATTACCGAAGTGGAACCCATAGTTTTATCAATAGAGACTCATTTTTCTCTATTCTTTTAATGTCAAGATATAAACAAGTTCTTCACACTAAAAAGGATTTATAAGATTACACCAAAAAAAAAAGAAAAAAAAAAGAGGATTTATAAGTTTGAGATTTCAATGGACAAAAATTAAAATTTTGAAAGAATAACAAACTTTTGACTTCTACTTTGTTTTCAAGGACTTGAAAAATGATTCTTCGGAATAATTTAAAAGTGGAGTTATCAAACACGTTATAGACAAAACTATTTTTTTATGCAATCAAGATTCACAATAGCTTATAGGATAGGATCCATAGGGGGGAAGTGCATAAAAAATTTTCAACTTTTTTGTGGAGGTAGTGGTATAAACGAATTTTAGTCTAAACAAATATTTAGACAACCTTTTATCTGTCCAGTAAAAGTTGTAGAGGAATGCCCTACAAAAGTTGGGTATTGTGCTTTTAGAAGGCAAACACACGGTTCTCTTTATGAAAAGCCAATGAATGCTTTGTGGTCTTTCTTGGACTACCCACAGGGGCATGGGCTTTCTTAAGGTTCTTTCTCTTTAGTTGACCCGGTTACGACTCATGTCTACATATGAGAATTGTTGTCATTTTATGTATGGATTATCTAATTTTTGAACCCGGTTTATATAAAAAATCAACTGATGTTCTTATTTGTTGATAATGAGCAGTCATCATAAAGTGAATACCATAAATTGAATTTTTATTTGAGCATTAGAATTCATAGTAGGATGAACTTGTTAGAATTATGTGCCCTCAAAAACAATACTATGCATTTTTATTTTCACATTCATAACTTTTATAGGTATATTTCATTGTTTAAATGTGGCATGTGATGTCACCACTGTGGGAAAAATCATGTTAATGGTTAAGGAACCAAAGACAGGGAGTAATAATTTTTCATAGATTATTAAATTGTTTTAGGCTATGGATATTAATTGAATATTACCACTGAAGCATACACTTGTTGTGCTGCTATATGATAGGATGATTTACTCCATCATTGAGGTAGTGACTTTAAGCAAACAAGTGGTTGTAATGTAACAAGTACATACTCTGAATTGGATCTGATCAAGGACACTTTATGGAGCGATCACTATTAATTAAAAGGTTGTCCTATCACAATTTTTCTATTGTCCTCAAACATGAGGGGTTTTTGTATATTTATTTATTATGCACATGACTTCGACAATGTCAACAGGTGATGCCAATTTTAAAGGCTATATACAGACACGTTGGGTTATTTGTGTAATGAGTAAAATATATAAATGCTCAACAATGAATCCATCAGTCTCTAAAGAAGATAGTATATGAAGTTGGACTCAGAACAAAAACCGGCCGGTGACATTTTTCAAAACAATGTTTTTCATATATATAATATTGTATATATATATATATATATATATTTAAAGAGTTTTTAAAGATATTTTGGAGTCCAATAGAAATTATGAAATCAAGAAATTAAGGGTTACATAAGTTAGGGACATGATAGTGATATTAATCCAGTCCTAGTGGCTTGTGAGAATATAGTATGGTGGAAGGTCATAGATATAAATTGTAAGTAATGAGACCTCATTTGTAATTCTCTAATCTTCAGGGGATAATTGCAATGTGTTGATGGATATTATTGCAATATGTAGAAGTTCAGATATTTCCTTGATATGGTTGAGAAAATTAAGGAATAATTTTGGAAAGAGTTTCAAGATAAGTCAATAACGTTCCAAAAGGTTATTGATAAAATCCTATGGCTGAAGACTAGGATCCCTAAGGATCCCACGTCCAATCTCTCTCTAGGGTTTTAGAAGTCTACAATAAAATAAGATTTTATAATATCATATTTTGTGGTTGGCCATCAGAAATACTGAGTGATACTGCAGTCTTCTGAAAACTCAAAAGAAATAGAGAGAGAGACGTGAATACCTTAGGAGGCAACACGCTTGGGTTGCTAAGAGAGGTACGCAATTTTTGTTCTATTTAGAATCCAAGGTTGTGTGGTTCAATGATCTTTAAATGAAAATATGATTTTTTTTTTTTTTTTTGGTTTTATATTGGTTCCGCAAAAGTTTTCAGAACTTTCTATTGGCATGAAGAAAAGTTGAAAGTTTGAAACCCCTTAACCTTTATAACTCAGGCAAATGATAATTGAGGTTACCTAGAAAGAGCTGGAATTCACCTTCTGAGCCTTTAAATTATGCTAGTAAATTATTCAATCATAGAAAGATTGCATTGAAATAAATAGAAAGAAACTTTTCCCTGAAGGGTCCCTTAATTCGATAGTGGTCGTGGTGGGTATATTACATTTTCAGTTGATTAATTTTCCGAACACCAGACTATTATGCTATACCAAATATCAAAAAATATATATCTCTTGAAAAATTATTTTCTATTTTCCAACATAAGTTTTATATTAGTGTTGTGAGTACTTAAAAAAAAAAACATTACAACTACAATGCCTGCAACTCATTATACAATGTCTTAAGCTCGACTCTAGAAAAAAAATATTGGTTTAATAAATAGATTAGATCCACTAGTAGATGCCAGAATATGAAACCAATTAATTTTATAGTTCATATTAGATATTAAATATATAAATATGTATTTAGTGTTATATCATTTAAAAATTTTAAAATAACATAACACCATTTATACTCTTAAGTATACAAATGATATCTTAATTGTTGAAATTGACTCTTTTTTTGTTTGGAATGGAACATAGAAGAATTTCTTTTAAATACAATTTGTTAAATTATCAATTGTCCCAGAAGTTTAAACTATTAGGATATGGTAAATTTAATCATTTAACTAATACTTCTAACACTCCTTCTTACACGTAGGCTGAAACTACCTTTTAATGAGTGAGACCTAACATGTGAAAATTTAAATGGGAGGTAGAGTGAAGGAGATAAGGATCGAACTCAGGATCTTATGCTCTGATACCATATTAAATTACCGATTATCCCAAAATCTTAAGCTATTAAGATATGGTAAATTTAGGTTGCATTTGAGATTAGAGTTTAAAGTCAGCTTATTTACTATTTAACTTATTTTTCCTACTATTCATAGGTCCCACTGCACTTTTTGATATTATTCATGGGTCCCATTATACTATTTTGGCTAGTTTTTACTTTTATCTACAGTATTTTCAGCAGAAAATTTTCCGTTTCAGTTAAATAAGTTGTTCCTAAATGGACACTTAATTATTTAACCAATACTTCTAACACAATTACCTTTCATCTATAAATCCATATATGGGCTATTAGTATGTTTGTTCAAGCATCCAAAATAGAACGAATCTCACAAAGAATTTGACTGGATTCAATGAAAATGACAATTTCATCAAGGATATTTTATTTATAAGTTATTAGGTGTGCGTTAGGCTCTAGCTTAAAAAGCCAGTTTATCTTACTATTTAACTTATTTTTGCTACTATTCATAAGTCTCACTGCACTTTTTGGTACTATTCATGAGTCTTACTATACTATTTTAGCTAATTTTTATCTTTATCTACAATACTCTATGGTGTTGGGTCTTTTATGATGATAAATCCCTAATATGGCCTTAACATGGCTTAATTTCGTTCATTATTGAGAAATTGGCTTTTATTGAACTTTGTGAGCCTGAGTTAATCAATCTTGTTGACTGGCTTCAGGTGCCGAGTGTAGCTGGTTTTGTGGACTGAATTATGTAAATTTTACGGCTATAATAATGGATTTTTGGCTTTGTCTATTTTTCGAGATAAGTATGATCAAAATCCAAAATTGTGCAAAAAATGTCCTACCTATAAAGAAGTTTTAAGAGATCTTTAATTTTATTTAGTAAACAACTTGTGATTGAATGACAATTGGATCTCCTTATCCCCGAGTATTTTTTTTTTTTTTAAGGAGTTTCAACCTATAGCGTTTACTCCTGATAATACTTTTTATCATCAAACGAAGACACTAATTAGTTTTTGGCGTAGACAGAGATTAAACCCTAAATCTCTTATTCAACCATCAGAGACTTTACTAATTGAGTTAACTAGAACCTCAGATCTCTTATCCCCGCTTTATTAGATAATTTGAGGTCAACTTGGAGGTTTAATTAGAGGTCCATTTTCCACCAATTGCTCAATTTAGAGAATTTTTGTTAATGCTATATTGAAGAAATTTATTTCAACAAAAAACCACATGCCCATTACATGAAAATAATCTCTTATACAACACTCTCTCTGTAATTTTATTATCACTTCATATCATGCTTTAAAACAAAATTTTCTCTTTTCCATTGAATGAGAACCACATATAATCAATCCACACTTCCTAGATTTCAATCAAATTCAATCTCAAGAATCATATATACGTAGAATCAAGTTATGGCGCCTAAGAAACTTTACCCAAGTTTTAGCCATCAAATAATTCCTACACATAGGTCACATAATAGTGCAAGAGTTCTGGTTGTAACCCGCGACTTCATATGCATAATATGGCGCATTGGGTTGATAATAATATGGTACACCAGCTTGATAGGTTGGCCAAACCAATGATTGTATTCCAGATTCACTGGGTTTGGTCTCTTGCTTTGGTTTTTCCCCCTCAGTACTGACTGGCGAGACACTTGTTAACTTAGCATATCCAACTTTCTTCCTCAGCAAAGATGTCAAGTTGACTGAATCAATGTCATCCCCAACGACAACAATCTGACTGCTGTTGTTACAAACCCAATTGATCCAATTGAGTTTGTTGGTTGCTTCGAGGGAACCAAGACCTCCTAATTGATAAATAGACTACTTCGAGGGAGTCTAGACCTCCAAAGTGAATATTCACTCAATAATAATATTTTCCAGTCCCTTTATTAATCAACATCAAGCCATATAAATAGATGACTTTACAAGATAAAGCTGACATTTAAATTCAAAAGAAACCTAATCTTTATCTACTACAAGTAGATAAGATTTATTCAAATACTAAGCTAACAATTTATCCTATCATTATCTAATAACCCAACTCTTAATAAAATCTTAAATAAAAAAATTAAATAAAACTAGGCACGTAACATTCCTCCTCCCTTGAAATCAGCCCTTGTCCTCAAGGGCTTAATCTGAAAATTATTGTTGCATATGAGCTCAATCTTTCCAAGTTGCATCTCACATACTTGATCACTTCTTGGGCTTGCAAGGATCTTAGGACTAGGCACCTGCAGTAAGCTTTTTGTTACTGCAAAACTATCTTTAACCCGATTTAAAAGTTGTTGCATGCTTGAATTGTGTGAAGGTGGAATGATTTGATTTTGTGGAGCTACAATGGCCTTCTTATCTTCAAGTTTGCATTGCCCATTACTTTCCTTAGTTAGCTTCTCTTCTTCATAGAGAGCCAAATTCCTCTCTTTGGTTGCGCCTTGCCCATCATCCTCTTTAGTTGGTATCTCTTGTTCATATCTAGCCAAACGCAAGGATTTGCATATCACTTGCATTTTCTTGATACTTTTCATTTGATCAACTGCTAGAGATTGTATCTCTTTCAGTTTATCCATGCATTCTAACAATTGTTCCTTCACGCATTCCAACAATTGTTTCTTCATGCCTGGCTCTGATACCAATTGTTACAAACCCAATTGATCCAATTGAGTTTGTTGGTTGCTTCGAGGGAACCAAGACCTCCTAATTGATAAATAGACTACTTCGAGGGAGTCTAGACCTCCAAAGTGAATATTCACTCAATAATAATATTTTCCAGTCCCTTTATTAATCAACATCAAGCCATATAAATAGATGACTTTACAAGATAAAGCTGACATTTAAATTCAAAAGAAACCTAATCTTTATCTACTACAAGTAGATAAGATTTATTCAAATACTAAGCTAACAATTTATCCTATCATTATCTAATAACCCAACTCTTAATAAAATCTTAAATAAAAAAATTAAATAAAACTAGGCACGTAACAGCTGTCCTCACCTTGTAGAGACACAGATTCCACGCCTTAAGCACCCAAAAGAAAAAACAATTTGACCATTAGTTTTAAATTCCCAATCAATTCAATGATCAGATAAAAGACATAAAAATAAGTACCTTGTAGACCAACTGCAATCTGCATGGCCTTGGACCGAGCATTTTTTTGGCCATTATTTAAGGTGACCCTGATCACTACCTTTTGCTGCAATAAAGTTTAGAAGTGTCAATTAATGACATAAAAATGCTTGGGAGTACATAAGGAACAGAACTTTTAAATAATTGTTCAGCATGGTATTCATTATTACCTTCATTTTCCTCGTGAGAGAGTTCAAATTCTTATCAGGGAGCTGCAGGGTGCTTTGTTTAGCTTGCTAATTCTGGGTGTTGTTGCTTAATGTCAGAAAGAAACAAAAAGAAAGGGATATATTATCTTCGCCAGAGAGTTCAAAATCTTAGCGGGGAGCAAAGTGTGTTTAGGTAGCTAGTGTCGTAGCTTAATATATATAGGCGTAAGTTTAAGTTCACTGTTACACTAATTGTTTATCATGTCCAGAAAGTATGGTCAACTACCTTTTTTTTTTTTTGCTAACCTTGTATGGTCAACTACTTAATGAAGCTTGCACGCGGTTTCTTTATGAAACCCAAATAATTGAATGGTATGCCTGACTTATAGTTGACGAGGTCAAATTCAAATATAAGGACTGCCATCATTTGTGGACTGTGAAGTTTGATCAAGATCAAACAAAATTTTGAAATGAATCCAGTGTAACCGGACTGAATCCGGTATAAATAATAACATGTCTAAGAAAAGCGCTATTTTACACTTTCTGCACATTTTTTTTTTTCAAAGAAAAAAAAGTAACTCATGTCATATTGAATGGTAACATTACAAATTTTTTTTTTTTTTTTTTTTTAAAGTTAAATTGTGATAGAGTTCTACTATGATAAGTTGTCACATCACATGATAATCCTTTTTCTTTTTCTTTTTTTAATTTTCATTTGTTTGTCTTTTTAGACAAATAATAACATACTTTTATACATTACAATAATTTTATCATATTTATTAATTACTGAAATTGCATTGAACTCTAACTCCGTAATAAACATTTGTGGAACTGGTGAATGACTCCTATAACTTTAAGTAGAAAAAGTGTTACGTCTACAATGTTTTCACAACGAATTCTATGTGATAAATTATTATTTGTTTTAATTTAAATCCACCACTGAAATTACTTTTTTTTCTGTTAGTAATAATTAGGTAAAAAAAATTTGTTGTGAAAATATTATTAGACACAACATTTCTCTTTTAAGTATTATTCTTTGTCTAACGAGAGCAATGCTACCAACACAACTACTTTTGTTATACATCCGTCATAATTAATCTGCCAACCTTATGGAAAATTAAAGCAAAAGCACTTTTTCTTTTTCAATTTAAAGCAATTAGACCTAAAACAAAAGCTTGTGATGATATAAAGAAAATTAGTTGAAACTTCTCTATTATTAAATCTATCTTTGTAATGGAATGACGAGCATCACGACATGACTCAATTATTGGACGTGTTCCTGCTTCCAACTTGAAAGCTCAAAAATGTGTTGAAAACATAAGAGCAATTTAGACCCCCAATTAAACTTACGGCTTGATAGATTTTACACTAACTTAAGACTAAGTGCGGAATAGTGTAAAAGTGAGCGGATAAACAAATAAGCTACTCTAGTCCATAAACTAAGCAACACAGCAGTATAATGGAATAAACAAGAGTAGGGAAGAAGGATGGAAACACAAAAAACACCGAGACGTGTTCTCGAAGAGGAAACAGAAGAACTCGGGGAAAAACCTCTCCGCTGCCATCCAAGCGGAAATCGATCCACTAGACAATCAGTTGGGATACATGGGTTAGCAAGAGACCCTCCAAGCCTAATTTACCCGATGTACCTAAGCCCTCCAAGCTCCTACTCCAACAAGGCTTCTCGGAACCGTGTCTTGTCTAGCACTCCGGATCCCGCAACAAGCTCCATGTTGCATCTGCCATTCCAGGCTTCTTCCAATGCTTTCCAGCAGCACCAAAACGTCTCACAGCACTCTCAAAGGGTGTGGCAAGTGTTTGAGCTATCAACCTCTCAATGGTGTGGAAATGGAGAGGGAAGGGTTGAGGAGATACCACAAGCAAGTGTATAGAGAAAGGTGGGGATGACAATTTCTAATTCACAATGTGTTTGGCTAGGGTTTTTCTCTATGAAGCATACCTCAACATTTGTGGGTAATGAGGGTATATATAGGATAGGCACAGAAAGTGTGAGTCATTCAGTACAGGCTGGTAGAACAGATAGCCTCGCGGGTGTCTCGCGGGAAGGCCTTACCCGCGAGATACTTGCGAGACACAACTGTCTCCACCTGGCCTGACTCTTAGCATTCCAGCATATGCAGGATACATGCTTCACTTCGCGGAAAGCTAGATCGTGACATACCTGCAAGAATCCTTCAGCCTCCAAATGCTTGAGTCTTCACAAACTCTCTCTATCACACAACCCTTACAACAAATCCCACAATAAATACAGGGTATAAACGGTTGATAATAATTACAATCAAATTTGGCACGGAATAACAACCAACAAAATACATAGTTGTAAATAACAACTTTACAATCTCCCCCTTTGGCTATTCCGTGACAAAACCCTAAAACAGACTCTAGACTTAAACGTGAGTTTGGGAACAAAGGCAAAACTCACTCACACCTAATTCTAGATTCTGATAAGCTCTTGAAACATATGAACAAGTAACTCCTGAAACACAACAACAAAATAATATCATTGAATGCAGAAAAACATGAAAAACATATGGAGCAATAATAGCATGATCACGCAAAAAGGAATTAAAACAATAGACCATGGCATGATCAAACAAGCAATCACTTACGCAAAAGTGATCACTATGCTCATTCACACAAGGAATGACCATCCGGACATGCAAGGTGATAAGCTCAAATGAAGAGTATCATTTGCAAGTCCAACACTTAACCAATGCGAAATACACGAAGTATTTGCATCTAGGAACAATCCTACTAGGGCACAAGAGTGATGTACTGAAGTAAAATGTATGATATTAAACAACAAGTACACAAGCATAAAGGCTGCATAAGCAAGGTACTGCATATGCATGGCACAAACCATAAAAGCCTACAAAATATGCAATGAAACAAACCCTTAAAGCTTACAAAAGCAACATGGGTACATGTAAGATATGCTACAAAGCATAGAGAATATCACAAAGGAACTACTGAAATTATACTAAAATAAAAACAAAGTATCAAAGTTTAAAACATAAGCAGTAAGCATAAAACATCAAACATAGGAACTGTTGGCTTCTTCTCCCCCTATCACCATACTCCCCCTATCAATGACATCATCTCCCCCTTTTTGTCATGGAATAGCTAGTCTTTCTCCTCTTGCTTCCATTGAATTTTGTCCAACTGAGTTTGGAGTGATGTGAACTGTGAATCAAGACGTCGGTGGTGAGCGTACATGATAGTTGCCAACCTGGACATCTTTGTACTCAGCTCTTGAAGAGCAGCGGAGATATTATTGAACTGTTCATCATAGGTACGAGTTGTAGAGCTCGAGGTTCCCGACGGTGCATGACTTTCTTGCTTGGTGTTCTTCTTGGTGTGGCTCATACTCGCATGGAGAGATCGAATGTTAATTGGACTTGGTCTTGTATATGGACACTCATCTTCCAATGGACGGACACCTTTGAGCTTCAAAATCCTTGAAATAAGGCGACAGAAAGGAATACAATTCCTTGAAGCAGTCCGGTCAACTGTTTTCGCCAAAATGTGAAAAATATGAGAGCACACATCAATCTCTACATCAGTGATCAGATCATTCAAAAACAATGCTCGACCAAGATTCATATATCCGGTGCTGGACAAGGGATAGAGATTGCTACACATGATCATTGAGAGAAGTCTTAATTCGGGAGACAGGGATGCCACATTGATTGACTTCCTATTTGAGGAGAATTCCAAATTGGCTCCTAAAGACTGTTTGAGATACTCTTCATCTGGGTTCAGCTCATCATATACCAGCGGTATGGGGAGAATTGGCCGGTTAATGTGGAGAATTTCTGCCAAATACATTGGTGTGACAGAAAAACTTTTTCCTCGAACCCAACATTTTATTTCTTCTCCGACGATAGTGGCATTGGCATAGAATTCCTTAACCATGTTATCGTATGTATCCTCGAGAGTTGAAAGCAGATAATTCCAATCTTTCGTGGCAAACCAAATGGGTATATTTGTGTCCCTGAGTGATGGCTGATCAACGCCCCTTTCAACTAGTAAGGGAGCATCCCGAAAGAGGTTCTTATAGGATTCAAAAGCAGCATAAAACCTAAACAAGTCAGGATCAAAAGTTCCCGTTGAAAAACGAGCTCTCTTTGGTCTAGGTGAATCGGCATCGACATCAATGATCGGCTCTTTCCCTTTGTTGCTGCCACCTTTCACAACTGAAGTTTTGAATGGAGACATCTATGCAACAGAACACACAAAAGAACCAGGAAACATGTGTACAACACACAACACAGACCACAGAATTTTATTAGAATCAAGTTAGTTCAAAATAAAAATAAAAAATTGCATAGAACAAGACATACTCAACTCCAAACAATATGCTGAATGCAAAACACAATGCAAGAAACTAAGTAACTGTGCATGTGTGTGCATATGTGTGTTTATGCATGAGAGTGTAGCAACAGATGCATGAGGGGTGCCTAGGTGTGTGCCTAGTGTGTTCAACATGGGCAAAGAGTATGAAGCATATGACCAATGTCCAAACTGAGTGAAATATCGTCAAACAAGTGAAAACCCATAGATTGAAATCACTTGATTCCAATTGGCACAAAAAAATGTCACTCGGACATTTTGTCAAACACCTAGCATTCACAAATGTACTCTAAGTATGAACAATGCATGAACATGGTGAAATCATGCCCAAAATACATTTCAAAATGCCACAGGGGGCCAACACAGAGGCACAAACAGCAAATGGGACACAGCCCAATCAAAAGATTTGACAAAAATCACCCAATTTAGAAAAACATTCAAATTTTTGAAAATCCCCAAATTTTTGAAACCCTAACGAAAATACTGCATAAACTAAGAGAAACTTGAAGGAAAATGCTTTAGAAGACATACCTTGAAGTTGACAATGTAGAAAAGATGCTTGAAAATGATGGGTTTTTATAGAAATTGAATTTGGGTTGAAAAGGGTTAGAGAGGGGTTGAGCGAGGGAAAAGAAAACATGTTTGAGAAACTGTCACATCTGCTACATATAAAGTGAAAACACACGTTTTTCGCGGGTTAGGGAGTAGCGAAACAGTCGCGAGACAGTCGCGAGAACGACCACTGAAGCACAAAACTTTCACGAGAAGCTTCTAGGTCGCAGAACAATCATGAGGCAGTCGCGATACCTTCTGTCTGAATTTTGAAAAATCCAATTTTTGGCAAACAGCATTTCGCGAGAAGCTGTTGGTCGCGAGACAATCGCGATACAGTCGCGATAGGTTCTGTGTGACATGATGAAACCTCAAGCCCTTTTCGTGGGAAGCTCTAAGTCGCGAGCTTCTTGCGAAACAACCCCTGAACCAGTTTTTGAAGAAAAAACACAAAAAAATGCATTTTGAACAAAAACACAAGTTACGAAAGTATAAAAACACTTTCAAAAACAAATAAAACACTCAAAAATCTTTTTGGGGTTGATCAATAAGTTCTTGAGTATTACACATCACATTTGAACATATACAATCACACAAATGAGATAGGCATTGATTGAATCAAGGTCTTATGTGTTGTGTGTGAGTATCAAATGTGAAATAGTCCTTAGACCAGAGCGAAGCTTCAATGATCAATTCAATCGAGTCATACACAACTGATACGAAATCAAGTGGACTATCTCCATTATAGAAATGAGTATATATGACCTCCCACACATTCAATACATAACTTAGAAGCTTTTCATTTGGCTTCTACAAAAGGCATAACAATTGGTCCATTTATTTTGTTTGGACAAAAAAAAAACGTCTCATTTTGAGATTGGTGCTTGAAATTTATGATATTTCAACATTGATGATTAGCCTTTGGCTTTTTGAGCACCATACAAAACACATTAAGAAGAGTCGCTTTCCATTTTTCCTAGTCGAATATTAGTGTGTGCGACAGGCTTTTGCAACTCAATATCTCTTTTCATTTGGAGATTTACATTTGGTGAGCTCTTTTAGCAAAACATAAAAATAAAGTGGGAAGAGATATAGACACAAGTCAATGCAAGTATCAAGACCAACAAGACTATTGATGGTTCTCAAAAAAAAAAAAAAAACAAGACTATTGACCAATCATTCATGACAAGCTTGAAGATCTATTTACAACAGTCACACAAAGTGTTCAAGATTTCTTCCACATAGAAAAGAGTGCATACATAACAAGCCAAGATCGTAAATGCACTACGCCATTAGTACGAAGGTACTAGGCCCAAACTCACATGTGACATACACAAAACAAGTGATCAAACTTTTGAGATTTTTCAATTTTTATGGGTTTTTGAATTTTTTGAACACACCCAAAACAGAACAGTAAGATCAACATAAAAACAACAGGAACAAACCAAAGCAGATAAAAGAAAGATTTCTAGAAACTAAACATGTGGAACCACAACAACAAGTGTGCAACAAAGAGTAGTATAGGTTCACATAAGAGATAGAGTTCAGGGAATGATACCAACACCGATGGTTTTACACAGAGATTCAAACTTTGGTCCATCTAGAGGTTTAGTAAATATGTCTGCCTTCTGATTCTCAGTGTTGATGAACTCCAAGTACACAGTCCTTTCCTCCACCAAATCTCGAATGAAATGATACCGAATCTCGATATGTTTTGATTTCGAGTGTTGAACTGGATTCTTTGAGAAATTTATGGTACTTGTATTATCACAATATACACACATCATGTCTTGAGTGATTCCATAATCATGAAGAAGCTTCTTCATCCATAGTAATTGAGCACAACAACTTGCAGCAGCAATGTATTCAGCTTCGGCTGTTGATAGAGAGACTGAATTCTGCTTTTTGCTCATCCATGACACCAAGTTGTTTCCAAGATAATAGCATCCACCGAAAGTACTTTTTCTATCATCAATGCAACCGGCCCAATCAGCATCAGAATATCCGGCTAGGCATTCATTTGAATCTCTTGAGTACCAAATTCCATAATCAGAGGTGCCGTTTATGTAGCGGATAATTCTTTTGACTGCTGTTAAATGTGACTCTTTGGGGTCTGCCTGAAATCGAGCACAAACGCCTACACTGAAGGCAATGTCTGGTCTGCTAGCAGTGAGATATAAAAGACTGCCTATCATGCTTCGATAAAGCGTTGGATCCACTTCTATACCTGCTGCATCCCGACTCAGCTTTGATGAGGAGCTCATTGGAGTGGAAGTGTGTTTCTTAGAGTCTAGATCAAATCTTTTGACAAGATTTTTGGCATATTTCTCTTGAGATATGAATATCCCATCTTTCTGTTGTTTCACTTGAAGCCCTAGGAAATAGTTCAGCTCCCCCACCATACTCATCTCAAACTCCCTTTTCATTTCTTCGGAGAATTCATGGGCCAAATGATCAATTGTGGATCCAAAAACAATATCATCCACATATACTTGAGCAATTAGGAGAGACTTCTCATCTCTCTTTACAAACAATGTTCGATCAGCTTGTCCTCTTTTGAATCCACGATCCAACAAGTATGTTGTGAGATGATCATACCAGGCTCTTGGTGCTTGCTTCAAACCATACAGTGCTTTCTTCAATCTTAGCACATGATTTGGAAAGTGAGGATCCTGAAATCCCTTTGGATGCTCAACGAATACTTCTTCATTTAGAAAACCATTCAGAAATGCACTTTTCACATCCATTTGGTACAGTTTGAAATCCATAACACATGCAATGGATAGTAGAATTCGAATCGACTCTAATCTTGCTACTGGTGCAAACGAATCATCAAAATCTATGCCTTCCACTTGAGTATATCCTTGAGCTACCAACCTAGACTTGTTTCGAACTACCTCACCGTCTTCATCAGTTTTGTTCTTGAAGATCCACTTGGTGCTGATGACATGGGTATCTTTGGGTCTTGGAACCAACTCCCATACATCATTTCTGACAAACTGATCTAACTCTTGATGCATAGACTCTATCCAATTTTTGTCTCTAAGAGCTTCCTCTACCTTCTTGGGTTTGAATTGAGCAAGATAACAATTGTACGTTACATGATTCGCACTGTATTTTGGTTCTTTTCTCAACCGAAGTCCCTCATTTACGTCACCAATGATATTACTTGATGGATGATTAAGAATTACCCTTGATAACGGTCTCTTGGAGTTAGAAGGTTCTTCATCTCGAGAGATCGGAGGTTGAACTTCCGGAGGGGTGGGAGGGTTAGAAGGCCCTTGTGTTGATCTAGTCTCCCTCCTTGGTATAGGGGGTGTGGACTCTTTTTCCGGTGATTCTTTCTCAATCTCATCATCTTGTGACATGTTGTCCTCAACCTCCCCTTTCTTCAGGTTCGATCCTTCACCATCATCCCTTTCCTTTTCAGATATGGTATCATCAATGACCACATTTATTGACTCCATTACCATCTTAGTGCGCTTATTGAACACCCTATACGCTCGGCTATTTAATGAATAGCCTAGAAATATCCCTTCATCACTTTTAGCATTAAATTTTCCAGGATTCTCTCTATCATTGAGAATATAACATTTGGTCCCAAATATTCAGAAATATTTCACCTTCGGCTTCTTTTCTCTCCAAATTTCATACGATGTCTTCTTCGTTCCTGCTCGGAAGTAAATCCTATTCCCAATGTGACATGAAGTGTTCACAGCTTCCGCCCAAAACTTCTATGGAACGTTTTTGTTGAGTAACATTACTCGAGCCATTTCTTGAATCACCCGGTTCTTCCTTTCAACTACTCCATTATGTTGTGGAGTCTTTGGGGCTGAGAATTCCTTCTTGATACCGTGTTCATTGCAAAATGCTTCAAACTTTGCATTTTCAAACTCTTTCCCATGATCACTCCTGATGTTGATGATAGGTACTCCCTTTTCATTCATCAATCTCTTGCACAATTTTTCCATCTTGTCACATGCTTCCGATTTCTCTCTAAGGAAGTCCACCCAAGAATACCTTGAAAAATCATCAACTATTACCATGATATACCGCTTTCCACCCATGCTTTCTGTTCTTGTAGGACCCACTAAATCCACATGCAGCAATTCTAAAGGACGAGAAGTTGCAACGACATTCACTTTAGGATGGCTTGACTTTGTTTGTTTTCCCAATTGACATGGACCACAAACATTCTTCTCAATTTTCCCAAACTTAGGTAGACCAACCACAGCTTCAAGCTTAGAGACTTTTGCCACTTGATTGTAATTTGCATGTCCAAGCTGTTGATGCCACAACTCCAAGAGGTTTACCCGAGCACTTCGACATGCTATGCTGGGTTTGGGAATAACCCCATAACAATTATCGGTGGTCCTTAGTCCCTTCAGAACTTGAACACCTTCTTCATTCAAGATTAGACACCCTTTCTTTGAAAATTGGACTGAGAAATCTTCATCACAAATCTGAGTGATACTTAACAAGTTCACTTTTAATCCCTTAATATACAACACATCAGTCAACAAAGGCAGACCCGGAATATCCACCGTTCCTTTTCCAAGAACTTGTGAATGACTACCATCTCCAAATGTCACAAATCCATCTTCCTTCTCTTTAAGAGTTTTGAACAAAGATTTTTCTCCAGTCATATGCCTTGAACACCAGCTGTCAAGGTACCACAAACATGAGTTAAACACTTTCAATGTGGTATGGACAAAAAGGCATGCATGAGAGAGACATTCTTGACCATCAAAGCAAGAATCATTTTTTCTTATTTCATTCAAGGATGAGTGAAGTTTCCTTTTTAAATGACCAATTTTATCACATAACTGTCTATTTCTTCTCTCAAATTCATAGACTAAGGACTTTGATTCACATAGGCTATTATGTATATCATGGTTCCTATGAACTAAGGATTTCAGCACGTGACTAAAAATTCTAGCATGTTTCTTTGATTTAAATAACTCTAAGAGCGCATTACTAGAACAGTCTTCAAATATGCTCATTGAGTCATTTTCACAAACACTTTTGCAATCCTTCATGGTGGTTTTACTAGAACACTTTACAAACCACACCAAGGGGTCTAGGATCACACTTAGGTATTAAAATCAGAGCAAGTGTACCCGCTCTGATACCAATTGAAAGCTCGAAAATGTGTTGAAAACACAAGAGCAATTTAGACCCCCAATTAAACTTACGGCTCGATAGATTTTTTACTAACTTAAGACTAAGTGCGGAATAGTATAAAAGCGAGCGGATAAACAAATAAGCTACTCTAATCCATAAACTAAGCAACACAGTAGTATAATGGAATAAACAAGAGTAGGGAAGAAGGATGCAAACACAGAAAACACTAAGACGTGTTCTTGAAGAGGAAACCGAAAAACTCGGTGAAAAACCCCTCCGCCGCCCTCCAAGCGGAAATTGATCCACTAGACAATCAGTTGGGATACATGGGTTAGCAAAAGACCCTTCAAGCCTAATCTACCCGATGTACCTAAGCCCTCCAAGCTCTTACTCCAACAAGGCTTCTCAGAACCGTGTCTTGTCTAGCACTCCGGATCCCGCAGCAAGCTCCATGTTGCATCTACCATTCCAGACTCCTTCCAATGCTTCCCAGCAGCACCAAAACGTCTCACAACACTCTCAAAGGGAATGGTAAGTGTTTGGGCTATCAACCTCTCAATGGTGTGGAAATGGAGAGGGAAGGGTTGAGGAGATACCACAAGCAAGTGTATAGAGAAAGGTGGGGATGACAATCTCTAATTCACAATGTGTTTGGCTAGGGTTTTTCTCTCTGAAGCATACCTCAACATTTGTGGCTAATGAGGGTATATATAGGATAGACACAGAAAGTGTGAGTCATTCAGTACAGGCTGGTAGAACAGATAGCCTCGCAGGTGTCTCGCGGGAAGGCTTTACCCGCGAGATACTCGCAAGACACAGCTATCTCCACCTGGCCTGACTCTTCGCATTCCAGCATGTGCAGGGCACATGCTTCACTTCGCAGGAAGTTAGGTCGTGACATACCCGCGAGAATCCTTCAGCCTCCAAATGCTTGAGTCTTCACAAACTCTCTCTATCACACAACCCTTACAACAAATCCCACAATAAATACAGGGTATAAACGATTAATAATAATTACAATCAAATTTGGCACGGAATAACAGCCAACAAAATACATAGTTGTAAATAACAACTTTACACTACTTTCCTGCTAGGAAGTTCTTACTCGTTTGGTTCATATCCTTTTTGAAACCAAACTTTTTTATTTCTAGAACATCTTCTTCTTCCTTTTTCTAAATGGAGGTTTTTTAAATAGTTTACTTCAAAGAACTGAATATATATATATATATATATATATATATAAAAAAGTTGTGCCAAATGAATACAAAAGATTTTTTTTTTTTAAAAAAAGGTTATTTTTTTGCTGCTAATAATAGGAAAACTTCATAAACTAAAAAACAAATATTCTTCTCAAAAAAATTATACATAATACAACAAGGCCTGAAATAAAAGCATATGATAAATTAAAGCTTTTCGGAGATCCGAAAAACCTAGGGTTACTTGCCCATTTTGCAAGAGCTTGGGTTGCTAGCCTTTAAGATCATAAACTCTTCTTAAAGCCAAAGCCCCTGCTTTATGAAAGTGTGACTATGCTTTTACCAACCCTCCTTGAGCATTTCAATTCTCGAGTCACTATTGCTAGTGTTGTTAGGATTAGTGTCCTAAAATCCTATTATACGATACTGTGTATAACATAATGTATGACATTATGTTATAAATAATGAAGTTGTTTTATTATCAAAAATAATGGTAACATAAATATTTGCACATTATCATATAGTCCTTGAGATACATAGTATGTGATTTATGTGATTTAGTCACAGAAGATATAAATCATAAGTTCTTTATAAACTCAAAACCTTAATTCATAGTCGGTGATGAAATTGAGCATTTCATCTGTAAAGACTATAACGTGTCAACTAAGATGGTTTGTCTTGATCATAAAAGTAGAGACTTTTAGTTGATATGTTGATGTGTCTTAAGTGTATAGGACATATTGAACTGGACCGCTGTGAGATTAATTATTTTATTAACGATTATCAACTAAATAATAAATCTCACGACTTTCATTTACATAAACTCTTAATCCTGAGAGGATAGTGAACCCGATCATGAAATGTAGGCTGCTTTGATATATTAGGAGTGAGATCTAATTCAACGATCAAAACCTCAGTATGTTGGACAGCCACACGTAGTGTTAAAGGAATACATATTCTCAAGATGGAATTCATAGTCTCTTTGTAGAGATATAAAATATTCCATTGAAATAAGTTTAATTAGTTTGGTTATTCAGAGTATTAGGCCTAACCACTTTAGTAAAGAGTTACTAAAGTTTATATTTTATGAAATTTGATTTCATAAATATATATGAATAACTTAAAGGATTAAACCGGGTACTCAATGATCAAGAGATAGTAATTTTCAAAGTGGTAGTTATATATTATGACTTTGTATTACTACGAATATTTTCATGAATGAATTAACTATTTAGATAATAAAGTCTTGAGATTTAATTTTATTAATAAAGCCTAGAGTGTAATTATATTTACATAGTGGTATTAAATATAATTAATGGCAACTTTAGGCTTGTCAAGAGTTGACAGATAAGCCCGAAGCCCATTGAAGCTAGAGTTTTATTTGTCCCTTTAGTTCCATCCCAAGCCACACACTAAAGCCCAATTGAGTTGGTACAAAAGGTTAGCCTAATTAGATAATCAGTTGTTTATTTAATAAGAGTTATTAAATAAAGTAACTGCTTTTGACAGTTAAAAAACGTACGTACGATTAAAAGAGAAATATACAGTTTTCTCAAAACACATTCTCTCTTGAATAAGTGTGTACATAACTGATTGAAAGACCACACATCTTGGACATATTTGGAATTGGGGTGAAGATTAAAGGTCTTCCGAAGTTTGATCTTCTTTTGTTTTGAATTTCACTGCATCAAGGTATGCCTTTCTATTCTTTGTTTCTAAAATTCTAGATATTCCCTGTTATCTCACATGAATGAAGTAGATCCTTTTATTGCTTCCACTGTGGGTTTTGTATGAGATGCAAAACCAGTTTTTCCAACAAGTGTCACATAGTTGCTCCCAATTTTGCCATCACAATTTAGTTTAAGAGAAATGCTATGTTCACAATTTTTTCACAAAAACTCTTAAGTGGAATAATTAACTGTTATAGGTGGGCAAAAAAGTAATTTAAGTTGTAAATTCAAATTAAAACCAATAACAAATTACCAACTATAACTTTTTGTGAAAATATTGTGAATGTAGCATTTTCCTTTAGTTTCATCCTACATCACAAGACAAAGACAATTATCATTTAAGTCAAATAAATTTAACAGCTACAATCAAAATGAGAAGATAGACCTAAATGAAAATATATACCATGATAACTTATCTTAATCACATATGATGAATATATTTAAATCAAGTTAGTTCATATAATCAAAATATTTTTTTTTCTCATCTAGTAAATTTGTAAATTATAAACTACCATTTAAATGATATTGATCACAAATAATATTCTCTAAACATTTTAGATCAATCTAAAAAGAGTTTAAATTAGGATTTTTTGTTCAATAATAGTTTAGATGACAAGTAGCTACCATTTAAATGATTTTTTTGCTTTTTTTGGTAGCTTATTTGCATAATATGAGATTTAAAAAAAAAAAAAAAAAAAAAAAAAAAAAACTAACTTATTTCTAAATGAATGAAATTAAATTATTTGAAATAAAAATAAAACAAAAAATAATGTGGGACCCATAAATTGTAGATAATTTAAGCAAAAAACTAGTTTTTAATTATTAGTTGCCAAATGCACAATAATCAACTTAAATGATAAACATCATTTTACATAACTAAACTTATAGTTGGGTATTGTTTTCTTTTAGAAGGCAAGCACACAGTTCTCTTTTATGAAAAGCCAATGAATGGATTGTTGTGTTTTTTGGACTACCATAGGGGCATGAGCTTTCTTCCGTTCTTCCTTTTTAGTTGACCTAGTCACGACTGTGTCTAAATATGAAAATTATCGTCATTTTATGCAAGAATTATCTAATTTTCAAACTCCGTCTACACAAAAATAAAAAAATAAACTGATTTTTTTATTTGATATACAATGAATCATCATTATAAAGCGAACACTATAAATTGAAATTTTATTTTAAAATCATAATTCATACTAGGATGAACTTTCAATTCCCATGAAGAAAAGTTAAAGGTTGAAAGTAACCCTTTAACCTTTATAGCCCAGGCAAATGACCATTGAGATTACCTAGAAAGAGCTGGATCTCACCTTTCAAGCCTTTAAATTAATTATACTAGTAAAGTCTTCTTTCATAGAAAAATTGCACTAAAATAAATAGTGAGAAACGTTTCCCTCAAGGGTCCCTTATGTACCAATATCGGTAGAAGTGGGTATGTTATGTTTCAAATTAAACATAGAAGATTTTCTTTAAAATACAATTTAGCTTTCATTTATAAATCCATACATGGGCTAGTAGTATGTTGGTTCAAGCATCCAAAATAGAACAAATCTCACAAATAATATGACAGCATTCAATGAAAACAAAAATTTCATCTGGGATATTTATTTATAAGTTATTAGACCACGAAAAACAAGCACTCTATGGTTTTGGGTCCCTTATGATGATGAATTCCTAATCAATTTTTCCAATGATCAGATAGAAGACATAAAATTGAGTACCTTGTATACCAACTACAATCTGCATGGCCTTGAACCGAGCATTCTTTTTGCCATTATTTAAGGTGAGCTCGATCACTATCTTTTGTTGCAATGAAGTTTAGAAGTGTTAAGTTAATATAATTTCTCGTTTCCATTGGAATCGTTTCTATTCTCTAAGTTATCTTCTTCATTTCCTTTCTTGCATTGAAAAGTAAAGCAATGCAAGATAGGAAATGAAAAAGAAAACTTAGAGAATAGACGATTCCAATGGAAACGAGAAATTCTATTATTGCTTATATATACCATAACTACCTCCGTATAATGTGGAATGGATTAACAAACTCTGATTCAATCATTCTAGATGGCTGACACGTGTACAGACTCTATCCTTCTTAGCTAACTTATGCTACCCTGCAGTTTTGCCTATTATAAATATACTACAGGTCGTTTACCAGCTGCTTTATTTATCACCAGCTTCAGCAGCTCTGTCATCAGCATTACCATCTTGTGCCTGAACCTTTACCTCAGCTTGTAAAAGTGCCTTTACAACTCTAGAGCTTGTTGCTATGAAAGGATCAATCGGAAATATTTCTTCATAATTTTCGGAACTATCTGATTGACTTGGAGACCAGGCTGATGGGAAGAATGTCTCTATGGAACGAGAGACTCGTGGACATGACCCGTTAGATTCTGAACTAGTATCACTTTCAGTGTCAGAGCGGTCGGGTGGGAAGATTGATGCAATGGAAGCTGATTGTTACAAAATATGAAACGATAAATTGCAATTATACATTGAGATACTAAAAGTTTTATCGTCTAATTGGAAATTCTTTGAAACTTACTTGTATCAACTAGGCGCTTCGACATGATACCGGGTAGGGAGATTGACCGAACTGAATTGGGGAAGAGACACTCAGTACTGATTGGTGAGAGACTCGTTAACTCAGCAAATCCAACTTTCTTCCTCAGCAAACATATCAACTTGACTGAATCAATGTTGTAACCAACAACAACAATCTGACTGCTGTCCTCTCCTTGTGGGGAAATTTATTCCACACCTTAAGCACCCAAAAGAAAACAATCTGATCATTAGTTTTAAATTCCTAATCAATTCAATGATCAGATAAAAGACATAAAAATGAGTACCTGGTAGACGAGATGCAGTCTGCATGGCCTTGGACCGAGCATTCCTTTTGCCATTATTTATTTTTATTTTTTTGAGAAGCCACCCCAGAAGGAGGGGGGAATTTTTGCCATTATTTAAGGTGACCCGGATCACTACCTTTTGCTGCAATAAAGTTTAGAAGTGACAATTAATGACATAAAAATGCTTGGAAGTACATAAGGAACAGAAATTGTAAATAATTGTTCAGCATGGTATTCATCATTACCTTCATTTTCTTGGAGAGAGAGTTCAAATTCTTATCAGGGAGCTGCAGGGTGCTTTGTTTCGCTAGCTAAGCCTGGGTGTTGTTGCTTAATGTCAGAAAGAAACAATAAGAAAGGGATATATTATCTTCGCCAGAGAGTTCAAAATCTTATCTGGAAGCTGATTGTTACAAAATATGAAACAATAAATTGCAATTATACATTGAGATACTAAAAATTTTATTGTCTAATTGGAAATTTTTTGAAACTTACTTGTATCAACTAGTAGCTTCGACACGATATTGATACCGAGTAGGGAGATTGACAGAACTGAATTGGGGAAGAGAGAAAGAGAAAGGAGTGCATATCAAAATAGTGCGTAGGCGTAGGGATTCGTAATTTACAAGAAGTAGGAAGTTTCAGCGAAGTTACTATAAAGTACTATCAAGCCTTGTTCCTTTCCGCGTGACTGACTAGACTGATGGCCAGGTTCACTTTCTTGAAGAAATAAAAAAAAAAAATAAGAGGAGGAGGTTTCCCCTGTGCTTAACGGTATTCATACTAACGACAAAGTGTGTTTGGAGAGCATTCACATCTTGCTGTGGCTCAATGGCCATATTATTTTAGGACAAGACTTACTTACAATATCTTGTTTTTTAAGTTCTCAAATTTTGTTATTATTTAATTTAAAAAATACACTTTTATTTATGAGAAAAAAATCACATAATAGAATTTTAAGAAATGAACTTAAAAAATAATACATAAGTACTGTACTTAAATCTTGCTCTTTAGTTTAATCCGGAGCTTAACTTGGTTTTGATATATTTATGAGGAAAATATTAACAAATGCCTTAAACATATTTGTTTTAATGAGAAAGTGTGACATCACACATCAACTAAATAAATAAAAAAGAAATTAAATTCCACCGCCACATATTAAAAAAAGGGAATGGGGTCATCCCAGTTAGGAAATCAAAGAGAGAAACAATGGAATGAGGATTGAGTTGAATGAGTGGTTGGAAATAATTTTGTTGAGAGGGGGGGGGGGGGGGGGGGGGGGGTTGGGGAATTAAAAGAGAAATAAAGGGAAGAGTAAAACAATTTGTGGACAAAAAAAAATTGTGTCGAAATTTCTAACATAATATAATGTAACTTGTTTTTAATGAAAATTTTCAAAATTATTTATTTTTGAACTCGTTAGTGCATGTGTCAAACTAATATTGGTACCGAAAAATGCATTTTACACTTCTTCAAACCAAACACAATTTCATTCATTATAATTACTTTTTAATAAAAGTTTCAACATATATAATACCAACCGCAATTTTTCAGGAAAATATATTCAAGCATAATACGTTTTGTAAAATCTATTTTGTTGGAATGCATTCTCCCAATATTCAAGAAGCATTGAGGACTTTCTTTTTTTTTTTTGTTTTTTTTTTTTTTTGTTTTTTGGGTACTTAAGAGAAATTTAATCTTATCTAAATGGAAATTTATCATGAAGACCCGGAGAAGATGTATATTTTAACTGTTCAAACTGTCTCCCTCTTTGTGGTTATTTCCACCGGTTGATACAAAATTACATGATGGAGCAAACATTTCTGTCATAACAGGGGTCTCTAATCTCATAGAATGCGTAGGGGGGTCCATGAGGCCACTGTATCTTCAGTTCATCTTTCTTCTCATCTTCTTTCTCTTCTTTCTTGTCTTCTGCAACGCTTATTATGCTTGCATGCCCTACGTTCTTCCTTAGCAACGTTTCAAGTTTAACAGCATCAATACCATCTCCTTTTACCTCTATTTGGTCCCTGTTTTGCCCTTTCAAAGCTAATGATTCCACCCCTGAAAATGTCACATACACCAACAAATGGAAAACAATTTTTAAGTACTAGTACAACTATAATTAGTAGGTTAAAGAGTAGTGTTTTTAATGTTGTAAAATTTGTAATATAGTATATAAACGTCGCTTTGTTACCTGAAAGGCCAACTGCAATCCTCATGGCTTTTCTGCGAGCATGTTCGCCTTTCATAATGGGGAAAAACCACCTTTGGCTTTGCCCATCCATGGTAACCCGGATGACCACCGTCTGCTGAAGAAACAAAACAATTATAATCACAAATGAAGTGATGGAGATCAAGGCACCGCTTCGAAGGATCTCGTTCAAGTACCAATTGGGCCGGTTGCAAGAGCACGAGCAAAGAAGTTCAAGGATGTACTCAACGGACTCATCCAAAAATTATGGGCTCAAGCAAATTCGTGGAGGCCCATAGAGCATGATCCACGTGGGCAACAAAGAATTGTCACCTTGATTCAAGTTCTAGAAGGATCCGGTCAAGGCTAAGAATTGGCAAGAAATATTTTGGGAGGATCCGATTGCATGGCTATTCTAGGCGCCACTTTCTTTCCATTTATATTGTCCTTTGTTTCCTTCTATTTGACTCTAGGCATCCAGCTCTTCTTTCCTATTTTAGCATCTTTTTTTTGGCAAGTAGGAATTTATTTTAGCATTGATTAGGAGGATGGGCATCTAGCCTTTATTGCCTTATATGTCTTGTGTGTTTTAGGAAGGTAAGGATTTCTTTCCTTACCCATTTTCGGCTTTAATTAGGTTTTCTATGTTAGGGTTTTTTCTTGTAATGTTCAGCCCTTTAAATAGGTGCATAGGCAATGGAAAACGCAGACATTGAATATTCATAAAACTTGTGAGGTTTATTCTCTTTAGTTCTTTGAAGAACTATTCAAACTTATAGGGATTTCCCGTGGCGTTCATCTCGACTTATCAAACGGAGTTTCCACCACTGTTTGTGGCGTCTTCCTTATACTGAGGTTCTTGTCTGTCATAAACAACGGGTCGAGGTCTTCCATTCGAATCTGTCCATAGAACGATCTTGGGTTCCCTTTCGTTGTTGGGTCTCGTTATTCTTGACGAGGTTCACATCATTTGGTATCAGAGCACGGTTTCTAGTTCAGGTTTGCCTATCCTTTAACATCTTTCATTCCTTTGTTTCTTCTTTAGCCGTCCACATCATTTATCTCTTCTTAGCCAAATTTCCTTTACCCTATCTGTTCAATCTTTGTTTGTTCTTGTTGATGTCTAACTCTCAATCTTTGTTTGTTCTTGTTGATGTCTAAACTATTGGTCTAGTCTCATATCTCTTAGTTATTTCGAAATTTTATTTCATTATTCTCAAAAGCTAGTTGCTGATCGTCAAAAAAAAAAAAAAGAGAGAGGGAGACTCGAAGAAGAAGACAAAAAGGAGTTCCAAAAAAAAAAAAAAAAAAACACGTCAAAAAAAAAAAATTTCACTAATCTGTGCTTCCAAAATTCCAAACTGCCATATTCCTTCTAATTCTATTCTGAAAATTTCCATATTCCTTATGTTCAAATCTGAAATTCCTTGATTAGTTCTTGGTAAATTATTGCTGGAAGTTTTTGAGTTGTTTGTTTAGTTTCAAAAGAACTGAAAGAGAATTATCATGGGGAAAAAGGCAAGAGTGGTGAGAACATCAAAGGGTAAAAGCCATATTATTTTGAGTGAAACACGAGTGGAGAGTGATCCACATTCTTGAGTGTAAACACGTAAGGGAGTGATTCGTGAGGTCCTTTTTTTTTTTTTTTTTTTTTTGTTCCTAACCTTTGTTTTGCAGAAAACATGTCTCACAATAGTGGTAACAACATTGCCAAAGATGATACAAAATTGGTTGATCCGAAAGTGTTTATGGAGGCCATGATGAGTGAGATGAGGCGTGTAATGAAGATGGAGATGGAGCAGGTTCACGAACGGATTGATCAGATGGAGAATAGACGTGAAGAGCAACCACAAACAGGTCGTAATTTGTGTAGAAGGGAAAGAGACCCACCGAGGGAGGAGGATGAAGAGCGTTATGGGTCTGGTTTTGATGAAGAAGAAGATCGGGATTCCATTGTTAACAATAGGAGACCTGGAGGAAGATATAGAGAAGCTAGGAATCGCGAAGATAACAACTTAGGTGGTATTAAGATGAAGATTCCGTCCTTTCAAGGTAGATCTGATCCTGAGGCATATCTTGAGTGGGAGAAGAAGATGGAGTTCGTGTTTGATTGCCACAACTACTCCGAGACAAAGAAGGTAAAATTAGCTGTGATTGAATTTTCTGAATATGCTATTACTTGGTGGGATCAGCTTGTGATAAACAAGAGGCGGAATAGAGAATGCCCAATAGACACATGGGAGGAGATGAAAGTAGTGATGAGAAAGCGGTTCGTTCCAAGTTACTACTACCGAGAGTTGTACAAAAAGCTACAAGGTCTTAGACAAGGGAGTTGAAGCATAGAAGATTACTATAAGGAGATGGAGATTGCTGTGATCCACGCTAATGTAGAGGAGGATCGGGAGGCTACAATGGCTAGATTTTTACTTGGCTTAAACCGGGAGATCCATGATAAGGTAGAGATACAGCATTATGTGGAATTGGAAGATATGGTGCATATGGCTATCAAAGTGGAACAACAACTCAAGAGAGGGAGTGGGACATGTGCAGGCCATAACTTTAGTTCTACCTCTTGGAAATCGAGTCATGCCAAGCCACTGGACAAGTCACAAATGCCCAAACCCGAGCCTAAGTCCGCGACCACTAGCCACGTTCCTCAAGGTAAAACCGAAGCCTCTACCTCTAGGAATCGTGATATTAAATGTTTTAGATGTCAAGGCAGGGGCCACATAGCAAGTCAATGTCCAAACAAGCAAGTCATGGTGTTGCAAGCCAATGGTGAAATTGTGACCGATGATGAAGATTCCGACACCGACGACATGCCGCCATTGGAGGATGTTTTCGAGGAGGAGTATTTAGCCTCTGACGCATTGACATTAGTGGCGAGGAGAGCATTGAGCTTGCAAGCAAAAGGAGTTGATGAAGTACAGCGGGAGAATATCTTTCACACTAGGTGCTACGTTAAAGACAAGGTATGTAGTGTGATTATTGATGGTGGTAGTTGTACTAATGTTGCAAGCACAATTATGGTAGAGAAATTGGGATTGCCCATGGTAAAGCACCCTAGACCGTACAAGTTGCAATGGCTAAATGATAGTGGTGAGATAAGGGTGAACAAGCAAGTGTTAGTTGCATTTCGAATCGGTAAATACGAAGATGAAGTGTTGTGTGATGTAGTACCGATGCAAGCGGGTTGCTAGGGCGTCCATGGCAGTTCGATAGGCAAGTGAAGCATGATGGCTTTACGAACAAGTACTCTTTTGTACTTAATCAACGATCAATCACTCTTGTACCATTGACACCGCAGCAAGTATACGAGGATCAAGTGAGATTACAAAAGGAGAGTGATCAAAAGAAAGAGAGTAAGCAAAAGAAAAAGAGTGAAAATCAGAGAGAGGCCGAGAAAAATGAGAGAGAAAAAGAAAATCAAAGTTCGGCCCTTGAGAGAAAATCAGAGAGAAAACAAAAGAATTTCTATACAAAAGTGAGTGAGATCAAGTGAGCAATGTTTTCAAATCAGCCGATGATTGTACTTTTGTACAAAGAGGCACTTTTAAACACTAACGAACTTGACCTTGCTTTGCCTAGTTCTATTGTTTCTCTTTTGCAGGAGTACGAGGATGTCTTCCCCGAGGAAACACCACATGGGTTACCTCCAATCCGAGGGATTGAACATCAAATTGATTTTGTTCCCGGTGCAACCATTCCAAAACGACCAGCTTATAGGAGCAATCCCGAGGAGACAAAGGAGCTTCAATGGCAAGTAAGTGAATTGTTGGAGAAAGGGCACGTGAGGGAGAGCATGAGCCCATGTGCGGTTCCGGTCTTACTTGTACCAAAGAAGGATGGGACTTGGAGAATGTGCGTTGATTGCCGAGCCATCAACAATATAACGGTAAAGTATCGTCACCCTATCCCATGCTTAGATGATATGTTAGATGAGCTGTATGGTTCTTGCATATTTTCTAAGATTGACTTAAAAAGTGGTTATCATCAAATTAGGATAAAAGAAGGAGATGAATGGAAAACCGCCTTTAAAACAAAATATGGTTTGTATGAATGGTTAGTTATGCCTTTTGGTTTGACTAATGCTCCGAGCACCTTTATGAGAGTTATGAACCATATTTTGCGAGCATTTATAGGCAGAATTGTTGTTGTCTATTTTGATGATATACTCATTTATAGCAAAAACATAGACGATCATGTAATACATTTGAAATCCGTTTTAGATGTGCTAAAAAAAGAAAGGTTGTTTGCTAATTTAAAGAAGTGCACATTTTACACCGATAAGCTTGTATTTTTAGGATTTGTTGTTAGTGCATAAGGTATACAGGTTGATGAAGAGAAGGTACGTGCAATCCAAGAATGGCCGAGCCCCACAAGTGTAGGTAATGTTCGTTGTTTTCATGGACTTGCTAGTTTCTACTGGCGGTTCGTGAAGGACTTCAGTAGCTTAGCCGCACTGCTTACCGAAGTGATCAAGAAGAACGTTGGATTTCAGTGGGGAGAAGAACAAGAGAAGGCATTTCAATTAATCAAAGAGAAGCTGACTAACGCACCTTTGTTGTCTTTACCTAACTTTTCTAAAACGTTTGAAATTGAATGTGATGCTTCAGGTATTGGTATAGGCGTCATTCTTATGCAGGAAGGACGACCAATTGCTTACTTCAGCGAGAAACTTAGCGGGGCAGCCTTAAACTACCCAACTTATGACAAGGAGTTGTATGCATTGGTTCAGGCTTTAGAGATGTGACAGCACTACCTATGGCCTAAGGAGTTCGTGATTCACACCGATCATGAGTCCCTGAAACACTTGAAGGGCCGACACAAGCTAAACAAAAGGCATGCGCGATGGGTGGAGTTCATAGAGACATTTCCATACGTCATTCGGTACAAGCAAGGTAAGGAGAATGTAGTCGCCGATGCACTTTCTTGCAGGTATGCCTTACTCTCCACACTTGATGCAAAATTGCTTGGTTTTGAATACATTAAAGAATTATATGCTGAAGACCACGAATTTTGTGAGGAATATCAAGCTTGTGAGAAAATCGCCTCTGGTAAGTTCTTTAGGCTTGATGGATTCCTATTTCGAGAAAATAAGCTATGCGTGCCTAATTGTTTGTGAGAGTGCTTTTTTTCTTAGCACACAGGCCCAAGTAGAGACAAGGATCCCGGGCCCAAATACTTGTTGTTTTGGTGGACTGGGCTTGGTTCACCGCAGCTAAATGGGGCTGATTACGAACCAAGTTGTGCGCAAGTCACATAAAGCTCCTCAAGATGAAAAATGCAATTCCTCCTAAGCAATAAAATACCATTATAAGTGTTTTAGTCTCGTAAAATGACCATTTACTCTTACAAAATAAGTAAAATAAGTGTTCATAATATTCACAATGAGAAGGAGATTGAAATAGAGTATTTAAGGCTTATCTTTTATTGTATAAACATTTAAAAGAGTTCCTTCACTTGGTACCCCGGGGCGTACTGTCGTGGGATCTTGGGTATACTGTCGTGGGATCCCGGGGCGTACTAGGCCTGTAAGAACCCAGAATACTGGTTCTCTGGACTATATGATCTTTTTCCATGTTTATTATGCAATAGAGTTTTGTCCTTTCCCTTTACCTCTATGAGTGCTACATAAAAACACACTATACAATACACATATCTTTAAATAATTATTAGTTTCTTAGATTAGGATATACACTTTAATACATATACATGTTGTAAGGTTGAATTTAATCAACCATTTAATTGGCTTTATTCCGTGACCAATTTGCTTGTAATTTAGCACTTAGTAACCCTGTATTTAGGTGGAAAAATTGTAAGGGTAGTGTGTGAGAAGATGTGAAGAAAAGCTCAAGAGTGTGCAAGAAAAACAGATTGTCGCGGCTAGGACTTGCGGGTGGATCGCGACTAGCAAGCCGCGAAAGGCAAGCACGTGAGAGGCACACTGGGAAGCTGAAGGGTCGCGCCAGCTGTCACGCTACAGGACAAAAGTTCCAGGCTGTCCAGGCCGTTACATCGCGACTGGAACTCGCAACTTGGACAAGCCGCGAGTAAACCCTATTTGGAAAAAACTGACGTTTTGCATTCCCTTCTCACCCTACTATATATACACCCTTATACCCACTAAATTGAGAGAGCTTCCAGAGAGAATTTTGAGAGAGAAACCCTAGAGAAAAACAAGATTGCCTCATCCCCAATCTTTACCTTAGAGACTCTTTAAATTCCTCTACTCTCTTCCTCTCCATTGTCATAACCTTGAGAGGCCTTTTACCAAATCCTTATCTCACCACACCCACGTCTGTGAGAAGGTTCATTTGGTGCTTAGGGAAGCAGTTTGGGAAGGAACCAATATACATTGGTTGATGCTATGGTCAAGTAGCGGAATCCGGGAAGCTAGAGAAGAAATAGGTTCGGCGTAACCTCGTTGGAGCAAGAAGCTTGGAGGGCTTAGGTACTTAGGTAGATTAGGCTTGGAGGGTCTTCTGCTGTTCATGTATCCCAACTATATTCTTTAGTGGATTGTATCACCGCTTAGAGGGCGGCGGAGAGGTTTTACGCTGAGGACTTCGGTTTCCTCTTCGACAACACATCGTGTGTTGTCCGTGTGTTTGCATTGTTCTTTCCTTTATCTTTGCCTTATATTTACTGCTGTGGATGTGTTTATATTTGGCATTGATTGCTCTATCGATTCTGTTATAAGCTTATTATCATATTCCGCACATTAATTGTTTGATATAAAGCTTGAATTGGTATTTTTTGTAATCTGGGGTCTAAACGTTCAAAGGTGTTTCATACCCTTTTTGAACTTTCAATTAGTATCAGAGCAGGTACACTTGTTGTGGTTTTAATACCTGAGTGTGATCATTGACCCCTTGTTGAGATGGATAGGTCTCAATCTCTCAATGTTCCACCATTTTTTGATGGTAATAATTATGCATTTTGGAAAGTCCGAATGAGGGCGTTTTTGTGTTCTATGGATGAGACTGTGTGGGATGCAGTTGAGATAGGTTGGACTAAACCGAAGGCTCTCAAGGCCAATTGGGATAAGGCTGCTCTTGCAGCGGCAAATGCAAATAGCAAGGCATTGAATGCTATTTTCTGCGGTGTCTCTCCAGAAGAATTCCACCGGATTTCTCACATCTCCATTGCTAAGGAAGCATGGGAAATTCTGGAGACAACCTATGAGGGAACTAAGAAAGTGAAGGACACAAAACTTCAAATGCTGACCACTCGCTTTGAGGAGTTAAAGATGAGTGATGAAGAGTCGTTTGATTCGTTCTACAGCAAGTTGAACGAAGTGGTTGTTGGTAAATTTAACTTGGGGGAAAAGATGGAGGACTCGAAGATTGTAAGGAAGATTCTCCGGTCATTACCAGAAAGTTTTCAGCCCAAAGTTACAGCCATTGAAAAGAGCAAAGATCTTGACGAAATCAAGGTTCAAGAGCTGGTTGGTTCTCTACAGACATATGAGTTGTCCCTTCCTTCGGCGAAGAAGAGCAAATCCTTTGCTCTTAAGACAATTGATGAGAGGATAGTATCTCATGACTCTTCGGAAGAGGATACGGTAGATAAAGATGTGGCATATCTTGTAAAGAACTTCCGTAAATTCCTAAGGCTCAAGAATAATGGAAAATTTGATGACAAAGGAAAATTCCAGAGTGCCCGAAAAGAGCAGAAAGAGTTTCGAAGAAAAGATGGTAAAGACTCCCAATCCTCACAAGGAATTACATGTTTTGAATGTAATGGACATGGGCATTTTAAAAAGGAATGCCCAAATTACTTGAAGTCGAAGGGAAAGGTTTATGCCACTACTTTAAGTGATTCGGACTCATCAAATTCTGACTCCGATGAGAGCTGTGATGAAGAAGGAAATTTCTCCGCATTCATGACAATTGCTCATGTGGAATCCTCAGATGACTTGGATACACTTGTGAAGGAGCTTGGTGAGCATTCTGATTTGGAGTCTATTGGGGTTGTTGAAGAATCGGAAGCTGAAGAGGATGAAGGTACATTGGGTCTTCAAGAGAATTACGCTTTACTTCTTGAGAAATCAGGTGAGTATGCAAGGGTTGCAAAGGCGGCTGTGAAGAAAATGAAAAGGGCTGTAAAGGACTACAAAAGTCTACTGGCCAGATATAAAGAGGCTAAATGTGAGATTGAGACACTAAATGGAGAGCTATCGGAAGCCTATACCAAAGTAAGATTCCTTGAGCAAGAGGTGGAGCAAGCACAAGCCAAGATAGAAAGGGTCTCTTCTAGAAAGCTGGAAGATGTTATCTCATCTCAGAAACACTTCTCAGACAAGACCGGATTTGGTTATACCGGAAGAAGTAGCTCATCGGCCAAAGCTACCAAAGAAGTGAAATTTGTGAAGGCCATAGAGCCTATTGGAGAAGAAACCATTCCTGGAAATGATGAGGCTGAGAGGAAGAATGTGAGTGAGCAACGGATGGTGAATAAGCCCCGAAATCAATATATAGGTAGACACGGAACCAGAGCAAGATCCCTCTCAAGACCACAACGGGGCCCTAGAACAGAGTATGTGTGTCACTATTGCGGACTGCAATGGCATACTAGACCTAACTGTTAAAAGTTGAGAGCAGACAACAATACAAGCACACCTCGGTCAAGAGGAAGAAGGAATGACAAGAGGTCTTGGGGTGGTGAGCAATCAAGGAGCCAAAACCGTGATCCCGGAATGACGGACGTGATGAAAATGATTGGTGCCATCACCACTTGCTTGGAGAGCTTCAATAGGAGGTTTGAAAGTCCTAACTCTTGTACCCGATCCGTCAAGGATATCACCCCAAACGAACGTGACGTGTGGGTGACAAAGGGTTCTCATGCATAAGCATTATAACATGTCCATGCGTTACTTCTTCCTATGCTTTGTGGATAAGATTGGTTATTTGCTTTGTGTTTTTGAGCATTTGTTTAATTTGTAGTTTGTTTTGTGTTTAAAATTTTTTTACATTTCTTCTACTGTTTTTGTGTCAAAAATCCAAAAACACATAAAAAGTTGAAAAATCCAAAAAGTTTGATCACTTTGTTGAGTTTTGTCTCCAAGCATGTTTTGCCTTGTACCTTTGTACTTATGGCTTTGCGCATTTAACAAGCCTAGCTTGTCTCTAATGCACTCATATCTTTGTGGAAGAAATTCTGAAATCTATGTGATTGTTGTAAATAGATCTTCAACCTTGTCATGAATGATTAGTGAATGGTAGTGTTGATCTTGAGACATGCATAGACTCATGCCTATATATCTTCCAACTTTTTATTTTTATGCTTTAAAAGAGCTCTCTAAATGTAAATCTCCAAATGAAAAGAGATATAGAGCTGCAAAAGCCTGTCGCACACACTCGTATTTGACTAGGAAAAAGGGAAAGCGACCAAAATAAAATGTGTGATGCTCAAAAAGGCCAAAGGCCAATTCATCAATTGAAATATCAAAAATTTCAGGCATCAATCTCACAATGAGATTTTCTTTGCTCAAAAGATGCAAATGATATGTTGAATATGAAGCCAAATGTAAAGCTTCAGAGAATTATTATCAAGTTCTTATGGGAGGTCATATATGCATGTTTCTATAATTGAGATAGGTCACATTATCTAGTGCTAGTTGTGTATGCCTTGATTGAATTGATCATTGAAACTTCACATTGGACTAAGGACTATCTCATTTTTGATATCCACACACAACACACAAGTCTATGTTCAATGAATGCCATATTCATTTGTGTGATTGTACTTGATTAAATGTGTTTTCACATGCTCAATCTTTGTTGGTCAAACACAAAAAGATTTTTGAGAGTTTTGTTTTTGTTTTTGGAAAGTACTTTGTTTTTGCAAAATGTCAAAAATTTCAAAAACAGTGTTGCCCTGCTTTGGCGACTAAGTCGCGGGTTGGTCCAGTCGCTTGTCCCAGTCGCGAGATCACTCAGAGATTTTTCGCGGTTAACTGGCGAGTCTGTACTCTTGTCGTGAAAAAGACTTAGAAAATTTTTCAAAATTTGAGTTTTACACTTTTCGCGGGTCAGTGTGGCGATTGGTTCGCGGGTGGAAGGTCCAGTCGCGAGAGGTACTCAGGGAATTTCGCGGCTCATATCGCGACTATTTCGCGGGTAGACCTTCCAGTCGTGAAAAATACTTAGAGAAATTCTCAAGTTTTTCTCCTCACAGTGTTTCGCGGCTCAATATGGCGACTTACTAGCGACTTGAGTCAGTCGCGAAAAACGCGTGTTTTGCGTTTTGTGGACAGTTTTTAAAATTGTTTTCCAGTTTTTTCCTTCGAAATTCAGTGTTTGTTCATCTTCTTCTCAAAACTCTCTCTCAACACTCCGTGTTCGTTTGAAAAAGCTCTAAATTTCTGCATTATATCTTCATCAAACATCACGAAAAAGGTATGGGTTTTCAAAACTTCACTTCATTCATCATGATTTCACTGTTGTTCTTTTGAATCTGAATATTGTGTTGTTGGGTTGTGTTGTTTTTGAAATTCGAACATGGGTTTTCCTTTTTGTTGAGTTTGGGTGTGTGAGCTGTTCCTTGCTCTTACTGCATTGATTGTTTAGGATTAGTTGCTTATTTCAGGTCACTTTTCCTCTGTCTGAGCATAGATATTTGTCTGTTTAGTTTTGGGCATATGGGTATGAGGCGTGTCTACAATTTTGTTTTGAAGTCCTACATTTATCTGATTGATTGTGTTGTTGTTTTTGGAGATTATGGCTATCATGCTCTTGTAAAGGTTGATATATTTATGTTCTTGCTCTATTCAGTCCAAATGGGTATTGCTCTGAATTTGGTTGCACTCTTCAGTGTAAACTTGGTGAACTTGTTATATTCAATGCTTGGTTATCAACTATGCTGAGTCTATGTTTGTTTTATCACTGTGTAACTCATTTGTTACTAATGTGTGTGCATTTCCCTATTCTGTGCTATGTCTTATTGTGGCATTTTTTGAGTGTTTACAGATGGCTTCCACATCCTCTAAGAAGAAGACTCCTGCTAAAAAAGCTGATAAAAGATTGAAAATGGACAACAACCTGTTCAGGTCAGTCAAGCACTTTGAGAGATACAGAGATTCCTTCGTAAAGGGAACCATTATCTAGGAGAGATTTGTGGATTTACATGACTTGAGGGATACATTCATTCCAAAATGCTTTGAAGGCAGAGGCTGGGAAAAACTTCTGGGTGACTTACCTTTGGTGTGTGAACCACTAATCAGAGAATTCTATGCCAATATTGTGATAAAGGAGGAGGAGTTGAACTGTTGGGTAAGGAGAAAGGAGTTTACCCTAGATGCTCATGACATTGATAAGGTTTTGGGGTTGGAGGGGTTAGATGAGTATGAATTCACAAACTACAAGGACAGAATGGTCTCCCTAGAAGCTGTCTAGAGAAAGATTGGTGGGGTTTTAGAAAAGAGGTGTCTCAACACTTCTGACTTTCCTAAAGACATGAGATGTTTAACAACGATAATGATGTACAATCTGTACCCTATAAGGAAGATGACTACACTGACAAATGCCAGAGCTATCTTTCTTATGGAACTTAAGGAAAACACCCCTATTGACATCAGTTCCCACATTTTTGCTACTATCATGGAAGAAACTAAAACCACCTCGAGGCCCAAGCTGGTGTTTCCAAGTCTTCTCATGAGAATTTTCAAAGAAAAGGGTATTGCAATCCCACAAGATATCAGTCCCATGCCTCCGTTATCAGCTATCAACAAACTTACTCTCATACGGATGCAGAGTCGTCTTCCAAGTGAAGAAGAAGAGGGTGTACATGAAGAAGGTGATCCTATGGAGACTGAAGCAGAAGGTGCAGGACCAGTTTCCACACCTAGAGTAAGAGTCAAGAGGAGCAGACCTTCCACCTCATCACCTGTACCTCCTGATGCCTTTCAAATCATCCTGGAGAGACTTGATACAATCAGAGATGTTCAGAATCAACAGACTGAGAGGATGACAACAATGCAGGACCAGCTTGATGTACTATCTGCCAAGTTTGATAGCATCCATACTAGCCAGGATCACTGACCCCTTGGCCATTCCGGTCAAAAAGGGGGAGAATTTTTTAGGCAGCTTTTGAGGGGGAGTGCCTGGTTTGAGGGGGAGTTTTTAAATATGTGTTTATGTGTTTCTTTTGGTTTAATACTCTGGTTTAAGTCTGTTTTAAAACTCTTAATATGTGAATTCTTGGTAGTAGTTGTTTATTTCAGCATTTATATATAGAGTTTGATGTTTTTCAGCTTCTGTACTTTAAGTTGTTAACCTATACCCATTGTTGCTTTTGTAAGCTTTGAGGGTTGGTTTATAGCACTTATGCATACTTGTAGGTTTTTTATGGTTTGTGCCATGTATTTGCAAAACTTTGCTTATGTAGCCTTTATGCTTTTGTGTTTTGGTACTTGTTAATGCCTTGCATTATATTAAGTACAACACTCTTGTGCCCTTGTAGGATTGTTCCTAGATGCATATGTGTTTGTATGCATTGGTTGAGTGTTGGACTTGCAAATGGTACTCTTCATTTGAGTTTATCATTTTTGCATGTCCGGATGTTCATTTCCTGTGTGAATAAACATAGTAATCACTTTTGCTTAAGTGACTACTGTTGCTGATCTTGCCATGAATTATTGCTTTTGTACTTTTGTTCATTTTTGCTCGATCATGCCTATTTTGCTCCATATGCTTATTAAGTTTTCTGCATACAATGATATTGTTATGTTATTGTGTTTCAGGAGTTACTTATTCATATGTTCAAGAGCTTTACAGAATCTAGAGTTAGGTGTGAGTGAGTTTTCCAACTGTTCCCAACTCACGTTTAAGTCTAGAGTCTGTTGTAGGGTTTTGTCACGGAATAGCCAAAGAGGGAGATTGTAAGGTTGAATTTAATCAACCATCTAATTGTCTTTATTCCGTGACCAATTTGCTTGTAATTTAGCACTTAGTAACCCTGTATTTAGGTGGAAAAATTGTAAGGGTAGTGTGTGAGAAGATGTAAAGAAAAACTTAAGAGTGTGCAAGAAAAACAGATTGTCGTGGCTAGGACTCGCGGGTGGATCGCGACTGGCAAGCCGCGAAAGGCAAGCACGTGAGAGGCACACTGGGAAGCTGAAGGGTCGCGCCAGCTGTCACGCTACAGGACAAAAGTTCCAGGCTGTCCAGGCCGTTATGTCGCGACTGGAACTCGCGACTTGGACAAGCCGCGAGGTCAAGCCGCGAGTAAACCTTGTTTGGCAAAAACTAACGTTTTGCATTCCCTTCTCACCCTACTATATATACACCCTTATACCCACTAAATTGAGAGAGCTTCCAGAGAGAATTTTGAGAGAGAAACCCTAGAGAAAAACAAGATTGCCTCATCCCCAATCTTTACCTTAAAGACTCTTCAAATTCCTCTACTCTCTTCCTCTCTATTGTCATAACCTTGAGAGGCCTTTTACCAAATCCTTATCTCACCACACCCATCTCTGTGAGAAGGTTCATTTGGTGCTTAGGGAAGCAGTTTGGGAAGGAACCAATATACATTGGTTGATGCTATTATCAAGTAGCGGAATCCGGGAAGTTAGAGAAGAAATAGGTTCGGCGTAACCTCGTTGGAGCAAGAAGCTTGGAAGACTTAGGTACTTGGGTAGATTAGACTTGGAGGGTCTTCTACTATTCATGTATCCCAACTATATTCTTTAGTGGATTGTATCACCGCTTGGAGGGCGGCGGAGAGGTTTTACACCGAGAACTTCGGTTTCCTCTTCGATAACACATCGTGTATTGTCCGTGTGTTTGCATCGTTCTTTCCTTTATCTTTGCCTTATATTTACTGCTGTGGATGTGTTTATATTTGGCATTGATTGCTCTATCGATTCTGTTATAAGCTTATTATCATATTCCGCACATTAATTTGTTTGATATAAAGCTTGAATTGGTATTTTTTGTAATCTGGGGTCTAAACGTTCAAAGGTATTTCATACCCTTTTTGAACTTTCACATGTATGTAAATGAGTTTCATGAGAATGATTCAGCCACGAGGATCCTGGCCCCAATTCTCACAGACTTAGTGCTTTTGCACAAGACTTGTGGGATTTGGAACTCAAATCCGAGTGGCTTTGCTTGGGCTTTTCCTTCCAAGATAGTTAGGTGAGAAGGATTTTAGCAAGAAATAGTAAGGGAAGACAATGTAATAAAGAAATACACGAAATAACTGTTAGAGATCCTCAAATCAATATGAGGTATTTCATTATTTTCTTGATTATGGATTACAATATGCTCACTAAGACGTGATACAAGGTTCAACTAAGTTCAAAAATTACAGACTTTGATAGCCATTCAAGCTTCCAAGACTTGCAAAATTTGAATTTGTTGAATCCGAGTATGTGCTATAGTGGCTGTCTCTGGGATACCGGGAGCGGTTCCTCTGTTTTCTTTGAGTTTTACAGAGTTATCTTAATGATTTTTCTGTGATTTTCTATTGCTGCATAATACCCCTTAATGTTGGCTACTTCCCCCTTTTTATAGTGTCATTTTCGGGTTTGAATACCATTGATTCTTCCCCCTTGGCTCCTTGGGTACCAGAGCCTCTGTTATGCCAACCATTTCTGACCGTTGATTCTTTCTCTATTTCTCATAGTTTTCATTTTTTAGTCCTGTTTTCCTAAAAGCCACTTACTGACTTTCCATTTTGGATAGCTGACGTTTACCCTCTGTTCTTTCAAGTCCTTTTACCTCTTGGACTTAGCTTTTTGGCTGTCCATCTTGCTGTCATTTTTCCCAAGTGAGTAGAATCCATTCCTGCTGGGTTGAAGGTTTTCCCAGCCACTTCCTTTTATAGTTCTTCATTCTGGGTTTCCTGGGGTACCAACCTTTTGTTCATGAATTATTACTCTCCAAGCTTTCTAATTCTTTACTGCACCACTGGGTGCTTGAGAGACATATTTGTTCTTCATTTCTTGTATTTCGTGGTACTCATTTTGAGCTGTCTCAATCCCACTTTTGCTGCGCACGTCCTGAGGATCCCGAGTCTCTGGCAGCCTCTGGGGATCCCAGTCCAGTTATTTTCACTGGATTTTGCTGGATTTTTAATGGCATTTTTTTTGGAAATCTAAACATACATAGGGCCTCAATGTCGATTCTTCTTGCTGCATGAATTGGGCCTTCTTTTGTTAAAGCCCATGGTCTTTCTTTACTTTTTCATAGAATGAGCTTTCTTGTGAAATTTTGGCCTTCATCATTGTTCTATGAGGGAGTTATTAGTGCAGGAATCACATGGTGGGGGATTAATGGGACATTTTGGAGTTGCAAAGACTTTAGCTATTTTGCAGGAACACTTCTATTGGCCTCACATGAAACGAGATGTCGAACGGATTTGTGGTAGATGTGTCACATGTAAGCAAGCTAAATCCAAAGTGTAGCCCAACGGTTTGTATACTCTTTTACCAATTCCTAGTGAGACTTGGATTGATATTTCAATGGATTTTGTGTTAGGATTGCCTAGGACTAAACGTGGGAGAGATTCAATTTTTGTGGTCGTGGATAGATTTTCTAAAATGGCACATTTTATTCCATGTCATAAAACGGATGACGCTTCGCATGTTGCTGATTTGTTCTTTAGAGAGATTGTGAGATGACATGGCATGCCTAGGACAATTGTTTCGGATAGAGATGCTAAGTTCTTGAGCTATTTTTGGAAGACTTTGTGGTGTAAGCTAGGTACTAAGCTATTGTTTTCCACTACTTGTCATCCACAAACTGATGGTCAAACAGAAGTAGTAAATAGGACTTTGTCTACTCTATTGAGGGCAATTATTAGAAAGAACATCAAAACACAGGAAGAATGTTTACCACATGTTGAGTTTGCATATAATAGAGCTGTTCATTCTGCTACCAATTTTCGCCATTTGAAATTGTGTATGGGTTTAATCCTTTAACTCTATTGGATTTATCTCCTTTACCTTTGACGGAGCACATTAATTTAGATGGCAAAAAGAAAGCTCATTTTGTGAAGCAGATTCATGAGAAAGCAAGACTCAACATTGAGCGTAGAACAGAACAATATGCCACACAAGCCAACAAGGGACGTGGCAAACTAGTTCTTGAACCCGAAGATTGGGTTTGGTTGCATATGAGAACAGAAAGATTCCTAGCGAAAAGACGTTCCAAATTGCTCCCAAGAGGAGATGGTCCTTTCCAAGTCCTCGAGCGTATCAATGACAATGCTTACAAGCTAGATTTACCTGGTGAGTACAATGTAAGTGCCACTTTTAATGTTACTGATTTGAGTCCTTTTGATGTAGGTGATGATTTGAGGGCAAATCCTTTTCAAGAGGAGGGGAATGATGGAGATCAAGGCACTGCTTCGAAGGATCTCATTCAAGTACCAATTGGGCCGGTTGCGAGAGCACGAGCAAAGAAGTTCAAGGATGTACTCAACGGACTCATCCAAGAATTATGGGCTCAAGCAAATTTGTGGAGGCCCATAGAGCATGATCCACGTGGGCAACAAAGAATTGTCGCCTTGATTCAAGTTCTAGAAGGATCCGGTTAAGGCTAAGAATTGGCAAGAAATATTTTGGGAGGATCTGATTGCATGGCTATTCTAGGTGCCACTTTCTTTCCATTTATATTGTCCTTTGTTTCCTTCTATATGACTCTAGGCGTCCAGCTCTTGAGCTCTTCTTTCCTATTTTAGCATCTTTTTTTTGGCAAGTAGGAATTTATTTTAGCATTGATTAGGAGGATGGGCATCTAGCCTTTATTGCCTTATATGTCTTGTGTGTTTTAGGAAGGTAAGGATTTCTTTCCTTACCCATTTTCGGCTTTAATTAGGTTTTCTATGTTAGAGTTTTTTCTTGTAATGTTTAGCCCTTTAAATAGGTGCATAAGTAATGGAAAACGCAGACATTGAATATTCATAAAACTTGTGAGGTTTATTCTCTTTAGTTCTTTGAAGAACTATTCGAACTTATCGAGATTTCCCATAGCATTCATCTCGACTTATCAAACGGAGTTTCCACCACCGTTTGTGGCGTCTTCTTTATACCGAGGTTCTTGTTTGTCATAAACAATGGGTCGAGGTCTTCCATTCGAATCTGTCCATAGAACGATCTTGGGTTCCCTTTCGTTGTTGGGTCTCGTTATTCTTGACTGGGTTCACATCATGAAGCAACTTAAAATTAGAGAAAAGTTAATTTATTTTATAATAGCAACTTAAAATGAAGCAATTATATCGTCATGCTTACTCGCTTTGGGCGTGTGCGTCTAGAGCTTGTTGATATGAAAGGATCAATCGGAAATATTTCTTCATAATCTTTGGAACTATCTGATTGACTTGGAGACCTGGCTGGGTGGAAGAATGTCTCTATGGAAACAGAGAGTCGTCGAGGCGATTGACTTGAAGACCTGTATGGTGGGAAGATTGTGTCTATGGAACAAGGGAATCGTGGAGATGATTCGTTAGATGCTGAACTAGTCTCAATTTCAGTGTCAGAGCTGTAGGGTGGGAAGATTGATGCAATGGAAACTGTCTCTACTACTGATTGACTTCCTTCTTGTCTAACTCTAACTGTTGCAAAATATGAAACGATAAATTACTACTATACATTCAGATACTCAAAATTTTATTGTCTAATTCGGAAATTCTTTGAAACTTACTTGTATCAACTAGGTGCTTCGACATGATACCGAATAGGGAGATTGACAGAACTGAATTGGGAAAGAGAGAGAGAGAGAGAGAGAGAGGAAGAATTGCATATCAAAATGGTGCGTTGGTATTCGTAAATCGTAATTTATAAGAAATAGGAAGTTTTAGTGAAGATACTATAAGTACTGTCAAGCCGTGTTCCTTACGCGTGACCGATTAGACTGATGGCCAGGTTCACTTCCTAGAAAGAAATAAAAAAGTAAGAGGAGGAAGTTTTCCTCTGCTCAACAGTTTTCTTACTAGCGACAAAGTGTGTTTGGTAGCTCTATCTGAGAGTCAAAAAAGTGAATTTGGAGCGCATTCACATCTTGCTGTGGCTCAATTGCCATATTAGTTTAATCCGGAGCTTAACAGAGAATTTTAAAATCCTTGATGGGTTAGCGAGGATTTTCTTGATTGCAGAAGGGTCTTTGATTTGGAATTGGATCTTCTTCCATGGAAGAAAGAGATTGGTTTTTGTTTTTGGTTGCTTTGATTTGTGGAATGTTTTATTCATTGGTTTCCTACTCCTATTATTTGTGGGTGTTTATAGTATGGAGATTAAAACTGCAAGAACAGGACCACAGGGAAAAGAAAGTTCTGTTTTTGATCGATTAGGAGCAGGACGAGGAGGACATTTAAACAACAACAGCAACAAGATATACAAATTTTAGCCTAATTAGTTGTTTCATCATTTGAATGCTAATATAGCCCATTCCTGATATCTAGATTTTAGAAATTTGATTTGTTCCTGAATAAGAGAATGGAGGATTTTATGCTTCGCTGCTAATTTTGCAATGGGATTCATAAATGACAATTGGTTTATAGAAATTATATTCTAGATAGAGAAAGTTGTTTTTGATAGTTCATATTTATGAGTTTTCTGATAACAGGCACTCGACGGAATTGCACTTCCTGAAAGATGCGATAACCTTTGTTCAGGTAGCAGTGACGGAACAATTTGGCTTTGGGGCTGCCATACTGGTCAATGTGCTAATGTGATTAACCTTGGTGGCGAAGTTGGATCTGTTTGCAGTGAAGACCCATGGCTCTTTGTTGGCATGCCAAATGTTGTGAAGGTGAGCTTAACACTGAGTAATGTTGTGAAATTTTTTTTACAGGTTTTGTCAGTTCAAGATGTGACCTTGATTTGGCATGTTGGTGATGCTGCAGGTGTGGAATACTGAATCAGGTGCTGAATGCAGTCTCAATGGACCTGTTGGGCAAGTCAATGCATTGGAATCTGTTTACAATTTGCTTTTTGCTGGGTTAGAGGTAAGCTACTTTGCTGACAGTTTAGAACTCTTGCATTTTCTAAATAGCTTTTATTCTTTCTATTTGATTAAATTTGGGCAATGTTGAGTTCAAGGTGTTGCTCTTTTCAGAATTTTTATTTTTTATTTTTATAGTTTTTTGAGCAAGAACTTATCTCTTGTTATTCAATGTACTCTGATATTGTGAGTGATATCCATAGCAGATGCTTGGGGTTGGTTCAGTTGGTTATCATGCTTGTTTCACACCCTAGAGTTTCCTGGTTTGAACTGGGGCTGAGGCACTACTGTCAAAGCCACTTGCTTACTTATTCAGAGAAGGGGGGGGGGGGGGGGGGGGGGGTGGTGTTGTTGAAAGACCAATGTTGATGCTCGAGGTCTCACTAGATTTTGGTGTTGTGTGTTTCGTTTGTGTACATCACTTATATTCTAATTGAAGTTGGTCCGAAATTATTTTAGTATTACTTTTGATTGCAGGATGGTGTTATTTTGGCATGGAAAGGCACTTATGAAATTAATCTTACATTTCAACTTGCTGCAACCCTTAAAGGTCACACACATGGTATAACATCTTTAGTTGTTGGAGGAGGCAACAGGCTGTACTCAGGTTCCAAGGACCACACAATAAGGGTTAGTTTTTTCTCTTTAAGAATTGTTTTCCCCTGTTTTTACATCTTTTATGTTGTGAGTAGTTAGTATTTGAAGAGAGCTTGATTATTTAAGATCATTGGTGCATCTTATACATCTTTTATGTTGTTACATCATTGATTACATCTTTTATGCTGTTACATCTTTCCCCTGACCCTTTTTTTTAGTAGCTCTGTGTTGTACTTGTTCCAAATTTACCCTTTTCAAATCTTGCATTGAACCAATATGATGTACTCTCCCTCATGTATTTTGCTGGCAACAATAACATATCCTTGTTTTAGTGACTAAATTATTTAAGTTAAATTGATTAAGTTCTACTCTGTAAAACTTGGCAATATATATCTTATGTGGTACTGATATGATTTGAATTGATTAACTATCCCTTTTGTTTTTGTTGTAATTGTCATTTTCTTTACATGTGCAAAAGGATCATATATTTTGTTTTGATTTGTCAGAAAAATAATAAGAATAATTTCTGATCTTATTTTTTGTTTCAGGTTTGGGATCATGAAAATTGGCAGTGTATTATGACACTGAATGGGCATGATGATGTTGTGAAGTCTCTCATGCGCTAGGATATGTATTTGTTCTCTGGTTCATTGCATTGCACAATAAAATTTGGGCTTCTACTGAGGATGGCAGCTTGGAAGTAATCTATACTCACAGTGAAGAACACGAAAGTTATTGAACCACAATTAGTTTCATTTACTTTATTATTTGCTTCCCTCCTTAAGTAATTGAGGTGTGCTACAGTCGTTGAGCTGTGTTATTATTGGTTTGGTAAAGGCAAAATTGTATTGTTATTTCAGAAACTCAATAGGTATAGTATTTTGTTGCAATGCCATGTTGATGATACTGTAGCCTTAGTTTTTAAAAAGTGTCAACTAATTGGATGGCATGATTTTTCATGGTACAGGGTATCCTTGCACTTTCTGGGATGACTGATCTGGATGTTAAACCAATCCTGCATTGCTTCTGTAGTGATAAATTTGTCCACCTCTATGAACTACCAACGAGAGTACAATTTTCCCTTTGTGAAAAATCTTTCTTCTTTTGCCTCTTGGATTTGACTAATATTAGTGATTTATGCTTCAGATTCACTGACAGGGGCAGATTATTTGCAAAACAAGAAGTTCAGACCCTTCAAATAGGTCCTGCAGGCCTCTTTTTTACTGGGGATCAGACTGGTTTGTTGACAGTGTATACATGACTAGTAGACTAATGGCTGAGACATGCCCAAGACTAGTAAAAGCATGGTTTTTATTAGTTATGGCAAACAATGTACAGTATTTTGAGTACATTTCCAATGTACACTAATGCATATTTTGAGTAAATTTTCCAATGTACTGTATTTTGTGTTTAGAAATTCATGTTATTATGAACATTGAGGATAAAACAATGTAGTGTTGTTATTTCATTATATACCCTAAGGCAAGGATGAGGTTTTTTCATCTTGAATTCACTGTCTTAGGAGTTATTGTCTGCTGCCACTATGGGGGAACAAAGTTACAAAATAGTGGGATTTGATGATATTCAGATCCCCTTCTCCTCACTTTATTAGATGTTTTTGAGGTCTACTAGGAGGTTCAGAATTTCATTTTCTAGCCATTGCTCAGTTTAGAGAACTTTCGCAAATAATACTTAAGAAATGTAATTCAACAACAAACCATATGCCTTGAACTAGATCCTTATTTCTTATTAGATTACGTGAATATAATTTCTTAGTCAATTACACTTTCTTTTGCAAAATTTTTCTCTTCTATTAAAGAGATAGACCACAGAAAGTCATTCCACACTTACACGTGGAGCTCTACTTGTGATTTTTGAATTAAATCCAATGGCATGAATAGTATGTAGAATCTAAGTTACAACATCTTAGACACTCTACCTATGTTTTAGCCATTGACAAAATTTATACACATGGTCACATAATAGTACAAGAGACTCTTGAACTAGATCCTTATTTCTTATTAGATTACATGAATATAATTTCTTAGTCAATTACACTTTCTTTTACAAAATTTTTCTCTTCTATTAAAGAGATAGACCACAGAAAGTCATTCCACACTTACATGTGGAGCTCTACTTGTGATTTTTGAATTAAATCCAATGGCATGAATAGTATGTAGAATCTAGGTTACAACATCTAAGACACTCTACCTATGTTTTAGCCATTGATAAAATTCATACACATGGTCACATAATAGTACAAGAGTCTTGATTGTTATCTGGGACGTCATATGTGTAATAATATGGCACACTAGCTTGATAAGCTGGCCAAACCATTGATTGTATTCCATTGTGTTTGTCCCCCTCATAACTGATTGGTGAGAGACTCATTAACTCAGCAGATCCAACTTTCTTCCTCAGCAAAGATGTCAAGTGGACTGAATCAATGTCATTCCCAACAACAACAATTTGACTGCTATCCTCACCTTGTAAAGATACTGATTCAACACCTTAAGCACCAAAAAGAAAGATCATTAATTTTAAATTCCTAAATGAAACTCTGTTGAGCTTAATTGAAGTAATTGGGAGAGTAAACAAGTACGTAAAGAGCATGTAAATTTGGTTCAATGTTAACAATTGAAAGAAAAAAAATGATTACCTTGTACACCAACTGCAATCTTCAAGGCCTTGGTCCGAGCATTCTTTTTGCCACTATTTAAGTTCACCCGGATCACTACCTTCTGCTGCAATAAAGTTAAGTAGTGGCAGTTAGTATTACATTACATAACATGATTGGAATTTGAAAGTTCATAAGGAACAGAACTTCTAAATCATTGTTGAGCATGGTATTCACCAGTACCTTCATTTTCTTCGTCAGAGAGTTCAAATTCTTATCGGGGAGGAGCAGGGTGATGTTTTAGATGGCTTATAATTTCTGGGTGTCGAAGCTTGATATGACAAACAAGCTGAAAGGGGGGGACATATATATAGGATTATGTTTCCACTAGTGATTGAGATTAACAACATTTTGTTTGTCCTCTAGAAAAGTTTTGGGTCTACTACTTTAAGCAGCTTTCACATTCACACGGTTTCTTTATGAACCCAGATGACGCGGTCAGCATAGGCTTTTTACTCGTAGTTGACCCCGGTCAAATATAAATAATTTTTTTAATAAAGATGACAATTTTATTTCAAAAACAAATATGTACAAAAGTGCGGAGTTCAGTTAGCTTAATTAGTAAAGTCTTCTTTATATTAGAATCTCTTTCCCTCTCCCCTCTATGTGTGTGTGTTTGTTTCTCAAAAAAAAAAAATGGTAAAGTCTCTGATGGTTGAATAAAATATCTTGGGTTCAATATTCGTCCACACCAAAAAAACTGATTGGTGTCTTGGTCTGATGATAAAGAGTTCTCATTAAAAATTGACCTTTTAGGTTGAAACTCAAAAAAAAAAAAAAAAAAAAAGTACAAAAAGTAATGAGGACAAGGAAAGCTGTAGGATTACAAGATATTTCTATTTGCATGATTGCATCTGCCAGTAGACATGAATTCAGAAATGGGGGATTATCTTCCATTCAAATTCATGCCTCTTGTTGAGTAAAAGCATAACAGGATAATCATTTCACTTGAAATTTTATTTGATTATGATCAAATATAAAATTTGTAATTTAATTTTATTTCCTAGATATACCTTATTTTGGCACTACATATATCCTTAAGTATGTAATATATAATTTAAACTATAAAATGGATTCATTGTAAATAATAAGGGTAAATTTTACACTTCCCTAATACTTTTTTATTTCTAATGAAAAAGTGACTATATCACATTGAATAATATTAGGCAACATCGGAAAATAAATTTTTTTCATTTTACATGATAACCCATTTTCTCTTTTTTGATTTTAATTTTTTATTTGTTATTCTTGGAAAATAATAACAAACTCTTATATGACAAGAATTTTATAATATTTGTTAATAATTGAAGTTACATTGACCATAGAAACCATAATAGACATTTGAGTTGAGATACCATTGAAGACTCCTATAATTTTGTGTATCGTCCATAGTTATTTACCAAAAAATAAAAAATCGTCCTTAGCCTAACCTTTTTATTTTTTTTTTGAGAAGCAAGTCTTTTGCCTAACTTAAGAGCAATACTACCAACAAATTTACTTTTATTAGACATCATCAAAATTAATCATGTAAAATGTTGTAACAACTTCTTGGGTAACTAATCTGCCAACCTTATGAAAAATTAAGTCAAAAGTTACAAGCTTTCAAGACAAATGACCGTACTAAAGCAAAAGCACTTAAAAAAAAAAAAAAAAAAAAAATGTAAAAGACTACTTCCTAAAGCAAAAACACTTGATTATATAGGAAAACAGTTGAAATGATTGAAACGAACGCGGCATGACCAATTATTGGACGTGTTCAACCTAGTTCCTACTCGTTTGATTGATTTTCCGATTTGGAACCTTACTCTTTTTCATTTATTTGAACAACACTTCAATATATATAAGTAAAGATATCATGTGAGAGAACATGAACTTCTACCATGTGATGCATTTTTTGAGATTTTATTAATTTAAGATTTTACCTTAACAAAAGATTGCATTTATATCAAGGTATTAATTCATTGAATTAGTCAAATAAGTAAATGCATATATATGAATTATATATAGTTATGCATTAATTATCTAATAGGATAAATACATTTATTTTGCCATATTAATTATTTTTAGTGCACTAATTATTTAAGTATAATGAAATTCTGTTATCATTTTTCTAAGATTTATAGGAGAAACAATTGATTTGAATTGTGTTATTCTTGCTCAAACTTAATTATTTCAGCATTTGAAACAAAGTCTAACAAAAGAAAAAATAAATTTAATAACACACAATCAAGAATATATAAAAAATAAAAAATAATGGAAGGATATTTGTATTTTTATTTTATCAAAATGATATTTGCATTCTTGAATAGGCATGAAGCATGTCTATTTATATTAGTTTTTGTATCCTGTAATTTTCAAATTTGTAAATGCATATTGTATGACCAAAATTATTATACAACTTTTATTATAAAATAGAACACTAAAAATTACAATTTTTTACAATGAGAATAATTAAAATATTGAAGGAAACTAATAACAAAATGCACAGCACATCATTGAAATGTTATTGTGAAAGAACTTTAACCCGATAAAAGTAGTGAAAGAGCTTTAACTCAAAAATAATCAAACCTAGCTTTTTATGGCCATTTTGTGGAGCCACATCAATTGTTTAGCACAATCCCTAATTTAGAAAAAAAAATGGATAAACAAGCTTCAGGCTGAGAAATAAAAAGTTTCTCAAAAAAGAAAAAAAGAAAAAAAAAGAGAGGCTGAGATATAAAAAGGAAATTGAATAAGAGGAAGGCAAACTATACTTATGTCAGTTGTGGCTTTCAGAAGCCAGAGTAATACTCCAATGTATTGATCAAGCAGGTGTCTTTTTTTGAATGCAATAAGCTGCATGTGGGCTAGAAACGTGTAGGTGTATGAATAGTCAAGTTCTATTCCAAATTGTTAAGAATTATTTTCTCTATCTCAAGATATGTGTAACCTCTATATGCAATTATACAAACTTCTTTGAGTTTACACATAACACAATTACTAATATCGTCTTACAGTTAAACTTAAAATATATATGATATCTAAAACAAAATGGTTATAAAATATAGTTGATATCGTATTCTATGGAGCCTTGATTTGCTTGCCAAAATACCAATTTGAACACTAAAAAGCAAAAAAATTGTACTTAATTTTGACATTAAAAAAAAAGGAATTACATTAAATTAATTAATTAGTTAATTTGTCCCAGATAAATTAATTTCATGGTTCGAAGACCCGAAATTTCAAAATTACCTTAGTTGGACTCACTTTGACAAAATTTGACCAAGCTAGTCAACAATAAAATTAACCCAAAATTCTACCCATCACCAAATTCCATCTTATTTTGACCTAATCCGCCATTTAAAACAACTTGACTAAGTTTGACCAACCCTAGTTGAGGCTTAATCTGGGTTTAACCAAAATTCCTACCATCTGATTGTGATAGAGTGTCATTATGTTTAATTTTGATTGAACTATAGTCAAATCGGAAGATTGAGACAATAGAGTGGATATCTTTAGAAAATAGACATAGAACCTTTCCAAAGACACCTTACTTGAGCAAAATAGAGGCCCAGAAAGCAATAAACTCACAAAGTTAGAACAAATTGAACAAAATGCATTTTTCAAGTCCAAAACTGATTTTTTTGGGGTATCTTTGTGCAAAAATCTATTACGTTTTAGCCATGGATTACGTAAAAAGTTTATACTTTTATGAAGTACGATCAATTGTCTATGCCTTGAAACAATTCAAAACTGATTTGTTTGGGCGTCTGTGCAAAAAACTGTAATGTTTCAGCCATGGATTATGCAAAAAAAGGGATTATGCCCAAAAAAAAAAAAAAAAATGATATTTTTATGAAGTATGATCAATTGTTAACGTCTTGGAACAGGCGACTCATCATAATTATCTTCAGATTGAGAGATATTGCATGCACAAGTTAAGCAAAAATTCATCTTTGTAGATTTCTGCGCTGATGAAATTAATAGTTGAGTCAGTTTGGCCCTTTGCCATTTGGGGTAAATTGGTTGACTTAACCCTATTTGGTTCATATATTTAAGGATAATGTAGCCCCTAGAACCTGCCATATTTATCGAATTTGGAAAATAATTACTCTTTGGTGATGGGTCCCTCAGATGGCCTTAACAGGCCTAGTTTCGGGTTGTACTTCTAATATTTTGTCTAATCTTTGAGTAACTAGGCCTTCTTTTAAAAGAAACAAATCTTTCAGAATGTTAAATTTGCTGGATGATGAAAATAATCACTATAGTTATGGGTCCTTCAAATCGCCTTAACTTGGCCTAGTTTCGTGTCAATCTTGAGAAATTGGATTGCACTGGACTTTGTGGGCGGAGTTTATCAATCTTGTTGACTGGCCTAATGGTTATATCAATGGGTGTTAGGCTGAACTTTATGAGCCTGAGTTTAGCTGATTTTTTTGGCTGACTTCTGTCAATTATATGGCTAAGATAAGTAATTTCATAGCTCAAAGATGTGCCAAAAGTGTCCTATTTGTTAAAATTGTTGTGTGATTGTGTGTGATAAGCGGGAGAATGAAAGAGAAGGCACACACAAAAGTTTACGTGATTCGGCCTAATGGCTTATGACAATAATAAAAAAAAACTCTTGAATGACTACATATTGATATTAAGCATCTGTGTTACAATGAACTTAATGTAGGGTTTATATATTAGATAATACTTAACTAACCTAGGATTAATATGCTTATTCTACAAGTATATGAGCCAACAATTGATTTGGGCCACTTGAGCCATAATATGTTTAACATAGCCTATAAAGTATAAAGTTTTAAGAGATGCTTCATTTCATTTAGTAAATAACTTGAGATGGAATAATGATTGGATCTTCTTATCTTCTCTTTATTAGATGTTTTGAGGTCGACTTGGAGGTTTAATTAGAAGTCCATTTTCCAGCAATTGCTCATTTAAGAGAATTTCAGTGGATGCCATTAAGATATTTATTTCAACAACAAACCATATGCCTAGAACTCAATCCATATATATATATATATATATATATTTTTTTTTTTTTTTTTTACATTACCTGAATATAATTTCTTATTCAATAACACTCTTTCTCTATAATTTTATTGTCTCTAATAATAGCCCCAAGACTTGAATTTCCCCCATCCACAGAGGCCGCCCCATCCACGTTGACTTTGAAAACTCCAAGAGGCGGAGGAGTCCTTCTGTTATTTTCTACAACTTGATTCTTGTTCAAAGCCACCCTTGCCCCCCTATATTCATGAAGAAATCTATTCGCAAAACCCCAAATTTGGCTCGGTAATCTGCAGGTTGATTCAAAAACAATTAAATTCCTGTTATACCATATTGACCAAGCTACTCCAAAGAACACTTCAAGGTCTTGGGTTGTTCCTTTGTCAAGGATTTGCAGCGCAACATCAGATATGTCATATAGCCCCTACCCGTTCTCAAAAAATTGGACTTCCCAATTATCCCAAACCTTTTTCACAACTTCACAACTGATGATAGAATGAAAGATTGACTCCACATCTCTTCCACAACAAGGACAAAAGTCATTCTCTCCAATACCTCTTTTCTTCAGATTCACCATTGTTGGAAGGGCATCTACACATGCTCTCCATGCAAAGATTATAATTGATTGGGATGTTGAGAATCGTTTTTGCTTCAAACGGCAAAAAAATATACTTAACAAGATCAGCTCTCCACCTTCTAGTGTCATAATCAATTAAAGCCGAGACCATGGGATAGTCGTCAAGATCTCAAGGCATGGAGACCACTTTGTATGTTGTGGGGGTTGGCAGCCACTTGTCATTCCAAATATGGATCAACCTTCCATTGCCAACTCTCCATCGAGTACCTCTCTTAACAACCTCAAGTCCCTGCATTATGCTTCTCCAAGCATAGGATAGCCTAGATCCCAAACTAGCATTGAGGACATCTCCATGGGGATAGTATTTAGCCTTATATACTCGAGCTACTAAAGAGTTTGGGTTCCTGAGAAGCCTCCAACCTTGCTTTGCTAGCATGGCAAGATTGAAAGCCTGAAGGTTTCTAAAGCCCATCCCACCTCTAAACTTAGATTTGCACAAACGCCTCCAACTCATCCAAGCAATCCTTGACTCCTGACCACGCTGCCCCCACCAAAATCTTCTCATCATGCTTTCTATATCATCACACAATCCCTTTGGTAATTGAAAACAACTCATAGTATATGTAGAGATAGCTTGGGCCACTGCCTGTATGAAAATTTCCCTAGCCCCTATAGAAAGAATTTTTTCCTTCCACCCAGCCAACTTCCTTCCCACCCTTTCTTTAATCTCGGCAAAAACTTCATTCTTTGATTTGCCAATAATAGAGGGGAGAACAAAGATACTTACCATGTCGAGAATCCTGCATAAGCCCTAAGATCTCCAAAATCTCAATTTTCTTTTCCTCATTCATGTTGGCACTAAAGAAAACTGAGGATTTATCTGTATTGATTTTTTGACTAGAGGCAGCTTCATACAAATGGAGAATTTCAATTAACTGTTGACATTCATGGCCATTAGCTTTACAAAAAAGTAAACTATCATTTGCAAAGAAGAGATGCGTGATCTTAGGGCAGCCTCTATAAATAGATAAGCCACTCATCAACTGATTTCTTACAGCCTTAGTAATGAGAGATGAAAAGCCATCTACACATAGTAAGAACAAGTAAGATGATAGGGGATCTCCTTGACAAAGACCCCTCGAGGGCATAATGTTACCATAAGCTACACCATTAATAAGCATAGAGTAGGAGACAGAAGTTATGCAACGCATTATCAGACAAATCCATTTTTCATGAAAGCCCAATTTTTCCATAACCTGTTCAATGAAACCCCATTCCACCCTATCATAAGCCTTACTCATGTCCAATTTAATTGCCATATAGCAATCCTTACCATCTCTTTTGTGGTCCAGATAGTGCATGAGCTCAAAGGCTATAAGAACATTATCAGTTATTAGCCTCTCAGAAAGAAAGGCACTTTGATTTTCAGATATTATTTGAGGAAGGTCTGATTTGAGGCAATTAGTTAAGACCCTAGAGATGAGTTTATAGATCACATTGCTTAGACTAATCGGTCTAAATTCTAACATTTTAGCTGGATTGCTAATTTTTGGGATAAAAGTAATAAAAGTTTTATTTATGTCAACCATAGATATATTGGAATTTAAAACATTTAAAACCATGCCAACAACATCATTACCCACAATATCCCAATATTTTTGATAAAAGATAGCTGGCATACCATCTGGGCTGAGGGACTTGGTTGGGTGCATCTGCTTAAGGGCAGCTTCAATTTCATCTCTTGTGAACTGCTTGATCAAACTTTGATACATTTCAACTGAAACTTTAGGATCAATAGCTTCAACAACCTTCAGAATTCTATCAGGATGGGAAGTCGTATAAAGCTTCTCAAAATATGAAATAGCCACTTCAGCCACCTCCAAAGTGGACTCTCTCTAGATCCCCATTTCATCCATGAGCCTATAAATGGTGTTTTTCTTTTTTCTCCCAGAGGCCTTTGTGTGAAAATATTTTGTATTGCGATCCCCAAGACCTATCCACTAAACCTTAAATATTTGTTGTCACATGATTTCCTCACAATCCAATAAGTCATTAATCTCCTTCCTGAGCTTGTTAATTTCACAACCATTACTTCCATCTTGATTCCTCAACACTAACTCATTAAGGGCTTTTCTTTTATTCTGAATCTGCCTTGGGACATGGCCAAACACTGACCTATTCCACCTTGATAAGTCATCTGCACACTGCTTAAGTCCTACTACCATGCCATTCGGATTGTATAGGTTTACACTTTCATTCTAAGCTGTCTTGATAATATCTCTGCATTCATCTCTTCTTGTCTACATTGCCTCAAACTGGAACCTTTTTTTTTTCTAGGGCTTTGCGATGCAATGGAATATGTGATCAAGAGTGCATAATGGTCACTAGTAGATTCCACAAGATGATGTACTCTCATATCCTTGTAGTGATCAATCCATTCTTGTGTAACCAGAGCATAATCTAACCGAAGATACATCCTGTGCCTTCCTTCTTTCATATTGCACCAAGTGAACTCCGGACCACAAAACCCAAGGTCCATGAATTTGCAACAATTAATTGCTTCCCTAAAATCATCCATCTGCCTTTGGGATCTTTGAGCACCCTCCATTTTCTCTGCCGCTGATACAATTTCATTAAAATCCCTGAACACAACCAGGGAAGCAAAAACTTTCTGCTAAGTTCCTTTAATAAATCCCATGATTCCTTTCTTCTATGGACCTCAGGATTTCCATAAAATCTAGTAATCTGCCATTTAAACCCCGAATCTTTAGTAACAATGGCATCAATATGCCTATCCGAATAGCTTTGAACATCAACAATAATTTCCTTCCTCCATAGCAAAGCCAAACCCCCACTTCTTCCATAACTTGGAATAACTAAGCCATTGATAAAACCAACACTCACCTTTTTCTTCTCCATACTTTTCTTTTTCAGTTTTGTTTCCGACAGGAAAACAAAATCGGGATCCTATTGTTGCACAAGCTTATGCAACACTCAAACTGACCGAGGGTTCTCAAGCCCTTGGCAGTTCCATCCTAAAGCCCTCATTTTTCTCGGTGGTGTTGCCTAGCAGTCACCACCGTTTCATCAAGAAAATTTGAGTTTTTGTTGTTGCTTTCCTCTCCACATACCTTTTTCTACACTCTTCCTTCAGCTCTTATCAGATCCTCAATGCTTTCAAGTCTTTTGTTTCCAACTTCTGGGCCTTTGTGCATTATCTCCTCATCTTGGGCCTTACCTTTCTCTCTTGCTATTTTCTTCCACCTTCCTCTACTCATTGTTTCTTTTTCAGCTTTTGGAGTTAGGCCCATCCTATATGGTTGACAATTCTTAATGGCTTCCTTCTTGGGCTTAATTGGGCTAGACACCTCAGGTTCTTCACTACAAGGCCCAAGAGTTTTAAAATTGGCTGCTGACATGGCATATTCGTTCGACTTGAATAGCTCCCTAACTAGAGTAAATCTAGTTTCGTTCTCCCTAGGCCATGTTCTTGACTTATCTTCAACCCACGTGCTGCCTCTTCTGCCTTGTCCCATCTATTCAGACTGTCACTCTTAGAAAAGTTTGAATTTGAATCCTTTGTCAGTGTCTCGGAGTTCAAGGCTTTCTTCACCACTAATTCATTGTTACTGTTTCGGCCACCATCTGCATCATTTCTCAAATAAACTGATGAACTAAAATTTGCCACTGTACTCCTTGGCTTGAAACTTGTATCATCACCATCCATATGATCCAAGTTTCTACCATCTGATGCTCTTCCTTTTTCACTTCCACTTTTGACCACGCCTCCAGCCCTGAGCCATTCTCCATACTGCCTCTCTTTCAAGCCCTCTGTTTGACTCATATGGCAGTGTTTATCATCATGCCCAAGTATTCCATAGATATAATAGAAAGTAGGGAGACGCTCATACTTGAAGATGATCCAACATCGTTCTCCCTCTACGTTGGTAATGTTCCCTCCTCTACGAAGAGGCTTATCAATAGATATTTCTACCCATATTTTGATAAACTTTGCTTGCTCCACTTGTAACGATCTTTTGTCCACTTCAAGAACATTTCCAAGTCTGCTTCCTATATCTTTCCCAGCATCCTCAGACATATATTCAAATGGTAAACCCCAGACTTGGACCCAAAAAGGAGCGTGGGTAAAGGAAATATTGGATGCCGTTAACCCCTTCCTCCATCGACATAAAAGAAGCAGGTTATTATCAAAATTCCATGGACCACTTTTTTCAACCCATTCCAACTGACACAATGAACCAAATTTAAATTGTAGTATGTTATTCGCCACCTCCACAATCCTCAAGTCCGATCCCATCTTCCACGCTGACTTTAGAGTATTTTTAAAAGCTCTTTGATTCTATTGATGGTCTGTGAGAAGGCGCCCAAAGAGACTTAACAAACATTCTTCAAGTAGCTCTACTCTAGCAACATTTGTTATGACTGTATCATTTGTCTCCTCTTTTGTGAGCTGTAACTTTTGAAAACTATCTAATACCTCTTGCTCCATAGATTTACACTGTACAGGCTACTACCCAAACAAGCATGGATGAGTAGGCCAAGAGAAGGCCCTTAAAAGGAAACAAAAGGGAGAGACAAACTCGTATCTCAAGAGAGAAACGCTCCTACAGGGGAGAGAGAAGACAGGAAAAAGTTGTGTTATAATGGAAGCTGATTGATACAAAATATGAAACGATAATTTACAACTATACATTCAGATACTAAATATTTTATTGTCTAATTCGGAATTCTTTGAAACTTACTTGTATCAACTAGGTGCTTCGACATGATACTGAATAGGGAGATTGACAAAACTAAATTGGAGAGAGAGAGAGAGAGAGAGAATTGCATATCAAAATTGTGTGTTAATATTCGTAATTTATAAGTAGGAAGTTTCAATGAAGATACATTCTCATGTACTCTCAAGCCGTGTTCCTTTTCGCATGACTAACTAGAATGATTGCCAGGTTCATTTTCCAAAAGAAATAAAAAAGTAAGAGAAGGAAGTTTCTCCTGCGCTCAAAAAATTTCTTACTAGTGACAAAGTGCGTTTGGTAGCTCTATTTGTGAGTCAAAAATATGAATTTGGAGAGCATTCTTGTTGCAGCTCAATTGCCATATCAGTTTAATCCAGAGCTTAACTTGGCTTAGGTATATTTATAAGGGAAATATTAACAAATTCCTTAAAATCTTATTTTATTTTAATAAGAAACTGCCACATAACCTACTAACTAAATAAAAAGTGGAGATTAAAATCCACTACCACTTGCCATTATATATTTAAAATAACAAGAGATGTCTAGTTAAAAAAGTACCAAACATAAACTAAACCTTTGGGTAAAATGAGTTATGTATGGCAATTGGAAAAAGATAAATTTTGGACTTTTTTTAATGGGAAAAGTTAGAAAAGATAAATGATCAAATCAATCAGGAAGACATAGTTTCTCAAAAAAAAAAAAAAAATCAGTAAGACATAAACGATGTTAAATTTTTAAAACATAATTAAATTCACCATAATCATAGATTTAGGGTTTATTTGGAATCCGCTTATTTTGCTGAAAATATTGTAGATAAAGGTAAAAATTAGCTGAAATAGTATAGTAAGGCCCATGAATAGCACTAAAAAATACAGTGGGACTCATGAATAGTAGAAAAAATAAGCTAAATGGTAAAATAAGTTAGCAAAAATAATATTTGTCAAACGGATACTTAATTAAGAAATTTTACATTAAACATACAATAAAAACATTGTTACTTTTTTAATTATTAAATTCTCTAATTCAGCAAAATAAATAAATAAATTCTCTACCCACATATATTTGAATTTAATTAGATAGTCTACTCTAACAAAAGACACATTTGAGACTAGGTGTGTCTCCAACAGATGTGGGTCATGAATAGAGAATACATGCATGGAGGATGTTTTCATTGAAACGGTGCGGATCAGTGAAAAAAAAGCTACGCATTTTCTTCAATCTTGGCGTTTTAATGGAAGGTACTGTAGCCGTGGGTCTCATGGGTTCCAAACGCCAAACGCAAGACGTGAGAGCAATCCGCTGTATCCAAACGTTCACTAGTTGCCTCAAATCAAAAAGCTTGCCTTATTTATTAAGGAACCACACCAAAATAATAATAATAATAATAATAATAATAATAATTTTGCAAAATTCAATACCAACGGTCGGAAGGGCAACCTTATTTAAATTTTCGGATTAATACCAACGGTCGGAGGGTAACCTTATTTCCATTATAAATAGACACTGCCACGCTTACTTTTCAGTACTCTTCGTATTCTCTCTCTCTCTCTCTCCCAAAATTCAAACCCTAATTTTCTCTGTTTCCCATCGGCGATTTGAGATTGTTTCTGACTGAACGAAGATCTCGGCGGCTCGATTTTCAAAATATCTCAGGTTTGCTATTGCAATTAGATGTAGATTTTGAATTTCTTTAGCTATGATCGAATCTATTCTCAGCCTTAGACAATGTTACGAAAGTATATTACTTTCTCCTTCGTTAATTTCTCTAGGGTTTGCTGATGGATCGGCGATTAGGTTTTGGAAGTTTGTATTTTGTTATGTATTTGGTAAGGGATTTTGGAATAATTGGATTGTTTTTTCTATAAGCTGTTATTGCCAAATCAGAATTTCAAGATTCTTCGGCTTCTATAGGGTTACTGTTATAGCAAGAATCCTAAAAAAATTCATGTTTCTTTGGAATTGATTTCGCGGAACTGGGAATTTTCTGGATACTTTAGTAGGGTTTCTGATTTGGGAGAACTGAGACTTTAAAATCCTTGATGGGTTAGCAAGGATTTTCTTGATTTTTAGTAGGGTTTCTGATTTGGCAGAACAGAGAATTTTAAAATCCTTGATGGGTTAGCGAGGATTTTCTTGATTGCAGTAGGGTTTTTGATTTGGAATTGGATTTTCTTCCATGGAAGAAGGAGATTGGTTTTTGTTTTTGGCTGCTTCACTTTGTGGAAGGCTTTATTCATTGGTTTCCTATTCCTATTATTTGTGGGTGTTTATAGTATGGAGATGAAAACTGCAACAAGAGGGCCACGGGGAAAAGAAAGTTCTGTTTTTGATCGATTAGGAGCAGGACGAGGAGGGCATTTAAACAACAGCAGCAACAAGATATGCAAATTTTGGCTCAGTGGTAGATGCCTTAAAACCCCATGTAGGTTTGCCCATTCAGAAACACCTGATGTGGCCACCTTTCACCATCCCAGGCAGACTCCTTACTACCCTCACTCCAGCAACGCTCTAGTTTCGAATACTTGGCGAAGGGCTCCTAGGATTTCACAAAATGTTCAGTAGAAGGTTGTTAACCACAAGTCTTCCGAAAATGGTCCTGGGAAGTCTGAATCAGACTTGGAAGATATTAATAAGAAGTCGCCAGAGTTGGCTGAAAGCGTTTCTGAGAGTTCTTCAGAATGTTCTGTTGTTGAAAATGATTCTAATCTGGAGAATGTGGTTGAAGAAAAGCCTCTGGAGCATGTTCCTAAGAAAACCGCAGAAATGGTTTGTGAGTTCTGGGTGCAAGGGACGTGTGTCTATGGTGATCAGTGCCCTTACTTACACTCATGGTTTCGTGGGGATAAGTTCAAAAGATTGGCAGAGCTTCAAGGGCACAACAAGGTACCTATTTGTGTTTGATGAACTTTATTCTTCTATTTCCATTAGGAATTTGGTGTAAATTTTTTTAATTTGGAATCTGATTTAATAATGAGACCTGAACTCAGTTTATGCCAAAGTTAAACTTGGCCTAGGCTAGCCTAATTAGTTGTTTCATCATTCGAATACTAATATAGCCCATTCATGATATCTAGATTATAGAAATTTGATTTGTTCCTGAATAAGAACATGGAGCATTATATGCTTCACTGCTATTTTTACAATGGGATTCATAAATGACAATTGATAGAAGACCAAAAGATATTGTTGGTTTATAGAAATTATATCCTAGATAGAGCAAGTTGTTTTTGAAAAACCATATTTATGAGTTTTTTTATAACAGGCAGTCAACGGAATTGCACTTCCTCTAAGATGCAACAAGCTTTGTTCAGGTAGCAGTGATGGAACAATTCGGCTTTGGGACTGCCATACTGGTCAATGTGCTAATGTGATTAACCTTGGTGGCGAAGTTGGATCTGCTTGTAGTGAAGGCCCATGGCTCTTTGTTGGCATGCCAAATGTTGTGAGGTGAGCTTAAAACCGAGTAATGTTGTTATTTTGTTTTTTTTTTTTTTTTTTTTTTGGGGGGATTTTGTCAGTTCAAGATGTGACCTTGATTTGGCATGTTGGTGATGCTGCAGGTGTGGAATACCGAATCAGGTGCTGAATACAGTCTCAATGGACCTGTTGGGCAAGTCAATGCATTGGACTCCGTTTACAATATGCTTTTTGCTGGGGTAGAGGTAGGCTACTTTGCTGACAGTTTAGAATTCTTGCATTCTCTATCTAGCTTTTATTCTTTCTATTTGATTAAATTTGGGCAATGTTGAGTTCAGGGTGTTTCTCTTTTCAGAATTTCTTTTAGTTGTTTGAGCAAGAACTTATCTCTTTATATTCCATGTACTTTGATATTGTGTGTCATATCCATAGCAGATGCTTAGGGTTGGTGCAGTTGGTTATCATGCTTGTCTCACACACTAGAGTTTCCCAGTTTGAACTGGGGGCTAAGACACTACTGTCAAATCCGTTTGCTTGTACTTATAAAAAGAGGGGTGGTGGGGAATGACCAATGTTAATGCTTGAGGTCTCACTAGATTTTGGTGTTTAGTGTTTCTTGTGTGCACATCACTTATATTCTAATTAAAGTTGGTCCAAAATTAATTTTGTATTACTTTTGATTGCAGGATGGTGTTATTTTGGCATGGAAAGGCACTTATGAAACTAACATTACATTTCAACTTGCCACAACCCTTAAAGGCCACACACATGGTATAACATCTTTAGCTGTTGGAGGAGGCAACAGGCTGTACTCAGGTTCCAAGGACTACACAATAAGGGTTAGTTTTTTCTCTTTAAGAATTTTTCCCCCTGTTGTTGTATCTCTTATGTTGTGAGTAGTTAGTATTTGAAGAGAGCTTGATCATTTAAGATCGTTGGTTCTTTCTTCTCTTTACTTGCTTCTTCTATACTGGAAGGACTGTGGTTGGATAGTATCTCATTTAGACCTGGTGCTGACCTTTTGTTTTAGTGATTCTGTATTGTTCTTGTTTGAAATTTCCCCTTTTCAAATCTTGCATCGAAACAAATGATGTTCCCTCATGTATATTGCAGGCAACAATAACATATCCTTGTTTTATTGACTAAATTATTTACGTTAAATTGATTAGTTCTACTCTGTAAAACTTAGCAATATATATCTTATGTGGTACTGATATGATTTGAATCTATTAACTATCCCTTTTTTTTTCTTTTTTTGTAGTTGTCATTTTCTTTATATGTGCACAAGGACCATATATTTTATTTTGATTTGTCAGAAAAATAATAATAATTAATTTATGTTCTTATATTTTGTTCAGGTGTATTATGACATTGAATGGGCATGATGATGTTGTGAAGTCTCTCATGTGCTGGGATGAGTATTTGTTCTCTGGTTCATTGGATTGCACGATAAAAGTTTGGGCTTCTACTGAGGATGGCAGCTTGGAAGTAATCTATACTCACAGTGAAGAACATATAAGTTATTGAACCACAAATAGTTTCATTTACTTTCTTATTTGCTTCTCTTCTTAAGTAATTGAGTTGTGCTACAGTTGTTGAGCAGAAACTCAATAGAATGGCATGATTTTTCATGGTACAGGGCATCCTTGCACTTTCTGGGATGACTGATCCCGATGTTAAACCAATCTTGTATTGCTCTTGTAGCGATAAATCTGTCCACCTCTATGAACTGCCAATGTGGGTACAATTTTCCCTTTGTGAAAAATCTTTCTTCTTTTCCCTCTTGGATTTGACTAATATTAGTGATTATTGTTTTAGATTCACTGACAGGGGCAAATTATTTGCAAAACAATAAGTCCAGACTCTTCAAATAGGTCCTAGGGGCCTCTTTTTTACTGGGGGATCAGACTGGTTTGCTGACAGTGTATACATGGCTAGCAGACTAATGGCTGAGACGTGCCCAAGACTAGTAAAAGCATGGTTTTTATTAGTTATAGCAAACAATGTACAGTATTTTGAGTACATTTTCCAATGTATAGTATTTTGAGTTTAGAAATTCATGTTATTATGAACATTGGGGATCAAACAGTGTAGTGTTATTATTACATAATGAAAATAAATAGCTATATACCCTAAGAGCATCTCCCACCAGTTTTGCTATCTCATCCTATTTTACCATCTTAAAAAGCTACTTTATCAATTATACCATACCATTTTACAATACTCTCAACTTTTCAAAACTCTATTATTTTACCATTTTATTAAAATATTATTTTTTTAATCTTTCTTTATTATTTATTTCCAACATCCTGCCAATCAGAACCGCCAAAAACCACATCCTGCAACCTGCAACTAGCCACTGCCACCAACCCTAACAACCTGCAACTAGCCACTGCCAGCCACCACCACCAGTGGAAAAAAAAACCCACAAAACCTCAACCATCGTGAACCCTCTGTGACCCATTCCAAACATACCTGAGACCCACGGTCACACCCATCTGCAACCCACGAAACCCACAGCCACACCACCTGAGATCCACCCACCGTACCAAAACCCAACAAGCCACAAATCACAAAATCGACTATCCGATCTCACCTCACAAATCACAAAAGCGGCAACCCAAACCCCACGAATCCGATCTCACCTCCAATGCCCACAAATCTGATCTCCACGCCGATGCCCATGAATCCAATCTCACCTTAACGCTGATGCCCACAATTCGATTTCAACGGCTTGGTGATTTGAAGAGAAAGAGCGAGGCTAGGTGACAACGACTTGGCGTGAGAAAGGGGATGTGAGAGCAAATATCCGGTCTGTAGAGAGAGAGAGAGAGAGAGAGAGGGTCTTGGTGTTTTGTGGACATTTGGCATATCCATGTCCCATGGTCCAAGGGTCATCAGAGAGAGAAGCATCTAACTTATCGGAGAAAGAGGGGCATCGAAGAGAGTCTTGGGTCTGAAGAGAGTAGATGAGAAAGAGAAAAGGAAGAGAGAGAAAAGAAGAGAAAAAATGAAAGAGGAGAGAGAAATTCTCGGGTTAAAAAGGACCTCAAGTATTAAATTTTTTATTTTTTATTTTTTATTTATTTTTTAATCCCATTCAGCTACAATACTATTTTACATTTAAGATGGTACTGTAACTATATCTCAAAAAAATTTAGCCTTTTCCAATTTGGCATCTCCTTTGCTGAGCAGTTTTTGGGCCTGAATGCCAAATGTACCCTACATTTGGCATATAGCAGGCCCACTGCTCATGCTCAACAAGGGTGAGGTTTTTCCATCTTGAATTCACTATCTTAGCAGTTATTGTCCACTACACCTACGAGTGAACAATGTTACAAAATAGTGGGATTTAATGATATTCAGATCTCCTTCTCACTTTATTAGGATGTTTTTTAGGTATACTAGGAGGGTCAAAATTCCATTTTCTAGCCATTGCTCAGTTTAGAGAACTTCCGCAAATAATACTGAAGAAATGTATTTCAACAACAAACCATAAGCCTTGAACTAGATCCTTATTTCTTATTAGATTATATGTATATAATTTCTTAGTCAATTACACTTTCTTTTACAAAATTTTTCTCTTCTATTAAAGAGATAAACCATAGAAAGTTGTTAGGTTCTAAAGATTTAGGATTTTATGTATTTAGAACTCTAATTTGTATTGTTGGCAAACCATGATCAAAACAGATTATTTAGTCTTGTTTAGACTTGCTCAAAGTTGGGTCTTTAATGTAAAGTTGGAATCGAGTAGCTGCAGATGCATTGGTGCATTTCGGCCTGGCTCGATCGATCGAATCTCGGGCAGAATGTTTTTCTGTAGAATATTCCAGCTCAGCCCTAACTCATTAAACGTTATGGGTTTTCTGTTTTTACCCTAGGTATATAAAGAAAAATCCTAGACACGTTTTTTTGAGTTGCTCCAGTTGTATTGTTGCTCATACATTGTTGTTTTGTGTAAATCTCTTGTGAGATCTAGAGGAGCTTTCCTTTACATAAAGTTTAGGGTTTTCAAGATAGAGATTACTTCAACATCTTGATGATCAACTCGGTTGCTACCATTGACGTTTAAAGAATATCAAGCGTGGGTGCTTGTAGTTGATTGGAGAATCCAAGAAAGAAGGAGTCCGTGGATTCAGAGCTTGCACATGGTCGTGTCAGTAAGTTCTACTGGTGGATAGCATTAGGAAGTCGAGCGGGGAGCTTGTAAGTCCTTTTGTATGAACTTCGATTCTTTCATAGTGGATTCTGGTTTGCCTTGAGGATCGGTGGTCAAATCCTCCCCAAGTTTTTACCGTGTGGTTTCCTAGGTGATCATATCATTGTGCTTTTATTTTTCCACTGCTTTATATGTTTGATATGATTATTTGATTGTTTTAACCTAGAATTGCATAATTTGACTAAGTATTGAGGTTCAAAATTAAAAGGCCACAAATAGGCCCAAGGAAGTAAAAAACATTAGGCCCATTTCACGCAAAAAATAAATGAATAATGAAACTAGAAAGGCTGAAGAAAAGAGATAAGAAGGAAAGAAAGGGGAAAAAGCCCAGAGGATCTGAATCCAGAGATTCACGAAAAAGCCCAAGAAACAGACAGAATCAGCGAACCAAAGAAAGCCCAGAAAGACGAACTGGGTCGGGATCCCAGAAGCCCCTCAGAGGCAGGGGATCCCTAGACGCGCGAAGTGAAATTGAACCAGATTTAAAGAGAGAAAAGAGACAAAAGGCACGCGGACCTTATGCCCCAGACACATAGTGGAAGTACAAAGCAAAATGCAGGAGCCTGGCTCCAACAATTTGGAGAAAGAGACAAGGAAGAGTACAACTGGAAAAAGCTGGAGCGCTAAGAAGAAAAACCAAAAAGCCTCAGGTCAGCCAATGGAAAAACCTGGGAATAGAAAGCTAGCTGAGGGACTTTCATCTTGTCGCAACAAAAAGCAGGAAACTATGGAAAAAGGGAAACAACATGACCCTGAAGCAACCTGGCACGGCACGAACTCTAAGGGGCAAAAAGGAGAAATCGTTAGCACCCCAGAGCCCGAAGCTGTGCTATAAAAGGAGGAAGGGGTCCATGCTACAAAGGGGGGATTTTGGAAGGAAGAGAAAGAGAATTCATGGACAATTAGAGGCATTAACAATTGCCTTCAGTAGTCTCATAAAATTGTAGAAAACACTCTGTAAACGTAAGAGAAAACAGAGGAACCGTTCCCGGTATCCCAGAGACAGCCACTACAGTACATGCTCGGATTCAACAAGTTCAAACTTTGCAAGTCTTTGAAGCCTAAATAGCTATCAAAGTCTGTAACTTTTGAACTCAGTTGAACCTTGCACCACGTCTTAGTGAGCACTGTAATCACAACTAAGGGAAATTAATAAAATGCACCTCACTAATTAGAGGATCCCTAACTTGTTCTTACATTATATTTTACTCATTGTGTATTCCTTTACTGTTAAAATGTCGTTCAATATGGATATACTTTCTCTTTTAGCTATTTTTATTGTAGGAAGTTTGTTTTGTGCACCAATCGATTCTTAAACAACCCTTTAGCTGTGGTGAATCGAGCCCAGTCCACCAAGAACATTTTCATTCGGCCCAGGATCCTTGAGCCATAGTGCTGAGGAAAAAAGGCACTCTCACATTTTGGCGACTTCACTAGGGACTGGGTAAAGAAAAGGGAACAGGCAATCCCTTCACAGAACATGCCTCCAAGACAAAGGAACAGTAAAGGTGCTAATGCGCCACCCGCAGCCTCTGAGCCCGTGGGAGAAAACGAAGTGGCCTCCAGGCAAAGAGGCGAGGTGCCCTTAACAGAACGGGAGGCCGTGTTAGAACAAAGAAACGTAAGGCAGGAGCTGGACCCTATGGCTCAGATGACTGCAATGCTGAAAGACTTGCAACAAGAAGTTCGCCTTCTCAAAGAAGGCAAGACGCAGGAAGATAGAGACAATGCCCCCCATGTGGGCAACCAAGATAGAACTTAGCCAGAGGGAGGGTCAGCAATGGGAGGAGGAACTAACCCCCAATACCTAACACTTGCAGATGTCAGCGCCCTCTTGGACCAAGAAAGGGAAAAACTTTCCGGGATCTCCAAGCAATTTTCTCGGGATCCCCCATTCCCACCAGAACTCCTTGGCAAGCCATACCCCAAGGCATATGAGCCACCAGAGTTCCATCCTTTTGATGGAAGGAATGGAAGTGCAGTAAAGCATGTGAGTAAGTTTGTCCACACTATGGGCCCCTACGCAGGAAACCGAGAGCTATGCCTAAGAGAGTTTGCTAAGTCCTTAGTGGACAGGGCTTACACTTGGCACCACACTGAGACCTGGGTCCATTAAGACCTAGGACGAAATGATGGAAAGATTTTATGCAAAATATTACCCTGGTGAGGACAAGGTCACTTTCCAAAGCCTTCAAATGGTAAGGCAGAGGCCTGGAGAAGACCCCGTCCAGTTCATCAAAAGATTTGAAGATGTGTCCCTAGACTGCTATGGGGACCATGAAGAAAAAGAACTCGTAGAGACTTGTATCTCTAACATGCTTTTCGATTATAGACTCAACCTCGAAAATTTATATATCACACAGTTCACTGACTTATTACAGAGGACTAGAAGAACAACACAAACTATGAGGGCGAAGAGGATGCCAGCGTCCCAAGCCATGACGGCATCGGTGGGAGAGAAAAGGAAGAGGCCTGACGGAAAAATGTTCGAGGAACCATCGGCGATCCCATGCACTATAGAAGAGTTAAACCATGTCCTGGACAAATGGATTGGGGATGGAGTGGTTAGGCCATTCACTGTATCCAGGCCACCAACCGAGGAAGAAAGAAAAAATCCTTTGTTTTGCAGGATTCATAATTATGTTAAGCATTCCACCAAGGATTGCTGGACCCTCCGCAGGCTCTTTCACAGGAAGCTAAGAGAAGGAACCCAGGAGCTCACCCAGAAGGAGCCAGAAGTACAAAGAAACCCCCTGCCCAACCACAAAGGAAAAGGGGTGGTGGTTGTAGTAATCCACGGGAACTCGACAGAAGCAAAAGAGCCAGAAGGATCCTTTCACCCAAATACAGTCAGAACCCTCCAGAAGAATCCCAAGTTCAGGTCACTATTCAATCAGCTGGGATTTGGACCAGAAGCAAGGAGGGTGGCCACGAAATCTCTCATGACTATAGCAGCAGATTCAGGAATGGAATGTTTCACAGCAGAATCACATGCCAGTCGAGCTTTCTTGGAGACAACCAATGCCATAACCTTCACTGATGAAGACATGGAGGTCGAGCATCCAGACCACCGTAGACCTCTTTATCTAATGGCCACTATAAACGGTGTCCAAATCAGAAGAGCACTGGTGGACACAGGGGCGTCACTCAACCTCATAGCCCTGAGTACCTTGGAAGCCGTGGGCCTAGCTGGGAGGAGGATCCTGGGGGCTCCCATGGAGATAACCGGGTTTGGAGGATCAGCAGAGTCAACCGAAGGATATATACAGCTGGCCCTAAGAGTGGGGCCAATAGTAGCCTTGACCAGATTTCATGTAATCAACTTGGAAGTGTCCTACCATGTACTGCTGGGACGGCCATGGCTCCATAAGCACTGCCTTATACCATCCACCTACCATTAGTGTGTTAAGGGGAGATTAAATGGGAAGCCTGTAAGGATCCCTGTCAACCATAACCCTTTCAGCCAAGGGGAAGTAAACTTTGTAGAAACAATGTTCTATGATGAGTTAGAACCTGATGATGAGAGTCCCATGCTAGGGACCCCAGGAACACCTATCTTAGAAAAAGAAGAAGGAGGAGGTGCCCATGACTTGAGAGACCTCCTGAAGAGAAAAAGGCAAAAGAAGGAGCCCAGCACCTCAGGATCCCGGGAGTGCGTAGTAGTACGGGAACTCGGGGGAAGGTTAATATACTGCTTGTAAAGGTGCACGGGACCTGAGTGCATCGTGCAAGAAGGTTCCGAACCACCAGAATGTATGATAGCCCAGGAGGAAGTCCCAGAGGAACCAGTCAAAGAGGCACAAATCCGGCCTGAGGAAGAATTACAGGAAGTAAACTTGGGGGCTAAGCTGGGATCCTAGAAGCCTGTTGTCATCAGCAGTCAGTTGGCAACACAAGAAAGGGGGCCACTGGTGGCTTTGCTCAAAGAATACACGGATGTGTTTGCCTGGACCTATGATGAAATGTCTGGTCTGGATCCTGGGTTAGTGGTCGATGCCCTCAATGTAGACCCAGGAGTTAAACCAATAATCCAACCAGCCAGGGTCTTTCACACTAATGTAGAAGCCCAGATAGCTCAGGAGATTAAGAAGCTGCTAGCAGCTAGTTTTATCAAGCCCATTCAGCACCCCAGATGGCTTTCTAACATAGTACCTGTGAAGAAAAAGAAAGGCCAGATCCGTTGCTGTGTAGATTTTCGCAACCTGAATAAAGCATGTCCTAAAGACGAGTTCCCTCTACCTAATATCGACCTCATTGTGGACTCAGCTGCGGGAAGTTCTATGTTCTCATTCATGGATGGGTATAGTGGGTACAACCAGATTCGTATGGCTGCCAAGGATGCTGAAAAGACAGCATTCAGGACACCAATCGAAAATTTCTATTACACTGTGATGCCCTTTAGCCTCAAGAATGCAGGAGCCACATACTAGCGAACCATGACAGCCATCTTCCACGACATGATGCATAAAGAAATGGAAGATTATGTGGACGATATTGTGGTCAAGTCAAAAACTAGGACAGGACACCTTCAGGTATTTGAACAAGTTTTCAAAAGATGCAGAGAATACAAGCTACGCATGAACCCCATGAAGTGTGCCTTTGGAGTATCCGCAGGAAAGTTCCTCGGGTTCTTGGTACATCACAGAGGCATAAGCGTGGATCCAGCCAAAGCTGCAGCCATTGCCACCATGAAAAGACCAACAACAGTGAGGGAGCTCAAAAGCTTCCTAGGAAGGGTATCCTACATCAGGAGATTTGTGCCAGGGCTGGCTTTGGCCACAGCAGGCTTGTCCAAGCTATTAAAGAAAGGAATCGAGTTCATCTGGGGAGCAAAACAACAGGAAGCCTTCCAAACGGTCCAACAGATTATGAATCATCTGCCCACTCTCTAGGCACCAATACGTGGGCGACCCCTGTTATTGTACTTAGCATCAAATACCCAAGCAATAGGAGCCCTGCTGGCACAAGAAGATGATGAAAAAAATGAACAACCTGTTTACTATGTAAGTAGGACACTCAAGGATGCCGAGACCAGGTACCCCAGGATAGAAAAGGCTTGCCTAGTGGTCATTTACGCATCCCAGAGACTGAAGAGGTATTTCTCAGGTCACCAAATCTTTTTAGTGACTAAGTCACACCCCATAAAGGCACTCCTGCATCAACCCCTCCTAACAGGAAGAATAGCACAGTGGCTGGTCCTACTTTCTCAATATGACATAGGCCTCAGGACCCCCAAGGCTGTCAAAAGTCAAGCCATAGCTGACCTACTGGCACAATTCCCAGGGAAGGAGGAGAGCTCACTAAGTGAAGAAATCTCAGGCGAGGTAGCAGTAGCAGAAACCCCAGGAAAGAAATGGACAATGAGGTTTGACGGGTCAGCTACAGCAACCTCAAATGGGGTGGGAGTTGTACTAAGCTGCGAAAATGGGGACACCATACCTCTATCTTTCAAGCTTGGTTTCCCCTGCTCCAATAATGCAGCTGAGTATGAGGCGTACTTGACCGGGTTAACCATAGCACTCAGTATTAGAGTAAAACACATGAGAGTACTGGGAGATACCAATCTCGTAGTCTCTTAGGTGAAAGGTGACTTTGCATTGAGGGAACAAAGTTTGGCAGCCTACAGGACTTGGGCGCAGAGGCTGGAGCAGGAATTCCTAACCTTCAGCATAGAATACACACAGAGAAGTGAAAACAGGTTTGTAGATGCGCTTGCCACCTTGGGATCCCAAGCACCATTCAAGGGAAAAGACCCCCTGGTCAGAATAGGGAGACAGGAGCATTCCATCTTAAAAATCCCCCAGAAGATATCCCCGGGAAAGTCCAAACAATGGGACTAGAGGAGTGAAGTGAAAGAAAAAATGAAAGAAACAGGATCTGGAGGAAGTGTCAAGGAGCTGAGGGACTACGCTCTAATAGAAGGAGAACTATACAGGAGACTGCCCGGAGGGATCCTATCCAGGTGTATCAATGAAAAAGAGGGGAAACTAAGGTTGGAAGAGCTACATGCCCAAGTCTGCGAGACCTCAGAAAAGATTAGTCTACTGGCCAAATATGAACAAAGAGGCAGCAACTTACAGGAGAAATGTCAAGAATGCCAATCCTTGGTGGACAAGGAAGAAAACTACACTGTATTTGTTACAAAAGATTGGAGGACTCCCTTCATGGAATACCTGGCTCAAGGGATCCTACCAACTGACAAGGCACTGGCACACCAGCTCAAGAAGCTCGCAGTTAGATATTTCTTGCAAAACGGGATCCTATTCAAAAGGGGATACAGCGGGGATCCCCTAAGATGCCTGGGACCAAGGGAAGCCAGGGAAGTAGTCAGGAAAGTCCATTCTGGTAATTGTGGAAGCCACCCAGGAAAAAGGAGACTCTACAAACAGTTACTAATGTTGGGGTACTATTGGCCAACAATGAAAAGGGACTCATCGGAGATAGTCAAAACCTGCCACGCATGTCAAGTCCTCGGAGATGCAATCCATACTCACCCAAATACATTACAGGATATGACAACCCCATGGCCCTTCCACACTTGGGGGCTTGATCTCATAGGGCCTATAAATCCTCCATCCAGTGGGTACATATGGATTTTGGCAGCCACTGAGTATTTTACAAAATGGGTAGAGGCCATCCCCTTGAAAAAGTCCACTGGAGCAGCTGTAGCAAACTTCATTCGTGGCCATATCATTACAAGGTTTAGGATCCCCAGGAGGTTAATTAGTGACAATGGAACCCCATTCATAAATAAAGACATGAAAGGATTAACTGAGGCCTACTACATCAAACATGGAAGGTCTACACCATACTACCCACAAGGAAATGGCCAGGCAGAGGCCACTAATAGGTTGATATAGAAGATCCTTAAAAAAATGAAGCAAGAGTATGGAGGAAAATGGAGTGACCACCTAGCAGATGTACTCTGGGCATGCAAGAGCTCTGTGAAAACAGCCACGAGATTCTCACCATTCTCTCTGGTCTATGGGACAGAAGCCATCAGCCCAGTGGAGTTAATTGTTCCCACACCAAGAGTAGTACTTGAAGAAAGTCAGGAGGACACTAAGGACACAAACAATGAAATGAGATTAGCAGTCCTGGAAGGGATAGAGGAAGAAAGAGAGATCGCCAAGAGAAGAAGCCAAAGGTACCAGCAAAGAATGACAAGAGCATACGCACAAGCAGTACGCCCGAGGACTTTCACCAAAGGGCAATTGGTACTAAGGACAGCAGAGCATGTGAGAAGAAACCTACCGAGACCCTCCAAATTCGCCCCAAAGTGGGAAGGACCCTACATCATCAGAGAGGCCTGTGATAGTGGGTACTACTACCTTACAAAGGAAGATGGGACAATCCTGACAGAGCCCATAAATGGGAAGTGGCTGAAACAATACTACGCATGAGAAGGGAGAGGTCTCAGTACATTGGAATCCTTTTGCCAAGCTCTCCAACCTGCTAAGTGTTTCTTTCCTTTTATGTATTTATTGTTAAAGTAATTTTGTTCACAGACTCGTGGTAGAAGGACATTCTATGATCCTTACTATCTTTGTTGGATTTGCTGTGTTCCTTGAATGAAATTTATGTTTATTTTAAAATTCAATGAAATTTCTTCTTTTTCTCAGTTATTAAATCCGAAGTATCACAAAGTCCTAACACAGACAAGAATCAGGGGAGGATACCTGAGGAAATCTTCTTGCATATCCCAGGATTACCCCACAGATAACTACAAAACAGTTAAGTTTAAATACATGGTCTAGGATCTCAGGCATATACTGAAGATACCTAGCCCAGTACTTGAAAAAAAAAAAAAAAAGAGAAACTCGCCAAGATTCATGAGCTGGGACAAATAAAATACATTGCCCAATGTACCAATTTCAGTACTTACGCAACCAAGAAGAAAAGGGAGGATACCTGGGGAAATCTTTTGATGCATAACCCAAGGATCACCCCACAGATAAGCTACAAAGCAGCTAAAGTTTCAAATACATGGTCTAGGATCTTAGGCATATACCGAGGATACCTAGCCCAGTACTTGATAAAAGAAAAACCTGTCAAGTTCATGAGCTAAAGAAAATATATATATATATATATATATATATATATATTGCCCAATGTGCCCAACTTAGTACTTGCGCAATCAAAAAGAAAAGGAGTGGGTACCTAGCTAGAACCTGCAACAAAGCTTGTGGGAATCACAGACCAGGACACAGTAAAAAAAGAAAAAAAGAAAAAAGAAGATAAGAAAAGAAGATCCACATGCCATTAAAAGAGATTAGAAGCAATATTTAGAAACCATCATGGAGCACAAGTACATGGAAGCAGTCTCAAAGCACAAGTGCAGATCTAAAAAAAAAGAGCCAGAAGCAATGTTCAAACGAAGAAATAGAAAAATTTATACAACCCCAAATTGTTCATACATATCCAAACCAACTAAAAAAAGGGGGGGGGGGGGGAAGACTAAGAAAGGAGGCCAGCCAACAAAGAACCATCCGAGGAGAAAGCAAGGACAGCCGAAGAAGATAAAACCCTCTGCCTTTTAATCTTCAAGTCTTGTAAGGTCTTGTGAGCATGGGCTAAAGCTTCCTCAGCAACAGCAATCTCAGCATCAATGCTCTTAGAAGCTTGCTTCTGGAACATCACTTGAGCCAAAGATCACAGATACTCCAGCAAAAATGACAGGTTGAATTTGGCTTCCAGGAGATCTTGAACAACTCCCCTCCATTCCAAGAGTTTTTCCTCAAATAAAGAATCCTCAAGGAGATTAGCACAGCACACAGCAACTCCATCAAAATATTACCCAAGAATACTCCTCATCTGAAACCAATGGTGAAATCCCTGTAACGTTTAAACAACCCTTCTAGCAGAGGCAGACCTTCCATAAGCACAGAGAACCACAAGAAGTTGCCATAGGAAGGCCCGAAGTGGCAGAAGTGACTGGCAAGGAGGCTGTTGAACTCTAGACGATCAAAGCGAGTCAGAAAGACAGAAAGCCTTGAGGTAGGATCTGAAACAACTATCCCTAGAGCCTCCCCTATGGTTGCGTTACCACCTGAAGTCTCAGAGGAACCTTCAACCCTTTGAGCAGAATGAGAGCCAGCAACCTGAGCAAATCCTACACCCCTCTCAGGAATCACAAGTTCAGGACTCTTAACACTAGTATCAACTCCTGTAAAAAAAAGAAGGGGGAGGCAGACTGAGCTTCTTTCTTTTTTAAAAAAAAGAGACAAAGAGCAAAAGAAGGTAAAGAAGAAACCAATTTCGGCTTCCTGGGGCGGAGTTTCCTCTTCTTGCTCCTCTGACTTCTTGGAGGACTCTGAGAAAGAGCACATGACAAGTTGAAGAAAATGTGAGGAAGCCTTAGCAAAATGGCTGAAAGAAGGCAAGGGTACAGGGGGCTTCGCCATAACGAAGGACACAAGAGAAGGGAAGAAAAAAAAAAGGAATAAAGTAAGGACAATCAACACCCACCTTCAAAATCCTCCGATTCCAAAGAAGAGGTAGCACCAGAGGCAGATCTCGCAATGGCTTGGCCTGAAAAAAAAAAAGGGAGGAAAGGGGGGGAGAAAGAAAGAAAGAACTCAGAAGAAAGGAAGAAAGAAAAAAGGGGGGGTGCAAAAGAAATAAAAATTGAAACACTATTAAAAAGGGGGAGAAAGAAAGGCTCACCTATTTGTCCGGATGATGATACACCTCCCAAAGTCCTCATACTTAACTCAGTCTGAGGTAGCACAGTCTTGACAGGACTAGGAGTCTCTTCAAATTAAGAACCTGGGGACGAGGGAAGCTTGGGAGCCTCAGGATCTTGGGCAGCTTGGACATCTTGCATTGGTTGCCCAGTCTCCCCAGCTATGTCACCACTGGGAGCCTTCTCTTCCATGCTCTGAGCTGCAGCTGCAGCCACCTCCTCCTCCAAAGTCTCACCAACCACGGGGGGAGAAACCTCCACCTAAAGAAGGAACTAAAGAAGGAAGGCATGAACAACAGGGCAACATAAATATATAACCCTTATAAAGCAGGCAGTAAAAGATATAGATAAAGAGAACCATACCACATCCTCGCCAGAGGATTGGCTTCTACCTTTCCTGGGATCTAGCTTGCGCTTGGACTGCAGAAAGAACAATCACTTATTAGTTCAAAAAAAAAAAAAAAAAGAAAAGGAAGGAAACAACGAAATTGCAACCTAAAAGAGCAAAGGAGGAAAGAGGTCTTGCCCTTCTCTCTCTCTCAACAAGGTCTCCAGGTCTCTGTTGTTTACTATGGGTACGTCCAGAGGGTCCCGAGGGACCATGAACTGAAGGACTCATAGGAGTCTGGGGAAAAGAAGACTCTACCTTAGTCTTCACCCAGCCCCTTATAGCCAAAGGTTGCTCAACCTCCTTCTCCTCAGCAAGTATCAATTGTTTCTGGGATCTCCCAGTCTTCTTTTTCTTTACCTTAGGACCAACGTCCTCTGCACTCTCTTCAGCCGCGGCCTCCTTCAACTTTTCTTGTTTAATTATTTTTCCTTTACTCATGCCAACGGGAGTACTGGCACTTATGACCTCTACTGCCCCTTTCTTAATCGGTACACCAGCAGAAGCACCAACAACAAGGTCACACCCCAATCAGTTCTCTGGGAAATCCTGCGCATAAGTTACCCAACCTTCCCTGGAAGCATGCCATTCTGTAAAACCAGTTTTACTGCTCACAGCAGTAGAAACAACACATGCAGTAGGCAGGGACAAACGCTTGTTGGATGTTGGGGCAGAAGAAATGCTAGGGTTGGGAACTCTCCCAATAGTGTTAGAACCAGCATAATCAGCAAAGGATTTCTGAACCCTCCTCCAATAACTAGCATAACCACTGGAGGCAAAAACTCCTATCTGAGAGTTGGGCACTACAAATTGAGGACTCCGTCGTGACCAATAAGAAAAGGCCTGAAGTCTCATGAAGGGATCCAAGGAAGGAAGAGAGGGAACTACGTCATTAAATACTGGGGGAATATCTTGATCAAAACCAAATTGCCAAAGTACTCGATGCGCCGAGTAATGGGTGTACCGTGGGCCAGTTGAGGAATGCACAGGAAGCCAGGATGGGCTAATACAAGCCAAGTAGACTAAGCTACCTTCATCACCGCGACGTAAATCAAAAGTGTTCCCTGTAGAAGTCAGAAAAGGAGATAACACAGAATCGCAAACAAAACTGGGGCCAAACTCCCGGGGGGAGCGCCAATGCAGATGGCCTACTTGATCAAATAACTCAACCAAGTTAAGATTGCCACCTTTCAAACTCAGCCAGCGAAAAATAATAGGGTGGCTGTCAATTGAGCTACCACAAAGCCCTTTTACCACATCAAGGGATCCCTGAAACTTATCTTTCACAAACTTTAAATTCCTACATTTTGCTAAAGTAACTGAAGAACGATCCCACATAAATACCTGGAGAATAGCGCAATGAAGCGAAGAAGTAATAACATAACAAGAATCACCTTCAGCTTCATCTCCATGAAGCTGATCCAATTGAGAATAGACATGGCCCAAAAACATGAGGGCTAGAGGATATTGAGCACCCTGAGCCAACTTAATCGCCAATGGAAAAAGAGTGGATTTGACTCCATACCCGGGGAACTCACTGAACAGGAACTTGCTAAGCCAGAATGCAAGGAACCCAGCACGCCTGACTTCCTTATCCTTCTCGCGCAAAAGATTCATGACCCACCTACCCATCCTGGTCAGTTTCCCACCAGAAGAAGCAGTACGTCCACCAAAGTGAGCAAAAAATTTTTCTTCCACTTCGAGATCCTCATCAGAAAGCTTAATATCAAAGGGGTTTTCATTCCCAAGCACTGGAAGAAGAAAATTGTTGACCACGTCCTCCAAGGTAACAGTTAGTTCACCAACAGAAAAGGAGAAAGTGTGCAAAGCAGGACACCAACGGCGCACCAAGTGCCTGAGGCCTTTGGCATCTCTGAAACCCTCGAGATTCCTGGAAATAGCCACTGCCTTCAAGATACCGACACGCTCCAAGCAACCCACAAACTCCGCATCAGAAAGTTCTTTATCCATCCAAATGGGCCAGCCTTGGATCTTTCCAGCAACAAAATCGAAGAAGATGGGGACCGCTTCCCGAAGTCCTTATTTGATTTGGAGATCAAAAATCTCCCTAGGGTTTGGAACTTGTCCAGAACCAACAAAACCCGCCTGACCGGAGAATACCCAGGCATGAGGGGATGGAGGGGTCTCGCCATGGGACACCCGGGGAAAGAATAAGCTAGGAGTATACCAGGGGTCTCGCAAAGGAAAAGCAGGGCACCTAACGACAGACTCATCTTGTACAGAACTAGAGGAGTCCTCGCCTTCAAAGGGACTAGGAGTACGCTCCTTTCTTTTTCGAGAAGAGGAAGAAGCCATTGAAGCAGTGGGTATCTGGGAAGAAGAAAGAAGGTAGTAGCGAGACTGAGCGAAAGAAAAGAAAAAGGTTGGGAACAGAAGATTCAAGCAAACAAGGAAAAGGGTAATGAGAAAATGAAGAAATAGGAACAGAAGACAATATGTGGAAAGATGCGCCAGTTGCCAGGAATTAAATTTGAAAGGGGAGAAGTTATCAACAGTTATTAATGAGTGTTATGGGGAACATAAAAGTAGGTGGTAAGAGTGTTATTTCGACTCAACCGCCACGTCCTAAGAAAAAAATGGAGGAGTTACAAAAAAGAGAGAAAAAAAAAAAAAAAAAAAAACTAAAGATCCAGGATGCCGAAGAAATTTGAAGGTCAGGATCCCCGTAGAAAGATCAAAACAAGAGAAAAATCCTGTAGAAAACTCACGCATGGGCTGTAGGCAACCCATGAGCTCGGAGGGCTAAATGTTGAGGTTCAAAATTAAAAGGCCACAAATAGGCCCAAGGAAGTAAAAAACATTAGGCCCATTTCACGCAAAAAATAAATGAATAATGAAACTAGAAAGGCTGAAGAAAAGAGAGAAGAAGGAAAGAAAGGGGAAAAAGCTCAGAGGATATGAATCCAGAGATTCACGAAAAAGCCCAAGAAACAGACAGAATTAGCGAACCAAAGAAAACCCAGAAAGAAGAATTGGGTCGGGATCCCAGAAGCCTCCCAGAGGCAGGGGATCCCTGGACGTGCGAAGTGAAATTGAACCATATTTAAAGAGACAAAAGAGACAAAAGGCACGCGGACCTTATGCCCCAGACACACAGTAGAAGTACAAACCAAAATGTAGGAGCCTGGCTCTAACCATTTGGAGAAAGAGACAAGGAAGAATACAACTGGAAAAAGCTGGAGCGCTGAGAAGAAAAACCAAAAAGCCTCAGGTCAGCCAACGGAAAAACCTGGGAATAGAAAGCTAGTTAAGGGACTTTCATCTTGTCGCAACAAAAAGCAGGAAACTATGGAAAAAGGGAAACGACATGACCCTGAAGCAACTTGGCACGACACGGACTCTAAGGGGCAAAAGGGAGAAATCGTTAGTACCCCGGAGCTCGAAGCTGTGCTATAAAAGGAGGAAGGGGTCCATGCTACAAAGGGGGGATTTTGAAGGAAGAGAGAGAGAATTCATGGACAATTAGAGGCATTAACAATTGCCTTCAGTAGTCCCATAAAATTGTAGAAAACACTCTGTAAACGTAAGAGAAAACAGAGGAACCGTTCTCGGTATCCCAGAGACAGCCACTGCAGTACATGCTCGGATTCAACAAGTTCAAACTTTACAAGTCTTTGAAGCCTAAATAACTATCAAAGTCTGTAACTTTTGAACTCAGTTGAACCTTGCACCACGTCTTAGTGAGCACTGTAATCACAACTAAGGAAAATTAATAAAATGCACCTCACTAATTAGAGGATCCCTAAGTTGTTCTTACATTATATTTTACTTATTGTGTATTGCTTTACTGTTAAAATGTCGTTCAATATGGATATGCTTTCTCTGTTAGCTATTTTTATTGTAGGAAGTTTGTTTTGTGCACTAATCGATTCTTAAACAGCCCTTTAGCTGCGGTGAATCGAGCTCAGTCCACCAAGAACATTTTCATTCGGCCCAGGATCCTTGGGCTATAGTGCTGAAGAAAAAAGGCACTCTCACACTAAGTAATAACTTGGCTAATTAACTAGGTTAACGAATCTGGTTGTTTTAAAGGGTCTAAAACCGTTCAAGTGGTATCAGAACGGGTTGCTTTCTTGTTAGAGATTTTTTGATCTCTGAGCTGATCCTTAACCCCTGTTGTCATGGAGCGTGGACACTCTCTTGTTGTTCCTCCTCACTTTGATGGGAATAACTATGCTTATTGGAAAGTAAGGATGAAAACATTCTTGAAATCTATTGATAAGAGGGTTTAGAATTCCGTTGAATACGGATGGCAGAAGCCCATTACTCCTGTGAGTGAGTGGCAAACTTCTGAAAAAGAAGCAGCAGGCTTCAATAGCAAAGCTATGAATGCCATCTTCAATGCTGTTTCTATGGAGGAATTTAAGAGGATCTCAAATGTTAAGGTTGCTCATACTCTTGGAAAATCCTCCAAAATGTGCATGAAGGCACAAAGGCAGTTAAGATCAATAAACTGCAACAATTGACTTCTACATTTGAAAGCATTAGAATGTCTGATGATGAATCTTTTGATGAACTCTATGCTAAATTGAATGACATTGTTAATTCTACTTTTAATTTGGGTGAAATCTATGATCAACCTAAAATTGTTAGGAAGATTCTTAGATCTTTAACTGAAGACTTTAGACCCAAAGTGACTGCCATTACTGAAAGCGAGGATGTGGACTCCATCCCTGTTGATGAGCTTATAGGATCTCTTCAGTCCTATGAGTTTGACCTACCCAAAGTGAACAAATCCAAATCAATGGCTCTTAAGTCAGTTGATGATGTTAATGGTAGTGGATTTGATGATGAGCTCTCTGCTACAGAGATTGCGTACCTTGCCAAGAACTTTAAAAACTTTCTTAGGAATACCAACAGAAAGGCAAGAGGTACAAACACTGCTGAACCTAGAAATTTTAGGAAGAATGATCCTACTAAGGTGAATAACTTTGAAAAACCTAGAGAAAAAGTTGGTCAATCTTCAAATAATTCTTTGGGTCCTCAGTGTTTTGGCTGTCAAGGGTATGGTCATGTGAAATCTGATTGCCCTACATTCTTGAGGACTAAGGGTAAAGCTATGGCTGTAACCCTTAGTGATAATGAGGTTTCTGATGATGAGTCTGGATGTGATGAGGATGGAAATTTCATTGCTTTCGTTGCTACAACTGTAGTCAATGAAAGCGTATCTGTTGAAGAGAACCCTTCTGATGGGGAACTCTTTGAGGATGCAGATCTTCAAGAGGCCTATAATAAACTTTGCAAAATTGTTGCAAAGGATGCTATGAATGTTGAACTTGGCTTGAAGAAAATTGAATCTCTTGAGCTTGAAAAGAAAATTTTGCTTGTTAAACTATTTGATGCTAATGATCTTTTGAAGATTGTTAAATCTGAGAACATGCTTTTACTTAATAAAGTTAAAACTTTGGAACATGATTTATCTGTTGCTAGATCTGCTAATTTTAAACTTGATCAAATGTTAAATGTTCAAAAGTATCCTTCAGACAAATCTGCTTTAGGATATGTTGAAAGCATCTTTGATTCTGCACCACATTCCACGAACTTTGTTCCTTCTTTTGAACATTCTGTGAATGAGGTTGTGAGTGAAACTGTCAAACTTCCTGTGAGTGAGGTTGTCAAACCTATAGAAGTTTCACCTCCTAAGAAGATTAGGGTTGATCTGAGAAAGTCTAAATCTAAGGGTACTACTCTTTCTAAGGACAAGATGCATGGTAAACCTGCTTGGGTTTGTCATTATTGTGGAAAGTCTGGACATATTCGTCCAAAATGTTACAAGCTTCAAGCTGCTAAGAGAGCAAACAAACCAAAGGTGCCTGTGCCTCAAGCACAAGATCCTATGGCACTTATTGGTGAATTGGTAAAGGTGTTGAACCTTTATTCCAATCTTGGAGTTAGAAATCACTCAAATGTGAATAAGAACTCCAATGCTCATGGTGCATCTAAAAGGTTTTGGATGCAAAAGACTCGTCCTAATTGAGTCTTTCTGACATGGTCCTTGTGCTTCATTGCTCATTCCTTTGTGACCATTGTTCTTTGGTTTTTATTGCTTTTGTTTGTTTCTAGGATTTGCATTACATTACATTCATGCATTTCATTTTAGGATTTATTTGTTTTCTCTTTTAAATTAAAAAAAAAATAAAAATAAAGGGAAAAGCAAATTGTGTTTGGCACTATTGTTCTTGGTCTTTGAAGACAAGGTTGGTCAATTTATTTTCACATAACATATCTTATGTACCTTATTTAGCTTTGATGAGCTTATTTATTGCACTTGACTAGTTGAAGCTTTGTAGTGTATGTTGTGTGGGAAAGATGTTTATGGTGTTTATCACTTTGTCTTAATCTTGAAGTCGCATGCTATTTGACTGTTGGACTTAATCCTTTTGAGAAAGGCATAAATAACCATCTCACCACTGTTCACTAGCCAATCATGAACATCTTAGTGCATATCATAAGATTTTGTGCTCGAGAAAGTGTAGCACATGCACAAAAAGAACATAAGGTGTAGCCTCGGCTTAACTGCTTAATGCTTAAAATTGGTGTGTACTATAAGGCTTGATGCCAATTCACTTAATTAAAACTGGTGTGTACTATTAGGCTTGTTGCCAATTCACATAATTAAGAGGCTAAATTCAAGAAACTTACATGATTGCAAACTTATGTTCTAGGAAATATGGGAGTTATATGATGTAACTCTTTAGGTGTTAGTCTCTTTTAAATTTTGTGCGATAAATTTTGTAGACTTTGTGATTGATTTCTATTCACATATCACCTCACATGTATCTCAAGCTTTTACTAGTTTGCACACACTACACGAGTTACTCTTTGCTAAACACTGTACATGTTATTGTGTGTGTTTTTGGTCTGACCAACCAAGTTTGAAAATATCTTGAGAATTATGCAAAACATTATTTTGCCTGAGAAATTAAAGGATGAACTGGCTGAAACTTTCTTTGGAGAAACTGGGATTACAAATTTGGGTTTTTGAAAAATCATTTCATTTCATCTCATACTCATGCATTGTGTTTCATTGATTTCAATGCTTTGAGGAGTTCTTTTCCAAAAATTGGTTTGAGGTTTTCAAAACTGTAATTTTTTTTCAAAATACTTTGATCCGCTGCTTGTTTCGATCGATCCAGTCTGTTTTTCAATCGATTGAAAATTTTAAAATTCCTTTTAAAAATTTCGGAGTGACTCAATTGATCGAAAGTAATTTTCGATCAATCGAAAGTCGTGAATCAGCTTTTTCAAATAGTGTTCTTTGACTGATTCCCTTATCTTTTCAAAAGTTTTTTCAAACTTCTTTTCTCTCTCCGACAAGGCAAGGATCTACAGCGAATTTTTTGTCGTTTTCCTCCAAATTTTTTGCAAATTTTCTCTTTCCTCAAGCCGGTTAGTCTCTTTTGCCCCTCATTTTTGAGTTTATTTGCATTTTTCATGCATTTTCTCTAAAAATTTTAGACCTCTCTTAAATTGGGATTTTTGATGTTTCATGCCCAATTCTGTGAAATTGATCGATGGGTTTTTATGGGGACATATTATAAACTTGATTGTGATAGTTTGATTTGATCAATTTTGGGTTTTGTGAGAAATTGAAATTTCTAGGGTTTATGTTTAGTTCCGAATTGGGGATTTTGTTCAATTAGGTAGAAATTGATGAAATTGGCCTGTTGATTGGATGTAATTAGGCATTATAATCTTTGTGTTATGTTTTGTAATGCTTAATTCATCCATGTGTTTCAAAATTATCAAGTGGTTTTTCAAATTTTTGGAGTTTTTTGTTAGAAACTCGATGCTTGAGCCAATTTTGTGCAATTGAACTTAAAATTGAACTTTGTTACCTGCATTAGTACATGCACATGTCATTTTAACTGTTCATGCATCATATAGAATTTTGCTCTATATTTTTTTTGTGCTAACTTGCAGTTTGCCCTTGGTTTTTGCTTCTTTTGTTTTGTTGTTTTTTTCTTGTGTCTCTGTCCTTCCTTAGCATCATGCCTAGGAAAACTAGGGCTCGTAGGTCTGTCATCTCATCTATTCCTTCCCCTCCTCCCTTTGACCGAGAGAAATTTCTTAGTGAGAAAAACCAAGAGATTTATGATAAGTTGAACCTTAAGAGGAAAATATGGTCTAAGCGTTCTGTCATCTTAGATGAGCTTGATCCTGCCATTAGGGCGAACTTTGAGCGTAGGGGCTGGTTACCCTTGGTAGATATTTCTGATCCTCCTCCACCTGCTACCTTGATTAGAGAGTTCTACTCGAACATTTCTATCTGCGTCTATGATTCCAACACCTTGGTAAAGAGTTGGATACGAGGCGTAGAGTACACCATTACTCCTAAGGTAGTGGCTGATGCTCTAGGGGTACCTTTGGTACAACACCCTGTCTATCCTTATGACGAGTCTCCTGTTTTGAGTGATGTCATGTCTTACATCACTGGGTCATCTATCCAGTGGGGTTCTGATCCTAGGATCACCATTGCTGAGCTTTCTGAGTTACACTATCTCTTCTTTAGGATAGCCTGTCACTCCATCTGGCCCATTTCTCATCTTCACACCACTCCTCTCGAGCGGTGTGTATTTTTGTACGCTCTTGTCACTGATGCTCCTATCAGTTTTCCTCATTTGTTTCTTCGTTCTTTGAACGAAGTTTATAGGAGTTCATCTTCTGCTCATACCTTTGTTCATCCTATTTTCATTCATCGGATTTTACTTTATCTTGATCTTAGTGGCTTCCCTTCCTCTGAGCCCGTTCATGTGATTGCTCCTATAAGTGCGTCTTTTCTTAGACAGAGGGCTGCTCACCTTAGAGCTGGCTCTAAACACCCTAGGTTTGAGCCTTCTGGGTCCGCACCTCCTCCCTCTTCTTCTACAGGTCCTGTTGGTGAGGCTGTTCCTGATCCTAATGTTGCTGGTGCTGCTGTTCCTCCACCTCCATCGGATGACTTTGATATTCGTCGTACTTTGGAGACTGTCATGACCATTCAGGCGGCTCATGGTCAGCTTTTGGTAGACCTTTATGACGAGATCCGAGCTTTACGAGCTGATCTAGCGCGTCTTCGTTCACCCTCACCACCTCCTTTTGATGATGGATTGTGATTGCCCTTTGGCATTCCGTCACAAAAAGGGGGAGTAGAGTTTGTAGAGGAGTTTTGTAGTTAGAGAGATTTTGTTTGTTTTGTGAAGTAGATTGTATTTAGGCGCTTCACCTTGTATATCATTTTTGGGATATTCATGTTAGGGGGAGTAACATTGATAGATATACATGATTTTTTATTTGATTCTTGTTTCTTTGGATTCACTGTTTATTGATTTATATTCTATGAGTTATTCATTGATATATGTCTTTATTATGTGTTGTGTGAATCATACAAGAATGTTATACCTGTTTATATACTATTTTCTGTCACACATGTGTTTATACGTTTGTTGAGTATTTCAGGAATATACAGGTTGATTCAATTGAGCTGCTGTCTACACTTGCAACTAATGGATAGTAGTTAGGATTGAATTTAGTTCTTATAAGCATTAATTTTGTAAAGGGCTTTTTAATTGTAAACTTTGAGTTTATTGTTTGTGTTTTGTCACGGATTGCCAAAGGGGGAGTTTGTTAGGTTCTAAAAATTTAAGATTTTATGTATTTAGAACTCTAATTTTTATTGTTGGCAAACCATGATCAAAACAGGTTATTTAGTCTTGTTTAGACTTGCTCAAAGTTGGGTCTTTCATGTAAAGTTGGAATCGAGTGGTTGCAGATGCATTTGTGCATTTCGGCCTGGCTTGATCGATCGAAGGAAAGGCTCGATCGATCGAATCTCAGGCAGAATGTTTTTTTGCAAAATATTCCAGCTCAGCCCTAACTCATTAAACGTTTTGGGTTTTCTGTTTTTACCCTAGGTATATAAAGAAAAACCCTAGCCACGTTTTTTTGAGTTGCTCCAGTTGTATTGTTGCTCATATATTGCTATTTTGTATAAATCTCTTGTGAGATCTAGAGGAGTTTTCCTTTACACAAAGTTTAGGGTTTTCAAGATAAAGATTACTTCAACATCTTGATGATCAACTCAGTTGCTACCATTGAAGCTTAAAGAATATCAAGCGTGGGTGCTTGTAGCTGATTGGAGAATCCAAGAAAGAAGGAGCCCGTAGATTCGAAACTTGCACGTGGTCATGTCAATAAGTTCTACTAGTGGGTAGCATTAGGAAGTCGAGCGGGGAGCTTGTAAGTTCTTTTGTATGAATTTCGATTCTTTCATAGCGGATTCAGGTTTGCCTTGAGGATCGATGGGTCAAATCCTCCCCAGGTTTTTACCATGTGGTTTCCTGGGTGATCATATCATTGTTTCTTTTATTTTTCCGCTGCTTTATATGTTTGATATGATTATTTGATTGTTTTAACCTAGAATTGCATAATTTGACTAAGTAACAACTTGGCTAATTAACTAGGCTAACCAATTTGGTTGTTTTAAGGGGTCTAAAACCGTTCAAGTCATTCCATACTTCTTACACGTGGTGCTCTACTTGTGATTTTTGAATTAAATTCAATGGCATGAATTGTATGTAGAATCTAAGTTACAGCATCTAAGAAACTCTACCTATGTTTTAGCCATTGACAGAATTCATACACGTGGTCACATAATAGTACAAGAGTCTTGGTTGTTATCTGGGACATCATATGTGTAATAATATGGCACACTAGCTTGATAAGCTTGGCGAAATCATTGATTGTATTCCGTTGAGTTTGGGCTCTTGTTGTTTTTCCCCCTCATAACTGATTGGTGAGAGACATTAATTCAGCAGATCCAACTTTCTTCCTCAGCAAAGATGTCAAGTGGACTGAATCAATGTCATTCCCAACAACAACAATTTGACTGCTATCCTCACCTTGTAAAGATACTGATTCAACACCTTAAGCACCAAAAAGAAAGATCATTAATTTTAAATTCCTAAGTGAAACTTTGTTGAGCTTAATTGAAGTAATTGGGAGAGTAAACAATTACGTAAAGAGCATGTAAATTTGGTTCAATGTTAACAATTGAAAGAAAAAAAATGATTACCTTGTACACCAACTGCAATCTGCAAGGCCTTGGTCCGAGCATTCTTTTTGCCATTATTCAAGTTCACCCTGATCACTACCTTTTGCTGCGATAAAGTTAGTATGTGGCAATTAGTATTACATTACATGACATGATTTGAATTTGGAAGTACAATAAGGAACAGAACTTATAAATCATTGTTGAGCATGGTATTCACCACTACCTTCATTTTCTTCGTCAGAGAGTTCAAATTCTTATCAGGGAGGAGCAGGGTGATGTTTTAGATAGCTTATAATTTCTGGGTGTCGAAGCTTGATACAACAAACAAGCTGAATGGGAGGGACATATATATATATATATATATATATAGGATTAAGTTTCCACTAATGACTGAGATAAACAACATGTTGTTTGTCCTCTCTAGCTCTCCATAAAGTTTCGGGTCTACTACTTTAAGTGGCTTACACATTTACACGTTTTCTTTATGAAACCCAAATGACGCGGTCAGCATAGGCCTTTGACTCGTAGTTGACCCCGGTCAAATATAAATAAATTTTTTAATAAAAGATGACAATTTTATTTCTAAAATAAATATGTAAAAAAAAAAAAAATGTGTATTTCAGTTAGCTCAATTTGTAAAGTTTTTAATGGTTGAATAAGATATTTGGGATTTAATATTCGCTTAAAAAAAAAAAACTGATTAATGTCTTAGTCTGATGATAAAAAGCTATCATCAAGAGTGGACATTATAGATTGAAACTATTTAAAAAAAAAAAAAAAGTAATGAGGACAAGGAAAGCTATAGGATTACAAGATATTTCTCTTTGCATGATTGCATCTGCCAGTAGACATGAATTCAGAAATGGGGGATTATCTTTCATTCAAATACATGCCTCTGGTTGAGTAGAAGCATAACAGGATAATCATTTCACTTGAAATTTTATTTGATTATGACCAAATATAAGGATTGTAATTTTATTTTATTTCCTATATATACATTTTTTTGGCACTACATATATCCTTAAGTATGTAATATCTAATTTAAACTTTGAAATTGACTAGATATGAGTAAAGCGTATGACAGGGTGGAATGGGTTTTTTTGGACAGGATAATGCATCATCTGGGTATTGAGGATAGGTTGATAAAAATTATTATGGCTTGTGTGCAATCTGTTTCTTATGCAGTTCTTCTCAACGGGCAGCCGGTGGGCAATATAAAACCCACAAGGGGGTTTCGCCAAGGGGATCCCTTGTCTCTATACTTGTTCCTGTTGTGTGCCATGGGGTTGCAGAGCTTGATTCATCAGGCTGAAGTGGATGGGCATATTTGAGGGGTGGCTATATGTAGAAATAGCCCTCAAGTTTCCCACCTTTTTTTTGTAGATGATAGTGTGTTGTTTTGTAAAGCTACAAAGGCGGAATGCAATAAAATATTGGAGATTTTGGAGGTGTATGAGAGAGGGTCTGGTCAAAAGATAAATAGAGAAAAAACGAACTTGTTTTTCAGTTCGAACACCCCTTTGCCCTTACAGGAGCAGATCCAACAACTCTTAGGTGTCCCAGCAATCCGACAATATGAAAAGTATTTGGGATTACCAGCTTTAGTAGGCTGAGCAAAAAAACAAAGCTTTATCTTCCTAAAAGAGAGGGTTTGGAAGAAACTGCAGGGGTGGAAAGAGAAGTTATTGTCTCAAGCAGGAAGGGAAGTCCTCATCAAGGCTGTTATTCAAGCTATCCCAACCTACACCATGAGTTATTTTAAAATTCTCAAAGGGTTGGTTAGGGAGCTCGAAAGCCTTATCCGGAAGTTTTGGTGGGGTTACAGTGGTGATTCAAGAAAGGTGCATTGGGTATGTTGGGAAAAGCTTTGTGAAGCGAAAGAGGTGGGTGGAATGGGCTTTAAAGAAATTGAAAAGTTCAACGACTCTCTCTTAGTAAAACAGGTTTGGAGGATGATTAATAACCCAGGGACACTTTGCTTTCGAGTCTTTAAAGCTAGATTTTTTTCCAAATTGTTCAATTTTGGAAGCGAAAGATTCCATAGCCGGATCCTATGCTTGGAAAAGCATTCTTAGTGTGAGAGATGTTATCTGGAAAGGCATGGTTTGGAGAATCGGAGATGGCCAATCTGTGTGAGTGAAGGAAGATAAATGGTTGCCTAAAAGAGATAATAATACCATCATTTCCCCCCTTCCTACTATTCTGCCTGAGACAAGGGTTAGCTCCCTCATTGAAGCTGACCGAAGAGAGTGGAAAACAGAGTTGATTAAAGAGTTGTTTCTACCTAGTGAGGCGTCGGTGATTATGGGAATTCCATTGAGTTTGAGGACTACAGAGGATCGGGTTATATGGGCCTACACACCTTCAGGAGTTTACTCCACAAGCAGCGCATACAAGCTGCTAACTGATAGAAATGTGCAAGGCAGCTTTAACCGTGAGCCACAAAGACTTTTTTGGAAGGGAATATGGGAGCTTCGAGTTCCTTATAAAATCAAGCACTTTATCTGGAGGGCCTGCCATAATGCTCTTCCAACAAAGTGCAATCTGGTTCGACGGAACATAGTCAATTCGGAGGTGTGTGAGTTGTGCAATGAAGGTCAGGAGGATCTGTTACACGCTCTATGGAAGTGCCGGGTGGTGAAAACTGTTTGGAGCTGTCATAGTTGGGCCCAACAACCTGTGAACCCCCCTCCCTTAACCTTCTGCGATTTATTTGATCATTTTTTGCAGGTAACGGATGATTTTAGGAAGGAAATTTTTGCAGTAGCTGCTTGGTGTTTATGGAACCGGCGAAATGCTCTTCACTTTGGGCGTCAAGTGCAGCCTATTACAAACATTAACTTGTTGGCTAGTAACCTGCTACAAGAGTTCTTGGCAGCCCAGGAAGATGAAGCTCCGACTGTTCACTCACCTGTGATCCAACACCAGTGGAGACCACTAGAGCATGCTCACTTCAAAGTAAATTTCGACGCAGCAGTGTTCAACTCGCTTAATTTGGCCTGTATCGGGGTTGTCATCCGAGATTGGCATGGAGATGTAGTGGCAGCTCTGTCTATGCCTACTACTCTAGCCTTGATAGTTGCGGATTTGGAAGCCCTTGCATGTCGACGTGCTGTGATGTTTGCCGTTGAAAAGGATCTGCAGAACGTTATCTTTGAAGGAGACTCAGTTTCAGTCATTAACGCTATTGTCCAAGAAAATCCGGTTCTGACTTCATATGGTGATATTGCTGATGACATCCACTCCTTAGTCTTTGTATTCCAGTCTGCTCAATTTGTTTTTGGTCATCGGTCTTGTAATGTGGTTGCCGATGCATTAGCTAAGAAAGCCAAATGTTTGGCTGGGTATCAGGAATGGTTGGGTGATCTACCTACAGACATTTCCCAGTTAGTTGATTTTGATGTTCCTTGAAGCATTCTTTTAAATTCAATAAATTCCCAGTCGGGTTGGCTGGTTTCTCAAAAAAAAAAAAAAACTTTGAAATGGATTCATTGTTGTAAGCTCGATAATGTGTTGAAAACACAAGAGCTGTTTAGACCCCCCCCCCCCCAATTAAAATTATGGCTCGATAGATTTTACACAACTTTAATACAAAGTGCGGAATAGTGCAAAAGCGAACGAATGAACAAGTAAGCTACTCTAATCCATAAACTAAGCAACACAGCAGTATAATGGAATTAAACAAGAGTAGGGAAGAAGGATGCAAACACAGAAAACACTGAGACGTGTTCTCGAAGAGGAAATCGAAGAACTCGGCGAAAAACCTCTCCGCCGCCCTCCAAGCGGAAATCGATCCACTAGACAATCAGTTGGGATACATGGGTTAGTAAGAGACCCTCAAAGCCTAATCTACCCGATGTACCTAAGCCCTCCAAGCTCCTACTCCAACAAGACTTCTCAGAACCGTGTCTTGTCTAGCACCCCGAATCCCGCAACAAGCTCCATGTTGCATTTGTCATTCCAGACTTCTTCCAATACTTCCCAGTAGCACCAAAAATGTCTCATGGCACTCTCAAAGGGTATGGTAAGTGTTTGGGCTATCAACCTCTCAATGGTGTGGAAATGGAGAGGGAAGGGTTGAGGAGATACCACAAGCAAGTGTGTAGAGAAATGTGGGGATGACAATTTCTAATTCACAATATGTTTGGCTAGGGTTTTCTCTCTAAAGCATTCCTAAACATTTGTGGGTAATGAGGGTTTATATAGGATAGGTGCAAAATGTGTGAGTCAGTCAGTACAGGCTGGCAGAACAGCTTGTCTCGCGGGTGTCTCGCGGGAAGGCCTTACCCGCGAGATACTCGCGAGAGACAATTGTCTCCACCTGGTCTAACTCTTCGTATTCTAGCATGTACAAGGCACATGCTTCACTTCGCGGGAAGCTAGGTCGCGACATACTCGCGAGAATCCTCCAATCTTCCAAATGCTTGAGTTTTCACACACTCTCTCTATCACACAACCCTTATATCAAATCCCACAATAAATACAGGGTATAAACGATTGAGAATAATTACAATCAAATTTGGCACGGAATAAAAGCCAACAAAAAACACAGTTGTAAATAACAACTTTACAATCTCCCCCTTTGGCTATTTCGTGACAAAACCCTAAAATAGACCCTAGGCTTAAACGTAAGTTTGGGAACAAAGGCAAGACTCACTCACACCTAATTCTAGATTCTGATAAGCTCTTGAAACATATGAACAAGTATCTCCTGAAACACAACAACAAAATAATATCATTGTATGCAGAAAAAACTTGAAAAGCATATGGAGTAGTAAAAGCATGATCAAGCAAAATGGAATACAAACAATAGACCATGGCAAGATCAAACAAGCAATCACTTATGCAAAAGTGATCACTATGCTCATTCACACACGGAATGACCATCCGGACATGCAAGGAGATAAGCTCAAATAAAGAGTATCATTTGCAAGTCCAACACTCAACCAATGCGAAATACACGAAGTATTTGCATCTAGGAACAATCCTACTAGGGCACAAGAGTGTTCATCACTTAACCAATGCATAGAACATATATGCATCTAGGAACAGTCCTACATGGGCACAAAAGTGATGTACTAAAGTAAAATGTGTGACATTAAACTTCAATAACACAAGCATAAAGGCTGCATAGACAAAGTATAGAATATGCATGGCACACACCATAAAAGCCTACAGATTATGCAATGAAATAAACCCTTAAAGCTTACAAAAGCAACATGGGTACATGCTAGATATGCTACAAAGCATAGAGAATATCACAAAAGAGACTTCTGAAATAATACTTAAATAAAAACATAGTATCAAAGTTTTAAACCAAAAGCCGTAAAACAGTTATAAAGACTAAATGATACTGAATAAAAATCGTTTGAAAAACCAATAACCAATGTTACTAAGTTTCTATACTATGCTCCCCCTAATGCTGTGCAAGCTCTTCTCCAGCTCCCCCTCAAAATTTTCTCCCCCTTTTTGACCGGAATGGCCAAAGGGCTAGAACTCATCTGACTCTGAATCCGAGCCGTGCTCCATAGACAAGTCTTGTATTTGGGAAGAGAGCGCGGTGATTTGTCCTTGAAGATATGCAAACTGATCAGCGGTGTACTGCACATGGGAGCCAAGTACTGTAGACATCTGATCCATCTTAGCAAGCAATTGATCAAGTTTGTTGAAGCCTTGTGGTGGAGCCGAAGATGATGGCTGTGCAGATGGCTCTGGAGTCGAGGTGAACCTATCAATCTCCTCCTCTGTATCTTCACCTTCATCCTGCTGAACTCGTCGTGGTGGCGGTATGGTATGCACACCAATCTTAGAACCCTTGATGTGTGCAGTGCTCCTAGTCAATGTATGACCACCAATGGGGTAGTCCCTTTGAACAACTGTGAGACCACTGGTTAACTTAAGCTTTGCCTTGGCAATCAATCCCATGATCAAGGAGGGGAATGGCATCACAGTCCGTGAATTCTGCTTTGTGATGCTCTTCTTCAGGACATGCATGATATGACCACAAATGTGAATCTCCTTATGTGTAAAGAGATCATACAGGAATCTTGTTCTCGGAGCAGACAGAGTGGTGAGATTAGTGATTGGATACAGATTGTGAATCATCACATAGCTTAGAGTCCTCATTTCTGGAGAGAACTTGATGGTGTTCATGGATGATTTCTTCGGTTCACCACCAAGGAGTGTAATCATCTCAGCAGTAGAACCCAATCTGTCCTCATATGCAACTGTGATTGGCTGAGACGGAGGACGAGTTTCCAAAAAGTCTTGGATGATCTCTCTTGTAATCACAAACTCCTTGTGTCTTACCCAGCACTCAATACAGTCTCCGTTGACAATGGCATTAGAGAAGAACTCCCTGATAATCTCTGAATATACCACTTCAGTTGAGTTTAGTAACTTGGTCCAAGTTCTATCTTTGAACACTTCAAGGATGAAAGTGCCCTCAAGAGTCTCTAACTGGTACCCGTTCCATGATGATCGTCTTGTCCTTGTAGCAGTCATTGTACTTCATATCAGCTTCTATAGACTTGAAACGATCAGAATCAGTTCGGGCTCGCTTTGAGGTCGATTTCTTCTTAGCTGCATGCTTGGTGGGAGACATCTGCACAATTTCACACAGCAGAAAAGAAAAAAAATGCAAAAACACAAACCAGAACACAACTTGATTAGATTTAAGTTAGTTCCTAAAACAGAGTTGAACTAATTGAAAGACAAAACATGGTTGACTCTAACTAGCATGCTTAATAACACAAACCTATAAGGCAAAAACACAATGCGTATAAAACTAAGAGACTGTGCATGTGTGTGCACATGTGTGCATGTGCTGATGAGTGTGTGCGGCACGGGATGCATGAGGGTGCCTAAGTGTGCCTAGTTGTGTGCCAAGAGTATGCAACTTGAGTAAAGTGAAAGAAATACGGGTTCAATGACTAAACCAAGTACAATAAGGTTAAACAAGTGAAAGTTCAAGGATTGAAGTCACTTGATTCCAATTTGGCACAAACATGTCACTCGAACATTTTCACAAACACCTAGCATGCACAAATGCAATTATAACATGAATAATGCATGACCATGGGAAAAACTACCCTCAATACATGATAAAATGCCACAATGGGCCAACACATATGAAGAAACAAGAAATGGAACACAGCCTAATCAAAATATTTGAGAGAAAATCACCCAATTTTGAAAACTAACCCAAAGTTTCGAAAATCCCCAATTATCAAAACCCTACCCAAAAATTCTGCATAATCTAAGCAAAAACTTAAAAGGAATTGAATAACAAACATACCTTGAAGAAGAAAATGCAGAAAAAATGCTTGGATTGAAGGGGTTTGAATGGAATAGTGATTTGGGTTGGAAAAGGTTCGAGAGAGGTTGAGCGAGGGAAGTTTTTGTGTTTTGAAAAACTGTCACATCAGCAATATAAAAACTGAAAACACGCATTTTTCGCGGGTTAGAGAGTGGCGAAACAGTCGCGAGACAGTCGCGAGAAGGGCCACTGAAGCACAAAAACTTTCGCAAGAAGCATTAAGTCGCGAGACAGTCGCGAAAGTTTCTGTCTGAAATTTTTGAAGTCCAATTTTTAGCCAAACAGCATCTTGCGAGAAGCTTTTGGTTGCGAGGCAGTTGCAAGACAGTCGCGAAAGTTTCTGTGTGACAGGATAAAAAAAATATTTCCTTCAAGCCCTTTTCGCATGAAGCTCTAAGTCGCGAGATTCTCGCGAGACAACCCCTGAACCAGTTTTTCGAAGGAAGACACACAAGTGCATTTTGAACAAAAAATAAAATACAAGAAAGTACAAAATCACTTTCAAAAACAAATAAAACACTCAAAAATCTTTTTGGATTTGATCAAACAAAGATTGAGCATGTGAAAACACATTTTATCAAGTACAATCACACAGATGAATATGACATTCATTGAACATAGACTTGTGTGTTATGTGTGGATATCAAAATGAGATAGTCCTTAGTCCAATGTGAAGCTTCAATGATCAATTCAATCAAGGCATACACAACTAGCACTAGATTATGTGACCTATCTCAATTATAGAAACATGCATATATGACCTCCCACACGTACTTAATAACAATTCACTGAAGCTTTTCATTTGGCTCCATATTCAACATATCATTTGCAACTTTTGAGCAAAGAAAATCTCATTTAGAAATAGATGCCTGAAATTTTTGATATTTCAATTGATGAGTTAGCCTTTGGCTTTTTGGGCATCATACATTTTATTTTGGTCGCTTTCCCTTTTTCCTAGTTGAATACTAGTTTGTGCGACAGGCTTTTGCAGCTCTATATCTCTTTTCATTTGGAGATTTACATTTAGAGAGCTCTTTTAAGAAAAAAAAAAATAAAAAGTGGGAAGATATATAGGCATGAGTCTATGCATGTCTCAAGATCAACAAAACCATTCACTAATCATTCATGACAAGGTTGAAGATCTATTTACAACAGTCACATAGATTTCAGAATTTCTTCCACAATGATATGAGTGCAAGAGAGACAAGCTAAGCTCGATAAATGCACAAAGCCATAAGTACAAAGGTACAAGGCTCTGATACCAATTGTAAGCTCGATAATGTGTTGAAAACACAAAAGCTGTTTAGACCCCCCAATTAAAATTACGGCTCGATAGATTTTACACAACTTTAATACAAAGTGCGGAATAGTGCAAAAGCGAGCGGATGAACAAGTGAGCTACTCTAATCCATAAACTAAGCAACACAGTAGTATAATGGAATTAAACAAGAGTAGGGAAGAATGATGCAAACACAGAAAACACCGAGACGTGTTCTCGAAGAGGAAACCGAAGAACTCGACGAAAAACCTCTCCGCCGCCCTCCAAGCGGAAATCAATCCACTAGACAACCAGTTGGGATACATAGGTTAGCAAGTGACCCTCCAAGCCTAATCTACCCGATGTACCTAAGCCCTCCAAGCTCCTACTCCAACAAGGCTTCTCGGAACCGTGTCTTGTCTAGCACCCCGGATCCCGCAACAAGCTCCATGTTGCATCTGCCATTCCAGGCTTCTTCCAATGCTTCCCAGCAGCACCAAAAATGTCTCACAACACTCTCAAAGGGTGTGGTAAGTGTTTGGGCTATCAACCTCTCAATGGTGTGGAAATGGAGAGGGAAGGGTTGAGGAGATACCACAAGCAAGTGTATAGAGAAATGTGGGGATGACAATCTCTAATTCACAATGTGTTTGGGTAGGGTTTTCTCTCTGAAGCAGTCCTAAACATTTGTGGGTAATGAGAGTTTATATAGGATAGGTGCAAAATGTGTGAGTCAGTTAGTACAGGTTGGCAGAACAGCTTGTCTCGCGGGTGTCTCGCGGGAAGGCCTTACTCGCGAGATACTCGCGAGAGACAGCTGTCTCCACCTGGCCTGACTCTTCGCATTCCAACATGTACAGGGCACATGCTTCACTTCGCGGGAAGTTAGGTCACAACATACCCGCGAGAATCCTCCAGTCTTCCAAATGCTTGAGTCTTCACACACTCTCTCTATCACACAACCCTTACATCAAATCTCACAATAAATACAGGGTATAAACGATTGAGAATAATTACAATCAAATTTGGCACGGAATAAAAGCCAACAAAAAACACAGTTGTAAATAACAACTTTACAATTGTAAATACCTAATAAGTATGATAAGGGTAAATTTTACACTTCCCTATACTTTTTTATTTCTAATTAAAAAAAGACTATGTCACATTGAATAGTATCAGGCAACATCGAAAAATAAATTCTATCATTTTATATGATAACCCATTTTCTCTTTTTCTTTAAATTTTTTTTTTTTGGTTGTTATTTTGGGCAAATAATAACAAACTTATACATGACAAGAATTTTATAATATTTGTTAATAATTGAAGTTGCATTGACCATGGAAACCATTACAGACATTTAAGATACCATTGAATGACTCCTATAATTTTAAGTATCATCTTTATTTATTTACCAAAAAAAGAGAAAAAAAAGTATCGTCCTTAGCCTAACTTTTTTATTTATTTTTTAAGAAACAAGTCCTTTACCTTTTTTTTTTTTTTTTTTTTTTTTTTTGAGAAGAAGTCCTTTACCTAACTTAAGAGCAATAATACCAACACAACTACTTTTATTAGACATGATCAAAATTAATCATGTAAAATGTTGTAACAAATTTTATGCCTCCCGAACTTCTTGGGAAACTAATCTGCCAACCTTATGGAAAATTAAGTCAAAAGTTACTAGCATTCAAGATGAATTCTGATGGTTCAGCAATGGGGAATCCAGCGAAGGCAGGGGATGGAGGGGTGATCAGGGGTCACGATGGGGAGTGGTTAACAGGTTATGCCAAATCACTTAGGCAAACTAATAGCTATAAGGCAGAACTTTGGGCATTGAGAGATGGGCTAATGTTGGCCAAGGAGTTGGGTCTAAACAATCTCATAGTTGAACTTGATGCGTTAAGTGTGGTCCTTCTTATGAATAACAGTACTAGTAACATGCTAATGGAGCCTTTACTAACTGATTGCAGGAACCTGCTGAAGGCGATCCCTAATAAGCGAGTGGTCCATACCTACCGAGAGGCCAACCAATGCGCTGATGCATTGGCTAAATTGGGAGCAACATCCTTAACTTCTTTTGTTGTATTTTGGACTCCACTGCCTGTGGAGAATAGTATATTAGCTCATGATAAAGCTGATGTGTTTTGTAACAGAATAGTTAACTCTTAGTTTAACGCATTTTCCATGGTTTGCCAAAAAAAAAAAGGAAAAAATTGGCTTTTGCCCTTTTTAAAAAAAAAATCTAGCATTTTTCCCTCTTTCTCAAACTAATTAGGAAAATACCCATTTTTTGAAACTCGATTTATGATAAATCGAGTTATTAAAAAATAAAAATTCTGGAGACCCATAGCAGCGTTTTTAAGGACCTATAGTGACGTTTTAAGGACCTATAGTGGCGTTTTGTAACTCGACCTCCATGAAATCGAGTTATAGGCAATTTTTTAAAATTTTTTTTACCTATAACTTGATTTCATATAGGTCGAGTTACAAAACCTCACTATAGGTCTTGAAAACGTCACTATAGGCTCCTTAAAAACGCTGCTATAGGGTTTAACTCGATTTATCACAAATCGAGTTTCAAAAGATGGGCATTTCCCTAATTAGTTAGGGAAAGGGTGCAAAAAGCTGTTATTTTTGCCCGAAAAGGGCAAAAGCCCATTTTGTCCCCAAAAAAAAAGACAAATGACCATACTAAAACAAAAGCACTTTTTTTTATGTAAATGACTAGTTCCTAAAGCAAAAGCACTTGATTTATATAGGAAAGCAGTAAAATCGAATCAATTGATTGGAACAACGTGCAACACGGCATGACCAATTATTGGACGTGTTCAACCCCTTTTCCTACTTGTTTGATTGATTTTCCGATTTGGAACTTTTTTTTTTCCAAAGAGAAATGCTAGGTCTTCAATATTTTTACAGCACTTTTACAAAAAACCATAAATAGCATGTTGTTGCAGGTTGTTATTAGAGAAAAAAGTAATTTCAATAATAGATTCAAATTAGAATCAATAATAACTTACCACCTATGATTTGTTGTGAAAATATTGTAAACATATAACACTCCATTTTGTTTATTTGAACAACACTTCAATATATATATATATATATATATATATAAAATACATCATGTGAAAGAGCATGAGATTATACCTGTGATTCATTTCTTGAGATTTTAGTTATTTAAGATTTCACCTTTACAAAATTTGTATTTATATCGAAGTATTAATTCCTTAAATTAGCCAAATGAGTAAATGCATATATGAATTATCTATACCTATGCATTAATTATCTAATAGGATAAATACATTTATTTTTGTTATATTAATTATTTTTAGTGCACTAATTATTAAGTATAATGAAATTATATTATCATTTTTCTAAGATTTACAGGAAAAACAATTGATTTGAATTATGATATTCTTGCTCAAATTTAATCACTTCTGCATCAGTTGAAGCAAAGTCTAACAAAAGAAAAAAAAAATTAATAACACAATCAATAATACAAAAAAATAATAATAATGGAAGGATATTTGTATTTTTATTTTATCAAAACGATATTTGCATTCCTGAATAGGCATGAAGCATGCCTATCTATATTAGTCACTATATCATGCAATTTTCAAATTTGTAAACACATTATATGATCAAATTACTACACCACTCTTATTATAAAATAGAACTTTAAAAATTACTATTTTTTATAAGGAAAATTATTAAAATATTAGAGGAAACTAATAACAAAATGCACCGCACATCATTAAAATATTGTCGTAAAAGAACTTTATCCTGATAAAAGCAGTAAAAGAGCTTTAACTTGAAAAAAGCAATGAAACTGCAGCTCGTTTAGGCTTCAAGTATTTTCTATACACAGCTAGAACCTAGCTTCTCTAGGCAATCTTGTGAAACCTCATCAATTGTTTAACACAATCCTTAATTTGGAAATAAAATGGCAAAATAAGCTTTAGCCTAATAAAAATAGAAAATGAATAAAAGGAATGAGGCAAACTATACTTATGTCAGTTGTGGTTTTGAGAAGACAGACTAATACTTCAATGTCTTGATCCAAGCTAGTGTTTTGTGTTGAATACACTAAGTTGCATGTGGGCTGGAAACCAAGGTTGTTAGAACCAGACCCGACCGGCCGATCTGACCCGGTTAACCCTGATACTTTTTCCCCTGTAGCAAAATTAGTTTCTATGAGAATGGTAATGTCTTTGGCTGCTGTGAAAGGGTGGTTCCTCCATCAAATGGATGTGAACAATGCATTTTTACATGGTGATTTGGATGAATAAGTATACTGACACGCCAACCACTATGTTGGGCAACTTTGATGTGTCATTCTTGGTTTTCATATTTTATTTATTTTTAGTTTAGAGAATAATTTGTCAATTTATCATATTACCTCCCACTTAATCTATTATTATTTGATAATTTTATTTCTAGTTCAAGAATTATGCTTTTTACATGTGAATATACAATTTATAAATTTATGTTGAAAATAATTTCATTTTAGACTACATTTTTTTTTTTGAAGGATTACTAAACACAAATTTTTAAAACTTGTTTATGCTTTATTATTTTCTATTAACCTTATAAAAATTGTGAAAATTCATTTGAAAGTTGTTAAAATTTTTAAGACATATTTTTGGTAAAATTTTGTTAATGTTTACCATTTTAATACCCTTATTTGTATTTTATTAATATTAAATTAATTATGATGTGATCACGGTTCAACCAAGGTCTGACCTTAAAAACCTTGAACCTTTTCATTTTCTGGTTCATTAAACGGTCCAAGTCTGAAAACCATGCTGGAAACAGATAGATGTAGTAACAGTAAAGTTCTATTACAAATTTGCAAGAATTATTTTTTCCATCCAAAATCATTTTGATGTGTGTAACCTATGTATGCAGTTTTACAAACTTTTTGTTTTTGAGTTAGTACGTAACACAATTATTAACATCATCTTACAGTTAAACTTAATTAAAATAAATATGATACAAAAAAAAAAAAATTGGTTATTAAGTCTATTACTTATGCACTTGAGATATATATATATATATTGGTTAAGAAAATGATAAACTTTAGTTATAGAGAAGAAAAAAAATTTGAAATGCACCAAAATAATAAATTTGAAACTCAAAAAATTAAAAGAATATGACCCATCTAAAAAATAATTAACATCAACTTATTAAGCAAAAAATATGCAAATTAAAAGGGAAGTGCAAAGCTTTATCAAAGCGGAACTTTCTCTTTCTATGATCTATGTTCAATGGTTGCCATATTTATTTATGAAAAAACAATTTACTTATCGACAAAATTTCAAATTAAAAATTTTTTCATATGTTTGAGACTTTTACAAAATTAAAAATTAGCACTTCCTATAAACCTTAGGCTCTTTTTTTTTTTTTTTAGGTAATTTCCCATCAATTTTGTAAGGTTGAAATTTATCAACCATCTTGTTGACTTTATTCCGTGCCAATTTGCTTGTAATTTAAGCACTTAGTAACCCTATATTTAGGTGGGATTATTGTAAGGGTAGTGTGTGAGAAGATGTGAAGAAAAGCTCAAGTATGTGCAAAGAAGCAGAGCTTCGCGGCTAGGACTCGCGAGTGGCTCGCGGCTGCAAGTCACCAACTTCAGGCACGTGATATGCACACAGGGAAGCTGAAGGGTCGCGCCAGCTGTCGCACTACAGGAGAAAAGTCCCAGGCTGGCCAGGCCGTTACATCGCGACTTGATTTCGCGACTTGGACAAGCTGCAAGACCAAGCCGCCAATTTACCCTGTTTAGCAAAAACTGTCTCTTTGTATTCTTTTCTCACCTCACTATATATAAACCCTTATACCCACTAAATTGAGAGAGCTTCCAGAGAGAATTTTGTGAGAGAAAACCTTAGAGAAAAACAAGATTGCCTCATCCCTAATCTTCATCTAAGAGACTCTACAAATTCCTCTACTCTCTTCCTCTCCATTGTCATACCCTTGAGAGGTCTTTTACCAAATCCTTATCTCACCACACCCACGTCTGTGAGAAGGTTCATTTGGTGCTAAGGGAAGTAATTTGGAAGGAACCAATATACTTTGGTTGATGCTATGGTCTAGTAGCGGAATCCGGGAAACTAAAGAAGAAATAGGTTCGGCGTAACCTCGTTGGAGTAAGAAGCTTGGAGGGCTTAGGTACTTGGGTAGATTAGGCTTGGAGGGTCTTCTACTGTTCATGTATTCCAACTATATTCTTTAGTGGATTTTATCATCGCTTGGAGGGCGGCGGAGAGGTTTTACGCCGAGGACTTCGGTTTCCTCTTCGATAACACATTGTGTGTTGTCCGTGTGTTTGCATCTTTCTTCCCTTTATCTTTGCCTTATATTTACTGCTGTGGATGTGTTTATATTTGGCTTAGATTGTTTATCAATTCTGTTATAAGCTTACTATCTTGTTCCGCACATTAATTGTTTGATATAAAAGCTTGAATTGGTAATTTTGTAATTTGGGGTCTAAACGTTCAAGGGTGTTTCATACCCATATTGAATTTTCAATTGGTATCAGAGCGGGTACACTTGTTGTGGTTTTAATACCTGAGTGTGATCATTGACCCCTTGTTGAGATGGATAGGTCTCAATCTCTCACTATTCCACCATTTTTTTATGGTAATAATTATGCCTTCTGGAAAGTTAGAATGAGGGCATTTCTATGCTCTATTGATGACACCGTTTGGGATGTGGTTGAAGTCGGTTAGACTAGGCCGGAGGCTGCTAAATCTACTTGGGATAAAGCAGCTCTTGCGGCAGCCAATGCTAACAGTAAAGCGTTAAATGCTATTTTCTGTGGTATGTCTCCAGATGAATTCCACAGGATATCTCACATGACAGTGGCCAAGGAAGCTTGGGAGATTTTGGAGACAACTTATGAGGGGACTAAGAAGGTGAAGGACACAAAGCTCCAAATGCTTACCACCAAATTTGAAGAGCTCAAGATGGGTGAAGATGAATCGTTTGATTCATTCTATGGGAAGCTCAACGAAATTGTCATTGCTAAGCTCAATCTTGGTGAGAAGATTGAAGATACTAAAGTGGTGAGAAAAATTTTGAGGTCCTTACCGGAGAGCTTTCGAGCAAAAGTCACCGCCATAGAGGAAAGCAAGGATTTGGATGAAATTAAGATCCAAGAGCTCATTGGGTCACTTCAAACATATGAGCTTGGACTGCCTTCCCACAAGATGAGTAAATCGCTTGCTCTTAAAACCATCACCGAAAGAATGGATGATCCTTCCGAAGAAGATGGAGTGGAGAAGGAAGTAGCATATCTTGCGAAAAACTTCCGAAAATTCCTGAAGATGAAGAACAGTGGGAAACCATTCAACAGAGGGAAATTTTCATCTTCAAGAGGTGATAGGAAAGAGTTTACGAGGAAAGAAGGGAAGGAGTCTCAATCTTCTTCAGACATTGTGTGTTTCGAATGTAATGGACATGGACACTTCAAAAAGGAATGTCCCAATTATTTGAAGACAAAAGGAAAGGTCTATGCCACTACCTTGAGTGATGCTGATTCATCAAATTCTGACTCTAAAGATAGCTATGACGGAGAAGGAAATTACTCTGCTTTCATGACTATTGCGCATGTGAAAACCTCAGATGATTTGGGTACACCTGTGAAGGAGCTTGGGGAACATTCTGATTTGGAGTCTATTGGAATAGTTGAGTAGTCAGAAGATGAGGAAGTTGGAGAAGCAGTGGGATTGCAAGAGACTTACAACTCACTCCTTGAGAAGACCGATGAATATGCTAAGGTGGCTAATGCAGCCATTAAGAAGATGAAGAGGGCTGAGGAAGATTACAAAAGTCTCCTGGCAAGATACAAGGAGGCAAAATGTGAGATTGAAGCACTTAATGGTGAGCTATCAGAAGCTTACACAAAAGTGAGATTCCTTGAGCAAGAGGTAGTGGCAGCTCATGCCAAGATAGATAGGGTCTCCTCCAGGAAGTTAGATGACGTTATTTCATCTCAAAAACATACCTCAGACAAGTCCGGATTGGGATACGCCAGAGGAAGTAGCTCATCAGCAAATGTCACCAAAGAAGTGAAGTTTGTAAAGGCTAAGGAGATGACTGTGGATAGGTCCAGTCCTGAGAAAATTAAGGCTGAGAAGAAGAAGAATGTGGCTGATCAACGGGTATTACATAAGTCCAGTAATCAATCTGAATCCAGATATGGAGCTAGAGGAAGATCACTCCCAAGATAGCAGCAGGGTCCTAGAACAGAGTATGTTTGTCACTATTGCGGATTGCAAGGACATACCAGACCTAACTGTCAAAAGCTGAGAGCAGACAACAATGCAAGTGCACCTCGGTCACGAGGAAGAAGAAATGATATGAGGACTTGGGGTGGTGAGCAACCAAGAAGCCAAAACCGTGATCCAGGAATGATGGACGTGATGAAGATGATCGGTGCGTTCACAAATTGCTTGGAAAGCTTCACATGAAGGTTTGACAGTCTCAACTCTCGTACCCGATCCATCAAGGATATCGCCCCAAACGCACGTGACATGTGGGTGACAAAGGGTACACATGCATAAGCATTACAACATGTCCATGCATCAATACTTCCCATGTTTGTGTATATGCTTGGTTGTGTGCTTCTTGCTAGTTTTTAGATTTTTTGTGTGTGTTTGTCTTTGGTTCAAATGTTTTTACATTGTTCTTTTATGTTATGTTTTTTATCATTCTTTTACTGTTTTTGTGTCAAAAATCCAAAAACACATAAAAAATAGAAAATCCAAAAAGTTTGATCACTTTGTTGAGTTTTGTCTCAAAGCATATTTTGCCTTGTACCTTTGTACTTATGGCTTTATGCATTTAACGAGCTTAGCTTGTCTCTTATGCACTCATATCATTGTGGAAGAAATTCTGAAATCTATGTGACTGTTGTAAATAGATCTTCAACCTTGTCATGAATAACTAGTGAATGGTTTTGTTGATCCTGAGACATGCATAGACTCATGCCTATATATCTTCCCACTTTTTATTTTATGCTTAAAGGGCTCTCTAAATGCAAATCTCCAAATGAAAAGAGATATAGAGCTACAAAAGCCTGTCGCACATACTAGTATTTGACTAGGAAAAAGGGAAAGCGACCAAAATAAAATGTATGATGCTCAAAAAGCCAAAGGCTAACTCATCAATTGAAATATCAAAAATTTCAGGCATCTATCTCTCAATGAGATTTTTTTTGCTCAAAAATTGCAAATGAAATGTTGAATTTGGAGCCAAATAAAAAGCTTCAAAGAATTGTTATCAAGTACTTGTGGGAGGTCATATATGCATGTTTCTATAATTGAGATAGGTCACATTATCTATTGCTAGTTGTATATGCCTTGATTGAATTGATCATTGAAGCATCACATTGGACTAAGGACTATCTCATTTTTGATATCCATACACAACACACAAGTCTATGTTCAATGAATGTCATGTTTATTTGTGTGATTGTACTTGATTAAGTGTGTTTTCACAAGCTCAATCTTTGTTGATCAAACACAAAAAGATTTTTGAGTGTTTTGTTTTGTTTTTGGAAAGTACTTTGTTTTTGCAAAAATTTCAAAAACAATGTTGCCCTGTTTTGGCGACTAAGTCACGGGTTGGCCCAGTTGCATGCCCCAGTCGCGAGCTCACTCAGAGATTTTTCGCGGCTCACTGGCGAGTAAATGCTCTAATTGCGAAAAAGACTTAGAAATTTTTTCCAAAATTTGAGTTTCTTGTTTTTCGCGGCTCAGTGTGGCGACTTGTTCGCGGGTGGAAGGTCCAGTCGCGAGGGGTACTCAGGGATTTTTGCGGCTCATATCGTGACTATTTCGTAGTTAGACCTTCCAGTCGCGAAAAACACTTAGAAAAATTTTTCAGATTTCTTTCCCTCACAGTGTTTCGCGGCTTACCCTGGCGACTTACTGGCGACTTGATACAATCGCGAAAAACGCGTGTTTTGCGTTTTGAAGACAGTTTTAAAATTGTTTTTCATTTTTTCCCTCGAATATCAGTGTCTGTTCATCTTCTTCCCAAAATCTCTCTCTCAACTGTCCGTGTCTTTTTTGCAAAAAGCTTTCAAATTTTACATCATGTCTTCATCAAACACCAAGAAAAAGGTATGGGTTTTCTTGTCTTCACTCCATTCATCATGATTTCATTGTTGTTCTCTTGAATTTGAGTGTTGTGTTGTTGGTTTGTGTTTTTGAGGGGCTCGAACATGGGTTTGCATGTATTGTTGAGAATGAGTGTGTGCTGTTATTTGTTTTTGTTGCAATGCTGTGTTTAGGGTTATTAGCTTACCTCAGGTTACTAATTCTTAGTCTGAGCATTGATATTTGTCTGTTTATTTTTGGGCATATGGTTGTGGGGTTTTCTGCAATGTTTATTGTGGCGCTAAGGTTATCTGTTTGGTTGTGCCTTTGGGTGATTATGGCTAGCATTATTTTGATTCTAAAATCACCATATCTTGTAGGTGTTGCTACATGTTTTTTTTTTCTTTCTTTCTGCACTGTTCATACCTAATGGGTCATGACTCACTGTCTTTTGAACAAATTTATCTGAATTTGTCTGCATACTTTAGTTTAAAATTGGTTAACTAGTTATATCCAATGTTTGGTTATCAACTGTGCTTATTCTGTGTTTGTGTCTAGTCACTCTGTTTATCACTGTGTAATTAGCTTGTTACTAATGTGTGTGCATTTCCCCATTCTGTGCTATGTCTTGTTGTGGCCTTTTCTGCTTGTTTACAGATGGCTGCATCTCCTTCAAAGAAGAAGACAACTGCTAAGAAAGCTGACAAAAGAATGAAAATGGACCCTAATCTATTTAGGTCTGTCAAGCACTTTGAGAGATACAAAGATTTCTTCATGAAGGGTACCATTATCCAGGAGAGATTTGTTGACTTACATGATTTGAAGGACAATTTCATTCCAGAGTGCTTTGAGGGAAGAGGATGGGAGAAGTTGTTGAGTGATCTACCTGCAGTCTATGATCCCTTAATAAGGGAATTCTATGCAAATGTAATCATAAAGGATGAAGAGATGAACTGCTGGGTCAGAGGACATGAGTTCACCTTAGACGCACATGACATTGATAAGGTCCTTGGTCTTGAGGGTTTAGAGGAGTATGAGTTCATCAACTTCAAAGACAGGATGATGTCCCTAGATACTATCCAGGCTTGGATTGGTGGTGCTAAGGAAGGGAGATGTCTCAACACTAATGCCTTCCCTGCAGACATGAGATGTTTGACCACCATCATGATGTTCAATTTGTATCCCATAAGAAAGATGACCACTCTTACTAATTCCAGAGCTATATTTCTCATGGAGCTCAAGGAGAAAGTCATCATTGACATCAACTCACACATTTATGACACCATCTTGGACGAGACTAAAACTACTGCCAGGGCAAAGTTGGTATTTCCTAGTCTCCTTATGAGGATCTTCAGAGCGAAGGGTGTTAGAATTCCTCAAGATATCAATCCCCTGACTCCACTATCAACAATAAACAAATTCACCATCACAAGGATACAAAGTCGTCTTCCGGGTGGTGAAAAGCAAGGGGATCCAATGGAGACTGAAGCAGAAGATGCAGAACAATCAGTCACACCCAGGAGCAAAAGAAAGAGGAGTAGATCCTCAATTTCATCAGCAGCACCTCCTCCCGATGCATTTTAGATCATCATGGAAAGACTTGATGGACTCAGAGAAGTTCAAAGTCAGCAGACTGAAAGGATGATAGTAATGAAGGATCAGATTGATATGCTTTCAGCTAAGATTGATAGCTTCTCCACCAACCAGGAGCAGTGACCCTTTGGCCATTCCGGTCAAAATGGGAGAGAACTTTTGAGGGCAGTTCTTGAGGGGAGTGCTTATTTTGAGGGGAAGTCTCACTATTATACACTGTGTTTATGTTGTTTGTGTTTATAATTTTGATACTATGCTTGGATAACTACTGTTGTTATAGGTTTGATACATTGTGGTTCAAGTTTGGTTTAAACTCATAACTCTTGAATGTGTTTAATCCTTAGTTTAATTATTATATATTGTTGTTGTTTGTCAGTAGTTTTTCAGCATACATTACTTTATGTTTTGGTTTGTACCCATGTTGCTTCTGTAAGCTTTAAGGGTTTGTTTTTATGCACGTTTGTAGGCCTTTGTGGTTTGTGTCATGCTTTATGCAGCCTTTGTACTTTGTTAAAATCAGTACTTTCAACTAAATGTCTTGCATTTTCTTCTAAGTACTGTCACTCTTGTACCCTTGTAGGATTTTTCCTAGATGCACATACTTCATGTACTGTGCATTGGTTGAGTGTTGGTCATTCAAACAATTTACCTTGTGTTTATCATCTTGAATGTCCGGATGTTCATTCCAAGTGTGAATAAGCATTGTGATCGCTTGGTTATAGTGATTACCTGTTTTGGTCTTGCCGTGGTTTATTGTTTAATTCCATTGTGCGTGATCACATTGTGCTTGCTCCATATGCATTACAAGTTTCTGTGTACAATGAACTTATTGTGTTGTTGTGTTTCAGGAGTTACTTGTTCTTATGGTTCTAAAGCTTCACAGATTCTAGAGTTAGGTGTGAGTGAGTTTTCTAACTGTTCCCAACTCATGCGTTAAGTCTAGAGTTTGTTTTAGGGTTTTGTCGCGGAATAGCCAAAGGGGGAGATTTTAAGGTTGAAATTTATCAACCATCTTGTTGGCTTTATTCCGTGTCAATTTGCTTATAATATAAGCACTTAGTAACCCTGTATTTAGGTGGGATTATTGTAAGGGTAGTGTGTGAGAAGATGTGAAGAAAAGCTCAAGTATGTGCAAAGAAGCAGAGCTTTGCAGTTAGGACTCGCGGGTGGCTCGCGGCTGCAAGTTGCCAACTTCAAGCACGTGAGATGCACACAAGGAAGCTGAAGGGTCGCGCCAGCTGTCGCACTACAGGACAAAAGTCCCAGGCTGGCCAGGCCGTTACGTCGTGACTTGGACAAGCCACAAGACCAAGCCGCCAATTTACCCTGTTTGGCAAAAACTGTCTCTTCATATTCTTTTCTCACCTCACTATATATAGACCCTTATACCCACTAAATTAAGAGAGCTTCCAGAGAGAATTTTGTGAGAGAAAACCCTAGAGAAAAACAAGATTGCCTCATCCCCAATCTTTATCTAAGAAACTCTACAAATTCCTCTACTCTCTTCCTCTCCATTGTCATACCCTTGAGAGGTCTTTTACCAAATCCTTATCTCACCACATCCACGTCTGTGAGAAAGTTCATTTGGTGCTAAGGGAAGCAGTTTGGAAGGAACCAATATACTTTGGTTGATGCTATGGTCTAGTAGCGGAATCCGGGAAACTAAAGAAGAAATAGGTTCGGCGTAACCTCGTTGGAGCAAGAAGCTTGGAGGGCTTAGGTACTTGGGTAGATTAGGCTTGGAGGGTCTTCTGCTGTTCATGTATCCCAACTATATTCTTTAGTGGATTTTATCACCGCTTGGAGGGCAGCGGAGAGGTTTTATAACGAGAACTTCGGTTTCCTCTTCGATAACACATCGTGTGTTGTCCGTGTGTTTGCATCTTTCTTCCCTTTATCTTTGCCTTATATTTACTGCTGTGGATTTGTTATATTTGGCTTAGATTGTTTATCAATTCTGTTATAAGCTTACTATCTTGTTCCGCACATTAATTGTTTGATATAAAAGCTTGAATTGGTAATTTTGTAATTTGGGGTCTAAACGTTCAAGGGTGTTTCATACCCATATTGAACTTTCAAATTTTATTTTCAAGGATATTCATGACAGGAAACTATAAATTTCACTTTATAAACTTTATAAATTGATGTGTTACTTAAAAATATGTATTTTAAAAAATCTTAAACTTTACCAATTGATATATATATATATATATATATATATAAAGATATAAAACCTTTAAACTTTTATAATATAACTAGTCGTGGTCCCGCGCATTGCGCGAGATGATTTTTTTAGGGTGCTCTTATTTAGTTAATTTTTACAATTAGGACTAATTTAATAAAGAATAATGTATTTTATAACTATACTATAGGAAAAATCACACAAGTAATATATATATATATATATATATATATAAATTTTGTTGTATCAAATGAAAACAATATAATTTTTCTCAAGAATTCAAAAGGTAAGTCAGCGAAAATATTCAATTTTTAATAAAACTTTTCTATAACATTTTGTGTATCATTAACAAGTATATAAAATTTAGAAATTATTCTTTTAGTTTTAAACAAACTTTCTCAAACCCAATTTTTTCTACCCTATACACCAAAAAATATATCTAAAAAAATTAATAAAACTCAACAAAACTATAATTTAAAATAAAAAAGAAAGAGAAAAAAAAAATCACATCATAATCAAACTCCTTCTCAATATGTAAAACATATCAAATGTGAAACATATCAAACTCCTTCTCAATATCCAATGCACAATCAAATTAAATTTTTTTAATAAGTTACACAATAGAAATAGATGTCTGATTCTAAGCAAAAGTGCTAGTTGTAGCTTTATACATGATGATTTTAACTCTTTTACCTTAATAATATAAAAATAAATAAAAAATAACATAAAAATAAATCAATAAACCAAGAGTACAATTCCAAATGGGAAAAAATTAAGGAAAATTTTTGAAAAGAAGAAGAAGAAGTATTGTGTAAATATTGTCATAATCTTATCCAATATTTGAATTTGTTTTCTTAAAAATCTTCAAAAATATACTAATGAGATATGGAAGATGAAGAGTAATATCAAAAATTCGTAAACACTTAAAACAGTTACTCAAATATTTAGGAACATCCTATAAAAAAGACATAACAATTTGCTACTAATTTGTTAAACAAAATATTTACAAATAGTGAAAGGAAACTACACAAACCCCATCTTCTTCAACTGCACAAACTATTCTTCATCATATTGTCCAAACTATCATTTTCCAAATAAACTAAAACCTGAAAACAACATAAAATAGGACAAATTATAATATGATTTTTCTCCAAATTAGGTCAATAACAAACACCACTGAGAATAAACCTCTAGCAAAAGATCTATAACACGCTTAATTTGGATTCCTCCTATGTGGTAGTTGTCAGGTTATATCTTTTCTGCCATCAAATATTAAGCAAGACTTGTGAATACCATTTTATAGATTTTTTTTTTTTTTTTTATTCTTCATTGATTTTTTTTTTTTCAGTTATAAACATCTAAATTAAAGTAAATGAACATGTAAATGCAAAATTATATGTAAAGTTAAAACTGCTCAAGATGAATATGTATAAAAAAAAATTGTTTTGCTTTTTTATTGATTTATTATTTTGTTATAACATTATAATTAAAGTAGATGAATATGTAAAGTTAAAACCACCTAAGATGAATTTGTAAAACCAATATATTTATATATTTAATGTTGTCAAAAAAATTAAAGGTAAAAAATAATAAGAAAAAGAATAATAATGTGACGGATGAGGTGACTCAATAGGAGTGTAGCAATAACAAATGTCATGCTTCAGCTTTTATATATATATATATATATATATATATATATAAGTAACTCTAAATAATATTTAACAATAACGGCATAATATAATAATTAAATAATAACAACTCTAACTTATATATGTTGGGAAAAAAAAAAATATTTACCTCAAATCCCAAATCTTTACTATGCCATTCTTAGAACCTACATACATCCAACTTCAATCACATTGAAGCCCCGCTGCCATCACGTTATTGGTATGTTAATCATAGCTCATCACCTACCCTGTCATTTGAGATAAGTGTCCACATTAGCATTTGGAAAGATATATGTAAAACACTATAAAAAAAAATGTAAGACTAAACTATTTTGTTTTTTCTTTTATAAGTAAAAGTAAGACTGCTTGTGGGAGTGATATACTCACTGAGGGTAGTTTGATTGAACATCAAACCATCGAATGTGTGAATTATTAGATATAGCCAGGTAGTGTGTATCTTGGATTATTTCAAGCCAATTAACATATCGTGCACATCATACATGGCATATCAAATCCAACATGAAAAATTTAGAAGCATCAAGCATTACAAAAGTTACAATATACGAAACAGAAAAAGGAAAAAAGAAAAAAAAAAAGCATGATGGCCAAGACAGAAGAAATTGTAAAGAAAGAAGGAAGACTATTGAGTTTTACTTTGTTTTATTATTTGGACATGTCATAGAAAAAAGTGCCCTAAAATATGAAAAAACATATGCTGAAAAATATTTTTTTTTTGTTTTACTTATATTTCTAATTTCTTATTGCAATACAAAATTTCAAAAAGAAACAAAAAACAACTGTTCAACTTGTGGTAACAAATAAAATATAGAATAAAAGCGGGAAAAAAGACATAAATTACTGCTCATGTCAAACATGGTCCCAATTTGAATACTACTAACAAAATATAATAGAGGTATTATACAAATTAGAGATATTACCTTTTGGTGGAAATTAACCATTGCCAGTGGAAATGGAGATCCTACTCAATGTATAGCTCTCATCAAGCATGAAATCTACGTAATGAATGAATATGTTAATATAAAAAGAAATCTCATCTCCCTTGACGTTGGCGTCCTACCATTGCAAGGCTCTCTTCAGCACTTGGGGCATCCTTCTCCAGGTTGGCATTGTCACCTTTGAAGCCACCAAACAATGTGCTCTCTCGCAATTGAAGGCATCACCTGCAATGTCACCACACCAGAATGGTATTGTTTGTTTTATACTCCATATAGCAAAAAAACGTTTTGGTATAATATTAAATAACTAAGGAAATGGTTGGAAGAGACGAAATGATCAGTCTTTTCATATACACAACGGAATCAACTGTTACAACATACAAATAAATGTATTATAAAAGTTTTAAAAATTACAAATAAATGGAAAACCAAAATTAAAGTCTGACTGACTCTTTGAAAATGATAAAAATATTAATAGATGAATAGTGATTATAATCATTTTCTCTTTAAGAAGAAATGATATGTTTCATAGTAGTATTTCCTTTTCTTTTTTTCTTTTTAAATAAAATTTAGTTAACTTATGGTGGTAGTGCAAAAGACCACCTTGTATCCCACGCTATTCACATTAAAACTAAAATTTAATGTTGAAAGGAACTTTGAATATAGACAATAGAGTTTATGGTGGAGTGTAGTGCATCATATTGGCCACAAAAAAAATTAATTTTGCAATGGAAGATTAATAGAGTTTGTAAACCAAAAAAAAAAAAAATTAGTGACGTGGCCGATGATGTGGCTCAACAGAAACGTAGCAACAATAATTACTACGCTTCAGCTTTTAGATATATATAGATTAATTGACCTTTAATATTTTTCCTCAAGAGGTGCCTTTGTGCCCCCCATTTGAACTGCAAACTCACATGACTAAGCTCAGCTCCATGGTAGTCGTTGATGGCCTATTGTTGTGGTTCTTTCGTAGCATTGTTACGCATTATGTTTAGATAAGTTAGCGACTAGACCTAGGTTCTTTTTTTTGACGGAAGAAGATAGACCTAGGTTCTTTAAGGTAGTTAAGTTTGGTATTCTTTCATTGCCGGGTGCTTCAAGAAGGCTTCCAATTTGTCCCTATTGAAAATACAATTTGTATTAGTAAACAATAATCATGGCTAAGTAATGTAGTGAAAATTTGTATAGAAGAGTTATGGCAAAATGCTTGTGACAAGCTTTTAGAAGATTGAGGTGGTTGAAATATTAAAGGAGAATTTTATTGTATGAGAAAAGTAAGAGTCAAGAAAAACAGTAATACAATAATAGTAAAACTAACAAAGACGGTGTTTGAGAGTCAACTAAGGTGCACATTGCTTGTGTAGCTTCAAGGTTTGGTGTACGGCATCTAGAAACCGTTGGTGGGCTGTTTAGCTATAGCCTTTGGTCATATAGGGAAAGCTTCATATAACCTTTTTGGTTGGACTTGTGGCTCACAGTTTTTGCATCTTCAAGCTAAAACTAATTATGTTTTACAAATACAATGCAAAACAAAAAAGATACGATAATCTATATAGAAGCATAAAAGTAAAGAAGAATTGAGCGCTAGAGATCGAGGAGATGTAGTTGAGTTAGCAAAAGCCATAGGGTCGGAGACTCCGAGGTTGTGTTTTTGTGATTTTCATATTTCTGGTTCAAATTAGTGAGGAAGTAAGAGGAGTGAAACTTAGTGTTGCTCAATGAAATGGAATACATTTAGGACCTGCTGAATTTGAAGGCGTGAGTATTGGAATTTTCAGAGTAAAAATGGGTGTTTTTTTTTTTTCCCTCTAAGTGAAGGAACCTGGGTTCCTTCTTTTTTGCCTCTTCTACTGAATGTTTGCTCCCCTTTTATTCATAAAATGCTTGGATTTTTAGATCCAAGGGTTGAGGTGTCCAATTTTATTGGACCCTTTGCCCCACATTTAGCTATGATCTGAGAAAAAGGTGGAGTAGTGTTGACTTGCATCTGGGTCCCTTATGATGATGGATCCCTCAAATGGCCATAACTTGGCCTAGTTTCGTGTCAATCTTGAGAAATAGGATTGTAATAGACTTTGTGAGCCTGAGTTGATCAATCTTGCTGTCTGGCCTCATGAACTTGATGAGTTATATCGATGGGTTTTAGGCTGAACTTCATGAGCCAGAGTTTAGCTGATTTTGTGGGCTGAAAATTTTCAATTTTATAGCTAAAATAACGGATTTTGGGTTTTGTCTTTTTTTTTTTTTTTTTTTTTTTTTTTTTTTTTTGGAGATAAGTATGATAATAGCCCAAAGATGTGCAACAAGTGTCCTACCTATAAAGTATGAAGTTACAGAGATCATTCATTTCATTTAATAAATAACTTGGGATTGAATGACAATTGGATCTCTTTATCCTACTTTAATAGATGTTTTGAGGTCAACTTAGAGACTTAATTAGTCCATTTTCAAGCAATTGCTCAGTCAAGAGAATTTTCATTGATGCTATATTCAAGAAATGTATTTCAACAACAAACCATTTGCCCAATACATGAATATAATTTCTTATTCAACAGAACTCTCTCTCTAATTTTATTGTCACTTCATATCATGACTTAAGACAAAATTTTCGATTTTCAATTTTCAATTGAATGAATACTATAGAAAATCAATACACACTTCCTACACTTTTCTCTAAGTTACGGCACTTAAGAAACTCTACCTAAGTTTTAGCCATCAAATAATTCCTACGCATAGGTCACATAATAGTGCAAAAGTTCTGGTTGTAATCCATTGCATCGTTTACATAATGATATGGCACACTAGGTTGATAATAGTATGGCACACCAGCTTGATAAGTTGGCCAAACCATTGATTGTATTCCAGATTCACTAGGTTTGGTCTCTTGCTTTTGTTTTTCCCCCTCAGTACTGACTGGTGAGACACTCGTTAACTCAGCATATCCAACTTTCTTCCTCAGCAAAGAGGTCAAGTTGACTGAATCAATATTGTCCCCAACAACAACAATCTGACTGTTATCCTCACCTTGTAGAGCGACTGATTCCACACCTTAAGCACCCAAAAGGAAAACAATCTCATCGTTAGTTTTAAATTCCTAATCAATTTTAACAATGATCAGATAAAAGACATAAAAATGAGTACCTTGCAGACCAACTGCAATCTGCATGGCCTTGGACCGAGCATTCTTTTTTCCATTATTTAAGGTGATCCGGATCACTACCTTTTGCTGCAATAAAGTTAGGAGTGCCAATTAATGACATAAAAATGATTGGAAGTACATAAGGAACAGAATTTCTAAATAATTGTTCAGCATCATTACCTTCATTTTCTTGGTCAGAGAGTTGAAATTCTTATCAAAGAGCTGCAGGGTGTTTTGTTTAGCTAGCTAGTTCTGGGTGTTGTTGCTTAATGTCACAAACAAACACAAAGGGATGTATTCCCTTCGTCAGAGAGTTCAAAATCTTATCTGGGAGCAGAGTGTGTTTAGCTAGCTAATTCTGGGTGTCGTAGCTTAATGCCACAAACAAGCTGATAGGGATAATATATATATATAGGCGTAAGTTTAAGTTCACAGTTACACTTAAAAACAACCTTTTGTTTGTCCTGTCCAGTTTAGCTCCACAGAAAGTTTGGTCTACTACTTTTTGCGGCTTAAACACAGTTTCTTTTTGAAACCCAAAGAATGGTTTGGTAGACTTATTAGTTGACGGGGGCATATTTCAAATATAAGGACTATCATCATTGATTGTGGACTGTAAAGTGTGAACTGGATCCATTATACTTTAAATTCTGAAGGATTATGGTCAAGATCAAACAAAAGGATTAAATTTTATTTCATAAATGCACGCCATTTAGGAATGAATCCAGAATAACCAGGGAATGAATCCTGAATAAATAAGATGTAAAAGAAGGGCTAAATTTTAGGAGTGACGATTTGTGTTCGCATGTTGGATTCACGTTGTGTCGACTTAGAAGTATTCGACTATATGGGTTAACACAAACCTGACATATTTATTAAATGGAGTAAGTTCCCTTAACTCTAACATGATCTATTTATTAAACGGGTCAGTTATGTCAACCCGCTGAACTCCAATACTGTCATAAAAATTTGAGAAACCGGTGAATAACTTCTATAAATTTAAGTAGAAAAGTGTTATATTTATAATGTTTTTATAACAAATTATAAGTTATTACTGGTTCTAATTTGAACACACCATTGAAATTACTTTTTTTATCTACCAGTAACAATAAGCTACAAAAGATTTATTGTGAAAATATTGATGGACACAACATTTCTTTTCTAAGTATCATTATTAGGATATGTTTGGATACCGCTTATTTTGTTGAAAAAAGAGATTTGTAGGTTCCGTGAATAGTGCACGGGACCCACTGGAAAAGCCACCACAGTCACAGAAACATGCTTCTAAAAAAAAATAAATAAAAAAAGGAAATGCAAACAAAAACATGCTTCTAAAAAAAAAAAAAAAAAAAAAAGAAGGAAACGCAGACACAGAAGCTGACCTTTTCAGTGCTACTAACACAACTAGTACATCCATCATAATTAATCTGCCAACCTTATGGAAAATTAAGTCAAATGTTACAACTTAAGATTTATGACAAATGACCGAAGTAAAGCAAAAGCTTTTTTCTTTTTTCTTTTTTTGGACGTAATAGCGATTAGCACTAAAAAGCGAAAGCACTGGATGATGTAGAAGAGGAAAACTAGTAGAAACTTCTCTATTATCAAATTTATCTTTGGATTGGAACGTCGACGTGCATCACGACATGACCCAATTGTTAGACGTGTGCCTACGTACTCATTTGATTGCTATCCTTTTTGAAACCATACTTTTTTAATTTCTAAAAAAACTTCTTCTTTTTTTCTAAATGAAGGTTTTTTAAATAGTTTATTTCAAAAAACAGAAAAAATAAATAAATAAATAAGTTGTACCAAATGAGTTCCATAGAAAAAAATATTATTTTATTTTTACCTTGCTAATAATAGGAAAATTTCATAAACTAAAAAACAAACATTCTTCTAAAAAAAATACATAATACAAGGCTTGAAATAAAAGCACATGATAAATTTTGAAGGATTATTGTCAAAATCAAACAAAAGGATTGAATTTTATTCCATAAATGCACGCCATTTTGGAATGAATCCAGATTAACCAGGGAATGAATCCAGAATAAATAAGATGTAAAATAAGGGATAAATTTTAGGAGTGATGTTATGTGTTCACATGTCAAATTCATGTTGTGTCGACTTATAAGTATTCAATTATTTGGGTTAACACGAACTTGACATATTTATTAAACGGGATAAGATCCCTCGACTCTAACACGGTCTATTTATTAAACGGCTCAGTTATGTCAACCTGTTTAACAAATTTTATTAAAGTAAAAAAAAAAAAAATACAAATTTTATTATTGACCAAATTAATCTGAACTAAGAAAAACCAAAAATAAATAAATAAATAAAATTAAAATATAAAATTCATAAATAATGAGTAAATGTATCACAACTAATCATTCAAAATTAAATCATATCTTAATATCACAAATAATTAATCACAATATATCAAAAAAATAGGTCAAACAAGCTCTATAAGTTGGACACGAACTTGATACGTTTATTAAACAAATCAGTCCAGCCAACCCGAATATAACACGAACTCATTAAGTTTCAGCTCATAATTTGCTAATTTCAAGTTGTTTCAAATTTTGCTACCCCTGCTAAATTTTACACTTTCTACTTTTTTTTTTTTTTAACAAAGAAGAAAGTAACTCATTTCATATTGAATAGTAAAGTTACAATTTTTTAGAGCTTTTTATTTTATTTTTACAAGTTAGATTTTGATAGGGTTGAAGTAATATAACGTCTACAATGAAAAGTTGTCACATCACATGAAAAAACCTTTTTTTTTCTTTTCTTCTTTTAAATTTTCATTTGTTTGTCTTTTTAGACAAATAATAGCATATTTAGGGCATTGACATCAAGTGTGCCAAATACTATTTTTTTAGCATTCGGCACACCAAACACCAAAATCCATTCTTCAAAAGATGTGCCAAATGCCAAAAGAAATGGCATGGAGCTACAATGATGTTCTATAAATGGCATAGTACGGTCAAAATACTATAAATTTTCTAATGGTTTTTTCTCTTTCCTTGTGTCACTTCTCCTTTATGAGACATCTTTCTTCTCTCTCTCATGCCACTATTATCTTTCAAAAAAGCTGATTTGTAACTTTTTTTTTTTGTCCAAAGGAGTATTTTTAAGATTATTTTAATGTGTCTGAAATCTTAAAATAGAACATGTGATGTAGAGCATTTTGTCAAATGATTTGGTAAAATAAAAATAGTAGGTTTTAGTGTGTCAAAATAACATTTAGCATAGCACAACTGATGCAAGTGCTCTTAGAGCATCAGCTGATGTAAAAAAATGCTACATTCATATGCCAAATCTTACTTTTACTACTTTAATATAGCATTTGAATAAAAATATTCTACATCACATGTTCTATTTTCATGTTATATTCTTTTCTTTATTAATTCCTCTCTCTTCCTCTTCACTAACTCTCTCTCTCTCTCTCTCTCTAAAACTCACCACTACCCACAACCACAAAAACCAATCAAAATCACCACCATTTGAAACTCACCACCACTAGAGGGGGGAAAAAAACCGAAAACACCAACTAAAACTCACCACCAATGGAGGAAAAAGAAAATCAGCCAACCTATGACTTAGACCACTCAAATCGGCAATGGCAAAGCAGCGAGAAGGTGAGACGACAAGGCGGCATGCAAAGGTGGTGGCAACAAGAGGTTGGGATTGGTTTCAGAGAGAGAAATGAATAAAAAATGTTTTTAGTTACAGCATTTGTGTCTTTATTGTTCTATTCGTAGAATGATAAGGTCAGAAATGTTGCAAATTTTTGGCATTTGGAACATCTCAAGCAACTTATTTTCTGGTGTTTGGGGTGCTAAATGCTAAAAATGTAGCATTAACATAAGGTGTTCAAAAGAAAATCTAATTTAACATACCAAAAAGTTACTTTATACTTTTAGCATAGCATTTGAAATATAACCTACATCACATCTCTTTCTTTAGCATATCACTCATTGAAATAACTTTAAAAAACTCCTACCTTTTATTAAAACAAAAAACAAAGACAAAAAAAACATCACCACCCTCAGAAGCAACAACGACTATAGGAACCCACTACCACCACTGGAACAAAAATTTCAAACCAAAACCCATTGAAACTCACCCAAAACTAGAGCAATCCAACTCAAAATCAACCCATCACCGCCCATAGCTTGCTAGCCACCACCACCTTCCAAAAATACCAAAATAAAACCCCAAAATCAACCCAAAACCCCTAAAAGACAAAACAAAGAAGCAAAAAATTGAGATGAATCTAATCAATCCAAAAACCTCTTTGCCAACACTAACCCACCAAAAATCTGATGACCCACGAAACCAACCATCACCACCATAAATAACACCCATATAAACAACCTAGCAATATCAGCCTCCTCTTCGCCACCACTAACACCATTTACACAACCCTACAAAGAGTGTGGCATAAAGAGTGCTAAGTTCAAATTTAGAACAATTTGCAAACAATGAGCACAAACTGTCTAGTATAGATCTTAGATTCTATAGGGTATATTAAACAATACTCAAGATGTTGCAAGTCAGAATATAAGAACAAGGAAGTTGTAGGTTCAAGAATTCAAAACATGCTAGGCTCGAACGATCAAGACTGTGATTCAACTAATCGAGATTGTGGTTCAACCGATTGAGATTTGAATCTGTAGAATTTATTTTTTGGCCTATCAGCCCATTAAGCCCAGTAAGTGATTAGGGTTTTAGATCTAATTCAAATAGTATTTAAATGAAACCCTAAGACACAGTTTGTTATGACTAGGGAGCTTCTCTTTTGAGATCTAAAAGGTTTTGTGCCTACTCATTTCAAAGTCACTATCGGAAAGCAATCTACATACCATTAGAACTAGTAGAATCGAAGTTGCTACATACCAGTCATCAAAGGTGCTGGATCTAAACCTTCAAGGGTGGTCTTGGAGTTATAAACTAGAGATTTTTGTTCGAGATCTAAAGCATGAACTAGAAGTTCATGTTGGAGCAGATCCACATCAAAGAAGTTTGAGGGGTTCAGAACTAGATTGGATAATCTTAGTTACGTTTACTATGAATGGCATATTTTTTACTATAAACTTCTATTTGATATAGTTGATTGTTCTCTTGGGATCGTTCTCTCCAGGTTTTTTACCTTAAAACTAGACTGTTTCATTGGTTTTCTAGAGTCACCATATCTTGTGTTATTTAGTTTTTCGTTGTGCATGACATGTTTGATGAATATTTAGCCTAGATCTATCTAATTGACCTAAGTAACAATTTGGCTATTAAATTAGGTTAAACACAAGTGTTTTCGAAGGTCTAAAAACTAACAGAGAGAAATAGGAGAGAGACAGATTTGAAACGAAAAGGAGATGAAAACGAAGCCACCATCACAATGGCAATGGCGTTGAGTGGCTTTACGCAGAGTAGAAACTATGGGCACAACTATGGTTGAATCAGTTTGATAGAAGAGAGAGGGGTTGAGTGAGAGAGAGGAAAGAGAAAAGAGAAACTAAACTGAAGGGGAGAGAAACAAATGAATAAAAAATGAGTTTTTACATTTAGCATTTAGTCCATACGCTTCTAATAGTATACGCATATGGACAAAAATGCTAAAAATAATAATATATGCTAAAAAACATTTGGGACATCTAATGTAGGTTTGTTTTTAGTATTTGGTGTGTTAAATACTAAAATTTTAGTGATTAGCACACTTATATGCTAGTGCTCTTATACATGACAATAATTTTATCATATTTGTTAATAACTAAAGTTTTATTGAACTATAACATCATAATAAACATTTGAGGTACCCTACCGGTGAATGACTTCTATAATTTTAAGTATCATTGATTCTCAAAAAAAAATTAATAATAATTTTAAGTAAGGAAAAGTTTTCGAACGCCATAAGCGCATTGGTTTGGAAATATTTTTAGAAACAATTTATGGGAAAAGAAAAAAGTAATTGCTTTTTTTGATAGGTTTTTTCATAACAAATGCCCTAAAAGTACTAGTTAACTTGTACCTTTTAAGTATCATCCTTTACCAAACTAAGAGCAATGCTAACACAATTACTTTTATTTATACATATCATAATTAATCACTAAAAATGTTTGTAACAAATTTTGTTTTTCCCTAACTTATTGGTTAACTTCAGCAACCAAAAAAAAAATTTATTGGTTAGCTAATCTGCCTACTTTTATGGAAAATTAAAGTCAAAAGTTACAAGATTTTATGGAAAATGTGAAATGTCCGTTCTAAATCAAAAGCACTTTTTTTTTTTTTTAATTTTTAATGTAAAAGCAATTAGCCCTAAAGCCAAAGCATTTGATGATGTAGGAATCCTAATAGAAACTTCTCTATTATTAAATTTATCTTTGCATTGGAACAATGGAACGACGTGCATCATGACATGACCCAATTATTGGACGTGTTCCTACTTCCTTACTCGTTTTGATTGATATCCATTTTTGAAACCATACTTTTTTTATTAATAAAGCAAACTTTTTTTTTTCTAAATAAAGTTTTTTTAAGTAGTTTATTTATATATTAAAAAAAAAATTGAAAAAATAAGTTGTACCAATGAGTATCATACTAGTGTAAATCCCCAACTAGACAAAAGCCACTAACTGTACACCAAAAAAATATAGGATTTTGTTGGCATTTAGCATGATTTTGCTAATAATTTTGTTAGTTGACATGTTTTGCAAACTATTTTGTTAAGTAGCATCTTAAATCTCAAAGACTCAATTTCAAGCAAAGCTAAGGTGGACTGAAGAAAGCTGAATCATGAAGCATGTGTTATCACTTGTCATCTAGAAAAAGATAAAAGTGAATCATTTCATTTAGCTGGGGGACCAAGAAAGCTGAAGTAGGAATCAGTACAAACCTCTAGCTACTGATTTGTTGTTGCTTTGGTGAATTTGTTTTGATAGGACATCAAATTTAATGGTGGGACAAGTGAATGGGAGGCATCAACTTCTCTTCTTTTCTCATCCTTTGAGAAATTTTTTTCCTTTTTGGAACTTGAGTCTTAGAGACTCGAGTTTCACATGGATTTTTTATCCACATCAGCTTTGCCACCTCTTGGAATTCGAGTCCAAGACTCAAGTTCCTTCATTGAACACGAGTTTCAGAACCTCGAAATGCTAGTTTACAAAATAGTTTTGAAACCTGCCAACTAACAAAATTGTTAAGAAAATTGTGTTAAGTGGCAAAAAAATGGGGTATCAATAGCCAGTTTACCAAAAAAAAAAAAAAAGCCTTCTAAGAGTAGAAAACATTTTCAAAAACATTACATACTCAATAGATCACCACAAAGAACTCTTTTATCTCTCTTCAACTCCTCTCTGTCGCTACCCCATATATTGAACAGTGTCAACTGACCATTAACTTTGTCATTCTCAAAAAAAAAAAAAAAAAAAAAAAAAGACATTTTTTATTCAAATAAGTAGCTTTCCCACTTAATTTACTACATAAATCTCAAATTTAGGGTATTTTTTCCTTATTGAAGCTCAAAAATGGCCTAAAATTTTGAAAATATTTTCTAATTTGAAGTTTTTTTTTTTTTTTTTTTTTTTGGTGTGTGAATGAAAGTTTTTTTTAAGTATATAATTGTTTAAAATCACAATAAATATTAATGATTTTCATGTGATCTAAACAACAAAGAATATTTTCTAACTCATTTTCCAAGTCATAACTAAATACAAGAAAACTAATAAAGTTTTTCAGAAAATGTTTATTGAAAATGTTTTCCCATAAAGAATACTTATAGTCTTCCCTTCAAGGGAAAAAATGTACCACTAAAAACTCTATGAATAAATAGTTAGCACATAACTAGTGGTAAGAATGCAATTTTTGAAACTAGAAAAGTTAACAAAAATACAAATCTTTGTTTGGAAAGAGGAAGTTTTGCTTAGAGTAAGAAAGTGATTGCCAGAAAAAATAAATTTGGTTACCAAAATGGAACCCATAGTTTTATCAACAAAGACTACTCATTTTTCTCTATTCCTAATATCAAGATATAAACAAGTTCTTCAAACTAAAAAGGATTTATAAGTTTAGGATTTCAATAGACAAAAATTAAAATTTTGAAATTTAATTTAAAAGAGGATATAAAGCTTAGGAGATCTTTTTATGTAGATTCCCTTAAAAAAGGAGGAGGGGGAGGGGGGAAGTAAGATAATTTATTTTGTAGTAAGAATAACAAAATTTTGACTTCTATTTTGTTTTCAAGGTCTTGAAAAATGATTCATCGGAGTAATTTAAAAGTAGAGTTATCAAACACGTTATAGACAAAATTATTTTTTTATGCAATCAAGATTCACAATAGCTTATAGGATAGGATCCGCGCGGCCCCCGGGGGGGGGGGGGGGGGGTGGGGGGTGGGGGGGTGGGGTGGAATTGTATGAAAATTTTTCAACTTTTTGTGGAGGTAGTGGTATAAACCAATTTTAGTCTAAACAAAAATTTTGACTACCTTTTATATGTCCAGTAAAAGTTGTAGAGGAATGCCCTACAAAAAGTTGGGTATTGTGCTTTTAGAAGGCAAACACACGGTTCTCTTTATGAAAAGCTAATGAATGGTTTGTGGTCTTTCTTGGACAACCCATAGGGGCATGGGCTTTCTTAGGTTCTTTCTCTTTAGTTGACCCGGTCACAACTCATGTCTACATATGAGAATTGTTATCGTTTTATGTATGGATTATCTAATTTTTGAACCCGGTTTACACAAAAAATCAACTAATGTTCTTATTTGATAATGATGAGCCATCAGGCCCATCACCATAAATTGAATTTTTATTTGAGCATCAAAAGGAGCTGGAATTCACCCTCTGAGCCTTTAAATTATGCTAGTAAAGTATTCAATCATAGAAAGATTGCATTGAAATAAATAGAAAGAAACTTTTCCCTGAAGGGTCCCTTAATTCGATAGTGGTCGCGGTAGGTATGTTACATTTTCAGTTGATTGATTTTCCGCACACCAGACTTTTGTGCTATACCAAATATATATATATATATATATATATATATAGATATATATGTTTTGAAAAATTATTTTCTATTTTCCAACATAAGTTTTATATTCGTGTTGTGAGTACTTAAAAAAAACATTACAACTACATTAATGCCTGCAACTCATTATACTGACTTGCAAATGTTGGTTTATGAAAATTATAACAAGTTTATTAGTGCTACCGATACAATTAAGAGGTAATTATTTAACACATTTGAAAAACTTTCTTTACACGGTTGTTGTGGATCTTTCTAGTGCATTTTGTTGTCTGTTTCTGAATGCTTTCGAGAACAGAATCATGGCGTATAATGTTGTTGTTGTGTTGTTTTTTTGGTACAGGATGAAAACTAACATTGTAGGCATGGAGTCAAATATGGAAGGGCTTCTTGAGAAGGTATGTGGGATTTTGCTTTATTTGTATCTTGTTGGAAAAGAAGAGTGGAGTAGAGATTATATTCATGTTGCCTTTGGATGCAGATAATGTCTGTGCAATCTAGAAGTGATGGGGTGAACACTTCGCTATTTGAAAAGAGAGAACACATAGAGAAATTGCATCGCACGTATAACCTTCTTCGTAAAGTTCAGGTATTAAATTACCTATCAAATAAATTTTTTTTTTTTTTTTAAAGTTCAGGTATTGAAGCATTATTAACAATGGAATCTTAAGGTCTGTTGCTCCCGGTTTTTTCTCAACGAGAGTCGAGTCTGTCACTTAAGGTGAACCTAAGTTTCCACTGATAGCAACTACGAAGTGCCTATCATATGCTATCAGTGGAAGAAAGTAGGCAAGAACCAGGTTCATCCTCTTCGGCAAATTCCCACCAGGTTTCGAAGAGCACTTGGAAAATTAGGACTCCGAATAAAATACGACATTTTATATGGCGTGCTGCAAGAAATTTGTTGCCTACTAAACAGAATCTGAAAGCTCGGCATTTACCTGTTGAGGAGACGTGTGAGCTATGTGGAGATTTTCAAGAATCACTCATGCATAGCATCCGGTTGTGTGAGCATGCTCAATCGGTGTGGAAGTCTGAGTTATATTTCGTTCATTATTACAGAAAAGGTTTTAGAACTTTTTTGACTTACTGGAGGAGGCGTTGCGTAAAGGGTCAGGATTTCATGTGGCATGGTTCTCTACAATTGCGTGTAGCTTGTGGCAAAGGAGAAACCTATTGAGAGAGAATCAATCTGTCTGGCCACTTCATGAGATTGGGGTCTAGAAAGCACGGGTGCGGCGCCAGAGGAGCCGCACCCTCGTCGGACGCGGCCCGACGCGGCGACGCGCGTCGGACACCGCTGACCGCGTGTCCGTGCCGCGTCGGGCTGCGTCCTGCCACGTGGCGAAGCCGACTCGCGCCGACGCGGCTCAAATCGGGCCGATTCGGGCCGTTTCGGCCGATAATATGGCCGGTTCAGGCCGAAATTCAAAAAAAAAAAAGAAAAAACACGCCGGCCTTAACCCCTTTCTTCTTCTTCTTCTTCTTCTTCTTCTCTTCTTCTTCGTCTTCTTCTTCCATTCTTTTCGCCAGAGCCCAGCGGTTCCATTTTTTTTTTTTGATAAGTTTGTTAAATGCCTTTCACTTAAAAGGCTTTACTTTATGTACAGAAGGTAAAGCTTTATTTTGGTTTTTGTGTTCTCTGACTAAACACGTGAGCCACAGCCACTAAGGCTTTTTTTTTTTTTTTTTTTTTTTAAATTTATGGGAAGTTCTTGTGCTCTCTGACCAAACACGTGACCCACAGCCACTAAGCTTTTTTTTTTTTTTTTTTTTTATTATTTAATTTATAGGAAGTTCTACCTATTTTAATACCTCTGTCAATAATTCAAGTATCAAAAACTTGTAAGTTGTATTCTAATTTCTGAACATTATGAAATTTTTTAGTTTCAATCTTGTGAGTTGTATTTAATTTATGAACATCATGTTTTAATTATTATCTACTATTACTCTTAAATTTGGTATATGTTTATATAATGTGAAAAAGTATACTTAGCAATATATTAAAAATATAAATAAAAATATTTTTAATAATTTTTTAATCGCCGAGTCCCGCCGCACCCGCACCCACCTTTTTCAAAAATTGCTGAGTCCCGCACCCGCTCCCGCACCCGCACCCGAGTCTCGAAACGCACCCGTGCTTCCTAGATTGGGGTACGAGCAAAAGACTTGGTGATTGAATTTTTGGATGCAACTAAGCAGGATGTCAGACCGAGAACTAGGAGCATATCAGCACGCTAGGTTCCTCCTCAGGATACGTTTTATAAAGCTAATTTTGATGCGGCTATGTTTGATAATTTGGGTTTTGCAGGTTTGGGTGTGGTGATTCGAGATTGTCATAGACACGTTATAGCTGCTCTCTACATGCCAAGCTGTTGTGTTTGCTAAAGAACTACGTATTTTTAAGGTGGTTGTGGAAGGGGATTGTCTGAAGGTGGTTCAGGCCTCAAAAGCCAAGGAGAGATGTAACACATTGTATGGGAATAAGCTGGCACATGTACTAACTAGGAGAGTGGTCTCATTTGCAGATTTTGATGTATAAGTGGAAGAATTACCTAGTGAATTGGAAATTGTATTCCAATCTAATTTACCTTAAAATATTGACTTACCGGTTTCTAAAAAAAAAAAAAAAAATCCACTACCACATATTTAAAATAACAGGAGATTTTGAGATTATTTCTGATTGAAAGAAGATCTCGGCAGCTCGATTTTCAAAATCTCTCAGGTTTGCTATTGCAATTAGATTTAGATTTAGAATTAGAATTTCTTTAGCTATGATCGCGCTGACTTTTGTAATGATCGAATCTATTCTCAGCCTTAGACAATGTTACCAAAGCATATTATTTTCACATTCGTCAATTTCTCTAGGGTTTGCCAATGGATCAGCAATTAGGTTTTGGAAGTTTGTATTTTGTTATGTATTTCATGAGGGATTATGGAATAGTTGGATTGTTTTCAATAAGCTGTTATTGCCAAATCAGAATTTCAAGATTCTTCAGTTTCTCTAGGGTTACTGTTATAGCAAGAATCCTAAAAAATTCATGTTTCTTTGGAATTGATCTGGCGGAACAAGGAATTTTTTTTTAATTTTTTAGTAGGGTTTCTGATTTGGCAGAACAGAGAATTTTAAAATCCTTGATGGGTTAGCGAGGATTTTCTTGATTGCAGTAGGGTCTTTGATTTGGAATTGGATCTGTTGGAGTATGTGTGTTTCAAACACTTGAACTATGTTTGTGCCCCACATTGGTTAGAGATGAGTTTTAATATATGTTTATAAACCATTGCACCACTTAAGTGTTAGCTTGAAAGTTAATGGGCTAAGGGTTGGTGTTGGGCTTGGGTTGGAGTTAAGCTAGTCTCTATCTCTCTTGGGCATGATTCTTTTCTCATTTCTTTTGGTTTTAGCCCATTTAGGTTCTGCCCGTTGGGCATTAAATAGCAGCCCGCTGGGGCATTTATTGTGCTGCCTGTTGGCTGCACAGTAACCGTTGGGAGCAGCTCTTAGTTAGCTTATTAAACCCTACAACACACACTATTCATTTATCACATTTTTCTCCTCTTCTCCAGCCGCAAATCCCCTCTGTTTTGCTCTGTTTTTTGTTGCACAGAAAATTTCAGCTTCACAGAAAAATTTCAACTACAAAGAAAAAATTTCAGCTTCATTTTTTTTTTAAGGAAAGGAAAGGCAAGTAAGGTTGTTCCTAGTTCTTCTTGTTTGAGTGTGTGATCAACTTGAAGAAATTACTATAGTCTAATCTTGGGGGGTTGTTCGGCCAAGAGAGCCATTCACACCAAGTTCTACTCCGGGTGGCACGAATCAACCTTTAAAGACAACGCATTTTGCGTGATTCTATAGTTTGTGAGATCTTTCTAACTCTATCTATTTATTTTTTGTCATTGCTAATTTTTAGGGTTTGTATTGTTGAATCAAAACTTGTTTATTTAGCCATATTTTTTAACAATTTTAAAGGTTGATTTTTGTGTTGTAAAAATGAAAAAACAAGTTGTTGATTCTCTTAAGGTCATTTTGGAAATTACAAAGCTTGAGGCTTTTGATGGAAATAATTTTAAGCGTTGGAAAGAAAGGGTTTTGTCCATCCTGGAATTTACCGAAATTGACCGGGTTCTTTATGAGCCTAAACCCGAAGAAGATCCTAAAAATATAGCAAAGTGGGAAAAAACAAAGAAATTGTGTGTTCATACTATTAAGTGTGATTTATCTAAAAAGTTGTTTGATAATTATTGTCATTTTACTTGTGCTAAAGATTTATGGGATGAACTTAATGGTCGTTATGGGTTTGAGGATGAGGGTGCTAAAAATTTGCTACGGCTAAATTTATGTCTTTTCAAATGGTTGAGGAAAAAAGTGTTTCTAGCCAAATTGAAGATTTTCAAAAATTAGTATCCGACCTAGCTGAAGAGGGTGATGTTTTACCCGAGAGGTTTGTGGCTCATGGCCTAGTGTTTAAGTTGCCGGACTCTTGGAAAGAGTATAAACACCGGTATAGCCACCATAGAACCTATTTGAATCTTCAACAAACTATCGTTGATATTCAAATTGAAGAAACAAATAGGATGTCGGAAAAGGTTTCTAGAGTTAAGGAATTTACTTCCAAGGCTAATATTGTAGAGGGAGGACCCTCTAGACCTCCACAACATAATAAGAAACATGATTTCAAGGGAAAAAGAAAATTTCATAATAAAAATGGCCCAAATCCTCAAATCCAAAAGAAAAATGGTAATTGTTTTATTTGTGGCAAGGTAGGTCATTATGCGGCAACATGTAGGGTGAGGGGTAACTTCAACAACAATAAGAACAACAATAAAGGCTCTATATCAAATAAGGCAAATGTGGTGCAAACCGAAGAAATCATTGCGGCGGTGGTGTGTGAGGCACACTTGGTGACAAAAGTGAAAGGATGGGTAGTTGACTCGGCTTGCACAAGACACATTGATGCATTCAAAGAGGAGTTTAGTTCCTACACTCCTATGGCAGAAGGCACCAAATGTGTCTATGTTGGGGAGAATAGGTCCGTACCGGTGAGCGGTAAAGGGAGGATACTCTTGAAGTTAACTTCCGGTAAAACTCTTTCACTTAATAATGTCATTCATGTACCTCACTTTCACCACAATCTCATTTCGGTACATTTGCTTGGTAAGGCCGGTATTAAAGTTTTATTTGATGGTGGCATAGTTACTTTAACTAAGAATGAAGTCTTTGTTGGTAAGGGCTATGATGATGAAGGTCTCTTTGTACTTAATGTTGATCAATTAATAATGAAAAAGGTTCATATTCTTGTGCTTACTTAGTTGATTCCATTGATGTTTGGCATGGTAGACTTGGACATGTTAATCTTGGCTATATAAAGAAAATGAAAGAATGTGGAATTATTAAATCACTAAGTGAAGCTAATATGGACAAATGTGAAATTTGTGCCGAAACTAAAATCACCAAGAAACCTTGTAAATCTATAACAAGAGAAACCAAGCTTCTTGGATTGGTACATAGTGACTTGGGTTACTTAAAACACACCATGACTAGAGGGGGTAAAAGATTTTATGTGATCTTTGTTGATGACCACTCTAGATTCACTAAACTTTATTTACTAAGAACCAAGGATGAAGCTTTGGAGGTGTTTATAAAGTATAAAAGTGAAGTTGAGAACCAAAAGAATAAAAGGATTAAAAGACTTAGAACTGATAGAGGTGGTGAATATGAATCTAATCCTTTTAAGGAATTTTGTGAACAAAATGGCATAATACATGAGGTATCTCCACCTTATTCACCGGAATCTAATGGAATAGCCGAAAGGAAAAATAGAACTCTTAAATAGATGATGAATGCTATGCTTGTTAGTTCCGGGCTATCTTCCAACATGTGGGGGGAGGCCATCCTTTCGGCTTGCCACATTCAAAATAAGGTACCTCATAAGAAAACCGGTAAAACTCTTTATGAACTTTGGGAAGGGCGTAAGCCTAACTTGGAATACCTCAAAGTGTGGGGGTGCTTGGCTAAGGTCATGCTACCCGAGCCTAAAAGGAGAAAGCTTGGTTCTAGAACATGTGATTGTGTGTTTATTGTTTATGCTTGCAATAATTCATGCTATAGATTTCTTATCATCAAAAGTGATATATTAGAATCATACACTATTATTGAATCCGAAAATGCCATATTCTTTGAGCATGTGTTTCCTCTAAAAAATAAGAGAAAAGTATTGCATGATTCTATTGAAATTTCTAATGACTTTGTTGATGATGTGCAAGAAATAGGAAGGAGCAAGCGAGCTAGGAAGGAAAAGGATTACGGTAATGATTTCCTTGCCTATGTCGTTGAAGATGAACCTGTAAGTTACTATGATGCAATTAAATTCATAGATGCACCTTTTTGGTTGGAAGCAATTAATAATGAATTAGAATCTATTATGTCTAATCATACTTGGGAATTAGTTGAGCTTCCACCCAAGGTCAAACCTATTGGTTGCAAATGGGTGTTTAAAAGGAAATTAAAACCGGATAGTACAATTGATAAGTTTAAAGCTCGCTTAGTAGCCAAGGGCTATAAGCAAAAATATAATGTGGATTATTTTGATACTTATTCTCCGGTTACTAGAATTGCATCTATTAGAATTTTATTTGCCATTGCTTCTATTTACAAACTTGTAGTACATCAAATGGATGTTAAAACTGCTTTTCTAAATGATGATTTAGAAGAAGAATTTATATGGAGCAACCCAAGGGTTATGTAGTTCCTGGACAAGAACATAAAGTTTGTAAGTTGGTTAAATCTTTATATGGTTTAAAACAAGCACCTAAACAATGGCATGAAAAATTTGATAATGTTATGCTTACACATGGGTATGTGATCAATGGTGCCAATAAATGCATATATAGCAAGTTTATTAATAATGAAGGTGTTATTATATGTTTATATGTTGATGACTTGCTTATATTTGGAACTAGCCTTGATGTTGTGCATGATGCTAAACACTTTCTTGCCTCTAATTTTGATATGAAAGATTTGGATGAGGCAAATATAATCTTGGGCATCAAGATCCTTAGGAATAATGATTGCATTACACTATCACAATCTCATTATGTAGAGAAAATTCTTAAAAAGTTTGAACACTTTGATATGTCACCTATGTCTACTCCTTTTGACTCAAAGGTGCATTTGTTTAAAAATCATGGTGATAGTGTTTCACAAGATAAATATGCACAAATCATTGGTAGTTTGATGTTTTTGACAAACTGTACTCGCCCGGATATTGCATATGCTGTTGGTAGATTGAGTAGATATACTCATAATCCTAGTATTGAACATTGGGATGCAATATCTAGACTGTTGAGATATTTAAAGGGTACTTTTGATTATAGTTTGGCATATTGTGGTTATCCTACTATATTAGAAGGATATTGTGATGCTAATTGGATCTCTGATACAGATGAGGTAAAGTCCACTAGTGGATATGTGTTCACACTAGTTGGAGGGGCTGTCTCTTGGAAATCATCCAAGCAGACTTGCATAGCGAGATCCACCATGGAATCAGAGTTAGTAGCCTTAAAAAAGGCTGGGTCTGAAGCCGACTGGCTTAGGAGTTTGTTAATTAATATACCATTGTATACTAACTCTATTGCCTCTATTTGCATACATTGTGATTGCCAGGCTGCCATAGCATGTGCTAAGAACAAAATCTATAATGGGAAAGGTCGACATATCTGATGGAGACACAATATTGTGAGGCAGCTCATTGATAATGGTGTAATGTCCTTGGATTTTGTGAGGTCAGAAAGGAATTTGGCCGATCCTTTGACCAAGCCACTAGCAAGAAGGTTGGTGAGTGAGACATCGAGGGGGATAAGACTGATACCCAAATTGAGACACTATGGCCAATGCCCAAGGGGTTAAATGGGTAGATGTCATTTGTGGTCCATATGGGCACTGTCAGTTATTATGTATTCCGCTATCTCATTGAGGAGATTAGTGATGAGTCCATCCCTATGGTGTGAGACAGTGCTAAGTTGCAGATTGTTGGAGGTTGAGCTCTAGCTCTTAATGGACCCATAGTCCCTACCTGTTGGGATGGGGTGTACTGCACACACTCTTGATGGATGTCACCTATGTAGGAGTAGAAGTTGTGCCGCTTCCTATGAGACTTGGGTAGGTCTTTAGAGCTCTCATGAAACCCAATGGCGCATGGCCTGTATAAGGCGCCAACCCGCTTATGGAAAAATCTTGGTAAAGAAAGGTATGTGGGTGGTAAGTTTGGTTATCTAATAGCTTGGTTAAAAGAGTCTAACTCTACCATTGTCTAGTAGTTCCAACTTATTTACCCTAAGTATAGTTAAAACCTTAGGCTACCATATTGATGCGTGCCTTCTTGAGTTTATTGCCTTGCCTAGTTTAGTGTTTGTAACATGTGGGGGATTGTTGGAGTAAGTGTGTTTCAAACACTTGAACTATGTTTGTGTCCCACATTGGTTAGAGATGAGTTTTAATATATATTTATAAACCATTGCACCACTTAAATGTTAGCTTGAAAGTTAATGGGCTAAGGGTTGGTGTTGGGCTTGGGTTGGAGTTAAGCTAGTCTCTATCTCTCTTAGGCCTGATTCTTTTCTCATTTCTTTTGGTTTTAGCCCATTTAGGTTCTGCCCGTTGGGCATCAAATAGCAGCCTGTTGGGGCATTTATTGTGCTGCCTGTTGGCTGCACAGTAACCGTTGGGAGCAGCTCTTAGTTAGCTTATTAAACCCTACAACACACACTATTCATTTATCACATTTTTCTCCTCTTCTCCAGCCGCAAATCCCCTCTGTTTTGCTCTGTTTTTTGCTGCACAGAAAATTTCAGCTTCACAGAAAAATTTCAGTTACAAAGAAAAAATTTCAGCTTCATTTTTTTTTAAGGAAAGGAAAGGCAAGTAAGGTTGTTCCTAGTTCTTCTTGTTTGAGTGTGTGATCAACTTGAAAAAATTACTATAGTCTAATCTTGGGGGGTTGTTCGGCCAAGAAAGCCATTCACACCGAGTTCTACTCCGGGTGGCACGAATCAACCTTTAAAGACAACGCATTTTGCGTGATTCTATAGTTTGTGAGATCTTTCTAACTCTATCTATTTATTTTTTGTCATTGCTAATTTTTAGGGTTTGTATTGTTGAATCAAAACTTGTTTATTTAGCCATATTTTCTAACAGGATCTTCTTCCATGGAAGAAAGAGATTGGTTTTTGTTTTTGGTTGCTTGGCTTTGTGGAATGCTTTATTCATTGGTTTCCTACTCCTATTATTGTATGGAGATTAAAACTGCAAGAAGAGGGCCACAGGGAAAAGAAAGTTCTGTTTTTGATCGATTAGGAGCAGGACGAGGAGGACATTTAAACAACAACAACAACAAGATATGCAAATTTTAGCCTAATTAGTTGTTTCATCATTTGAATACTAATATAGCCCATTCCTGATATCTAGATTTTAGAAATTTGATTTGTTCCTGAATAAGAGAATGGAGGATTTTATGCTCCGCTGCTAATTTTGCAATGGGATTCATAAATTACAATTGGTTTATAGAAATTATATCCTAGATAGAGAAAGTTGTTTTTGAAAATTCATATTTATGAGTTTTCTGATAACAGGCACTCAACGGAATTGCACTTCCTGAAAGATGCAACAAGCTTTGTTCAGGTAGCAGTGACGGAACAATTCGGCTTTGGGACTGCCATACTGGTCAATGTGCTAATGTGATTAACCTTGGTGGCAAAGTTGGATCTGTTTGTAGTGAAGGCCCATGGCTCTTTGTTGGCATGCCAAATGTTGTGAAGGTGAGCTTAAAACTGACTAATGTTGTGAAATTTTTTTTACAGGTTTTGTCAGTTCAAGATGTGACCTTGATTTGGCATGTTGGTGATGCTGCAGGTGTGGAATACTGAATCAGGTGCTGAATGCAGTCTCAATGGACCTGTTGGGCAAGTCAATGCATTGGAATCTGTTTACAATTTGCTTTTTGCTGGGGTAGAGGTAAGCTACTTTGCTGACAGTTTAGAATTCTTGCACTCTCTAACTAGCTTTTATTCCTTCTATTTGATTAAATTTGGGCAATGTTGAGTTCAGGGTGTTGCTCTTTTCAGAATTTTTTATTTTAGTTTTTTGAGCAAGAACTTATCTCTTGTTATTCAATGTACTTTGATACTGTGAGTGATATCCATAGCAGATGCTTGGGGTTGGTGCAGTTGGTTATCATGCTTGTCTCACACACTACAGTTTCCTGGTTTGAACTGGGGGCTGAGACACTACTATCAAAGCCACTTGCTTACTTATTAAGGGGAGGGGGTGTTGAAAGACCAATGTTGATGCTCAAGGTCTCATTAGATTTTGGTGTTCTGTGTTTCATTTGTGTACATCACTTGTATTCTAATTAAAGTTGGTCCAAAATTATTTTAGTATTACTTTTGATTGCAGGATGGTGTTATTTTGGCATGGAAAGGTACTTATGAAACTAATCTTACATTTCAACTTGCTGCAACCCTTATAGGTCACACACATGGTATAACATCTTTAGTTGTTGGAGGAGGCAACAGGCTGTACTCAGATTCCAAGGACCACACAATAAGTGTTGTGAACTGGAAAATTAAAAAGATAACTTAGTCAATTCGAGGTGACTAGCCTCCTGAACTTAAGAGAAATAATAGAGTTTTTGGTTTAATTTCTGCTTGCTTCATTTATAATTCCTACATACATAAATACTAGTGAAGAGATAATCCTCATCACCACAAATTCCTAAAACATAGGACCCAACTCCTATTTCAATTGAAATACAAATATTAATCCTAATCCTAATCCTAATTTATTGTAGAAATTCTCATCCTAATCTACCGCAGAAGCTTATTTGAATTCAACTTGAAAACCATCATCCTTATCTTCTTATATTGTTATCCACGTGCAATGCAATCTCCTTTTGGTGTTGTCTGAACCATAGCAATAAGGGTTAGTTTTTTCTCTTAAAATTTTTTTTTTTCCCCTGTTGTTACATCTTTTATGTTGTGAGTAGTTAGTATTTGAAGAGAGCTTGATTATTTAAGATCATTGGTGCATCTTTTACATCTTTTATGTTGTTACGTCATTGATTACATCTTTTATGCTGTTACATTTTTACCCTGACCTTTTTTTTTAGTAGCTCTGTATTGTTCTTGTTCCAAATTTACCCTTTTCAAATCTTGCATCGAACCAATATGATGTACTCTCCCTCATGTATTTTTCTGGCAACAATAAAATATCCTTGTTTTAGTGACTGAATTATTTAAGTTAAATTGATTAAGTTCTACTTTGTAAAACTTAGCAATATATATCTTATGTGGTGCTGATATGATTTGAATTGATTAACTATCCCTTTTGTTTTTGTTGTAGTTGTCATTTTCTTTATATGTGCACAAGGGTCATATATTTTGTTTTGATTTGTCAGAAAAATAAATAATAATTTATGATCTTATTTTTTGTTTCAGGTTTGGGATCATGAAAATTGGCAGTGTATTATGACACTGAATGGGCATGATGATGTTGTGAAGTCTCTCATGGGCTGTGATAAGTATTTGTTCTCTGGTTAATTGGATTGCACAATAAAAGTTTGGGCTTCTACTGAGGATGGCAACTTGGAAGTAATCTATACTCACAATGAAGAACACGTAAGTTATTGAACCACAATTAGTTTCATTTACTTTCTTATTTGCTTCCCCCCTTAAGTAATCGAGGTGTGCTACAGTCGTTGAGCTGTGTTATTATTGGTTTGGTAAAGGCAAAATTGTATTGTTATGTCAGAAACTCAATGGGTATAGTATTTTGTTGCAATGCCATGTTGATGATACTGTAGCCTTAGTTTTTTTGAAGGGTCAACTAATTGGATGGCATGATTTTTCATGGTACAGGGTATCCTTGCACTTTCTGGGATGACCGATCCCAATGTTAAACCAATCCTACATTGCTCTTGTGGTGATAAATCTGTCCACCTCTATGAACTGCCAATGTGAGTACAATTTTCCCTTTGTGAAAAATCTTTCTTCTTTTCCCTCTTGGATTTGACTAATATTAGTGATTTATGTTTCAGATTCACTGACAGGGGCAGATTATTTGCAAAAGAAGAAGTCCAGACCCTTCAAATAGGTCCTGCGGGCAGACTGGTTTGCTGACAGTTTATACATGGCTAGCAGACTAATGGTTGAGACATGCCCAAGACTAGTAAAAGCATGGTTTTTATTAGTTATGGCAAACAATGTACAGTATTTTGAGTACATTTCCAATGTACAGTAATGCGTATTTTGAGTAAATTTTCCAATGTACAATATTTTGAGTTTAGAAATTCATGTTATTATGAACATTGAGGATAAAACAATGTTGTGTTGTTATTTCATTATATACCCTAAGGCAAGGGTGAGGTTTTTCCATCTTGAATTCACTATCTTAGCTGTTATTGTCTGCTGCCCCTACGGGTGAACAAAGTTACAAAATAGTGGGATTTGATGATATTCAGATCCCCTTCTTCTCACTTTATTAGATGTTTTTGAGGTCTACTAGGAGGGTCAGAATTCCATTTTCTAGCCATTGCTCAGTTTAGAGAACTTTCGCAAATAATACTGAAGAAATGTAATTCACCAACAAACCATATGCCTTGAACTAGATCCTTATTTCTTATTAGATTACATGAATATAATTTCTTAGTCAATTACACTTTCTTTTACAAAAATTTTCTCTTCTATTAAAGAGATAGACCATAGAAAGTCATTCCACACTTCTAACATGTGGTGCTCTACTTGTGATTTTTGAATTAAATCCAATGGCATGAATAGTATGTAGAATCTAAGTTACAGCATCTAAGACACTCTACCTATATTTTAGCCATTGACAAAATTCATACAAGTGGTCACATAATAGTACAGGAGTTTTGGTTGTTATCTGGGACGTCATACGTGTAATTATATGGCACACTAGCTTGATAAGCTGGCCAAACCATTGATTGTATTACGTTGTGTTTGGGCTCTTGTTGTTTTTCCCCCGCATAACTGATTGGTGAGAGACTCATTAATTGAGCAGATCCAACTTTCTTCCTCAGCAAAGATGTCAAGTGGACAGAATCAATGTCATTCCCAACAACAACAATTTGACTGCTATCCTCACCTTGTAAAGATACTGATTCAAGACCTTAAGCACCAAAAAGAAAGATCATTAATTTTAAATTCCTAAGTGAAACTTTGTTGAGCTTAATTGAAGTAATTGGGAGAGTAAACAAGTACGTAAAGAGCATGTAAATTTGGTTCAATGTTAACAATTGAAAAAAAAAAATGATTACCTTGTACACCAACTGCAATCTGCAAGGCCTTGGTCCGAGCATTCTTTTTGCCATTATTCAAGTTCACCCGGATCACTACCTTTTGCTGCAATAAAGTTAATAAGTGGCAATTAGTATTACATTACATGACATGATTTGAATTTGGAAGTACAATAAGGAACAGAACTTCTAAATCATTGTTGAGCATGGTATTCACCAGTACCTTCATTTTCTTCGTCAGAGAGTTCAAATTCTTATCAGGGAGGAGCAGGGTGATGTTTTAGATAGCTTATAATTTCTGGGTGTCGAAGCTTGATATGACAAACAAGCTGAAAGGGAGGGACATATATATATAGGATTGAGTTTCCACTAATGACTGAGATTAACAACATTTTGTTTGTCCTCTCTAGCTCTCCATAAAATTTTGGGTCCTACTACTTTAAGTGGCTTTCACATTCACACGGTTTCTTTATGAAGCCCAAATGACGCGGTCTGCATAGCCCTTTTACTCGTAGTCGACCCCGGTCAAATATAAATAAATTTTTTAACAAAGATTTTTTTTAGGGTGAATTTTTTAACAAAGATGACAATTTTATTTTTAAAAGGAAAAAAAAAACGTGGGTTCCAGTTAGCTCAACTGGTAAAGTTTTTTAATGATTGAATAAGATATTTGTGGCTCAATCTTCGCCTATACCAAAAAAAAAAAAAATTGATTGGTATCTTGATTTGATAATAAAAAAGTTATTATTAGAAGCGAACATCATATGTTTAAAAAAAAAAAAAAAAAGGGTAATGAGGACAAGGAAAGCTATAGGATTACAAGATATTTCTCTTTGCATGATTGCATATAAGGCCGGAGTCAGAAATTTTTGTTTGGAGAGGCCAAGTTGCAGCATTAATATATTTATCAAGACAACTCCTCACACACATATATACACATTTTTTTTTATTATATATATACACATATATACACACACTTTTTTATTTGATAAGTTATATATATACACACACCCAACAAAAAAAAAAAGAGCATAGTATTTTCAATCAAAATTATGTTTGATGGCGATCTTTCATAAAATTAATAAAATTCATTTTTATCATTTTCATAGTGAAATTCTTAAAAATGTTCATTTTCTATACAAATTATATAAGTAAAAAATCATTCAATTGAAACTAATGAAATTTTCAAAAACATAAATGATCCAAAACTTGGAAGAATAAGTTAGGCTCCAAACATATTTGAAGCTATCTTGCTTTAACCAATTATATGGCAACTAAAGAGACATTTCATGTGTAGTTTTAGTGACAAGATTTTTTTAATGAGTTAATGACTTATTAATCGCCACATAACGGGTTGAAAAAGATAAATTCAAACATGTTTAGTGCCAAACTTTATCAAATATTTAACAAATATAAGAGCACATTTTGCAATAAAAATTAAAATTGCGAAAAAATAAAGTTGTCTTTATAACTATCAAACCAATTATTTTTTTAAAGAGCATCATTGGACTAATTTTTTTTGGGGCGGGCGGGGGGGGGGGGGGGGGGGGGCAACTCTTATTTTTGTAGACTAAATTTTGAAAACATTAAAAAAATTTCAAAATTTTGGGGGGGCCATGGACCCCCCCCCCCCCCCCCCCCCCCAACATAGCTCCACCCCAGGCATCTGCCAATATACATGAATTCAAAAATGGGGTTTATCTTTCATTCAAATACATGCCTCTAGTTGAGTAGAAGCATAACAGGATAATCATTTCACTTGAAATTTTATTTCATTATGACCAAATATAAGGATTGTAATTTTATTTTATTTCCTAGATATACATTATTTTGGCACTACATATATCTTTAAGTATGTAATATATAATTTTTTTTTTTTAAAGTATGTAATATATAATTTAATGGCGTAAATGCACTTTTAGTCCCTACATTTTGACTTTTTTTCATTTTAGTCCCTACATTTTAATTTTACCACTTTTAGTCTCTAAATCAATTAACGTGTTCCATTTTAGTCATTTCCGTTAGCCCACCAACGAAAATTGCTTAGGTGGCAAACTGATGCTGATGTGGCCAATTAAAAAATAATAATAAAATTTTAATTAGCATTTAAAAAAATTCCATGTCAGCTTTTAAATATAACAAAATTTATTAATCAATTTTAACGAAATTAAAAATGAAAAAACGAAATTAAAAAGAATAAAATACATCAATTCAGATCTAATTCATTTTGAACAAGAACACAATCATAAATTTAAACATCAACACAAGAACATAAAGCACAAACCCAGAACCAAACACGAAAAACACAAACTCAAATTTAAATATTAACACAAGATCACAAACACAAAGAACACAATAACAAACATAAACTCTTCTCCCTTCTCTTTCTTCTCTCACTTCTCTCTTTTCTCTTCGCTCTCTCCTGTGCCTTTGTTTGTGCTTAGTGGTTCGCAGATTATGGTTAAGAGGTGAGATCAGATTCGTGGGTCTAACTCATGGTCAAGAGGTAGATTGGATTCGTGGGTTTGATTCGGTGAGGTGAGATCAGATTTGTGGTTTTGTGATTTGTGGTTGTTGGGTTTTGGTATGGTGGATGGGTTTTGTTGGTTGTGATATGGATTTGAACTTTGTGGTGGTCAGATTGGTGGGTGGGTACGACGTTGGCGTTCTAGGTTGGTGTTATGGGTTCATAGGTACGGTGGTGCGTTTGGCCGTGCACGATGGTGTGGCCGAGGGTCTCAGGTGAGGTTTTGTGGGTTGCAGATGGTGTGGTCGTGGGTTTTAGATGGTGTGGCCGTGGGTCTCAAGTGTGTTTGGAATGGGTCATAGAGGGTTCACGGTGGTTGAGGTTTTGTGCGTTTTTTTTTTTTTTTTTTGCCTCCGGTGGGCTTCAATCATGTAGCTGAAATTCATCTTCTGGGTTTCCGACAAGGTAGAAGTGCTACATATGTATACAAAGCCAGCCATATAAGATGCATATATCATCATCACTTTAATTATACCAGTTGGATTGTTGTTACATATTAATTGGAAAAATATTTGGATTTCTATTTTAGTTTATGGGTTTGATTTGTCGGAGGATTCGGTGGAGAAAAGGGATTTTGAATGAATTTTTGAATGTTTATTTGCTGAGAAAATGTAATAAAAGAAAAGAAAATATTGATTATTTTAAATCTATGGGCAACCTTCATGTTCTTTCCCGAAGAACATGAAGAACATGTTACTTTGTTCTTCCAAAAATAATGAAAAGAAAAAAAAGAAAAAATTTTAATTACTCTTTTTTTATGTTTGTTATTGTGTTCTTTGTATTTGTGATCTTGTGATAATGTTTAAATTTGAGTTTGTGCTTTTTGTGTTTGGTTCTGTGTTTGTGCTTTATGTTCTTGTGTTGATGTTTAAATCTATGGTTGTGTTCTTGTGTGTTCTTGTTCAAAATGAATTAGATTTGAATTGATGTATTATATTGTTTAAATATTGTTTTTTCTTTTTTAATTTCGTTAAAATTGATTAATAAATTTTTTTATATTTAGAAGCTGACATGGCATTTTTTTTAAATGTTAATTAAATTTTTTTTATTATTTTTAATTGGCCACGTCAGCATCAGTTTGCCACCGAAGCAATTTCCGTTGGTGGGCTAACGGAAAGAACCAAAATGGAACGCATTAATTGATTTAGGGACTAAAAGGGGTAAAATTCAAATATAGGAACTAAAATGGAAAAAAATCAAAATGTAGGGACTAAAAGTGCATTTACGCCTAATTTATACTATGAAATGGATTCATTGTAAATAATAAGTATGACAAGGGTAAATTTTACACTTCCCTATACTTTTTTTATTTCTAATGAAAAAGAGACTATGTCACATTGAATAGTATTAGGCAACATCGGAAAATAAATTTTATCATTTTACATGACAACCCATTTTCTCTTTTTTCTTTTTAATTTTTTTAGTTGTTATTTTGGACAAATAATAACAAACTCTTACATGACAAGAATTTTATAATATTTGTTAATAATTGAAGTTACATTGACCATAGAAACCATAATAGACATTTGAGATACCATTGAAGACTCCTATAATTTTGAGTATCGTCCTTGGTTATTTACCCCAAAAAAAAAAAAAAAAATGGTCCTTAGCCTAACCTTTTTTTTTTTTTTTTTTTTTTGGGAGAAGCAAGTCTTTTGCCTAACTTAAAAGCAATACTACCAACGAGAAAGTATATGATGTTTTATGATCTCCAAATTAGCATACAGTTGGTGTTTCTAAGCCCAATAAGAAATTGACACTTGGCCTAAAAGACACATCAGTATATTGAGACATTTAAACAAAAATGACTAAAATTTTTCCTGAAAAAATTTCAAACACCTGCCATTTACTCTTTACAAAACCAAAAGCCAATTACTTTTCCTCTTTTCAAAATCAAATCTCATTTTCTGGCCAAAATTGGAAATTAACATTGTTTTTCAAACAATATAATTAGTAGGCACTGTTACAAAACTATATTTTTTACTAACATCTCAAGTTTAAAAGACTCGATTTTGGGCTTATAAATCGAGTCTCAAAGACTCGGTTTTAGTATTCTAATTACGTCTGATTTGGCCTTTTTTTCCTTATGGCGTCCACATGGAAATCGAGTCTCTAAGACTTGATTTATAAGCGCCAACAAGTAAAATGTTTTAAGCCTACAACCATTCCCCCCACCCCACCTTCTCATCAGAGGAAAAAAAAAAAAAAAAACTCACTCACGGCAAGGTTTCTCACCACCGCTCACTGTCCCTTTGTCTTCCGCCTCTGCCGCTTTCATGCCTCCACCCATTATTGACAATCACCAACTGCTTTAGCACGCAGCGTCTATGCCCCAGATTAAGATCCAGAAGACCGAACAGGTGCACCTGGTTGGGGCTACGATTATCGAAGAGAAGGAAGGGTTCGAGTTTGAAAGCGATGACCCACGTACCCGATAGTTGAAGCCCTTGCATCGCCGCCTACAGCCTCTCATCACCATGTGATGGTGGCTTCCTTCACCTTCATCGTGGGTTTTTGGATTTTCTTGCAGACAATCACCAGCTGGTTTAGCACGCAACGTCTATGCCCCAGATTAAGATCCAGAAGACCGAATAGGTGAAGCTGGTTGGGCTACGATTATCAAATAGGAGGAAAGGTTCGAGTTTGAAAGTGATGACCCACGTACCCGATAGTTGAAGCCCTTGCATCGCCGCCTACGGCCTCTCATCACCATGCGATGATGGCTTCCTTCACCTTCATCGTGGGCTTTTGGATTTTCTTGCAGAGAACCCTGATGAACAAGCCAAATGGGTCGTGGGTTTTGGGATTTTTATTTTTTTAATTTGGATTTTAGGTGGTTGTTAGGGGTGGATTTGGTTGTATTTGTGCTGAATTGTTGGATTAATGCTTGGATTTGTGGGTTGATAGTGGCTGATCTGTGCTTGTATTTGGTGGTGGTTGTATTTGGCTGGTCTGTGCTTGTATTTGGCTGGTCTATGCTTGTACTCCAAACACTTGAAATTTTTTTTACTATAAATTTTTTTACAGATATAAATCGAGTCTCTAAGACTTGATTTCCAGGTGGACTCGATTTATAGGCCCTAAATCGAGTCTTTTAGACTCGAGATGTTAGTAAAAAATATAATTTTGTAACAATGCCTACTAATTATATTGTTTAGCAAACAGGGTTAATTCCCAATTTCGGCCTCATTTTCTCTCTCTCCAGTCTTCATGCCACCATAGCTCCTGCTCTCTCAAACCCCAACCCCGATAGCCACTGCTAGGGATAGCAATTTTTGCCCGACCCGCAGGTACCCGGTTTGGCCTAAAACTAATGGGCCAGGTTTTACCCGGTCCAATTAGGAATAGGGTCTGATATGGGTTTTTTTTTTTTAAAAAAAAAACCTGAAGCGGGTCCAGGTCGGGTCTGGGTTTTATCAAAAAAATTCGAGACTCGACCCGAAACCCAGCCCGGATAAAAACCCGGTACCTTGAAATTACAAAAATACCCTCTCTCTCTCTCTCTCTCTCTCTCTCTCTCTCTCTCTCTCTCTCTCTCTCTCTCTATATATATATATATATATATATATATATATACCTATAATCTAACCCTAAATTCTAATCCCTCATTTCTTCACTCTTCAGCACTCACGCCTCCCTCAGCTCAATCCGAAACTCCCACTAAAACTCCCTCTCCCTCAGTCTGAAACTCCCTCTCCCTCAACTCAGTCACTCCGACACACCCTCAGTCCGACATGGCCTCACACTCTCACAGCCTTCACTCACTCTCAGTCACGCCACGCCTCGCCTTCTCACTCTCACGGCCTCGCCCTTCCTCAGGTACACCTCGCCTTTAAAATGTAACCATCACTAGAAAAATTTATCTGGGTTGTTGTGGTTTTGGTTTATTTATTTATTTTTGATGGATTTGCACTAGATTCGTGAGAGTAATTAGAATGGGCAGTATATAAAACTAATTTTATTCTTATTGTGTTTTTAGCAAACATGCTTGATATTAATGGCTAGTAAGTTGATTTGTTTGGTTTGGATTAATTTTTGTACAATTGGTGTCGTGTTTGTTCTGGGTTGATGATTGTTTATGGAAATTTTGGTTAATCTGGGTTTGAGTTCTCTTTTGCCAACATTTGGGTTATTATATCTTGTTCGCCAAAGGATTGAATGTTGTTTTGAGCTAATGCAACGAAGCTTAATTTATGATGTAGCATGAAATTGAAAGTATTTGATTTAAATTCATTTCGGTTTTTGCAGAGAGTTGTGCAAGGATCTATTCAAGAAATGGTCAAAATTGGACGATTCTCGCTTCTTCGTTGAGACTGTTCAATAAATTTGGGTTTCAAATTTTTATTTATTTATTTTTGGTTGGGCCATGAATTAGGCCCAATCCCTTAACGCACGGGGCCCGGCGGGGTGGGTCCAAGCCCGGGAAAAAAACCCGCTTAGTAAACGGGCCGGGTTCGGGCCACGGGTCTTGGCCCGTGGGCCGCGGGTCAGGTCCGGGTATGGAAAAACCCGGCCCAAACCTGACCCGTTGCCATTCCTAGCCACTGCCCAGCTACAGCGTCTTCGACATTACAACATTGCCAAACATTGCAATTTCCAACGAGACCAGCCTTTGTCTCATCAAAAAACCTCAATCTTCTTTTTCTAGCAAAACCATCCAATGATGGAAGCTTTCTTGCTCCTTCCAACACCTGACACTCACAAGAAGGTTTTTTTCTCTCTTTTTTTGTTTATTTTCCATATTTTCACATCTTTTTTGTATGCTTTTTTCTTCCCAAAATTACAAATTAAAAAAAAAAAAAAAAAAAAAAAAAAAAAAAAAAAACAACAACAACAACAACAACAACAAAAACAAAAGAAACTCTAAATGAATGTTTGTGTAGAAAGGAAATTTGTACCTATTTGATAAAATGTCTCAAAGAATATGGATGCACTCCTTTGTTCTTAAACTATTATCAATCAATGGAATATACAATATACAGTAATGGGTTAATCTTTTTTTCTTTTTTAATTTTCTTTTGAATCAGATTAAAATTAGGGGTTTTTTTTTTCCCCACTTTTTTTGGTTATAGTTTCATATGTAGAAACATAAAGCTTCTTTCTTTGTTTGACAAAATCTTTCACCCCTGTCAATTTGGGGACGGTTGAATGTATTTTTTTTTTTTTTAATTAATTTTTTGTTGATACAATGGTTGAAATTTTGGTCTTGAACAAGTTGATTTTGTGTGTGAAGGTTGTTGACCCCAATCCCGTACTTTGTATTGCTTTTGTTGAGTTTATTGGTGAAGGTACTTTGAAGTTGTGTTGCATACTCTGTCCCTGATTAGTTGCTAGCCTCAATCTCAGACCTAGTCCCAAAAAACACAAAGACTAAAATTACCCCAAATTGAAAACATTGAATTCGGTCTCTCCCTCAATTCCAGATCTTGTGGAGAAAGGATTTTGTGTTTTCTCAGGTAATTTTTCTTCCTAATTTTTTTCTGAAGGCTCTCGCTTCACACCCCTCACTGATTCCTGCAAATTAAAATTTTCTGCATGATTTACAAATCACTAAACTAAATTCCAAATCTATAACTGCATCTTCTTACCCAACTATTATTTTATTCTTCATTTCAACGTACGTGTGCATATGGCAATCTGAACTGAGGCAGTAAGCACGAAGAGTGACCTAAGCATACTTCAAATATTTTTACTTTTAATTCCTTACCAGATTTGCTAGATTTTTTTTTTTTTTTTTTTTTTGAGAAACAGCCAGATTTGCTAGATGGTTGTACTTTCTTATATATTATTTTTCTATTTTTATGGTTCTTAGCACATTGGCACATTGATTATTTATATACTTTCTTACATGTGCATATGGCAATATGAACTTAGCACATTGCCTACTTTGTCTTTTTCTTTGTACTTTTTCATCATAATTGTAGTGAAGATTTATTTATCTATCCAAAAAAAAAAAAAAGTCCAGTATTGTTGTTGGCTATACTAATTATTAAATTTTGTTTCTTTTTGGATTATTGTAGGGGGTCGTCAACTATGTAAGATTTTTCATTAAAGCAATGAAGATGTCAATATGAGGCAGTGGGATAAATTGAAGCTCTGACGTATCAATCAATGATGGATAAATACAAAGTAGTTGTGAAGAAGCTGAAGTAGGCATCAATAGGGTCAAGGCTATTTTTTGTAGTTTGTTTTGGTGTGTTTATGTATGTTGGCAAAACAAAAGCAGCCTATATGCTATTACCTTGATGTAACTTTTTGAATATTGATGCCAATAATAGTGGTGTATCAGAAAATGTATCTTTATGTTAGCTTTTGGTGTACTAGACAATTGTAGATTAATGTTACCTTTTGTTGAGTTTATGAAGTTAAGTGAAAGTTTAGCTTTTTGTTAACTTTGATAATCATTGGGTACCAAAGACAGACAACACCAACATGACTAATTAAGGCAAGTAAACAACACTATTGCATCTTATATAATCTAAATTATAGGTATTGAGGCAAACAACAGTGACACTACATATAATCTAAATTCCAGAATTGTGTCTAGAAAAAAAAAATCTTACTCAAGCTTTGATAGAAGTATTTCATTTTGCAATGACATGTTTTCTAGTATGATAGAATAGGTATTCCCATAAGAGTTTCCCATGCTACTGATGTAGCAACATAGTCATGTATATCACCTAAATATGCAATCTGTAAAAATGCAGCTTTATTCAGGATAAATAGGTGAGAATTATCACCTAAAGCTACAAAATTATATTAAGGACAAAAAAAAATTACAGAATTATTTGCGCCTACATAATCTATATCACTTAAAGCTCCAAAATTATCACCACCAAATGTATGTGGATTACATAAAATAGATTATTGTTATATGTTCTCAAATCCTCCAAGGTTTGTTCCTTTTCTTGGCCTACATCCTTTGAATTTGAATTTCCAGCACTTGCAGCAGCAACTATTGAATCTCCAGCATCCCTAGCACTTGTGGCAGCAGCAGCTGTTGAATCTCTAGCACTTGTAGCAGCAACCATTGCTTCTCCAGCCCTTGTAGTAATTTCAGTTACAAAAACAGCCCTTGTAGTAGTAGTAATTCCACCTCCAACACTTGCTGTACTTGTTGTAGCCTTGTAGGTGTCTTCTGATCATTGGTAGACAATGTATCCTAAATTATAACACACAAAACAATAAATACATAAGCATCAAAATATTAATCCCCCCTAAAAAATAAAAATAACATAAGAGCACAAAGCTAACCTTGCCTCATTAAGATTCCTGAACATGAATTAACCCATTAAGATTCCTAAGCCCTCTCCCATGGTGAATCTCAAAATTTAAATCATCTTCCTCCATGTTGTTGTTGTCTCTGTTCTGCATTAAATATTAGCTTTAGTAGGAAAAAAGAAAAAAGAAAAAAAGAGCTTTCTCATAGGCTTTTGATAAATTACCACTAAGAGTAAATTAAGAATAATAAGCTTTTGAACATCATAACCATCAACTAATAAGTAATAGCAATCAAGTATTTGGAAGAAAACCCATTAGTTTGGTCCATTTCTTTACTGTCTTTAACAAAAGCAATTCATTATTCATTCCAAATCGTCAAAGAACAATTTAATGGCATGCCAATATTACAGCTAACAAATGCAAACAACTCGTGCTTATCAACAATGCAATCAGAACAGTAAAAGAGAAACAACATTGCCCCGAAAATTAACGTCATGTAAATCTAGCATTGATGTTAAGGAGAATGCTAGAGCCCACTTCAAGAGCTTTTCTCTGAATATTATAATCCAAATATTATAATGAATTCATACACTTCAAATGAACTTGTTCAAGACCACCGTATCATCAAACTTAATCATCATGTAAATCTAACCATTTTAGAAGGCAACATCATCACAAGGTAGAATCCAATCATTGTCTCTCATACTATAAGCAACCTTGCACCTTGGCATAAACAAAAAAGAAATTGATCAAGTAATTATCATATTTTATTACCACCAAAAACTATTGATTTATGTTCTCCTCAAAAACTACATATGAAACTATAACAAAAAAAAAACCCAACTTTAATCTGATTCAAAAGAACATTTGAAAAAAAAAAAAAGATTAACCCATTATTGTATATTGTATATTGTATATTGTATATTCCATTGATTGATAATAGTTTAAGAACAAAGAAGTGCATCCATATTCATTGAGACATTTTATCAAACAGGTACAAATTTCCTTTCTACACAAACATTCATTTGGAGTTTCTTTTGTTGTCGTTGTTGTTGTTGTTTTTTTTTTTTTTTTTTTTTTAATTTATTTATTTAAATTTGTAATTTTGGGAAGAAAAAAGCATACAAAAAAGATGTGAGGGTACGGAAAATAAACAAAAAAAGAGAGAGAAAAAAACCTTCTTGTACTTTGATTTTGTGAGTAATATCCGTAGAAGATGCTTGGGCTTGGTGCTGCGGTGGTGTTGAAAGACCAATGTTCATGCTCAAGGTCTCACTAGATTTTGGTGTTGTCTGTTTCATTTGTGTACATCACTTATATTCTAATTAAAGTTGGTCCGAAATTAATTTAGTATTACTTTTGATTGCAGGATGGTGTTATTTTGGCATGGAAGGCACTTATGAAACTACTCTTACATTTCAACTTGCTGCAACCCTTAAAGGTCACACACATGGTATAACATCTTTAGTTGTTGGAGGAGGCAACAGGCTGTACACAGGTTCCAAGGACCACACAATAAGGGTTAGTTTTTTCTCTTTAAGAATTTTTTCCCCTGTTGTTACATCTTTTATGTTATGAGTAGTTAGTATTTGAAGAGAGCTTGATTATTTAAGATCGTTGGTGCATCTTTTACATCTTTTATATTGTTACTTCTTTCCCCTGACCTTTTTTTTTAAGTAGCTCTGTATTGTTCTTGTTCCAAATTTACCCTTTTCAAATCTTGCATCGAGCCAATATGATGTACTCTCCCTCATGTATTTATGCTGGCAACAATAAAATATCCTTGTTTTAGTGACTAAATTATTTAAGTTAAATTGATTAAGTTCTACTCTGTAAAACTTAGCAATATATATCTTATGTGGTACTGATATGATTTGAATTGATGAACTATCCCTTTTGTTTTTGTTGTAGTTGTCATTTTCTTTATATGTGCACAAGGATCATATATTTTGTTTTGATTTGTCAGAAAAATAATAATAATAATAATTTCTGATCTTATTTTTTGTTTCAGGTTTGGGATCATGAAAATTGGCAGTGTATTATGACACTGAATGGACATGATGATGTTGTGAAGTCTCTCATGTGCTGGGATAAGTATTTGTTCTCTGGTTCATTGGATTGCACAATGAAAGTTTGGGCTTCTACTGAGGATGGCAGCTTGGAAGTAATCTATACTCACAGTGAAGAACACGTAAGTTATTGAACCACAATTAGTTTCATTTACTTTCTTATTTGCTTCCCCCCTTAAGTAATTGAGGTGTGCTACATTCGTTGAGCTGTGTTATTATTGGTTTGGTAAAGGCAAAATTGTATTGTTATGTCAGAAACTCAATAGGTATAGTATTTTGTTGCAATGCCATGTTGATGCTACTGTAGCCTTAGTTTTTAAAAAGTGTCAATTAATTGGATGGCATGATTTTTCATGGTACAGGGTATCCTTGCACTTTCTGGGATGACTGATCCGGATGTTAAACCAATCCTGTATTGCTCTTGTAGTGATAAATCTGTCCACCTCTATAAACTGCCAACGTGAGTACAATTTTCCCTCTGTGAAAATCTTTCTTCTTTTCCCTCTTGGATTTGACTAATATTAGTGATTTTTGTTTTAGATTCACTGACAAGGGCTGATTATTTGCAAAACAAGAAGTCCAGACTCTTCAAACAATGTACAGTATTTTGTGTACATTTTCCAATGTACAGTATTTTGAGTTTAGAAATTCATGTTGTTATGAACAATGGGGATAAAACAATGGAATGTTATTATTACATAATGAAAATAAATAGCTATATGCCCTAAGGCAAGCGTGAGGTTTTTCCATCTTGAATTCACTGTCTTAACAGTTATTGTCTACTGCCCCTATGGGTGAACAAAGTTACAAAATAGTGGGATTTGATGATATTCAGATCTTCTCCTCAATTTATTAGATGTTTTTGAGGTCTACTAGGAGGTTCAGAATTCCATTTTCTAGCCAATGCTCAGTTTAGAGAACTTTCACAAATAATAGTGAAGAAATGTATTTCAACAACAAACCATATTCCTTGAACCAGATCCTCATTTCTTATTAAATCACATGAATATGATTTCTTAGTCAATTACACTCTTTTACAAAAAATTTCTCTTCTACTAGAAAGATAGACCATAGAAAGTCATTCCACACTTCTTACACATAGTGCTCTACTTGTGATTTTTGAATTAAATTCAGTAGCATGAATGTATGTAAACTCTACCTATGTAGAATCTAAGTTATAGCATCTAAGAAACTCTACCAATGTTTTAGCCATTAACAAAATTCATACACATGATCACATAATAGTACAAGAGTCTTGGTTGTTATATGGGACGTCATACATATAATAATATGGTACACTAGCTTGATAAGCTGGCCAAACCATTGATTGTATTCTGTTGTGTTTGGGCTCTTGTTGTTTTTCCCCCTCATAACTGATTGGTGAGAGACTCATTAACTCAGCAGATCCAACTTTCTTCCTCAGCAAAGATGTCAAGTGGACTGAATCAATGTCATTCCCAACAACAACAATTTGACTGCTATCCTCACCTTGTAAAGATACTGATTCAACACCTTAAGCACCAAAAAGAAAGATCATTAATTTTAAATTCCTAAATGAAACGTTGTTGAGCTTAATTGAAGTAATTGGGAGAGTAAACAAGTACGTAAAGAGCATGTAAATTTGGTTCAATGTTAACAAGCGAAAGAAAAAAATGATTACCTTGTACACCAACTGCAATCTGCAGGGCCTTGGTCCGAGCATTCTTTTTGCCATTATTCAAGTTCACCCGGATCACTACCTTTTGCTGCAATAAAGTTAATAAGTGGCAGTTAGTACTACATTACATAACATGATTGGAATTTGGAAGTTCATAAGGAAGAGAACTTCTAAACCATTGTTGAGCATGGTATTCAACATTACCTTCATTTTCTTCGTCAGAGAGTTCAAATTCTTATCAGGGAGGAGCAGGGTGATGTTTTAGATAGCTTATAATTTCTGGTTGTCGAAGCTTGATATGACAAACAAGCTGAAAGGGAGGGACATATATATATAGGATTAAGTTTCCACTAGTGACTAGATTAACAACATTTTGTTTGTCCTCTCTAGCTCTCCATAAAGTTTTGGGTCCTACTACTTAAGTGGCTTTCACATTCACACGGTTTCTTTATGAAACCCAAATGACGCGGGCAGCATAGGCTTTTTACTCGTAGTTGACCCCGGTCAAATATAAGTAATTTTTTTTTAATAAAGATGACAATTTTATTTTAAAAACAAATATATACAAAAATCGTGTGTTCTAGTTAACTTAATTGATAAAGTCTCTAATAGTTAAAAAAAATATTTGTGATTCAATTTTTGCCTATACTAAAAAAACTGATTGATATATTGATCTGATGATAAAAAGTTATAATTAAAAGCGGACGTTATCTAAAGGAAAAAAAGTACAAAAAGTAAAGAGGACAAGGAAAACTATAGAATTACAAGATATTTCTATTTGCATGATTGCATCTGCCAGTAGACATGAATTCAGAAATGGGGGATTATCTTCCATTCCAATTCATGCCTCTTGTTAACAGGATAATCATTTCACTTGAAATTTTATTTTATTTCCTAGATATACCTTATTTTGGCACTTCATATATCCTTAAGTATGTAATATATAATTTAAACTATAAAATGGATTCATTGTAAATAATAAGTATGATAAGGGTAAATTTTACACTTCCCTAATACTTTTTTTTATTTCTAATGAAAAAGTGACTATATCACATTGAACAGTATTAGGCAACATCAGAAAATAAATTTTATCATTTTACATGATAACCCATTTTCCCTTTTTTCTTTTTTAATTTTAATTTTTTCAGTTGTTATTCTGGGCAAATAATAACAAACTCTTACATGACAAGAATTTCATAATATTTGTTAAGAATTGAAGTTAAATTGACCATAAAAACCATAATAGACATTTGAGATACCATTGAAGACTCCTATAATTTTGTGTATCGTCCATAGTTATTTACCAAAAAATAAAAAATCGTCCTTAGCCCGAACTTTTTTTTTTTTTGGAGAAGCAAGTCTTTTTGCCTAACTTAAGAGCAATACTACCAACAAATTGACTTTTATTAGACATAATCAAAATTAATCATGTAAAATGTTGTAACATCTTCTTGGGTAACTAATCTGCCAACCTTATGAAAAATTAAGTCAAAAGTTACAAGCTTTCAAGACAAATGACCGTCCTAAAGCAAAAGCACCTTTATTTATTTATTTTTTTTTTTTATATAAAAAAAAAATGTAAAAGACTACTTCCTAAAGCAAAAACACTTGATTATATAGGAAAACAGTTGAAACGATTGAAACACCAATTATTGGACGTGTTCAACCTAGTTCCTACTCGTTTGATTGATTTTCTGATTTGAAGCCTTACTCTTTTTCATTTATTTGAACAACACTTCAATATATATAAGTAAAGATATCATGTGAGAGAACATGAACTTCTACCATGTGATGCATTTTTTGAGATTTTATTAATTTAAGATTTTACCTTAACAAAAGATTGCATTTATATTAAAGTATTAATTCATTGAATTAGTCAAATGAGTAAATGCATAAATATGAATTATCTATTGTTATGCATTAATTATCTAATAGGATAAATACATTTATTTTGCTATATTAATTATTTTTAGTGCACTAATTATTTAAGTATAATGAAATTCTGTTATCATTTTTCTAAGATTTATAGGAGAAATAATTGATTTGAATTGTGGTATTCTTGCTCAAACTTAATTATTTCATCATTTGAAACAAAGTCTAACAAAAGAAAAAAATAAATTTAATAACACACAATCAAGAATATATAAATAATAATAATAATAATGGAAGGATATTTTTATTTTTATTTTATTAAAATGATATTTGCATTCTTGAATAGGCATGAAGCATGTCTATCTATATTAGTCACTGTATCGTGTAATTTTCAAATTTGTAAACACATATTGTATGATCAAAATTATTATACCACTTTTATTATAAAATAGAACACTAAAGATTGCAATTTTTAAAATGAGAATAATTAAAATATTGAAGGAAACTAATAACAAAATGCACAGCACATCATTGAAATGTTATTGTGAAAGAACTTTAACCCGATAAAAGTAGTGAAAGAGCTTTTTTTTTTTTTTTTTTTTTTTGATGGGAAGTGAAAGAGCTTTAACTCAAAAATAATCAAACCTAGCTTTTCATGGCCATTTTGTGGAGCCACATCAATTGTTTAGCACAATCCCTAATTTAGAAACAAAATGGATAAACAAGCTTTAGGCTAAGAAATAAAAAGTTTCTCAAAAAAAAAAGAAAAAAAAAAAGAAAAAGAAAAAAAAGAAGGCTAAGAAATAAAAAAGAAATTGAATAAGAGGAAGGCCAACTATACTTATGTCAGTTGTGGCTTTCAGAAGCCAGAGTAATACTCCAATGTATTGATCAAGCAGGTGTCTTTTTTGAATGCAATAAGCTGCATGTGGGCTAGAAATTAACGTGTAGATATATGAATAGTCAAGTTCTATTCCAAATTGGCAAGAATTATTTTCTCTATCTCAAGATATGTGTAACCTCTATATGCAATTATACAACTTTTTTGAGTTTACACATAACACAATTACTAATATCGTCTTACAGTTCTTAAAATATATATATGATACCTAAAACAAAATGGTTATAAAATATAGTCGATATCGTATTCGTCGAGCCTTGATTTGCTTGCCAAAATACCAATTTGAACACTAAAAAGCAAAAAATTGTACTTTTGACATTAAAAAAAGGAATTACATTAAATTAATTAATTAATTTGTCCAGGTTGAATGTTGGATAAATTAATTTAATGGTTCGAAGACCCCAATTTCAAAATTACCTTAGTTGGACTCACTTTGACAAAGTTTGACCAAGCTAGTCAACAATAAAATTAGCCTGAAATTCAACTCTTCACCAAATTCTGATTTTGACCTAATCTGCCATTTAAAACAATTTGACTAAGTTTGACCAACTCTAATAGAGGCTTAATTCAAGTTTAACCAAAATTCCTACCATCTGATCGTGATAGATTTATACTCATATGAAAGATTATGAAATTCCCCTTAATTCAAAGTAAAAATAATAAATAATAAATAAATCTCAATAACATTGAATCTTTAGTTAAAAGACTTTTTTTTTTTTTTTTTGAGAAACGACTTGGCCGCTTGTGAAGAGTGTCATTATGTTTAATTTTGATTGAACTATAGTCAAATGACCACCAATTGACCCAAATGAGTTGTTGGAAAGATCTTATGACAAGCTTCGATTTGGTATGATTGGATGGCAAAAACAAACTTAAACAAAAATAATTTACCAAAAATATTAAAATGAAAACTTTATGCATAAACTTGATTCTGGAGCCATCTTCCAAAGTCTCCAACTTGCCAAATCGGAAGATTGAGACAATAGAGTGGATATCTTTAGAAAATAGACATAGAACCTTTCCAAAGACACCTTACTTGAGCAAAATAGATGCCGAAAAAGCAATCAACTCACAAAGTTAGAACAAATTGAACAAAATGCATTTTTTGGGTCCAAAACTGATTTTTTGGGATGTCTTTGTGCAAAAATCTATTAAGTTTTAGCCATGGATTACGTAAAAAATTGATACTTTTATGAAGTACGATCAATTGTCTATGCCTTGAAACAATTCAAAATTGATTTGTTTGGGCGTCTATGCAAAAAACTGTTATGTTTTAGCCATGGATTATGCAAAAAACGATGATATTTTTATGAATTATGATCAATTGTTAACGTCTTGGAACAGATGACTCGTCATAATTATCTTAAGATTGAGAGATATCGCATGCACAAGTTAGGCAAAAATTCATCTTTGTAGATTTCTGCGCTGATGAAAATAACAGTTGAGTCAGTTTGACCCTTTGCCATTTGGGGTAAATTGGTTGACCTAACCCTATTTGGTTCGTATATTTAAGGATAATGTAGCCCCTAGAACCTGCTATATTTGTCGAATTTGGAAAATAATTATTCTTTGGTGATGGGTCCCTCAGATGGCCTTAACTAGCCTAGTTTCGGGTTGTACTTTAATATTTTGTCTAATCTTTGAGTAACTAGGCCTTCTTTTAAAAGAAACAAATCTTTCAGAATGTTAAATTTGCTGGATGATGAAAATAATCACTATAGTGATGGGTCCTTCAAATCACCTTAACTTGGCCTAGTTTTGTGTCAATCTTGAGAAATTGGATTGCACTGGACTTTGTGGGCGGAGTTGATCAATCTTGTTGACTGGCCTAATGGTTATATCAATGGGTGTTAGGCTGAACTTCATGAGCCTGAGTTTAGCTGATTTTTTTGGCTGACTTCTGTCAATTTTATGGCTAAGATAAGTAATTTCATAGCTCAAAGATGTGCCAAAAGTGTCCTATTTGTTAAAATTGTTGTGTGATTGTGAGTGATAAGCGGGAGAATGAAAGATGGGGCACATACAAAAGTTTAGATGATTTGACCTAATGGCTTACATCAATCATAATAAAAAAAACTCTTGAATGACTACATATTGATATTAAGCATCTGTGTTACAATGAACTTAACGTGGGGTTTATATATTAGATAATACTTAACTAACCTAGGATTAATATGCTTATTCTACAAGTATATTAACCAACAATTGATTTGGGCTACTTGGGCCATAATATGTCTAACACAGCCTATAAAGTATAAAGTTTTAAGAGATGTTTCATTTCATTTAGTAAATAACTTGAGATGGAATAATGATTGGATCTTCTTATCTTCTCTTTATTAGATGTTTTGATGGAGGTTTATTTAGAGGTCCATTTTCCAGCAATTGCTCATTTCATAGAATTTCCGTGGATGCCATTAAAGAAATTTATTTCAAGGGTTGAGATTATTGAAGATATTTATTTCAACAACAAACCATATGCCTAGAACTAGATCCTTTTTTTTTTTTTTTTAACATTACCTGAGTATAGTTTCTTATTCAATAACACTCTTTCTCTATAATTTTATTGTCACTTCATATCATGCTTTAAGAAAAAAAAATTATCTTTTCTATTGAATGAGAGAAACTATAGAAAATTAATCCACACTTCCTACACATTGCTATACTTAAGTGCTCTTACTTAGATTCTTAAATAAAATTCAATTGCATGGACCATTTGTAGAATCTAAGTTATAACACTTAAGACACTCTTAAGTTTTAACCATCAAATAATTCCAACACATAAGTGACATGATAGTGCAAGAGGTTTGGTTAATTTCCGCAGCATCGTATGCATAACGATATGGCACACCAGGTTGGTAATAACATATAGCACACCAACTGGATAAGTAGACCAAACCGTTGATTGTATTCCAACTTGATAAGAGAATCGTGGAGGCGATTGAATTGGAGACCTGGCTGGTAGGAAGATTGTGTCTATGGAACAAGATAATCGTGGAGACGATTTGTTAGATTCTGAACTAGTCTCACTTTCAATGTCAGAGCCGAAGGGTGGGAAGATTGATATAATGGAAGCTGATTGATACAAAATATGAAACGATAATTTACAACTATACATTCAGATTCTAAAAATTTTATTGTCTAATTCGGAAATTCTTTGAAACTTACTTGCATCAACTAGGTGATTCGACATGATACCGAATAGGGAGATTGACAAAACTAAATTGGAGAGAGAGAGAGAATTGCATATCAAAATTGCGTGTTAATATTCGTAATTTATAAGAAGTAGGAAGTTTCAATGAAGATACATTCTCATGTACTCTCAAGCCGTGTTCTTTTCCGCGTGACTAACTAGACTGATGGCTAGGTTCATTTTCCAAAAGAAATAAAAAAGTAAGAGGAGGAAGTTTCTCCTCCGCTCAACAGTTTTCTTACTAGCGACAAAGTGCGTTTGGTAGTTCTATTTGTGACTCAAAAATATGAATTTGGAGAGCATTCTTGTTGCGGCTCAATTGCCATATCAGTTTAATCCAGAGCTTAACTTGGCTTCGGTATATTTATAAGGGAAATATTAACGAATGCCTTAAACATGTTTGGATAAAGGGTTTGGCTTACTTTCAGTATTTTTTTAATTAGAATCTCATTTTATCTTAATGTGAAATTACCACATCATCCACTAACTAAATAAAATGTGAAGATTAAAATCCACTACCACTTGCCATTATATATTTAAAATAATAAGAGATATTCAATTAAAAAAGTACCAAAGATAAGCCAAATCCTTGGGTAAAATGAGTTATGTATGGCAATTGGCAAAAGATAATTTGACTTTTTTTAATGGGAAAAGTTAGAAAAGATAAATGATCAAATCAAACAGTAAGACATAAACAACGTTAAATTCTTAAAAAATAATTAAATTCACAGTAATCATAGATTTAAGGTCCGTTTGAAATTCGCTTATTTTGCTAAAATTGAAAATTTTTTGCTGAAAGTATTGTAGATAAAGGTAAAAGTTAGCTAAAATAGTATAATGAGGCCCATGAATAGTACCAAAAAGTGCAATGGGACTCATGAATAGTAACAAAACTAAGCTGAATAGTAAAATAAGTTAACAAATATAATTTTTGCCAAACAGACACTTAATTAAGAAACCTTACATTAAACATACAATAAAAACATTGTTACTTTTTTAATTATTAAATTCTCAAATTCAGCAAAAAAAAATTATTAAATTCTCTACCCACATATATTTGAATTTAATTAGACAGCCTACTCTAACAAAAGACACATTTGAGACTAGTTACCTCAAATAAAAAAGCTTGCCTTATTTATTAAGGAACCCAAAAAAAAAAAAAAAATTTGCAAAATTCAAAACCAACGATCGGAAGGGCAACCTTATTTCCATTATAAATAAGGTCTAAATAATCATTGGTTAATTTCCATTATAAATAATCATTGGTTAATTTGATTTAATTGGACTTCACACGTAGGCCCTTAGAAGAATTTTGAAGTAATAACAAATTCATAATTTTTTTTATAGGAACTTTAAAATAAATCCATAATTTCGTAAATCCTGATACTTGAACACCATCAAACAAAATTCTAATTCCTGGAGTGCACCATCAGCGGAAGGCCCCCACATTATAATTGCCAAAGCAATGCTAAGGAGAAGAATGAGCATTGCAAAAACTCCAAGAATCCAAGCAACCTTTTTTGACATCTATTGGTTCTACTTCCAACCAACTCAATTTGCTCAGACGCTGAAATGCGAACATGCAAATCTCCACCAATCTCATTATCAGATGATAGTTGTCGTAAATTCATCAATTGTTCCATTTAAATTAAACATTCATTATAATAGGCATAAGCAATGCAGTCACAATCCCTTAAGCATGTTAATTTACATGCCTCAACATTTTTATTTACATTATCTAATTTAATCTCTTAAGATAAAATTCCCATTGTCAAGAAGCACTGCTACAGTATAATTAGGCATGCCAGAGTTTGTGCATTTGCAAAAAGGAATTCCTTTTTCTGTTATCAACAAATTGCCATCCTCAGAAATTTCTAGTGCTTTAGAGGATGGGTCAGAGACTGGGCAGTCTCTATTTGCCACCCAAACCACTGTTAACTCTGCTATAGTTTTATACCATATGCCTACATAATGCTTGTGAGGCTTACCGGGTGTGAATTTTCGTAAATCCATATATTTTTGTTTCATAATTGGATTTTCTTTCTTCTTTCAATCAGTTTCAACTCAAATGCGGCCGTGAGCTTAACAATCAGATTGAAAGCAATAATTTCAAAAGCTTTATTATGGCCTATTGAACAGGTTTAGGTTCTCTATCCTTTGTTTTTCAAGAAGATTGGGTCAATTTTTGTTTAGTAATTGATTTTTTTTGCTTTTTGTTTACTACAAGTTTCAGCTTAAATGTGGCTATGAATTTAGCCATCAGATTCAAGGATTCAGTTTTGGAAGCTCTATATCACCGACTTAACAGGTTTGGGTTCTAGCTTTAATCTCTCTATTCATTTGATTTTCAAATTTTCATATTTGATTGTTAATTGGATCAATTTGTGTTTCATAATTGATATATTGCCTTTTTCTTTTTCTTTTTTGGTATAAGTTTCAGCTTTAATGCAGCTGTAAATTTAGTGATCAGATAGAAGGTTTCAGTATTGTAAGCTCAGTGGTAGATGCCTTAAAAACCCATGTAGGTTTGCCCATTCAGAAATACCTAATGTGGCCACCATTCACCGCCCCAGGCAGACTCCTTACTACCCTCACTCCAGCAATGCTTTAGTTTCGAATACTTGGCAAAGGGCTCCTAGGAATTCACAAAATGTTCAGGAGAAGGTTGTTAACCACAAGTCTTCCGAAAATGTTCCTCGGAAGTCTGAATCAGACTTGGAAGATATTAAAAAGAAGTCGCCCGAAAGCATTTCTGAGAGTTCTTCAGAATGTTCTGTTGTTGAAAATGATTCTAATCTGGAGAATGTGGTTGAAGAGAAGCCTCTAGAGCATGTTCCTAAGAAAACCGCGGAAAGGGTTTGTGAGTTCTGGGTGCAAGGGACGTGTGTCTATGGTGATCAGTGCCCTTACCTACACTCATGGTTTCGTGGGGATAAGTTCAAAAGGTTGGCAGAGCTTCAAGGGCACAACAAGGTACCTATTTGTGTTTGATGAACTTTATTCTTCCATTTCCATTAAAATTTGTGTAAATTTTTTTAAATTGGACTCTGATTTAATAATGAGACCTGAATAGAGTTTATGCGAAAGTTAAACTTTGGCCTAGGCCAGCCTAATTAGTTGTTTCATCATTTGAATACTAATATAGTCCATTCATGGTATCTAGATTATAGAAATTTGATTTGTTCCTGAATAAGAACATGGAGGATTATATGCTTCACTGCTATTTTTGCAATGGTATTCATAAATGACAATTGATGGAAGACTAAAAGATAATGTTGGTTTATAGAACTTTTATCCTAGATAGAGCAAGTTGTTTTTGAAAAACCATATTTATGAGTTCTCTGATAACAGGCACTCAATGGAATTGCACTTCCTCAAAGATGCAACAAGCTTTGTTCAGGTAGCAGTGATGGAACAATTCGGCTTTGGGACTGCCATACTGGTCAATGTGATAATGTGATTAACATTGGTGGTGAAGTTGGATCTGTTTGTAGTGAAGGCCCTTGGCTCTTTGTTGGCATGCCAAATGTTGTGAAGGTGAGCTTAAAACCGAGTAATTTTGTGAATTTTGTTTTATTTTTATTTTTTTCGGATTTTTTCAGTTCAAGATGTGACCTTGATTTCGCATGTTGGTGATGTTGCAGGTGTGGGATACTGAATCAGGTGCTGAATACAGTCTCAATGGACCTGTTGGGCAAGTCAATGCATTGGAATCTGTTTACAATTTGCTTTTTGCTGGGGTAGAGGTAAGCTACTTTGCTGACAGTTTAGAATTCTTGCGTTCTCTAACTAGCTTTTATTCTTTCTATTTGATTAAATTTGGGTAATGTTGAGTGCAGGGTGTTTCCCTTTTCAGAATTGTTTTTAGTTCTTTGAGCAAGAACTTATCTCTTTATATTCCATGCACTTTGATATTGTGTGTCATATATATAGCAGATGCTTGGGGTTGGTGCAGTTGGTTATCATGCTTGTCTCGCACATTAGAGTTTCCCAGTTTGAACTGGGGGCTAAGACACTACTGTCAAAGCCGTTTGCTTTTACTTATTAAAAGGGGGGTGGTGGGGAATGACCAATGTTAATGCTTGAGGTCTCACTAGATTTTGGTGTTGAGTGTTTCTTGTGTGTATATCACTTATATTCTAATTAAAGTTGGTCCGGAATTAATGTAGTATTACTTTTGATTGCAGGATGGTGTTATTTTGGCATGGAAAGGCACTTATGAAACTAACATTACATTTCAACTTGCCGCAACCCTTAAAGGCCACACGCATGGTATAACATCTTTAGTTGTTGGAGGAGGCAACAGGCTGTACTCAGGTTCCAAGGACCACACAATAATGGTTAGTTTTTTCTCTTTAAGAATTTTTTTTCCCCCTGTTGTTGTATCTCTTATGTTGTGAGTAGTTAGTATTTGAAGAGAGCTTGATTATTTAAGAACTAGATAAAATTATTTGCTATACTCACAGTGAAGAACACGTAGGTTATTGAACCACAAATAGTTTCATTTACTTTCTTATTTGCTTCCCTTCTTAAGTAATTGAGTTGTGCTACAGTCGAGCAGAAACTCAATAGGTGTATTATTTTGTTGCAATGCCATGTTGTTGATGCTATAGCCTAAATTTTTCAAAAGTGTCAACTAATTGGATGGCATGATTTTTCATGGTACAGGGCATTCTTGCACTTTCTGGGATGACTGATCCCAATCTTGTATTGCTCTTGTAGCGATAAATCTGTCCACCTCTATGAACTGCCAACGTGAGTACAATTTTCCCTTTGTGAAAAATCTTTCTTCTTTTCCCTCTTGGATTTGACGAATATTAGTGATTCTTGTTTTAGATTCACTGACAGGGGCAGATTATTTGCAAAACAAGAAGTCCAGACTCTTCAAATAGGTCTTGAGGGCCTCTTTTTTACTAGGATCATACTGGTTTGCTAACAGTGTATACATGGCTAGCAGACTAATGGCGGAGACATGCCCATGACTAGTAAAAGCATGGTTTTTATTAGTTATAGCAAACAATGTACAATATTTTGAGTACATTTTCCAAAGTACAGTATTTTTAGCACATTTTCCAATGTACAGTATTGCGTATTTTGAGTAAATTTTCCAATCAGTATTTTGAGTTTAGAAATTCATGTTATTATGAACATTGGGGATCAAACAATGTAGTGTTATTATTACATAATGAAAATAAATAGCTATATACCCTAAGGCAAGGGTGAGGTTTTTCCATCTTGAATTCACTGTCTTAGCAGTTATTGTCTACTGCCCCTACGGGTGAACAAAGTTACAAAATAGTCGGATTTGATGATATTCAGATCTCCTTCTCCTCACTTTATTAGATGTTTTTGAGGTCTACTAGGAGGTTCAGAATTCCATTTTCTAGCCATTGCTCAGTTTAGAGAACTTTTGCAAATAACACTGAAGAAATGTATTTCAACAACAAACCATATGCCTTGAACTAGATCCTTATTTCTTATTAGATTACATAGTCAATTACATTTTCTTTTACAAAATTTTTCTCTTCTATTAAAGAGATAGACCATACAAAAGTCATTCCACACTTCTTACACGTGGTGCTCTACTTGTGATTTTTGAATTAAATTCAATGACATGAATCATTTGTAGAATCTAAGTTACAGCATCTAAGAAACTCTACCAATGTTTTAGCCATTGACAAAATTCATACACGTGGTCACATTATAGTACAAGAGTCTTGGTTGTTATCTGGGACGTCATACGTGTAATAATATGGCACACTAGCTTGGTAAGCTGGCCAAACCATTGATTGTATTCCATTGTGTTTGTCCCCCTCATAACTGATTGGTGAGAGACTCATTAATTCAGCAGATCCAACTTTCTTCCTCAGCAAAGATGTCAAGTGGACTGAGTCAATGTCATTCCCAACAACAACAATTTGACTGCTATCCTCACCTTGTAAAGATACTGATTCAACACCTTAAGCACCAAAAAGAAAGATCATTAATTTTAAATTCCTAAGTGAAACTTTGTTGAGCTTAATTGAAGTAATTGGGAGAGTAAACAAGTACGTAAAGAGCATGTAAATTTGGTTCAATGTTAACAATGAAAGAAAAAAATGATTACCTTGTACACCAACTGCAATCTGCAAGGCCTTGGTCCGAGCATTCTTTTTGCCATTATTCAAGTTCACCCGGATCACTATCTTTTGCTGCAATAAAGTTAGTAAGTGGCAATTAGTATTACATTACATGACATGATTTGAATTTGAGGAACAGAACTTCTAAATCATTGTTGAGCATTGTATTCACCAGTACCTTCATTTTCTTCGTCAGAGAGTTCAGATTCTTATCAGAAAGGAGCAGGGTGATGTTTTAGATAGCTTATAATTTCTGGGTGTCGAAGCTTGATTTGACAAACAAGCTGATGGGAGGGACATATATATAGGATTAAGTTTCAACTAATGACTGAGATTAACAACATTTTGTTCGTCCTCTTTAGCTCTCCATAAAGTTTTGGGTCTACTACTTTAAGTGGCTTTCACATTCACACGGTTTCTTTATGAAACCCAAACGACGCGGTCAGCATAGGCCTTTTACTCGTAGTTGACCCCGGTCAAATATAAATAAATTTTTTAACAAAGATGACAATTTTATTTCTAAAACAAATATGTTCCCCCAAAAAAAAAAAAAAAAAAAGTGAATTCCAATTAACTCAATTGGCAAAGTTTTTAATAGTTGAATAAGATATTTGGGGTTCAATCTTTGCCTATACCAAAAAAATTTATTAGTGTCTTTGACTGATAATAAAGAAATATTATCATAAGCAGTTGAAATTCTTTAAAAGAAAAAAAAAAAAAAAAGAGTAATGAGGACAACGGATGCTATAGGATTACAAGGTATTTCTCTTTGCATGATTGCATCTGGCCATCTGCCAGTATACATGAATTCAGAAATGGGGGATTATCTTTCATTCAAATACATGCCTCCAGTTGAGTAGAAGCATAACAGGATAATCATTTCACTTGAAATTTATTTGATTATGACCAAATATATGGATTGTAATTTTATTTTATTTCCTAGATATAGATTATTTTGGCACTACATATATCCTTAAGTATGTAATATATAATTTTTTTTTAAAAAGTATGTAATATATAATTTAAACTATGAAATTGATTCATTGTAAATAATAAGTATGATAAGGGTAAATTTTACACTTCCCTATACTTTTTTATTTCTAATGAAAAAGAGACTATGTCACATTGAATAGTATTAGGCAACATTGGAAAATAAATTTTATCATTTTACATGATAACCCATTTTCTCTTTTCTCTTTATTATTATTATTATTATTATTATTATTATTATTATTATTATTGGTTGTTATTTTGGGCAAATAATAACAAACTTATACATGACAAGAATTTTATAATATTTGTTAATAATTGAAGTTGCATTGACCATGGAAACCATTATAGACATTTAAGATACCATTGAATGACTCCTATAATTTAATCATCTTTAGTTATTTACCAAAAAAAAAAAAAGAGAGAAAAAGAAATATCGTCCTTAGCCGAACTTTTTAATTTTTTGAGAAACAAGTCCTTTACCTAACTTTTTTTTTTTTTTTTTGAGGGGGTGTCCTTTACCTAACTTAAGAGTAATAATACCAACACAACTACTTTTATTAGACATCATCAAAAATAATCATGTAAAATGTTGTAACAAATTTTATGCCTCCCCAACTTCTTGGGTAACTAATCTGCCAACCTTATGGAAAATTAAGTCAAACGTTACAAGCATTCAAGATAAATGACCATACTAAAACAAAAGCACTTTTTTGATGTTAAAAACTAGTTCCTAAAGCAAAAGCACTTGATTTATACAGGACAACAGTAGAATCGATTGGAACAACGTGCAACGCTGCATGACCAATTATTGGACGTGTTCAACCCCTTTTCCTACTCGTTTGATTGATTTTCCGATTTGGAAACTTTTTTTTTTTTCTAAAAAGAAATGCCACATTCTTAATATTTTCATAACATTTATACAAAAAAATCTAAGTGGCAGGTTGTTACGAGTTGTTATTGATAGACAAAAAAGTAATTTCAGTGATAAATTCAAATTAGAACCAATAAAAACTTACCACCTATAATTTGTTGTGAAAATATTGTGGGCATAGCACTCCTCTTTTGTTTATTGAAACAACAATTATATATATATACACCCACATACATATACATCATGTGAAAGAGCATGAAGTTCTACATATGGATCATTACTGAAGATTTTATTTATTTAAGATTTCACCTTAATAAAATTTGCATTTATATCAAAGTATTAATTTATTAAATTAGCCAAATGAGTAAATGTATATATGAATTATCTATAGTTATGCATTAATTATCTAATAGGATAAATACATTTATTTTTGTTATATTAATTATTTTTAGTGCACTAATTATTTAAGCATAATGAAATTTTATTATCATTTTTCTAAAATTTACAGGAAAAACAATTGAATTGAATTATGATATTCTTGCTCAAATTTAATTACTTCTGCATCAATTGAAGCAAAGTCTAACAAAAGAAAAAAAAAATTAATAAAACAATCAATAATACAAAAAAAAAAAAAAAAAAAAAAGGAAGGATATTTGTATTTTTATTTTATCAAAATGATATTTGCATTCATGAATAGGCATGAAGCATGTCTATCTACATTAGTCACTATATCATGCAATTTTCAAATTTGTAAATATATAATATATAATCAAATTACTACACCACTTTTATTATAAAATAGAACTTTAAAGATTACAATTTTTTATAAGGAAAATTAATAACAAAATGCACCGCACATCATTAAAATATTATCGTAAAAGAACTTTGTCCTGATAAAAGCAGTAAAAGAGCTTTAACTTGAAAAAAGCAATAAAACAGCAGCTCGTTTAGCCTTCAAGTATTTTCTATACACAGCTAGAACCTAGCTTCTCTGTCAATCTTGTGAAACCTCATCAATTGTTTAACACAATCCTTAATTTAGAAAAAAAGTGGTAAAATAGGCTTTAGCCTAATAAAAATAGAAAATGAATAAGAGGAACGAGACAAACTATAGTTATGTCAGTTGTGGTTTTGGGAAAACAGAGTAATACTCCAATGTCTTGATCCAAGTTGGTGTCTTTTGTTGAATACACTGAGTTGCATGTGGGCTGGAAACAGATAGATGTAGAAACAGTAAAGTTCTATTCCAAATTGGCCAGAATTATTTTTTCCATCCAAAAGTTATTTTGATGTGTGTAAGCTATGTATGCAGTTTTACAAACTTTTTGAGTTAGTACATAACACAATTATTAATCTCATCTTACCGTTAAACTTAAAATATATATGATACCTAAAACAAAATGGTTATTAAGTCTATTACTTATGCACTTGATTTTTTTTTTCTTTTTGTTAAAAAAATGATAAACTTTAATTATAAAGAAGAAAAAAAATTTGAAATGCACCAAATTAATAAATTTGAAGCTTAAAAAATTCATATATATGGAAAAAAAATTTAAGAAAACATAAATCAATATGACACAAGTTAAAAGAATGTGACCTATCTAGAAAATAATTAACGTCAACTTATTAAGCCAAAAATATGCAAATTAAAAGGGAAGTGCAAAGTTTTATCAAAGCGGAACTTTCTCTCTCTATGATCTATGTTCAACGGTTGCCATATTTATTTATGAAAAAACAATTTACTTATGGACAAAATATATTATTGAAAAATTTTCGCATGTTTGAGACTTATACAAAATTAAAAATCTAGCACTTCGTATAAACTTTAAGCTCTTTTTTTTTTTTTTTTTTTTTGGGTAATTTCCGATCAATTTTATTTTCAAGGATATTTATGACAGGATATTATAAATTTCACCTTATAAAAGTTGATGTGTTACTTAAAAATATATATTTTAAAAAATCATAAACTTTACCAATTGATATATATATAAAGGTATAAAACCTTTAAACTTTTATAATATAATTAATTGACCTTTAATATATTTCCTCAAAAGGTGCCTTTGTGCCCCCCATTTGAACTGCAAACTCACATGACTAAGCTCAGCTACATGCTAGTGGTTGATGGCCTATTGTTGTGGTTCTTTCTGTCGTATTGTAACGCATTATGTTTAGATAAATTAGCGACTAGACCTAGGTTATTTAGGGTAGTAAAGTTTGGTATTCTTTCATTGCCGGGTGCTTCAAGAAGGCTTCCAATTTGTCCCTATTGAAAATACAATTTGTATTAGAAAACAATAATCATGGCTAAGTAATGTAGTGAAAATTTGTATAGAAGAGTTATGGCAAAATGCTTGTGACAAGCTTAGAAGATTGAGGTGGTTGAAATATTAAAGGAGAATTTTATTGTATGAGAAAAGTAAGAGTCAAGAAAAGCAGTAATACAATAATAGTAACTAACAAGGAGGGCGTTTGAGAGTCAACTAAGGTGCACATTACAGTACTTGTGTAGCTTCAAGGTTTGGTGTACGGCATCTAGAAACCATTGGTGGGCTGTTTAGCTATAGCCTTTGGTCCTATAGTGAAACCTTCATATAACCTTTTTGGTTGGACTTGTGGCTCACAGTTTTTGCATCTTCAAGCTAAAACTAATTATGTTTTACAAATACAATGCAAAACAAGAAAGATATGATAATCTATATAGAAGCATAAAAGTAACGAAGAATTGAGCGCTCGAGATCGAGGAGATGTAGTTGAGTTAGCACAAGCCAAAGGGTCGGAGACTCTGACGTTGTGTTTTTTTTATTTTCATATTTCTGGTTCAAATTGGTGAGGAAGTAAGAGGAGTGATGGTTAGTGTTGCTATATGAAATGGAATAGATTTAGGACTAGCTGAATTTGAGGGCATGAGTATTGGAATTTTCTGAGTAAAAATGGTGCGGACACAAGCTACAAGCCCCCAATTATACGCATGTATGGGAGGAAGAGCAAAAAGAAGACGGCCCAACCTGTGGCCTTATGGATGGAGTCTATTAGTACTTGGGCTTGAGATTAAGCAAGTCCGAGCATTTAATAATTAGGGTTTCGTTATGCATTTTATTGTTAGCTATTTAGGCACTTTTTCTAATTACTGTAAGACAGTTTGAAGAATTATAAAATTACTGTGTTTCTTTTTACACTAGTACCAACTCCAGTTTGCTTGGTGCTGACTCTAAGCAACCCTTAGGTGCTGACTCTTAGGATTCAGTCTTCATTCCGTTGTTGTTTGATTGTTCTATTGAAGTAGTGTGGTTGTCCTACGTCAAAAAATGGGTGAGATTTTTTCTCTAAGTGAAGGAACTTGGGTTCCTTCTTTTTTGCCTCTTCTACTGAATGTTTGCTCCCCCTTAATGCATAAAATGATTAGATTTTTAGATCCAAGGGTTGAGGTGTCCAATTTTGTTGGACCCTTTGCCCCACATTTAGCTATGATCTAAGAAAAAGGTGGAGTAGTGTTGACTTGCATTTAGGTCCCTTATGATGATGGATCCCTCAAATAGCCTTAACTTGGCCTAGTTTCGTGTCAATCTTAAGATATTGGATTGTACTATACTTCGTGAGCCTGAGTTGATCGATTTTGTTGACTGGCCACATGAACTTGATGAGTTTTAGGCTGAACTTCATGCGCCAGAGTTTAGCTGATTTTGTGGGCTGAATATTTTCAATTTTATAGCTAAAATAATGGATTTTGTCTTTTGTCTTTTCCTTTTTTTGAGATAAGTATGATAATAGCCCAAAGATGTGCAACAAATGTCCTACCTATAAAGTATGTAGTTTTGCAAAGATCTTTCATTTCATTTAATAAATAACTTGGGATTAAATGACAATTGGATCTCTTTATCCTGCTATAATACTTATAGTTATAGATGTTTTGAGATCGACTTAGGGACTTAATTAGTCCATTTTCAAGCAATTACTCAGTTAAGAGAATTTTCATTGATGCTATATTGAAGATGATGTAGAACAAACAGCACATGCCTTCCTGGAGCAGTAGAAGTGCTGGAAGTCACAATGCAAGATCAAAGTAGGGTGCCAGTAGAGAGCATCAGGGCAATAGTGTCGAAATTGTATGAAATTTGGCAGGTTGAAGAGAAACGACATTCTGATCCAATGTCATGATAGCCATAAATGTCGCCAAAATTTAGGCGAATTCCTTTGTTAAGGCCCTGAAAACAATGTTTTTGCTATTTATAGTAATTTTTGTTTTTCCTTAATAATTTTGAGTTTAAAAGTCTAAAATAAGGTCCCGTTTTAGGACATCTCTGAGAAATAGTATTTTTATTTCTGTAATTATCTAAATTTTGCTATTTTTTGGTAAAAATCACCATTTTGGATTAGCGCGGATTAGGGTTTTTGTGCATTTTCATAGCCGCCCTAGGGTTTCTTTTACTATTTAAACATATTGTAGCCTTCAAGGCAGTTCAGTTTTTTTTAGATTTATAAAAATACAAACTTTGTCTATTTCTCTCTAGTGGATTCTAGGACTTTATTATCTTGTGGATTCAAGAGACCCCTCGTGGATTTAAGGCTTTCATTCAGAAGCTAATGTGTTTAGTTTCTTTTTCCATTCAGAAAGCAACATGTTTGTTTTCTTGTAGCTTTTGCGACATCAATTGGTATCAGAGCCTTGATTTTTTTTTTTTTAGTCTGATGTAGATAGGCGTGACGACAACCACCCTATCAATGACAAAGTTGAAGAGCCAATCCTCACTAGGGCTGAGTTCCAACAATTTCATAAGGAGAACTAGCAAATAATGCGCGATCTATAGCAAGCAGTCACTGCCCTTCTTGCCAGGAACCTTAACCATGACGGCCATGGTGAATGCGACAACAAAAACGTGCATGAACCTCCTCTGCATGGTTATAACAATCGAAATAGGCCTCTAGCCTATAACAAAGATGACAATGAAGATGATGAGTATGAAGAAGACGCTCATGGAGGATATCATGGTCATGTTAGGGATCATATTCATGATAATCAAGAGTACTATATGAAGATGGAATTACCTTCTTTCAATAAAGATGTTACTATAGGAGAGTTTTTGGATTGGGTCACTGAAGTGGAGAGGTTCTTTGCTTACATGGAGACTCCAGAAGATAAACAGGTCAGGTTAGTAGCCTACAAATTGAAGGGGGGAGCATTTTCTTGGTGGGATCATTTGCAGTTGACTCGCACTCGTCAAAGGAGAGCCCCAATACGTTTATGGAGGCGAATGAAAAGGCTATTGGGGGAATAGTTTTTACCACCAGATTATCACCAGGAACTGTTCAAACAATACCAGGATTGTCAACAGGGTACTAGAACAGTCAATGCTTACATGGAAGAGTTTGATAGGCTAGCCAATCGTAATGTCTTGGTAGAAACAAAGGATCAACAAATAGCTAGGTTTGTGAATGGGCTGCATGTAGCGAATTGGGACCAGGTTTCCTTGCAAACCCTATATGTACTTCGTGAAGCTGTAACTCTAGCCAAGAAAGTGGAGTTCTAGCAGAGTAGATCAAACATGAAGTCCCAATATTCTAATCGAAGTCCTCTTGATTCTTCACGCTCTACAACCATTAAGGAGAAGCAAGCAATGTTCTCATAACCATCGCAACCTTTGGGCAATAAAGAGGTTAATGTTGGCAGTAGTCAACCAAGGGGAGAAACAATAGGTGTTACAGGACGACAGGGAGCCAACCCCAATCCCTATGCCAAACCAATAAGGGATAAGTGTTTACAGGTGTGGTGAACCAGGGCATTGGTCTCACTAATGTCCAAAGCGAGCCACTGTGAATTTAGTAGAACAAGTGGATGAGGAAACTAAAGCGGAGGAGAAAGACGAGGTAGGAGATGAAGGCGTGGGTCCCTATTCCTTTACCCCCAATGAGATCCAAGATGATGAAGAGAGTGAGCTCTTAGGGAGGTCCCTAGTCATTTAGAGGTTGTTGCTCACACTAAGGAGGGAGTTGAACGATCAGCGACAAGAGATCTTTCGGGCAAGATGTACCATCAACAAAAGGGTTTGTGACCTCATTATTGACAACGGCAATGTGGAGAACATCGCTTCCAAAAGTCTGGTTGACAAATTAGGGTTGAAGACAAAAAAAACACCCCTTTCCATACAGAATAGGCTAGATTAAGAAAGGTATAAAAACTCTTATTACTCATCAATGTCAAATTAAATTTTCTATGTGTAAGAGTTATGTAGATGAGTTGCTATTTGATGTTGTTAAGATGGATGTATGTCATTTAATTTTGGGAAGGCCATGACAGTATGAGGTAGATACTACACATAGATGTAAGGACAACATGTATGGTATTCTTTAAGAATGGTAGGAAAATTGTCCCTGGTCCTATCAAAAAGGGCAGTGTACCCAAAACTTCTAAAGTGAAGGGGAAGTCGTCGCTTCTTCTGATTAATAATGAGGATGCACTTGACAAGGAAGTTAGGTGAAAGTTCAATATGTGTATAAAACACCCTTGAACGTTTAGACCCCAAATTATAAAATATCAATTCAAGCTTATAATCAAACAATTAATGTGCGGAACATGAACATAAGCCAATCACAAAATTGATAACTAATCTAAGCCAAATATAAACACATCCACAGCAGTAAATATAAGGCAAAGATAAAGGGAAGGAAGATGCAAACACACAGACAACACACGATGTGTTATCGAAGAGGAAACCGAAGTCCTCGGCGTAAAACCTCTCCGTCGCCCTCCAAGTGGTAAATAATCCACTAAAGAATGTAGTTGGGATACATGAACAGCAGAAGACCCTCCAAGCCTAATCTACCCAAGTACCTAAGCCCTCCAAGCTTCTTGCTCCAACGAGGTTACGCCGAACCTATTTCTTCTTTAGCTTTCCGGATTCCACTACTATACCATAGCATCAACCAATGTATATTGGTTCCTTCCAAATTGCTTCCCTTAGCACCAAATGAACCTTCTCACGGACGTGGGTGTGGTGAGATAAGGATTTGGTCAATGGCCTCTCAAGGATGTGACAATGGAGAGGAAGAGAGTAGAGGAATTTGTAGAGTCTCTAAGGTAAAGATTGGGGATGAGGCAATCTTGTTTTTCTCTAGGGTTTCTCTCACAAAACTCTCTCTAGAAGCTCTCTCAATTTAGTGGGTATAAGGGTCTATATATAGTGGTGTGTGTTTGGAATACGAAGAGTCAGTTTTTGCCAAACAGGGCTGATTGGCAGCTTGTCCTTGCGGCTTGTCCAAGTTCTAGTCGCAACGTAACGGCCTGGCCAGCCTGGAACTTTTGTCCTGTAGTGCGACAGCTGGCGCGACCCTTCAGCTTCCCTGTGTGCATCTCACGTGCCAGCATTTGGCGGCTTGCAAGCCGCGAGTTAGCTGCGAGTCCTAGCTGCGAAACTCTGCCTTCTTGCACATACTTGAGTTTTTCTTCACGCTTCTCACACACTACCCTTACAATGATCCCACCTAAATACAGGGTTACTAAGTGCTTAAATTACAAGCAAATTGGCACGGAATAAAGCCAATAAGATGGTTGAGAAATTTCAACCTTACATTAGGGAATCAAGGCAGGAATTTGCAGTTATGGTGACTGATGGCGGGCCTAAGGCAGCACCAAAAATACCAGCAATAGTGCAACCATTACTTAAGGAGTTTGGGGAACTATTTCCAGATGAGTTGCCTGCTGGATTGCCACCGATGCATGACATTCAACACCACATTGATTTGGTCCCTAGAGCCAGCCTACCAAACTTGCCACATCACTGGATGAATCCGCAAGAGAACCAGATCTTGCAAGGTTAGGTGGTTGAACTGCTTACTAAGGGATAGATTAGAAAGAGCATGATTCCATGTGTAGTACCTGCCCTATTGACACCCAAGAAGGATGGAAGCTAGCGCATGTGGATAGTCGAGCCATCAACAAGATCATAGTCAGGTATCGATTCCCTATCCCACGATTGGATGATATGTTTGACATACTGAGTGGATCCAAGTGTTACACCAAGTTGGATCTGAAGAGTAGGTACCACCAGATTTGTATCTGAACTGGTGATGAGTGGAAGACAGCTTTCAAGACAAAAGAGGGACTTTATGCGTGGATGGTTATGCCATTTGGCTTATCAAATGCTCATAGTACATTCATACGGTTTATGAATCAGTTATTGAAACCATTTATTGGGAAGTTTATAATTTATTTTGATGATATCTTGATATACAATAAGACAGAAGCTACTCATTACAATCATATGCGTGAGGTGCTAAAGGTTTTATTGACCAACAAGTTGTATGTCAACTTGAAGAAATGCAGTTTCTTCACAGATAGGTTGCTGTTCTTGGGGTATGTAGTAAGTGCTGAGGGGATCCATGTTAATGAGAAAAAGGTCCATGCTATTCGGGAGTGGCCAACCCCAAGGACAGTGAGCGACGTGCGAAGTTTTCATGGCCTAGCAACCTTTTACAAGAGGTTTGTTTAGAATTTTAGTAGCATAGTAGCCCCCTTAAAAGCATGCTTGAAGAAGGGGAAGTTCTTTTGAGGAGAGGTAGCAGAACAAAGCTTTGCATTGATCAAGGAAAAGCTTAGTACTACTCCAGGTTTAGCCCTGCCTAATTTTGAGGCATTGTTTCAAGTGGAGTGTGATGCATCAATTGTTGAAATCGGTGTTGTATTATCACAGGATGGTAGGCCAGTGGCTTTCTTTAGTGAGAAGCTTTCTGAGTCACGAATCAAGTGGCCTACATATGAGTTGGAGTTATATGCTTTGGTGCAGACTTTAAAGCACTGGGAGCACTATTTAGCCAGTGGGAGTTTGGGTTATATACAGATCATCAAGCTTTGCAATTTATCAATAGTCAAACTGTCATAAACAGAATGCACGCCAGGTGGGTTGCATACATACAACGCTTTTAGTTATCCTTAAAGCACAAATCTGGTGTTACTAACAAGGTAGTAGATGTACTTAGTAGACAAGCTTCTTTACTGGTCACATTGCGTACAGAGATCATTGGGTTTGATTATCTAAAGGAGGTATATGAGGAAGATGAGGATTTTGGAAGGGTTTGGAGTCAATGTCAACAGACTCAATTTATTGTGAATGGCATACACCTGCAAAATGGTTTTTTCTTCTAGGGAATTAGCTATGTATTCCTCGAAGTTCTTTAAGGAAGCAGGTTGTTCGAGAGTTGCATGGTGGAGGCTTGGGTGGTCATATGGGGTGAGACAAGACAATAGCACTTGTGGACGAGCGATACTATTGGCCCTAGCTCAAATGAGATGTTCACAGTCATGTGTGGAAGTGCCCTATATGCCATACAACTAAAGGGCAGTCTCAAAACACTGGTCTGCACATGCCACTACCAGTTGCCCAACCACTTTGGAAGGATCTGTCCATGGACTTTATTCTGGGTCTACCTCGAACCCAGCGAGGTATTCGAAGATGTCTCATTTCATAGCTTGTAGAAAGACCTCAGATGCCATTCAAGTAGCCAATTTGTTCTTCAAAGAGGTTATGTGTTTTCATGGAGTGCCTAAGTCTATCACCTCTAACCGTGATACCAAATTCCTCAGTCACTTTTGGAGGACTCTGTGGAGGCGATTTGACAACATCCCTTAATTACAACAGTACTAAACAGCGGGATCTTGCCTTGTCTCAAGCCGAGTTTGCTTACAACAACACTGTTAGCAAGAGCACAAGTCTCCTTTTGCCATTGTCTATTGCGTGCCCCCAAAACACACTTTGGACTTGGTACCCTTACCTGAGCTTCCAGGAGTGAGTTAAGCTGCAAAAGATATGGCTTACCGCATTCAGGCTATGCAAGAAAAAGTTAGGCAGAAACTTGAAGTTTCGAATGCTAAGTACAAGGAAGCTATTGATAAGAAGAGGCCTGAGAAGATCTTCAATGTTGGAGGTTTGGTACTAGTCTACCTTCGAAAGGAGCGGTTTTGGTACTTACAATAAATTGAAGGACAAGAAATATGGGCCATTTCAAATTACTAAGAAGATCAACAACAATACCTATGTGGTTGCTCTTCCTCCAGACATGAACATTTCTTATACCTTCAATGTTGTTGACTTGTATGATTACCGTCCTCCTAATGATCCAGATAGTGGGAACTCGAGATCGAGTTCTTTCCAAGTGGGGGAGACTAATGTACATGCCTTCCTAGAGTAGCAAGGGCGCCGGAAGTCACAACGCAAGATCAAAAGGGGGTTTCATCTATCTTGGGACATCTCTAAGAGACAGTATTTTTAAATTCCGCAATTATCTAAATTTTGATATTTTTTTTGGTAAAAATCACTATTTTGCCACCTAATTATGTGATTAGCGTGGATTAGGGTTTCTGGGCATTTTCATAGCTACCCTAGGGTTTCTTATACTATTTAAAGATATTGTAGCCTTTAGGACAACTCACTTTTTTCATATTTATAAAAATAGAGACTTTGTCTATTTCTCTCTAGTGGATTCCAAGACCTTATTACCTTGTGGATTCAAGGAACTCCTTGTGGAATCAAGGTTTTCATTCATAAGTTAACGTGTTCAGTTTCTTTTCCCATTCAGAAAGTAATGTGTTAGTTTTCTTGTAGCTTCCGCGACATCAAGAAATGTATTTCAACAACAAACCATTTTCCCATTAAATGAATATAATTTCTTATTCAACAACACTCTCTCTATAATTTTATTGTCACTTCATATCATGCTTTAAGACAAGATTTTCAATTTTCAATTGAATGAGAACTCTAGAAAATCAATACACACTTCTTACACTTTTCTCTACTTACGTGCTCTTGCTTAAGATTCTTAAATCAAATTCAATCTCAAGAACCATGTGTAGAATCTAAGTTAAGGTACTTAAGAAACTTTGCCTAAGTTTTAGCTATCAGATAATTTCTACGCATAGGTCACATAATAGTGCAAGAGTTCTAGTTGTAATCTATTGCATTGTATACATAATGATATGGCACACTAGGTTGATAATAATATGGCACACCAGCTTGATAAGTTGGCCAAACCATTGATTGTATTCCAAATTCACAAGGTTTGCTCTCTTGCTTTTGTTTTTCCACCTCAGTACTGATTGGTGAGACACTCGTTAACTCAGCAGGTCCAATTTTCTTCCTCAGCAAAGATGTCAAGTTGACTGAATCAACGTTGTCCCCAACAACAACAATCTGACTGTTATCCTCACCTTGTAGAGCGACTGATTCCACACCTTAAGCACCCAAAAGGAAAACAATTTCATCGTTAGTTTTAAATTCCTAATCAATTTTAACAATGATCAGATAAAAGACATAAAAATGAGTACCTTGCAGACCAACTGCAATCTGCATGGCCTTGGACCGAGCATTCTTTTTTCCATTATTTAAGGTGATCCGGATCACTACCTTTTGCTGCAATAAAGTTAGGAGTGCCAATTAATGACATAAAAATGATTGGAAGTACATAAGGAACAGAATTTCTAAATAATTGTTCAGCATCATTACCTTCATTTTCTTGGTCAGAGAGTTCAAATTCTTATCAAAGAGCTGCAGGGTGTTTTGTTTAGCTAGCTAGTTCTGGGTGTTGTTGCTTAATGTCACAAACAAACACAAAGGGATGTATTCCCTTCGTCAGAGAGTTCAAAATCTTATCTGGGAGCAAAGTGTGTTTAGCTATCTAATTCTGGGTGTCGTAGCTTAATGCCACAAACAAGCTGATAGGGATAATCTATATATAGGCGTAAGTTTAAGTTCACAGTTACACTTAAAAACAACCTTTTGTTTGTCCTGTCCAGTTTAGCTCCCCAGAAAGTGTCTGCTACTTTTTGCGGATTAAACACGGTTTCTTTCTGAAACCCAAAGAATGGTTTGGTAGACTTAGTTGACGGGGGCATATTTCAAATATAAGGACTGTCATCATTGATTGTGGACTGTAAAGTGTGAACTGGATCCATTATACTTTAAATTCTGAAGGATTATGGTCAAGATCAAACAAAAGGATTGAATTTTATTTCATAAATGCACGCCATTTTGGAATGAATCCAGAATAACCAGGGAATGAATCCAGAATAAATAAGATGTAAAAGAAGGGCTAAATTTTAGGAGTTACGATTTGTGTTCGCGTGTCAGATTCACATTGTGTTGACTTATAAGTATTCGACTATATTCGACTATATGGGTTAACACAAACCTGACATATTTATTAAACGGGGGTAAGATCCCTCAACTCTAACATGATTTATTTATTAAACGAGTCAGCTATGTTAACCCGTTTAACAAATTTTATCAAAGTGAAAATATATATATATATATATATTTAGTATTAACCAAATTAATCTAAACAATGAAAAACTAAAAAATAAATAAAATTTTTAAATATAAAATTCATAAGTAACGAGTAAATGTATCACAAATAATTAATCACAATATGTCAAAAAAAAATAAACCACAACAACTAATGAGTTTATATACCTTGAGTTTGAATGGTATATTGATAAAATTTCATTTAATTAAATGGGTTAAATAAGTTCTATAAGTTGGACATGAACTTAACACATTTATTAAACAAATCAGTCCAGCCAACTCAAATATAACACGGATCCATTAAGTTTCAACTCATATCTGCTAATTTCATGTCATATCAAATTTTGTCACCCTTACTAAATTTTACACTTTCTACTTTTTTTTCTTTTTTTTAAAAAAAACAAAGAAGAAAGTAACTAATTTCATATTGAATAGTAAAGTTACAATTTTTTAGAGCTTTTTATTTTAATTCTACAAGTTAAATTTTGATAGGGTAGAAGTAATATAATGTCTACAATGAAAAGTTGTCACATCACATCAAAAAACCTTTTTTTTCTTTTTCTAAATTTTCATTTGTTTGTCATTTTAGACAAATAATAACATACTTAGAGCATTGACATCATGTGTGCCAAATACTAAATTTTTAGCATTTGGCACACCAAACACCAAAATCCATGCTTCATAAGATGTGCCAAATGCCAAAAGAAATGGCATGGAACTACAATGATGTTCTGTAAATGGCATAGTACGGTCAAAATACTATAAAATTTTTAATGGTTTTTTCTCTCTCCTCCTGTCACATCTCCTTTATGAGACATCTTTTTTCTCTCTCTCATTCCACTATTCTCTTTCAAAAAAGCCGATTTGTAACTTTTTTTTTCTTTTTTTATTCAAATGAGTATTTCTAAGATTCTTTTAATGTGTCTAAAATCTTAAAATAGAACATGTGATGTAGAGTGTATTGTAAAATGATCTAGTAAAAAAAAAAAGGTTTTAGTGTGTCAAAATAGCATTTAGCATAGCACAACTGATGCTAGTGCTCTTAGAGCATTAGCTGATGTAAAAAAATGCTACATTCATATACCAAATGTTACTTTTACTACTTTAATCTAGCATTTGAATAAAAACGTTCTACATCACATGTTCTATTTTCATGTTCTATTCTTTTCTTTATTAATTTCTCTCTCTGCCTCTTCACTAACTCTCTCTCTCTCTCTCTCTCTAAAACTCACCACTACCCACCACCATGAAAACCAATTAAAATCACTGCCATCTGAAACTCACCACCACTAAAGGGGGAAAAAACTGAAAACACCATCTAAAACTCACTACCATTGGAGGAAAAAGAAAATTAGCCGACTTGCGACTTAGACCACTCAGATCGGCAATGGCAAAGCAACGAGAGGGCGAGATGACGAGGTGGCATGCAAAGGTGGTGGTAGCGAGAGGTTGGGATTGGTTTCAGAGAGAGAGAGAGAGAGAGAGAGAGAGAGAAATGAATAAAAAATGTTTTTAGTTTTAGCATTTGCGTCCGTACTATTCTATTCGTAGAATGGTAAGGTCATAAATGCTGCAAATTTTTGGCATTTAGAACATCTCAAGAAACTTATTTTCTGATGTTTGGTGTGCTAAATGCTAAAAATGTAGTGTTTAGCACATGATGCTAATGCTCTTATTAGAGCATTAACATAAGGTGTTCAAAAGAAAATCTATTTTAACATACCAAAAAGTTACTTTATACTTTTAGCATAGCATTTCTAATATAACCTACATGACATCTCTTTCTTTAGCATATCACTCATTAAAATTACTTAAAAAAACTCCTACGTTCTATTAAAACAAAAAACAAAGACAAAAAAACACCACCACCCTCAGAAGCAACAACCACTATAGGAACCCACTACCGCCACTAGAACAAAAATTTCAAACCAAAACCCATTGAAACTCACCCAAAACCTAAGCAATCCAACTCAAAATCAACCCACCACCACCCATAGCTCGCTAGCCACCACCACCTTCCAAAAATACCAAAATAAAACCCCAAAATCAACCTGAACCCCCCTAAAAGACAAAAGAAAAAAGCAAAAAATTTAGATGAATCTAATCAACCAACCAAAAATCAACCCAAAAACCTCTTTGCCGACACCAACCCACCAAAAATCTAATGACCCACAAAACCAACCATCACCACCATAAATAACGCCCATATACACAACCTAGCAGTATTGACCACCTCTTTGCCACCACTAACACCATTTACACAACCCTGCAAAGCGTATGGCATAAAGAGTGCTTGGTTCAGATTTAGAACAATTTGCAAACCATGAGCACAAACTTGTTTAGTATAGATCTTAAATTCTATAGGGTGTATTAGACAATGCTCAATGTGTTGTAAGTCAGAATACAAAAACAAGGCAGCTGCAGGTTCAGGAATTCAAAACATGCTAGGCTCGACCAATCGAGACTGTGGTTCGCCCAATTGAGATTTAAATCAGTAGAATTTATTTTTCGGCCCATCAGCCCATTAAGCCCAGTAGTGATTAGGGTTTCAAATCTAATTCACATAATATTTAAATGAAACCCTAAGACATATTTTGTTATGACTTGGGAGCTTCTCTTTTGAGATCTAAAAGGTTTTGTGCCTACTTCTTTCAAAGTCACTACCAAAAATCAATCTACATACCATTAGAACTAGTAGAACCAAAGTTGTTGTATACAAATCATCAAAGGTGCTAAATCAATACCTTCATGGGTGGTCTTGGAGTTATAGACTGGAGGTTTATGTTGGAGATCTAAAGCGTGAACTGGAAGTTCATGTTGGAGCAGATCCACATCAAAGAAGTCTGAGGGGTTTAGAACTAGATTGGATCATCTTAGTTAAGTTTACTACAAATGGTATATTTTTTACTATAAACTTCTATTTGATATAGTTGATTGTTCTCTTAGGATCGTTCTCTCTAGGTTTTTTTACCTTAAAACTAGATTGTTTCATTGGTTTTCCTGAGTCACCATATCTTGTGTTATTTAGTTTTCCATTGTGCATGATATGTTTGATGAATATTTAGCCTAGATCTACCTAATTGACCTAAGTAACAATTTGGCTATTAAATTATATTAAACACAAGTGTTTTCAGGGGTCTAAAAACTAACAGAGAGGAATAAGAGAGAGACGGATTTGAAATGAAAAGGAGATGAAAACGAAGCCACCCTCACGATGGCAATGGTGTTAAGTGGCTTTACGTGGAGCAGAAACCGTGGGTACAACTATGCCTGAATCGGTTTGACAGAAGAGAGAGGGATTGAGTGAGAGAGAGGAAAGAGAAAAGAGAAACTGAACTGAAAGGGAGAGAAACAAATGAATAAAAAATGAGTTTTTACATTTAGCATTTGGTCCATACGCTTCTAAATGCTAAAATAACAACATATGCTAAAAAAAACAATAATAATTGCTAAAATAACAATATATGCTAAAAAAAAAAAAAAAACGTTTGGGACATTTGATATAGGTGTGTTTTAGTATTTGGTGTGTTAAATACTAAAATTTTAGTGATTAACACACTTAAATGCTAGTGCTCTTATAAAAGACAATAATTTTATCATATTTGTTAATAACTAAAGTTTTATTGAACTATAACACCGTAATAAACATTTGAGGTACCCTACCAGTGAATGACTCCTATAATTTTAAGTATTATTGATTCTCAAAAAAATAAAATAATAATAATAATAATTTAAGTAAAAAAAGTTTAATGAACGCCCTAAGCGCATTGGTTTGGAAATACTTTTAGAAACAATTTATGGGAAAAGAAAAAAGTAATTGCCTTTTATTTTTTTAATAACAAATGCCCTAAAAGTACTAGTTAACCACTACTAGTTAACCAGTACCTTTTAAGTATCATCCTTTGCCTAACTAAGAGCAATACTAACACAATTAATTTTATTATACATCCATCATAATTAATCACCAAAAATGTTTGTAACAAATTTTGTTTTTCCCTAACTTATTGGTTAACTTCAGCAAAATAAAAAATTAAAAAAAACAACTTATTGGTTAACTAATCTGCCAACCTTTATGGAAAATTAAAGTCAAAAGTTAGAAGATTTTATGGAAAATGTCCGTTTTAAATAAAAAGCACCTTTTTTTTCTTTTTAATGTAAAAGTGATTAGCCCTAAAGCAAAAGCACTTGATGACGGAGGAAAACTAATAGAAACTTCTCTATTATTAAATTTATCTTTGCATTGGAACAATGGAACGACAAGCATCATGACATGACCCAATTATTCCTACTTCCTACTCATTTTGATTGATATCCATTTTTGAAACCACACTTTTTTATTAATAAAGCAAACTTTTTTTTTTCCCTAAATAAAGGTTTTTTAAAATAATTTATTTATATATAAAAAAAAAACTGAAAAAATAAGTTGTACCAATGAGTATCATACTAGTGTAAATCCCCAACTAGACAAAAGTCACTAAATATACCCCAAAAAAAATATAGGATTTTGTTGGCATTTAGCCTAATTTTGCTAACAATTTTGTTAAATGACATGTTTTGCATACTATTTTGTTAAGTAGCATCTCAAATCTCAAAGACTCAAGTTCAAGCAAAGCTAGGCCAGACTGAAGAAAGTTGAATCATGAAGCATGTGTTGTCACTTGTCATATAGAAAAAGATAAAAAAGAATCATGTTATTTGGCTGGGGGACCAAGAAAGCTGAAGCAGGAATCAGTACAAAGCTCTAGCTACCGATTTGTTGTTGCTTTGGTGAATTTGTTTTGATAGGACATCAAATTTAATGGTAGGACACGTGAATGGGAGGCATAAACTTCTCTTCTTTTCTCATCTTTTGAGAAATCTTTTTCCTTTTTGAAACTAAGACTCAAGTTCTGCATGGATTTTTCATCCACATCAGCTTTGCCACCTCTTGGAATTCGAGTCCAGGACTCAAGTTCCTTCATCAAACTCAAATTTCAAAGCCTCGAGGTACTAATTTACAAAATAGTTTTGAAACCTGCCAACAAACAAAATTATTTAAAAAATCATGTTAAATGTCAAAAAAATGGGGTATCAATAGCCAGTTTACAAAAAATATTTGCCTTCTAAGAGTATAAAACATTTTCAAAAACATTACATACTCAATAGATCACCGCAAAGAACTCTTTTATCTCACTTCAACTCCTCTCCGTCGCTACGTACAACTATTATCCATCATTAACTGGCCATTGATACCCCATATATTGAATAGTGTCAACTAACCATTAACTTTGTCATTCTAAAAAAAAAAAGGAAAAAAAAAAGACATTTTTTATTCAAATAAGTAGCTTTCCCACTTAATTTACTACATAAATCCCAAATTTAGAAGCTCGAAAATGGCCTAAAATTTTGAAAATATTTTTCTAAAATTACAATAAATATTAATGATGTTCATGTGATCTAAAAAAGAATATTTTCTAACTCATTTTCCAATTCATAACTAAATACGAGAAAACTAATAAAGTTTTTCAGAAAATGTTTATTGAAAATGTTTTCCTATAAAGAATACTTATAACCTTCCCTTCAGGGGGGGGGGGGGGGGGGGGGGGAATGTACAACTAAAAACTCTATGAATAAATAGTTAGCACATAACTAGTTTGAAGTAAGCAATTTTTGAAACTAAAAAAGTTAACAAAGATACTAATCTTTGTTTGGAAAGAGCAAGTTTTGCTTAGAGTAAGAAAGTGATTGCCAGAAAAAATAAATTTGGTTACCAAAGTGGAACCCATAGTTTTATCAACAGGGACTCATTTTTCTCTATTCCTTTAATGTCAATATATAAACAAGTGCTTCAAACTAAAATGGATTTATAAGTTTAGGATTTCAATTGACAAAAATAAAAATTTTGAAATTTAATTTAAAAGAGGATATAAATCTTAGGAGATCATTTTATGTAGATTCCCTTAAGGGGGGGGGGGGGGGGGGGGGGGGGGGGGCGGGGGGGGTGTGGATGAGATAACTTATTTTGTAGTAAGAATAACAAAATGTTGACTTCTACTTTGTTTTCAAGGTCTTGAAAACTGATTCATCGGAGTAATTTAAAAGTAGAGTTATCAAACACGTTATAGACAAAACTATTTGTTTATGCAATTCAAGATTCACAATAGCTTATGGGATAGGATCCAAAGGGAGGAAGTGTATGAAAATTTTTCAACTTTTTGTGGAGGTAGTGGTACAAACAAATTTTAGTCTAAACAAAAATTTAGACTACCTTTTATCTGTCCAGTAAAAGTTGTAGAGGAATGCCCTACAAAAAGTTGGGTATTGTGCTTTTAGAAGGCAAACACACGGTTCTCTTTATGAAAAGCCAATGAATGGTTTGTGGTCTTTCTTGGACTACCCACAGGGGCATGGGCTTTCTTAAGGTTCTTTCTCTTTAGTTGACCTGGTTACGACTCATGTCTACATATGAGAATTGATGTCGTTTTATGTATGGATTATCTAATTTTTGAATCTGGTTTACACAAAAAATCAACTGATGTTCTTATTTGATGATAATGAGCAATCATCATAAAGTGAATATCATAAATTGAATTTTTATTTGAGAATCAGAATTCATAGTAGGATGAACTTTCTATTGGCATGAAGAAAAGTTGAAAGTTGAAACCCCTTAACCTTTATAACTCAGGCAAATGACAATTGAGGTTACCCAGAAAGAGCTGGAATTCACCTTCTGGGCATTTAAATTATGCTAGTAAAGTATTCAATCATAGAAAGATGGCATTTAAATAAATAGAAAGAAACTTTTCCCTGAAGGGTCCCTTAAATCAATAGTGGTCACGGTGGGTGGGTAGGTTACATTTTCAGTTGATTAATTTTCCGCACACCAGACTTTTATACTATACCAAATATCAAAAAATATATATAAATATCTTTTGAAAAATTATTTTCTATTTTCCAACATAAGTTTTATATTAGTGTTGTGAGTACTTAAAAAAAAACATTACAACTACAATGCCTGCAACTCATTATACAATGTCTTAAGCTCGACTCTAGAAAAAACATGTTGGTTTAATAAATAGATTAGATCCACTAGTAGATGCCAGAATATGAAACCAATTAATTTTATAGTTCATATTAGATATTATATATATATATATATATATATATGTATTTAGTGTTATATCATTTAAAATTTTTAAAATAACATAACACCATTTATACTATTAAGTATACAAATGATATCTTAATTGTTGAAATTGACTCTTTTTTTGTTTGGAATGAAACATAGAAGACTTTCTTTTAAATACAATTTGTTAAACTTTCGATTGTCTCAAAAGATTAAGCTATTAGGATAAGGTAAATTTAATCATTTAACTAATACTTCTAACACTCCCCCTTACATGTGGGCCAAAACTACCTTTTAATAGGTGAGACCCAACATGTGGAAATTTAAATCAGAAGTAGAGTAGAGAAGACAATGATTGAACTCAGGATTTCATGCTCTAATACCATGTTAAATTACCGATTGTCCCAAAATCTTAAGCCCTTAGGATATGGTAAATTTAAGTTGTGTTTGGGATTAAAGTTTAAAGTCAGCTTATTTTATTATTTAACTTATTTTTACTACTATTCAACTTATTTTTGCTACTGTTCATGAGTCCTATTGCACTTTTTGATATTATTCATGGGTCCCACTATACTATTTCATTCGGCTAACTTTTACTTTTATCTACAGTACTTCCAATAGAAAATTTTCAGTTTTAGCTAAATAAGTTATTCCTAAACCGACCCTTAATCATTTAACCAATACTTCGAACACAGTTACCTTTCATTTATAAATCCATATATGGGCTATTAGTATGTTTGTTCAAGCATCCAAAATAGAACGAATCTCACAAAGAATTTGACTAGATTCAATGAAAATGACAATTTCATCAAGGATATTTTATTTATAAGTCATTAGATGACAAAAAATAAGCACTATGTGGTATTGAGTCTTTTATGATGATGAATCCCTAATATTGCCTTAACATGGCTTAGTTTTGTGTCAATCTTGAGAAATTGGCCTTTATTGAACTTGGTGAGCCTGAGTTAATCAATCTTGTTGACTGGTTTCATGAGCCAAGTTTAGCTGGTTTTGTGGACTGAATTATTTCAATTTTACAACTATAATAATGGATTTTGGGCTTTGTCTATTTTTCGAGATAAGTATGATCAAAATCCAAAATTGTGCAAAAAATGTCCTACCTATAAAGAAGTTTTAAGAGATCTTTAATTTTATTTAGTAAATAACTTGCGATTGAATGACAATTGGATCACCTTATCGCTGGTTGTTTTTTTAAAAAAAAAGAGTTTCAACCTATGGCATTTACTGCTAATGATGTTTTTTATCATCAAACGAAAACACTAATTAGTTTTTGGTGTAGGCGGGGATTGAACTCTAAATCTCTTTTATCTAACCATCAGAGATTTTCCCAATTGAGTTAATTGGAACCCTAAATCTCTTATCCCTGCTTTATTAGATATGTTGAGGTCAACTTGGAGGTTTAATTAGAGGTCCATTTTCCACCAATTGCTCAGTTTAGAGAATTTTCATTAATGCTATATTGAAGAAATTTTTTATTTCAACAAAAAACCACATGCCCATTACATGAAAATAATCTCTTATACAGCACTCTTTCTCTATACTTTTATTATCACTTCATATCATGCTCTAAGACAAAATTTTCTCTTTTCCATTGAATGAGAACCATAAATAATCAATCCACACTACTTACACTTTTCTATACTTAAGGGCTCTTACTTTTGATTCTTAAATCAAATTCAATCTCAAGAATCATATATACGTAGAATCAAGTTACGGCACCTAAGAAACTTTACCCAAATAATTCTTACACATAAGTCACATAATAGTGCAAGAATTTTGGTTGTAACCCGCGACTTCATATGCATAATATGGCGCACCGGGTTGATAATAATATGGTACACCAGCTTGATAGGTTGGCCAAACCAATGATTGTATTCCAGATTCACTGGGTTTGGTCTCTTGCTTTGGTTTTTCCCCCTCAGTACTGACTGGCGAGACACTCGTTAACTCAGCATATCCAACTTTCTTCCTCAGCAAAGATGTCAAGTTGACTGAATCAATGTCATCCCCAACAACAACAATCTGACTGCTGTCCTCACCTTGTAGAGACACAGATTCCACGCCTTAAGCACCCAAAAGAAAAACAATTTGATCATTAGTTTTAAATTCCTAATCAATTCAATGATCAGATAAAAGACATAAAAATAAGTACCTTGTAGACCAATTGCAATCTGCATGGCCTTGGACCGAGCATTTTTTTTGCCATTATTTAAGGTGACCCTGATCACTACCTTTTGCTGCAATAAAGTTTAGAAGTGTCAATTAATGACATTAAAATGCTTGGGAGTACATAAGGAACAGAACTTTTAAATAATTGTTCAGCATGGTATTCATTATTACCTTCATTTTCCTGGTGAGAGAGTTCAAATTCTTATCAGGGAGCTGCAGGGTGCTTTGTTTAGCTAGCTAATTCTGGGTGTCGTTGCTTAATGTCAGAAAGAAACAAAAAGAAAGGGATATATTATCTTCGCCAGAGAGTTCAAAATCTTATCTGGGAGCAAAGTGTGTTTAGGTAGCTAGTGTCTTAGCTTAATATATGTAGGCGTAAGTTTAAGTTCACTGTTACACTAATTGTTTATCATGTCCAGAAAGTATGGTCAACTACTTAATGAAGCTTACACGCGGTTTCTTTATGAAACCCAAATAATTGAATGGTACGCCTGCCTTATAGTTGACGAGGTCAAATTCAAATATAAGGACTGCCATCATTTGTGGACTGTGAAGTTTGATCAAGATCAAACAAAATTTTGAAATTAATCCAGTTTAACCATGGACTGAATCCGGTATAAATTAAATAACAAGTATAAGAGCATTCTTATCAAGGTTTATAAAAAATTTAGCATATACCCTCTCAAATCTCAATTTTATAACATATAACATCCCACTTTTCAATACAACCTACATCAAAACTTCTAATTTTTTTAGCATTTCATTTAAATAATGTATCTTTATTATTTTTCAATAATTTTTTATTTTTCCTCTCTCTCCCTCTCCTCTGTCTCTCTCTTTCTCACAGCACCGCCGGCACCACACTACCCACCACCCACCAAAAACCCCCAACCCATACCACAACCACCACTAACCAAAAAAGAAAAAAAAAAAAAAAAAAATCACAGCAAAATCCTCCACATCCACGCCCACATCCACCCACAACCACCACATCCACCCACAACCACCAAATCCACTCACCACCACCAACCACAGCAGAAAAGAAAAGAAAAAAAAAAAAAAAAAAAAAACCTCCACCATCGCAGCCACCAGCAAACCCACTAGCAGTGAAAGCTTCTCCTTTCTCTCAAGATCGGCTTGTAGGCTTCAGATTGGCGTGGGTTCAGATCGCAGTGGGTGGGGTCCACATCCACATCCACCGTCGGACCAAAACATGGCCAAATCGGACCCCCGGCTCGCCGGCCACCACATCCACCCACCCATCACCACCAACCACAGCAAGAAAAAAAAGAAAAAAACCCACAAACCACGGCCAAATTAGTTCCAACCAATCAGTTCGATCCGACCCACGAACAATCAGTTCAATCCACGACCAAACCATGCTCCGACCCACGAACAGTCAGTTCAATCCACCCTTCGATCCACGCTCCAAACCAAAAACCCACACTCCGACCCACGACTACTTCGATCGGCTTGGCTTGGCTTGATGCTCCGATCTGAGTTTCGTCGGAGAGGGAGGCGCAGACATCAAGTAGAGGGGAGACAGAGAACAGAGAAATGTTGGCTCAGAGCAACGAAAATGAAACGGAAATGAGAAAGAAGAAATAATAAGCAAAAAATAAAGTGGGCCCCATGGAATAAAAAAATAATTTAACTTATACAATTGGTGAACAGTGCGGTCTCAAATTTAAGACCGCACTGTTCATCAATGCAAAAAATTATGGCATATACAATGCTTGATGGAAGGGACTTTTTAGAGTTTGGGGTGTCAAATGCCAAATATTTGACATTTGACACCCTTAGAGCATTCCCATCAGCTCTCTCATAAAAAATGCCATTTTAACACACCAAAAACCTACTTTATCATTTTAACACACCATTTTACAACATGTCATTTATCAGGTGTTCTATACTTCAATTCTATATATTAAAATAATATTTACTATACATTAAAATAATATATTAATTTCCCTTCATCATCCTCTTCATCGGCAACAACAACAACAGTACAACCTTCACTGCCGCAACAACGGCCACCAGCCACTGCCACAACAACACCGACAGCCACCACCGGCACAAACCCACATCCACCAACGCCACCTCAAAAAAAAAAAAAAAAAAAAAAAAAAAAAAAAAAAAAACACAACAACAACAGAGATCGGCAACAACCCACGTCCACCGAACCAAACAAACCCACATCCCAAACCCATCACCGGCACAAACCCACATCCACCAACCCACATCCACATCCACCGGCACAAACCCGAGATCGGCGATGGCGAGATCGGCGTGGCGATGGCGAGAACGATGGTGTACCGTTGATCGTGAGGCTTGATCGGTGATCGGAGATCGGAGGCTTGATCGGTGAGGCTTGATCGGTGATTGGCGAACGGCGGCTTGATCGGTGAGGCTTGATCGGTGATCGGCGGCTTGATCGCTGTTGATTTGAGGGTGAGGGAGGGTGATCTGAAGAAGAAAGAGAGAGAGAGAACATCGGCTGCAGAGAGAGAGAAAGTAATGAGAAGAGAGCTTGATCGGTGAGGCTTGATCGGTGATCGGCGATCGGCGGCTTGCTCGGTGAGGCTTGATCGCGGCTGATTTGAGGGTGAGGAGGGTGATCTGAAGAAGAAAGATGGAGAGAGCATCGGCTGAGAGAGAGAGAAAATAATGAGAAGAGAGAGAAAATGTTGAATTAAATAATGAGAGGAGAGAGAAAATGTTGAATAAAAAATTAATATTCAGAAATGCCATTTTGGTCCGTACCGTCTCAAATATGAGACGGTACTGTAGCATATTGCATAATTATAGAACATTTGGAATACCTGATGAAGTTTAAACAGTAACTTTTGGTGTGCCAAATGCCAAATATTTGGCATTTGGCACACCTGATGAGAGTGCTCTAAATAAGAATGCTCTAAGAAGAGCTATATTTTACACTTTCTACAGCTTTTTTGTTTTTACCTTTTTACCAAAGAAGAAAGTAACTCATGTCATATTGAATAGTAAAATTACAATTTTTTTTAACATTTTTTTTTTCAAGTTAGATTGTGATGGTAGAGTTCTATTATGATAAGTTGTCACATCACATGATAATCCATTTTCTTTTTCTTTTTTTAATTTTCATTTGTTTGTCTTTTTAGACAAATAATAACATACTTTTATACATTACAATAATTTTATCATATTTATTAATTACTGAAATTGCATTGAACTCTAATACCGTAATAAACATTGAGGAACTGGTGAATAACTCCTGTAACTTTAAGTAGAAAAGTGTTATGTTTATAATTTTTCACAACGAATTTTATGTGATAAGTTATTATTTGTTTTAATTTGAACCAACTACTGAAATTATTATTTTTGTATACTAATAATAATTAGCTAAAAAAATTTTGTTGTGAAAATATTGTTAGACACAACATTTCTCTTGTAAGTATCATTCTTAGTCTAACTAAGAGCAATGCTAGAAACACAACTACTTTTATCATACATCCGTCATAATTAATCTGCCAACTTTATGCAAAATTATAGCAAAAGCACTTTTTCTTTTTTAATGTAAAAGCGATTAGACCTAGAGCAGAAGCACGTGATGATATAAAGAAAATTAGTAGAAACTTCTCTGTTATTAAATTTATCTTTGTAATGGAATGACGAGCATCACGACATGACCTAATAATTGGACATGTTCCTAGTTCCTACTTTCCTGCTAGGAAGTTCTTACTCGTTTGATTCATATCCTTTTTGAAACCAAACTTTTTTATTTCTAGAACAACTTCTTCTTCTTTTTTCTAAATGAAGTTTTTTTTAAATACTATATTTCAAAGAACTGAAAGAAAATAATATATTGTGCCAAATGAGTACAACAGAAAAAAATAAATAAATAAAAATAGTTTTTTTTTTTAGGCTGCTGATAATAGGAAAACTTCATAAACTAAAAAACAAATATTCTTCTCAAAAAAGGTATACATAATACAACAAGGCTGGAATAAAAACATATGATAAATTAGAGCTTTTCAGACATCCAAAAAACCTAGGGTTACTTGCCCATTTTTCAAGAGCTTGGGTTGCTAGCCTTTAAGATCATAAACTCTTCTTAAAGCCAAAGCCCCTGCTTTATGAAAGAGTGACTGTGCTTTTACCAACCCTCCTTGAGCAATGAGTATTTCAATTCTCGAGTCACTATTGCTAGTGTTACATAGTTGTTCCCAATTTCTTCATCACATTTTTCTTTTTTCTTTTTTTTTTGAGAATTTCTTCATCACAATTTAGTTTTAAAAAAATGCTATGTTCACAACTTTTTCACAACAAATCTTAAGTGACAAGTTATTATTAACTGTTATGGGTAGACAAAAAAGTAATTTAAGTTGTAAACTCAAATTAAAACCAATAACAACTTACCAACTATAATTTATTGTGAAAATATTATGGATGTAGCACTTTCCTTTAGTTTCATCCTCCATCACCAAACTCAGACAATTATCATTTAAGTCAAATAAATTTAACAACTACAATCAAAATGAGAAGATAGACCTAAATGAAAATATGTACCATGATAACTTATCTTAATCACATATGATGAATATATTTAAATTAAGTTAGTTTATATAATCAAAATATTTTTTTCTCATCTAGTCAATTTGTAAATTATAAACTACCATTTACAAGATATTAACCACAAATTAATAATATTCTCTAAACATTTTAGATCAATTTAAAAAGAGTTTAAATTAGGAATTTTTGTTCAATAATAGTTTAGATCACAAGTAGCTACCATTTAAGTGATATTTTTGCTTATTTTTGATGGCTTATTTGCATAATACGAGACAAAAAAACTAAAAGCTAACTTATTTCCAAATAAATGAAAGTTAAATTATTTGAAATAAAGCTAAAACAAAAAGTAATGTGGGACCCATAAATTATAGATAATTTAAGCAAAAAACTAACTTTTAATTATTAGTTGTCAAATGCACAATAACCAACTTAAATGATAAACATAATTTTACATAACTAAACTTATATAAGTTAATATAAGAAAAGTATAAAATGAAAAAATATATCTTATTTTAATAGATGACAAGCACAATAAGGATCTCTTACTTTAGACAATGAAATCTGCAATCGTCCTTGAAAGTGAAGAAAAAAAAAATATTTATAGTTTATAATCTTTCCATTAGAAGAAAAAGTTGTTCTATGCTAAAAACCCTACGAATGGATAATTAGCACGTGGCCATTGCCCATTAGTAAGAATGAAATTTTTTTTAACTAGAAAAATTTAACAAAGAAAGTAATCTTTGTTTAGAGAGAGAGTTTTTCTTGTGAGAAAGAGATTGCCAAAAAAATCAAAATTGGTTACCTTAGTGGAACCCATATATAGTTTTATCAACATTATCTCATTTTTCTTTATTCCATTACTATCTAGAATAAACAGATATAAGCAAATGCTTCAAACATAAATGGCTTTATAAGTTTATAAATTTAATTGACAAAAGTAAAGCTTTAGAATTTAATTTAAAAGAGGATGCAAATCATATGAGAACTTTTTATACGTAGATTCCCTCCATTCTTTTTATCGGTCTTGAAAGTGATTCATGGGAGTAAGTTAAAAGTAGAGTTATCAAACACGTACGTGTTATAGACAAAAACTACTTTCTCATGCAATTAAGATTCAAGTAAGTAGTTTCTAAGATGGATCCAAATGGGGAAGTGTATGAAACTGTGGGGACAAAAGCCCAGATCTACCAATTGGGCCTGAGGCCCTGTTTTTAAGATTATTTTGTGTCCGAAGAGTAGTAACGGGTTGGGATAGAGTTCACCTGAGGGCAACAAACCCAAAGATGGCGGAAGAGTATAATCCGAAGAGGTCACCCTTTGTCCGAAGAGGTTTTACTCCTCGGATACGAATAGTTCTGTTCAAATAAACGTACAAAAGGTCCAAATGCCCTTCCTGGCAATTTTGGTGACAAAGATAAGTTCTGGGCATTCCTGGGGATGATAAGGATGAAGAAATATCTTAAGGAAAAGCTGCTACCACCGTATTTAATGCCCTGCAGCAACTTTTCTGGCCGCATTTATGTGGAGAAGACCCCTGAACAGTGCAACCTCAACTACCGCCACTCCCAAAAAGCCAGAGAAGATGCTTAATGTGACCTATACTCAAGTATGTAAGCAGATTGAGGACAAGTGGACGATTGGGATGATTAGGAAAGAGGCTATATAAAGAAGAAGAACTCCTAATAGAAAGGGGGATCGAAAAAAGAGAGAAAAGAAGAAAGAACAACTTCACTGTAGCTCTAGAACTTGTAACTTATTTTCATTCAATAAAATTCCTCTTCGGACATTAGGTCTACCATTGTTTTTACGTGATTACATGTGAGATTATTCGCAAATACCATAACCAACTCCTGTTTAATTCATATCCGGCCCAGTTCTTTCACCCACGCTCTACAAATTCATTGTCTTGGGTTCATTGGACTCGTACTCCATATCTCGTGGGTTTGGGCTACAAAAATTGACCCTACAATTGGCGCCGTCTGTGGGAAGAGCTTGTGCAGGGGTGAAAACAATCGTTGGTGATGGTAGAACGAAGTCAACAACAAGCAGAATCTAGGGCATCCCAACATGCTGACCATTTTCTTAACTTGGAAAGAAGGCAAGATCGTGAGGGTAGTGTGCACACTGTGCATACTGGCCAAAGCCAGTCACACGGCGGAAGTCACGTGTCCCATGCAGAGGAGAATCGGGGCTTGCAACTAGAAGTTGAAAAACTGAAGAGGGAGTTGCGCCATGCAAAGAGGAAACAGATTTCCTCGTATTCTGATGACGATTCTGACGACGAGCAGGACGTCACTTATCAGTAAAAATCTCAGATACCGGTTAGTGAATCCTTTTCTTACGAAGAAGAGCCTCATTGCAAAAAGTGATATAGAAGTCCATCACGCGGAGGCGCGAGGAATGATGCTATGAGCAGGGTCTTGAATCAAATCTCTCGGTCACCTTTTACTCGCAGAATTAAGGAGGCAAGACTTCCTCGACGTTTTAACCAGGCAACGTTTACCATCTACAACGGTAAGACAGACCCGGTGGAACACATGAGTCACTTTAACCAGAGGATGGCTATCTACTCCAAAGACGAAGCCCTGATGTGTAAGGTTTTTCCCTCCAGTTTGGGGCCGGTGGCAATGAGGTGGTTTGACAGCTTGAAGGCAGACTCTATTAATTCCTTCAAAGAGCCCACTCAGGCATTTAGTTCACGCTTTGTCACCTGCCGAAGAGTAGCCAGGCCCCTGTCTTCGCTATTGTCCCTAAGCATGCAAGAGGGCGAGACTCTGAAGGCGTATTCGGATAGATACTGGGAGATGTTTAATGATATGGAGGGCAATTCCGATGCAATGGCCCTCAGCATTTTCAATCTAGGCCTCCCTACTAACCACGGTCTAAGGACCTCCTTATCTGACAAACGAGTCACTAACATGCGTCAGCTTATGGACCATATAGAAAAATTTAAAAGAGTTGAGGAAGATCAGCAGCAAGGGAAGGGAAAAAACAAAGCAATCCCCCAGGAGAGGAGGGATTTTCGGCCGAATCGTTACAATAGCAGTAAACCGCATAGAGATTTCTCTGGACAATCAGGATCAACCAATCCTCAAGCGGTCAATACTGTATTTAAAGAGCCGGTGCACCAAGTTTTGGAAAAGATTAAAAATGAGCCATTTTTCAGGTGGCCGAATAAGATGGTAGGAAACCCTGAGAGGCGTAATCATAATCTTTATTGCCAGTATCATCAGGACCACAGGCATAGCACAGACGATTGCAGGAGCCTGTGGGATCATTAAGACCAGCTGGTCGACGAGGGTAAATTAAGACACTTCCTGCACCATTCTAGTGGCCGAGGAGGGCAGATCAGTTCAGAGCCCGGAAGAGATGATTCCTCAAAACTGCCATTGGGAACAATTAATGTCGTCTTCGCTGCACTAGGGAGAACAGGATCCTGGCTAGCGAAGGTTGTGTCACTAGCCCCATCACTAACAGGGCATTTTGGCCATGGTCCGAAGAGGTCCAAATTGGAGGATACGATGTAAAGAGGGTGATGGTGGACCAGGGTAGTGCTGTGGAGATAATGTACCCCGATCTCTACAAGGGGCTGGGCCTAAAACCTCAAAATTTAACACCATACAACTCCCCCCTCATGAGTTTTGAATGAAGAGTTGTCACCTCGAAAGTCCAGATACGCTTGCCCGTGCAAACCGGCTCTGAAGTGGTAGAAGTGGATTTTGTAGTTGTGGACGTGTACTCACCATATACAGCAATCGTAGCCAGACCTTGGCTTCATACACTGGGGGTTATTTCCTCTACTTTGCATCAGAAAGTCAAGTACCCATCTGAAGGGCAGGTTTATGAGATCCGAGGAGATCAGTCTGTAGCTAGACACTGTTTAGTGGCTGCCATCCAGCACGAGCCTGAAGCTGAGCCCTGGTCCAGGGCCGAAAGCGGTTTATAGCAGTTAAAGTCTCGGACATTACCCATAGAGGATTTGAACAAGGACGCTCGCTGCGAAGATTCAGTGAAAGTTGTCATTGGGGACGATCCTGAAAAATTCTTTCAAGTCGGATCTCAGCTGCCTCCTCAGGAGAAAGAAGAACTAATAGAGTTGCTCAATAGGAATCTTGACGTGTTTGCCTGGAATGCTTACGAAGCCCCAGGGGTGGATCCTCAATTCATTTGCCACCATCTTAAGGTCAACCCATTGATTATTCCCAAGAAGCAGCCTAATCGGCGCCCATCCAGGGAGCATGCTGATGCAGTGAGAGAAGAGGTGGCCAAGCTCAAACAAGCTGGAGCTATTAAAGAAGTTTTCTATCCGGAGTGGCTAGCGAATACTGTGGTAGTGAAGAAGAAAAACGGGAAATGGCGAGTTTGTGTAGACTTCACTGATTTGAACAAGGCTTGTCCTAAGGATCCATTCCCCATGCCAAAAATTGATCAGCTTGTGGATGCCACTGTCGGCCACCCTCGGATGAGCTTCTTAGACGCTTTCCAAGGCTACCACCAGATACCACTAGCTCTGGATGACCGGGAGAAGACTGCTTTCGTCACCCCAGTTGGTAACTACCACTATAAAGTAATGCCGTTTGGCTTAAAAAACGCGGGGTCTACTTATCAAAGAATGATGACGAGGATGTTTGAACCATATCTGGCCAAAAATATCGAGATCTATATAGACGACATGGTGGTGAAAAGCAAGATGGTTGCTGACCATGTGAAAGACCTGAAAAGTACCTTTGAAGTCCTTAGAAAGTACAAGCTCCGCCTAAACTCTTCCAAGTGCTCATTTGGTGTGGGGTCTGGCAAGTTTTTGGGGTACATGATAACTCACAGGGGAATTGAGGTTAACCCCACTCAGATTAAAGCCATCAACGATTTGCAAGCTCCTTGAAACCCCAAGGAAGTTCAGAAGCTGACTAGAATGACTGCTGCCCTGAATCGATTTACCTCTCGATCAGCAAACCGGTGTCGGCCCTTTTTCTCTTTGCTCCATAAGTGGAAGGGATTCGAGTGGACCGAAGAATGTGCTTTGGCCTTTCAGCAACTTAAAGATTATCTAGCTCGGCCACCAATTATGTCCAGTCCTGAGAAAGATGAAGTATTATTTGCTTACATTGCTGTAGCTCCCTGCGCGGTGAGCTTGGTACTGATACGATCGGATTGTGGTGTGCAAAGACCGGTTTATTACGTGAGTAAGTCGCTGCATGAGGCCGAGATCCGTTATTTGCCACTAGAGAAGGCCATCCTAGCAGTGGTGCTTGGCACACGAAAGCTACCTCACTATTTTCAGGCACATACAGTCATTATTCTTACTCAGCTCCCACTCAGGGCTATACTCCGAAGTGCTGACTATACGGGGAGAATTGCTAAGTGAGGTACGATTTTGGGGGCTTTCGATATCAAATATATGCCCCGCACATCGGTCAAAGGCCAGGTCCTTCCAGATTTAGTGGCTGAGTTCACGGAGCCCCAACTAGAAGAAGTAATGCCTATGTCGGACATGGATGAAAAATCAGTTGGCATGATTTCTCAACAAGACCCCTCCCGTTGGGAAGTGTATGTAGACGGTGCTGCAAATCAAAAAGGTTCTGGAGTGGGGCTAGTGTTGATATCCCCTGAAAGAATCATTATTGAAAAGTCATTAAGGTTGGACTTCTCGGCAACGAACAACGAGGCGGAGTATGAGGCCCTGCTGACGGGAATGGCTATGGTCCGAAAAATGGGAGGAAAGTCTGTGGAATTGTTCTCGGACTCAAGGTTAGTCGTGGGTCAAGTACAAGAGGAGTTCGAGGTGAAAGATGAAAGAATGCAATGGTACCTGAGTCAAGTTAAATGTTTGCAATCGGAGTTCGACTCTTTTAGTTTGCTGCATATCCCCAGAAGTGGTAACGCACATGCTGACTTTTTGGCTACGCTTGCTACCTCCTCAGCGCAAAATTTACCCAGAGTTATCCTCGTTGAGGACTTGTATGGGCCTACAGGGACAAAAAAGGACGTAGTTCAGGTTCACCAAGTTAGGACTAGACCCTGCTGGATAGACCCTATAATTAAATTCTTGAGAGAAGACATCTTGCCTGAAGAAAGGGAGAAAGCCGACAAAATTTGGAGGAAGGCGACCAGATTCTGGCTATCCGAGGACCAGAGATTATATAAACGCTCCTATTCAAGACCATATTTATTATGCGTGCATCCTAAAGCGGCCGAGTTGCTGCTAGAAGAACTACATAAAGGAATCTGTGGAAGCTATACAGGAGGAAGGTCCTTGGCCTATCGGGCTATTACTCAAGGTTATTGGTGGCCAAACATGCAAAAAGAGGCCTCGAGTATGTTAAAAAGTGCGATCAGTGTCAGAGATTCGCCCCAAACATTCATCAACCAGGGGGGCCTCTTAATCCACTATCCAGCCCATGGCCTTTCGCCCAATGGGGCTTAGATATCGTGGGACCATTCCTTAAAGCTGCAGGAAACAGGAAATACCTCCTGGTCAAAACAGACTATTTCACCAAGTGGGTTGAGGCTGAACCTCTGGCCAACATCAGAGACGTGGATGTGCAAAAGTTTGTATGGAAAAATATTGTCACTCGGTTTGGGATCCCTCATACTCTAGTCTCGGATAATGGCCTGCAGTTCGATAGCAAAGCATTCAAGAATTATTGTGGTGAGCTAGGAATTGTAAACAGATACTCCACCCCTGCTTATCCCCAGGGTATTAGGTAAGCAGAAGCTGTCAACAAGGTCATAGTGAATGGCTTAAAGAAAAGAGTGGACGACGCGAAAGGCAAATGGGTGGAAGAGTTACCACACGTATTGTGGGCTTACAGAACAACGCCTCGCAGATCTACCGGAGAGACCCCCTTCTCAATGACCTATGGAGCTGAAGCTGTCATACCTTTGGAAACTGGATTCCCAACACTGAGGACCAATTCGTTCAGTCCGACCAGCAACAATGAGCAACTAGAGAAGAGTTTAGACCTGATTGACGAAAGGAGGGAAAACGCCATGGTCCGACTGGCCTGTTACCAATAAAAGCTCAGGCAGGGCTACGATGCCAACGTAAAGCTGAGGCCCCTAGAACCTGGTGACCTGGTGCTGAGAAAAGTAGTCGGCACCACAAAAAACCCAGCTTGGGGAAAGTTAGGACCTAATTGGGAAGGGTCATATCGTATCACTTCAGGAGCTGGCATTGGGGCGTATTTCTTAGAAGACCTGGATGGTCATGTAATACCACGTCCTTGGAATATAAATAACCTCAAAAGGTACTATTACTAGTCGATCATTCTCTTCAATTAATATGCTGATTCTATATATGTTACTGTTCTTTAAGTGTTTAAATTTAAATCCAATCATGCCCGTAGTCCTCGGACCAGATGATTTGGGTTAGTTAACACTCCGTTACTGTTCTCTAAGTGTTTAAACTTAAATCCAATCATATCTGTAGTCCTCGGACCTGATGATTTGGGTTAGTTAACACTCTGTTACTGTTCTTTAAGTGTTTAAACTTAAATCCAATCATGCCTGTAGTCCTCGGACCAGATGATTTGACTTAGTTAACACTCTGTTATTGTTCTTTAAGTGTTTAAACCTAAATCCAATCATGCCTGTAGTCCTCGGACCAGATGATTTGGGTTAGTTAACACTCTGTTACTGTTCTTTAAGTGTTTAAACCTAAATCCAATCATGCCTGTAGTCCTCGGACTAGATGATTTGGGTTAGTTAACACTCCGTTACTGTTCCTTAAGTGTTTAAACCTAAATCCAATCATGTCTATAGTCCTCAGACCAGATGATTTGGGTTAGTTAACACTCTGTTACTGTTCTTTAAGTGTTTAAACTTAAATTCAATCATGCCTGTAGTCCTCGAACCAGATGATTTGGGTTAATTAGCACTCTATTACTGTTCTCTAAGTGTTTAAACTTAAATCCAATCATGCCTGTAGTCCTCGGACCAGATGATTTGGGTTAGTTAACACTAAAATATGTTCGTTCCCTATGGTCCTTGAACCAAATGACATAGGTTAGTCGACACCCCCACACAGCTATTGTCACTATGGCTTAGCGCTAAAATTCTTGATTGTGTTTAAATTGATTCTAACTTATGATTGGCTTCCTTAGTTATGTTTAATTCAAAGCCGAGGGGTAATCACACTCTCTTTGTATACTTAGAAAGACATGTAAAACTTCCATAATTACTCATCACAATCATTGCTTATTACTCTTATACGAATTGTCCTTTTCGGTACTAATTTCGATTATTCATACCATCAGTACAATATAGTGATCAAGTTTATTCGCACTATTATAATTGCAAGGTACAGTTATATGCAGCAATAATAAGTCATAAGATATGTAACGAAAACACTAGAAGCAAAAGGGAAACTGTTTCATTGATTAAAAGAAAAGGGCTTACAATTCCTTACATAAAAACAAAATTAATACAAGTACAAAACAAAAACCCCTATATCTAAGTCTTCAGTTGAGGCACCACAGGGTCAGCAGCCTGGCCTGTCCGAGTAGCAGCAGCTTCTGGGGCCTGGTCCTTGGGCTCGGAAGAGGTCTTCCCTTTGTCCAAATCCTTGGAGACCTCAAGGTTAGCAGAAGGGACTTGGTTGGCCAGGGGTTGAACCGAGGCCTCTGGGAGCTATGAAGGAGGAGGATCAGCCACAGGGAGCTCTCGGATCTCAGGATCGTAGTATATGCTCTCAGGCAGTCTCAGCTCCGAGTCAGCAGGGACTCCAGCAGCATCCATTGCCTTATTCCAGGTTATGTCACAATAATCTCGGCTAACCGAGGCAAATTGTTCCGTAAGCTGGGACCCGGTCTCATCCACCCCCAGCTGGTATGCTGCTTTTCTCTCGGTTTCGACTGCCTCCTTGGCCAGTTGGGCATTCTGCTTGGCTAGTCGAGCACTCTCCTTGGCTTTTTTAAGTTCATCTCTAAGCCCTTTTACCAACTCTCTCTCAGTAGCCAAGTTGATCTCGGCCATGTTTAGCTGTTTGCGCTGCTCCTCGGCCTGCCTTTCAGCAGTTTTTAGGCCAGCGTTGAGGCTGTTCCTCTGGTTGGTCATATCTTTGAATTGCTCGGATAAGAGAGCATATTCTTCCTTCAAATTGCCCAGAGATTTTTCATCCTCGAACCGAGAGTGGGCCTCCGCTTGGGCTTCAAGGTAGGACTTTTTGTTCCACTCCTCGGCCACATAGATTTGCTGGGTGACCTACGTAATGGAAATTCTGAGTATAAGGCACAAAAAAAAAGAGAGGATTGAAAAGGCTCAGTGGTTTAACTAAGCAGACTAGGTTCACTTACCATGGCTATATCCCTCTTAAGGGATAGGAAGAGCTCCTGCTGGTTGAAGCGCCTGTAGGACTCCATATCATGTGGGAGGAGGAGTGGCTGCTCCAAGGCCTCAACAACATAGCCTGCCCTTCCCCCATCATAGTTCCTAAGGGAGGTGTCCCAAGGGATTGGAGCGCCATCCAGCTCCAACCTCGGAGACCAGGTGCGAGGCCCTTCTCGGCGAACGTCTGCCACGATGGCCTCTTTCTGGCTCTCAACAGACGAGCCCCTTCTGCTCCGATGGTCTCTGGCCACCTTCTGTTGTTTATTTGTCTTGGGAGGCACCACCACCACCTCCCTCTCCTCAGTTTCGAAGGGCCTTTTCTTCCTCAAGTCCGGTACGGGCTTTAGGCCGAGGTCAGGAACCTGAGGTGGCGGCAGAGGCAAATTCGCCACAGGTTGAGAAGTCCCAGCGCCTTTCGGCTCGGACTTCTTCCCTCTATTCTTCATTAATGCCCTTAAATCGGTCATGTCTTCTTCGTCCAAAGGGACTTCCGGAAAGCTAGTTGTCAGAAGGGGTGGATGGACACTGGAATGCCTGTCAATCTCCTCTTCGGAGTCTGAGGACGGTATAACTTGTTCCCCGCCTGAAGCTTCTCCTCTGAATTGAAATTTATCTATTTGCTCTTCTAGTGAGGAGGTCGAAGAGCCAACCCTTTCACCTGCAACCACCAGTTCAAGGGGGACTTCGGCAACTAGTTGGACGAGCAGCGGTACACCCCGTGGGTTGGGGTGTGGCACTGGTGCAAGGTCATGTGGCACTAAAAACCCCTTCCGAGCAACGTCTATGCGATTGAGACGATGATCCCCTTATGTTATAGTGTTGCCGATCAGTTGACAATCTTTCTTTTTCGCCGTGTACCTGAGAATAAGAGGAGCCGACCGCAGCTGCCCGTCCTCGCTTACAAAGATCTCTGATCTTAATAGGTAGTTGAGGGCGGCAGTATTGGTAAGGCTAAGCCGAGGAGAAACGCGGTTTCTATCTGTTAAAAATCATAGCAAAACTTTATTAGAAACTCGAAAATAACAACACAGAGAATTAAAAATTGTTAAAAGGCGGGGATCCTAAGCCTACTGTTAGTGAACCTAAATCTAGCATGTCCCACCTGGCTCTCCTGGCTTGGTTGGACAATGGGGACCGTCGTGCCATGCGCTTGAGACGATCACGTAATCGTCTTTCATCCCTTTGTTGGATTTGGGTAGGCAGGAAATGAGTCTAGCCTCGTCGGACCGGGATTTGAGATAATATCCCGCCCCTTGTTGGCTGTGGCACTCATACATGTGCACCACATCAAGCCAGGTAAGGCCCAATCCTAAATGGCGGTTCAGATCCTCAACCGCTCCTAGGATCCTAAACATGTTAAGCGCGCATTGATTCGGGCTAATCCTATGGTTCCTAAGATAACTAGTAGTGATGGGACCCATAGGGATGGTCATCCCTCCTTCTAGAAAGGCAATGAGGGGGATAACCACTTCGCCATTTTTCGATCCGTTAGTATTTTTTCTGGGGAGCAGTACCTCACACCCACGTTTGGGGGTATGCGATATGCGGCCCTAAACACCTCCATTGATCAGGGCTATCTACCAAATACTGGAGTTTACCCATGGCACTTAAAAACGAAAAGATGGCTGGCCGAAGAGAAGACTAAAGGATCTAATGGATGACAACTTACAAGAACTAGGTCGGAGAGAGATTTTCAAACTCGTAGAAGGATTCGTGAAGACTCTGGGGAAAGCTGGAATCGATGACTGAGAGATTCGGACGGAGTTGCGTGCTTGTTCTTGCTGAAACGTCTGGAAATTTGCAAAGTGAGGAAGAAGTAACTTCTTCTGAGGATTTATACCGGGTCACATGAAAGGGCGGAAGTTATTTCGCCCAAACCCCGAGAAAAAACCACGTCCGTCAGATCAACCATTCACCGTTGGATACAAAGGACAAGACGCCACCTAGAACAATTAATGCAGCGCCTTGGGAATATGGAAACAGCAGCGGCAATGATGAAGCGCTTATATCTATGCCTACACATGTGCCAGTTCAGACATGTGGCTGTTCTCAAACTCTTTACTCCGTGACAAGTCAAAATCACACTTTTTCTCTTCGGATGCGAGGAAAAAATTGAGATTTTGAGGGGCTATTGTGGGGACAAAAGCCCAGATCTACCAATTGGGCCTGGGGCCCTGTTTTTAAGATTATTTTGTGTCCGAAGAGTAGTAACGGGTTGGGATAGAGTTCACCTGAGGCCAACAAACCCAAAGATGGCGGAAGAGTATAATCCGAAGAGGTCACCCTTTGTCCGAAGAGGTTTTACTCCTCAGATACGAATAGTTCTGTTCAAATAAACATACAAAAGGTCCAAATACCCTTCCTGGCAATTTTGGTGACAAAGATAAGCTCTGGGCATTCCTATGGATGATAAGGATGAAGAAATATCTTAAGGAAAAACTGCTACCACCGTATTTAATGCCCTGCAGCAACTTTTCTGGCCGCATTTATGTGGAGAAGACTCCTGAACAGTGCAACCTCAACTACCACCACTCCCAAAAAGCCAGAGAAGATGCTTGATGTGACCTATACTTAAGTATGTAAGCAGATGGAGGACAAGTGGACGATTGGGATGATTAGGAAAGAGGCTATATAAAGAAGAAGAACTCCTGATAGAAAGGGGGATCGAAAAAAAGAGAAAAGAAGAAAGAACAACTTCACTGTAGCTCTAGAACTTGTAACTTATTTTCATTCAATAAAATTCATCTTCGGACATTAGATCTACCATTGTTTTTACGTGATTACATGTGAGATTATTCGCAAATACCATAACCAACTCCTGTTTAATTCATATCCGGCCCAGTTCTTTCACCCACGCTCTACAAATTCATTGTCTTGGGTTCATTGGACTCGTACTCCATATCTCGTGGGCTTGGGCTACAAAAATTGACCCTACAAAAACTTTTTCGACTTTTTTTGTGGAGGTGAGATATTTAGCCTAATTTTAGTCTAAACAAAAATTTAGACTGCCTTTTATCTGTCCAGTAAAACTAGTATTAAAATGCCCTATAAATAGTTCGGTATTGTTTTCTTTTAAAAGGCAAGCATGCGGTTCTCTTTTACGAAAGCCAATGAGTGGATTGTTGTGTTTTTTGGACTGCCCATCAGGGCATGGGCTTTCTTTGGATCTTACTCTTTAATTGACCCAATCGCAACTGTGTCTAAGAGTTTGTTTAGATACTGCTTATTTGTTGAAAACTAAAAACTTATTGAAGTAAATATTATAGCAAAATATTTTTTAAAAGGCAAAACACTGTTCACAAACACTGTTCATGCATTTTTGTGATTTGGCTGGTCCATGAACAGTGCCAAGAGACCAGCCAAAAAAAGGCAAGCACGGCTTCAACGCAGACACAGTGCTAGGCAAATGCACACTAAATATGAGGATTATAGTCATTCAATGTAAGGATTATCTAATTTTCAAACCTCGCCTACACAAACGAACAAAAATTAACTGATTTTTTTATTTGATATACAATGAACAATCATCATAAAGCAAACACCATTAATTTAAATTTTATTTTAGCATCATAATTCATACTAGGATGAACTTTCTATTCCCATGAAGAAAAGTTAAAGGTTGAAAGTAACCCTTTAACCTTTATAGCCCAGGCAAATGACCATTGAGATTACCAAGAAAGAGCTGGATCTCACCTTTTGAGACTTTAAATTATACTATTTAAGTATTCTATAATAGAATAATTGCACTAAAATAAATAGTGAGGAACGTTTCCCTCAAGGGTCCCTTATGTCAATATCGGTAGTGGTGGGTATGTTAACGTTTCAAATTAAACAAAAAAGATCTTCTTTATAATACAATTAGCTTTCATTTATAAATCCATACATGGGCTAGTAGTATGTTGGTTCAAGCATCCAAAATAGAACAAATCTCACAAATAATATGGCCGAATTCAATGAAAACGAAAATTTCGTCAGACAACGAAAAATAAGCACTCTATGATGTTGGATCCCTTATGATGATAAATCCCTAATATGGCCATAACTTGGCCTAGTTTTGTGTCAATCTTGAGAAATTGGATTGTATTTGACTTTGTGGGCCTGAGTTGACCAATCTTGTTGACAGGCCTCATGAACTCGATGGGTTATATCGATGGGTTTTTGGCTAAACTTCATGAACTTGAGTTTAGCCGATTTTGTGGACTGAATTTTGTCAATTTTGTGGCTAAAATAATGGATTTTGGGCTTTCTCGATTTTTTAAGATAAGTATGTAATATGTTCAAAACCTCAAATATGTGCAAAAAATGTTGTACCTAATAAGTATGAAGTTTAAAGAGATCTTTAATTTTACTTAGTAAATAACTTGAGATTGAACGACAATTGGAATTTGGAACTCCTTATCCCCGTTTTATTAGATATTTTGAGGTTGCCTTGGAGGTTTAATTAGAGGTCCATTTTCCACCAATTGCTCAATTTAGAGAATTTTCATTAATGCTATATTGAAGAAATGTATTTCATCAAAAAACCACGTGCCCATTACATGAAAATAATCTCTTATATAGCACTATTTCTTTATAATTTTATTAGCACTTCATATCATGCTTTAAGACAAAATTTTCTCTTTTACATTGAATGAGAACCATAAATAATCAATCCACACTTTTCTATACTTAAGTACTCTTACTTTTGATTCTTAAATCAAATTCAATCTCACAAACCATATGTAGAATCTAAGTTATGGCACCTAAGAAACTCTACCTAAGTTTTAGCCATCAAATAATTCTTGCACATAGTTCACATAATATTGCAAGAGTTCTGGTTGTAACCCGCGACTTCATATGCATAATTATATGGTGCACCGGGAAGATAATAATATGTTACACCAGCTGGATAAGTTGGCCAAACCATTGATTGTATTCCAGATTCACTAGGTTTGGTCTCTTGCTTTGCTTTTTCCCCCTCAGTACCGACTGGCGAGACACTCGTTAACTCAGCAAATCCAACTTTCTTCCTCAGCAAAGATGTCAAGATGACTGAATCAATGTTGTCCGCGACAACAACGGTCTGATTGCTGTCCTCACCTTGTAGAGAGACTGATTCCACACCTTAAGAACCCAAAAGAAAAACGATCTAATCATTAGTTTTAAATTCCTAATCAATTTTAACAATGGTCAGAATAAAAGATAAAAAAAAAAAAAAATGAGTACCTTGTAGACCAACGGCAATCTGCATGGCCTTTGACAGAGCATTCTTTTTGCCATTATTTAAGGTGATCTGGATCACTACCTTTTAGGAATGGCAACGGGCCGGGTTTTTGCATACCCGGACCCGACCCGCGGGCCAAGACCCGCAGCCCGGACCCGGCCTGTTTACTAGACGGATTTTTTTTCCAGGGCCTGGACCCGCTCCCGCCGGGCCCCGTTAAGCCCAGCCAGAAAGAAAGCTTTTGTGAATCAAGCTCCAAAGTCCAAACTCAACATCAAACCCACAACATCAAACCCACGGCCAAAAAAACAAATCCCAAAATTCCCTTCTTTTCAAATGTCCACAGCCATACCCAAATAAATTTTTTTTTAAAAAAATCCCATTTTTCAATCCTCAAACCCAGAAATAACCAATCCAGCGGAGGAGATTTCGAATAAAAAAAATAAATAAATATAAAGAACAAGATAAAAAAAACAAATGGAAAGAGAAGAGAGTCTTGGCCATATGTTCGAGATCAGAGAGAGAGAGCTGAAGGTCTTCAGCCTTGGGTTTTAGAGGCGTGGCTCAGAGTGAGGCCAAGGAGTGACTGTGAGGCCGAGGCGTGGCTCAGAGTGAGGTCGAGGAGTGACTGTGAGGCCGAGGCGTGGCTGCGTGCTCTTGTGCGTGGCTGTGTGCTCGTGCGTGGCTGAGTGCTGCGTGCTCGTGCCGTGCGTGGCTGCGTGAGTGACAAAGAGATTGAGTTTGAGGGCCTGCGTGAGTGACAGAGAGAGATTGAGGGCGTGAGTGACACAGAGAGAGAGATTGAGGGTTAGGGAGAGGCGGCTGGGTCTGGGTTAGTGAATTAGGGAGTTAGGGTTTACAACTCTATATATATATATATATATATATATATATATATATATATATATCAGGGGGCATTTTAGTAATTTTGGTAACCGGGTCATATCCGGGTCGGGTTTCGGGTCGGGTCCGGGTTTTTGTAATAAAACCCGGACCCGACCCGGACCTGCTTCGGGTTTTTTTTTTAAAACTCATACCCGACCCTATTCTTTATCGGGCCGGGTAAAATCCGACCCATTAGGGTCGGGCCGGACCGGGTATCCGCGGGTCGGATTTAAATTGCCATCCCTACTACCTTTTGCTGCAATAAAGTTTAGAACTGTCAATTAATGACATAGAAATGCTCGGAAGTACATAAGGAACAGAACTTGTAAATAATTGTTCGGCATGGTATTCATCGTTACCTTCATTTTCTTGGTGAGAGAGTTCAAATTCCTATCAGGGAGCTGCAGGGTGCTTTGTTTAGCTAGCTAAGTCTGGGTGTTGCTGCTTAATGTCAGAAAGAAACAAAAAGAAAGGGATATATTATCTTCGCCAGATAGTTCAAAATCTTATCTTGGAGCGAAGTGTGTTTAGGTAGCTAATTATTCTGGGTGTCGTAGATTAATATATATAGGCGTAACCGCGTAAGTTTAAGTTCACAGTTAACACTGCAAGTGTTTGTCCTGTCCAGAAGGTATGGTGTACTACTTTATGAAACTTGCACGCGATTTGCTTGACTTATAGTTGACGAGGTCAAAATCAAATATGAGGACTGTCGTCATTTGTGGACAGGGACAGCAGAACAATAGATGCAATTGACAATCGTATATTGCTTCTAAATAAATAAAAAAAGGCCTTCACTTGTAAAAAAAAAATTATATATATAATATATTTATCTATATATTTTAATTACAAAAAAAAATTAAGTATTTTATTGGTCGATAAAATATATTAAAAATATCATATTGTATCCTAAAATGCAGAATATTACCTAATAACAATACACACAATTTATAGAGTACACACATGTTCTCGGTTGGTAAAAGTTGGTTCTCTTGACTCTTTCCCAACTGTAGTATTCCGTTTCCTTTCTCGTAGGGGTGTGTCGGTTCGATTTCGGTCGGTTTTCTAAGCATTGGCCAACCGAAACCGAAATTTTCGGTTTGTGAAATTCTCAACCGAAACCGACCGAAATAATTGGAAATCCATCGGTTTCGGTTGGATTTCAGTTTCGGTCGATTTCGGTTGCATTTTTCGGTTTCCTTATCAAACCCAGAAAATATTAACAAACCCAAAAAAAATAAACAAACCCAGAAAATCCCTTTGCTTTCCCACGTTTTCTCACCACCCAAACACCAACAAACACCAAGCACCAACAAACACCAAGCACCAAGCAAAGTAGCAAACACAAAACCAAAAAAAAAAAAAAAAAAAGAAGAGAGAACGGCGAAGAAGCGTACCGGCGAAGCCAAACTCGCAACCTTCTACCTCGAAACCCAGAAATCATGAAGAACAAAACCCAAACGATGAAGAACAAAACCCAAACACCCAGAAACCTTGAAACCCAAACACGAAGAACAAAACCCAAACCACGAACCCAGAAACCTTGAAGCCCAAACAGAAAACCACAAAGAACAAAACCCAAACCACAAAGACAGAAAAATCAAACAAGAGAGGCGGCGGCAGCGAAGGACGCGGCGACGATTGAACCCAGGTGGTGAAGACTCCAGGCGGCGGCAACAACGGGGTTTGTTGATGTTTTCTCTCTAGATCTTTGGGTGGGTTTTTCATTTCTTGCTTCTTGATGTTGCCAACGGAAGTGAGAGAGAACAACACCCAATCGTCGGCTGAAGAAAGACAAGGGAAGCTGAAGAAAAGAAAAGAGAAGATGAAAAGAAAAGAGAAGGCGTCGGCTGAAGAAAAGAAAATGGAAGAATAATTAAGGGTATTTTCGTATTTATGCTAAAACTAGGGTTTTAAAAAATTAAATAGCAAAAAATACCCCCACGTCCCGCGCGAAGCCTCGAACCACTCCCAGCTAGCTAAGCCATAAAAAGTTTACCACTAAGGCCACTGATCCATTGTGCTTTTATATTACATAAATATATATATATATATATATATTCGGTTGGTTCGGTTCGGTTTCGGGTGAAAAAATCCAGCACCGAAACCGAAACCGAAAATTTCGGTTTTTAAAAAATGAAACCGAAACCGAACTGAACCGAAACCGAACCGAAAATTTGGCAACGGTTCGGTCGGTTTCAGTCGGTTTGTTCGGTTCGTCGGTTTTTTGCACACCCCTACTTTCTCGTTTGGGAAAGAAGATTAGTTTTCTTTGTCTGTCTTTTGTTGTTTCTGTTTTGTGTGGTCTTTTCAAGTTATTGATGGATGATATTACTAATCGATGGAGAAATCTTTCTCTATCGAATAAGGAGGTTAAAAAAATTGTTCTTTCAAAAGGCAAGCAGAAGGAGGATTTTATGTTGGTGGCCAAATTTTTTACTAAGAGATCGGTGAATATGGATGCAGTTGCTAAGACCTTCAGGCCGTTATGGAGAGCAAGGCAAAACTTCCACATTGGAGATGCTAGAAATAACCACCTGGTATTCACTTTTGAATTTGATGCAGATATGGAGAAGGCTCTTTTGGGGGAGCCATGGTCTTTTGATAGACACCTTGTTGTCTTTCAAAGATATGATGGTAAATCATCCATGAATGAATTAGATTTTGGATATTCTAAATTCTGGGTCCAAATTCATCATTTGCCTTTTAGTCACTTGACACCGGAGACTGCGATGGATATTGGTCAAACTCTTGGTACTGTTGTCTTGTCTGAGGATACTTCTGATATGATGGGAGGAAATTTTATGAGGGTGCGTGTGATTATAGATATTTCCCAACCTCTTTGTCGTGGACGACAGGTTTCTTTTGATGATGGTTCTGAGGGGTGGATATCTTTCAAATATGAGCGCCTACCAAATGTTTGTTATTGGTGTGGGCATCTTACTCATGATGAAAAAGATTGTATTATGTGGCTGCAAAGTAAAGGCTCTTTGAAGGTGGAGAATCAACAATTTGGACAATGGCTTCGTGCCTCACAGATTCCATCTTTGAAGAAAATGGTGATTGATGTCAAGGGATATGGGGAGGATTGGGTGGTGCGACCTGATGCTGTTCAAACTAATAGGCAATCAGTGCTTGTAGTACAAGATCAGCCAAGTGCTTCGGTGGTGACAGCAATTGTATCTGAGGAAGGCAATCAGAACAAACACTTTCCAGAGGAGTTGCCGATGGAAGTTACAGGTGGTGGTGGCCAGAAGTCAGTTAAATTTGATGTCAAGGGATATGGTGAGGATTGGGTGGTGCGACCCGGTGCTGTTCAAACTAGTAGGCAATCAGTGTGTGTAGTGCAAGATCAGCCAAGTGCTTCGGTGGTGACAGCAATTGTATCTGAAGAAGGCAATCAAAACAAACACTTTCCAGAGGAGTTGCCGATGACAGTTACAGGTGGTGGAGGCCAGAAGTTAGTTAATTTTGAACAGAGTAAGAATTCTAATTTGGCTAAACGAACCCCGGATTTTGAGGAGCAACTTAAGCAGATAGATAAGGCTCTTTCCGTGGATTGTGTGTCTCCAATTTTGAGTGCAGAAAATCCGGATGTGGTTGGAGTGAAATCCCACGTGGGTAAGAATAAATTCACACCGGATCAGGTTAGTAACTTATCTGAGAATGTGTGTGGGCCAGATTTGCATAGTTTTGGAGTGGGCTTTTCTGGGACTAAGTCTAAGATACGTTCTTAGACAAGAAAAGGTATTAGGCCAAATAAGTCTAATTTCAAGCACTCGATGGTTGAGTCTGGTACAAAAAGAAAGTCCCCAAAAAGAGGTTTTGCTGAAAGCATGGACAAGAAGATTAAGTTGGAGGAAGAAACTAGGAAGCTTGGTTTACTCATGGCAACAAAACTTGGATCGGCGGAGGTTGCTCAGCAACCCCGCCGGGAGCAATAAATCTTTTAAGTTGGAACTGTCGGGGGCTTGGGAACCCCCGCACAGTTAATGCTTTAAAGGAGCTTATTAGGATAGAGAAGCCCAAAATAGTATTCCTTATGGAGACTAAATTAGATAGGGAGTGGATGATAAATATTCGTGATCAGTGTGGTTTTAAACATGGTTTTATTATGCCTAGTATAAATAGGAGTGGGGGTTTGGCGTTGTTCTGGAAAGATGATATTAAGGTTAATTTGTTGAAGTATTCTTTATCTAATATTGATGTTGAAGTGTTTGGTGGTGAGGACATTGGCTGGTGGCACCTTATTGGTTTTTATGGGAATCCTGTAACAGCAAAGAGGATTGAATCGTGGAGCCTTCTTAAACACCTAAGTGGTCTCTCACAACTACCTTGGTTAGTGATTGGTGATTTTAATGAAATAACAAATTTATCAGAGAAGGAAGGTGGTGCAGGCAGACCTGTTCAGCAGATGCAGAGATTTGTTGATACTGTAAATTGGTGTGGTTTAAGAGATTTGGGCTTTATTGGATCAAAATTCACTTGGCTCTATCAGCAGAAAGATGGTTTTCAAATTCGTGAAAGGCTTGACAGAGGCTTGGCTACTGTAGATTGGCTTGATAAATTTCCATTAGCGAAGCTTTACCATAGAACATCCTTTGCCTCAGATCATTGCCCTATCTCCCTACAGTTGGAGGAGAAGAAGAAATTCAAGCGTTTTGGGAATAATTTTCGGTTTGAAGCAATGTGGTTAAAAGACTCTAGCTGTGAGGACATTGTCAATTCGGCATGGGAAGATGGAGTAATCTCGGAATCTGTTTTTCCTATTACGCAATGTTTGGATAATTGCCGTATGAAGTTAAATGCTTGGAACAAAAATGTGTTTGGTCATGTGGGGAACAATTTGAATAGACTTCAAAAACGTTTAGAGTGGTTGGAATTACAAAGTGCTACACCTGAGGTTATTGCTTCTATGAGGGAGACTAGAGTGGAATTAAATTGCTGGAGAGACAAAGCAGAATCAATGTGGCATCAGAGGTCTAGACTAAGTTGGCTTCAATCAGGAGATAAGAACACAAGTAATTTTCACTCAAAGGCTTCATCACGGTTTCAAACAAATTTCATTGAGGGCCTTATGGATTCGAATGACAACTGGGTAGAAGATCAAAAGGATGTGGAGAATGTGGTTCTCAGATACTATTCAGATTTGTTCTCATCATCCTATCCAACAGAATTTGAAGAAATCTTATCTGCTGTTCAGCCTAAAGTGTCTCCATCCATGAATCAGAAGCTTACATGTGACTTTCAAGAGAGTGAGGTATGTAAAGCTTTAAAACAAATGTATCCTCTAAAATCTCCTGGCCCAGATGGGATGCCCCCTTTATTCTTCCAGCATTTTTGGCCTACTGTTGGGCAAGTTGTTACTAAAATAGTTTTGGATTTTTTAAATTTTGGTATTTTTCCTCCAAAATTTAATGATACCCAAATTGTGTTAGTACCAAAAATAAAAAACCCTTTGCGTATTACTGATTATCGACCCATAAGTCTATGCAATGTAGTCTATAAGCTAGCTTCTAAAGTTTTGGCTAATAGACTTAAAAAAATCTTGTCATCTGTCATTAGTGATTGTCAAAGTGCTTTTGTTCAAGGAAGATTAATTACTGACAATGTGTTGGTGGCTTTTGAGACAATGCATCATATTAGTCAAAAAAAGAGTGGGCAACTTGGTGAGATGGCGCTCAAATTAGATATGAGTAAGGCTTATGATAGGGTGGAATGGGTTTTTTTGGATAAAATGATGGAATGTTTGGGTTTTAACTCAAGATGGCGTGGTCTCATGATGTAATGTATTTCTACAGTTACTTATTCTATTCGTATCAATGGAGTTTCATGTGGGTGTATTGTTCCAACTAGAGGTTTGCGTCAAGGAGATCTTTTATCTCCATACTTGTTTTTAATTTGTGCTGAGGGTTTATCTGCTCTAATCAAACAGTCTGTGCAGCATGGAAATATGGAGGGAGTTGCTGTGTGTCGAGGTGGTCCTTGTATTTCACATCTTTTTTTTGCTGATGATAGTCTTATTTTTTGTAAAGCCAGTTTAGAAGAATGTGACTCATTGCAGCGAATTCTCAAAGTGTATGAAGAAGCTTCAGGTCAGCAATTGAATAGGGCTAAAACTTCTCTCTTTTTTAGTCAAAACACAAGGGATGAAGTTAAAGAGGAGATTAAAACAAGATTTGGTGCCCAAATCATTCGTCAACATGAGAAGTATCTTGGTCTCCCTTCATTGGTTGGTAGAAACAAAAGAAATTCCTTTGATGAAATAAAAGGAAAATTGGCAAAGAAATTGGCAGGTTGGAAAGAAAAGCTGCTTTCTAAAGCAAGCAAGGAGGTATTGATTAAGGCTGTGGCCCAGGCCATTCCTACTTATTCCATGAGTTGTTTTAAAATTCCTGATTCCCTTTGTGATGAATTGACTAGTATGGTAAGGAATTGTTGGTGGGGGAAAAAACAGGATGAAAGAAAAATGGCCTGGTTAAGTTGGGATAAAATGTGTGTTCCTAAAGCATGTGGAGGTATGGGTTTTAAACAATTGAAACAATTTAATTTGGCACTCTTAGCAAAGCAGGGTTGGCAGCTTCAAGTTTGTCATAACTCACTGGCCTATCAAGTCTTTAAGGCAAAATATTTTCCTTCCTTTTGAAGCTGAAGAGATTGCAAGTATTCCTTTGAGTATTAGATTGCCGGATGATAAACAAGTGTGGACAGCAACTTCAAATGGACTGTTTTCAGTTCGAAGCGCCTATAAATTGGCTTTAGAATTAGAGAAAGACGAGGAAGCTGGTTCTAGCTCTGATGGAAGTCACTTGCGTCAATTCTGGAAAAGATTATGGTCATGCCAAATCCCTCACAAGATTAGACATTTTGCATGGAGAGCAGCTCGAGACATCTTGCCAACTAAGGCTAATTTGGTAGCAAGGAAAATTCTGGTAGACAGCAATTGTGAAGAATGTGGGTTATGTGCAGAATCGTTTTATCATCTGTTTTGGGGGTGTTCAAAAGCTAGAGACATTTGGACTCATTCACCTTTTCTCAGTTCTTTATCAACGGTTCCTTTTAGGAGCTTTTTTTATTTTTTATGGTATATCATCATGGAAGCAGATTGGAGTATGGAAGATATTGGTCTAGTTATGACTATTGCATGGGCTCTATGGTCTAATAGAAATGAAGTGTTTCATGGGAAGCCGAGGAAGGCAGGTCTGAAGTTGGTTGACTGGTGTAAGAACTACTTAGATGAATATTGGTCAGCAAACAGAATATCAGTGAATCCACCAGCTCATTTGGAAGTAGCTTGGTCTCCTTCTATTTTTCCTTCTTATAAAGTTAATGTTGATGCTGCAAGGTTTATGGTTCAAAAGGCTGTAGGTGCTGGTGTTATTATTCGAGACCATGAAGGAAAATTCATTGCAGGTTTAAGCAAGAAATTCCATGCTCCATTGGGGATTGTTGAAGCTGAAGCAAAGGCATTTGAAGCTGGTATAATCTTTGCTAAGGAGGTGGGAATCAGAGACTTGGTTTTAGAAGGGGACTCATTGATTGTTGTTCAGGCTCTAAAGCAAGTTTCGAATGCTCCATCAACTGTTTCTAGTCTGATATATGGGATGCTAGCTGAATGTAGTGAGTTTAGGAAAGTGTCTTTCTCTCATGTTAAAAGGCAAGGCAATAAGCCTGCTCATTTATTAGCAAAACAAGCTCTTGGCTTGGATGATTTCTCTGCTTGGATTGAAGAGTGTCCTTATTTTTTAGAACAAGCTCTTGTCCATGATGTATCTGTTTCTTTATCTTCATAAATAAAGTTTTAGTCTTTCTATCCAAAAAAAAAAAAAAAACAATACACACAATTTGATAGAACAAGACTGCACAATGCTATGTGAATTGTGTAGTCTTATCCTCCAGCTCCAACACATCACAAGGCCTAAGCTAAGCTAGCCCACACGGCCCCACAATATTAATAAATTATCACTTTTTTTTAATGCAAAATCTTACTTTATCAATTATTATAAATTATCACACCAATTAATAATTTGATGTATATTATATCAACTCATTTGTATTATAGAAATACTAATTTATTGAACCATATAATAAATTAATTTTTATTTGTGCAGGTTTACATGTTAAAGTTTAAAAAAGAATTCACTTAAAATTTTCGCCTAAGGCCCCCAAAATTGTTGAGCCAACCTTATTTGTGGACTTTGAAGTTTGATCAAGATCAAACAAAATTTTGAAATGAATCTACCAGTAACAATGTTTACAATGTTTTCAAATATAAATTTAAGTAGAAAAGTGTTATGTTTACAAAGTTTTCATAACAAATTTTATAAAATAAATTATTACTGGTTCTAATTTGAACACACCACTGAAATTACTTTTTTTATCTACCAGTAACAATAAGCTACAAAAAAAATTGTTGTAAAAATATTGATAGATACAACATTTCTCTTTTAAGTATTATTCTTAGTCTAACACAAATGTTACAACTTAAGATTTATGACAAATGACTGTAGTAAGGCAAAAGTTTTTTTTTTTTTTTTTGGGGGGGACGTAATAGCGATTAGCACTAAAAAGTGAAAGCATTGGACGATGTAGAATATGAAAACTAGTAAAAACTTCTCTATTATCAAATTTATCTTTGGATTGGAACGAAGTGCATCACGACATGACCCAATTATTGGACTACATACTCATTTGATTGATATCCTTTTTAAAACCATACTTTTTAATTTCTTTTTAAAAAAAAAAAAAAAACACACACACACACACACAAGGGGTTCTAACACAAAAATTCACCACAACTCCACTCAAAAACAACTTCTTCTTCTTTTTCTAAATGAAGGTTTTTTAAGTAGTTTATTTCAAAAAATAGAAAAAAAAAAATTAATTGTACCAAATGAGTACCATAGAAAAAAATATTATTTTATTTTACATTGCTAATAATAGGAAAATTTCATAAACTAAAAAACAAATATTCTTCTCAAAAAAAAAAAAATATATATATATATATATATATACATAATACAAGGCTTGAAATAAAAGCACATGATAAATTAGAGCTATTCGGACATCCAAAAAACCTGGGGTTACTTGCCCATTTTGCAAGAGCTTGGGTTGCTAACCTTCAAGATCATAAACTCTTCTTAAAGCCACAGCCCTTGCTTTATGAAAGAGTGACTTTGCTTTTACCAACCCTCCTTGAGCATTTCAATTCTAGAGTCACTATTAATGCTAGTGTTACATAGTTGCTCCCAATTTATGCATCACAATATAGTTTTAAAGAAATGTTATATTCACAACTTTTTCACAACAAATCTTTAGTGGCTTGTTATTATTAACTATTATGGGTCGACAAAAAAGTAATTTAAGTTTTAGATTCAAATTAAAACCAATAACAACTTACCACCTATAATTTGTTGTGAAAATATTGTAAAAATATTAGGGATATAGCACTTTCCTTTAGTTTTATCCTCCATAACAAGACTAAGACAATTACCATTTAAGTCAAATAATTTTAACAATTACAATCAAAATGAGAAGATAGACCTAAATGAAAATATATACCATGATAACTTATGTTAATCACATATGATGAAAATATTTAAATCAAGTTAGTTTATATAATCAAAATATTTTTTTTTCTCATTTAGTCAATTTGTAAATTATAAACTACCAGTTAAATGATATTGATCACAAGTAATATTCTCTAAACATTTTAGAACAATATCGTGCTATTATCATAAGTGGGTAAGAACAAATTTTCTAGCTCATGAAGATGCTAAGGTGTAAAAGAACTTAAATCTTTGTAAAGCATTTTTTTTTTTCATTTTTTAATATTTAGTACCACAAAAAAGTAAGTCAATAGAAAATTTGTTCTATAATCAATAAACAATAATGAAATACACTCTCAAGAGTAGATTTTTTTTTTTTTTTTTTGGTCTTTTAAGAGTTGAAAACCTTTCCAAGAACATTATCTACTCAATTGATCACCACAAAGAACTCTTCCAATGGTAAGTTATCTCCCTTCAACTCCTCTCTCTCACTACGGACCAATTGATAATCTATCTATACGACTATTTAAAGGGCTTCCCCTATTTGAGATCCTCAATTTTAGTACCCAAAATACCTTCAATCTAATCTTTTACAAGTTTTTCAACTAACAGGATAAATATGTTTAAAAAATAAAAAAAATAAAAAAAAAAACTAACTACCAGTTGAATTCCACTTTCCATGTGTTTACTCCTAAAAAAGTGCTTTTAATATGCCAATAACATTTTCCACTTTTTCAATTGCCAAATTCATTTTTTTTTTCCCTTTTACAACCGATTATATTTAAATTTCACTTCTCATGTTTTACTCCTAAAAAATGCTTTAATTTATTCGGGTTCCCCCCCCCCCCCCCCCCCTTTTATAACCGATTACATTTGAATATTAAAAAACTACAATTTAGGATTAAAAGAAAATTTATAACTGCCATAAATAAAATTTAAAAAAACAACACTAAAAAATAAAGAAACTTGGATCTTGGAGCCTTTCCTTTAAGAAAAATAAATAATAATAAAAAACCTAAGCCTTTTACCGCAACAAAATAAATAAAAACTATTAAAATATTGCACTTTGTTTTGTTATGAATTTGTACTAAGTGACTACATTTTAGCACTATCATAAACACATAACACAGCCATGCCCATTTTTCTCCCAAAAAAAAAACCCACATCCATTTTTACTTCCATCAAAAATGTTACATAGAGTTTCTTTGTTTTAAAGGTAATTGTTAATTAATCCTGTATTTAAGCTCTTTTTAACTATTGATATGAATGTGAAGTAAGTGGCTAAAATTTTGGATTGAATATAAGTAGATAATTCCCATCAATAAATCAAAATTTTCTCTTAAAAAAATATAATAAACAATTAAGGAAAGATGTGTAAATAAAAGTTTGGATAAATGAAACATTTAAAAATGAAGTATTCTTTTTCTATACTTCACTTAAAAAAAAATAAAAATAAAAGTTTCGATATGCGCACAAATATGAGATTGAATTCAGTACTAATAATATAAAAAAAACATATATGGATTTTTAACTCAATATTGATGTAAAATTATTTCACCTGCAAATGCATAATACTCATCACATCCCTAAGAATTTTTTTTTTTTTTTTTTTGTGATTGAAAAATGTAATAATTTTAAATTATAATGATTTTGCAAATTACTAACCTTACCCAGCAAAATAAAAAAGCCTCTACTCAAAGGCTATCGTGTGTGTGTCTATATATATATATATATATTTGGTATAGCATAAAAGTCTGGCGTGCGGAAAATGAGTCAACCGAAAATGTAAACCACGACCACTATCGACATGAGGGACCCCTTGAAGGAAAAGTTTCTTTTTATTTATTTTAGTGCAATCTTTCCATGATAGAATGCTTTCAACTTTCAACTTTTCATCATGGGAATAGAAGGTTGATCACTAGGATAAATTATGATGCTTAAATAGAATTTCAATTTGTGATATTCGTGCTATGATGACTACTTATTGTCATCAAATATTAACATGAGTTAATTTTTTTTTTTTTTTGTAAATAGAGTTCAAAAATTAGATAATCATTATATAAAACGACAATAATTCTCATATTTAGACACAGTGGGGACAACGTCAACTAAAGAGGAAGAACCAAAGAAAGCCCATGTCCCTATAGGTAGTCCAAAAAACACCACAAACTATTCATTGGCTTTTCAATTTTCATAAAAGAGAACTTCAAACACCAGAAATCTTTTTTTTTTCAATGCTTTATTTTTATGGTATGACAATGCTTGTAAATCTTGTTGAGGGGTATATTATCATCATTTGTTCCTTCATCTTCAACGTTTGAAGTTTGGTCCATCCCTATTTGTTCAATTTTGAGATTTCATCACTTTTTCATTTTGTTGCATCACTTGTATTAATCACTAATAAATTGACATTAGAAGATTCCTGACTGGATCTTACAAAGTTTTGACTTGTGGATTTATTGTCACTAAGATTTTGCATAGGTATCTGCATTCATATTAAATTTCAGTGATGTGACAATTTTTTGTAAATGATTTTTTTTTTTTGTTACTTTATAAGGAATAGTGTAACAAAAGAGTTAATATAGCATATTGGATTTTTTTTTTTTTTTTTTTTTCCTTCCATACCTTTTTGTCATTTCAAGGTGCATAAAAAATCTTAACAACTGTGTAATTTTCAAAACCACCCTTTAGATTGAATTCATTCAAATGATGTAGGAAAATGTATTTTCTTCCTAATTAAACTTTCTTCAAATCATGTGGGATTCATTTTCATATGAGGAATATATTTTATATATATTATGATCAAAAGTTTTACAATAATTTAAATAAGTTGTATCTTAGTTTGTGTTTCAGAAAGATTTCTTGCAAATTTATTTATGATTTTCTTAGCATCTCAATCAAATATCACAAAAGTTATTTTGTTAGTTGCATCAAAAACTTCAACTTGAATCATGTATCTAAAGTAGTTTGCAATTGTATATATAGTACTTATAGTAAGATGAATATGTTATAAAAATATGGAGAGTGTGTAGTTAATGTGAGTGCCTTTAACCTTGGAATAGGGAGATTTTTTTTTTTTTTTTTTTTTTATGTATTTCACATTTTGCACACCAAAATTATCCTAATTGTGGTTTGACCTTCTTTCCATAAAGTACGCATTAAATGTAATACCAACCCGCCATTGTATCAACATTGCCTGTTGCAATACCATAGCATTTCACATCCTGCAATGAACTTTAAAGTTAATATGAATTTTTTAAAATGTAAATATATAGTATGATGTATTATTATTTTTCCAAGTAAATGATGAGTATAATTTGAAATGATTAATAAACTTGTTTCGTAGGATCCCATTCAATGCATTTGATCTCTTCTATTGTCTTCATATTCTTTAAAGATAAATCCTCCTATTAAAATTGTTTTGCACGTATTTTTTATCTTTCTTGTGTGGAATCATGTTTCTGACCATTCCTATCGTTGAATTTTTTTTTAAAGAAAATATTATGTAAATGGCATTTTGTGAGATAGTATATGCTATTTATCAAAAAAATTCCTAACCCATTTTCCAAGTTGTGACTAAATACAAGAAAATAAATATGTTCTCTAGAAAATGTTTATCGAAAAATGTTTTCCATTAAAAAATACGTACAATCTTTCCATTAGGAGAAAAAGTTGTACTACTAAAAAGCCTACGAATAGATAATTAGCAAGTAGCCATTGCCCATTAATAAGTACGCAAATTTTTGTAGCTAGAAAAAGTTAACAAAGAAAGTAATCTTTGTTTAGAGAGTGAAAGTTTTTCTTCAGTGAGAAAGAGATTGCCAAAAAAATCAAAATTGGTTACCTTAGTGGAACCTATAGTTTTATCAACATTATCTCATTTTTCTCTATTCCATTACTATCTAGAATAAACAGATATAAGCAAATGCTTCAAATAGAAATGGCTTTATAAGTTTATAAATTTAATTGAAAAAAAATAAAAGTTTTAGAATTTAATTTAAAAGAGGATACAAATCCTATGAGAACTTTTTATATGTCGATTCCCTCCATTATTTTTATACTTACAGAGAGGGGCACGGGGGGTGAATTTTACTTCTACTTTTTTTTTTCTAGGTCTTGAAAGTGATTCGTGGGAGTAATTTAGAAGTAGAGTTATCAAACACATACGTCTTATGGACTAAAACTACTATCTTATGCAATCAAGATTCGCGAAGTAGCTTATAAAATGGAGCCAAATGGGGAAGTGTATGAAACTTTTTCAACTTTTTTGTGGAGGTGGGATATTTATCCTAATTTTAGTCTTGGCAAAAATTTAGACTACCTTTTATCTGTCCAGTAAAACTAGAATTAAAATGCCCTACAAACAGTTGGGCCGTATTGTTTTCTTTTAGAAGGCAAGAACGCGGTTCTATTTTATGAAAAGCTAATGAATGGATTGTAGTGTTTTTTGGACTACCTATAGGAGCATGGGCTTTCTTCAGTTCGTCTTCTTTAGTTGACCCAGTCATGACTGTGTCTAAATATGAGAATTATAGTCATTTTATATAAGGATTATCTAATTTTAAAACCCACCTACAACAACAACAAAAGTAAAATAAAATAAAATAAAATAACTGATTTTTTTATTTGATATACAATGAGCAATCATCATAAAGCAAACACCATAAATTAAATTCTATTTTAGCATCATAATTCACACTAGGAAGATCATTCTATTCCCATGAAGAAAAGTTAAAGGTTGAAAGTAACCCTTTAACCTTTATAGCAGAGGCAAATGACAATTGAGATTACCTAGAAAGAGCTGGATCTCACCTTTTGAGCCTTTAAATTATACTTGTAAAGTATTCTATCATAGAAAAATTGCAATAAAATAAATAGTGAGGAACGTTTCCCTCAAGGGTCCCCCTATGTCAATATCGGTAGTGGTGGGTATGTCATGTTTCAAATTAAACATAAAAAGATTTTCTTTAAAATACAATTAGCTTTCATTTATAAATCCATATATGGGCTAGTAGTATGTTGGTTCAAGCATCCAAAATTGAACAAATCTCACAAATAATATAACAGGATTCAATGAAAAATAAGCACTCTATGGTGTTGGGTCCCTTATGATGATGAATCCTTAATATGTCCATAACTTGGCCTAATTTTGTGTCAATCTTGAGAAATTAGATTGTATTTGACTTTGTGGGCCTGAGTTGACCAATCTTGTTGACTGGCCTCATGAACTCGATGGGTTATATCAATCGGTTTTTGGCTAAACTTCATGAGCCTGATTTTAGCTGATTTTGTGGACTTAATTTTGTCAATTTTGTGGCTAAAATAATGGATTTTGGGCTTCGAGGTTGACTTGGAGGTTTAATTAGAGGTCCATTTTCTACCAATTGCTCAATTTAGAGAATTTTCTTTAATGCTATATTGAAGAAATGTATTTCAACAAAAAACCACATGCCCATTACATGAAAATAATCTCTTCTCTTATACAGCACTCTTTCTTTATAATTTTATTATCAATTCATATTATGCTTTAAGACAAAACTTTCTCTTTTCCATTGAATGAAAACCATAAATAATCAATCCACACTTTTTTGTACTTAAGTGCTCTTACTTTTGATTCTTAAATCAAAATTCAATCTCAGGGACCGTACGTAGAATCTAAGTTATGGCACCTAAGAAACTCTACCTAAGTTTTAGCCATCAAATAATTCTTGCACATAGGTCACATAATATTGCAAGAGTTTTGGTTGTAACCCGCGACTTCATATGCATAATATGGTGCACCGGGTTGATAATAATATGATACACCGGGTTGATAAGTTGGCCAAACCATTGATTGTATTCCAGATTCACTAAGTTTGGTCTCTTGCTTTGCTTTTTCCCCCTCAGTACTGACTGGCGAGACACTTGTTAACTCAGCAAATCCAACTTTCTTCCTCAGCAAAGATGTCAAGACGACTGAATCAATGTTGTCCCCGACAACTACAATCTGACTGCTGTCCTCACCTTGTAGAGAGACTGATTCCACACCTTAAGAACCCAAAAGAAAATCAATCTAATCATTAGTTTTAAATTCCTAGTCAATTTTAACAATGATCAGATAAATGACATAAAAATGAGTACCTTGTAGACCAACTGCAATCTGCATGGCTTTGGACCGAGCATTCTTTTTGCCATTATTTAAGGTGACCCTGATCACTACCTTTTGCTGCAATAAAGTTTAGATCTGTCAATTAATGACATAAAAATGCTTGGAAGTACATAAGCAACAGAACTTGTAAATAATTGTTCAGGATGGTATTCATTATTACCTTCATTTTCTTGGTGAGAGAGTTCAAATTCTTATCAGGGAGCTGCAGGGTGCTTTGTTTCGCTAGCTAAGCCTGGGAGTTGTTGCTTAATGTCAGAAAGAAACAAAAAGAAAGGGATATATTATCTTCGCCAGAGAGTTCAAAATCTTAGCTGGGAGCGAAGTGTGTTTAGGTAGCTAATTATTCTGGGTGTCGTAGCTTAATATATATAGGCGTAACCGCGTAAGATTAAGTTCACAGTTACGCTAATTGTTTGTCCTGTCCAGAAAGTATGATCTACTACTTAATGAAACTTGCACGCGGTTTGCTTGACTTATAGTTGACGAGGTCAAATTCAAATATAAGGACTGTCATCATCTGTCGACTCTGAAGTTTGATCAAGATCAAACAAAATTTTGAAATGAATCCAGTTTAACCATGGAATGAATCCAGTATAAATTAAATAACATTTATAAGAGGAGCTGTAATTTACATTTTCTACAGCTTTTTTTTTTTTTTTTATCCTTTTAGTTTTTTACCAAAAAAGAAAGTAACTCATGTCATATTGAATAGTAACATTACAATTTTTTCGAGCTTTTTATTTTATTTTTTCAAGTTAGATTGTGATAGAGTTCTACTATGATAAATTGTCACATCACATGATAATCCATTTTCTTTTTCTTTTTCTTTTTCTTTTTCTTTTTCATTTTCATTTGTTTGTCTTTTTAGACAAATAATAACATACTTTTAGAAGTTACAATAATTTTATCATATTTATCAGTTACTGAAATTGCACTGAACTCCAACACCGTAATAAAAATTTGAGAAACCGGTGAATGACTCCTATAAATTTAAATAGTAAAATGTTACGTTTATAACGTTTTCATAACAAATTATAAGTTAGGCGTAAATGCACTTTTAGTCCCTACTTTTTGACGTTTTTTCATTTTAGTCCCTACATTTTATTTTTATCACTTTTTGTCCCTAAACCAATTAACGCCCTTCATTTTAGTCCTTGAACCCCCATTCTGTCACCAATTAACGAGGAAACTTACGGGATCAATAAAATAATAATAAAAAATTTACTGTAGCATGCCACATCAGATTATAATTTAAAATATTTATTTTTCAATTTTAACAAAAGAAAAAATATGAGTTGCCTAGATCTATGTTCATCTTCAACAAGAACGCCAAAGAACATCAAGAACATGAATCAAGATTTTAAACATAAGAACACATGCCCAGATTTTCTTACATTTTCTTGCCCTTTCTTGTCAACCAAACACAAACACAAATCAATCTCCAGCAAGAACACAAACACAAACCTAGCAGCAAATCTTCTCAGATTTTCTCAAACTACAAAACCCAGATATACAAAATCTCAACTCAAACCCAGATTTTCTCATTTTTCAATCAACAAAGAAACCTCCAGCAAATAAAATTCATAAACCCAGAAACCAAATTCATAAACCCAGAAAATTCAGCATAAAAATACCATTAAAAAAAAATCATAAATTCCAAAGCCCCCAAATCTCTCACAGACAAAAACACAAACACCTAAACTACAAATATATATATATATATATATATATATATATATTCTCACAATGGAAAAACTCACAACAAGCTCAACGTGTCAACGGGTCGACTCATCACGACCGGCAATATCCACCGCCACCGATCTGCTTACCTGGTCGAAAGTCCCTCCGTCGTGGATTTCATAGTCCTTAAGGGTGATATGGTCCTTGTAGATGTTGTACCACTTCTGGATCCGGATCTTGTCCGCCCAGGTACTCGTCTGTGCCGCCACGAGTTTCTTCATGTCTCCAATGGTGTCGTCCTCATTGCACTTCACTCTCACCTTCTTCCCTAGCCGATCGTTCAGCACCACCTCAATCAACTTCACTAGACTCAACCTCAACCTCCGATACCCAACACTCATAAGCTTCAATCTCACCTAAGTTTTTTGCGTTTAGTGGGTTTTGATCTTTGTGGGTTACTAGGTTTCAATTTGTGGGTGTAGATATTTGGATGTATGATTGCGGGTGTTGATCTGCTTTTTTTGGATTTGAGGGTGTCGATCTGTGGTTGTGGGTGTCACTCTGTGACTTACTGACTGTGGACGTCGATCTACTGATGCACCGCATCGAACCAAGTCTAAGAACCGCACCGCTAGAGGCTAGAAAACTGACCTCCAACGGTGATAAGCAGAGCTGACGAAGGGAGAACCGACTCACGATGAGAAAAAAATCAGACCCTGTCCCTGCGAACCAAATCTCTCTTCTCTTTTCTTAATCTTTAAATCACAATTCATTTGAATTTTGATTTTTAATTCTGTTTTTATTTTTTTTATTTAGTTAAAATTAATAAATTAATTTTTTAAATTTATAATGCTGATGTGTCAGTGCTACAGTGAATTTTTATTATTATTTTATTGATCCTGTCAGTTTTCCCGTTAATTGGTGACGGAATGAGGTTCAAGGACTAAAATGAAAGGCGTTAATTGGTTTAGGGACTAAAAGTGGTAAAAATAAAATATAGGAACTAAAATGGAAAAATGTCAAAATATAAAGACTAAAACTGCATTTACGCTTATAAGTTATTACTGATTCTAATTTGAACACACCACTAAAATTACTTTTTTTATCTACTAGTAACAATAAGCTACAAAAGATTTATTGTGAAAATATTGATGGACACAACATTTCTCTTTTAAGTATCATTTTTAGGATGTGTTTGGATATCGCTTATTTTGTTGAAAACTAAAAACTGAAAACACCGTAGCAAAATAATTTTTAAATGTGTGAATAGTGCCGAGCGACCCATTTTTAATGAAAGTTTTGTTAAAAAAAGAAGTTTGTGAGTCCATTGAACAATGCACGGGACCTACTAAAAAAGTCATCACAACTACAAAAACGTGCTTCTAAAAATAAAATAATAAATAATAAATAAAAAAAGAAAATGCAAGCGCAGACGCTGACCTTTTCATCAGTGCTACTAACCCAACTAGTACATCCATCATAATTAATCTGCCAACCTTATGAAAAATTAAGTCAAATGTTACAACTTAAGATTTATGACAAATGACCGTAGTAAAGCAAAAGCTTTTTTCTTTTTTTCCTTTTTTTTCTTTTTTTATTTTATTTTTTTGAGTGGACGTAATAGCGATTAGCACAAAAAAGCGAAAGCATTGGATGATGTAGAATAGGAAAACTAGTAGAAACTTCTCTATTATCAAATTAATCTTTGGATTGGCACAACGTGCATCACAACATGACCCAATTATTGGACATGTCCCTACTTACTCGTTTGATTGATATCCTTTTTGAAACCATACTTTTTAGGGCCCGTTTGGTAGAATAGTTTAAGTAATGTTGTTTATAATTTTTTGAAATACATGTAGGTGAAAAAGTGTGTAGAAATACGTGTAATGTTATTTAAAAACTGAAAACATGTATTTAATTTCTAAAACAACTTCTTCTTTTTTTTTTTCTTTTTTAGAAACTCTTCTTCTTTTTTTCTAAATGATGGTTTTTTAAATAGTTTATTTCAAAAAACAGAATAAATAAATAAATAAATAAGTTGTACCAAATGAGTACCATAGAAAAAAAATATATTATTTTATTTTTACGTTGCTAATAATAGGAAAATTTCATAAAATAAAAAACAAATATTCTTCTCAAAAAAAAAAAAAAACATAATACAAGGCTTGAAATAAAAGCACATGATAAATTAGAGCTATTCGGACATCCAAAAAACCTAGGGTTACTTGCCCATTTTGCAAGAGCTTGGGTTGCTAGCCTGCAAGATCATAAACTCTTCTTAAAGCCAAAGCCCTTGCTTTATGAAAGAGGGACTATGCTTTTACCAACCCTTCTTGAGCATTTCAATTCTAGAGTCGCTATTAATGCTTGTGTTACATATATAGTTGCTCCCAATTTCTGCATCACAATATAGTTTTAGAGAAATATTATGTTCACCACTTTTTCATAACAAATCTTTAGTGGCATGTTATTATTAACTATTATAGGTGGACAAAAAAGTAATTTAAGTTTTAGATTCAAATTAAAACCAATAACAACTTATCACCTATGATTTGTTGTGAAAATATTGTGGATGTAGCACTTTCCTTTAGTTTCATCCTCCAAAACAAGACTAAGACAATTACCATTTAAGTCAAATAATTTTAAAAATTGCAATTGAAATGAGAAGATAGACCTAAATGAAAATATATACCATGATAACTTATGTTAATCACATATGATGAAAATATTTAAATCAAGTTAGTTTATATAATCAAAAAAAAAATTCTCATTTAGTCAATTTGTGAATTATAAACTACTAGTTAAATGATATTGATCACAAGTAATATTCTCTAAACATTTTAGATCAATCTAAAAAGAGTTTAAATTAGGATTTTTTTTTTTTTTTTTTTTGTTCAATAATAGTTTAGATCACAAGTAACTACCATTTAAATGATTTTTTGCTTATTTCTGATAGGTTATTTGCATAATATGAGACAAAAAACTAAAAGTTAACTTATTTCCAAAAGAATGAAAGTTAAATTATTTGTAATAAAGCTAAAACAAAAAGGTAATATGGGACCCATAAATTATAGATAATTTAAGCAAAAAACTAGCTTTTAATTAGTTGCCTAATGCACAATAATCAACTTAAATGATAAACATATTTTTACATAACAAAACTTATATATGTCAATATAGGAAAAGTATAAAATGAAAGAAAAATATCTTATTTTAATATATGACAAGAACAATAAGGATCTCTTACTCTAGACAATTGTAAAGTTGTGATTTACAAATATGTTTTATGTTGGCTTTATTCCATGACAAAAAGTGTTGTAATTACTTTAATTTTATTCCTTGTATTTTGTGGGATTTATTGTATTGGATTTAGTATTAAGATGGTAAAGAATCAAGCACGTATTGGATGAACAAGTGGATTTCGTGAGTGTCTTGCTAGAAGCTAACCCACGAAAGAGCCATGTGAAAAGCACATATTGGAAGCTAAAGAGTCATGCTAGGCTGTCAATTTCACGAGTGTCTTGCGAGTAAGGCCTTCTCATGAAGTACTCGCGAAACATTCTGCTTTGAGGATTTTTTAAGTGTGACTTTCTTTATATATACCCTCATTACCCATAAAAGTATGAGAGGCCATTCAGAGAGAAAAATCCTAGATAAGTTTTCTACAACACATACACCCATCTTTTAGAGAAAAAGCTACTCATCCTTAGTGAGAAATCATTCTAGCCCCTTCTCTTTCCCTCTCCTATTGTCATACCTTGAGAGGAAATTTGTACTCAAACACAACCCACACATTTTCAAAGTGTAGAGAGTGTTTTGGAGCTTGGAAAACTTTAGGAATTTGCCAAAAGAAGCAGGTGAGGCTTGGCGGATGCAATTAGGTGTATTGGGGGATCCAGAAAGTTAGAAAAGACATGACTCCAAGAAGTCCATTGGTAGCAGGAGCTTGGAGGGTTCAAGTACATTGGGTAGACTAGGCTTGAAGGGTCTTTTATTATTCGTGTACTCCAACTTTATTCTCTAGTGGATCGATTTACTACTTGGAGGTGTTTCGCCGAGTTCTTCAGTTTCCTCTTCGATAACACATCTTGGTGTTATCTTATGATTGCATCTCTCTTCCTTTACTCTTATGCTTTACTTTTATTGTTTGTTTTTCATGTTTATGCACTAGAGTAGTTATCGGTTTATTACGCTTCATTTACTCTTGTTCCGCACTTAGATAAGTTAGAGTAAAAGCAATTAAGCGATAATTTTTATTTAGGGGTCTAAACAAGCTCTTGTGTATTCACACATATTCGAGCTTTCACAACTTTCAACTTTTCTTCATGGGAATAGAATGATAAATTATGATGCTTAAATAGAATTTCAATATATGATAGTTGCTCTATGATGATTGTTTATTGTCATCAAACGAAAACATGAGTTAATTTTTTTTCTAATCCTCATATTTAGACACAGTCGTGACCGCGTCAACTAAAGAGGAATAACCAAAGAAAGCCCATGTCCCTATAGGTAGTCAAAAAAACACCACAAACTATTCATTGGCTTTTCATAAAAGAGAACTGCGGACTTGCCTTCTAAAAGCACAATACCCAACTATTTGTGGGACATTTTTCTACAACTCTTACTAGAAAGATAAAGGTAGTCTAAATTTTTGTCTAGACTAAAATTGGGTTTAGACACCCACCTCCACAAAATAGGTGAAAAAGTTTCATACACTTCACTTTTCTAAGTTGGTGTTTTAGTAACAAAGAAACTTGGATCTTGGAGCCTTTCCTTTAAGAAAAATAAATAATAACAAAAAACGTAAGCCTTTTAGGGATGGCAATTTTTGCCCGACCCGCGGGTACTCAGCCCAGCCTGACTCGATAAAACTACTGTCAGGTTTGGGTTTAAAAATAAATTAATTAATTAAAAAAAAAAAAAAAAAACCAAAGCGAGTTCTGGTCAGGTTCGAGTTTTGGTAAAAACTCAACCCGAACCCAGACTTGACCCAACTCGATTATATCCTAATTACTAAAACACCCTCATATATATATATATATATATATAGATGGATAGGTAGAGAGATGAACTTAATAACTTATTCAATACCTTAACCCTATCTCATTCTCCCATTCTCATCACACAGTCGCCACCCACCCTCTCTTAAATTTCCAATCACTCTCATTGCCATAGCCACACAGCCATAGTCTTACCGGCCACCACCCTCAACTCCTCAAGCTGTCACTCTCATCGTCCCGCACAACCACATTCACGGCCTCACTGCCTCACCACAGCCCCATTAATCGCTCCTATTCTCCCTTCTACCTATGCCTTCAATATGTTCTTCTCTATCTTTTTTCTTTTCTTTTTTTGCCATTCTTGTTTAGGTTCGTTAGGGTTTGGGACCTTTGGGATCATTAGGGTTTGGGTTCCTTTTTTTCTTTTTCTTTTTTGAGAATATGGTTTGGTTTCCTGTTAGGGTTTGCGTTCGTTGTCATTCCTATTTCTCAATGATACGTTCTTCCCTTCTTCTTCTTCTTCTTCTTCTTCTTCTTCTTCTTCTTTTTTTTTTTTGTGATTTCTGTGTTTGTGTTTGTGATTTTGAAAGGGAAAATAAAAAACCTGAAATTTTTGTGTTTGTATTTAGGGTTTTGGTGGCTACTCTGGTTCGATTAAAAAACATGATCCTGGGGTTTTGTTTTTGGGTTTCTGATTTAGGTTGCTGAACACGATCTTGGGGTTATTTTTTATGGGTTTCTGATCTAAATTGACGAACATGATCTTGGGTTTTTTTTTTTTTTTTTGGTTTCTGATCTAGGTTTGTGGAGGTTTACGGCTTTAGGCAAACAATTTTTTTTTAATTAGGCCATAGATTGGGCCCTAAAGTGGCATGGGCTGGGCTGGGCCCATAGGACCCAACGAGGCAGGTCTAGGGCCCAAAAAAACCCATTTATTAAACGGGCGGGTACGGGTTTTGGGGGCAGACCTGCGGGTTGGGTTTGGGTATAAAGAAACCCGACCCGAACCCGACTCCGACCCGTTGCCATTCCTAAAGCCTTTTACCGCAACAAAATAAATAAAAACTATTAAAATTTTGTACTTTTTATTGTTATGAATTTGTACTAAGTGACTACATTTTAGGACTATCACAAACACATAGTCCTTTTTTTTTCTTTTTTTTTTTTAAAACCCACTTCCATTTTTACTTCCATCAAAAATGTTAAGTACAATTTCTTGGTTTTAAAGGTAATTGTTAAATCCTAAATTTAAGCTCTTTTTAACTATTGATATGGATGTGTAGTAAGTGGCTAAATTTTAGGATTGAAGATAAGTAGATAACTCCCATCAATAAATCAAAATTTTCTCTTAAAAAAATATAATAAACAATTGAGGAAAGATGTGTAAATAAAAGTTTGGATAAATAAAACATTTAAAAATGAAGTATTCTTTTTCTATACTTCACTACAAACAAAAACAAAAACAAAAAAAAAAAGTTTAGAAATGCCCACAAATATGAGAGTGAATTCAATACTGATAATATATATATATATATATATATATATATATAGATGGATTTTAACTCAGTATTGATGAAAAATTATTTCACCTGCAAATGCATAATACTCATCACATTCCTGGATTTTTTTTTTTTTTGGTGACAAAAAAAAGTAGTAATTTCAAATTCTAATGAATGCAAATTATTAACCCTTATCCAACAAAATGGAAGAGCTCCTAATGCACGTGCTCAAAGACTAGTGTGTGTGTGTGTGTGTATATATATGATATTTGGTATAGCATAAAAGTCTGGCATGCGGAAAACGCGTCAATTGAAAATATAAACAACAACCACTATCGACATAAAGGACCCCTTGAAGGAAAAGTTTCTTTTTATTTATTTTAGTGCTATCTTTCCAAGATATATATATATAGGGTTGTATTAACGGGTACTGTAAGGTGGCCATTAACAATAACTTTTTGCATCATCTTTTTTACTTTTTGTAGCTTTTTATCATTTTTGATAATTTTTTAGCAATTTTTTTTAATCCTTTATGATAACCTTTTTAATAATTTTTTGTCCTTTTTATTAATTTTCCCTTAACAAGCACCGCACGGTGCTTGTTAACATTTCCCATATATATATATATATATATATGATATTTGGTATATCATAAAAGTATGGCGTGCGGAAAATGAGTCAATTGAAAATGTAAACCACGACCACTATCGACATAAGGGAGCCCTTGAAGGAAAAGTTTCTTTTTATTTATTTTAGTGCAATCTTTCCATGATAGAATGCTTTACTACACTTTAAAGGCCCTAAAGGTGAATACCAGCTCTTTCTAGGCAATTTCAATTGTCATTTCCTGAGGTATAAAGGTTAAAAGGATTTCAACTTTCAACTTTTCTTCATGGGAATAGAAGGTTGATCACTAGGATAAATTATGACGCTAAAATAGAATTTTAATTTATGATATTCACTCTACGATGATTGCTTATTATCATCAAACAAAAACATAAGTTAATTTTTTTTTTTTTTTTGTGTAAATAGAGTTCAAAAATTAGATAATCTTTATATAAAACGACAATAATTCTCATATTTAGACACAATCGTAACCGCGTCAACTACAGAGGAAGAACTGAAGAAAATCCATGACCCTATAGGTAGTCCAAAAAACACCACAAACTATTCATTGGCTTTTCAATTTTCATAAAAGAGAACCGCGGACTTGCCTTCTAAGAGCATCTCCAACAGTTTCGGTAAAGCTAAATTTGGACCACCAAATGACACTGTTCATCTCTCCAGCAGCTTCTCCATACGCACAGATTCTCTAAATTATTTTTTGAAGTTGCTACAGTAATTCTCTTAATTTAGAGAACAATGTAGCAACTTCAAACGATTATTTTATCTTAAAAAAATATCCGGCTGAATAAAAAAAAATTCTTTCTCTTTCCTCCTATCTTCTTTGTTCATCTGTGTCTCTCTCAAACGGTAACACAAACACAATAACAGATCAAGAACGTGAAAAAATAAAAATTTAATTAGAACAACAAATCTAAAATCAAAACAAAAACAACAAATCAAGAGCATGAAAGTCTATCTAAGCTCCATTGCAACAATAAAGTGAATCAGAGCAAGATTAAAAAAGAAAAAAAAAAAAGAAGAAGAAGAAGAAGATAGGCGAAGGCCATGTCGGCTGTGTGTGCGTGCGTGTGTGTGTGTGAAGTGAGCTGAAGAGGAAAGAAAATAGAAGTAGAAATAGAAAAAGTAAAAAAAGAAAGAGCTAGAGAAAGAGAGAAAGAGAGATAGCTGAAGAAGAAGAAGGGATCCGGAATGAATTAGAAGAAAAAGAAAAAGAAGTAGATAGAGGAAAGAAGTGGGATACGTGGGTGGTGGATTCAAATTAAAACTAGTAACAACTTTCTACATAATTTTGTTGTGAAAGTATTGCGTAAAATGTTATGAATATAACACTTCTCATTGAAAAATATAGTTGTTAAGAAAAATAAATGATGATTAAAAAAAGAATAAAAAATGAATGAAGAAATAATATTTAAATGAGATAGAGAATGTGACAGAGAATCTGTTGGAAAGTGTATTTGAAAAAGTGAGTAGGTAAAAGCTAAATGTTACTGTTCATTCTCCAAACAGTACAAAAATTTGGAGAAGCTGTTGGAGATGCTCTAACGGCACTATACCCAACTATTTGTAGGACATTTTTCTACAACTTTTACTAGACAGATAAAAGGTAGTCTAAATTTTTGTCTAGACTAAAAATGGGTTTATGCACCCACCTCCACAAAAAAGGTGAAAAAGTTTCATGCACTTCTCCCGTTTGGATCCATCTTGTAAGCTACTTTGTGATTTTTTTTTTTTTTTTTTTTTTTTTTGACTAAAGAAGATATAGCTACTTTGTGAATCTTGATTGCATAAAAAAGTAGTTTTGTCTATAACAAGTGTTTGATAACTCTGCTTTTAAATTGCTCCCATGAATCACTTTTCAACACCTTGAAAAAAAAAAAAAAGTAGATGTCAAATTTTCATATTATTATTTATTATAAGCAACCAATAAAAGAAATAAATTTTTTTTTTTGTTAATAACTGTGAAGTGGCTTTTGTCTAATTTGGTACAACCATTTTTTTTCTTTTCAATTTTTTGAAAAAAACTATTTAAAAAACCTTCATTTAGAAAAGAAAATTGGTGTTTTATTAATAAAAAAGAAAGTATGGTTTCAAAAAGGATATCAATCAAACAAGTAGGAAGTATGGTTTTTAAACCAAGACCATTCAAAGAACCGGTAAAGGGAGAGGTTTAAGGTTTTTAAGGTTGAAGTGAGATTCAACCGAGGTCAAATAACGATGACATCATAATTACTTTAATAATTAATTTAAACCCAAATATAGATATTAAATTTATAAAACTAGCAAAATTGACTGATATATCCATGTGTGTGAGGGAAATTTAATGATTTTCAAGCATATATTTACAAATTAAATAAGAAAGTTAATAAAATAGAATAATAAACCATGGAAACATTAAGAGTTATGATTAATTTTTGAAGCAAAATTGAATATCTTTGTCTACCTTCACACTGCTATTGTTTGTGCGTTCACACTTCTTTTACTCGTTTTCTTTTTTCTTTTTTTAATATAGCGTTCACACTACTACATATTGTTTGTGCGTTCACACTGCTATTGTTCTTTTATTCTTATATTTTTTTTCTTTTCTTATATATTGTTTTTTTATCTGTGCATTCACACCGCTATTGTAATAGATATATTATTTTATTTTATTCTTATTTCTCTCCGTCAATGTTCACACTGCTATTGTTTGTGCGTTCACACTTCTTTTCCTCAATTTTTTTTCTTTTTTATATAGCGTTCATACTGCTATATATTGCTTGTGCGTTCACACTGCTATTGTTCTTTTATTCTTATATTTTTTTTCTTTTCTTATATATTGTTTTTTTATCTGTGCGTTCACACCACTATTTTAATAGATATATTATTTTATTGTGATGTTTATATTATTTTATTGTGTTGAAAGCTAAAATAGATCCACTGATGCTAAATGTTTTGTAAAGTAAGTAGGTAAAATAGATAAACTAACTTTTTGTGGTGCCAAATAGCTAAAATAATAGCTCCACCAATGTGGATGCTCTCATAAATATCCATTCAAGTAAGTTATTGTGTACAAAAATAAAGAGTCTAGAATTAATGAACATAAAAATACTTTTAAAAAATGGACTATATACATTTTCTAACTAATAACATTCTTACAAAACTTTTTAAAGAGTTAAAAAAAATATAAGAATGACTATCAATAATTCCCTCAGTCATTGAACAATATCGTTTCTATTATCAAAAGTGGGTAAGAAAAAATTTTCTAGCTCATGAAGATGCAAAGGTGCAAAAGAACTTAAATCTCTACAAAGCTTTTTTTTTTTTTTTTTTTTTTTTTTTCCATTTTTTTTTATATTTAGTACCACAAAAAAGTAATTCAATAGAAAATTCGTTCAATAATCAATAAACCATAAAGAAATAAACTCACTAGAGTAGTTTTTTTTTTTTTTTTTTTTTTGGTATTTTAAGAATAGAAAACCTTTCCAAGAACATTACATACTCAATAGATCACCACAATGAACTCTTCCAACGGTAAGTTATCTCTCTTCAACTCCTCTCTCTCGCTATGGATCAATTGATAATTATCATTAATAGGCTCATGATACATCATTGACCAACATTAATTGACCATTAACCTTATCAAATGACATTTTTTATTCAAATAAGTAGCTTTCCCACCTAATTTATTATACCCCAAATTTAGGGAATGTTTTCCCAATAGAACAAATCTCACAAATAATATGACAGGATTCAATGAAAATGAAAATGAAAATTTCATCCGTCAACAAAAAAAAGCACTCTATGGTGTTGGGTCCCTTATGATGATGAATCCCTAATGTGGCCTTAACTTGGCCTAGTTTTGTGTCAATCTTGAGAAATTGGATTGTATTTGACTTTGTGGACCGGAGTTAACCAATCTTGTTGACTGGCCTCGTGAACTCAATGGATTATATCAACGGGTTTTCGGCTAAACTTCATGAGCCTGAGTTTAGCTGATTTTGTGGACTGAATTTTGTCAATTTTGTGGCTAAAATAATGGATTTTGGGCTTTGTCGGTTTTTTAAGATAAGTATGATCAAAACCCCAAATATGTTATATGTGCAAAAAATGTCCTACCTATAATGTATGAAGTTTTAAGAGATCTTTAATTTTACTTAGTAAATAAGGTGGGATTGAATGACAATTGGAATTTGGAACTCCTTATCTTGGCTTTATTTGATATTTTGAGGTTGACTTGGAGGTTTAATTAGAGGTCTATTTTCCACCAATTGCTCAATTTAGAGAATTTTCATTAATGCTATATTGAAGAAATGTATTTCAACAAAAAACCACATGCCCATTACATGAAAATAATCTCTTATACAACACTCTTTCTTTATAATTTTTTTATCACTTCATATCATGCTTTAAGACAAAATTTTCTCTTTTCCATTGAATGAAAACCATAAATAATCAATCCACACTTTTCTGTACTTAAGTGCTCTTACTTTTGATTCTTAAATCAAATTCAATCTCAGAAATCATACGTAGAATCTAAGCTATGGCACCTAAGAAACTCTACCTAAGTTTTAGTAATCAAATAATTTTTTCACATAGGTCACATACTATTGCAAGAGTTCTAGTTGTAACCCGTGACTTCATATGCATAATATGGTGCACCGGGTTGATAATAATATGGTACACCAGCTTGATAAGTTGGCCAAACCATTGATTGTATTCCAAATTCACTAGGTTTGGTCTCTTGCTTTGATTTTTCCCCCTCAGAACTGACTGGCGAGACGCTTATTAACTCAGCAAATCCAACTTTCTTCCTCAACAAAGATGTCAAGATGACTGAATCAATGTTGTCCCCGACAACAACAATCTGACTGCTGTCCTCACCTTGTAGAGAGACTGATTCCACACCTTAAGAACCCAAAAGAAAAACAATCTGATCATTAGTTTTAAATTCCTAATCAATTTTAACAATGATCAGATAAAAGACATAAAAATGAGTACCTTGTATACCAACTGCAATCTGCATGGCCTTGGACCGAGCATTCTTTTTGCCATTATTTAAGGTGACCCTGATCACTACCTTTTGCTGCAATAAAGTTTAGAACTGTCAATTAATGACATAAAAATGCTTGGAAGTACATAAGGAACAGAAATTGTAAATAATTGTTCAGCATGGTATTCATCATTACCTTCATTTTCTTGGTGAGAGAGTTCAAATTCCTATCAGGGAGCTGCAGGGTGCTTTGTTTAGCTAGCTAAGTCTGGGTGTTGCTGTTAATGTCAGAAAGAAACAAAAAGAAAGGGATATATTATCTTCGCCAGAGAGTTCAAAATCTTATCTGGGAGCAAAGTGTGTTTAGGTAGCTAATTATTCTGGGTGTCGTAGCTTAATATATATATAGGCGTAACCGCGTAAGTTCACAGTTACACTAGTTGTTTGTCCTGTCCAGAAGGTATGGTGTACTACTTTATGAAACTTGCACGCGGTTTGCTTGACTTATAGTTGACGAGGTCAAATTCAAATATAAGGACTGTCATCATTTGTGGACTCTGAAGTTTGGTCATCAAACAAAATTTTGAAATGAATCCAGTATAAATTAAATAGCATTTATAAGAAGAGCTATATTTTACACTTTTTTTTTTAATCCTTTTTAGCAAAGAAGAAAGTAACTCATGTTATATTGAATAGTAACATTACAATTTTTCGAGCTTTTTATTTTATTTTTTCAAGTTAGATTGTGATAGAGTTCTACTATGATAAATTGTCACATCACATGGTAATCCATTTTCTTTTTCTTTTCTTAATTTTCATTTGTTTGTCTTTTTAGACAAATAATAACATACTTTTATACGTTACAATAATATTATCATATTTATCAATTATTGAAATTGCACTAAACTCCAATACCGTAATAAAAATTTGAGAAACTGATGAATGACTCCTATAAATTTAAGTAGAAAAGTGTTACGTTTATAATGTTTTCATAACAAATTTTATGAAATAAATTATTACTATATTTAATTTGAACACACCACTGAAATTTTATTTTTTATCTACCAGTAACAATAAGCTACAAAAAATTTGTTGTGAAAATATTGATAAACACAATATTTCTCTTTTAAGTATTATTCTTAGTCTTTCTCCACACACACACACACACAAAAAGAATATTATTCTTAGTCTAAATAAGAGCAATGCTACTAACACAACTAGTACATCCATCATAATTAATCTACCAACCTTATGGAAAATTAAGTCAAATGTTACAACTTAAGATTTATGACAAATGACCGTAGTAAAGCAAAAGCTTTTCTTTTTTAGTGGACGTATTAGCGATTAGCACTAAAAAGCGAAAGCATTGGATGATGTAGAATAGGAAAATTAGTAGAAACTTCTCTATTATCAAATTCATCTTTGGATTGGAACGATGTGCATCACGACATGACCCAATTATTGGACGTTTTCCTACGTACTCGTTTGATTGATATCCTTTTTGAAACCATACTTTTAAACTTCTGAAACAACTTCTTCTTCTTTTTTCTAATGAAGGTTTTTTAAATAGTTTATTTCAAAAAACGGAAAAATAAAATAAGTTGTACCAAATGAGTACCATAGAAAAAAAAATATTATTTTATTTTTACGTTGCTAATATTAAACTAAAAAACAAATATTCTTCTCAAAAAAAAATACATAATACAAGGCTTGAAATAAAAGCACATGATAAATTAGAGCTATTTGGACATTCAAAAAACCTAGGGTTTACTTGCCCATTTTGCAAGAGCTTGGGTTGCTAGCCTTCAAGATCATAAACTCTTCTTAAAGCCAAAGCCCTTGCTTTATGAAAGAGTGACTATGCTTTTACCAACCCTCCTTGAGCATTTCAATTCTAGAGTCACTATTAATGCTAGTGTTACATAGTTGCTCCCAATTTATGCATCACAATATAGTTTTAGAGAAATGTTATATTCACAACTTTTTCACAACAAATCTTTAATAGCATGTTATTATTAACTGTTATGGGTGGACAAAAAAGTAATTTAAGTATTAGATTCAAATTAAAACTAATAACAACTTACCACCTATGATTTGTTGTGAAATTATTGTAAAAATATTGTGGATATGGCACTTTCCTTTAGTTTCATGTTCCATAACAAGACTAAGACAGTTACCATTTAAGTCAAATAATTTTAACAATTACAATCAAAATGAGAGGATAGACCTAAATGAAAATACATACCGTGATAACTTATGTTAATCACATATGATGAAAATATTTAAATCAAGTTAGTTTATATAATCAAAATATATTTTTTTTCTCATTTAATCAATTTGTAAATTATAAAATACCAGTTAAATGATATTGATCACAAGTAATATACTCTAAACATTTTAGAACAATATCGTTTCTATTATCATAAGTGGGTAAGAACAAATTTTCTAGCTCATGAAGATGCTAGGGTGCAAAAGAACTTAAATCTTTGTAAAGCATTTTTTTTTTTTTTCATTTTTTAATATTTAGTACCACAAAAAAGTAAGCCAATAGAAAATTTGTTCTATAATCAATAAACAATAAAGAACAAAACTCTCTAGAGTAGATTTTTTTTTTTTTTTGGTCTTTTAAGAGTTTAAAACCTTTCCAAGAACATTATATACTCAATTGATCACCACAAAGAACTCTTCCAATGGTGAGTTATCTCCCTTCAACTCCTCTCTCACAATACGGACCAATTGATAATCTATCTATACTACTATTTAAAGAGCTTCTCCTATTTGGAATCCTCAATTTTAATACCCAAAATACCCTCAATCTATTCTCTTACAAGTTTTTCAACTAACAAGATAAATATGTCTTCATTTTTTTTTTTTTAAACTGCCAGTTGAATTCCACTTTCTATGTTTTACTCCTAAAAAAGTGCTTTTAATAGGCCAATAACGTTTTCCACTTTTTCAATTACTAAATTCTTTTTTCTTTTCTTTTTTTCCTTTTACAACCGATTATATTTAAATTTCACTTCTCATGTTTTACTCCTAAAAAATGCTTTAATCTATTCAGTTTCCCCCCCCCCCCCCCCTTTTATAACCGAATACATTTGAATATTAAAAAACTACATTTTAGGATTAAACGAAAATTTATAACTGCATAAATAAAATTTAAAAAAACAACACTTAAAAATAATGAAACTTGGATCTTGGAGCCTTTCCTTTAAGAAAAATAAATAATAAAAAAAAAAAAAAAAACCTAAGCCTTTTACCGCAACAAAATAAATAAAAACTATTAAAATTTTGTACTTTGTTTTGTTATGAATCTGTACTAAGTGACTACATTTTAGGACTATCATAAACACATAACATAGCCATGTCCATTTTTCTCCAAAAATAAACCCACATCCATTTTTACTTCCATCAAAAATGTTACGTAGAGTTTCTTGGTTTTAAAGGTAATTGTTAAATCCTGAATTTAAGCTCTTTTTAACAATTGATATGAATGTATAGTAAGTGGCTAAATTTTAGGATTGAAGATAAGTAGATAAGTCCCATCAATAAATCAAAATTTTCTATTAAAAAAATATAATAAACAATTAAGGAAAGATGTGTAAAAAAAAGTTTGGATAAATGAAACATTTAAAAATGAAGAATTCTTTTTCTATACTTCACTAAAAAAAAAAGGTTAGGATATGCCCACAAATATGAGACTGAATTCAGTACTGATAATATAAAAATATATATATGGATTTTAACTCAATATTGATGAAAAATTATTTCACCTACAAATGCATAATACTCATCACATCCCTAGGATTTTTTTTTTTTTTTTTTTAATGATTGAAAAATGTAATAATTTCAAATTATAATGAATGCAAATTATTAACCTTACCCAACAAAATAAAAGAGCCTCTACTCAGAGGCTAGCATGTGTGTCTATATATATATTTTTGGTATAGCATAAAAGTTTGGTGTGCGGAAAATGAATCAACTGAAAATGTAATCCATGACCACTATGAACATAAGGGACCCCTTGAAGGAAAAGTTTCTTTTTATTTATTTTAGTGTAATCTTTCCATGATAGAATGCTTTCAACTTTCAACTTTCAACTTTTCTTCATGGGAATAGAAGGTTGATCACTTGGATAAATTATGATGCTTAAATAGAATTTCAAATTATGGTATTCACTCTATGATTTATGATATTTGCTCTATGATAATTGCTTATTGTCATCAAATATTAACATGAGTTAATTTCTTTTTCTTTTTTTTTTCTTTTTTTTTTTTGGTAAATAGAGTTCAAAAATTAGATAATCATTATATAAAATGACAATAATTCTCATATTTAGACACAGTCGTGACCGCATCATCTAAAGAGGAAAAACCAAAGAAAGCCCATGTCCCTATAGGTAGTCCAAAAAACACCACAAACTATTCATTGGCTTTTCAATTTTCATAAAAGAGAACTGCAGACTTGCCTTCTAAAAGCACAATACCCGACTATTTGTAGGACATTTTTCTACAACTTTTACTAGACAGATAAAGGTAGTCTAAATTTTTGTCTAGACTAAAAATGGGTTTATCCACCCACCTCCACAAAAAAAGTGAAAAAGTTTCATACACTTCTCCCATTTGGATCCATCTTATAATTAAGCTACATCGTGAATCTTGACTGCATAAAAAAGAAGTTTTGTCTATAACACGTGTTTGATAACTCTGCTTTTAAATTACTCCCATGAATCACTTTTCAACACCTTGAAAAAAAAAAAAAAAAAAAGAGTCTAAAGGTCAAATTTTCATATTATTATTTATTTAAGAAACCAATAAATAAAATAATTTTTTTTAATAACTGTGAGTTGGCTTTTGTCTAATTTGGTACAACTTTTTTTTTTCTTTTTCGTTTTTTGAAATAAACTATTTAAAAAACCTTCATTTATAAAAAGAAAATTGGTGTTTTAGTAATAAAAAAGAAAGTATGGTTTCAAAAAGGATATCAATCAAACGAGTAGAAAATATGGTTTTCAGACCCAGACCACTCAAAGAACCGGTAAAGTGAGAGATTGAAGGTTTTTAAGATTAAACTGAGATTCGATCGAAGTCGAACCGTGATGACATCATAATTACTTTAATAATTAATTAAAACTCAAATACAAATATTAAATAAAACTAGCAAAATTGACTAATATTTCTATATGTGTGAGGAAAATTCAATGATTTTCAAGCATATATTTACAAATTAAATAAGAAAGTTAATAAAATAGAATTGTAGGGACTGGGTTTGAGCACTTCTACTATAGCATGAGTGGACTCAGACCCAACTAGTCCAATACAATAAATTTATAGAGAATGGGTTTAAGAACTAGGCTTTAGTGAGGGTTACAACAGTTAGACATGGTTATGAGTGAATTGAATAACAAGGATGTGGTCTAAAGTGTGAAATTATGTCCTCTGCCCTCATCTGAGGAATTGGTTGTTCTTATACTTTCTTCAGTGCTTGGTTACTAAGGTTTCAAAGACGATACAAATTGCTACCGTATTCTCTGTTTCTCATCCTTCACTCCCTTTTCTGGAGGATTTCTTACATTATATAACCCCTTCCAGTTGATCTTGCCCCTCCATTTGTTGATCATGCAGGTCACTACCCGAGTGTTTGTCCCATCAGCCACCTTCCCAAACCTCCTGTGAGTTGCTACAACCTAGACAGCACTGTTCAGGGGGTCATTTTCTCATTAATGCAGTAAAGACGTTAGTTGTGGACATTTAATGCGGAGGTGACAGTTTCTCCTTGAATTACTCCTCCACCATGCTCCCATGACTGACCCATTGTACTTGTCATTTTCTTTAGGATGCTCTGGGAGGCTACCTTTGATGGCATGCCGATCTTCCTTTCTGTATCTCGGTTAGCCGAGGACAGGATCGTCCTTGGCGATATTTCTTGGCACTTTGGACTTTCTTCGTTCGTACTCGGACATTTCTTCCTTCTCGGCGTGGGCCTTGGGCTTAGTATAAAATGGGCCGCGGTTGTAAAATTCTTTGACCCCACAAGAATACTAAACCATGAAAAATATTAAGAGTTATGATTATTTTTTGAAGTAAAGTTGAATATCTTTGAAGGATTTTAATTTTTTTTTTTTTTATTCCCTTTAAGAGATGGATAATTTAATTCAGTAGAATAGAATTGTGTCAAGTTGTTTAAAAAAAATTGCGTTAATGTGAGTGCCTTTTTAACCTTGGAATAGGGAGTTTTTTTTTTTTTTTTTTTGTATTTCACATTTTGCACACCAAAACGATTCTGATTGTGGTTTGACCTTCTTTCCATAAAGTACGCATGAAATTTAATACCAACCCGTCGTTGTATCAACATTGCTTGTTGCAATACCATAGCAGTTCACATCCTACAATGAACTTTGAAGTTAATATGAATTTTTTTAAATGTAAATATATAGTATGATGTATTATTATTTTTTCAAGTAAATGATAAGTATGATTTGAAATAATTAATAAACTTGTTTCGTAGGATCCCATTCAATGCATTTGATCTCTTCTATTGTCTTCATAGTCTTTAAAGATAAATCCTCCTATGAAAATTTTTTTGCATGTATTTTTTACCTTTCTTGTATAGAATCATGGTTTTGACCATTCCTATTGTTAAATTTTTTTTAAAAGAAAATATTATGTAAATGGCATTTTGTGAGATAGTATATGCTATTTATCAAAAAAAATTCTAACCCATTTTCCAAGTTGTTACTAAATACAAGAAAATAAATACGTTTTCTCGAAAATGTTTATCGAAAAAATTGGTTACCTTTGTGGAACCCATAGTTTTATCAACATTATCTTATTTTTCTCTATTCCATTACTATCTAGAATAAACAGATATAAGCAAATGCTTCAAACAGAAATGGCTTTATAAGTCTATAAATTTAATTGAAAAAAATAAAAGTTTTAGAATTTAATTTAAAAGAGGATACAAATCCTATGAGTACTTTTTATATGTAGATTCCCTCCATTATTTTTATAGTTAAAGAGAGGGGGAGGGGGACCGGGGGAATTTGACTTCTACCTTTTTTTTCTAGGTCTTGAAAGTGATTTATGGGAGTAATTTAGAAGTAGAGTTGTCAAACACATACGTGTTACGGACTAAAACTACTTTCTTATGCAATCAAGATTCACGAAGTAGCTAATTATAAGATGGATCCAAATGGGGAAGTGTATGAAACTTTTTCAACTTTTTTGTGGAGGTGGGATATTTAGCCAAATTTTAGTCTAGGCAAAAATTTAGACTACCTTTTATCTGTTCAGTAAAACTAGAATTAAAATGCCCTACAAATAGTTGGGTATTATTTTCTTTTAGAAGGCAAGCACACGGTTCTATTTTATAAAAAGCTAATGAATGGACTGTTGTGTTTTTTGGACTACCCATAGGGGCATGGGCTTTCTTCCATTCGTACTTTTTAGTTGACCCAATCAGGACTGTGTCTCAATATGAGAATTATAGTCATTTTATATAAGGATTATCTAATTTTCAAACCCCACCTACAACAACAACAACAACAACAAAAACAAAAATCGACTGATTTTTTTATTTGATATACAATGAGCAATCATCATAAAGCAAATACCATAAATTAAATTTTATTTTAGCATCATAATTCATACTAAGATGAACTTTCTATTTCCGTGAAGAAAAGTTAAAGGTTGAAAGTATCCCTTTAACGTTTATAGCCCAGGCATATGACAACTGAGATTACCTAGAAAGAGGTGGACCTCACCTTTTAAGCCTTTGAATTATACTAGTAAAGTATTCTATCATAGAAAAATTGCACTAAAATAAATAGTGAGGAACGTTTCTCTCAAGGGTCCCTTATGTCAATATCGGTAGTGGTGGGTATGTTACGTTTCAAATTAAACATAAAAGATTTTCTTTAAAATACAATTAGCATTCAATTATAAATTCATATATGAGCTAGTAGTATGTTGGTTCAAGCATCCAAAATAGAACAAATCTCACAAATAATATAACAGGATTCAATGAAAATGAAAATTTCATCAATCGACGAAAAATAAGCACTCTATGGTGTTGGGTCCCTTATGATGATGAATCCCTAATATGGCCGGCCTAATTTTGTGTCAATCTTGAGAAATTGGATTGTATTTGACTTTGTGGGCCTGAGTTGACCAATCTTGTTGACTGGCCTCATGAACTCAATGGGTTATGTCGATGGGTTTTCGGCTAAACTTCATGAGCCTGAGTTTAGCTGATTTTGTGAACTGAATTTTGTCAATTTTGTGGCTAAAATAATTGATTTTGGGCTTTGAGGTTGACTTGGAGGTTTAATTAGAGGTCCATTTTCCACAAATTGCTCAATTTAGAGAATTTTCATTAATGCTATATTGAAGAAATGTATTTCAACAAAAAACCACATGCCCATTACGTGAAAATAATCTCTTATATACAGCACTCTTTCTTTATAATTTTATTATCACTTCATATCATGCTTTAAAACAAAATTTTCTCTTTTCCATTGAATGAGAACCATAAATATTCAATCCACACTTTTCTATACTTAAGTGCTCTTACTTTTGATTCTTAAATCAAATTCAATCTCAGGAATCATATGTAGAATCTAAGTTACAGCACCTAAGAAACTCTACGTAAGTTTTAGCCATCAAATAATTCCTACACATAGGTCACATAATAGTGCAAGAGTTCTGGTTGTAATCCGCGACTTCATATGCATAATATGGCGCACCGGGTTGATAATAATGTAGTACACCAGCTTGATAAGTTGGCCAAGCCATTGATTGTATTTCAGATTCACTGGGTTTGGTCTCTTGCTTTGCTTTTTCCCCCTCAGTACTGACTGGCGAGACACTCGTTAACTCAGCAAATCCAACTTTCTTCCTCAGCAAAGATGTTAAGATGACTGAATCAATGTTGTCCCCGACAACAACAATCTGACTGCTGTCCTCACCTTGTAGAGAGACTGATTCCACACCTTAAGAACCCAAAAGAAAAACGATTTAATCATTAGCTTTAAATTCCTAATCAATTTTAACAATGATCAGAATAAAAGATATAAAAAAAAATGAGTACCTTGTAGACCAACTGCAATCTGCATGGCCTTGGACCGAGCATTCTTTTTGCCATTATTTAAGGTGATCCGGATCACTACCTTTTGCTGCAATAAAGTTTAGAAGTGTCAATTAATGACATAGAAATGCTTGGAAGTATATAAGGAACAGTACTTGTAAATAATTGTTCAGCATGGTATTCATTATTACCTTCATTTTCCAGGTGAGAGAGTTCAAATTCTTATCAGGGAGCTGCGGGGTGCTTTGTTTGGCTAGCTAAGTCTGCGTGTCGTTGCTTAATGTCAGAAAGAAACAAAAAGAAAGGGATATATTATCTTCGCCAGAGAGTTCAAAATCTTATCTGGGAGCAAAGTCTGTTTAGGTAGCTAATTATTCTGGGTGTCGTAGCTTAATATATATAGGCGTAACCGCGTAAGTTTATGTTCACAGTTACACTAATTGTTTGTCCTGTGCAGAAAGTATGGTCTACTACTTTATGAAACTTGCACGCGGTTTGCTTGACTTATAGTTGACGAGGTCTGGGCCCTGAAGGATGGGCTTTTATTGGCTAAACATTCAAATCTCCTGAAAGTTAACATTGAACTGGCTGCTGAATTTATTATACACTTACTTTCTAACTCAAACACTCTGTTAATCTGATGTTGGAACCTCTCCTAAATGATTGAAGGATGCTGATAAATTCGATGCCTAACCATACTGTGACACACATCTTTCGGAAAGCTAACAGATATGCGGTTAGTATGGCTAAGATAGGAGCAAATCTAGTTTCTGATTTCCAAATTTTGTATGAACCACCGCCTGTGGTAGATAATACGCTAGCTTTTGACAAAACTGAGCTTTTTTGTAATAGACTTGTTGTTTAATGTTATTCTCTTCCCGTCGTTTACCAAAAAAAAAAGACTTATAGTTATCTAGGTCAAATTCAAATATAAGGACGGTCATCATTTGTGGACTCTGAAGTTTGATCAAGATCAAACAAAATTTTGAAATGAATCCATTTTAACCATGGAATGAATCCAGTATAAATTAAATAACATTTATAAGAAGAGCTATATTTTACATTTTCTACACTGTTTTTTTAATCCTTTTTACCAAAGAAGAAAGTAACTCATGTCATATTGAATAGTAACATTACAATTTTTTCGAGCTTTTTATTTTATTTTTTCAAGTTAGATTGTGATAGAGTTCTACTATGATAAATTGTCACATCACTTGATAATCCAATTTCTTTTTCTTTTTTTAATTTTCATTTGTTTGTCTTTTTAGACAAATAATAACATACTTTTATGCGTTACAATAATATTATCATATTTATCAATTACTGAAATTGTACTAAACCTCAACACCATAATAAAAATTTGAGAAACTGGTGAATGACTCCTATAAATTTAAGTAGAAAAGTGTTAAGTTTACAATGTTTTCATAACAAATTTTATGAAATAAATTATTATTGGTTCTAATTTGAACACACCACTGAAATTATATTTTTTATCTACCAGTAACAATAAGCTACAAAAAATTTGTTGTGAAAATATTGATAGACACAACATTTCTCTTTTAAGTATTATTCTTAGTCTTTCTCAAAAAAAAAAAAAAGTATTATTCTTAGTCTAACTAAGAGCAATGCTACTAACACAACTAGTACATCCATCATAATTAATCTGCCAACCTTATGGAAAATTAATTCAAATGTTACAACTTAAGATTTATGACAAATGACCGTAGTAAAGCAAAAGCTTTTTTTTTTTTTTTTTTTTTTTTTTTTTTTGAGTGGACGTAATAGTGATTAGCACTAAAAAAGCAAAAGCATTGGATGATGTAGAATAGGAAAACTAATAGAAACTTCTCTATTATCAAATTTATCTTTGGATTGGAATGACGTGCATCACGACATGACCCAATTATTGGACGTTTCCTACGTACTCGTTTGATTGATATCCTTTTTTTAAACCATACTTTTTAATTTCTAAAACAACTTCTTCTTCTTTTGGTATAGCATAAAAGTATGGTGTGCGGAAAATGAGTCAACTGAAAATGTAAACCACCACCACTATCGACATAAGGGACCCCTTGAAGGAAAAGTCTCTTTTTCTTTATTTTAGTGCAATCTTTCCATGATAGAATATGCTTTACTACACTTCAAAGGCCCTAAAGGTGAATACCATCTCTTTCTAGGTAATCTCAATTATCATTTACCTGAGGTATAAAGGTTAAAAGGGTTTCAACTTTCAACTTTTCTTCATGGGAATAGAAGGTTGATCACTAGGATAAATTATGATGCTTAAATAGAATTTCAATTTATGATATTCGCTCTATAATGATTGCTTATTGTCATCAAATAAAAATATGAGTTTTTTTTTTTTTTTAAATAGAGTTCAAAAATTAGATAATCTTTATATAAAACGACAATAATTCTCATATATAGACAGAGTCGATCGTGACCGCGTTAACTAAAAAGAAAGAACCGAAGAAAGCCCATGTCCCTATAGGTAGTCCAAAAAACACCACAAACTATTCATTGGCTTTTCAATTTTCATAAAAGAGAACTGCGGACTTGCCTTCTAAAAGCACAATACCTAACTATTTGTAGGACATTTTTCTACAACTTTTACTGGACAGATAAAAGGTAGTCTAAATTTTTGTCTAAACTAAAAATGGGTTTAAAAGTTTCGTACACTTCTCCCATTTGGATCCATCTTATAAGCTACTTCGTGAATCTTGATTGCATAAAAAAGAAGTTTTGTCTATAACACGTGTTTGATAACTCTGCTTTTAAATTACTCCCATGAATCACTTTTCAACACCTTGAAAAAAAAAAAAGGAGAGGTCAAATTTTCATATTATTATTTATTATAAGCAACCAATAAATAAAATAATTTTTTTTTAATAACTGTGAAGTGGCTTTTGTCTAATTTGGTACAAACTTTTTTTTCTTTTTAGTTTTTTGAAATAAACTATTTAAAAAACCTTCATTGAGAAAAGAAAATCGGTGTTGTAGTAATAAAAAAGAAAGTATGGTTTCAAAAAGGATATCAATCAAACAAGTAGGAAGTTTGGTTTTCAGACCTGGACGATTCAAAGAACCAATAAAGGGAGAGATTCAAGGTTTTTAAGGTTAAACCGATATTCGACAGAGGTCGAACCGCGATGACATCGTAATTACTTTAATAATTAATTAAAACCCAAATATAGATATTAAATTTATAAAATTAGAAAAATTGACTAATATATCTATATGTGTGAGGAAAATTTATTGATTTTCAAGCATATATTTACAAATTAAATAAGAAAGTTAATAAAATAGAATAATAAACCATGAAAAATATTAAGAGTTATGATTAATTTTTGAAGTAAAGTTGAATATTTTTGAAGGATTTTAATTATAAAATTTGTTTTTTATTCCCTTTAAGAGATTGATAATTTAATTCAGTAGAATAGAATTGTGTCAAGTTGTCTAAAAAAAAAATTGAGTTAAGTTTACTTCAAGCATTTTCTTTTCTATTGTTGAGCAGCATCTTGCAGGTGTAGCTTAGTGGTTAGACTTTAGCTTTAACTTTGATTGGTTGTGCCTAGGTTCTAAACCTGGCCGGTAAGTGCACTTTTCTAATTTTTTAAAAGTTAATAAAGACATGTGAATTCATTCCATATTCTTTATTATGTGACTTTTCTAATTTTTTAAAAGTTAATAAAGACATGTTAATTCATTTCATATTCTTTATTATGTGACGTAATAAAGAGTTTTCCTGTGAAATTTTGGATTTTTTTTTTTTTTTTTTTTTTGCTTTATTTTTATAGTATGACAATGCTTGTAAATCTTGTTGAGGGGTATATTATCATCATCTATTTCTTCATCTTCAACGTTTGAAGTTTGGTCCATCCCTATTTGTTCAATTTTGAGATTTCATCACTTTTTTATTTTGTTGCATCATTTGTATTAATCACTAATGAATTGACATTGGAAGATTCCTAACTGGATCTTACAAAGTTTTGACTTGTGGATTTATTGTCGCTAAGATTTTACATAGGTATCTGCATTCATATTAAATTTCAGTGATGTGACAATTTTTTGTAAATGATTTTATATTTTTTTTTTTTGGTCACTTTATAAGGAATAGTGTAGCAAAAGAGTTAATATAGCATATTAAATTGTGTTTTTTTTTTTTTTTTTTTTTTTATCTTCCATACCTTTTTGTCATTTGAAGGTGCATAAAAAATATTAGTAACTGTGTAATTTTCAAAACCATCCTTTAAATTGAATTCATTCAAATGAAGTAGGAAAATGTATTTTCTTCCTAAAATTTTCTTCAGATCATGTGAGATTCCTTCTCCAGTATCAATTTTCATATGAGGAATATATTTTATGTATATTATGATCAAAAGTTTTATAATAATTTAAATAAGTTGCACCTCAGTTTGTTTTTCAGAAAGATTTCTTGCAGATTTATTTAGGATTTTCTTAGCATCTCAATCAAATATCACAAAAGTTATTTTGTTAGTTGCATCAAAAACTTCTACTTGAATCATGTATCTAAAGTAGTTTGCAATTGTATATATAGTACTTAGAGTGAGATGAATATGTTATAAATATTTGGAGAGTATGTAGTTAATGTGAGTGCCTTTAACCTTGGAATAGGGAGATTTTTTTTTTTTTATGTATTTCACATTTTGCATACCAAAATGATCCTAATTGTGGTTTGACCTTCTTTCCATAATACCAACTTGTCGTTGTATCAACATTGCTTGTTGCAATACCATAGCATTTCACATCCTACAATGAACTTTGAAGTTAATATGAATTTTTTAAAATGTAAATAGTATAATGTATTATTATTTTTTCAAGTAAATGATGAGTATAATTTGAAATGATTAATAAACTTGTTTCGTAGGATCCCGTTCAATGCATTTGATCTCTTTTATTGTCTTCATATTCTTTAAAGATAAATCCTCCTATGAAAATTGTTTTGCATGTATTTTTTATCGTTCTTGTATAGAATCATGTTTTTGACCATTCCTATCTTTAAATTTTTTTTTAAAAGAAAATATTATGTAAATGGCATTTTGTGAGATAATATATGCTATTTATCAAAAAAAAAATTGTTATTAATAATTTTTAAATATGCATCTGTCAATTATTTCATCAACCTCAGGAATCTCAAGATTTTTAGATATATATATATATATATATATATATATTTTGCACTTGTCAATGACAAAGAGAATTTTCTTGCATAAATTGCATAGACATGCTTTCATGAGCATGAGATTTACTAGAAGTATCATTTACACTTGGGAGAGGCAAAACAGAGTTTGTAAGTGGGTAAGGATTTTGGCTTTCATCTACACATAGGAAGGATCAGATACCTAGGTCATAATATGTAAAGTAATAATTGGGTTTGGGCTTTTTATAAGGTTTAGTTTGTTTTTAAAAGGTAACCCATTTTGTAGAGAATAACATTTGGTCTAATTGTTAAGAGTAGCTCATATTTTTATATATCAGTAAAAAAAAGTTATTATAATCTATTAGGCAACAGTAAAAAAGACTTAATAAAAAGATGTTAAAAAGATTAAATGCAAAATTAGAGTGTCACATGGCAAGATCTCATACACTCCCGCACGAGGTCTCTACTTTTATATATACTAGCTTGTAACCTCATATATATGCATGGATCCACTTAAAAATATACAAAAAGATGGATAGTATAATTCCTATATATATATTTTAAATACTATTAATAGTCATTCTAATATTTTGTTAACTTTTTAAAAAGTCTTGTAAGAATATTATTAGGTATAAAATATAAATTGTCCTTTTTATTTTTTAATTACTTCTTAATTTTTGTTATTGTGAAGCACTTTTTTTTAACAATTCATTCACTCTAAAATCTTTGGTTTTTATACTCACTAACTCATTTGAATTAATATTTATAATGTAGTCTCACATTTGATTCTAAAATTAGAAAATAAAAGTCTCTTTAAAAATAATTAGTTTATGACACATGATGCAAAATTGGATTGTAATTTGAAATTTGCCTATATATATATATATATATATATATTGATTGATGAGAAAAATATGAGAAAATTATTGAAATGTATAAAACTACATATTATTCCTCTAAAATGACAAACAAATGAAGAAAAAAAAAAAAAAAAAAAGAGAGAGAGAGAGAGAGAGAAGTAAATGGATTATCATGTGATGTGACAACTTATCATCTTAGAATTTGAAGTGAAATAGATCCAGTGCAAACTTCAGTCCACACAAATTGTGACGGTCCTTATATTTGGATTTGACCTCGTTAACTATAAGTCAAGCAAACCATACAATTCATTGGCTTTCATAAAGAAACCGCGTGCAAGCCGCATCAAGTAGACCACAAAAAGTAGTAGACCAAACTTTCTGGACAGGACAAACAAAAAGTTGTTCCGAGTGTAAGTGTGAACTTAAGCTTTACACCTCTATATATTAGCTACCTAAACACACTTTGCTCACAGATAAGATTTTGAACTCTGGCATATATCCCTTCCTTTTTTCTTTTTCTTTTTTGTGACATTGAGCAACAACACCCAGACTTAGCTAGCTAAACAGAGCACCCTGCAGCTCCCTGATAAGAATTTGAACTCTCTGACCAAGAAAATGAAGGTAATGATGAATACCATGCTCAACAATTATTTAAAAGTTCTGTCTCTTATGTACTTCCAAGCCTTTTATGTCATTAATTGACACTACTCAACTCTATTGCAGCAAAAGGTAGTGATCAAAGTCACCTTAAATAATGGCAAAAAGAATGCTCGGTCCAAGGCCATGCAGATTGCAGTTGGTCTACAAGGTACTCATTTTTTTTTTAATCTTTTATTTTGATTATTGTTAAAATTGATTAGGAATTTAAAACTAATGATCATATTGTTTTTGTTTTGGGTTCTTAAGGTGTGGAATCAGTCTCTCTACAAGGTGAGGACAGTAGTCAGATTGTTGTTGTTGGGGATGACATTGATTCAGTCAACTTGACATCTTTGCTGAGGAAGAAAGTTGGATTTGCTGAGTTAGCGAGTGTCTCGCCAGTCAGTACTGAGGAGACCAAAACCAGTGAATCTGGAATACAATCAATGATTTGGCCAACTTATCAAGCTGGTGTGCCATATTATTATCAACCTAGTGTGCCATATTATGCATATGATGTCACGGGTTACAACCAGAACTCTTGCACTATTTTGTGACCTATGGGTAGGAATTATTTGATGGCTAAAACATAGGTAGAGTTTCTTAGGTGCCTTAACTTAGATTCTACACATGGTTCTTGAGATTGAATTTATTTTAAGAATCTAAAGTAAGAGCACTTAAGTATAGACAAGTGTAGGAAGTGTGGATTGATTTTCTATAGTTCGCATTCAATTGAGAAGCGAAAATTTTGTCTAAAAGCATGATATGAAGTGACAATAAAATTATAGAAAAGAGTGTTGTTGAATAAGAAATTATATTCATGTAATGGGAAAATGATTTGTTGTTGAAATTTATTTCTTCAATATAGCATCAACGAAAATTCTTTAAACTGAGCAATTGCTGAAAAATGGACCTCTAATTAAGCCTCCAAGTCAACCTCAAAATATCTAATAAAGCGGGGATAAGGAGTTCAAAATTCCAATTGTCATTCAATCCCAAGTTATTTACTAAATAAAATTTAAAATTTCTTAAAACTTCATACTTTATAGGAAGGACATTTTTTGCACATCTTTGGGTTTTGATCATACTTATCTTAAAAAATAGACAAAACCCAAAATCCATTATTTTAGCCATAATACTGACAAAATTCAGTCCACAAAATCAGCTAAACTTAGGCTCATGAAGTTTTGCCAAAAACCCATGATATAACCCATCGAGTTCATGAGGCTAGTCAACAAGATTGATCAACTCAGGCTCACAAAGTCAATTTATTAAGATTGACACAAAACTAGGCCAAGTTAAGGCCATATTAGGGATTGATCATCATAAGGGACCCAACACCATAGAGTGCTTATTTTTCGTCGTCTAATAATTTTCATTGAATCCTGTCTTATTATTTGTGAGATTTGTTCTATTTTGGATGCTTATATATATATATATATATATACAAGATAAAAATTCTACTCTAGTTTAATCTAAGTGTATATATGTGTAAAACTCCCTCCTAGAGGCTTAAACCCCAGTCTTTACTCCCCATACCCCCACAACCACTAACACTTGCTCATATATGAATTTATAAATGAAAGCTAATTTTTTTTTTTTTTAAAGCTTTTGTGTTTAATTTGAAACGTAAAACGAATCAATTTCAACAATTAAGATATTATTTGTTATACTTAATAGTATACATGTTACATTAATTTAAAACTTTTAAACGACGTAACACTATATATATACACGCTTCTCTCTCTCTCTCTCTCCTCCACCGCAAGTTTCTCTCTGCTTTCTCTCTGCTCTCTCTCTCCTCCATCGCTCTTCCACATCCATTGCCCATAGGGTTCCACCTCTACAGCCAAGTCACTGGCAACAACCAAAAAAAAAAAAAGCCAAGAAATCAGTGACTTATTCTAGAAGTCTGGAGGACTAAACTCATATTCATTTCATTCCTTATATTTGTTTGTCCTGACAAGTGCATATTATCCTATGCTTAACCTTTGTTCATGTGGTTTTGAGAAAATGCAATGGCTATGTGCTATGAAATTATTTGATCGCTTAATTAACAAAGGATTGTATCGTAAATCAGAAGTAATGGTTAAAATTAATTATTTGTAAAAGCTTTATCTATTATGCTTTTGGGTTCAATGGGTAATGCAATGTCAAATACCGTTGTTAAGCTACTTTCGCGATGGTGGAGTTGATATGGTAAATATTCTTCATTTGTTTGGAATTGTGCTTCATTATGCTTTTTGCCTTTTTGTGAACTTTGTGGGGTGAGAGAAATCATTGTGCTTTTGAAGGTGTAGATGCGTTTTTGACGATAGCTAGAATTGTCTTTATTAGAACCTTGTTTGAACGTTCTCATGTTTTGGGCCGTGGTGACATATATTCTATTATTGACTTCGTTGGTTCTTTTCTAGCAGGATCTTAGATTCATCCTGTTTTGGACAAAAGTTGACCTGATAATGTCCTAGTAATGGAAACAAATGGCAGTGAAGGAGAGAGAGTGAGAGAAATGTATACTTTTTTTTTTCTTTTTTCCTTTTTTGGTTTAGAGATGGGTAAGTGAATGTCATAAATAAGAAATAATAAATGTGATCTTAATTAGGATATCAGCATTAATGAGTGTTTTTTTTTTTTACTATTAAATCTACTTAAATCTAATGGTTTAGAAAATGTATAATTCTTTATATAAAATTTATTTTCTATTTTCCAAAATAAGTTTTATATGAGTGTTGTGAGTACTTAAAAAAAAAAAATCATAACTACAATGCTTGGAACTCATTATACAATGACTTAAGCTTGACTCTAGAATAAGTAATTGGTTTAATAAATAGATTACATCCACTGGTCGATTCATAATATGAAACCGATCAATAAAATAACGTAACACAATTTACACTATCTAAGTATAACAAATAAAATTCTGTCAAAAAAAAAAAGTATAACAAATAAAATTTATGAATAATGCTAGAGATATAAACTATTTTACAAAATATTTTACAAACTACTAATATGATGAGTAATTATTGATAAATAAAAATGTGATATTAATTGTGGGCCTAGATGAAAATCAATAAGAGGTTGGCCACATCAACATTTTGTAAAAATATTGTAAAATAATTTATGACTGTAGCATTACTCAAAATTTATTCTAGAAGCTTAAAATGAAATATAGAAGATTCTCTTTAAAATACAATTACCTGTTTCATTTATAGAAAAACAAACTATTTTACAAAAAAATTTATAAACAGCTAATGTGATGAGTAATTATTGATAAATGAAAAAGTGATATTAATGATGGGTCTAGATGAAAACCAATAAGAGGCTAGCCATATCAATATTTTATAAAAATGTTGTAAAATAATTTATGATTGTAGCATTACTCAAAATTTATTGTGGAAGCTTAAAATGAAATATAGAAGATTCTCTTTAAAATAAAATTACCTGTTTCATCTATAAATCCATATATGGGCTTTTAGTTAGTATATTGGTTCAAGCATCCAAAATAGAAAAGATCTCTCAAAGAATATGATAAGATTCAACATAAATGAAATTTTCATCAGGAATATTTACTTTTAATTTTTGTCTGTATACGTGTGTCAATCTAATACAAACATTTGGCCTTCTTAGCTAACGCATTGGCAACCACATTACAAGACCGATGAACAAAAGCAAATTGAACAGACTGGAATACAGAGACTAAAAGGAGCGGACATATGAAGTTAGAACTGGGTTTTCTTGGACAATAGCATTAATAACTGAAATTGAGTCTCCTTCGAAGATAACGTTCTGTAGGTCCTTTTCAACAGCAAACATCACAGCACAGCGACACGCAAGGGGTCGAGGCTAGAGCAGTTGGCATAGACAGAGCTGCCACTACATATCTACGCCAATCTCGGATGACAACCCCGATACCGGCCAAATTAAGCGACTTGAACACAGCTGCGTCAAAATTTACTTTGAAGTGATCATGCTCTAGAGGTCCCCACTGGTGTTGGATCACAGGTGAGTGAACTGTCGGAGCTTCATCTTCCTAGGCCGCCAAGAACTCTTGTAGCAGGTTACAAGCCAACAGGTTAATGTTTGTAATAGGCTGCACTTGACGCCCAAAGTGAAGGGCATTTCGCCGGTTCCATAAACACCAAGCAGCTACTGCAAAGATTTCCTTCCTGAAATCATCCGTTACCTGCAAAAAATTGGTTGACAGAAGAGAAAAGTATAAGAATAGAAAATACAGAAATGATGGAAAAGTAAACAATTGAAAATTTTTCAGTTTTCCATCATCATTCATTTAATTGAGAAGAAAAATGAAATGATAAAAAAGGTAATTTATATCACTTCACTATTACACTCTTATTATATAAGAAATCATTTTTTATTATTATTTGAAAATTAATTTTTTCTGCTCTTGTATAAGAAAAAAAAATACATTATCAAGTAAATTAATAGAGATGAACACAATACAGTTTATTTATTTTCCTATCCATTTTATATAAAACAAATGTGATTAACTTGATTAAATATAATGACATCATATAAAGGGTCTGTTTGGATACAGCTGAAAACTGAAAACTGAAAACATTGTAACAAAATAATTTTTAAATATGTAAATAGTACCGTAGAACCCATTTTTAATGAAAAAGTTGCTGAAAAGTGAAAATTGTAGGTCCGTAACCAGTGCACGAATGCACTGTTCAGGGACAAAAAGTCAACAAGTGCAGCTACTGTTTAACCGGTTACTCCCTCACACGCCTGAAAAAAAAAAATAAAAAAAAATAAAAAAAAAAAAAAGAAGAAGAAGAATGGCAAACGCCACTTTCAGTAGAATCCAAACGGCCTCAAAAAAATAGAATTTTTCTCACAATCATACTCCTTGTAGACTTCTTGTTACAAGTTTCCAAAAAATACACATTTAAATAATAATAATAATAAAAGATTATATCTAAGAGGAGAAAAATAGTAAACTACATGAAAAAGTACATTTCTCTCAATGTCTTTCTAAGAACTTTGGTGGACTTGAGTAGAAAATCAAAATTCCCACCAACACCATTTTCCTTTCTTCCTACTTTCTCTTCAACCAAAATAATGTAAAATGCCAATGACCCAATTGGTCTAAAGCTTAAGAGATTTCTAACCAATTCAAATAATAATAATAGGGGAAAACTTTCATCTGTCCTTCATTTTCATATCCCCTTCCCATTCTCTATCTTTCAAGTTTCAAATAGGAATTATTTTCTCCTAAATGTAAGTTTCAACATACTAATTTCTCAATAAATTGATATAGTTTATATAATCCACAGAATTACTCTAAAAATTATAGCGGATTTTATTCCGTTATCCTAAAGCTTGGGGCACATCATGAGCCAGAAATTATACCCCTGAAATGGACAATGGTCTTCCTTGATTTCCTTTTCTAATGGTTTTAATTTTTGTGAATAGCTATTATAGAGGTTTTGGTTTTCTTTAAAATAATGGCAAGCAAAGCATCAGAAAACGGAAAACCACTGTTATACTTTGTAAACTTGGAGTGCAGCAGCTAGGTATTTTGAGTTTTCTAACTAGTTTGTTTCATTTTTTTTAATTACTGTTTAACTTTATAGTTTATTCTGGTCACTTTTTCCTCTACTCTCCCATCCTCCAAACATAGAGTTCGGGTGAATGGGAAGCCCAACAAACATTAAAAAAAATTAACAATGACCAATGAAAGTAACTTTTGGGTCTAATGCATAGGCAGTGCTCTCGTTTTCTAAAGCTGGCAATACCATTACAGGTAGCAATGCTACTTTCCAAAGGCAACCTGTTACAGCTTAAGTAAATAAGCACAACTCATTTTTCCTAGAAAGGTTTAAAACATAACATCTAACCAGAATGTAAGTTTGGATGTTGGAAAAAGACCAGCTTTCAAAGTAAAACTTGGCAGAATATACAATCACAGAGCTTCAAAAGTCCTGATCACCACTTCTTCACAAATATACTTCAAATAACCAACACAAAGACTAAACCTATGGTAGTCACCTGTACTCCAATTGCTGTTCATCACTTTCATTCAACTGGTGATCATGACCCAACAACCTTTTCAGCCGCATCAAACTCGTGCTGATACGATGATGCTCACGCAAAGCATACATGTCGCCATTCAAGGTTCTTCCTGGCATTGCTGCAAAGTCTCTCGCAAAATGTGCATGATAGGAGTGTCTTAAATCATTATTGGTTCCTCCAAATGCTTCTCTAGAATTAATCGAGTGCCCATCAGTCATCCTAGAGAATGAATTTCCAATGTTGCTTGGTAATGGAAAACTCACATGCTGTGAAGTTTGTTCCATATCTCGAGAACTGAATTTAATAGAAGGTGACCACTGCTGCATTTGAATAGGATTCCCCTGAATAGCAGGCCTAGGATTGTGAGAGTGTCTTAAATCATGATTGATTCCTCCAAATGTTACTGTAGGATTGATCAAGCGCCCATCATCCATCCAAGAGAATGAATTTCCAGTGCTGCTCGTTAATGGAAAACTCACATGCTGTGAGGTTTGTTCCATATTTGTTACATGACATGCTCGAGAACTGAGTTTTATTGAAGACGGCCACTGCTGCATTTGCATTGGAATCCTCTGAAATTGCAGAGGTCTTTCATGCATTGATGCAACCATACTTGTTATCCCAGTATGCAACCTTTTAGTTGTATGGGACAATCTGAACTTAAAGGTGCTGCACTCACCCAAAGGAAATGGTTCATCACATCTCCAACCATCCCCTCTTTTGTTGTGATAACCTGGGTAGTCTTCTTTCTTGAAATCAACACACTCAATCAATACCAAACAGTTCTTTAAACCAAGTTCCGTTATATTCCAGTGGCAAAATGGAGCTGTAGCTTTGTGGTTCACATGAATTTCACCATCTGCTCGAAGCATCCCTATTGCGTTATGGAAGAAGCCGTGCACAAGATTTCTATGCATGCTGTAGGTAACAAATTACAACAGCATTAGATCTCTGCAATGAATCGAAAATTTCCACAAAGAGCCCTTGGACATAAGCATGGAGAAAATACAAATAACTCTTATGAGGCAATGACTCATCTTTTAACATCTCTCTGCTTTATGCGAACTAAGATGCCCAATGAAGGACTCTTCCAGATACCAACACCCTACATCAAGAAGACTCAGCAGTGTGGTTCTTTTAAGAACCAAGAATCATTTGACTTGCTTCATAACTTTGCAAAAATGGAATGTCATATGTGAATAACATTCCAGACCCCAAAACCAAGTTCACAATTCATTTTTCATTTCATAGCTACATATTCCCAAAAACAAAAATTGGGGCTTTCAATTTTGATATAGAAATGACACCAATGTCTATTACTATTTATAATGCCTATGCAAATAAGGTTTATCTGAATAAAGTTGAACAGGTAGTTAAAATAAAATGGATTTACGACATTGCTCATTCATAATCCCCTATTAAACATACAAGAACTACAATGACTTCAATTCTAACACATGAGGTTTCCATATCAACAATTATATCATTCAGGAAGGGACAAGGATATTAGGAGACAAAATCAATACAAATTACAAAATACAAACTTACTTAACCACATGTGCATGATCTTCCTTTCCATGAAACCCGGCATGAGGAAAGTTAAAGATAATCCTATCGAATTTCCGCCATCTCAGATCACTATGAAGCTTCATTTTAGTTGCATCCACTCCATGTAAGAGGGATGCCCCGAGCTTTTCTAAATTTTCCAAATTCGATTTTGCTTCCTTGTATTTTTTGATCAATACATCTAATTCAGCATAGAAGCATTGACAATATTATTAGAATATTCACTTAATAACTCTACCTCCAATTTAAAACGTTGAATAATCTCACATGTTAGACCCACTTATCAAGGGGCAGTTAGTCCCACATGTAAGACGAAGTGTTAGGATATTAATTAAAAGCTATTCTCATCATTTTGTATATGCTTTAGCTTTTGGAACAATAGTAATTTATCAAATATCATAACTTGGCCAAAAGATAAAAACATAAAGAAGGAAGAATTGAAACATCTATCTTTAACATAACTGTCGAGTCCAAGTTAAAAATTGCAACACTTACATAAATGGCATGAACAACTTTTCTTTCTAAATTTATCAAGAAAAAAAAAAAAGGTGCTTCTAACTGTGATATAAACTCACTTAATCCCTGCCACTGATCATAAACTCTAATGTATTTTTTTTTTTTTTTTTGATACATAACTAAACATCATGACAAGAACATAGTTTTATATATTAATAATTTGATAGTTGGGAAAAGGGGGATTTGAACCCTGGCAGTTAATACATAAGAAATTTTGCTATTAAAACCTTGTACTCAACTGCCAAGTGGAGATTCAAAAGTAGCACATTCTGCTTAATTACTATGTTCCATAAACTATTAGTATATCATCAAAATAAACAAGTAAATGCAATAACATATACTAAACTGACAGATATAGAACCATCACATATCCCCAAAACCATTTCTCTTTACCCTTTCTTAACAAAAAAAAAAATGGCAGCTTGAAATGTAAACAGAAAAGTGTCAAACAAACCCAACCATCCAAAGATTACACCCACCAAAAAAAAAAAAAAAAAAAGAAGAAGACAGGTAACAAACCCTTTAGTTAAAAGAACAAGTAAAAAAAATTTGACATTTTTTTACATAAAAAAACTACGTTCATAAACACAAAAACACTGAACACATGCATAGACATTGATATGTACAGCATGAACAAAAATGATATACAGAGAGAGAGAGACAGAGAGAAATATACCATAAGGGTCGAGAGAGGAAGCGAGAATATTGGAAGCAGAGCCAAAAGAGTTGGCCAAGCTCAAAGAGAAAGAGAAATCTCCCTCACCCACCAATAGTATTTGGTGATTCGACGAATAATGCTTCACCCATTTCTCTTCTTCTTCTTCTTCTTCTTCATCAACACCCACTTGCTTCTCTTCATTTTGATGATTTGACATTGCAGCTTTCTCTGTCTGTTTGCAGAGAGAGAGAGAGAGAGAGAGAGAGATGAAAACTTGTAGAAGAATGGACACTGTGAAGTGTGAACGGGCATGGCCTTTTTGTAAGTGGGAGGTGTTTATTTTCAAGGGAAGTGCCCTGCAGTTGGGGTTTATTACGAGTGTGCCACCATCATGTAGTAGTAATTTTATACTTTTATTTTTGGTAAAGTTTTTTTTTTTTTTTTTTTTTTGATAATCTTTATTTTTGGTAAAGTTAGAAACCTGCAGGCTTGCAGCTTAAATGCTTAATTTGAAATTTCAAGTTTCTTGTGTTTCCAAGGTAAATATTAAGTTCCCTAATTTAAATTCAAACTACTAATTGTATTTACCATTAAACATTAAAACACAAATAATTTTATCATTTTAAATAACGATTAAATTCTTCTTTTTTGTAGAAAAATAACAATTAAATTAAATTTAGTTATATACTACTACGTTATAATTTAATTAGGAAACCAATGAATTACATCTAAAATACTGAACCTATGTTCTACCCATGAAATATTAGAAAAATATAACATATGGGTAAAATTAGGGGTGGCAATTCGTGTTCATGTGTTGGGTTCATGTCGTGTCAACTCATGAGTATTTCACTATATAGGTCAACACTAACCCAACATATTTATTAAACGGGGTCAAGATTCTCCAACCCTAACACAACTCATTTATTAAACGGTTCAGTCGTGTTAACATGTTTATTAGATTTTATCAAAATGAAAAATAAAATTTATGAAAAAACTAACAAATAAATATTTTTAATATAAAAATTAGAACTAGCGAGTAACTACATCACAAATAATTATTCAAAACTAAAGCATATCCCAATATCACAAAATAATCAATCATAATATGTCAAAGAAAATAAATTACAACAACTAATAAGTTTATATACCTAGAGTTTGAAAGGTATATTGGTAAAATGTCATTTAATTAAACAGCTCAGACGGGTCAAACGGGTTCTATATGTTGAACACTAACCCAACCCGTTTATTAAACAAGTCAATCATGTCAACCTGAATATGACACGAACCTATTAAGCCTCAACCCATAACTTGCTAATTTCGTGTCGTGTCATGTCGTGTCGGGTTTGCAGGTTGTGTCTAATTTTGCCACCTTAGGTAAAACAACATTAGGTTTAGTAGAATGTACATTAGGTTCTCTAATTATATTTAAATATTTTGGTGAATTTCCTTAGAAAAGACAACACTATTAATGTTTTATTGGTTCATATGTTTGAATTTAATTACAAAATCTAATGTATTGCACCTAAGACAATATACCCAAAATTTATGCAACAAATACATGTTTTTTATTTCCACTCCTTTATTGGTAAAAGGCACGTATTTGTATTATGTGTATATTTTAGGTATAGTTTTCAAGTGTTGTATCTTAAATTTCATAATTGATTCAACCACATAGTTGTATTAAATCAAGTAATAAGAAAAGTGTTGGATTTATTGGTCAATATAGCCACATTGTTATATTTTATTGGAGAACTTAAAATGCAACACTTAATAAATTGTACCAAAATTTTATACTAATTGATGACTATCATTGTATACAAATGGGCCAAAAATTTTGGCACTTGCTCCAACCATGCATGAAATACGCTTTAGGTAATCAACATGTTGGGATAGGGACCACCTAAGGAGATGACCTAATGGTAGGAAGTCTTTATGACCTATCACACCTTTAAGTCCGAGATTTGTGAGTTCAAATTGTGACAAGTTCTAATAGCACTCAAGCGGTTTTATACCATAATGGAATGCAAGGATTAAGATGGTGCAAGGTAATGACTAAACTTATTATGAGCCTCTTTTTCTATTCATTAAAAAAATTATGAGAATTACATCTTTTCATTTATGCATGTAATCTTATATAAGATCATAGAATTCAGCTAGTCTATCATTATGAAGCTTCATAAATTTGAAATACTATCATATCTATAATAATAATAAAATAATAAAAAATTGGCCAACCTTGTCTCTGATGATATGAGTCAATCTCAACTCAAGCACTGCATCCTCGATGTTTAACTCACTTGCAAAACTAGGGGATTGAGGTGAAAAGGAGGAGGAGTGGAGTAGAATTGGTTGAAAATAGGCTAATTTTAGGTCAAAATCTACTCTACCCTACTCCCTCTCAATCCAAACGGACTATAAGTGCTGCAAGGACATTCATCTCAAGTTCCTAATAACAATCCCATTTCTAGTGCACTTAGCCTTCCCTCCTATGTGATGAAATAATAACACAATGTCATTTTGTTAAAAATATTTTTGGTTAATAACATCATTACTAATGACTAATGAGTGTATAATTTATTTCCAGAAAAAAAAAATGTATAATTTAAATTGAAATATTTTGGAAGTTTAATTTGAAACTTCTAATTATGTGTGTCTAATTTGAGACCCTTTTTTTCCTATAAAAAATTGGTAAATTACATATTTGGTCTCTAACGTTTACATTATGTGTTAATTTAGTCCCTAACATTTCAAATATATCAATTTAGTTCTTAACATTTTGGTATTGTGTCAAAATAATCTCTGTCATTAAGTGATGAATGAAAAATGTTGATGTGACTACTAGCTAGAATAATAATTTTTATTTATGCCACCTTGGATGCCATGTGTACTACCATGTGGACTACCATGTGGACTCAACTTCAAACTTTACGAAAAAAAAAAAAAAAAAAAAAAAACTTAAACCTCCAAAGGAATCATATCATATCATCATATACAAAAAGTTCCATATTGTAAATGCATATCATAAGTACTCATGAATTGCATGATACATAGGTGTGTATCGTATCATATCGTATCATTGAATCATAAAATGCATAGATATGGGAGTTTAAAATGAGTTTTTTTTTTTTTTTTTGGGGTTAAAATTTGTGGTTTTTTTTTTTTTTTTTTTTTTAAGTTGTTAGACTTTTTTTTAATACAAAATTATTGGAATACTTAATTGAGTCCAATAAAATAACATGTCTGTAAGTTTTTTTTTTCCCTCTTCTCTTTCTCCTTTAAAATATGGACTACACACTTGACGCTTCACTTTCATATTTGTAAATTTGTTTTCTAAGCTACGAACAATGTATTAAATGAAAATATATATATATATATATATATATTTTTTTTTTTTTATGTTATATATTTTTATAAGTCTAGGAAGCTAAAATGCCAGAAAGAAATATAAAGAAAAAATTATTAGAATAAAAGAACAATAAAAGAGATAGTAAATATTGATGATGAAAAAGAAAATGTCAATGAAAAAATAATTTTCCAAGATGAAGAACATGATGATAACATTAACTTTAATAGAGTTAATTAGGCAACATGATGAAAAGAAATTATTATTTTGGCTTATATATCATGTACTATCACTTATGAGTTTAATCAATATGAATGTGTATCTTATAAACATATGTCAATTTAATTTATTTACTTACTTGTGTTAAATACTATTATATAAGTAATGATTTAATTAGTTATTAATCGAATATATTTCGAATTTATAATGAATAAATATATATTATATATATAATAATTTTATTAAGTATTTGTATATCTTATAATATACGATACAATATGGTACATAATATAAAAAATAAATAAAAATCGCATTCAACATAATTCATATTTTTGACAACTATGCCCTTTAGTCTCAAGCCTAGACCGAATCTTTTAAAGGATTTTTGTCTTATCCCCTTGAACAAAGCCCCAGTGGGCTCATCATTGTCTGAATCTTTTCTTGGACCCACACATCTTATCATCCCTCCATTGTGGTTTCAGAAATCCTCAATTAGACCCCTAAACCTTGCCCAGTGCCCACCTTCAATGCCCATAGGAGAAAGTTTCTTTGCAATCTGAATTGGAAGAAGTCTCTTCAAATTATGACGTGTCATTATCAAAGAGTGACACCTGTCCCACTCTATTATAATTCAAATTCAAGAGATAACTCCAAACGTTAGCCATTTTTCCTTTTTTTTTAATTAAAAAATAATTAATTATTTCTCACACCATCACCTAAACGATTAGTCCTTTCTCTCTTTCTCCTTCAACACAAATCGGTTCCCCATCTCTTGATCATGGTTTTAAAAACCGAACCGGTCATCGAATCATTTTTTTTAATTTCCTGTTCAACCCCAGTTTTTGACCGGTTTTTTGCTGTTTTTCGGTTGTTGACTGGTTATTGACCGGTTTTGGGGCTTTTAACCGGACCGGACCGAACTGGCTCCCAGTTTTCAGTTGAATAGGTCAAACTGGCCGGTCCGGTCCGGTTTTTAAAACAGTGCCCTTGATACTATTTCTTTCCCAGTTTTTTATCATTCTTCTTCCTCAACCAAAAGCTACCGCCCCCGTCAACCAAAATTTCTAGCTAATTAAAGCCAAACAAGCGTGAAAAACGCAGGCCAAGCTACACCAAAACAAAATATCAGTATCCAAAGTTTTCTTTAAAAAATTAAAAACTTCTTAGAAATCAAACATAAGCTAGAAATATCAAAGAAAGATTAAAACAAACCCACAAACTTGACAAAATCAAATTCTAATTCTACTGCTGCTAGTAGCCAAGTTTATCATTAATCCTCAACAAACCCACAAACTTCTCAAATCAAATACCATACCCAAATCTAAACCAAAACGGAAACCCAAAACAGATCCATTGATCTCACCCAAACTTCAACTTGAACCTCAAAAATAATTTGCACTATCACAACGCCTATCTCACTAGATCAACAACCCAACCATGAAACAAAAATGCCATGGAGAAAATCGAAGAAGCCTCCCTTGTTCTTCTAAATCTTGGTTTAAGTTCATTCTCAACCATCAAAGGAAGCCGATCTGGGTATAGAGATGTATTAGGCATTGAGTGATTAGAGGAAGAGGGAGAGTCAGATGAAGAAAGAAGAGACTTGGGTGAGAGTTGATCATGGGAGAAAACAAAAATGATGAGGAAGAAGAAACGGGGAGTGAGAGAAAGGACTGATCGTTTAGGTGATGGTGATCAGAAATAATTAATTATTTTTTTAATAAAAAAATATGGAAAAATGGGTAACGTTTGAGTTAACGGAGTTATCTCTTGAATTTGAGTTATAATGGAGTGGGACAAGTGTCACTCTTTGATAATGACACATCACAGTTTGGAGAGACTTCCTTCAATTCAGATTGCAGAGAAACTTTCTCCATGCCAAAATCAACATGCAACAATCTTAAATACGAACCATAACCTTCCATTTCTCTATCACCAAAAAGAAAAAGAAAACAATTTTGAATATTAAGAAAATAATAATAACCAAATATCCCAAGAGCTGTCACAACGCAGCTATTCAAAAATAAAAATTCGTTTGGTTAGACATTTTGAGAGATTACAAAAATGTTTTTAAAATCTAAAATTCTGTTTTACAACTATAGCTCCTCATAATTTTTTTACAAACATTTATTTTAAGCTCAAAAAACAATTTTCCAACAGCTTATACAAATGCATCATAAATCAAACAATTACTATTATTTATCTGTTCTAAGACAAGTGTTGTCAATGGCTTTTCTCAGTTATAAGAAAACAAAAATAAATGAATCAAAGCCCTGCGGTGTTTTTAATAGAATGACAAAGCCCTACATGCAAAGAAAGTAAAGAGAGAGAGAGATTGGGGCTTTCATTATGCTAAGTGCTAACTACTATGTGGATGGATTGGTGAAACACTGAACTAATTCCTTTTTTTTTTTTTTTTTTAATCCACATGGCAACCTAAGTGGCATAAAAATAATTTTGTATTCTAGCCACTAGCCACATTAGTATTTTACTTCGATTACTTAAATGGTAAAGACTATTTTAATACAATACCAAAAAGTTAAGAACTAAACTACATTTAAGTAGGGGTGGCAATTTGTGTCATGTCAATTTATGAGTATCCGACTATACGGATCAACACTAACCCAACATGTTTATTAAACTGGTCAAGATTCCTCAATCCTAACATGACTCATTTATTAAACGAGTCAGTCGTATCGACCTGTTTATCAGGTTTTATCAACAAAAAAAAAACTAAAAAAATTATATATTTTTAATATAAAATTTAGAACTAACGAGTAATTGCATCACAAATAATCATTCAAAATTAAAGCATATCTCAATATTACAAATAATCAATCATAATGTGTCAAAGAAAATAAACCATAACAACTAACAAGTTTATATACCTAGAGTTTGAAAGATATATTGGTAAAATGTCATTTAATTAAATGGGTCAAACGGGTTCCATGGGTTAAATACTAACCCAATCCATTTATTAAATGGGTCAATTGTGTCAATTGGAATATGATATTAACCCATTAAGTCTTAACTCATAACTTGCTAATTGTGTTGTGTCATATTAAATTTGCGGGTAGTTAAAAGGAATCATTAGGAATTTAGGATTATAAAAGGAAGTGCAATCAGCCATTAACATTTAAATAAGCTTGGGACATGTGTCACGTTTGCTCCTTGGCTTCGGTGAATGGTTCAGAGGAAAAACGACTAAACGAGTTAAAAGGCACTCCCTTGTGAACATAATCCCTAGGAACTTTCCCTTCATTCGCTTGCTTAGATATTTGGACAAGTCTGCGACAATTAGCCATAATCATAAATGCTCATCTTTCGATGTGCCTCATTTGAATATAAATATTCCCCCATTTTCAACCATAGAAGGAATAGCCAAACATGTGAAACTTTTAGGTACGAACTAAGACCATGGGCTATGGTATAAAAGAAAGAACAAAGTTTTTTGGAGAGAAAATCTACAAATTAATTATATATTTTTATATTGAGTATGAATTTTAAAGTTTGGAGAGAAACTCTATAAACTAATCATATATTTTTATATTAAGTGTGAATTTTGAAAATCTAACCGTTAAGTTGCGTGTTCTTATTACATTCTTAATACTTAACAAAATTTCAAGAAAATCAAAGATCAATTGCTATTTTATCTAATAAAAGTTATAATATCAAGTTTTTGTAATCTAAAGTTGTATATAAAAAATAAGTTAATTGATTAAATAGTACTCAAGCGGTTTTATACCATAATTGAATGCAAGGATTAAGATGGTGCAGGGCAATGACTAAACTTATTATGAGCCTCTTTTTCTATTCATTAAAAAAATTATGAGAATTACATCTTTTCATTTATGCATGTAATCTTATATATGAACATAGAATTCAGCTAGTCTATCATTATGAAGCTTCATACATTTGAAATATTATCATATCTATAATAATAATAATAAAATAAAAAATTGGCCAACCTTGTCTATGACGATATATGAGTCAATCTCAACTCAAGCACTGCATCCTTGATGCTCAACTCACTTGCAAAATTAGGGGATTGAGAGGAAAAGGAGGGAGAGTGAAGTAGAATTTGTTGAAAATAGGTTAATTTTGGGCTAAAATCTACTCTACCCTACTCCCCCTAAATCCAAACGGACCATAACGGCTGCAAGGACATGCATCTCAAGTTCCTAATAACAATCCCATTTCTAGTGCACTTAGCATTCCCTCCTATGTGACGAAATAATAACACAATGTCGTTTTGTTAAAAATATTTTTGGTTAATAACATCATTACTAATGACTAATGAGTGTATAATTTATTTCCAGAAAAAAAAAATGTATAATTTAAATTGAAACATTTTGGAAGTTTAATTTGAAACTTCTAATTATGTGTGTCTAATTTGAGACCATTTTTTTCCTATAAAAAATGAGTAAATTGCATATTTGGTCTCTAACGTTTACATTATTTGTTAATTTAGTTCCTGACATTTTAAATATATCAATTTAGTTCCTAACATTTTAGTATTGTGTCAAAATAATCTCTGTCATTAAGTGATGAATGAAAAATGTTGATGTGACTACTAGCTAGAATAATCTTTTTTTATGCTACCTTGGATGCCATGTGGACTCAACTTCAAACTTTATTAAAAAAAAAAAAATCTGCTTAAACCTCACGAAGGAATCAGTTTCTCTTCTCCCACCTCAACATTTTTAATCCCTTTATAGTAATTATCAGTATCATATCATATTATCACGTACAAAAAGTTCCATATTGTAAATGCATATCATAGGTAATAATTTTTATTTATGCCACCTTGGATGCCATGTGTACTGTCATGTGGACTCAACTTCAAACTTGAAAAAAAAAAAAAAAAATCTGCTTAAATCTTTCGAAGGAATCAGTTTCTCTTCTCCCACCTCAACCTTTTTAATCCCTTTACCGTAATTGTCAGTATCATATCATATTATCACATACAAAAAGTTCCATATTGTAAATGCATATCATAAGTACTCATGAATTGCATGATACATAGGTGTGTATCGTATCATATCATATCATTGAATCATAAAATACATAGATATGGGAGTATAAAATGAGTTTTTTTTTTTTTTTTTGGGGGTTAAAATTTGTGGTTTTATTTGATTTAAAAAAGTTGTTAGACTTTTTTTAATACAAAATTATTAGAATACTTAATTGAGTCCAATAAAATAACATGTCTGTGAGTTTTTTTTTTCGCTCTTCTCTTTCTCCTATAAAATATGGACTACACACTTGACACTTCACTTTCATATTTGCAAATTTGTTTTCTAAGCTACGAACAATGTATTAAATGAAAATATAATTATTTTTTTAATTTTGATGTTATATATTTTTATAAGTCTAAGAAGCTAAAATGCCAGAAAAAAATATAAAAAAAATTATTAAAATAAAAGAACAATAAAAGAGATAGTAAATGTTGATGATAATGAAGAAAATGTCAATGAAAAAATAATTTTCCATATGAAGAACATAATGATAACATTAACTTTGATGGAGTTAATCAGGCAACATGATGAAAAGAAATTATTATTTTGGCTTATATATCATGTACTATCACTTATGAGTTTAATCAATATAAATGTGTATCTTATAAACATATATTAATTTGATTTATTTACTTAGTTGTGTTAAATACTATTATATAAGTAATGATTTAATTAGTTATTAATTGAATATATTTCAAATTTATAATGAATAAATATTATATTTATATATATAATTTTATTAGATGTTTGTATATCTTATTATATACGATACGATACGGTGTATAATATAAAAAAAAATAAAAAATACGACACAATTCAGGTTTTTGACAACTATGCCCTTTAGTCTTGAACGTAGACCGAATCTTTTAAGGGAATTTTGGTCTTCTCCCCTTGAACAAAGCCCCAGTGGGCTCATCATTGTCCGAATCTTTTCTTGGACCCACACATCTTAGACCCCTTAAACCGATCCCACCTTCAATGCCCAAATCAGCATACAACAATCTCAAATAGGAACCATAAGGGCATTCTCATCCACTCTTTAATAAAAAATGTCATTTTGACACATTAAAATTTTACTTTATCATTTTAACACATTATTTTATAATATACCATTTATCAAATGTTTTATTCTTCCATTTTAAATATTAAAATAATATATACAACACATTATTATAATATATTTACTCAAAACTCAACAATATACAAACACACAACCCCGTGACAGTCACCACCAACCAAAAACCACCGTTACAACCACCGTCACAAACTACAACCACAATCACCAATCCTCCAACAAATTCCAAATCCAAAAACCTCAACAAAAGAGGGGGAAAAAAAACTCAAAACCTTCAACAAAACCCCACCATACACAACACAGCCCACCACCACCATACCCAAGGTGGCATGGCAGCTTCAGACCGAGGTGGCAATGGCGGCTTCAAACCGGCGACGATGGTGTCTACAGATCAACGGCGATGGAGTCTTCAAATGAGAAGCGATGGTGGTGGCTTGATCGGTGAGGGCGGTGGCTTGGTCGGTGATCGGCGTCTTGATTGGTGAGGCTGTCGTACCGTTGATTTAAGGGTGAGGGAAGGTGATCTGAAGAAGAAAGAGAGAGAGAACATGGGTTGGAGAGAGACAAATCGTTGAGAAGAGAGAGAAAACGTTGAATTAAATATTGAGAGGAGAGAGAAAAGGTTGAATAAAAAATGAGTATTTTGATTTGGCATTTGTGTCTGTACCATTTCATATTTAAGATGGTATTGTAGCATGTTTCATAATTTTAGAACATTTAGATAACCTCATGAAGCTTGAATAGTAGTGTTTGGTGTGCCAAATGCCTAATATCTAGCATTTGACACACCTGATGAAAATGCTCTAACCTTCCATTTCTCTATCACCAAAAAGAAAAAAAAAATTCGAATATTAAGAAAATCAATAATAACCAAATATCCCAATAGTTGTCACAACACAGCTATTCACAAATAAGAGTTCGTTTGGTTAGATATTTTGAGAGATTAAAAGAATGTTTTTAAAACCTAAAATTCTGTTTTACAATTATAGCTCCTCATAACTTTTTTTATAAACATTCATTTTAAACTCAAAACACAATTTTCCAACAGCTCATACAAATGCACCCTAAATCAAACAATTACTATTATTTATCTGTTCTAAGGCAAGTGTTGTCAATGGCTTTTCTCAGTTATAAGAAAACAAAAATAAATGAATCAAAGCCCTACGGTTTTTTTAATAGAATGACTAAGCCCTACATGCAAAGAAAGTAAAGAGAGAGAGAGATTGGGGATTTCATTATGCTAAGTGATAACTACTAAGTGGATGGGTTGGTGAAACACTGAACTAATTCCTTCGTGTTTTTTTTTTTTTTTTTTTAATTCACATGGCAACCTAAGTGGCATAAAAATAATTTTGTATTCTAGCCACTAGCCACATTAGTATTTTACTTCGGTTACTTAAATGGTAAAGACTATTTTAATACAATACCAAAAAGTTAAGAACTAAACTACATTTAAGTAGGGGTGGCAATTTGTGCCGTGTCGACTTATGAGTATCCGACTATACATGTCAACACTAATCCGACATGTTTATTAAATAAGTCAAGATTCTTCAATCCTAATACTAGTCATTTATTAAACGGGTCAGTCGTGTCAACCTGTTTATCAAAAAAAAAAAATGAAAAACAAAAAATTATATATTTTTAATATAAAATTTAGAACTAACGAGTAACTACATCACAAATAATCATTCAAAATTAAAACATATCTCAATATTACAAATAATCAATCATAATATGTCAAAGAAAATAAACCACAAAAACTAATAAGTTTATATACTTAGAGTTTGAAAGATATATTGATAAAATGTCATTTAATTAAACGGATCAAACGGGTTTCATGGGTTAGACACTAACCCAATCCGTTTATTAAATAGGTCAGTTGTGTTAACTGGAATATGATATTAACCCATTAAGTCTCAACTCATAACCTGCTAATTACATGTTGTGTTATGTCGAGTTTGCGAGTCGTGTCTAATTTTGTCACCCTAAATTGATATATAATGTAACCGTTACGGACTAGACATGTAATTCCCCACCTCAAAAAAAAAAAAAAAATTTAATGATGTGTCTTTAATCATTTATTAATCGTTAAAAGGATTCATTAGGAATTTAGGATTATAAAATGAAGTGCAATCAGCCATTAACATTTAAATAAGCTTGGGATACGTGTCAAGTTTGCTCCTTGGCTTCGGTGAATGTAGGGGTGTCAATTTGGGTTAGCGTGTCGGGTTCATGTCCTGTTGAAGTAGGGGTATTCGACTAAATTGCTCAACCCTAACCCGACTCATTTAATAATCATGTCATGATCCTTCAACCCTAACTCGACCTATTAATAAGGCAGGTTAACCTGACCCAACCCATTTGACACACTTAATATACGAGTCGTGTTGGGTTGATACGAATGTAACACAACTCATTTCAATCTACATAATATTAAATATAACAATCATCTAGAAATAATTTTTTTTACATCTCAACAGCAGTGCATACACTTCAAGTCTTCAACCCACATTCAAAATAATATAGTTTAACAAAAATATAACATTCATCTGGAAATAAGTTCTTTACACTCTAAAAGAAGTGCATACACTTCAATCGAAAATTCAGAATAACATAGTTTAACAAAAATGAAATAACATAGTTCAACAAAAGTATAATATCCTTGGAACTCGCCAAATGCTAAGTATCAATATTGAAAGAATTGGAGCAAACAGTAGACTAATCCTGACTATGACTACGATTATCATCCATAGATTCTTTGTTGATGTCCGAATTCATAACATCTTCCACAAGCTTATCCAATTTCATTTGTGCAAGTTCTATACCAAAAAAAAAATATATATATATATATATATATATGTATGTATTAGTAGTTACAAAATATGATCGAGCCTCAACAATTTTAAAAGCAATACCCATCAGATCTAATTTATAAACTATCTCAATAAACCCACTTGCAAGATATGCAGACAATGTCCAACACTAATACAAACACAAAAAAAAAAAAAAAAAAAACACAGCACAAGACAAAAGCTACAACTGTGGCCTTAATCAACAATTAATATCTCTCTTATATTAATAACAGCCTATGAGTTCAAAGTTTATAGCATAAAAACATTATGCAGAAAAAATTACTGCAGAATTTTGAAACACCAAGAAAACAGTTTTCTTTAATTCTAAAACTCATTAAACACATGTGAGAGAGAGAGAGAGAGAGAGAGAGAGAAAAATAATCGGTTTGAGACTTTGAGTTTTGAGAATTGGTCGTGAATCTATCAGATAGTAGAGTGAATAGCAGTTAAAAAAAAAAAAGAAGATATTTATAAGAAGGTTTAGAGATTTAGGGTTTGTAGGGTTTAGAGATTTAGGGTTTGTAGGGTTTATAAATCTAGGATTTGTAAAATTTCAATTTCCAATTATATCCCTTGTAAGTTTTTGTAATTACTCACTTTTCTTTTAAATTTAAAATATATGTTGGATATAAAAGGTATTTGACAAATCTAAAATAAAATAAATATTTATTTGTTATACGAATTAAATGGGTTGTGTTAAATGGGTCATTTCGGGTTTATACAAATAAATTGGCGTGTCAAACGTGTCTATTGCGCGTTATGGGGGTTGACCTGCTTATGACACGTTTCTTATCGTGTCACTTTCGAGTCAATCCGTTTATGACCCAAACCCATTAAGACCCAATCCTAACTCGCAAAAACTCTTATCGAGTTTGTGTCGTGTTCGCAGGTTAGGTCAAACATTGACACCCCTAGGTGAATGGTTCAGAGGAAAAACGACTAATAAACGAGGTTAAAAGGCACTCCCTTGTGAACATAATCCCTAGGAACTTTCCCTTCATTCGCTTTCTTAGATATTTGGACAAGTCTGCGACAATTAGCCATAGTCATAAATGCCCATCTTGGGATGTGCCCCATTTGAATATAAATATTCCCCCATTTTCAACCATAGAAGGAATAGCCAAACATGTGAAACTTATAGGTACGAACTAAGACTATGGGCTATGGTATAAAAGAAAACCCTGAACTACATGAAAAAGAGTTTTGGAGAGCTTGAGAAAGTTGTGCTTGAGGTTGCTGTGCCATCCGCCCTCTAAAGCCACTACCAATGTTCGGTTTGATACATATCAAGATCAAGTGTGATTCAAGAGGGTACTAGAAGTCGTGGACAGAAGATTTGCAAGGAACACTCCATAATTGAAAAAGTTAATGGATTCGGAGGGCAAAATTTGCCAAACAGTATATTTCTCAACAAAATTTAGGCGTGTGGTATGCGTTCAAAGTTATTTAGTAAGTTTGACTGTTTTTGAAAGTCGAGTTTGACAAACTCGACTTTTGGCTTGGAAAACGAATTTATAAGCACTAAAAAAAACGTCACTATAGTATTCGTTTTCCAGCCCAAAGTCAAGTTTGCCAAACTCGATTTTTAAAAACAGTCTAATTTACTAAATAACTTTGAACGCATGCCACGCGCCTAATTTTTTTTGGAAAATGTACTGTTTGGCAAATTTTACCGATTTGGAGCTGGATTCAATAACATTAGTAATTTTTACTTGGAATTGCTAATTTGATTTGAAAAACTTCATTCAGTTGGTACTAAATCTGTTTTGCCTTAGGGTTGGTGAGGTCAAGCCCTTCCAATGGTTTTTACTTTGGAATTTTTATGCCATTGGTTTTCCCTCAACATATTGGTGTTTTAGTTATTGACGTGGCCTTAAATTTTGCACAATATTGTTGATTGATTTCACAACCAATGACCATTCATAATTAGGAAAAGCTAACAAATATTTTTAAAAGTTTTTAACGAGAAAAAAAGAAAAGAAATTAATTTTTTAATGGCTTTTTATAATTTTTGTTAAGATTATATCAAAATTTATTTAAAATAATTTATTAACAATTATTCTAAAAGCATCATTTAATAAAACCCTTCATAATTTAACTTAGTAATAACTTGGACTTAAAACTTCGTCAGGGTTAAAAAATTAATAATTACAAGAAGTAGCATAGCTGCTTTCAAAGGCAACTTGTTCGGGCTTAAGTAAATAACTACAACCCATTTTGCATAGGAAAGTTAAATTATAACATTTAACCAGAATGTAAGTTATTTATATTCTAGCAAAAGATCAGCTCCCAACATTAAACTTGGCTGATATATACAATAACACAGCTTCAAAAGTCCTAATCACTAGTGATTCACTACGGCTTCACTAATATAGTTCAAAAAACCAACACAAAAACAAAACATATGGTAGTCACCAGTACTGTAATTGCTGTGCATCACTTGCATTCAACTGGTGATCATGACTCAACAAGAAGTGAAATTAAGTGACGGTGACCACTGCTGCATTTGGACAGGAGTCTCATGAAATGACTGAGATCTTTCATGTCCTACTACAACCATACAGCAATGTTAAAATGAACTTGAGGGTGCTATCCCTCTAGCTGTAGGGGACAATCTGAATTCAAACGTACTGCACTCACCCAAAGGAAATGATTCATCACATCTTGAACCATCCCCTCTTTTGTTGTTATAACCTGGGTAGTCTTCTTTCTTGAAATCAACACACCCAATCAAAACTAACCAGTTCTTCGAAGCAAGTTCCCTTATATTCCAGTGGCAGAATGGAGCAGTAGTTTTGTGGTTCACATGAATTTCACCATCTGCTCGAAGCATGCCTCTTGCGCAACTAAAGAAGCCATGAACAAGATTTCTATGCATCCTGTAGGCACCAGATTATGAAATTAAAACAGTATTAGATCCTTGAAATAAATAGAAAATTCCAGAGAGCCCTTGGACATAAGCATTGTCAAACAATTACAAATAACTCTTAATGCAGCAATGTTTCACATATTTTAACATCAGTTTGATTAATGCACGCCAAGATGCCCAATGAAGGACTTCCAAATAGCAACGTTCTACTTCAAGATGACTCAGCAATGTGGATCTTGTAAGAATCATTTAAATTGCTTCACAACTTTTCAAAAAATGTAATGTCGACAAACATGTTAATAACATTCCACATTTTTCATTTAAACGCTATACATTCCCATAACAAGAGCTATATTGGTGTCACAACTTGTGCCACAACTTGCCCACGTGGCGCGTTGTGAGTGGTGGAGGGGTCTCCCTACATGGACCCACCATCACCCTTCCACTATTCACAACTCACCACGTGGGCAAATTGTGGCACAAATTGTGCAACAAGTTGTGGCACCAGCATTCCTCTCATACCAACGGGTTTCCAGACACTGTGCCCATTACACAATGGTTAAATTCAGAACAGCAAATAGAGGATTTCAATTTTGATATATATGCCAAGGTCTATTACTAATTTCCATGCCTATGCAAATGAGATTTATCAAAATGAACTTTAACAGGTAGTTAAAAGCAAATGGATTTATAGTATTACTTGTTCATAATCCTAATAAACTTGCAATAATTATAATGACTTCATTGCCAAACATGAAGTTGAAATATCAACAATTACATTTTTCAGAAAGGGATAAGAATTTGAAGACACAAAATTATTATACAACAACTTACTTAATCACACGTGTGTGGGCTTCATTTCCATGATACCCTGCATGAGGAAAGTTAAAGATAATCCTATCGAATTTCCGCCACCTAAGATCACTATGAAGCTTCAATTTAGTTGCATCCACTCCATGTAAGAGGGATGCTCCCAGCTTCTCTAAATTTTCCAAATTCCATTTCGCATCCTCGTAGTTTTCCATCAAGACATCTAATTCAACAGAGAAGCATTAACAAAATCATAACTTGGCCAAAAGCTAAGATGGTATGAGCAACTTAAAAAATTGCAACACTTGCATATATGGTATGACCAACTTTTCCTTGTAACACTAGAATAAACTCACTTAAACCTTGTCATTGAACGTAAACCCCGATACTTTGTTTGGATACAATTAAAAGAATATAAAAATTAAAAAGTAAGGAATTTTGCAATTAAATCACCAAGTGGAGACTCAAACGTACAACATTCTGCTTTAATTATTAGGTTCCATAAATTATCAGAATATAAATTTCACCAAAATAAACGAGTGAGTAGCAGCAAATTTCCTCCCAAACATAAATGCAATAACATAAATTAAAATGACATACATACAATCATAACATATCATAAAAACCTATTCTCTTTTACTTTTCTTAACAAAAAAAATGTAAGCTTGAAATGGAAACAGAGAAGTGAAAAACAAAAACCCAGTTTCCCAAAGATTACAAACACAAGAAAACAAACAAGTAACAAGGCCTTTTATTAATAAAAGACCAAGATTTTGTTTTTCTTTTTTTTGACATTTACATAAAAGAACAACGTGAGCATGTGCATAGACATAGATTCATGCAACATGAACACATACCATAAGGGTCGAGAGAGGAAGCGAGAATGTTGGAAGCAGAGCCAAAAGAGTGAGCTAAGCTCAAAGAGAAAGAGAAATCTCCCTCACCCACCAACAGTATTTGGTGATTAGACGAATAATTCTTCACCCATTTCTCTTCTTCCTCTTCTTCATCAACATCCACTTCCCACTCTTCATTTTGATAATAATAAGACATTAAAGATTTCTTTGTCTACTTGCTGAGAGAGAGAGAGTGAGAGGGAGAGAAATGATAACTTGTAGAAGAAGTTACACCGGGAAGGTGTGGCCTTTGTACAGGAGAGAGGGATTTTATTACAAGCGTGCCACTTACACAAAAATATCAAATCAAATTGACTTTAATTTGATATTTTTCTTTTATTATTTTTAAAATAATAAAAATAGCAACTTTTACCATTATTTTTGTTATAATTTACGCATGTGGCAGTGTTTCATAAGTGATAGAGTTGTGAGACCACTATTTTTATTCCACCATTCACTACTTGTTATATAAACAACTTATGGTAAAACTTGTGATAAAAATTATATACTAATATTTTCTTTATCTTTAAAAATACTTGGGAAAACACTAGAAAAACATCAAAGGTACCGGTTAATAAGGATTTTCATTAAACTCTCTGAGAAAATGAAGAAATTATTTGCCTTAACGCCTGTTGTACTTCCTTGAGAATTTGTTGAATTTTGATTTGAGATTTATTTGATTTTAATTTTTTTTAATTCAATAGTTGAAAGTTGAGAATCTAAATTTTAAATGCTTTCAATAAAAATATCTAAAAGATACAAATTAGTGAAGCCAAAAGTCTCTAATCAAAATTTGTGTGATTTATTGTTAAATGAAGGAAAATTATGTTTTTTACATTTACAAATGTTAAGTACACTTTTTTTTTTTTTTGATGAACAAATGTTAAGTACACTTTACATTGTCAAATAAATAAATATGTATATCATGTGTACACATTTGCATGAATAATGTACAATATTGTATATTGTGCATTGTTCAAGCAAATGTGTACAGTTGTGTGTGGTTCTTCTGGATAAGATTGTTGAAGCTGCCGAGTTTTGATGGAGCCATTTTTGAGGAGTCTAATGAAGGCGGTATAGGTGTAGAGTGTAGTGGTCCGAAATTCAAAGGGTGAAGTTATGGCTTCTCTTGCAGAAAAAATTCCAAAGCCCTTCTGTGACTGTCTTGGAGCTGTTAGCGGCTCAGCGTGCAGTTTAGTTTGTTCATGAAATTGATATTGGTTAATCAACTTTCGAAGGTGATTATGAAATGGTTACCAACTTACTTAAGTCGACTTTGATAAACTTCGATCTGCCTATGGGTACCTGGTTAGAGACATTCTTTTTTATGTAAACTCTTTACAGAGTTGGTTTTCTTCTTTTTAATATATTTATAGACAAATTAATGTTGTAATACATGTCTTAGCAAAGAAAGCTAGGTTCACTTTTTCTTTACTAATTTGGATGGAAAGTGTACCTCCTGTTGTTGACACTTTTGTTTTGGCTCATTTATTAGCAACTTAATAAAATTGTTAGGCTACCTTGTTCCTCAAAGGAAAAAAAAAAAACCTTGAACTACGAAGGTAAACATATAAGAGTTTAATAAATTATTTTTAAAAAGTTTTTATATTACTTTTATAAAATAAAATATATAAAAAATCGTTAAAATTTTTTTTATATATATATATAAAATTTTTAAAGATATCTCCTATACCCATGTTCCTGAACGTCCGGTAACTTTTCCAGTGACGGTAAATAGAATTATTAAGATTTTAAAAGATGTGCAATCAGCAAATTAATAACATATATGACAAGATCCCATCAAAAAAAAAAAAAAAAAAACATATAAGACAAGATTGTAGCATGGCTTCAGTGAATGGGACAGAACGGAAAATCGAGGTTATTAAAAAAGCGTTCCCTTATTATTATTATTATTATTATTATTATGTCCATAATCCCTAGGAGCTTTCTTGCTTAGATATTTGGACAGGTCTGCCACAATTAGCTGTAATCATAAGTGACCAAATCTCGGGATGTGCCTCATTAGTTAGCCTAACTAAATTACTTTTGTGGGTGGAAAACCAAATTACTACTCAATTAACCTTACCCACAACAACCAAGCAAGCAACCCTCCAAACTTAAAAAGCATTTTTTGTTTTTTGAAACATTCAACTTATAAACAAAACAAAACAAAACAAAGCACTGACTCAAACTTGTTTGGTAAAGGAGTTTGAATAGTATTGTTTATAATTTTTTGAAAGATGTGTGGGTGAAAATTTATATAATGTTGTTTAAAAACAGAAAATGAGTGTTTGAAATGCCCTATCAAACGAGAAATTATAGAGTCTTCTGGTAGACAAGTGATGTGGTCTACCATTTTACTAAAAAACTTCCACTTATTTAAAATTGTTGAGTCAGTAATTGATTTCTATTTAAAAAAAATTTATAACTAACAATTTTAAACAGGTGGAAGTTTTTTAGTAGAATGATGGATCTTATAATTTCTCCTACCAAACGGCCAGCTTCTGACCAGACTGCATTGCCCCCCATCAATCAACAAAGAAGAGAATAAAATTATCAAAAAAAAAAAACAAGTTACCCAGTTACCCACAGTGAATGTTTATTCTTTAAATATTTAATATACAATTTTCAAAATAAAAGGCAATGGTGAAATAATTAACAGGAAAAGGCAATATATAGTATGAGAGGATGACCGTGATATAATCATTTAATATTATTTTAAAAAATAATTATAAATATCTACTTTTTTTTTATAATCAGACTAAGATTTAAATTTCTCAAAAACCTTGCTCTAGGGGTAATTAATATTGTCATTTCACAAATTTCAAGGGTAAAAATTGAAAAAAATGTCATTTCATGCGATCACAAGGCTTGAGAACTTAGAATTTCCAAAGATATTAAAACAATCACTTTTCATATAGGAAATCAAAACTCTATATTGAAAATACTGAAGAATAAAATATCATTAATTGAAAAATATCCTTGAAATGGTCTAGATTGCAGACAATTAAAGGGTAATTGATTTTAATTGGTCTTTTAAATAGAAAAAATAATCAATCACCTAAAATTATCATTGGTCCAATCAAATAAAGGACGAACATATATGCATGGAATGAGAATTTAGAACATAATTGAGAATTTAAATTTATAAATTTATTATTCCTTTTCACAAATGAATAATTAATTTGATAATTTGAAAACCTAGTCTCTTTTAATTGGGATCATCACCCTACTCATATGATGGGTTAATTAATTTAATTAGGATAAAAATAATTAAATTATCCCTTAAAAATATTTAATAAAAACTAAAATAAAATAGTTAAAAATGAAATGTCAAACTATCAAAATGTCGATTGGCATTTTGACCGCAAGTTAAAGTGTTGAATGATTTTTTATTTATTTAATCCCGATTGGCAGAAAATTAGAAAGCCCATTTCAACGGTTTGATGACAGGGCATCACATGTTCTTTTTTGCTTGATTTATCATGTAGTCTTGTCACTTTTTTTTTTCTTTTTTTCTTTTCTTTTTTTGAGAAGACATTACTCAATGTTTTTAAGAATAAATACATGGTTGGTTTTTTTTTTTTTTTTAAATGGCCAAACTTAGGTTTTAGTTATTTTAATTAAAAATAAACGCATAATTGCATTGACTAATAAAATACAAACAATATTATCATTTAATTTGAATGTATCTACATGTTTAAATTCGATTGTAGAACCTAATATTAAGATCCCCAAGAGTTTCCTTACAGATTCAGATCCTCTAAAATTCCTAGAATACTCTATCAAATAATTTAAAGAAAGCTATTAGTAGAGTATTATAGGAATTCTAGAGAACCTAATATTTATAATTCTTATCAATAGGCAATCAAATTTTAACAAGGTAGATACATGGATATTGTTTTTTGGCTAGAGACAAAATTGGAGTGGATTACAAAGAGGATTGGCATTTGGGGTTGTCCTTACGTAGATTGGTTATATTTGGACACTGAAGGTGTCTCAAGTGGAATTTTGAATATGTGGAATTTTAAGGTGGTAGAAAAAGTGGAAGAAGTAGTCGGTCAGTATGTGGTGTCTTGTAGATTTAGAAATGTTGGTGATTAGCTTGAGTGGGCTTTTACCAGTGTTTATGGTCCAAACTTAGATAGGATGCGGCACCTGATGTGGGAGGAATTGGCTCGCATTTTAAGTTGGTGGAATCTGCCATGGGTGGTGGGCGGAGATTTTAATGTAGTCCAATTTCCTTTAGAGAGAATGGGAGCTGATAGTTTCACCTAGGTTATGCATAATTTCTCTGATATCATTTCATATCATGGTTGCTAGGGGGTGCCCTTTATAGTTGGCCTTTATGTGTCTTATCTGCCTTTGTGCTTCTACAAAAACTTGTGGATAGAAAAAGTTATTAAGAATGCACAAGGCTCTAGAAGCTGAGTTTTATCTATTTTTTGTATATCAACTTAACAATTATAATTATCTAAAATCCATAATAAATTACTGTGTTTAAACAAATGAACCATAAAAACACTTTTGAACATTGTTTAATACCAAAAAGACTTTTCTAATTAAAAAAAAAAAGATTATTTGTTTCCTTTGGTTCAACGTTTCAAGGATTCTCTCTCTCTCTCTCTCTCTCTCTCTCACAAAACTCTTTGCATTTCAATTCATTTTGTTCACCTCTTGCACTTCTGCTCTTTTATATCCAGCTACTCATAACCCTCCATGCCATCTCATTTAAAAACGATGTCATTTATCTTTAACTTTTCAATGACACCTACCTAGCTCTAACTCTGTTATCTCCTTTAATCGTAACACGTATCAATTGGTTACAACCACAGAACGGGACTTGCATTTTATATTGAGTCACAGTGACTTACAATTTTGATATTGAAGTTGGACATTGTGGATTTTGTGAAGATTGTGATTGGCTATGGGTATTTGGGACGTTGATGTGGGAAAACCATAAATGTATTTTTTTTTAGAACTCCAAATTTATAAGTTTCTTTGTAGTTTTTTATTGCTATTTAGTGCAATATCGGTATGAGCTACGACGGTAAAAGTAAAAGAGTGTCTTTTTTTTTTTTAAAAGGATATGGAAGCCCAACTAAAGGCAATTAAATCTTGATAAATGGAAATGTTTTTATCCAATTTTTTTTGGTTTGATAGAATTCTCTTTATGGTGATACAATGATTTCCTTTAGTTGAGATAATGAAATGGGTGTTTGACATCGAGGTCTTGATATTTGGTTGTGAGAAATGACTAATTGAGAAATTATTTGGAAGGTTGCTTGAATTTCTATACTTTTAAGATATAAACATACTTTATGCTTTAAATCGTCATCATTAGATTTTAAAATCATTTAATCATTTTAAAAAATAAAGTATATATTTTGTGGTAAATATTACAATCTATACTATTAATAATAGGATTCCCTGTTTGGGTTTCATCATTTTGTGTACTAAAATATCCTCACACAAATTCTTAAATTCACTAAAATACCCTTATCTTTTAGTTAAATAATTTTAAATTTAAAAACACAAATGGGTGGAAAGAGTAATTTACTATTTTTTTTTTTAAGTTCCTAAGTTTTTTTAGGCTTTTTCCTTTCTCACACACAAATAACTAATTAGAATTCTATATATATATATATATATATATATAACTCAATAGGGAAAGATCCTAAAAATTAGGACACTAGCTTTATCTAATTTTTAAACATTATGACACTAAACCAAAAAATAATAATAATAAAAAGATCCTCATCGCACGTGCAAAGCACGTGTGATGATGCTAGTATGTTATAATATTCTAGAAATGTAAAAAAACTAGGCAGTTCCAACCTTAGAAATCTAGATGTAGGGACTCAAATTGGATTGGACCCAGAATAAGGATGGGTTTCTAGCCCAACAAGCCCAAACAATAAATTTTTAGAGCGTGGGTATAAGAACTAGTTCTATTTGATAGAAAAGGTCATGGTTACAGTGCAGTAAAAGATACTTCAAGCTAACTGTATGATAAAAACTCTCCTCGGCTAGGTTTCAGGGGGTATCTCTTTGAGTTCTATTGTTCTTCCTTCCTTTTTCCAAAAAGTCTCCTTTAATGTCACCTGCTTCCATGTTATATATTGCGTTCCTTACCCCATTTCCACCGTACACGTGTAGTTCCTATCTTGGGAACTCCTTTCTGTCCCATCCAGCCCTCCCAGAACTTTTGTTCAGTAGCCATAAAGCTGCTTGGTTATTGTTCAGGTATCACCTCTACATTAATGCGGTCAGAGAGTTAGCTGGAAAGCATTTAATGTGGAGGTAGTAGCCTTAGAAGATATTTGTTATCTTTCCCGGTTTTTCCTTAGGTCTATATTCACTTTCCAGTTCTAAGACAACTTTGCGGGGTACTCTGGATAGAAAGGTAGTTACCTCCACCTCGGACCATGGTATCCGAGGTGAGTCTTATCCTCGAACGCGTATTGTGCTTTATATATATGATTTCCATCACAATACATTTCTTTAACCATCATCGGACAAGCGAATGTCCTCGGACTGGGCCGTTGGGCCCCAAGACCATTTCCTATGATTCCTATATCTTTTTAGATAACAGGCCCCACACTAGATTAGTAAAAAAATTCCACTTAATATTAGAAACCAATTTAAGGACCAAAAAAATTATAAAATATGAATTAAATGATTGAGCTTCAAAACATTAAACAGTATTGTGGAAAAACATAAATATTGTACACAAAATTAGTATTATAGATAGGTATTAAAAAATGTAAAAATTATTTCAAATGAAGTTAAAAAGTATCCATGTATTGCGTGAGACATCATCTAGTCTATATCTATATATTATATTTAAAAGTTGAAGCGTAGCATTTATTATTACTACGCTCCAGATGAGCCACATCATCCCCTATTTCCAACATTTTGCCTCTCCTTTTTAATATTTTTTCTCTTTATTAATTTCTCACCTTACAATTACACTTCTTCCAACATTTTCCCTCTTATTTTTACCTTTTTATCTCCTCATTACTCTATATCTTAACGTTACAATTCCTTTATCACTTCATATTCCTTTTATTTTGACTATTATTCTTCTATTTTATTTACTTTAAAATTTTGTTATTCTCTCTTCCATTTAATCCATATTTTTCCTTCTTGTTTTGGTGGATTATTAATTCTTTATTGCATCTCTATTTTAGGTTGATGAATTTTTGTGTTGAACTCTACTTTAGCTTGTTGTGATTTGGTTGTATTTTAATTTGTTATCTTTTCTCTTTTTCTTTTCTTTAATTGATAGATGTTATCCTATATAATGTTATTCTATTACGTGTCATGACTTATATAATTTGCAATTTACAACTATAATGTTATTCTTTTAAACACACACTTTAATTGAGTAATATACTTTAATTGAGTAATATATGTGTAATCTAATTATCTATTATCTATTAACTATTATTTATTGATATTTAAAATTAATATAAAAAAAAAACTTATTTTGGAACCATAATTAAATACATCACAATTAGAAAAGAAGCCTAAAAGTCATTTTATTTTTTTACACTTTTTTGACACATGAAATATAAATTGTACACATAACAATAAATTGTAAGCATCATTCTCCTAACTTTTAGTTTTTGATGTTTTTTTTTTTTTACACAAAGGTGTGTGTGTGTGCGTGTGCATGCACGCGTGTGTCTATATATATATATATATATATATATATATATGCTTTAGGTACTGATAGGAAGTTATTTTTCTTTTATATCACATCATTATTTTAGCAATTACATTTACTTCAATTATCTACATATATAATTGTGGGGACTCAAATTGGATTGGACCCAGAATAAGGATGGGTTTATAGCCCAACAAGCCCAAACAATAAATTTTTAGAGCGTGGGTATAAGAACTAGTTCTATTTGATAGAAAATGTCATGGTTACAGTGCAGTAAAAGACACTTCAAGCTAACTATATGATAAAAACTCTCATCGGCTAGGTTTCAGGGGGTATCTCTTTGAGTTCTATTGTTCTTTCTCCTTTTTTCCAAAAAGTCTCCTCTAATGTCACCTACTTCCATGTTATATACTGCTTTCCTTACCCCATTTCCACCGTACACGTGCAGTTCCTATCTTGGGAACTCCTTTCTGTCCCATCTAGCACCTCCCGGAACTTTTGTTCAGTAGCTATAAAACTGCTTGGTTACTGTTCAGGTATCACCTCCACATTAATGCAGCCAGAGAGTTAGCTGGAAAGCATTTAATGTGGAGGTAATAGCCTTAGAAGATATTTGTTATCTTTCCCGGTTCCTCTTTAGGTCTATATTCACTTTCCAGTTCTAAGACAACTTTGCGGGGTATCCTGGATAGAAAAGTAGTTACCTCCACCTCGGACCATGGTATTCGAGGTGAGTCTTATCGTCGGACGCGTTTTGTGCTTTATATATATGATTTCCATCACAATACATTTCTTTAACCATCATCGGACAAGTGAATGTCCTCGGACTGGGCCGTTGGGCCCCAAGCCCATTTCCTATGATTCCTATATCTTTTTAGATAACAGGCCCCACAATAATGTTTCATCATCTGCCCAAACTTGTCATCTTCCTCATCCCTTCTTTTTTAGTGAATAAATTTCATTTCCTTCTCCCCTTTGATATTTTTAGATATAAATATGTTCTCTCTTTAACTCTCTTATAACCAACAAGCTTAGGAATTTTCAATGAGAAATTTGTTTCACAATTGCAATTTTGTTTTGTTCTCCACTTTAGAGGTCCCTCTCTCTCTCTCTCTCTCCCCCCCCCCCCACACACACACACACACATATTTTACTATTACTCTCTGGACAAAATTTAGCTACAAAATTGATTGTAGGTTAAAGTTACAACCTTACTCAATAAAATAAATATTACTATATATTTGAAAATCTTACCGTTGAATTGTATGTTCTTTATGCGCTTAATACACATGTCAAACTTTGTGTCAATTGGATATTATTTACTATATAATCTATAAGCTTATATTTTATGCATAATTTTTAATTACAAAAACTTACAATTTAAACAATATATTGATGACATAGCTATTAATCTTTAATTTTCTAGAAATTTTGCTAGCATGGAGGATATAATAAGAAAATGTATTTCAATGGTAGATTTGTCAAAATTCACATACAATAAAAAATATTGAGTAAGGTTGTAGTTTAAAATTACAACTAATTTTGTAGTTAAACTTCGTCCTTAATCTCTAACCTTATTCTCATATTTATTTTAATACTTTCATTCTACATATTGTTTTTTGTATATGGAATTCAAGATTGAATGATATTTGAGACAAAAGATTGATTTATGTATTTTTAATGTTTAAAATTATTTGTTATTATTTTGATTTTAATGCAAATATCTTTTCTTTTGGTGTTTTGATTAGTGGGTGTTTTGTTTTTTTGGAGAATTAATTAGCGGGTGATATTCAATTTTGTTATTTCATATAACTTTTGTCTAGTAGTGATCCAAATGTTTATTTGTATTTCACGAATGTGGAATTCGTTGTGTATATGAAAGCTTATAATGTCAACATTTTTGTATCCAATATTTATAATAGTATAATGACATATAACATAGACTTTCCTTGAGTATAAAGAGCAGTATATGGTTTTACTCAATGGCAGGGAAAATATATTTTCAGGAATAAAAAACAAAAAGCTCTCAATTCTTCTCAGAAGGAGCAGACTAGATTAAGGAAAACTTCCTTCACCAGTTCAGCTTTCCCTTCAAACACCCCCACAACAGAGACAACAGAGACAAAAACAAAAAAACTGACAAACTTCACGGGTTACTACCCACCCCAATACACACCCCAAAATGTCAACTGCATAAATTAAAATATAAGTATATGAACATAACTTAATAGCTGATCACCGGCAAGTTACTCTGTCCTTTTCTGTCGTTATAACGAGATGATTATTGTCCTTTGTTAAAGGAATGGTACCAAGAAGATGAGAAAAGAATGACACAAGATTCCTCACCTTCCCAGAATATGAACTGAAAGTGTAGAACCGGTGCTCATCCCCTGTTTTCTTCATTGACACGGCCACAATATTATATTTTTAGTCAGGTATAAACTTGTTCTACCGAAGCCGGCTAAGTTCAAATTGATTAAGTAATTAGTAGCATTTTTTCTATTCTATTGGATAATTAAATTTTTGGAGAGGGCAATAAAAATGACTTACTACCCACCCCGATACACACTCCAAAATGTCAACTGAATAAACTAAAATATATGTATATGAACATAACAACACCCCAAAACGTTCCATTTTAGCCTTCGTTGTATACTGAAGAGGCAAATGCCTTGAGATCAGATTATTGATAGGGTCTATTGTACAAACATTTCTGCTTCGTTGTATACTAAAAAGCTCTTTGTCTCTATTTCTTCCAATTTCCACCAAAACCAATTGCCACTTGGACAATCAACCCAAACTGCATAGTTGCCTCTCTTTGGTCGACGGTGGGTCTCATTTTCAGCCACTCAACGAGATTAAGTTGAGTTTAGTTTGAGTACAAAATTGAGTCGACCAAACCCGTAGACTGTTAGGATTAGTGCTCTTAAATCCTATTGTATGATACTATGTATGACATTATATCAGAGGCGATGCTATTCTATATTCAGGGGGTTCAAATGAACCCCATGACCTCAAAAAAAAAAATATATATATATATATATATATATATATAAATTTTTTTTGTTAGTTTAATACATTAATTTATTTTTAAAAATATTTTTGTACACCCTAACTTAAATTTTGCACACCCTTATTACAAGTATTTCCAACTCTCAAAGTAAAGAGTCAATGTTTGTGAATTGTAAGTATCATTCTTTTTTATAAATTTATATTATGTGTATGAGTATGTCTAATATTGATTGTGTGCATTACTTTTTGTTATAATGTTATTTGTGTGAATTATGATGTGTGTGGACGTTTGTGTGTACAATATAAATATAATATAATTTAATAATTAGGAAATAGAGATTGTTTGTTACATGTGTGTGTATTGTTATCATGTTATAATAACTTTTTGTTATAAAGTTAGTAAAATTTGAGAAAAAAAATTGTAAAGTTAGTGATTGTCCAAGCATTTCACTATATGAGTGAGTGTGGTTGTGTGCGTTAATAATTAATATGAAGCTAATCAGTTTAGTTTAGTCATTTAGTTTAAAATATTTTATAAAAACAATAATAAATAGATAATAACAACTGCATAAAAAAAATGTTAGATAAACTTAACAAAATAAAATAGTCATAGCCTCATAGCTACTCACATTGGCAATAGATACTCATAATGAACTATCATATAACAATTTAAAATTTGAAAACTTGTAAAAGAAAGTTGTAAAATTTCATGTATTATTTTTTTTTTTTGGTTGATAATTTGATATATTCAGGTTCTTTTTTTATTAAAAATTTTTAATGACCCCCCTAAACAAAATTTCTAGTGCCGCCACTGCATTATATTATGATTAATAAAGTTTTTATTATAATTATTATCTAAAACAATGGTAATATGAATATTTGAACATTATCATACAGTCCATGAGATGCATAGTATGTGATTTACTCACAGAATATATAAATCACAAGTTCTTTGTAAACTTAGAATTTTAGTTCGTAGTCGGTGATGAAATTGAGCATTTCATCTGCGAAGACTATAACATATCAATTAAGATGATTTGTCTTGATCATGAAAGTGGAGACTTCTAGTTGATATATTTTAAGAATTAAGACATATTGAACTGGACCGCTGTGAGATTTATTATTCTCCTAATGACTGTCAAATGAATAATAAATTTCACGACTTCTATTTACACCAACACTTAATCCTGAGAGAATAATGAACTTGATCATGAAGTGTAGGTTGCTTTGATATATTAGGAGTGAGATTTAAAGTAATGATCAAAACATCAGTATGTTGAGCAGCCACATTTAGTGTTGATGGAACATATATTCTCAAGATGAAATTCATAATATCTTAACGGAAATATAAAATATTCATTTGAGATAAGTTTACTGGGTTTGGTTATTCAGAATGTTAGGCTTAACTATTTTAGTAAGAAGTTACTAAAGTATATATTTTTGAAATTAGATTTCATAAGTATATGATGAATAACTTAAAGGATTAAATTGAGTACTCAAGGATTAAGATGTAGTAATCTTCAAAGTGGGAGTCAACCTACGTGACTTTGTATTACTATGAATATTTTATGAAGGAGTTGCATGTAAAATAAAATCTTGGGATATAATTTATTAATAAGGTCTAAAGTGTAATTATATTTATAAAGTGGTATTAAATATAATTAATGGTAACTTTGGACTTATCAAGAGTTGACAAAAAAGCCTAAGACCCATTGGAGCTAGTATCTTATTTGTTCCCTTTTGGTCCCACTCCAAGTCACATACTAAAGCCCAATTGGAATAGCCCAATAGGCAAGCTCAATTAAATAATTAGTTACAAGGAGAGAAACATACAGAATTTTGAAAGAGAATGAAATAGTTTGTATGTGAGTGTTGGACACTTTTTTATTCTCCCTTGAACACATATATGTAAATTGATTGAGAGGCCACACTTTTTGGGCACAAATGGAATTGGAGTAAAGATTAAAAGTGTTTCCAAATACTTCTAATCTTTGATTTTGAATTTCACCGTACCAAGGTACACTCTCTTGTTCTTATATTCTGAAATTTACATAGAACATGTTATCAATTGCAAATGAAGTAGATCAGTTAATTTTTCGCTGTGTATGTTTTGTATGCGATACAAACATGTGTTTTTCAAACATAGACACCCTTACCAACCACCCTGTCCCCACGTGAATACTCTTTTTGTCTTTAACTATTGTCCATCCGATGATCGGACTGATAATCGAACCGATGACATCATAAATAATAATTAATAATTTTAAAATTATAAAAAATAATAAGATATATATATATATATAAAATAAATTTATATATAATAATATTTAGTTTTAATATATATATATATATATATATATATATATATATGAGAGAGAGAGAGAGAGAGAGTTTAGTTTTCTCGTACTATATTTAAAAAATTAATCTACAACTTCTATATATAAAGTTATATCTATTAAGTATCAAATTAAGTCCAATAAAATAAATCAAATTAACAATAGATAATAACAAAGTAGTAGGCTCTCTTTGCAACTCAATGGTTTGACTACTTATAATGAGTATCTTTTTTTTTTTTTGCTAAACACTTATATATAATGAGTATCAGGTCTTGTTTTATTTAGTACTTATATAAAATGATTTGGTTACTCCCACTGTTTGTATTTTTCTTTTAAATCGGGTGTTGTAGACTAGTGTTGTGGTTATTTAGGAGCACCATGCAAATGAGCTATAAAGTAACGTGGGTATCTAGTTCTGGTAAGTAGAAAGAAAAAAAAAAGTAGCTGTTCATCGCCGTCATGAAATTACTGTCCTTTTCTATTTCTATCTATTTATATTACCGATACAGAAAGTGCAAATGAGCTTGTGAACATGGCTTTGTCGAGTACCTTGCTTGGTTATTTGGTGTTTAAATAATTTACGGCCACGTTACGGACAATGGCCAGTAATAGTATGCTAGAGAGAAGAAGAATGCTAGAGAAAATGGTGCGTGATATTAGAGAGAAATGAGAAGAAATAATATCTGATTATGTATAAAATATAAGTTTATATATCATATAGTAAATAATATCCGATTAACATAAAATTTAACATTCATATTAAGAGCATCTAAAATTAAATAAGATTATAATTTTAAAATACAACTAATTTTGTAACTAAATTTTGTCATAAGAAATTTGAGATGGTTTGTTGTGTGTAAATAAATTTACACTTTTATCCATAAATATTTTTTTAAAAATTTGAACAGCTACAGAGCGTGGGCTCTATCTTATTTGATCTTAATATTATGACTGCGTTTGGATAGCAGGTTTTGCCGCTCAAAGTTAAGTTGCGTTTTACTCTTTTTTTTTTTTGCCGCACTTGTTAACTGGGGGACAAAATTTACTGTGCATAAACAGTGCATGCACTATTCACGTACTGTTTATGTACTGTTTATGTATTAAAAAATATTAAACATGGGTCCCACGATACTATTTATACATTTAAAAATTATTTTACTATAGTATTTTCAGCAATAATCAATTTTCAGCAACTTTCAGTAACAATAAGTCGTATCCAAACAAACTCTATATCTTTGTTAACTTTTTGGGTCAGCCATGACATGAGCATGGGACACGCGCTGATAGGATTTAGGATATGTTGTACCCGACATATATGCCGGGTACAGGATATACACTCTCGTGCGATAGGACGTGGGATAGAGACTGTAAGAGAGAGAGAGAGGGGGAAAAAAAAAAAAAAAAAGGTCAACCATGAGCCCGCTAAAGAAAAAGGTGCGTGATTTTCATTTGGGGAAGAAGAATTCTGGAGAAATTGTTGCGTGATATTAGAGAGAAACGAGAAGAAAAGTAAGCTATCTCTCTCTCTCTCTTTCTTTCAATTAGGCTTTCTTTCCTTTGAATGGGTTTGGGTTTTGATGCTCTGATTTCCATTCATTTTACTAAGAACCAATTACTATCTAATAGGAACTGAATCCGGCCTTGTTTCAAGATGAGTATCATCGACGACGACGACTCTGTGTAAGTTCCCATTTCTCATTCTTTAATTTCTTTCCTTTCACTTCCTCCCTGAAATTAAAAGATCTACAGATCAAATCGTTTTCTTCTTCCTAATATTTTTCTCCAGTTTGAATTGAATTTGAATATACTACTTTTTTAAGTTTTTTTTTTTTGGCTTCGACTTAATTGTATTCTAAAAATTGAGTATTTTTTAATGAAAAATAAGCCATATTTTTTTTTTTGTTGACCAAATAAGGTTTTCTTTTTACTCATTTTTTCTGACACTATCAAACAGATTGTTTTCTCTGTCGCCTTCTCTACGACGTGCCATGTGCAGTACAGTTTGAATTGAATTGGAAATACATTTTTTTAACGTTTATTTTTTTGTTTCGAACATAAATGTTTTATAAAAATGAGTTATTTAAAAAAAAAAATTAATAAAATTATTTTATTTTCTATAATAACCTTAAATAAGTTGCACAACAATTTCTTAAATTTTCTTATTTTGCTTGTTGTTTGTTTTCGGGGAAAAAAAAAATCAATGGAAAATAATTAGCCATATTTCTTCTATTGACCAAATAAAGTTTTCATTTGACTGATTTTTAAATTTTTTTTTTTTTTATACTATTAAACTCTAGAAAATGCAAAATGCTATCCAGGGCTTTCTTCCGATTTACTCCACTGAGTGCTATATTTCGGATTCCAACGAATTCTATGAGCAATCAAGGATTGTCAACATCATCACCATATTGTTCTTCAACACCTAGGTGGAAATACGATGTCTTTCTTAGTTTTAGAGGGGAGGACACTCGTAGAAGTTTTACAGATCATCTATATGATGCTTTGAAAAGGAAGGGTGTTTTGACCTTTAGGGACGATGAAAAACTTGAGAGAGGAAAATCAATTTCACAAGAGCTCTTGAATGCCATAGAAGAATCCAGATTTGCTACTATCGTTTTCTCAAAAAACTATGCATCTTCGACATGGTGCTTAAATGAGCTTGAAAAGATCGTTAGAACCATGAAAGAGACAGGATTGACAATTCTGCCGGTTTTTTATGACGTGGATGCATCTGATGTACGAAATCAGACAGGACCTTTTCAAAATGCTTTCCATGATCTCGAAGATCAATTTAAGGAAAATATAGAGAAAGTTGAAATATGGAGAGCTGCTTTGAGAGAAGTGGCCAATATCGCTGGTTGGCATTTACAAAATACGTAATTTTCATGACAAACTTATTTCTTTTGATATATAAAGTTATAAACGACAATAATTCTTTTAAATTCAATGAAGTATATAAATAGCTGTTGGAATGTATCATAAAATGCTTGATTGAAATATTACATATAGTAGTTAAAATTCTGTTGTATTTTGGAAGCCTGTGCTTCAGTTATTTTTCATTCTTCCCATTTTGTTGTTGTTTTTATTATTTTAAATCAAAAGGAACAGAATGCAGTGCAAATTAAAGCATGGCAAATTATGAATACATATGAAAAAACTAAACGTGTATGCGCATACACTGTTTGAATTTTACAACTGCATATGTAAAACCCCCTTTTCTTTTCCCATTAGTTCTATTCAACCACCAATGTCATCAGAGAAATCAAAATACAATATCTTATTACATATAATCATAGTTATTAAACCTAGACCAGATGTTGACCCGGTGTATGAGCTGGGTCATTGGTTCAACTAGTGGGTCACCAGTCGAACTGCAAGGTCAAATAAAAAAAATTCCAAAATTATATATATATATATATATATATATATTAAATTAAAAAAAATTAGACATTTGCCTAAATTGAACTCGCCATTATAATTCAAAATCAATGTTTCACAAGCAATAGCATTAGAAATTCTATAAAATTCACAGCCAAATAAATGAATGTCATAAGATTGCAACAAAGTCTTTGCTAAATAAAATCTTGTTACATATCTTAAACTTCTGTATATTAAAAAAAGAAAAAAAGCCAAATCTCAAACTCTTATCCGTGTTGCTTTCATTCTCTCACTAGTTGGTCCAATGACTCCATTCACATGGATTACGATTTGGGCATAAACTTGAAGCTCTATCTTCATTGAAAACTCCAACATCAACTTCGTTATTAGATCCTCTTTTTCATTTGGCTCCTCACTCCTAGCCTCATATTGGCTACTAGGATCTCCATCATCATTGTCATCATCTTCAACCAACTCTTACAAGTTTAAGTTATCTACATACATTTAAACTCTTGTATAAGGCCACTAATGAAATAAAAAGAAAATACATGCACCAACATAAGTGAATTTGCAATTAATGTAACAAACTAAGCAATATCATTTTGGTTGTCTCGGATTGTACAAGCTGCTAATTCATTTTGGAATGTCTCCAATTCCTCCATTGTCCAATTTGTTGGCTCATCCTCTAATACCCAATTGGTATTCTCATGAAAAACTTCAAATTTAATAGGATCATAGTTTCGATGCTTGAAGTAATTTCTACACAAATTTATTATACACTTGTTAAAAGTTAGAATTTGAAAGCAATGGAAATTGGAAGGAAGCAATTTAACAATTAGAGAGTTGCATGTAAATAATAATGATTAGTACCTTTGCTGCAATCTTAGGTTGAAATGAACATAGAGTAGATCATTAAGGTGTTGATGTTCCAATCTATTCCATTTTTTTTAGTGAATGTGTTAAAAAATACTCCAATTATAACCAGAAGATATAACAATTGTCCAACATTATACAACAACAACAAATGTAAACTACAAGTAAAATAAAAATAATAACTAAGAGAATTTACCAAAAAATAAAATTCTTAAATATTTTTAAACATTAAAAGTTTTTAGGGGGGTGGCTCACTAATGTAGTAACTAAATCACTAACTACAACTCTCTAGCTGTATCATAATTGATCTACACATACAACATCAAAATTCACAATTAGTATTCGTAAAATTCTACCAAACACAAGTTACACAATACATAATAGATTAATTAATTGGTCTAATGTTTATCTCATAAACACTAACTACAAAGGTGCTAAGAGCTTATAACTAAGTTAGAACATAGCATGTAAACTAAGTTAGAACATAGCACAATTTAGAAATTCAGAGAAAGGAAAGTGAGTAAAATAAATCAAATATTGTTAAAGTAAGAAGGCAAACATGAATGAAAAAATGTAAAATAAAGGCCCTCAAAATGAAGTACCCAAACAACCAAACAGCAAAATATGAAGAAGAGAGCCACGATTGAGAGTTTCAATAGGGCTTAGACTGCAATAGCTGATTGAGAGAATTGTGTTGGTTTTCTAGGAGAAACACCTTTAGGGCTGGGGGGTTTAGGTTAGGCTTAAATTTTCATTTTATCTTAAAATTAAATTTTCATGGTGGACATGTCTCTATTTTTTAATTATTATAATTTTTTTAACTTTGTCATTGATTTCTAACATTTTCTGGAGAAAAAAAATTGGAGAGTGGAATGTTGTATCTGTGAGGGGTATTTTCATTACGTCAGCCTCATAAAATTACTCACACGTATCACATATGGGAAAAAACTCAAGGACAACGCCCAAAAGAATTCATTTTAGTGGAAACTTTAATGATTTAGATGTAGTAATAGATACTTTGTGTACTAAATTGTGAAAGGACCAAACTATAAGGGTAAATTATAATTACCCTATATATTTTGACTTGCTTTGGTGAGATAAGTTTACACTTCTCTGGTCAAAGTCTAACTCTAATTTTTTTTTTTTAAAAGAAACAGTATGTAGTATGTACTGGTTTTATTCATGAAACTGGAACATTAGCAACAATAAAATGTAAAATATCTAGTGGAACAGACTTCATCTAGACTAGGAAAGGAAAAGAAAATCTAGCTCTAAAATTATATGATTTGGCAATCATGGACAACCATTAAATGATTCCTGTAGACTAGCCCCACGAGAATTTAAGTTAAACAAATACCACTTTTGAAGACATTTATAACACTTTAGTAACTCAATATGATGTTTTAACGATCCAAAATTACCTTTCATCTCCAAAAAATAATAACAAAAAAGAAACGATCCAAAATTACCCTAAGCCAAGTTATAGATTGGATTAAGTTCATGGTGAACATGTCAGCCGTTTTCAGAATGATTTAGCTATGGCTGAATTGCTTTTTTTGTGTTAAATAAAATCCTTAAAAGCACATTTTAACCATTTTATTCACAAACCAATTGTTTGCATAAGTATTATTCTAATTTATGGTCAATCAATGCTAACCTAAGCAATGCTATTAACTTGCTTTCCCATACTGATATTTTTGCCGCTAATAATATGTCCTGCTTCTCTCCATCTTTTGCTGCCTTTTCAAGTTTCTTTTTGGTTCGATAATTGGGAAGGCCCTTAATTGTTTCTTGGGAAAGAATAACAATTGCCTATACTCAACAAGTAGGTTGTCCCTTGAGAGGGAGTTCTCGAAAGAAGAAGTCTCCCAGGCGTTGGCAGAGATGGAGGGGGATAAAGCCCCTGGCCTGGACGGGTTCACCATGGCATTTTTTCATAAATGTTGGAGGGTGGTGGAGGATGATGTGATGGCTGTTTTCAAGCATTTTCATAGGTATTCAGTGTTTGAAAGGCCTCTTAATGCTTCTTTCCTCACTCTTATTCCTAAGAAATCTGATGCTGTCAATATTAAGGATTTTCGACCTATTAGTTTGGTGGGCAGTGTTACAAGTTGCTGTCTAAGGTGTTGGCGAATAGGTTGAGGGGGGTTTTAGACAGTTTGATCTTGGAGACCCAAAATTCTTTTGTTGGTGGAAGACAAATTTTGGACTCAGTGTTAATTGCGAATGAGTGCCTAGACAGTAGATTGAACTGTCATTCCCCGGGTGTAGTTTGTAAGCTGGATATAGAAAAAACTTACGATCATGTTAATTGGGATGCCCTACTTTATTTGTTGAATAGGATGGGCTTTGGGTTGAAGTGGAGGGAGTGGATAAAGGCTTGCATTTCTACTGCTCGCTTCTCAGTTCTTGTGAATGGTTCCCCGACAGGCTTTTTTGGAAGCTCTCGTGGGTTGAGATAAGGAGATCCTCTGTCCCCTCTTCTTTTCCTCTTAGTTATGGAAGTCTTATCTCGGATCCTTAAGAAAACCGAGGATAGTGGTCTACTTCGTGGTTTTCATGTGGGACCAGTGAACTCTATTGGGGTTTGCATATCTCATCTCCTTTTTGCAGACGATACTATTTTGTTTTGTGATGCTTCTAGAGATCAGCTGTTGGCTATTAGACTGGCTTTGTCTTGCTTCAAAGCCTTTACTGGATTAAAGGTAAATGTGGGGAAGAGTGAGATTGTCCCGGTGGGGGAGGTTGGTAATATTGATGATTTGGCTAATATTCTCAGTTGTAGGGTGGGTAGCCTGCTCATGAAATATTTGGGCATGCCTTTGGGCACCTCGTACAAGACTGCATCCATTTGGAACCCCATTCTGGAGGAGATGGAGAAGAAGCTGGCTGGCTGGAAGCGTCTATATTTATCTAAGGGTGGTAGGCTTACTCTCTTGAAAAGTACCCTCTCTAGTCTTCCCACATACTATCTATCCTTATTTACTATCTCTGTAGCTGTGGTTGACAGATTGGAGCGTATTCAGAGGAAATTCTTGTAGGGGTCTTCGAAGGAGTGTTTTAAACATTCTTTGGTGGCTTGGGAGAAGGTGTGTTCACCTCTAGAGATGGGTGGTTTGGGGGTTAGGAAGTTAGGTCACTTCAACCTAGCTTTATTAGGGAAATGGCTATGGAGGTTTGGCCAAGAAGGAACTAATCTTTGGCGGAGGGTTATTGCCACCAAATATGGCGAGGATCAAGGGGGGTGGAATACTAAAGATTGTAGAAGGGCGCACGGGTGTGGCCTTTGGCGTGGTATTAATGTCGATTGAGAGAGGTTCTACAAACACCTAGCTTTTGTGGTGGGTGATGGTTCTCGTATTCGTTTTTGGCATGAAAGGTGGGTTGGGGATCCCTCTCTTAAAATGCTCTATCCTCAATTATTTGCGTGTTCTAGTGACAAGGAAGTTTGTATTTCTGACTTAGTGGAGCATCACGAGGATGGGAGTAGTAGATGTTGGAATGTGAGATTTTATAGGAATTTTCATGAGAGGGAATTTGAGGCTGCCTTCTCCTTCCTAGATCTCATTTAGTCTCGGATCCCTCGTGGTTTTGGGTGGGATAGACCCCATTGGTGCCTTAATAGGAATGGTAAGTTTGATACTCGGTCTTTTTATCATAAGATCATTGGTACAGCTCCTTCTTACTTCCCTTGGAAGGGGATTTGGAAAGTCAAGGTGCCTAAGAGGGTGGCTTTCTTCTTGTGGACCGCAGTACATGGCCGGATCCTTACCTTGGATAATATCCGGGGCCTCCCTTTGGCGAATAGATGCTGTATGTGCTGCTGTTCTGCGGAATTTGTGGACCATCTTCTCATTCACTGTCCGGTAGCTTATGCTTTGTGGGTGCAAATCTTTTGGGATTCAATGGGTCATGCCAGTTGCTGTGGTGAGTTTGGTGTCTTGTTGGAGTAATTGGTTGGGAAAATATGCTTCGGACGTATGGAATATGGTTCCTGGTTGTTTGATGTGGGTTGTTTGGTTGGAAAGAAACCGGCGCTCTTTTGAGAATCTGGAGAGAACGTTCGATCAGTTACAAGAGCTCAGCCGAAATACTCTTTTTGAATGGGCTAAGTGTTGGGGTTATTCAAACTGTTCTTCTGCTTTGGAGTTCTTTTCTACCCTTAGTAGTGCCACTTAAGTTGCTTCTCTTATTCTGTTTTCAGTTGTTTTTGTTTGCTGTTTTTTGTGTTCACCATCATGAACACCTGTAATGGCTGTTTGCGTTTTCCTTGTTGAATAAAAGTCTTATTACTTATCAAAAAAAAAAGTTATCAACAAGGATCTGTTTAAACTGAATATAACACGGAGTATTATTAGCCAACATTTTCTTCCTTCCACAGGCTTTTATGATTGGTTTGGACCATCACGTAATTATTGTTCTATTTTTCTTGCAGGCATGAAGCATAATTTATCCAACACATTGTGGAAGTGATATTACATAAATTGAGTTTAGGTTTTTTAAGCATTCCCACCAACTTGGTAGGAATAGATTCTTCAGTGGAGGAATTGTTGACTTCATATTTAGGTTTTATGAACAATGTTTACATGATAGGGATTTCTGGTATGGGGGGATTGGGGAAGACAGCTCTTGCTAGAGTTGTTTATGATAAGTTTCGTAGTCATTTTGAAGCTTCTAGCTTTATTGCTAATGTTAGGGAAGAGTCAGAAAAACATGGTTTGCTTCCCCTACAAAAGCAGCTACTTGCGCAAATTTTGGAGGAAAGAAATGTAGATATATGGAATGATTATGAGGGAGCTGACATGATCAAGAAAAGGATACATAATAAGAAAGTTCTGCTTGTCCTCGATGATGTTAATCAATTGAAACAATTAGAAAAGTTGGCTGGAGAGCATGGCTGGTTTGGATTGGGGAGTTGGATCATCATAACAACTAGAGATCAGCATTTGTTGGTCCAACATGGGGTGCATAAAATATATAAGCCTACTGGACTAAACCATGATGATGCCTTAAAACTTTTTTGTTTGAAAGCCTTCAAAAATGTGCAACCCCAAGAAGGCTACATGGAGCTCTCCCAAGATGTTGTATACTATGCTAAAGGCCTTCCGTTAGCTCTTGAAACTTTGGGTTCGTTTTTGGTTGGAAGAACAATAGGTGAATGGCAAAGTGCACTAGACAATTTTAAAAAAATTCCTAAAAGAGAAATATTTGACATACTTAAGGTAAGTTACGATGGACTAGAAATAATGTGGCAAGATATATTTTTGGATATTGCGTGTTACTTCAGAGGGGAGAGAAAAGATCGAGTAATAGAGATATTAGAGAATTGTGGTTTTGATGCACAAATTGGTATAAGTGTACTCATGGATAAATCTCTCCTAAGCTTAGAAAATAAAAAATTGTGGATGCATGATCTTCTACAAGAAATGGGTAGAGAGATTATTCGTCGAGAATCACTTGGAGAACCTGGAAAGCGTAGCAGATTGTGGCTTTGTAAGGATTTGTTTCATGTATTGACAAATGCTACGGTAAGAACAGTAGCAAAACTAGAATTTTATTTTAGTAAACATGATTATAATAACATAAACTTATTCATTAAATTAGTTCTTTTAAAAAAATGATCCAATAGATAAGCAGTTACCTAAGTACTTAGGTAATGAAATATAGAATACAAATTTTCATTTAAGATGCTAATATTAACGTATTGTCTTTGACAATTTCTTATTTTTTTACTTTGAAAACACAATGTGATTGTGTCATTGATTATTGATTTGAATTCAATTTTGTGATTTAATCAACCAGTCTTTTAATCTATAATGAAAGGCTTTTTTCTTCTTTTTTCAAAACATCGTTTATGGCCTTCATTTCTTTTTGTTTTTTTCCTTATCATTTTAAGAGAAATGTTGTAATTTCATATTTAGATTCTTTTTATTTTTGCTCTAAAAGGCACCTTTTAGTTTTAATGTACGATTATAAGAATAATATATAACAATTTTAATATATGAATTTCAAACACCATTCTGATGTAAACTTTTAAATTTGTCTTAATAACTTTTCTGCTCTTTTTTGTCCCCCTTTTAAGGGGAAAAAATAGGACTCGTAGTACACTTTTCTATTTTTTATTGTTAGATTAGAAGTTGGTCCCACCATTTGAGGGCTTTTTTTGGTGGAGGCTTGGAGATGGGAAAATTCTTAGGTACTCCCAGATAAATGGTACTCATTCCACTCACATTTGTGGTGGATTCTACTATGAATTTAATGAATAACATGAATGTAAGAGGAGGGAGTATCATTTTTCGAGAGTACCTAAGAATTACTCTTGAAGAGGAGGGGATGCAAAATATAAATTGTTTCTCAAACGGCAATTTTCCAAGGGTCCACCAATGGTTAAGAGGAGGTTATACATTTGGAAAACCCAGGGTGTAGCTATTTTCATCTCTTTTGACACAATATATACAAGAGTAATTCTAGTATTCTTATCTTTTGTTGTGCAATTAATTCACCGATCGTTTGCTTTTGATTCTCAGGCAACAGGAACAATTCAAGCCATAGTCCTAAACCCTTATGAATGGGAAAGAGGATACTGGAATTTTGAAGACTTTCCTGAAGCTTTTTCAAAGATGTATAATCTTAGATTGCTTAAAATTCACAGTGTGCACATCCCGAATGGTCTCAATCTTGTTTCTAACACCCTAAAATTTCTGCAATGGATTGGGTATTCTTCAAAAAGTTTGCCATCCAGTTTCCAACCAAAAGAGCTTGTTGAACTTAATTTACAGTCTAGCAAAATTAAATATCTTTGGGAAGGAGTTAAGGTAATTTTGTTCATTAAGCTGCATTTCTACTACTAGTACTTATTATTATTTCTTTTCTTTAGGAGTAGCTTCAATGCACTCCCTGCGTATTTGAGTTTCCTCCTTTCATTAATAAAATTTCCTTAATATAAAGAATTTATTTATCTTATTAAAATAAATAAATTCTATGTTTAATGGAATTTTTTTTTTTAAACAGTATTTGGACAAGCTAAAATGCATCAATCTTCGAGATTCCTATAACCTTATTCAGACACCTGACTTCTCAGGGGTTCCGAGACTTGAGAGACTAAATCTCACATGCTGTAGAAGTTTGGTTGAGATCCACCCATCTATTGGACAACTTAGTAAGCTTAATGTTTTAGATCTACAAAGTTGCAAATCTCTTACCAATCTTCCGAGCATGACTTCTAAAATGGAGTCCCTTACAATTCTTAATCTTTCTGGCTGTTCAAATATCAAGAAGATTCCGGAATTTAAGGGGATTATGAAAAGCCTATCAGAACTTTATTTGGGTTGTACTGCTATCGAGAAACTACCCTCATCAATTGAGTGCTTGACTGCTTTTACTTTACTAAATCTAGAATACTGCAGAAATCTCAAATGTCTTCCAAAAAACATAACTAGTTTGAGGTCACTTGAAATACTCATTCTTTCTGAATGCTCACACCTTGCCAACCTGCCTGATAACCTTTGGAAAATGAAGTGTTTGAAGGAACTTGATTTGAGTGGAACTGCCATTAGAGAAATTCCCTCTTCTGTGAGGCCTGAGTTTTCCTTAGAACAACTTAAACTGAGTCGGATGTCTCAACTTGAAGGAATAGGGCTTAATGGTATTGGCTGCTTCTCCTCATTAAAGTATTTAACACTAAGTGGAAACAGTTTTGTCAACCTACCTGCAAGCATTAGTCTACTTTCGAAACTGGAAGCTCTTGATTTGAGCAACTGCAGTATGCTTCGATCATTGTCAGACCTTCCATCAACCGTGAGATATATAAATGCTCAATGTTGTTATTCCCTAGAAACATCACTAACTAAACCACTAGTACTGTTTGAAGGGAGCATTTTGCCACCACCTTACTCCAAGAGGCGTCCAGATAATGAAAGCAGTTTGGCATATACAATATTGAACCGTTACTTACAGGTAATGTCTTCTCTCTCATGCATACGATGCATAGTATATACCACCTCCTCTCTCTCAATGTTAAATGAAGTAACATATATTTTTTTTAATGGTACAGGGAATTCGTCTAAAAACTGGAAATGAAACTCCTACCAAAAGAAAAATGGATAGATCTGGAACTGAATTTCAGATAATTATTCCCAGAAATGAAATTCTGCAGTGGTTAATGCATCAAAGCTTAGGCAAATCAGTATTCATAGAGCTGCCTTCAAATTGGTGTAATAGCAGGTGGATGGGATTCGTTCTCTGCCTCCAAATTTCATATTCTCCGAATTCTGTTGATGAATTTGATGTTTCCGGTGAGACATTTGGTTTTAGAGCTAATGTGATAAGCCTTGGTGATAGGTCTCGCAGTCATTATGCCTCCGAAATTTTCTTTAAGGTGTCATTTAGTTTGGACCACATTTGGCTATTGTATTTGTCTCGTGATGATTGACTTGCTACTGTTCCGAATGGTTATCAATGCAGTCAGATTGAGGTTAAATTTGAGACCTCTAGCCCACACACTGAGGTGCAGATGTGTGGAGTCCGTTTGGTATACGAAGAAGATGTGGAAGAGATTAACTCAGAAATTGCACAAGCACAAGGTAGTCATGCTTCTGAAACAAAAAAGAGAAAAAGAAAAGGAAAGATTCTCGAATGAAGGGTAATGACTCTCAAAACATCCTTCCTGTTACAAGTCTTTAATAAAAAACAAAATAAAAAGACTATTTAATCTTTTTTCCTTTCGAGCTGTACAGTTGGTTTCGTTGCTGACAAGTAAAATCCAATCCTTTTTCTTTTTAACAATCCTAGAACACATCCAATTTTACAACCAGAGTGCGCAGATTTTTGCTTACAAATTTTTTGTTTTTTGTCTCAGGTTTTTTTGCTTCAGTGATTTTGCTGGTAGGTAAATGGTTCAGTCCTATTTTGGCATCCAATTTGTAAGTTTCAGAGTATTATACTATTTTTTATATTCACCTTGTGCTCGCAAGTGTTGGACATTTTTTCCTGACAAATTTTTGAACTGCCAAAATTAGAGACTTATTTTCTTCTCTACATGTCATTGGTGTGATGCCTAAGCAGGCAAGAAGCAACTCCAATTACTCACTCAACAGTATGAGCGAATTATTAATTGCTTTCTTTTCATTTCATGTTTTTTTTTTTGTTAGAGTATCATAATAACTCAAGCTCTCACATATTTGTAGATGATGACAATGAAGATTGGCATTTCTGCAGAAGATGACACTCAGGTTCTGTTTATACTTCGACTCGCTGCTAAATAAGGAGGATTTTGATAGCATGAATTTCAAATGAGTCTACTGCTATTGGATGTGCACCTGCATATATTTCAATCAGCCAGACCATGTTTTGGGTTTTTTTTTTTTCTCTAAATCATAGTATGTTTTAATGAATTTGTATATCATTTCAGTCATAATGGTTTAAATTATTTAAATGACATATCCATGCATCTTGTTTGATAATGACAGTGGAGTCAGGATATATATATATATGTTTTCAGGGGATCTATTCCCTCATAGATAATGAATTATATGGTTTTAGTTACAATGATTTTCATAGGCTAAATTTCAAGTGAGGCTAGTTCTATTGGATGACTTCAAAGTAAAGTTTCCCACACTTATCTAATGTAAGTGGCTTTGAGTTAATGTCTATGAGACAATGAGTTGTGAATTTGGGACAAAACTTTAGAAGTGATCTGTTTTTATGAATCTAGCTATAGTATCAAATAAGCATTAATTTTATTGTTTAGTCTTGAGCATTTTCCTTGCAATTCAAAGTCGAATGTTTCAACAATGTTTCTTCCTTAGAATGTAACCTGTTAATGGTTATGCTTGCCATTAAACTGTGTTATATTCTACAATGCATCAGGGGTTGTTAGAAGATGAGGCTGGCATCACGTAGGACCCCATGTCAATCTTGGGGCATGGTATCTAGGTGGGAGTCTAGACTGTCTAGTATGTGCTTCGTGGCCTTTGTTGTACAATTCAGAGGGAAAGATCAGATTATTGACAGGATCTACAGTAAAAACATTTTACTTGTTCTTGGGTCAAGTTACACTAATAGGCAAAAACAGGTTATTAGTTCAAAAAAGTCTTCATTTCTACAAAATTGACCCCAACCTCTCTCTTTCTGTGCAATTTATGATCGTATAGCATACAAATTTGGAACCTTAGAGCATTTACATTAGTCAGTCTAAATTTTTCCTTTTATTTTAGCGTAAGAACCTACTTTTTTTATTTTATACAGTCACTTTTACAAAACACCCACGTCAAGAAAAACTGGTAAAAGAAAACATTCTACATTCTAGGCTTGTTAGACCAAACTAATTTTGAATGCTTAGTTCGATTTATGATATTTCAGCCTTTCAAACACCAAAAACAAGAGAATATTTGAGTGAACTGAGTAGGATGAGAAAATAATTTATTTGTAAGTTGTTACCCAGGACTCAATTTTGCATGAAACTAATTTTTGTTCAATACTTCAGCTCATTACATTTGTATTTGTATTGAGAGTTAAAAAGGGGCCAAATACTCATTCGTCACTCTTCATTTTGATAATAACAAGATATTAAAGTTTTCTTTGTCTACTTGCAAAGAGAGAGAGAGAAATGAGAACTTACATAAGAAGTTACGCTGGGAAGGTGTGGCCTTTGTACAGGAGAGAGAGGGGTTTTATTACATGCGTGCCACTTACACAAAAATATCAAATCAAATTGGCTTCAATTTCATAATTTTGTTTTATTCGGTCCGTTTGGATTGAACTTATTGTTGCTGAAACTGAAAACTGAAAACTGAAAACACTGTAATAAAATAATTTTTAAATGTGTAAATAATATTGTGGGACTCATTTTTAATGAAAAAGTTGTTAAAAAATAGTATTTGTGGGTTCATGAACAGTATACAAATGCACTGTTTACAATAGAAAAGTCAGCCTTTGCGGCTGAAAAAAAAAAAAAAAAAAATCTGAAACGCATACGCCACAAAACGTAGAGGCCAAACGGGTACATTATCCTAAAAGACATGGGAAAACACTAGAAAGCATCAAAGGTACTGGTTAACAAGGATTGACATTGAGAAAATGAAGAAATTATTTGCCTCAATGCCTGTTGTACTTCCTTGAGAATTTGCTGGAAGTTTGATTTGAGATTTGTGTGATTTTAATTTTAATTTTTTTTTTATAAATAAATTTGATAGTTGAAAGCTGAGAATTTAAACTTTAAATGCCTTCAATAAAAATACGTGAAAGATACCAAAATTTGTATGGTTTATTGTTAAATGAAAGGAAAATTATGTTTTTTACATTTACAAATGATTATGTACAATTTATATTATTGATTAATTATACGTGTACACCATTGTACACATTTGCATGAATAATATACAAAATTGCATATTGTGCATTGTTCATGCAAATGTATACACTTGAAACCATAAATGTAAACATATAAAGGTTAATAAATCGGAAAATTTTAATTTTAAAATTAATTATTTTTTCTTTTTTTTGTAAATAACCTTTAAAAATATTTTCAAACCAGGTAACTTTTCCATTTTCTTGGACTAAATGGAACTCTTAAGATTTTAAAAGATGTGCAATCAGCTAATAACTGAAAACTGAAAATATTGTAGCAAAATAATTTTTAAATGTGTAAATGGTACCGTAAGACCTAGTTTTAATGAAAATTTTAAGCAAATCAATACTTGTGGGTCTCGTGAACAGTGTAACTATTCATAAGACCTACTAAAAAAAATGCATGGTCTAAAAAACGTGCAAAACGTGCTTCCCAAACTCACACTAACATATGTCAAGATTGGGAGAAAGAGCTTGGCTTCAGTGAATGGGACAGAGAGGAAAAATGAAGTTACTAAAAAGCATAATAATGACTAAGGAGCTTTCCCGTTCTTCGCTTGCAGATATTTGGACAAGTCTGCCACAATTAGCCGTAATCATAAATGGCCAAATTTTGGAACGTGCCTCATTAGTCATTTTTATCAAGACACAACATAGATATTTTCAATTTCAATTATAGTTGAAAAAAGATCTGATTAGTTAGCCTAACTAAATTACTTTTGTGGGCAGCGCAAACAACCAAATTAACCTTTTGGAAATATTCAACTTACAAAACAAAACAAAGCACGGAGAGAAATAGTACAAATTATCTAGAGAAAAGCGTTACCCATGGTGAATGTTTGCTACTTAAAAGAGTGAGTCATGTCACGATTATTTTCACAACTTTAATATGACTTGTTTATGTGACAACTTGTAAGTGATGAAATTATAAACTCACATAAATCTACTATTTTTTTCCACTACTTACAACTCGTAACATAAGCAATTTGTGACCAAATCTATAAAAATTGTTGCGATAGTATACTTACTTTTATTTAGTATTAATAAATACTCTTTTTATATACTTAATATACAATTTTTGAAATAAAAGGCAATGGTGAAATAATTAACAGGAATAGGCAATGGTGAGAGAGGATGACCGTGATATAATCATCTAATATTATTTTAAAAAATCATTATAAATACCTTATTTTATAATTAGATTAAAATTTAAATTTCTCAAAAACCTTGGTCTAGGGGGTAATATTGTCATTTCACAAATTTAAAGGGTAAAAATTGAAAAAAAAAATGTCATTTCATGCAATCACAAAGACATGGCAAAACGGGTCAGAATTTTTTGACCCGACCCGACCCGACCCGAAAAAACTTGACCCGAACCCGATTTTTTTGACCCAAAGCAAAAACGGGTTGACCCGTGTTTTTTGCGGGTCAACCCGACCCGACCCGAATCCGAACCATTTTTTTAAAACTTTTTTTTTTTTTGGTAAAAAAATAGTAAAACTAAGACAATATTAATTTAATTGTTTATTGTGAACTTTAAGGAAACAATTGATACATTTACATAACTATATGCAAATTAATTGAAAGATAAATGGTTGAACATTCTGTAATGAGTAAATATTTTTAGATATTAAATAGCAAAGTACATGCCAAGATAATCTGGTTACAACAGAGTTAAAAACATAGATTTAAAATTGTAGACATGTAAGAAATATTCACAAGTGTGAAAATAGTGAAGCTAAAGTATCAAATTAGCATAAATTATGAATACTTAGACCTATTTTTTAATAATTTATGTCCAAAATAAACGGCTTTTCAAAATAAATTATGATATTTCCTCGAGTGTGTGTTGCTTAACAATAATATGATATTCATAAAACAGACCATGTATAAATAAGTAAGCAATCAAATTTTAAAGTATATCTCAAATTGAAATAGAGTGTCAACCACAACTGATAATAGATTATAAAGTTAATTTTCAAGATTGTAAATTTCTTATATATTTTTATTCTTTATCAAATGAGTTACCAATAAGTCATTTGTAATTTTTTTATATATTTGGAATGTTGATATTGTGTAGAAATAAAATTTGTGTATTTGTTTTACTTATCTTTGTGTTATTTTGTTTTAGATAGTAATGTTAGGATTTGTATAATTTTAAAATTGTTGAATAAGTATTAATAAGTTTAACTGAATTCATTCTTGATATAAGTGGTGAATTCAAAATAATGCATTTTATATCAAGTAATTTGTTACATAACTTTCCAAATGATAGATACATGTTGTTTTCTTTATAAAAATTAAAAAAAAAAAAAATTCATGTGAAAAATACGGGTCAACCCGACCCGACCCGCAACCCGATTGACCCGAACCCGATTTTGACCCGTGACCCGTAACCCGATTGACCCGACCCGAACCGCCTGTTTTGCCATGTCTAATCACAAGGCTTGAGAATTTCACCCAATGGACAATTAGAATTTCCAAAGATGTTAAAACAATCACTTTTCATATAGGAAATCGAAACTCTAGATTGAAAATACTGAAGAATAAAATATCATTAATTGAAAAATATCCTTGAAATGGACTAGAATGCAGACGATTGTAATTGATTTTTTTTTTTTTTGGCGCCGGGGGGGGGGGGGGGGGGGGGGGTGAAAGGGTAATTGATTTTAATTGGTCTTTTAAATAGAAACTATAATCAATCACCTAAAATTCTCATTGGTCCAATCAAAGTAAAGGATGAGCATATATGCATGGAATGAAAATTTAGAACATAATTGAGAATTTAAATTTATAAATTAATTTTTCCTTTTCAAAAATGAATAATTAATTTGATAATTTAAAAACCTAGTCTCATTTAATTAGAAAGCCCATTTCAACATTTTGATGACAGGATATCACATCTTAAAAACATTTTCTTATCAAATAATAAAAAATAATAAAAAAATCTTAAAAACATTGAGTAATGTCTTCTCAATAAAGCAAAACAAACAAACAAAAAATTGATCAATTTTTTTGTTTGTTTGTTTTGCTTTGTTGAGAAGACAGTACTCAATGTTTTTAAGATTTTTTTTTACAAGATAATGTTTTTAAGATTAAATGGTCGGTTGTTTTTCTTTTTAAAAGCCCAAACTTAGGTTTTACTTATTTTAATTAAAAATAAACGCATTGTTGCATTGACGAATAAAATACAAGCAATGTTATCATTTAAATTTAATGTACCTACATGTTTAAATTTGATTGTAGAACCTAATACTACCACAACTGTTAAGGATGAGAATATCTTTGAATGATACAAATAATATCGAGACATAGTAGAGCCTACCTTTCTAATTCTTATCAACAGGCAATCAACTTTTAACAAGGTAGACGCATGGACGTTACTTTCTCTTCTTGAACAATTTCTTTTTTCCCTTCTGCTAGTAATTAGTCTTTTGGTCCTTTAAGATTCTAAATCAAAAGCTAAAGAACCTAAATTCTACCACTTAAGGAGTATACTCCGGTTTCTAGATGACTTTTTCTAGTGAGTATGATTCTGTATGAAAGCTCAAACACCCACAAATAATTAATTACATATTCAAATAACACAATTATTTGTTGCCATACTTGCAAGAAATGTTTTTGACAGCTGAAAAACATGAAAAGAAATTATAGCAATACATTTATCAATCAGCCAGAATTTCTTTTTGACTTATTGGATCCTTGTTTATAAAGCTTTTCGACTTTTTTTCTTCCAAGGGGTCGGCTGTTAACTTATTATATGTATTAAGGACAGAAAGTTATGGCATAGTCAGCCCCACCAGTGCAAGTAAAGATGCTAGATTTATCATCATAAGCATAGCTATAAGCTTGTGGACATTGGTCCTTGAAAATCCTTGAATAGTTAGATGGCGTGCATGTATCTGGCGAACCAAAATCACCTGTACAACAGTATTGTGGCTGATTGAATGCCAAACATGCACTCTTGCAAGCAATTACACTACCATCTGATGCTTTCACAGCCAACTCGGGAGGACAAACTTTGTTCACATTAGCTCTGCAGCTTGTGGTATTACACCCTTCTTTTCCACCATGGGGGGTTACTGAGATTGGCAAATTAAAGCCATCCACAAGACTAACATCATAGAAATCTCGTCCACCATTTGTTGCAACTGTGAATTCCACTAGGGATGCTGGTGGAATTGCACCAGCACCATTGCATGCTATTTGACCTGATCCACAGTCTCCACTGCTGCAACTAAATTTTCCAGAGTGGTCCTTAGAACATTGATATCGTGCCCAAAACCGACCAGACCATGGGGGATGGACATTAAGAGAGGATGAAGCACCGGAAGCTAACTCCAAACCGGTTAATAGAGATAACTGAGGACCGCCGGAGCCAGTTAAGGTTCCTGGCCAGATTGTGAATGGGCAGTTGTTTGTGATTGCAAATGTAGCTGAGTGAGCCCCTAAATGTACAAAGAGGGGAGGGGTGGTTGGTGAGTTCACGTATTGCATGCATTAATTAAAATCATTGTATCTTATAGTCAACAGAATATCATATATAGTTGGTTAATTTATGTGAAAATGTACTTAAATTGATGTAAAGTATGATGAAAGAAAAAGAGAGATAAAAATTGAAATAGCTTGCCTGAAAAGTAGAAGGAGGCCAAAGTGAGGAGAAAGACCACTCGAATCCCCATTGATGAATGTTTTGATTTATCTAGAGGTTTATAAGAGCAAGTATATATAGATAGAGGATAGAAAGAGGTGGTGGTATATATAGAGGGATCTGATCACAGATCTAATAGTAAATAATGTAAACCCTTTGATATTAATTTACTATTGTAATATAGATATAATCAAGTGTGTTTTACGGCTTATCTCATATTGAAAGTTTACAAAATATGTTGTCGGCATACGGTGTAATACAAATACCAATAAATAAAATGATTTAGAGAATCTATAGATAAATAGCTAGCTCTAAAATATATATGCATATTTATGCTTGCAAGGCATATATAAGCATATTTATGCTTGCAAGGCATGTGACACTTGGATACACGTATGATCAGGATCATATTGTAATTTCTTATTTCATTAACATAAGATGGGATGCATTAGATCATAATCCGTAAAAAAATTTATCTAATACAAAATAATTGATTTTTAAAAGATAATTATTTTATAGTCCTATATCATTCACAATTTTAGTAAGAAATTCTGGTAAAATGAAATTTTATATTTGTTTTTTTGCAGTTAATAGATTTGTTGTATTCTAGAGGTAAATTAGTCATAACTCGACAACAAGCTCTTTCAAGTGTGGACACTTATCCCCTAAAAAACAGAGTGTGGTCAACACGTCTCAAAGTCATATTATTTTTTGATTCCTTATCAATTTCCTCAATGATATGTCTAATACACAACCTAATGTTCCAAGAATTTTCCATGATGTTACATCATTATATATGAACTTTTTGGTCTGATTTGTTAGTATATATAACATCCCCCAATGCTTTTATGCAATGAACTAAAGGGACATGTACGTTGTCACGTGTAAGTAGAAATATGCACATTTTTAAATGACCATAAGATAAATTATGTATATTTTGTAGTCTCCAAATAATGTTAAGTGAGAAGTTTGGTACACCAACAATTTAATAGACAAACTATGTTTTCAGTCCTTAAACTTCCAATAACATGTTCAAATAGTTCATATTTTTTAAAAGAGAAATGATATGTCCACAACATTTTTACAACAAATCCTAAGTGGCAAGTTGTTACTAATTGTTATTGTTAAGGCAAAAAAGTAATCTTAATGTTATGTTCAAATCTATATATTACTAAAAACTGAAGCGTAGTATTTAATGTTGCTACGCTCACATTGAGATACATCAGCAGTCATGTCATTTCCATAATCTTTTTTGAATTTGTCCTACAATTTTAAAATAATTTTTATTAATTTTAAAATGCTGATTAATATAGAATAAATTTCAGCCATATCTCCACCATAAAGCCCACTTCTTCTAAATTTAATTCTGGCCCACTTCTTGTAAATTTAATTCCACCATAAAGCCCAAACCCAAACCTTTTCAACCGAAATCCTCTCTAAAACCCTTTGTTTTCACGCTTTAAACTTTTTTGATTTTTCCTTTCCTTTTGTTACACGGTTTCAGTTTCCTGTCTCCCCACATTTTAGTTCTTTCCCCTTCCCTTTCAACGGTTTCACATTCTCCCCATGTTTTAATTCTTTCCCCTTCCCCACCTTTTGTTCTACGGTTTCACATTAAATTCACATCAACCTCACTCCCTTCTGGCAGCAGCCTTTCTATCTTCCTTCCTTCCTATCTTCTTCTTTTCACATTATATAAATACTAACAAAAGCTGCTAAGGTATCTCTAATCTCAGTTCCTTTTTTGCTCTGTTATTTTGCTTGGTGTTTTTTTTCCCTTCTTACGGCCTCTTTCGTGCTTTAGGGTATTGAATTTTTTATTGTTGGGTCTGTTCGTTTTGAGTTTTTAGATTGCTGGGTTTTAAATTCTATGTGATTCAAACGACTTAGTGTGATTCTGAGTTCTTAGTGTAGTGTTGTGGTGTTTGCTTCCGCTGTTTGTTTAGTGTGACTCTGAATTCCTGGTGTTTGAATTTTATGCAGTAATTTTTCGACATAATTGTGTTTATTATGGTTTTTGGTTTAGACATGGTTTATTCCGACAGTAGTGATGAAACTGTTCCGCTATGGGACTACCATACTTTCAATCATCAATGCGCTAATATGATTAACATTGGTGACACTAAAATGAGTAATGTTTTGCTCTCAATGATCTGTTCTTATTTTGCAATTGTCATTTTTTTTTTCTTTTGTTCATTTTTTGTTTGCTCAGTTCATTTTTCTTTTGCTCAGTTCAGGTGCTGAATACAATCTTAATGGACCTGTTGCCTAGGAAGTTGTTAACGAATTGCTTTTCAACATTGGTGACATTATAATGAGTAATGTTTTGCTCTCAATGTGTTGTGAAGGTGAACATTAACAAAGTAATGATTTGTTCTTATTTTGCTATTGTCACTTTTTTTTTCCTTTTGTTCATTTTTGTTTGCTCAGTTCAAGATGTGATCTAGAATTGGCATATTAGTATTGTTGTGGGTGTGGATATCGAAACAGGTGCTGAATAAAATCTTAATGGACTAGCTGCCTAGGAAGTTGTTAACGAATTGCTTTTAGCTGAGGTAGAGGGTAGACCTCAACTTCTTTGCTAACCGTTTATCGTTGGAATTGGACATCTATTAATTGAACTTTTGGATTCATAAACGGGTTAGATGTAAATCAGTTAATGTATCTGGTTTGAGAAATTATATAATATTTTGAGATGCAATTCACTATCACCAGCACTGTCAATATATATGCACATCGTAGCTACTCTTATAGCACATGATTCTTGGTGTTTAAATTTTTTGCAGTAATTTTCCTGCATAATTCTGTTTATCATGGTCTTTGGTTTAGACATGATTTAATATTCATGGTTTCAATTTTAAGAATTTGTGAATTCGTGAAACTCAAGTCACTGCGCAAGCATTTTTATGTTATTAGCGTTAAAACATCCCTCACATGCCATTTCAACGATTGTCTTCTCAACCTAAACATTAGTGCTCTAGAAATCAGTCAGGGTATGTATGTGGTTAGTGATGGATTTATTATATTGAACTTTATGCCAATGTGAACTAAGAATTCTTTAGTGCTGGAAAAGTACTTTTCTGTTTGTTTTGTTTATTTGATTTCTTTTATCATTCTTCTTTATGACTAGATCTTGTAACAAAAATTCTTTTTCTCATGGGGCCCTTAACTTTTATCCTCTAAAAGCCGGTTCATATGGAGTTCTTTTATCTCCAAAAGAATATGGTGAAAAGGAAAGCACTAAAAGAACAATTACTCCTCCAATTGATTTCTTTTTCATTTTCCTTTTAATTTAATTGTTCTGAGAGGTTTCAAATCTAATGTCTAAGCTATGGACTGCAAAGAAATCATTCCTTCCAAAACGAGATATGGAGTGGTTCTTCTTTTGTCTTTAGTAACTGATTTAGATATTAATTAATTTTCAGCTATTTCAAAATTATTAACAATTTATTTATATTCACAACTTATGCAGGGTTTATGTTTGGATGGCTCTCTTTATGTTTCTTCTTGCAATATTCAATGCTTGCACTGTCATCAATAGATATCCAATTTAAGTTAGTGATATATAGTTTTATATACAATTATTAGTGATATAATTTTAGAACTTTTTATAAAATAAAATTAATACTAATTAATTAAGGATAAGAATTGTAATTCAATTGAAAAACAAACTCATGCTGGTTGTGACATGGCGATATCTTAGGAATTCAAATTACAAAAGAGTCCTACAGTTGGATAGCCATTAGAAATAGAATCATTTGGGGTCATATTAACTTCTCACCTTCTACCACTGCACACCCTTAGTGTAATAGTTACTCCACAAGTATAAGTGCTTGTGGGGTCTTGGGGGCAAGGGTCGGGGTTCAAGTCTCTAGGTGGGAACTTCACACACATATATATTTAGATTAAGCTAAAGTAGAATTTCTATCTTGTATCAGAAAAAAATAAAAAAAAAAATAAAATTCTCCCCTTCTCTATAATACTTTAAAGAACAGAATGTGGATGTCTATTCGGTTGCTCCACAACTGTTATTTTACCATTAATGAAAGTAACTGACACATGTTAATTTATTTGCTACCCTCATCATTTGCTGATCATTTAGATACATGGAATATGTGATTGCTAATGAAAACTCTATAAAATTGTTTAAGACATTGTTAGGCTGGTGGATCAAAATTATGCAGCACAAATCAATTCAAATCAAGATATCTCAATAATGATACACTTTATGGAGGAGAACATTAAACGTAAGTTACAATTGAAATATATATTTAATACTATAACATTTAAGCTTTATAGTGGAGGGTATATGAAAGGCTTCTATTAAAAAATAAAATAAAATAAAATAAAAATAATTGCTAATAACTTAAACTATCACTCATCCATAAAACAAGCAAAGCACTATAAATTACAATCCTAAACAACTTCAATATACAAACAAAAAATATCATTAAAATACTCTCTACACAATCATGAAAATGAGCATACAACATGAATTATCTACAGAATTATTGCTCGAAATATTTTCCAATGTTAGAAGACAATTGCCAAAATTTTTAGGCAACATCAAAATGAGGTACACAATTTTAAATTCACAACTAATGTTTGTTACTTTCACATAAACTACTTTTTCTCTACTAATCACAATCTACCACGTCCAAAATTGTGCCACAAAATATTGTAATCCTATATTTTCTCTTTCTATTAACTTTATCCAATGAAGTTGTGCACTGTTCTAGAGTCATTGTTATTTTTATTTTATTTTTTTAATTGACTTCATTGATCCAATATTGCAATTAATTCTAAACCAATCAAATGGAAAACAATTGCTGCAAAACTATTGACAAATCCTTCGGCGTACAGCTTTTGGAACAAACACATTTCGCATTCCAAAAAGCCAAGCATGCAAGAAAATGGAGTGGGTCATTGGGATCATGAGACCTTACCCTGATAGAAATGAAGAATTACATGTTACATGCAAAATGTGCTCAATTGACTTGGAAATATACAAATTAGCCAACCGAGTATGGTAGAAATTTTGTTTCCAAAATAAAAATCTATAATAAAATATCCTCATTCTATTCCCAATACAAATCTCTAATAATACAAAATTAATTCTATCACCAAAACCTCCAATCACCATGAATCCTGTAATATATTGGTCAATAATATATAATGCAGCTTTAGTAGCAATACATAGAAAAATACTGATAATTAATAATATATAATAATAAAACTATCATAAACAAACTTACCACGCACAACGCGCGGGTCCGCAACTAGTTTGAACTAATAACAGCTAACCGCCTACGATTTTTAAAATTACAATGATGTGTCTTATCTTCGCAAATTGTTTCTGTTAGAGATATAGATCGTTTTTTTTTTTTTGGTTAGAGATATAGATCAAATGGTCTTTGAAACCCAAGAATTGTTTCCTAGTCAAGATGTAGAATTGAGACCCCAATCCTTTGTATTATCGTAGTCTAAATTGTGTTAGGAATTTTTCTTGAGAAAGAGGTTGTAACTCTCGTTAAGACAAATTCACCAAATCGGCTAAGATTACATCATTAAGATGTGTGGAATATTCTCTATTCACACCGATAAACCTCAAAAATATCTTGCATGTCTAGCTAGCTAAGTTGTGAACCACATAATTACCTTGTCTTTTAACATGGAAAAAACTAATGGCAGCAAAGGTTTCTACAAGGAATCCTAAATTTGATTTTACAAATAGTCTGGGATTAACAATGGCGTTAGTCTGGGATTAACAATGAAGTTAAGTTAGTTAGTCTGGGATTAACAATGAAGTTAAGTTAGTCTGAATTAACATAGGATTATTGTCCAAAATTGTTCCACCATCAGATGAGCTCCTTCTTGGTCCACCTCTCTTGAGAATTGAGATGCTTAAGTGCTTTGTGGCACTAAATGTAGAAACAGAATCAATAACATAATACATTTCTTCATTGTCAATAATTACGTATCAGTATCTTTTTTCTTTTCCTTTTTACATTGAAAAAGTAAAATCACCCATATAAGCAAGCTATAGGATCAAGAAGTCATGAGGCAATGAAGATTTTTGGATGACATGTGTTACCAGAAGTCAGACCCAACATGCTCATCCATTTTAGGACATTATATACTACAAATACAAATGGAGGGACAAGTACCAAAATTATCAATATGATGGTAATAGTACATTAAACTGCAATGATATGAAACTGAGATATGATATAATGGATCTTAATCTAAAAGAAAATGAGTTTGAAAATCACAAAAATCAGTCTCAAAATACCTAACTAGCCCATTTAGGAGAGAATGACCACAAGGATTTAAAAAAAAAAAAATGCTTTGCAAAACTACATTGAAGTTGAAGTAAGGACACTAGTGCTGTGTGTTCTACAAAGTGTCATTTGACTCCCAAGCTTCCAGGTGAAGCATCAAATAAAGTTGTATAAGAATAAGAGTACTGTGAAATTAGCTGAGCAAACCTAAGATATTAAATGAGCACTATATTACTGCTGAAAATCAGAGAGCATTAAAGGGTTAAGGAATGAATTTTCAATCAAACCTGAAGAAAGCCAAGATCTTTCATCCCAACTTCATAGGAAGAGGCCCGCTGGGGACCTCAATAAGAGCAAGTTAAATGTGCTTTTCTGGAAAAGAAGTCTTCCTAACAAGAAGACGTGCCAAAACTCATAAGTAGAGTAATGCTATTTTTGGTTCAGTTGCATCTTAAAGCATTAAAGCGATATGAGTGATTCTGTGATTGTAATACCAATCTGCGGAACGTGCAATCACAGAACAAGAGACAGCAAAATTGATAGAAGTACCAAAAATTGTCCAAGAGAGTAGCATTGGAAAGTAGCCAACCATCATCTGGCATTCTGCCCAAAACTTCAAAGTAATTAAGGTCCACAGAAGTAATGCTAGAGCTCATTAAGCCCAGGACCAACCCTACTAATTTGGTGAAATTTTCAAAATGAATTATGAACCTACCACCACTGTGGACATTTGACCTATTACGCAAACCTACTAATTATAACTAAATTGTAAATATTATCTTATTTTACAAACTACATAGTTTAACTTGTCAAAGGCATATAAAATAAGGTTTGTCCAATGTAGAAACTAGGGATCCAGTGGATAACAAAGCTCATCAAAAGGGTTGAGATAAGCTATATCTTGAACAATGCGAGACCCACCTTGTTAATCTGAGATTGAGTAGCTTTGTAAAAAGGTTAGGGTGCTAGTTATTAACATTAGATGAAATTATAAAGTAGTTTTTTCACCTAATCTTAGATTGATACTACCTATGGTTTTCAATAGCCTTTGGAAATTGGAAGGAAAAGAAGATTCTTCTATACCTTCTTTTCTTAGCTCAAACAGAAGATCATTCAGTAGTGAATAGAGTGCAGATTGTGGGTTACAGCCATCCGTGGCAACAGAAATATGGGTGGTATTGTTGCTATTGATTCAGTAATACCCTGTACCTTCTAGACTTTCTTTCATCAAACTTTGCATCCTAAGTGCCTCTACTGCTGTCCAGGATCATGATTTTATATGAAAGCAACACACGGTAGCCAGAATTAGGGAAAACAAAACCTTAAGCTTTTGTCTAATCCCCACATATGAAGGCCCAAAAAAAAAACCTCAGAAACCAAACAATAATTTACTAAATTTTTTGGCAGAAAGTAATCAAGTTTAATACATTAACTCAAACAAAAGCCAAACCCAGTTCAGCATTGAACCTATGGAGCTAGAAATGGGTGAAATAGGTAGGAGTACACAACAAATATGGATGAAAGCTAATTACTTGCTGTGTACTTAAAGCATTATTTTTACAAGGTATAACGCCACTTTCAAATTATATAATGAGATGAATCCTCTGCTGATACAAGAAAATTGCTAACAGCAGCATTGACACAGAAGGTATATGAGATGCTCCTCAAATATAGTTTATATGCTACCAATAATCTAAATTTATAAAACAAACAATAGTGTACAAACTACAAACAGGGAACTATTTTACAAGATTCTGAATTAAGAATGAGAACATTTCCTCCTAACTCTCTAGATCACTGGTTTCTTCCCTTGCTTCTTTTTTATTTTAACATGCGGGAGCTCCTAATTTACCAATATAGCAACTCACAACAGTGATCTTACCTGAAAATCCTTAAAAAACAGCGCATGCAAAGTGCATTTGTTGGATTGGCGCTTTCCTAAATTAGGTAGAACTAGCTAAGTTAGTAAACCTTCTCAATTATCAGGGAGTAAAAAAAAATGAAGTTTTTGGCAGCAAGTAATCAACATTAAATACAAACAACACCCGAGCCCAGTTCAGCATTTAACTGATGTTACTAGAAATAGTTGAAATAAGATAGGATTAGGAGTAGAAAACAAAAAATAGATGAAAAGTAAGACAGCAATCCGTTAAAAAGCAAGTACTCATACGGAAATTTTCTTCATACAAGAAAATTGCCATATGAGTTGCTATAGGAGTGCTTGCTGCCGTACTATAGAAAGCCATACAACAAAATTGCCGTACGAATCCTCTGCTCATAGGAGTACACTACAAATAATAGATGAAAAATTAATGCAAATAGATATCATACCTGGAACACAAATCTACTTGATCCAAATTGCCAAATTCTAAAGCGAGAGAGAGAGAGAGAGAGAGAGAGAGAGAGAAACCATTACTCTTACAAATTACATCACACCTTTCAATTGTGAGACAAATTCCCTACTGATATAAGGAAATTACAAGTCATGCAATGTGGAGTGGTTGGAATTGTTGCTTTCCAAAAAAGAGGTTTAACTAGCAAAGTACATCAAATATCTCAAGATTCTCAACTGTTAGGCGCCAAAAAACAACACAAATGACAGAGAAACAAGACATAAATTGTATAAAAAAAAAGTGCAACTGTTATACTTGAAAATGTATACTATAACTCTAGTTTCATCTTTATCTCTTATCCTTATTTAAATAGACACTCTATTTTCCTCCTCATCTCAGGCGGACTCTTCATTCCAAGGTGGTTACAGGACCACCCTGACCTATAAAAAATAATAATTATTATGTACAAATTTTAAAAAATTATGGTTTTTTTATCCTAAAATAAACTTTGTGATTACCCTAAATATTTTTTAGATCCAGCATAAATAAACTTTAGACAAAATTTGGCAACAAGTTTGGTTGTAAACTAAGACTACAACTCCAATTATTTTTTTTTTTTTATTGAATGTGAATTTTAACAAATCCACCATTTAATTATATTTTCTTATTATATCTTCTATACTTGTAAAATTTCAAGAAGAGCAAAGATCAATAGCTATGTCGTCAATCAAATGTTTAAATTTCGAATTTTTATAGTTTAAAATTGTACATAAAAAGAAGTTTAGGTATCGAATAGTAAATAATGTCTGATTGACATGAAATTTGACACGTGTTTTAAGAACATAGAGAACATGCAATTTAGCTGTTAGATTTTCAAAATATGTAGCAATGTTAATTTGTTTAGTGAGAATTGTAACCTTAAGCTACAACTAAGTTTATAGCCAAAATTGACCTTAAACTATGGTCCCCTTAACAATACATTAGGTCCTTACAAATAAAAAGAAAAAGTCTAAGAAAACTTTATTTAACTAAACTTTTGAAGAGATATAGCTTGCAATATTGATAGTGAGACTATCATGTAACGATTTCAAAATAAGAAAATTCGAAAAAGGAAATTATAAGACTTTATATGTTTGCGCGCGTGTATGTGTTTTTTCAAAATATGAAGTTATTTTAGTATTAGATTTTGTATAATTTAAATTTCTTAATCAACACCCTCAAAAAACTTCCTGAAGTCGCCACCGCCTCATCTCTTATCTCATCTATATATATATATATAAAACCGAAGCCTCTGAAGCTCTCACAATTTTCCACATCATCACTATTTTCTTTTTCTTTTTATTTTAGGTTTTATATCTTATATAGAATCCACCAGAAAAACAATAGACAAAAGTTTGAATTTTTATTAATATCAATAATATTGAAAAACGTATACAAACTTGGAGGCCTATTTAAGGACTTCATAAAACTTGATGGACAACAAAATATATTCTAAAATAAGCCCTAATTAATACCTAAGCATAATAGGAACCAAATTTAACCTAAAAAACATTAAAAGAACCTAAAAATAAGGAAATAAATCACCTAGACCTAAAATAATGTTTTTTGCATAAAAATACCAAAATTAAATAAATACAAAAAAAATTTCAATTTTTTAAGATACCCCACGTTAGAATTTTAAAAAAAAAATGACTCACTTTAGGTTTCAAAAAAAAAAAAACTCACATAACACGTGAGATTTTTTTTTTTTTTTAAAAGGACTCGCCAAAAAAAAAAAAAAACTTAGGATTAAGAAAAAAAGAGAGAGACTCCTGGTAGGACTCTCTCTTCTCTCCTTAAAACCCTAGCAATTACCATCTCAAAACCCTAAACTCAACTTCACTTTAAGATTAAAAAAATAAGAAGGAGAGAGACTCACGTTCAAAAAAAAAAAAAAAACGCAGGTTTTGTCTTTTTTATTGCTTTCATATATGCCTGAAATTTTCATTCTATCTTATTATTTTATTATGTTTAGAATTGATTTTCTTCTAAGTATTTGGGTTAATCTCTATATTTTGATAGTGTTTTTATGGGTTTGGTTTTTGGGTTGAAATTCTAATAATTATTTTATATTGTATATGGCAGATGAAGTATCTCTATTTTTTGGAGAAAAATCAAAACTGCAACCTATGTCTTCCAGCCCAAGGTGTGGTAAATTTTTATATGTTCTTGCTTTATTGAGAATTTTTATTTGGGTTCATGTGATTTTTTGTTTTTTTATTAAAGCTTTGATTTTTGGTTGATTAATTATTTGTTTGGATTAATTTCAATTAATTATTTGTTTGGATTCAACGTAAAATATAATGGAATTAGGCGTTATAAATTTGATAATGTTCCATGTTTTGAATTGTTTATATTGTTAAGACTCCTGGTATGACTCTCTATTCTCTCCTTAAAATCCTAGCAATTACCATCTCAAAACCCTAAACTTAACTTCACTTTAAAATTAAAAAAATAAGAAGGAGAGAGACTCACGTAAAAAAAAAAAAAAAAAAAAAAAAAAAAAAACGTAGGTTTTGTCTTTTTTATTTACTTTCATATGTGCCTGAAATTTTCATTCTATCTTATTGTTTTGTTATGTTTAGAATTTATTTTCTTCTAAGTATTTGGGTTAATCTCTATATTTTGATAGTGTTTTTGTGGGTTTGGTTTTTGGGTTGAAATTTCTAATAATTATTTTATATTGTATATGGCAGATGAAGCATCTCTATTTTTTGGAGAAAAATCAAAGCTGCAACCCATGTCTTCCAACCCAAGGTGTGGTAAATTTTTATTTGGTATATTATATATGAATTTTTTGAATTTGAAGGGTTTTGTTTGGTTTTGAAGTAGAATTAGGGGATTCTATAAAATTTGTAAGCTTTAAGTTTTGGGGTTTTTGGTATTTGCGTCTTAGTAGGTTGATCTTAATTCTTTACCTTATATGTTTTTGCTTTATTGAGAATTTTTATTTGGATTCATGTGATTTTTTGTTTCTTAATTAAAGCTTTGATTTTTGGTTGATTAATTATTTGTTTGGATTAATTTCAATTAATTATTTGTTTGGATTCAACGTAAAAGATAATGGAATCATGTGTTATAAATTTGATAATGTTCCATATTTTGAATTGTTTATATTGTTATTACTACGACTAAATAAGATTTGTTTTTATCTTTGTAGTTTATATCAGTTTTGAGTGTGTGTGTATATATAACTTTTGGGAATTTTGCTTCATTAATTTAAGAATTGTATATTACTTTGTAAGTTTCAGTGCAGTGAAACATTGACAATATAAGCATATATATATGGTATTAACATTTTATAAAAATCTTTCTTACAACCCAATAACATTCTACGTTAGACAACACTTCTAAACTGTAGAAAAGCATAGAAGTTAAATATTTATTTCCATTGTATTTTATTTAATTATGACAGATCTTTTTTTTTTTTTTTTAAACGCTAACTAGCAAAATGTCTATAATATGCATATTATTAACCCAATTTTCTATTTCTAAATTTCTTAGATTTTATTATATTAATATTTTTTTTCTTTTAAATTCTTGGTGGGCAAATCAGTCTCTCACTAATTCTTTTACCTTAACGTGATGTTGGTTAATTGTCCTTTTATTTAACTATCCCGTGCATCGCACGAGTTAGCGACTAGTTTTTTTAAAATTTAAACAGACGCAATTTGTTTTCTCTTCTTTCTTCTTCTATGTCCTCTTTTATTTTCCATTCATTCATCTTTTTTAGTGTCATAAAATTAAAAGGATTTTTCCCCTAAGTTTTAGATAAATTTGGAAAAATAGTTATTACGGAACATAACTTTGGGTTGACTATTGTGACTAAAAATCTATGGCGGATTTGAGTTTGCTAAAAGCTACTAATTTTAGAATTATAACTTCTTCTTCTTCTTCTTCTTCTTCTTCTTCTTCTTATTATTATTATTATTATTATTATTATTATGCATGGATTAATTAAAAATTTAATATGTACAAAAATTATATATTCTACAAATATGATCAAAATTATCATAATAATTAGTGATTCACTTGAAACTAAATAAGCTATCATAATATAGTGAAGATATTTAGTAGAGATAGTTCCTAGTTTGCAAGTATTATTATATTAAATTATATAATTATGGTATATGATTAAATAATTAAAATAAATATGAAATTATATTCTTTTTTTAATAGAATTTATATAATTTTAGTTTCAGTGAAAATTTGAATATCTTAAAACTAAAATAATTGAGTTTTACCTAAATTAAACTATACAACTAAAACTATATCTTTCTTGTTGGTTAAGAAAGTAACAAAGAGTATTACTACAAATAAAATGGAGAAAAATAATGTATATGGTTGACTCTAACAAATATGTTTAGGATCTATATAGCCGATACCAAAAATTTGGGACTAAGATTTTGTTGTTGTTTTTATATAGATTTTTAGTTGGGGAATAATTCTTAGTTTTTTAAATATTAGTTAACATCGTTTTGGCTAAATTATGCCACACAACGTTAGTCTATATGGACTTCATTTTTTCTCTAAGCGAGGTCAAATATGAAAAAAAATCCTTAATCTCAAAAATTTTGTTATTCAATTTGATATCTTATAATTAATAAATGTTAATAATGTGTTTTTTTTTTTTTTTTTGAAATAACGTTAGTAGAATTGACTTAAGGTGTTAATTCATTCTATTGTAGCACTTATAGTTATGTTTGACATTTACTGTTATATTTGTGTTTAAACATATGTCTGAATATATAATTAACTCTCAATTAATTTTTTCCAACTTTGATCCTTATAATTTTTTTATCTTTCATGAGAAATAAGGAAAATTTAGAATCAAAATTTGTTATGGGAATAGTACTTAACCTTTAAATAATTTCTCAATGCTTAGAATCCATGGAAAGGTTTTCGAGCTGGGTCAATATACTAACATATATACAAACATATGATGTTCAAAAATCCAAACATGTTGAGACACCCTAAATTTTACCTTATATTTCCTCCATCTACATGGAAAATACTTTCATTATGTGAATATGCTAAGTAGATGTTTGGAGAACGATATTGCACATAAAGGATAAGATACAAAAATAAAAGTAAACTAGTATATATATAAATAAATTAATTAAAAAAAAAAAACAAATGGATGTCATTTTCTTCTCTCTTTTTTTAATGAATGTCATTTTCTTCTTCAAAGATAGCTCATTTATGAAAAAATATAAATAAGTTATACCACAATGAAATCCCCAAAAAAAAAAAAAAAAAATTAACTTAATCATATTGTAGGAAAAAAAAGGAAAAATAATTAGTTTAATGTATTAATACAAACTTCTGTAGTAATTTGTGTTGAGAAAGTTGGCCACAATTGTCATTCCACTCGCCAATGCCCTAAACTCTATAGGATAATTTCTTATTTTGAATTTGGGAATGGTTTAGATTGAATAGATCACATAGAATAGATAAAGTAGTGACATACACAGATAGAAATATACTAAAAAAATCTCTAATACCTTCTAAAAGAGATTTCACTATTTCATTTGTGTAGTAAAAAATCCTAGGAATGAATTAGGAAAAATTTCCATGGTTTTTTAAGCATCCTAACATCAAAAATATTGCTTAATCCAATCAGGATTAACACAGAGATTATGTCTTTCTGCAGCCAAAATGCTGCTCAAGCCTAACAAAGAAATCACAAAAGATATAGTTTTCAAAATAATAATCATGGTTGATAGTGAACAAACAATGATCTTCATACAACCAATTATACCAAAATTAAGGTTACAAGCGATCAAAAGATGCTTAACAAACTCACGTAGGGTGCAAATTTCTTTTTTCATTTTTTTGGTAGCCACCCACCTCCATTGTTGTTGGCCTAGAATAAACAACCGTATCAAAACCTGATAAATATTGTATCACACGAACACAGATGCCTACCAATAAAGGTTTATACACCAATTTGTTTATAAGATAATTTCATAAATTTATTTAAAAATTAGGGCCTATTCAATTTCATTTAAAACTTCATTTTGATATAAAACTTATTCATTTTCAAATTTAATAATTGACGCATTCTCCCCATACAATGCCATCATGGAAGGATCATGGTTACACTAAATGAAGGTCATCCCTTCTCGTTGGCCATCATGTGGCACATTGTGGTGCTAATAGTGATGTTTTGTATTGTATTGTATTGTATTGTTATGTTTATGATTAAATATAAACATAAACATATGTTCAACTTCAAATTAATTTTTTTTAAACTCCAATGCTTAAAATTTGTTATCTATAATATGACACATAGTAATTCAAAAATTTTACCATTACAAACCAAAATGTCATTCTTCAATTAGTTTCCATGATTTCAAATACCAAAAGAAGAAAATCCCAAGTAAAGAGATTTCATTTCACTATACCACAATTTACAACTTATTGAAAAAAAAGACCATGATACATCAATGAGCACCACTAGGTCAAGTAGCACTTCCCTTTGCACCAAAAATCTAACGTAACTGAAAATCCAAATTCATCTCCAACTTATTGCTTCTCAAAATATCTACTCTAATAGATTCATAATCACCCTTGCCAACTCCTTTAGTCGTAGGATTTTTCGAGCTATTTGCTGATCCATCTCATCCACTTTTTACTCACATAATTGCTAACCATTATGAAAGTGTGTATTATTTAAGAAATTGTCGCAAACAACTCTTTTAGAGAAGAAGAAGGAAGATGCACACTATCCACACACACACACAAATATATATATATATAATCGAAGCATCTGACTTTTTGCTGACCATCTGAGAGTGTGCTACATAAGTTTTTTGCGGCAAAAAAGTATAAAAAAATAATTTAAAAAAATAAAAAATAAAGAAGAAAAGAGAGTATATATCTTTGAGGGCACTACAAATACAATCAGGGCTACCATGTGAGATCATAGATGCGAGAAATAGAGAGAAGTGAAAAAGAACGTTACTGGATGACAAACCCATGGCCAACCTATCTCTTATGTTTTGTGATAGTAGTATACTAATATGGCTGTTTAGTTAGAATCAAGAGCTTAAAGAAAAGAAAGAGTGATTTCACTCGAGATTTTTTTTTTTTTAAAAGAATTTTATATGAAAAATTTGAGGCATATTAATAGAATAATATCAAGAGAGTAAATACTCTCTCAAATCAAGTCCTTCCGGGGATTACTTACTTTTTGGGGATAATTTTAATGCAAATAAGATAAGGTAGAACTCTTTTTGATAAACACATAAAACATAGAATCACCTAATAATTTTGGGCTAGGATTTACCTTTATCATACACTTAAACTAATAATAAAACTTTATAATAAAAATCAAATAATAAAAGTTGCGTAAGATAAATTGTGGAGGCTAAATGGTATTCTCATGAATTAGTAAATTAGTTTATCTTATCAATTGTTAGAATAATTTAATTTTGTTAAAACTTTATTACCTAAGTTTCAAGAAACTCAAATTATATTCCAACCAAATCGATTTCAAAGGTTTAATATGAACTCTTTGTAATCCTTTTATTTTTTATTTATAAAAAAATCTATATTTTTACTTTTATTTTTTTTTTTAAATGTAGACATCTGATTTTTTTTTTTTTAAATATATAATTTTTTAATCTAAAAGTAAAGATTTTTTTTTTCCCCAAAAATGTTATTTGTGTTAGCAACATTGAGTAATCCTCTCATTGCAGTTGCTGTTGAATTTGTTAACCACAATAAATTATTATGTTGGGACCTATATTATACACTGAATATCTCAATACATGGGATAAATCTTCATTCAGCCTTATAAAAAATGGTGTTGATGATGAAGAAGAAAATGTTAAACGGTTTAGATCAGTTGAAAGTTGTTCCTCTAACCAAGAAGAAGAAGAAGAAAGGAATTAAGGGAGGATTTAAATTTCGTTAAACAATATGGGTTTAATTAGAAGGTGAACATGTCATATTTAATTAAGTAATTAGTAAAAATAAAAATAAAGTTATTAAAGGTAAAAAAATGTTATTAGTGACTATTAATTTCTAACTCTAGGTCTCATACTTCATGTTTTATTATTCTTAATAGATATTGTGGGGCGAGAAATAATCGGGCAACCCCGGCCCACTTCAAACCAGGCCCAAGGCCCAATGCCGAGGACGCGTCTAAGGTCCGAGGACTGAAGTGTAGTGCCCAGCTACCCACGAAACAGCGCCGAGGATTATAACGTCCTCGGAATTCCGAGATCCGAAAACGGACAAGCAGCACTCCATCGAAGGGAACCTCCCCGAGCATCCAAGGAGCAAACAGCAAGTACCAAACACCGGACATGGAAGCATGGTGGAGGAGCAAATCCCAGATGAACTGTCACCTCCACATTAAATGCCCTCAACTAACGTCCTGGCCGCATTAATGAGGAGGGGACGCCTTAACAGTGTCACCTTGGTTGCTGCCATCCACAGAGATAATGGGAAGGTAGCTGATGGGATAGGCACTCAAGTGATGCCTTAATCCCTCTACAAATATAGGGTTAGGATCGATTGGGAGAGGGATATATAATGTAAGGACTCCCTCCTAAAAGGGGGGGAGATAAAAAAAGGGAATACTATAGCAATCTATATTCTCTGAGAGAACTTTGTAGTCAGTTTTAAGAAGGAAATTATAAGAACTCAAAGTCCTGGAGAGCACCTTCGAGGAGCATTACTATTCACCCCAATGCACGTTCAGGTTACCCAATCCACATGCAACCATGCATGGTCGTTGCGCTTCTCGCTAACGCCTAGTTCTTGAGTCTATTCTCTATAAATTCATTGCGGGGAAACTGGGCTTGGGTCCACCCCTCAAACCTGGTCCTTACAATTGGCGCCGTCTGTGGGAAGAACTTGTGCGTTGGTAAGGACAACAGTCAAGCATGGTAGGATCGGGCCCTCACCAAAGAACTCCTAATCGACCTGAACCGGCGAAGCCATGGCATCAGGGCGACTATGGCGACCCCGGGGGTGATCAGAATGACAACGGGCGATTTCGAGAAGGAAGTGCGCATACTTCGACAGCGAGCGAAAACCAAGCCCAGAAGCGCGACGATGGCCAGGCCACACAATCGGAAGAGGCCCATAGCCGCGCTCCCCAAGGAAAGGATGATAAGGTGGCCATGCAACGCGAGATAGATGATCTGAAGAAGAAGCTGCACCGTGCGTAGCGAAGACAATCTGAACCCAGCCCCGACTTGCCCTCTGACGACAAGAGTGACGACGAATACAGGCAAAGGTCAAGAACGCCCCCCAGCGAGACTTTCTCCCACGAGGAGGAACGCTACCAGAGGCGTAGGCGCGCCGACCGAACCTACAGGGGCGTAGGAAGTGACGCCATGAGCAAGGCACTGGATCAGCTCTCCAGGTCGCCCTTCACGCTTCGTATAGGGGAAGCGGAGCTTCCTCGGCGGTTCCAGCAGCCAACCTTCATTGCTTACAACGGCAAAACGGATCCCGTGGAGCATGTGAGCCAGTTCAACCAGAGGATGGCTGTCCACTCCAAGAACGAGGCGCTGATGTGCAAAGTCTTCCCATCCTGCTTGGGACCTGTGGCGATGAGGTGGTTCAACGGTCTGAGGACGAATTCCATAGACTCGTACAGACAGCTGACCCAAGCTTTTGGTTCCCGCTTTGTCACGAACAGCAGGCCTCCTCGGCCCATGAGCGCACTCCTGTCCCTATCCATGCGTGACGGGGAGACCCTCAAGGCCTACTCGGACAAGTACTGGGAGATCTACTATGAGCTGGACGGCAAGTATGACGCCGTCGCCATCAGTACATTCCAGAATGGGCTACCAATGGGGCACGGCCTGAGGAAGTCCTTGACCGAAAAGCCCGCCACCAGCGTGCGGCAACTGATGGATCGGATTGACAATTACAAGCGAGTGGAGGAAGATATGCTGCAAGGCAAGGGGAAGGATAAGGTCATCCCTCAAGAGAGGAGGGATTTCAGGTCGGACCGGTATAACAACGCCCGCCCGAGGAGGGATTTCGGAGGAGAATCTGGAGCGACCAATGCTCAAACCGTCAACACCGTATTCCGAGAACCGGTGCATAGGGTGTTGGAGAGGATAAAGGAGGAGCCGTATTTCAGGTGGCCGAATAAGATGGCTAGGGAACCTGAGAGGCGCAATCAGAACCGTTACTGCCAATACCACCAGGACCACAGGCATACCACGGAGGACTGCAGGAACCTCCGGAACTACCTGGACCAGCTAGTCCGGGAAGGAAAGCTGAAGCACCTGCTGCTCAACCTTGACAATCGTCAGGGCCAAATGTATCAAGAGCCCCGGAGGACACCGCCATGGGGCAACCCGCTGGCACAATCAACATAATCCTGGTGGCACCGGAGAGAACGGGCATGCGCCCTTCGCGAGTGTTGTCTGTGGCCCAACCGCAAGCCGAGGAGTCCCAGGTAGGGCCGAAAAGGGCTAGGAGGAGTTCCTGCCCTTCTTTGAGCTTCTCAGAGGAGGACAAGATCGGGACCACCCAGCCCCATGACGATGCTCTGGTGGTCACCCTTAGGATTGGGGGCTACAACGTGAAGAGAGTGATGGTAGATGGTGGCAGCGCAGCAGAGGTCATGTACCCGGACCTCTACAAGGGGCTAGGGTTAAAACTGGAGGACTTGACGCCATATGACTCTCCCCTAATGAGTTTCGACGGGAAGCTCGTCATCCCGAGGGGCATGATCAAGCTGCCCATACAGACCGACCCAGAAGTGGTAGAGGTGAACTTCATAGTGGTGGACACATACTCCCCCTACACGGCCATCGTAGGAAGACCCTGGCTCCACACCTTAGGGGGCGTAGCCTCCTCCTTGCACCAGAAGGTGAAATTCCCATCAGGGGACCAGGTTCTAGAAATCCGTGGTTGCTAGCCCACAGTGAGGCAATGCACGGTGGCTGCCATATCATGCTGGCTTGACACACAGCCTTCGGCCATCACCGAAGAGGGTTTATAGCAATCAAAGGCCACGGTAGTGCACCCTAATGTAGCTACCGAAGGGGCCAAGTGTGAGGACTTGGAGAAAGTGGTAATCGATGACGATCTAGAGAAGTTCTTTCGGGTCGGGGCTCGGCTGCCTCCCACCGAACAAGAGGAGCTGGTCGAGTTCCTTCGAAGCAATATTGACGTATTTGCATAGGACCCCTGCGACGCACCAGGGATTGACCCGTCCTTCATCTGTCACCATCTCAACGTTAGTCCATCCATAGTGCCCAAGAAACAGCCGCCCCGACGCCCATCGAGGGAACACGCTGATGCCATAAGGGAAGAGGTGAATAAACTCAAGTGCGCCGGGGCTATCAAGGAGGTTTTCTATCCTGAGTGGCTAGCTAATACTGTGGTGGTCAGGAAGAAGAGCGGAAAGTGGAGGGTCTGTGTGGACTTCACCGACCTAAATAAGGCATGTCCAAAAGACCCGTTCCCCATGCTTCGGATCGACCAGCTGGTAGATGCGACCATGGGCCATCCTCGGATGAGCTTCCTAGACGCCTTTCAAGGCTATCATCAGATACCACTGGCCCTGGAAAACCAGGAGAAGACCGCCTTTGTGACACCCGTCGGGAATTACCACTACAAAGTAATGCCTTTCGGTCTGAAGAACGCAGGATCCACCTATCAAAGGATGATGACTAGGATGTTCGAGCCGATGATAAGCAAGAGCATTGAGGTCTATGTTGACGATATGGTGGTGAAGAGTAAAATGGTATCCGAACATCTGGGGGACCTCAGCCGCACGTTTGACGTCCTGAGAAAGCACCAGCTGCGCCTAAATGCCTCAAAGTGCTTGTTTGGGGTGGGCTCGGGCAAGTTCCTTGGGTACATGATCACTCATAGAGGAATCGAAGTCGACCCTGACCAAATCAAGGCTATTCATGATCTGAAGCCTCCGCAGAACCCCAAGGAGGTCCTGAAGCTTACTGGGATGATCGCGGCTTTGAACCGATTCATTTCCCGATCGGCTGACAGGTGCAGGCCCTTCTATCTCCTGATCAACAAGTGGAAAGGGTTTGAATGGTCCGAGGACTGTGTTATTGCTTTCCAGCAACTCAAGGAGTACCTATCCCGGCCGCCTATCATGTCCAATCCTGATGCCGATGAGGTCTTGTATACATACCTTGCTGTGGCGCCCCACGCAGTGAGCCTAGTACTGATACGGGATGACAATGGCGTTCAAAAGCCAATTTATTATGTCAGTAAGTCGCTACATGAAGCGGAGGTCAAGTACCTGCCCCTGGAGAAGGCCATACTGGCTGTGGTCCACGCCACGAGAAAGCTCCCCCACTACTTCCAAGCTCACACAGTGATCGTCCTGACCAAACTGCCCCTGAAGTCTGTACTTGGGGCCTTTGATATCAAGTATATGCCCCGGACTTCCATAAAAGGACAGGTCCTGGCGGATTTGACGGCCGAATTCGCCGAACCCACTGTGGAAGTAGCCCCCGGGGAGGAGAGCTCGGATGAGAAATCAATTGGGGCAGTCTCCATCCCGGGGTCACCATACTGGAAAGTATATGTTGATGGCGTGGCAAACCAAAGGGGGTCCGGAGTGGGGCTAGTATTAGTACCCCCGGAGGATCATGTCATCGAGAAGTCCCTGAGGCTCAGATTCTCGGCCAGAAACAACGAGGCTGAGTATGAGGCGTTGCTACAAGGGATGGTCATGGTACGGAAGATGGGAGGAAGATCGATAGAGGCGTTCTCAGACTCGAGATTGGTGGTAGGACAGGTAAACGGAGAAATGGAAGCCAGAGATCCGAGAATGCAAGAATACCTGAGCCAGGTCCAGCGCTCGCAGTTCGAGTTCGACCATTTTAGCCTGTCTCATATTCCCCGGAGTGGGAACAGCCATGCCGATTCCTTAGCCACGCTCGCAACTTCCTCGGCGGAGGGCCTATCCCGGATCATACTTGTGGAGCACCTAGAAAGAGCGAACGAAATAGGAAGGGGGTCGATCACCGTCCATCAGATTGAAGTGGGTCCCAGCTGGATGGATCCCATAGTGAAATTCCTCAAAGATGATATCCTGCCCGAAGATAAGACAGAAGCTGAGAAAGTACGGAGAAAAGCTCCTCGGTTCTGGCTATCTGAGGATCTCCGACTATACAGGCGCTTCTACTCTGGGCCATACCTACTGTGCGTCCACCCCGAGGCAGCAGAGCTACTGCTCGAAGAGCTGCACGAAGGAATCTATGGGAGTTATACAGGAGGGAGATCCCTGTCACACCGAGCCGTCACGCAAGGGTATTGGTGGCCGGGAATGCAACAGGAGGCCCTAGAATATGTCAAGAGGTGTGACCAGTGCCAGAGATTCGCCCCGAACATTCATCAGCCAGGAGGGGTCCTCAATCCCTTGTCCAGTCCCTGGCCGTTCGCCCAATGGGGTTTAGACATTGTAGGCCCCTTCCCGAAAGCTCCAGGGAATAAGAGATATCTACTTGTGGCCACGAACTACTTCACGAAATGGGTCGAAGCCGAGCCCCTGGTCAACATTAGGGACGCGGACACCAAGAAATTCCTTTGGAGAAACATAGTTATGTGATTTGGGGTCCCTCACACCCTCATCTCGGATAATGTGCTCCAATTCGACAGCAAGGCCTTCAGGAGGTACTGCTGTGAACTTGGGATCACTAACAGGTATTCGACGCCCGCCTACCCTCAGGGAAACGGACAGGCAGAGGCCGTCAACAAGGTTATCGTCAACGGGCTTAAGAAGAGGCTGGACGACGCCAAGGGAAGATGGGTTGAGGAGCTGCCCCACGTCCTATGGACGTACCGGACTACCCCTCGGCGGTCAACAGGGGAAACACCTTTTGCCATGACTTATGGCGCCGAGGCGGTGATCCCCTTGGAGACGAATTTCCGGACGCTACGAACGAGCTCTTTCACTCCCAGCAGCAATGATGAACTGCTGGGAGAGAGCCTGGACTTAGTGGACGAACGAAGGGAACGAGCAATGATCCAGCTGGCCTATTACCAGCAAAAGCTCAAGCAGGGGTATGACACCAACGTGAAACTCAGGCCGCTAGCACCGGGGGACCTGGTGTTAAGAAAAGTCGTCGGGGCTGCCAAGAACCCATCCTGGGGAAAGCTGGGACCCAACTGGGAAGGCCCCTACCGAATTACCCCAGTAGCAGGAATAGGTGCATACTATTTAGAAGATCTAGACGAAAAACCTGTACCTCGCCCCTGGAATGTAAATAACCTGAAAAGGTATTATTATTAATGAAGCAGTCTTTTTCGAATTTCGATTCTTAACCTGTTTCAACTTGGGATCACATGTCCGGACGGCAAGACCAAGTGTTAGACAGAACCAAGGCACTGCATGGTCCTCGGACTCAGGCCTATGGGGAAACTAATTATTTCAAATACCAAGTGTTAGACAGAACCAAGGCACTGCATAGTCCTCGGACTCAGGCTTATGGGGAAACTAATTACTTCAAAAATACCAAGTGTTAGACAGAACCAAGGCATTGCATGGTCCTCGGACTCAGGCCTATGGGGAAACTAACCACTTCAAATACCAAGTGTTAGACAGAACCAAGGCACTGCATGGTCCTCGGACTCAGGCCTATGGGGAAACTAATGACTTGAAATACCAAGTGTTAGACAGAACCAAGGCACTGCATGGTCCTCGGACTCAGGCCTATGGGGAAACTGACTACTTCAAATACCAAGTGTTAGACAGAATCAAGGCACTGCATGGTCCTCGGACTCAGGCCTATGGGGAAACTAACTACTTAAAATACCAAGTGTTAGACAGAACCAAGGCACTGCATGGTCCTCGGACTCAGGCCTATGGGGGAAACTGACTACTTCAAATACCAAGTGTTAGATAGAACCAAGGCACTACATGGTCCTCGGACTCAGGCCTATGGGGAAACTAACTACTTAAAATACCAAGTGTTAGACAGAACCAAGGCACTGCATGGTCCTCGGACTCAGGCCTATGGGGAAACTAACTACTTCAAATACCAAGTGTTAGACAGAACCAAGGCACTGCATGGTCCTCGGACTCAGGTCTATGGGGAAACTAATTACTTCAAAAATACCAAGTGTTAGACAGAACCAAGGCACTGCATGGTCATCGGACTCAGGCGTATGGGGAAACTAACTACTTCAAAGATCAAGTGTTAGACAGAACCAAGGCACTGCATGGTCCTCGGACTCAGGCCTATGGGGAAACTAATTACTTCAAAAATACCAAGTGTTAGACAGAATCAAGGCACTGCATGGTCCTCGGACTCAGGCCTATGGGGAAACTAACTACTTCAAAGACCAAGTGTTAGACAGAACCAAGGCACTGCATGGTCCTCGGACTCAAGCCTATGGGGAAACTAACTACTTCAAAAATTCTAAGTGTTAGACAGATCCCAGGCACTGCATGGTCCTCGAACTCCAGCCTATGGGGAAGCCAACTACTTCAAAGGGATCCTAAGTGTCTACTCAAAAAATTGTTTACCTGGCCCTTAGGAAACGAAGGGTCCATTCAAGCGCACATGCCCTCGTTATAATAATTGATGCCGCAATTGGCCGAGACGCAATTGAAGTTAAAATCATACAAGTAAAGAAAAAGCAGATAGCGTGCAAATGAGCAAACAACCACAACAAACAGGAAAAGAAAAGAAACAAAAAAAAAACTCGCACTTCATTAAGTTCAAAAAGAATTACACGATAGGCATCACATTACAAATAAAAAAAAAAAGAAGAAAAAGATGCAAAAAGTAAAGTAAAGCAGGCGGAGGCGCCGAGGAGCCTACTCCTTCCACTTAGTTGCCTGCTCCTATGGGTGGCTGGACCGAGGCAACCTCAGGGTCCTCAGAGCCCTGACTGAGTGGGATGGCCTGCAGAGGTGCGGCAGGAATAGCAACCCCTTCGGCAGAAGAAGCCTGAGCATCAGGATATGGCCTTGCAACCTGCTGAGGCGCGTCCTCATTAGAGCCATCGCTCACTTCAAGCACCAAGGGAGGATTGCTCCCTTGGACTGGCTCACCAGCGGCCCCAGCGTCCGAAACCCCCCCACCTGGATTAGCAGCGGTTTTCGCAGCAACCTCCTCGGCCTCAGGGCCATTTGGGTCAGCCTCGCGGATGGCAGAGGGGTAGTACACGCTCTCATCCTTCCACAGGGCAGAAGAGGCCTCCACACCAGCTTGCCTAAGGGCTTCCATCCAAGTTTCAGAACAGTAGCGCCTACATACCCTAGGGACTTGGGATTTGTAGGCTGCTGCTGTTTCAGTTGCCACGGCCGCATAGGCAGCCCCCTCAGCTTCTTCCTTGGTGGTTCAGGCCTACTCCCTACCCTGCTCTGCCTCGAGCTTGGCCTTCACAGCTTCGTCCCTAGCAAACTCAGCCACTTTTCTGGCCTCCTCGGCAGCAGCCTCCTTCTTCGTTAGATCTGCAATCAGCTCCTTTGCGATCTTCAGCTGCTCCTCTGCCTCACCCAGACGTTTCGTCTGGGTCTTGGCCTGCCTCTGTGCACCCTCAAAGCCTGCCACTGCGCTGTCCCGAGCCTGGGTTACGGCCTTCAACTCCAGCCTGACCTTGGCAAGGTCCTCCTCGGAGTTCTTGAGAGTCCGAGTGGCCTCCAAGCGCTTCTCGCGCTCTTCATCCATGGCCTTTCCGTGGTCGTGAGCTGCCTCCTCCAGCCTGAAGGTGGCCTGGACAGCCTGCCAAACAAAACGGGTACATAATCATAAGCCGAGCTAAAAAAAGGGGGGGGGGGAAAAGAAGGCAGAAAAAAGCTAAAACGAGAAAAGATACAAGTATTGTGAGCCTTACCATTCCCAAGTAACGCTTGAGGCTGAGGAAGACCTCCCTGCTCTTCATGGTCCCCAGCTACTCCATGTCTGCGGGAAGTAGCAGGCATCTCTCCACCGCGTCGGCCACGTACACGCCCTCGCCCTCCTTGAAATCCCTGAGAGAGGAGTCATCCCTCAGGGGTGCCCCACGAAGCATTGGGGCAGGCAGCCATGCCTGGACCTCGGGCGGGGCATCCACCTGCTTATCCTAAGACCTGGAGCCTATCCTTAACTGCTTTGAGGGCCGCCGGGAGTCATCCCCCTCCCGAGTGGGCCCAGATTTGTCCTCGATGGGCCTCTTGCCCTTGTCCTTCTTCTGCTTAGGATCGGCAGGTTCGTGCCTGGAAGACAGACTCGTCTGAGGCGAAGGGGGAGGAAGCCTAGATTGGGTCGAGGCCGACCTAGTCTGGGCAGGACGATTCTTTGGAGAAGGGGGTGGAAGCCTCGGCTTGGACTTCCCCGGTTGCTCTTCGATTAGCTCAAGTAGACTGGGCTGGTTCTTCTTCTTGTAGCCCATCACAAGCCGAGAAGGTGCCTCTGACGCTGAGAGGTCTGCTTCGGTCAGACGAGGATCACCCAAGTCTCCAGAAGGGTCCTCGGACTGATGGATCTACTCAAAAACATCAAAGTCGTCCCCTTCAGGACCAAGATCTGCAGCTTCCCCTTCCCTCTCTAAGTTCTCTCCCGCGGCCTCTGAGAATGTGTGAGAGGAAGAGGGGACTGCTACAGTGACGCCTTCTGGAGTAGAGGGACCCTCGGGAAACTTGAACCCGTCCTCGGTCACTGCTATTTTCTGCAGGCGAGGATCCTTTGCTTTGATCACGTGCTTTGGGGCCGCAAATGACTTTTGGAGCGGCATGTACCCCAAGATCTTGTGAGCGGCTCTGACTTGGTGATCTGCTTCGTTTTCAAAATCCGCCGACCTGAGCACTTTCTCCAAGTCTTCCCTGTTGATCAAGTTGTAGTGGCACGCGAAGGAGTGCGGATCTGCGAAAAGAAAACACATTCGCGATTAGCAACCAAAACGGTACAAAAAGAAATGACGCATAAAACAAGTTAGAATCTTTGAACCCCCTCCTACTCCTACTACCCCACCTGGTGTCCCCTCTGTCGTCGGGCAATGGATGCCATCGTGCCACGCTCCGGACACGATGAGAAAGTCCTCATTCATCCCCTTGTTGGACTCAGGGAGGCACTGGATAAGCCGGACCCTGTCGTCCCTCGTCCTCATATAGTAGGACTTGTTCTTCAGGTGTTGAAGATTGTAGCAGTAGTTCACGTCATGATGGGTCAATCTTAGCCCCATCTTCTCGTTCAGAGCATCCACGCTACCTAGAATTTTGAACATGTTGGAGGCGCACTAGGTGGGGGTTAACCGGAAATATGACAAGTAACCCCTCGTCACCAGCCCCATAGGGATCCTCATCCTTCCTTCAAGGAAGGCGATGATGGGAATCACCACCTCGCCCTCCTGCCTACGGAAGTCCCACTCCCCCTCCTCACAATACCTCAAGCCCACATTGGCCGGTATCTTATAATCGGCGATGAATTTCTCCATTGCCTCCTCAGTGAAGACATACTTCTTAAGTCTACCCATCCCAAATGACGCCTAAGAGAGCTAAAGAAAGAGCAGATAAAAGGAAAGGAAGAGCAGAGAGAAGAAAAGCTCAGAAAGGGATAGAACGACTTACAAAATGAGGAGAAGCTCCTCGGACAGGCTTTTTATGCAGGAGGTGTTGGTGGGAATTTGACTGGACTCTGAATGAAGGCGCAAAAGCTCTTGATTGTGAATGGAAAAAGGTGAAAGCGGTTCAAACGGGTATTTATACCCCGGATGGAAGAGCCGCGCGAGTTTTCCCGCTTATAAATGCTAAGTGCATCCCGACCGTTAGATTGTTATCTGCCCGTTGAACGTGGGGAGCACAAAACCGCCCGAATTTAATGCAGGACACGTTACGCGCACTGAAGCGCCAGTAACACACCTTGGGCAGATGAAAAGGCTCCAACGCTGACAAAGGACAAGACTCGATTGGACACGGAGCAGGTCCAAGGATATCAAAATCCTCCTTTCCGCCCGAAGATGCGGACAGCAAGATTTTGAGGGGCTATTGTGGGGCGAGAAATAATTGGGCAACCCCGGCCCACTTCGAACCAGGCCCAAGGCCCAATGCCGAGGACGCGTCTAAGGTCCGAGGACTGAAGTGTAGTGCCCAGCTACCCACGAAACAGCGCCGAGGATGATAACGTCCTCGGAATTTCGAGATCCGAAAACGGACAAGCAGCACTCCATCAAAGGGAACCTCCCCGAGCATCTAAGGAGCAAATAGCAAGTACCAAACACCGGACATGGAAGCATGGTGGAGGAGCAAATCCCAGATGAACTGTCACCTCCACATTAAATGCCCTCAACTAACGTCCTGGCCGCATTAATGAGGAGGGGACGCCTCAACAGTGCCACCTTAGTTGCTGCCATCCACAGAGATAATGAGAAGGTGGCTGATGGGACAGGCACTCAAGTGATGCCCTAATCCCTCTACAAATGTAGGGTTAGGATTGATTGGGAGAGGGATATATAATGTAAGGACTCCCTCCTAAAAGGAGGGGAGATAAAAAAAAGGGAATACTATAGCAATCTATATGCTCTGAGAGAACTTTGTAGTCAGTTTTAAGAAGGAAATTATAAGAACTCAAAGTCCTGGAGAGCACCTCCGAGGAGCATTACTATTCACCCCAATGCACGTTCAGGTTACCCAATCCACATGCAACCATGCATGGTCGTTGCGCTTCTCGCTAACGCCTAGTTCTTGAGTCCATTCTCTATAAATTCATTGCAGGAAAACTGGGCTTGAGTCCACTCCCTCAAACCTGGTCCCTACAGATATTTTTTATTTTTTGGAATAATTATTTTTCATCATGTAGCATTATACTTCAAAACAAACTAAACAAATAAAAAAAAAAACTAAATTCTTAATTAATGTTCACAACATGACAAGAATAATATTTTTCCTTCTTCACAAATGAATAAACATATGTTTATACATTTTTTTCTCTTACATTAAAACATTATTAAAAGCTAATACATTTTATCCACCTGTGATTTAAATCCTTTATGGTGTGTTTGTTTGGATATGAAATAGAATAGATGGAAAATTTTGAAGAGAAAATGTGAAGAAAACTTTTTTTGGAGTATGTTTGGTTGGGTGGAGAAGAAGGAAAATAAATGGTGAGACATAAGTATTTTCTCTCCAGATCCATCAAAAAGTTTTCTCCCCAAAATGGAGAAAAAACTAAAAGAAAAAAATGATGCTACTTTGTGGACAAAAATACCCACGTGCACTTGCATATGGACAATTGTCCATTTACTTTCTTCTTCTTCTTCTTCGTCTTCTTCCTCTTTTTTTTTTTTCATGAGCTATGGGTATGATAGATGTTTTGATTTTTTCTTTTTTGTTTAACTAGACATGATTTTTATTTTTTTTAAAAAAATTGGGTGATTGCTTTTTTTTTTTTTTGTCATTTTTATTGTTTTAATTGGTCATCATTTTTTAACAAAAGTGTATGAATAAATTTATATAAACTCACTTTTTCCATCCCTTAATTTTTCCACTCCTAACCAACATAAATGAGATAAATTAAAATCTTTTCTATCCTCTCACTTTTACATCCTTCCAACCAAACCAACCCTTAGCATTACCTACCGGTGGGTTGTTACCCAAGTGGGCTCCATCATGCAGTCGTTTCCCACCTCTAAGTTTCACCATTTAAAGAAGGGTATTAAAGTCTTTTTATTTCACAATTCTCATTATCCTTCTCCTTTCTCTTCCATCTCTTCTTCCTCGTATCATTCTCATTAAATAGCTGTGTTGACTAGGATATTGAACTAGGTGAGCTTTTGAATTTGCAGTAACACTAAATTGATGGCTACCTTTGAGTCAATTTTGTGCTATTGAAGGGGGTAGAATGATGATATTGACAAAAAGAATCAGCAATAACCTTAGTGGCTCTTTCCTAACAACTTTCAAAGGATTTTAGTCTTTTTCTGCAAATGAGAGTATCTCCTCTATTTATTGAGATGACCTTATGTATGAGTTATGATAAGTTTTAACTTTTAAATTCTTCATAGCTTAATTTTCACGCACATGTGCAGATAAACTCCTCAATTGCAAGCTGGAATCGATTTTTTTTTTTTTTAAAATACAAAAAATGAAATAATGAGTAGTTTGGGTCGAAGTGTTGCTCAAAACTTGAACTGGGCCTCTGACTGCCAATCATCACTCAGAGCATCCATGATTTAGTGTTAGAAAAAATGGTTGTTTGCAAGTTGAGCGGCCAATTTCGAGCCAAAATATATGTGATACCAACATGTCCTTTGAGATGGGTCCAAATTGGAACATATTCTCCTAAGTGAGGTGATTAATATCATGGTTTAAAATAGAGTGACTGAGATTTTACTCATAATGTGGCCACTTGAACATGGTTTAAAATAGAGAATAATTGAGTCCCACGTAGGAAAGGAAGAATGTTTTATGATCTGAAAGTCAAAAGAGCAAAATTGCTCTATTCGAAATACAACCCCGCTGTTAGTGCATTGCTCTGCGATTAGGTAATCAGGTGTGCACATTAATTTTTGAACTTGCCTTAATATAATCCACAACATCAGACACAGTCAAAAGTAGCACAAGGAATTACCCCCAGCCCCCTCATTTAGCATAAGAGCAACTAATCCATAACTTATTTGAATCATAGTTTTAGACAATAAACACAAAGTCACAAACAATCTCTATCCCTTTCTAAAAAAGGAAACAGAGTAGAGAAAAGAAAGAATTTTCCTTGCCTCTTTTATGCAGAGTGTGACCACGAGGATAAATAAAATGTTTTTCTTAAACAACACTAAAGTTGCAGGGAGAACACTAGCACTGTTTATAAGCAAGATTAGGCCAAGGGTTTTCTACAAAGTAGTGGGGGGAAAGTCACATCAATCAGATTTTAGTCTCTCACTTGCCCAAAACTTCTCCCAGATGGAAAAATATACCACGCATTGGATGCATGAGTCCTTCCTCTCACATGAAGGTGGACTCCACACCCTTCCCTCACACTTCTTTGTGGTATCTCGTGATCTTGGGCAAAAGGGACTACAGCTCTTGCTTTGACTCTCTCTCTCGGTACAGAACAAACCAGCCACTTCTCTTTGGCTTCTCCATTTTTCCTTTGTTCCTTTCATCTTTCTCTTGGACACAAAAACTCAAAAAGATTTGCTCCGAATAAAAGGCTGAAGAGAATGGTACTAGGAGATTTTTCAGCTATTACTTTGTCTTTTTGGGATTTCTCTTCTTTTCCCACCGGTTCATTAACTTAACCATCAGAGCCTATAAGGAGGTACTGCATTTTCTCTTTCTTAGCAGGGGGTGTGTCAGGTTTACAAGAATTCATCACTGTTTCCTCATTGAAGTCCTTATTGCAATTCTGTCTCATCCCTAAAATTTTACTCACCTACATGAACAATTTCACTCCCAAGCTTCTAGGTGAAGCAACAAATAAAATTATATAGGAACAACAGTATAGTGTAATTAGCTGAGCAAACCTAATAATACACGAGCAATATTTTACTGCTGAAAAATATAGAGCATCAAAGAGCCATGAATAAATGTTTAGTCTAATCTAAAGATGCAAAGTATGTTGAAGAAGGCGAAGATATTTCATCCCAGTTTCATTGAAAGTGGACCCCACTTGAGACCTCAATTAGAGCAGGTTAAACATGCATTTCAAGAACAAGCAGGTCATAAGCATCATAAATCAATATGAGTGAGTGTACTATGATAAGAAATCTGCAAAATATGAAATTTCAAACCAAAAGATGGCATGATAAACTGCCAAAATTATCCAAGAGAGTAGCATTTGAAAGTAGCTCACCAGCATTTGGCATCCTGGCCAAAATTTTAAGTATATTATGTTGAGTTAGTGGAAGCTCTATCACTAGATTATTGAACAAATGACTCAACAATAAACTTTTATTAAAACTTGACTCTTTGAATTACAACACTTTACAAGCACTAATGCTTTAACAAGACACACACACCAACTCTCTAGACACCTATTCCTTGACACTACACAATAGCTCTTACTAATTTCTTCACTTCACACTCTTCACAAGTCTCTCACTAATCTCACTAATCTCACACTAGTCTCATACTAGTCTCATGACTCTCATACACTAGGAGTCTCTCCCACACAATTCACATACCACTACATCTATTTATACTAGGTGTATGTTGGTTAGGAAACCACCTTGAAGCTTCTAGCATCTTCCTTTTTATTGTACTTTATTTACCAAGCTTCTAGACTATTCTATAAACATGTGGCTAAAATCACTAATGCAAGGAAACTTCTAGAGAAAATATAAGAACTATCTTGGAGAGAATTCTGGAAAGAGAGCAAGAGAGAAATTTCCGGAATTAGAGAGAAATTTCTAGAAAAAGAGATTGTGTGAGCAGTTCTAGAAGTTTCTAGAGAACTCCAGAAATTTCTAGAGACAAGAGAGTTAGTGTTGATTTCTAACATATAATTGCAAAAATATGAACCTAACACCACTGTGGACATTAGAGAAATGGCACAAACCATAATTACTCCTTATAACTAGATTCTTGGTTTAATTTTATGTCACCAATGCATAGTTTAACTTGTCGAAGGTAGAAACTAGGGATCCAGTGGGCTCATTGACAACAACACACCTTGTTAATCTGAGATTGATACTAGTTCTATCAGATACTTTAAGAATATACAATTTGGCTCCGACAGCAGGTATGGTAGTAGAATCAAGAATATACCATTAAGTTCCAACTTGAGGCAATTCGTGCTCATCAGCAATAAGATTGAACAGATCCAGTCTGTCCAACTCTAACCCTATCCCAATGAGATTTCCCAGTCAACGTCTCACAAACAACACAACCCAAACCCCAAATATCAGAGGGAGGCTCTTTCACACTCTCAATCAAACATTCAGGTGCCATATAAAATGCTGTGCCTCTCAAAAAAACCAAATCTGGTCCCAAAAGCTGCCCAATTATCATATTTTCAGGCAGCCACTAGTTTTCCCCAAGAGGACCCAGGAAAGTCTCGTTTTTTCTTAATCCGAAAACTAAACAATAATTTACTAAATTTTTTCACAGAAAGTAGTCAACTTTAATACATTAAACACAAACAAAATCCAAACCCAGTTCAGCATTGAATCCATGGAACTAGAAATGGCTAATAGATGATAGGAGTACACGACAAAAATAGATGAAATTGATTATTTGCTGTGTACTGTACCCATTAGTTTTACAAGTTATGACACAACTTTCAAATTATATAATGAGATGAATCCTCTGCTGATACAGGAAAATTACCAACAGCAGCATTGACACAGAAGGCCTATGAGATGCTCCTCAAATATAGTTTATATGCAACAATCTAAATTTATAAAACAAACAATAGTATACAAACTACAAACAGAGAACTATTTTATGAGATTCTGAATTAAGAATGAGAAAACAGTTCCTCCTAACTCTCTCTAGCTCTCTGGTTTCTTTCTTTGCTTCTTTTTTATTTTAATATGTGGGAGCTCCTAATCTACCAATATAGCAACTCACAACAGAGAACTTACTTGAAAATCCTTTAAAAAAAGTGCATTCAAAGTGAGTCAAAAAATGAAGTTTTTGGCAGCAAGTAATAGACTTTTTTACATTAAATACAAAAAAAAAAAAAAAAAACCCAAACCCAATACAACATTTAACTCATTTTATTAGAAATGGTAGAAATATGATAGGATAGGAGTACACAACAAAAAAAAAGATGAAAAGAAAACAGAAATCCATTAAAAAGCAAGTACTCCTATGGAAATTTTCTTTGTAAAAGCCACGCAAGAAAATTGCCATACGAGATTCCATAGAAAATTGCTATAGGAGTACTTGCTGCCATACGAGAAAGAGCCATACAAGAAAATTCCATACAAATCCTCTGCTCATAGGAGTACACAACAAAAAATAGATGAAAAAAAATTGAGATAGATATCATACCTGGAACACAAATCCACCAGATTCAAATTGCCAGTACTAAAGCAATAGAGAGAAAAACATCAATTATTTTTACAAATTACAAAACATAATTCAAATTCCATTGTGAGATGAATTCCCTGCTGATACAAGGAAATTACAAATCAGAACATGCAATGTGCAGTGGTTGGAATTGTTGCTTTCCAAAAAAAAGAGGTTTAACTAGCAAAGTATGTCAAATATCACAACTCTTAGCCGTCAAACAACAACACAAAACGAAAGGAAACAAGAAAATAAATTGTAAGGAAAAAGCACAACCTTGTTATAGCAAAATTGGTTTATATTATATACTTGAAAATGTTTCAAGAATAAGTACAATTTTGTGCATGCCTACTGCCTTGTACACTAATCATATAAGGAATACTCTAACTAAAATTGTAATAATGAACAATTCATTGCCTAGTTAAGATAGTATATGAGGAATACTCTATCAGATATTGTAAGAATATACAATTAAGCTCCAACAGCAGGTATGGTGGAATATACAGTCAAGATCCAACAGCAGGTATGGTAGAAGCAGGGCACTTCAAAGTTCGACGTGCTGCTCTCTCACATATATGGTTATCATAACATGTAACCCTCTTCCTTTTCTGGCCTAAAACAGGCACATTTTCATCTGATCTCCCATCCAAATGTTCTCCCAAATCATCAAATTGTGAAGGAGGAAAACATAACGCCATACCATCATCAGGCAGCAAGCTCAAATCACCAGAAGAACAGCTTAACTCATAATCTTCTGAGAAACAAAAAACCTCATAATCGGCCTCATCAGTCCCAGAAACACAGGTAACAGCCAGTAGTTCTTCATCACCAAGTCCGTCAAGAAACGGGTGATCCATCAACATCTCAGCAGTAAACCTATACATATATTTCTTTACAAGGCACGCTTTCAGAAAATCTTTGGCTTGACTTGAAACCCCAGTTGGAATTTCAGGCAATTCGCGCTCGTCAGCAATAAGATTGAACAGATCCCGTTTGTTAAACTCTTTTCCCCTATCCCAAGGAGATTTCCCAGTCAACATCTCACAAACAACACAACCCAAAGCCCAAATATCAGAGGGAGGCTCTTGCACACACTCAATCAAACACTCAGGTGCCATATACAAAGCAGTGCCTCTCAAGTCCATCCTCATCTTCTTCCTCTGCCATGACCTCTTGGCCAACCCAAGATCAGCAATCTTGGCCACAAAATGAGCAGCATCAGTAGTACTAGCACTCACATTCACAAGCAGAACATTCTCAGGCTTGATATCACAGTGTACATACCCACATCCATGAATATGATTAAGCCCTTTTAGAATACACTTGGTGTAGCGTTTGACATCACTTTCAGGCAAACCACACCCACCAGAATTGTGAATCAAATCTCTCAAGCTTCCACCAGAAGCGTACTCAAGCAACAAGTTATAAACCATGTCACCGTTATCTTCAACCGTGGAGTCTTCACCAAAGCAGTGAATGACAAAAGGGTAGCCCTGAACATTGTCAAAAACCTGTTTCTCCTTCTGAAGTGTAGCAGAAACGGAAAACTCCGCTGACTTAACTGCCATCAACGAAGGAAAAGAGCGAAACTTGGATGTGGGTTTGGCCAGAAACACAGACCCAAATGCTCCTTTGCCCAGCAATGGGCCTCTCTCCCACAATCCTGCATACATTTTTCACACTCTTTCAACGAGGGTTTGTAAAATTGTGGAAGGGAATTGGAACTCAACTAGGTTTCGTTTTGATTTCTAATTCTAACGGTCGGTAATGAAATTACCTCTTTTTTTCTTTTTTCTTTTTTACGGGTTTAGAAACCGAAGGCAAGTCGGAATAAAATTTAAAAAAAGAATAAAGAAAAAAAAGAAGCCAATTTAACTTTTCAAAAAAAAAAATCCGCTTTCTTTCTTAAAAAAAATTCCTTCTATTAAGAAAAATGTTTTTACAACATTTAAATTAGATTTAGTAATAACTTGCTACCTAGTATTTGTTGTGAATATATTACGGACATAGAAGTTCTCCTCATTTTTTTAATCTTTTTTTTGGATAGGATTTGTTTTTTTTTTTTCAAGCATAAAAAAAATGGTTAGAGGGCAACCTTGGCTTATGTACTACACCTTCATAACTCATAAATTTAAAATAAATAAATAAAAACTAATTTTAGAATTATGACTTTTTTTTCTTTAAATTAGGATTATATGTTGCAGTATTTTGGTGAATCAATTTTGATTTATCACACTTTTTTAAGACTAAAAAAATTACTGTTAACATAACACAAAAAAGGAGAGTCTAAAGTCTAGAAGTTGTACTCAGGGTTGGCTCGAGATATTTTAGGGCTTAAGCCGACAAGTTTAAACAGCCATTTTCAATTCTAAAAGATAAACAAAAAAAATCATATGTAATATTTTATTTAAATTATATTGTTCTTGTTTTTAAGTAGCAAAACTATTAATTAAGTTTTTATATCCAAGATCAATTGATAATTTAACTAATCTACTTCATTTTTCTTATTATAGAGTCAATCTTTTATTATAGAATTTGATCATTAGTAATATCCAACCAAATAGAATGAGCCCTTTATATAAACAATTAACAATTAACAAAAACTAATTTTCTTAACAACCGATAAGACAAGAGAGTTAGTGTTTTATTACAAATAAATAAGTGCAATGATGTGACAACATGATTGTGTAAATAGTAAACACTAAAACACGGCTATGTTTGAAAAAATTGCTAAATAGCTTCTGACCGAAGTTATTTAATTATGTAGCATCTTTTTGGAACTTTAGTTTGTCAAACTCGAGTTCCAAAAAGAAGCTACATACAAATAACTTTGGCCCGGTGCTTTTTTCCTAAATTATTCTTAAAATTATGCTATTTAGTCAAAATAATATTTAGCATAGTTTTAATAGTGTTCAAACACCTCACTATGACACATTGATGGAATGACTTAATTTCAAACAATACGTAACATTAATGGTATGAATTCAAATTTTGAAATTTTAGGAATCAAAATCAAAATTATCCCAAATTTTAAGGTTGTAGACTCACAATTTAGTCTAAAAATGAAATATTCAAAAGGCGTTTTGATCTTTTAAGTCGTGTTAGATTTAAATTTTGTCCTTAAATTATATATTATTTCATTATGTAAGATTTAATGAGGGTTTTGTTTTGTTAAAATTTGTTATCTATTCATTTCCAATGTTTTTGGCTAGGTTTGTTTATTGGATGCATTTGTATTTTTATTACGGATATAATTTCAATTTAGTTAAACTTCAATAACTAAATTTACCTTAATATGATGTCATGAGTCTTATATCTTTCATATATATATATATATATATATATATATATATATATATATATGTCTTATGAGACATGGCACTGCCTAATTCTTTTTACAAACAATGTTTGAATCATTCGTTAACTTGTTATAAGAAAAAAAATTATACTTGTGAGATACATGGGTCACTAAAAAAATTATATATAAACAAAATCAAATATTTCAATAATATAACTAAAACTGAACAATAAAATATATAGTAACACAAAAGAAAAATATTTATTTTAAGTTATATAACGAAGTATATTGTGTAGAGTAAAGTTTTTATTATAACAAAAATCCATAATAAATTATAAAAATAATTTAAAATACATAAATAAATTCCTTAAGCTTCATTTTGAGCAAACTAAGTTGATACTTTTAATGAATTCATTATGATCCATACGATATAAAGAGAAACAAAGGGTAAAAAAATAATTATAAAAGATAAAAATAAGGAAGGCGTCCACTTGGCATAATCACTAAAATTATGGTAGATTATTAAAATAAATAATGAAACATCTTTTAAATTTTTAAAACTCTTGGTATAAGAATTTTACTCAGAGCAATGTTTGGAACTTTAACAATAGCAATAAATCATTATGAGAGAGAGAGAGAGAGAGAGAGAGATGGCACAACCACAACATGTATGACACAATTTTTTTTATTTATGAGAAACTTGGTATATATAACTGAAATTGAAGTACAACAAAGATATGAAAAGGCTACAGCTTTATAGGCAATTTAGGTGGATTAGGTATCTCACCATTGGAGGAGAAACTCCTTTCCAAACCTTGCAAATCTCATTGCATCTAACGAAACGAGCAAGTTCATGTGTAACCTTGTTATAGTCTCTTTTCAGGTGTTTGATCTTCCAGCTAATGAAGAAATCCAGAAGATTAACATTTCCTTGAACAAGATGGCCGATTTCCCCACTAACTTACTTTGATAAAATGTCTTGAACAATTGAGATTGAATCTGACTTGATGATAACTTGATGAAGTTCCATTTCCTTCGCGAGCAGGATTCTAGTTTCCCCAACCATAACTTCAATCTCCAAAACCATATAGTTGCAGGGGGTGACTTGTATAGCCCAGTCACAACTTCACTCTTGGAATCTCTTATGATCACTTCCAAACTTGATTTCCTCCCATCTTTCAATGTTGCCCTTTCAACATTTATTTTATAAACCCCAGCTGGGGGTCTTTTATAACTTAACTCACATGTTGTTGGCCCATGAAGGAAATAATTAGAAGCTTCTTTATAATCTAGAAGAAGATTTGAGGCAAAGTTCTAGATCAAACGGCGAGATAAACAACTAGGCACCGACACATTATGCCGCAGTGGCTCTAGTTCTACCGCCTCTCTCTCTCTCTCTCTCTCTCTACCAGTCTGTTCATCTTTTTTCTTTCTATCACGTTCAAATTTTTGGGACTGTTTTATTTTTTATCTCAAAAAAAATAAATAAGTAAAAATTAGGACTGTGTTTTTTTTTTTTTTAGTTCACGTGAGTGTCATGTGCCACTTCCATTAGTGTTTTAATGTTAGACTAACTGATATGTTGATTTCGCAGTTGTGGAATATTTAAGGAGTAAATTGGCCAATATAAAAGTTGAGGAGGTGTTTTGGCCATTACTCTAAAGTTCAGGGGGTGTGTGAGCCTTTTTCCCAAATAAAAAAATATAATATCCATATCTCTAATTCTCTAAAACAAAATAAATGTTTTGCATTTACAAAATAAAGAAGGTTTTTACTAAAGGTACTTATCTATTTAGAGAAACACACACACACACACAAATATATATATATATATATATATATATATATATATATATATATAGAGGGTAATTCTATCGTACCCCTTCGCACCCCCTCTCCCCCAAAAAAAGGGGTACAGTACCCACCAGTAGGTAACCTGCTATACCAAGTTACCAAAACTTCACATTTAAGAATTCTATCCTTATATTATGCAGTTCCAACACACACACACACACACACACACACACACACACACACACACACACACAAATATATATGTGTGTGTATATATATATATATATATATATATGGGTAATTCTATCGTACCCTCCCCCCTCCCTCCCCCCCCCCCCCCCCAAAAAAGGGGTACAGTACCTACTAGTAGATAACCTACTATACCAGGTTACCAAAACTTCACATTTAACGATTCTATCCTCATATTATATAGTTCCAACATCACATATGATAGTTATTTTTTCATATTTGGTGGTTCCCTTACTTTTTTCTCACATTTGACGGTTCCATCCTCACTTCAACATCACATGTGACGGCTTTTTTGTCACATTCAATGATTCCCTTTTTTTTCCCTCACATTTGACAGTTCTGATGGTGAGCAGAATCACACTCCGTTCGTCCATGTAGTTGTCCATGACCAAACCATGTCCAAGTCAATTCAGGAGAAAGGTAATCAAGTAAAAAGTACCATAAGAAATGAATAAGCTTTGTCCAAGGGTTCAATGATAGTCCAAAGTAATTTGGTCATCCATGACACAAGAAGGCATGGATGACCATTCAACACTTAGCAAATTTCAGAGGATTTTCTACAAATACAAAGTAATCAGACCACATTCCACTATTCCGAGACATGGGGGTGAGTTCCTTGAAATCTACTCTAACTCTCCCACTAAGCCCACAAATCTCCCACGATGGTAGTGGAGCCTAACAAGTAGACCCACTCAAGAACTCTCTATAAAAGGGACCTAACCCCATCAGCCCAAGGTACGTTTTTCACTATTCAAACACTTACAATACCTTTTTTTCACTATTCAAACACTTGCAATACTTGTGTTTTAGAGAGAAAATTGACTTAATCGTCAGAGAGTCCTTAGTTGGTTAACCACGATCACCTTTAATAGTTTCTTTCTTCCTTTTCAAGTCATCCAACCATCGTTGAATCCCGAAGCATTCAGCCTACCAATTTTCAAGCATTATCAAGTTCCATTCTTACATTGTACAATTCCAACATCACATATGATAGTTTTTTTGTCACATTCGATGGTTCCCTTATTTTATTTTCCTACATTTAACGGTTTCATCTTCACATTGTGCAATTCTAACATCACATTTGATAATACTTTTGTTATATTTGGTGGTTCTCTTTTTCTCATCACATTTGACGGTTTCATCATCACATTGTGCAGTTCCAACATCAGATTTGACAGTTCTTTTGTCATCTTATTTTTTTTCTCACATTTGACAGTTTCATTGTCACATTCGGTAGTACCAACATCACATTTGACAGTACTTTTGTCACATTTGATGGTTCCTTTATTTTTGTTCTCATATTTAATGCTTCCATTGTCACATTGGTAGCACCAACATCACATCTGACTCTATTTTTGTCACATTTAGTGGTACCCTATCTTTTTGCCTCAAATTTGACAGTTCCATTATTACATTGGGTAGTACCAACATAACTTATAACCATACTTTTGTCACATCCGATGATTCCTTCTTCTTCTTTTTTTTCTTTTTTCTTTTCCTTACATTGGATTTCATAATAAACTACATTGCATTTCATAACATCTGTATGACACAAATAGCTTCCTGATCCAACTTCTATGACTTGTGTTGGCATTCAATGCATGCAAAACCTTTTCATTAAATCAACTCCACAGTTGCACATTTTAAGTACATGGTGTGGTAAACTTTCTATATTGACTTGAGCCATCTTTTTTCTCAAATCATCGGTTCACACTCCTTTTGACCCTTTACATTGCTTTAAGTGCCAAAGAAGCACTACCAAATGACTCTTATAATTGTGGCAATTCTAATTCCTCATTGCCATGCCTAAGCCATCCAAAGAAACTTCCTTTGACTCTATTTTTAAATTCCGTTTATTGAATGCTTTGGGGCACAAAAAGAAACTTTTTTTTTCCTTTCCTCTTTTTTTTTTTAGTTGTGTGTGAACCATGAGTGTTTCTTTGAATTGTATTACTGTACAAAGTTATTACGGCCAAATATTTGCGGAGATATGGGTTGTGCCTTTCAGACATTATTAAAAATTGGTGAATTGGTGTTCTTTATCAAAAGTGTCTAATTAACTAAAACTATAAATCTAGGTGAAATTGGTGTTCTTACAAATCTAATCTCATCCCAACTTAATGGAAAAAGTTAGAAAAGATAAATTATTGAACTTGAAATGAATTGAGAGGAATTTTTTTTTCTAAATAACAATAAATATTTAAAAATTTAGTTGTCACGGTGAAAAAGAATATTGAAAAGTAGCATCACGAGTGTCTAAAACTCGAGTTTCAAGATAAAACTCGAGTTTTTAAGTCTCGATTTGTAAGTGAATGGGGGCTAATGTGGAAAAAAATCCACGTAAAAATCGAATTTTAAAGACCCGAGTTCCATAAATTGCAGAAAAACACCGCTATAGGGCTTTAAAACGTCACTATAGGGCTTAAAAACGCCACTATAGGGCTCCCTGATCACACTATAAAAAAATTTTGCAGGAAAACGCCGCTATAGGGCCTTAAAACGTCACTATAGGGCTTAAAAACGCCACTATAGCGCTCCCTAATCACACTTATAAAATTTTTTTTTGCAGGAAAACGCCGCTATAGGACTTTAAAATGTCACTATATGACTTAAAAACGCCACTATAGGAACTCGAGTTTCTAAAACTCGAGATTTCTGTAGCATTTTCAGCAGCAAAACAGTTGCGAAGCGAGTCTTTGAGACTCGAGTTTTAATATGGATCTTGAGTTTTAGAAACTCGAGATGCTACTTTCCATTATTCTTTCAAACATTGCCTAACTTACTACATACTTGCCCATTACACGCTTAGTCTGCCCATTCCCGCAATTGAGAGAGAGAGAGAGAGAGAGAGAGAGAGTTTTTTAATGAGTAATGCGCCAGCCACAAACTACTTTATAATATTTTTAATTACAAACTGTTAATGTGATCAATTTCATATTAGTTTTCACTTTTTTTTTTTTTTTTTTTTTGAGAAACCAGACCCGAAGTTGGGCTGGGCTTTTATTAAACTTTAAAAAGAAAATTAAGAAACATCATCTAGGACCAAAGTGGCCACGTCCTGGGGACAGTCTTCCAGCCAAACTTGCAAGTCTGGACTTAACTTAGCACGTTTGGCCAGTGAATCAGCTACTCTATTACAAGACCGGTTAACATAACGAAATTCAAAAAAAGAAAAGAAAGCAGCTTGAGCAAGGATGTCTCCAACGATATGGCCATACGAGGATTGCTCTGTATCACCAGCTTTGATGGCATTGATAACCACCACTGCATCACCTTCGAAAGTCACCTCATGGAGTCCAATCTCAGCGGCGAACTGCACAGCTCTTCTACAGGCCAGAGCTTCGGCTGTAGCAACTGAATGAGGAAGTGGTATACGCATCGATAAGGCACCAATGACCGCACCGTTGACGTCGCGAATGATAACACCCAGACCAGCTGCGTCGATATGATTGAACAGAGCAGCATCAAAGTTTACCTTGTATCTTGCCTGGGTCGGTGCAGTCCATTTAGCTTGTATAGGAACTGGATTCAGAACTGGGATAGGGTCTTCATCATGAGCTTCAAGAAATTCACGTAGGAGTCTGCCAGCCTCAGGAAAAATCTGGTTCAATGGTCGAGCCGGGCGACCAAGGCGAATTGAATTTCTTCGAGTCCAGAGCATCCAGACAGCAATAGAGAATATTTCCACTCTGTAGTCCTCTCTAACCTGCAAAAAACTTGAGAAAAGGTTAGTAAACTCCCCCGGAGGGGGGGAAACTGAGCTGTGTGCCCAGCTAAGCTCCTTCCACATATTGGCCACCTCTGTACAACTCCACACAACATGCAAGATATCTTCAGGGTGGGCATTACAAATATTGCAGCAGTCAGAGGAGACTATTTGGCGGCGAAACAGGTTGTCCAACGTCGGGAGGGAATTGTTGCAAGCTCGCCAAATAAAATGCTTCACTTTGTTGGGGGTACGTAGCATCCAGACACCTCTCCAAAGATGTCTCTGAGGGTGTGGATTTGAGCTACTAGGACTGCTGGCCGAAGCTTCATTAGCCAACAGTCGGTAGGCACTTCGGGTGGAGAAAATACCCGAAGGAGTTTTTGACCAAATAAGGCTGTCATGGGGCAATCTGGAACTAATGGGGATGCTCAAAATCTGCTTAACTTCATGGGGCAGAAATAATTGTTTGACCTCCTCATCTTTCCAACTCCCATTTACTTCATCAATGAGTAAACTTACTTTTGCATCAGGGGGAATAGAAGGCAGGGGCGAAGTCACCGATTTATAGACTTGATCCGGGAGCCATTTGTCTTCCTTAATACACACAGTCTTACCATCACCAATCCGCCACACCACACCCTTCCGCACCACACTCCGTGCACTTAAAATACTCTTCCATGCATAAGATCCACTTGCCGAGTTAGAAGCTTCGAGAATGGAACAATTAGGAAAAAACCGAGCTTTAAAGACCCTATGGCACAATGAATCCGGATTTTTCAACATTCGCCATACTTGCTTGGCTAGTAAAGCTTCATTAAACTTCTCAATTTCCTTGAACCCCAAGCCTCCAAAATCCTTACCTTGGCATAGGCGCTCCCACTTTACCCAATGTACTCTTTTACTATCACCACTATATCCCCACCAAAACTTCCGGATCATAATCTCAATCTCCTTTATTAACCCTTTAGGAAGCTTAAAACAACTCATAGAATAAGTTGGAATAGCTTGGATCACCGATTTAATAAGCACCTCTCTGCCTGCTTGTGATAGCAGTTTCTCCTTCCATCCCTGAATCTTTCTCCAAATTCGTTCCTTGATGTAGGCAAACCCCTGTTTCTTAGCTCTTCCCACAAATGCTGGTAACCCTAAATATTTTTCATACTGTCTAATAGCTGGTACTCCCAAAATCTGTTGAATTCTAGTTTGAAGATCATGTTGAGTATTTGAGCTAAAGAAAATGTTAGTCTTATCTTTATTTATTTTTTGACCCGATCCCCTTTCATAGATAGATAAGATGTCAAGGATTACCTGGCATTCTGATTCCTTTGCCCGACAAAAAAGCACACTGTCATCTGCAAAGAACAAGTGAGAGACACGGGGCCCGTTCCTACATATTGACACCCCCCTTAGAGATCCATCCACCTCGGCTTTGTGTAGTAAGCCCTGCAGCCCCATTGCACACACCAGGAATAAATACGGGGAAAGTGGATCACCTTGCCGTAATCCCCTACTTGGTTTGATAGCACTGCCTGGAACCCCATTAAGCAAAACTGAGTAGGAAACAGACTTGATACAAGACATAATGATAGCAACAAATCTTCCAGAGAATCCCAAGTGCAACATCGCCCTCTCCAAGAACTCCCACTCCACTCTATCATAAGCTTTGCTCATGTCAAGCTTTAGAGCCATGTACCCCAACTTTCCTTGGGTTCGACGCTTTAGATAGTGAAGAGTCTCAAAAGCTACCAATACATTATCAGTGATAAGCCTCCCCGAAAGAAAAGCGCTCTGTGAATCAGACACTACATAGGGCAAAATCAATTTCAGACGATTAACCAATACCTTTGCAATGAGTTTGTAGACCACATTACAAAGGCTAATCGGTCTAAAATCTGAGACTTTCTTGGGATCTTTAATTTTCGGGATAAGAGTAATGAAAGTGGAATTTAATGAGTCTGGAACAAAACCTGAGTTTAAAGCATTCAGAACTACCTCAGTGACATCTTTACCAACAATATGCCAAAAAGATTTATAAAAAATAGGAGACATACCATCCGGACCAGGGGCTGTAAGTGGAGCCATTTGGTGAAGGGCTCTCAGTACTTCTTCAGCAGTGAAAGGTCTATCCAAGCTAGTATTCATTTCAGTTGTGACAGTGGGTGTTAAACCACATAAAATATCATCAAAACCAACTGGATTCGAAGTAGTGAACATGGCCTCAAAATAATTGCTTGCCAATTGACTCATCTGGTCCTCGTCTTCAAGCCAGTGACCAAGATCGTCTTCTAAGCCCAAAATATAATTGCATTTATTACGTTGGTTTGCCCTGCAGTGAAAATACCTAGTATTTCGGTCACCCTCCTTGAGCCACTCAATATGGGACCGTTGTTTCCACATGGTTTCCTCCTTCACCTTAAGCAATTGAATATCATCACGCAGCTTTTCAATCAAGGCCGGATCAGTACTGTATAAACCCGCTTCCTCTGCAAAACTCAGCTCCTTCAATTTTTTTGCCAAAGTAGTCCTGACATGCCCAAAAGTGACCCGATTCCAAGTCTGTAGGTTGTCCTGGCAGCTAGTAATTTTCCTCAACAGGTTTCTTACTGGATTAGCATCCTCCAAACCACCCCATGAATCTTTTATCACATCCTCACATGTCTTGTCTTTTACCCACATTGCTTCAAAACGAAAAGGCCTCCCTTTCCTGTAAAATCTTTTTTGTTCGGCATCGGAGATGAGAAGGATTGGTCTAAGATCCGAGTGGAAACACTCTAAATGGTGGATACGAGAAGTTGGGAACCTTAGAAACCAATCCACTGTTGCTACCCCACGGTCAAGCCGAATCCACACATTGTGATCCCCCGGTCTTCTATTACACCAAGTGAATGGGAAACCATTAAACCCAAGATCTTTGAACCCACAAAAATCCAAAACATCCCGAAATCCTTGCATCTGCCTTTCAGGTCTAACCAACCACCCTTGCTTCTCTTCAAGTCTGAGAATCTCATTGAAATCCCCCATACAAACCCAAGGTAAATTTAGTCTTTGGCTTAAGTCTCTAAGTAGATTCCAAGAATTTTCACTTAAGTCTATTATTAAGGGAAAATATTAGTTTTCACTTAAGTCTATTATTAACATCACTTTTTCATTTACTAATAATTACTCACTACATGAACAATTTGTAAATTTTTTTTTTTTTGTAGAAAAGTTTGTATTCTAGCATTACTCTTTTTTAATTATGAGTAACACTAAACTACAAATTTACAATATGTATGTGTATTACATCATGAAATAAATTCAAATACATGATTGAATCAAACAATATGACATAACAAATGTTGTCGTCTTAAAAAATAATTAAATTCAACATAATCATAAATTTAATTAAAAAACCTCACATTAAACAATACAATAAAAACATTGTTATTTTTTTAATTATTAAATTCTACACACATATATTTGAATTTAATTAGGAGATTAAATTCTATAAGGACGTGGTGTAAAACTCATGTTTTACCCCTCCAATTCCAATATGTCACATCATCTTATCACATATTTAAGAATAAACACAACCAGGTTAGCAAAAAAAAAAAAAAAAAAGAATAAACACAACCACACTCAATCAATTCTAATACCCATATATAATTCCAACCAAATTGAGAACTTATTGAGATGCTATTAGGTGTAGTAGGATGTATTAAATTTTAAGTAAAATATTGACGTGACAATCACTTATTGGATGATGTAAAACATGAGTTTTATACTTTATCATTATAGAATTTAATCTCTTTAATTAGATAGCCTACTTTTACATTAGACTTTTACCTAATAAAAGACACATTCAAGACTAGTTGCCTCAAATCAAAACATGAGCTTTCTTTTTTTTTTTTTTTTTTAAATAAAGTAATGTTAAGAAAAAGCTTGCCTGCATTAAAAAAAAAAAAAAAAGAAAAAAAAAAAGCTTGCCTTATTTATTAAGGAACCAAAAAAAAAAAAAAAAAAGGATTTTCGAATTAATACCAACAGTCGGAAGCGGAACCTTATTTCCATTATAAATAGACCCCACCACTCTTACATTTCAGTACTCTTCGTATACTCTCTCTCTCTCTCTCTCTCTCACTTTTCAAAATTCAAACCCTAATTTCCTCTGTTTCTCATCGGTGATTTGAGATTGTTTCTGATTAAACGAAGATCTCAGCGGCTTGATTTTCAAAGTCTCTCAGGTTTGCTATTGCAATTAGATTTAGATTTAGAATTTCTTTAGCTATGATCGCACCGACTTTTGTAATGATCGAATCTATTCTCAGCCTTAGACAATGTTACCAAAGTATATTATTTTCTCCTTCGTTAATTTCTCTAGGGTTTGCCGATGGATCGGCGATTAGATTTTGGAAGTTTGTATTTTGTTATGTATTTGATAAGGGATTTTGGAATAATTGTATTGTTTTTTCTACAACTGTTATTGCCAAATCTGAATTTCAAGATTCTTCGGCTTCTCTAGGGTTACTGTTATAGCAAGAATCCTAAAAAAATTCATGTTTCTTTGGAATTGTTTTGGCGGAACTGGGAATTTTCTGAATACTTTAGTAGGGTTTCTGATTTGGGAGAACTGAGAATTTAAAATCCTTGATGGGTTAGCAAGGATTTTCTTGATTTTTAGTAGGGTTTCTGATTTGGCAGAACAGAGAATTTTAAAATCCTTGATGGGTTAGCGAGAATTTTCTTGATTGCAGTAGGGTTTTTGATTTGGAAGATTTTCTTCCATGGAAGAAAGAGATTGGTTTTTGTTTTTGGCTGCTTCACTTTGTGGAAGGCTATATTCATTGGTTTCCTATTCCTATTATTTGTGGGTGTTTATAGTATGGAGATTAAAACTGCAAGAAGAGGGCTGCAGGGAAAAGAAAGTTCTGTTTTTGATCGATTAGGAGCAGGACGAGGAGGGCATTTAAATAACAGCAGCAACAAGATTTGCAAATTTTGGCTCAGTGGTATATGCCTTAAAAACCCATGTAGGTTTGCCCATTCAGAAACACCTGATGTGGCCACCATTCACCGTCCCAGGCAGACTCCTTACTACCCTCACTCCAGCAACGCTTTAGTTTCGAATACCTGGCGAAGGGCTCCTAGGATTTCACAAAATGTTCAGGAGAAGGTTGTTAACCACAAGTCTTCCGAAAATGTTCCTGGGAAGTCTGAATCAGACTTGGAAGATATTAATAAGAAGTCGCCAGAAAGCGTTTCTGAGAGTTCTTCAGAATGTTCTGTTGTTGAAAATGATTCTAATCTGGAGAATGTGGTTGAAGAAAAGCCTCTGGAGCATGTTCCAAAGAAAACCGCAGAAATGGTTTGTGAGTTCTGGGTGCAAGGGACGTGTGTCTATGGTGATCAGTGCCCTTACCTACACTCATGGTTTCGTGGGGATAAGTTCAAAAGGTTGGCAGAGCTTCAAGGGCACAACAAGGTACCTATTTGTGTTTGATGAACTTTATTCTTCCATTTCCATTAAGATTTTGGTGCATATTTTTTTAATTTGGAATCTGATTTAATAATGAGACCTGAACTCAGTTTATGCTAAAGTTAAACTTGGCCTAGGCTAGCCTAATTAGTTGTTTCATCATTTGAATACTAATAAAACCCATTCATGATCTACATTATAGAAATTTGATTTGTTCCTGAATAAGAACATGGAGCATTATATGTTTCACTGCTATTTTTATAATGGGATTCATAAATGACAATTGATAGAAGACCAGAAGATATTGTTGGTTTATAGAAATTATATCCTAGATAGAGCAAGTTGTTTTTGAAAAACCATATTTATGAGTTTTTTGATAACAGGCAGTCAACGGAATTGCACTTCCTCTAAGATGCAACAAGCTTTGTTCAGGTAGCAGTGACGGAACAATTCGGCTTTGGGACTGCCATACTGGTCAATGTGCTAATGTGATTAACCTTGGTAGCGAAGTTGGATCTGTTTGTAGTGAGGGCCCATGGCTCTTTGTTGGCCTGCCAAATGTTGTGAAGGTGAGCTTTAAACTGAGTGATGTTTTGTTCCAATTTTTTTGTTGCCACATTGAAGTTTTTTTTTGGGTTTGGTCAGTTCATGATGTGACCTCGATTTGGCATGTTGATGATGCTGCAGGTGTGGAATACTGAATCAGGTGCTGAATACAGTCTCAATGGACCTGTTGGGCAAGTCAATGCATTGGAATCTGTTAATGATTTGCTTTTTGCTGGGGTAGAGGTAAGCCACTTTACTAATAGTTCAGAATTCTTTTGTTCTCTTACTAGCTTTTATTCTTTCTAGTGGATTAAATTTGAGCGATGTTGAGTTCAGGGTTTTGTTCCTTTCAGAATTTTTTTACTTGTTTGAGTAAGAACTTATTTGTTGTTATTCAATGTACTATGATATTGTGAGGTGCCATCCAAGGCAGACGCTTGGGGTTGGTGTAGTGGTTATCATGCTAGTCTCGCACACTAGAGGTTCCTGGTTTGAACCAGGGCTATGACGATACTGTTAAAGCCATTCACGCTTTTACTTATTAAAAGAAAAAAAAAAATCCATATTGATGCTCAGGGTCTCGCTAGATTTTGGTGTTAGAGTGTTTCATGTGGGTTATATGCTGTCGTTAAATCCATTCACTTTTCAGCATTGTTTTTATCCTACTTGCTTTTTACACCATTGTTCCATATATAATTTATATTCTTATTAAAGTTGGTCTGAAATTAATTTATTATTACTTTCGATTGCAGGACGGTGTTATTTTGGCATGGAAAGGCACTTGCGAAAGTAATCTTACATTTCAACTTGCTGCAACCCTTAAAGGCCACACACATGGTATAACATCTTTAGTAGTTGGTGGAGGCAACAGGCTGTACTCAGGCTCCAATGACCATACAATAAGGGTTAGTTTTTTCTCTTTAAGAATTTTTTTACCTGTTGTTCTATCTTTTATGTTATGAGTAGTTAGTATTTGAAGAGAGCTTGATTATTAAGACCATTGGTGCTCTCTTCTGCTTTACTTGCTTCTGCTATACTGGAAGGACTGTGATTGGATGGTATCTCATTTAGACATGTTGCTGACCTTTTGTTTTAGTGATTCTATATTGTTCTTGATCAATTTTTCCCCTTTTCAAATCTTGCATAAAACTAATATGATGTACTTACCTCATGTATTTTGATTAAGTTACTTAAATTGATTAATTGTGTTCCACTCTATAAAATTTAGCAATATACATCTGATGTGATACTGATATGATTTAATTGATTAAATATCCTTTTTTTTTTAGTTGTAGTTGTCATTTTCTTTATATGTGCACAAGGATCATATATTTTGTTTTGAGATATGTAAGGGGAAAAAAAAGAATTAATTTCTGTTCTTATTTTTTGTTTCAGGTTTGGGATCATGAAAATTGGCAGTGTATTATGACACTGAATGGGCATGATGATGTTGTGAAGTCTCTCATGTGCTGGGATAAGTATTTGCTCTCTGGTTCATTGGATTGCACGATAAAAGTTTGGGCTTCTACTGAGGATGGCAGCTTGGAAGTAATCTATACTCACAGTGAAGAACAAGTAAGTTATTGAACCACAATTAGTTTCATTTACTTTCTTATTTGCTTCCCCCCTTAAATAATTGAGGTGTGCTACATTCGTTGAGCAGTGTTATTAATTGGTCTGGTAATGGCAAAATTGTACTGTTGTGTCAGAAACTCAATAGGTGTAGTATTTTGTTGCAATGCCATGTTGTGGAGACACTAGCCTTAGTTTTTCAAAAGTGTCAACTAATTGGATGGCATGATTTTTCTTGGTACAGGGTATCCATGCACTTTCTGGGATGACCGATCCGAATGTTAAACCAATCCTGTATTGCTCTTGTAGTGATAAATCTGTCCACCTCTATGAACTGCCAACGTGAGTACAATTTTCCCTTTGTGAAAAATCTTTCTTCTTTTCCCTCTTGGATTTGACTAATATTAGTGATTATTGTTTTAGATTCACTGACAGGGGCAGATTATTTGCAAAACAAGAAGTCCAGACTCTTCAAATAGGTCCTGGGGGCCTCTTTTTTACTGGGGATCAGACTGGTTTGCTGACAGTGTATACATGGCTAGCAGACTAATGGTTGAGACGTGCCCAAGACTAAGACCAGTAAAGCAGTGTTTTATTAGTTGTGGCAAACAGTGTACAGTATTTTGAGTACATTTTCCACTGTACAGTATTTTGAGTTTAGAAATTCTTGTTATTATGAACACTGAGGCTAAAGCAATGTAATGTTGTTACTACATAATGAAAATAAATATAGCTACATACCCTAAGATAAAGACTTTGGTTTACTGTTTTCCTCTACTGGCCCTACGGGTGAACAAAGTTACAAAATAAAGTGGGATTGGATGATATTCATATCTCCTCCTTGATTTATTAGATGTTTTTGAGGTCTACTTGGAGTTTCAGAAGTCCTTTTTCCAGCAATTGCTCGGTTTAGAGAACTTTCACCGATAATTTTGAAGAAATGTATTTCAATTTATGATTTGCTATCCATTCGGTCATCCAGTTATTGCTCAAGCCTGAGGCAATGAGCACAAAAACAAAATATTTGTTGAAAATTTTGTAATAAAGTTTATAAGCGGCAGGAAAATGAAGTACACAAACAAAGAGAAGAAAAATAACCATTAAAAATTTCAACAATTTTCAAATTATTTGTATATAATTTTTTTTTTTATTTAAAAAAACTGCATTCTTGACAGGAGCAAATATGTTGCTATTTATTTCTGTATTTGGGGATAAAGAATTTGGGAATGGCAAATTAGCCTAATGCATATGAGAACAGGCTTACAACTGACAAATAAATTATCAAAACAACAATCAAGGTTGATAGCGAACAAATAATGGTCTTTCTACCGCCAACTAAGTCTACCAAAATTAAGGATTCATGCGATCAAAAGATTCTTAACAAACTCACATAGGGTCTAAATTTCTCTTCTTTTCTTTTCTTCTCTCTTTTTTTTTTTTTTTTTTTGGTAGTCACCCAACTCCATTGTTGTCACCCTATAATAAGCAATAGTATCAAAACCCAATAAACATTATATTCACGTGGTTTTCTTATATTCACATTTTCATTATGAGTTCTATTTGAACTCAAATTGGTTTTTTAAAACTCAAATTGATATTTGTAGCATTGTTTGTGGATCTGGAACTTATTTTGATTGCTGTGAATCATTAATGCTTTAAAATTTTGAGTTCTATTTTGTGAATCATTAATGCACGTGGTTTTCTTATATTCACATTTTCATATATGAGTTCTATTTGAACTCAAATTAGTTTTTAAAAACTCAAATTGATATATATATATATATATATATTTTTTTTTTTTTTAATTTTAGTTGAATGCTAACTTAGAGTTTAGAAGAAGGGGAAAAAAAAAACTTATTATTTTATCGTGATTTAGAGTCTGAAAGGGAAAAAAAATTCTTTTAACTTCCACGCAAAATACTACCCACAAAATAGACCACACTTTTTTCATCATTATCCTTACATATCATTATCTTATCTTTTCTTATCTTTTATTTTATTTGGTCAATTTGATGGGTGTTTAATATTTTCTCTAACTAATGAGTATTTTTAAAAGAGTGGGAATGATATATATATATATATATATATATATATATATGTATGTATATATTGATTTGTCTATTTTTTTGTGGTTATTTGGTTTGACTCATTATTTTAGTGTATGTGTTATAATTGGTGCTCTCTCTTTCTACTATTATTTTTGTATGTTGTTTTCCTTACATTTAAGCCCTACTCTCTTTTTTTTTTCTTTTTTTCTTTTTTGGTATTGTTTTTAGGGTGACATATCAACAATTTTGTTAGATTGCATAGTATGCACATTGGATGAATTCGGATGAGTGAAGTGGTAGTCAATCTATCAAGTAGCTGTTAAAGACCATTTTTTGTAAATATCCTACCTATATATGCCTAAATTTATTTGTGGGGGGTGAAAGCCCAACCTAATATATTGGGCCTAGGGCCCTATTTGAAGATTACTGTATACCCGAAGAGAGGAAAGTGTTCAAGAAGGAATCCATGTTTAAGAAATATACCTGGAGGCGAGCGAAGGGGTAGTCCGAAGAGATCATCAATGGTCCGAAGAAACCATTCTACTCGGATACAAAGCGCCTTGGTTGGGCAGACACCTGGGAGGTTCAAGTAACCTTTCTAATGACTTTGATGATAAAGGCAGGCTTCAGGCACGTGTGGAGATGATAGGAACGGAAAAATATCTAGAAGACAAGCTGCAACCACCACATTAAATGCACTGCAGTTGCTTTTCTGGCCGCATTAATGTGGAGAAGACCCTTGAACAGTACAATCTCAGCTACCGTCACTCACACAGGGCTAAAGAAGATACCTGATGGGACATGTACTCAAGTGGATGTTTAGATGATGAACAAGTGGACGATGAAGATGAGGGGAGGGGGTGCTATATAAAGAAAAGAGGCCTCTGATAAAAGGGGGATCGGAACAAGAAAGGGAGAGAAAAAGAAAATAACTTTACTGTAACTCTAAGAATTGTAATCAACTTTCATTCAATAAAATACCTCCTCGGACGTTCACGTTTGCATTTGTTCAAGCATGATTGCATGTTAGTTCACCCGTAAATATCATAGTTCATCACTGTTTAATTCACAGCTAGCCCAACTCTTTCACTCACTCTCTACAAATTCATTGTTCAGGGTTCATTGGGCTCATAATCCGAACCTATTGGGCTTGGGCTACAAAAATTGACCCTACATTATTAATTTGTGTAACACTGTGTTTTCAATTAATTGAAACTGTTATGCTTTAGTTTATCTTTTTCAATCAAATCTCTTCCATATGAAATTTAATACTGTTCTTTGTTGTGCCTTTCATTGCACATGTATTTAAACAAAGAGAATACATTTATTTTTCTAAATTAAAGGAATGGTAACGTTGATAGCCATTCTTAGTTTTTTTTTTTTTTAAAGCTTTTTTAAGCATGCTAAAATTTAGTTATGGATATGTAAAGTTCCTATCTTTTAGGATTAAATATAATTACATAACTACTATTTAAAAAATTGAATAAAAAAAATTCTGCATTTACAACATGAGAGTCTTTAGCATTTGAAAATTTTGTTATGGTTATGGATGTGTAATAACTAGCTACCTTTTAGGACTAAATGACTACCTTTTAGGATTAAAAAAAAAAAAAGTTGAAAACTCTCATTTTAAAAAAAATGAAGTAATTTTTTCATCACACCTCAAGGTATTTTATGATTGGAAAAATGTAGTAATTTCAAATTATAATGAATGCAAATTATTAAATTTTGCCCAAGAAAATAGAAGAATCTTTGAGCACGTGCATGAGTGCATGTTCAAAGGCTAGTATATATATACTAGCCTTATCATACGCACTCTACATGTGTGATGCGACTCTTTTTTTTTTTTTTTTGAGTTTAATGTAAATCTTCAATTTGAATTTATTTATTGTTAGTGAGATTCCACAGAAAAAAAAAATTTAAGAAACTAAAATTTAGGATGTGCTAGTTTTTAGGGAAAAAAAAAAGTTATCAAACGTGCGTAAGATACATTTAAATAGAAAGTGAGCTAATTTTTAGGGAAAAGGTTTTTCTAGTATTTGTTTTTTGAATTACAATTTTAACTCTATTTTTTATTTTTTAAGAATAAATAATATCTAATTAGATTAGAAGTATTTTTGACATTTTTTGAAACCATAACTAACTTTTTGAACCTTTTTAATATATACTAGCCTCATCACACGCCCTCTGCACGTGAGATGGGTCTTTTTTTTTTTTTTTTTTTTGAATTTAATGTAATTTTTCAATTTGAATTTATCTATTATTAGGGACGTTACACAGGAAGGGATTTTTAAGAAACTAAAATTTAGGATTTGAAATAGAGTAAACTGTTAGGTTTAGTATGTTAGGAAAAAAATTGTATCAAACATGCGTGAGATATATTTAAATAGAGAGTGTGCTAACTTTTAGGAAAAAAGTTTCTCTGGTAGTTTTTTTTATTTTGTTGTATTATAATCTTAACCCTATTTTTTATTTTTTTAAGAATAAAGATTATCTAATTAGATTAGGGGTATTTTTGACATTTTGTGAAGTCGTAACTAACTTTCTGAATCCTCTTAATATATATATATTCACTATTTGTTTTAATTAACTTTGTTAATTTTGGAGGGAATTTTTGGCCCTACAAACTTTTCCAAAATTTATATTCTTTCATAAAACCTTGCTTGGACTTTTTTTTATGCGACCACTTTTTTTTTTTAATCACCATTCCCCCCCCCCCCCCCCCGGCGTAAAATACATGATTTTATATATTATTGAAATGATATTTTTATGTTGTTCATCTAATCTTTTTTGCTCTTTACATATTGTTTTATATCTCGCTATTTGTGTATTTATTGTCTTTGCTCTTTATTCTTTACAGCTATCTCTATACTTCTAAAAAATGTTTTCTATCCATTTTTTTCATTGTTGTCTTCTCTCTTTAAATTCCTTAGATTATTACAACCAAACATTTTTTTATAATCATCATCTTTCTAACTAGAAGGTTTATGGATGAATTTCCTCGTACATAGCCAACCTTAGTGGGATGATGGTGATTTATCATAGATGGGTTTCTCCTAAATGGGTTATAAAGCTTGTTCCTAAGAACAATACGGGTATGCTTCTAGGAAAATGGTAGAGGTCCCTATGGCTCCTTTTTCCCTACATGGAAGAGAACCCATAAACTTGGATCTGACAAGATTTAAGGTTTATTTATGAGAAATTTCTTAATTTAAAAATAATTTTAAAAAAATCCATTTACTTTATGGCTTGCTCTTAAATTCCTTTAAATTCAAGCTTTTACATTATTGTCTTGCTCTTAAATTCCTTTAGATACAAGATTTTACATTATGTCTTGCTCTTAAATTCTTCAAATTTTTGCCCACACACTTAAGTCTTTAAATTTTGTTCTCCTTTAATTTATGCACTTTACCCTTGAGTTTGCTTTATCTTCCACATTCCCTTTCTCATGTTAAAAGGGTTTAAGGGTGCTAGCATTCTAGCTAGTACCATAAACCCTAGATTACCAAATAGCAATAGTTTGGGTAAGCAAACCTCTAAAAAATGTGATTTCAAAAGTTAAAAAAAAAAAAAAAAAGTTTCCAATGGCCATCCCTTTTTCTTAAAATGAATCAATTTCAAAAGAAAGCTTCTTTTTAATTTCTTAAAAAATGCCTTCCAAAGGGGCATTTTTTAAACTCTCCATTTTCAAAACCTTGTTTGGTTCTTTTCCTTTACATAAAAAATAAAAATAAATCAAAAATAAAAAATGAACAAAATCTGAAACCCTTTTTCTCAAAAATCCTTATTTAAATGGTTTTGATTTATGTTTTGGGTATCTTTTCAAAGAACATGGAAACTTTCTCTTAAAGACAAAGTAGTTTTAATCTAAAACTTTTCCCCTTTTAAAATTTAAGTGTTCTACCCTAAAAAGTGAACAAAAGCCTTTTTTCCAAACAAGCTTGTTTTTCCCTTTGTTTTAAACTTTTTCCAAATGCAACCCTTTTTCCAAATGTTTTAAAATCAAGTTTTGGGTAAGTTCTCTTTAAAAAGTTTGATGATTCATTTTCTCAAAAAAGAGAAGGTAGGTTTCCAAAAGGTTTTTTAACTTTAAAAGCTTAGTTTCTTAAGAGTCTTGTTAATAAAAATGTTCTCATTTTTAGCACTTTCTTTATGTTGTTTCATTAAAGGAAACTCATTTTCATGTAAAACCAAGAGAATACATTTTTAGGTCACTTTTTCCCAAAAAAAATTAGTCTCAAAATAAAACTTTTCCAAGAGTCATGAGTTTTCCTAAAAGAAATTGCTCATCTTTCCAAAGGTAAGTTTTAAGGTCTTTTTTGTATGCTTTGTTTTAAACCTTTTGGAATTGCATTCTTTTTGAGGTTTGTGTCTATGGTTTATTTCCATTGAACCAATAGACACCAATCAAGCTAACATATTCCCCCTTTCCCTTTGCATTAATGTTTTGGTTCTTTATGTTTGTGCATGAGAATGAGAAATTGGAGGATAAATTTGCTAAAATGTGTCATTTTTCCTTCCTTCTGTTTTTTTTTTTATGTACATATTCACATGTTGAATATATAATAAATAATACTCAAATGTTATATTATATATTATCTTTGCAACGTAGCAACTCTCACATGTTATGTATATTTACTTCACATGTTTTGCTTGTTAATAATTATTTGTCATGAACATTCACATTATATGTTATATGTAAATAAATACTCACATGTTCGTGTGTGTGTGTGTGTGTATTGTTTGTAAAAAATCTTTTTCAAAAACTAAATGCCAAGTATCTAATTATTTCTCTAAAACATTAACATTGAAATTAAAATTAAAATGGGGTATTATCCGTTGGATAGGCGGTGTGAGGTGCCTAACACTTTTCCCACCTATAACCGAACTTCCAAGTCCAAGATCTTTGGTTCAAGACTTTGGTTTACCTTAATTAATTAATTACCCTTGAATTGGTATTTAGTTAATTACATAACTAAAAAGAATTAGAAAAATAGGTGACTAATCACACCTAATACAAAACCAATGGTTGGTGGCAACTCCTAAACATAAAATAAGAAAAAGAGACTCACACACACACCTCATCCTAGAAACACATGCACACAAAAGAGTCACGTCCCCAAGGACCTAATATACGGTAAACCAAAAGCCTTTTTTGGGGCGGCCACAGTTCTGAATACTTAGAAAATATGCAAATCTACTGTGTGTGAGGTTAGAGTATAGAAAATAGGGTTTTATAACACATAGAGGGTAAAATCAACTATCTCAAGCTTGGTTTTTTATTTGAGGCATAAGTTTGGTATTTATACAAGTGAACTAGGGTTTTGGGGGCCTTTTAGAGGCTTTTGGACATTCATAAGGGTGTAAGGGGTGGCCCAACCCAAGGATTGAAGATTTTGGCACTAAATATAAGAATAAGAAATTCTAGAACTCAAGGTGCGTGTGCAAGATCGTGAGTGTGTGTAAGCAGAACTCCAATTTGACTGGGTTGTTGGCCCAAATTCAAATATCCATAACTTACTCACTTTAAATCCATAATAGGTAAAATTTGTATTCAAATTGAAGCCCAGGATGTCTACTTTCCAATGAAAATAATCACATTCAATAATGTTGGGTTAAGCTAGCTTAACCCCGGTTAATTAATTCAATTACTCAAGTTGATTAATTAGGTTCAATTATATGCAAATTGTGAAGGCACCAACAAATCACCAAATTAACTAAATACGGTAGAAAATAAATTGACACAGTGATTTGTTGACAAATGAGGAAAACCTCTTGCAAGGCAAAAACCTCATCAAGAGATTTTAACCACTCCCAAGAATTCGCTAATCAATAATCAAGCGGTTACAAGTATAAGGAATTTTATCAACTACCTTTGCTTATCCCAAAATACCAACCTACAGTTGAATGTTTGCTTCAATACCCAATTAAACTTGATCTTGTAGTAGCCTTTTTTCCTTTGATGTGCAAATCTCCAATCTATGACTAACCCTTTGCATGAATCCCAGTACGTGACTAATTCCAACAACTTTGAATGATGTTCTTGGCTGCAAAGTTCTTCACTTCATCAATAATGAAGATCAAGAAGCACTTGGTTAGAAAACCCTATAGCGTACAAGTGCAGTAGCTTCTCACAGAAAAAATAAATCTCTTGGTCTTTGTATCCATGTGTGACAGCTCTTAAAATAATCCTTATATATATCTAGAGTTGTGAGAAAAGAAACCCTTAACAAACACATAAGCCTGGGCCAAATTTCAGATCTGGAAAATTGAAAATCATAAATCTCGATAGATCGAGCTGCTGTTGAGCTATCTATCGAGCTTCACATTAAGTTTTGATAGCAAGCATCGGTCGAGCTATCTGTTGAGACTTAGTGAACAACTTTTCTTCACTTGTTTCTTGGACCAATCTCATGTCTTTTAATATGAACACTTGATATGCTTGAACAACATATTTCTTGATGTATTAAACCCATCTTAGATCTACCCAATTACAAGTAAAGTGCATTTTGTCAAAGAATTAGCTAATTACATAAAATATGACCCTAACAAATAATTATTTGAGGTTCAAAATTATGGCCAAGATATAAGTAAAGGTCATTTTTCAACATCATTTTCAAAGTTTAAGCACTTTTGAGTTATGATTACCTCCGAACTATTGGGAACACTTTAATTACCCTTGGTTGACATATGTCGAGCTCATCATTGAGGCCGGGGACTAATGGTTACTTATCTTTTGCAGAAAATATATTTTTCTGCATAGAGTTAAATAGAGAGAAAGAGACACGGTTTTGTTCACTATATTATTTAGATTGATATGTTTCTTCTATTTTTTGTGATCATTATATCTTGAGAGACAAGTGACCTAAAGCATCAAACCATCAATTGTAAGGATGTAAACCTATCAAGTATTAATGACATATTTTATGTTGTTGGCTAATTCTTTGACAAAACGCACTTTATTTGTAATTGGGTAGATCTAGGATGTGTTTAATACTTCAAGAAACATGTTGTTCAAGTCTAGTATTAAAGCCATGAAGATTGGACCAAGAAACAAGTGAAGAAAAGCTGTTCACTAAAGCTGGACAGATAGCTCAACACCTGCGGATAGATAGCTCGACAGCTTCTTGACATCTCCCGACAGTTAGGCTATCTATCGAGTTCTTCAGTTGATTGTTATCGCAATCTCAACACCTTCTCAACAGCTGGTGGATCAATTGAGAAAGCTTTTCTCTCCTCAACAGCTTCTCGATAGCTGTATTTGTCGAAGTTTAAGCTTGACACCTCCCGATCGATCGAGGTTACGGGAATTCAGATTTTCAGATCTAATTTTCGGCCTATGCTGACATGTATGTGTAGGGTTTATTTTCTCACAACCCTAAACCTATATAAGACTTATTTTAGAGGCTGTCACATAAGATAATACAAGGAGAACATATGCAAAATGTGACCGATGCCTTATTCTCTCTGAAAGAAGCTACTACGTCTTTGCGCCTTAGGGTTTTGTAACCAAGTACTTCTTGATCTTCATTGTTGATGAAGTGAAGAACTTTGTAGCCAACAATCTTCTTCTAGTTGGTGATTAAGTTGCATACCGGGATCCGCGCAATTGGTTAGTCACGTACTGGGATCTGTGCATCAAAGGGTGGCGTTCATATAAGTGGTAAAAGGTTTCTGCTATGAGTTCATATACGGGGATTGTAGAGTTTAGGGACAATGGTTTTGTACTAGATCTGAAACTTCTCTTTACTATAGTAGATTGCTTTTCGGGAAGGTTTCCCCCCAGATTTTTTACTGTGAAACTAGTTTGTTTCATTGGTTTTCCTGGGTCATCATATCTTGTCTTATTTATTTTTTTTGCTGCATGATTTTGACATAATATTGATGTTTGTTTGTTTTAACAAGTTTTTTTCATAATAAATCTAATTAACAACTTAGGTTTAAAATTTGTTAATTCTATCAACCAGGGTCTAAATTTCCCAACAGAGAGCATCAAAGAGCCATGAATAAATGTTCAGTCTAATCTGAAGATACAAAGTATGTTGAAGAAAGCCAAGATATTTCATCCTAGCTTCATTGAAAGTGGAACCCTCTTGAGACCTCAATTAGAGCAGGTTAAACATGCTTTTCAAGAACAGCAAGCAGGTCATAAGCATCATAAAGCAATATGAGCGAGTGTACTATGATAAGAAATCTTCAAAATATGAAATTTCAAACCTAGAGATAGTGTGATAAACTGACAAAATTTTAAGTATATTAATACAAAAGCTCATTAAGCCCATGGCCAATCCTATTTATTTGGTGAAAATTTCAGAATTAATTATGAACCTAACATCACTATGGACATTAGAACAATTGCACAAACAATAATTACTACTTATAACTAGATTCTTGGTTTCATCTTATGTCACTAAATGCATAGTTTAACTAGTCAAAGGTAGAAACTCGGGATCTAGTGAGCTCATTGACGACAACCCACCTTGTTTATCTGAGATTGATACTAACTCTGTGAGATGCTCTTAAGAATATACAATTAGGCTCCAATAGCAGGTATGGTAGTAGAATCAAGAATATATAATCAAGCTCCAACTTGAGGCAATTCGTGCTCATCAGCAATAAGATCGAACAGATCCAGTCTGTCCAACTCTAACCCTATCCCAGGGAGATTTCCCAATCAACATCTCACAAACAACACAACCCAAACCCCAAATATTAGAAGGAGGCTCTTGCACACTAAGTCAAACATTCAGGTGCCATATACAATGCGGTGCCTCTCAATCCCAACCTCATCTTTTTCCTTTTGGCCAACCCACGATCCATAATCTTTGCCACAAAATGATCACTATCAGTAGTATTAGTACTAGTACTCACATTCACAAACAAAACATTCTCAGGCTTGATAAGCCTCAATGAGGTTAAGTCTCAATAACATGAAACTTTTTTTATTGCCATAAATACAAGTCAAAGGAGGTCTATTTAGTTTTAAAAAATACAAGTTATTCTTGAAATTTTGATAAGATGTAAATGAAGTTAAAGTATTTTACACGAAGGATGGGGCAATGGAAGTTCATAAATATATAATCAAGAAGTCAGGAGGCAATGAAGATTTTTTGGATGACGTGTAGCAGGAAGTCAGCGTCTACATGCTTATAAATTTTAGGACATTATATACTGCACATACAAATGGAGGGACAAGTGTGATGCGGGAGACGCAAGATGATTATTATTTAGTATTATTTATGTTTGCGAGCCAATTGTATTTTTATGTTTTAGGCCCTATTAGTTTATTGGGCTTTTAGTATTTTAATTTAGAAGTAAGGTTATTTTTGTAATATGGCAATTAGGGTTTCCTAACCAATTAGAACTATGGTTTAGTAATCATTTATAAACAACCTATTGTATTCTTTGAGAGATAGTTGATATTTTGATGAATGAAAAAATGGCCATTTGGTCTTTTTTTGGTTTGGTGCTGACTTTAGGTCCACCCTAGGTGCTGACTCCTAGTGGTTTTTCCGCTTGGTGCTGACTCCAAGCAAGGCTTAGGCACTAACTCCTAGGTTATATCCCTTTATTTTATTGTTGTTTCAGTTTTGTTCTGGTTGTCCTGCGTTAAAGTGCCAAAACTTTTAATATGATGACAAATAGTATATTAAACTGCAATGATATGAAATGGAGATTTGATATAATGCATCTTAATCTAAAGAAAATGAGTACAAAAACCACAAAAATCAGTTTCAAAACGCCTCACTAGCCTATATAGGAGTGAATGACCAGAAGGATAAAATAAAACTAAAAAAATAAAAAGAAGCTTTTCAAAACAACATAAAAGTTGCAGTAACAACAGTAGTGCTGTTGTAAGCAACATTAGGCCAAGGGTTTTCTACAAAGTACCATTTGACTCCCAAGCGTCCAGGTGAGGCATCAAATAAAGTTGTATAAGAGCAAGAGTATTGTGAAATTATCTGAGCAAACCTATGATATTAAATGAGCAACATATTACCGCTGAAAATCAGAGAGCATTAAAGGGTTCATGAATGTTCAATCAAACCTGAAGAAAGCCAAGATCCTTCATGCCAACTTCATGGGAAGAGGCCTGCTGGAAAACTCAATAACAGCAGTTAAATGTGCTTTTCCAGATATATAGTCTTCCCAACAATTAGACATGCCAAAAGTAGAGTGTTGGTATTTTTGGTTCAATTAGCATCATAGAGCGGTATGAGTGAGTGTACTCTAAATCTGCAGAACATGCAATCACAAAACAAGAGATAGCAAAATTGATAAACTACCAAAAATTGTCCAAGAGAGTAGCATCGGAAAGTAGTTCACCATTATCTGGTATTCTGGGATAAACTTCAAAGTCCACAAAAGTAACACTAGAGATCTACACATAAAAAAAAGGAAATGCTGGAGCTCATTAGACCCATGACTAACCCTACTAATTGGTTGAAGTTTTCAAAATGAATTATGGTCTTATTACCACTGTGGACATTAGGCCTATTTCACAAACCATAATTACTAATTTTAACTTGATTCCCGATATTATCTTATGTCACAAAACACAAAATTTTACTTGACAAAGGTATATTTAGGGAAAAAAAAAAGGCCTGACAGAGGTAGAAACTAGGGATCCAGTGGATACCAAAGCTCAACAACAATAGTTGAAATAAGCTAATTCTTTTCGAATATGGCTGACACACATCCATGCCAACACAAATATGGGTGGTATTGTTGATATCATTCCGGTTGCACCCTATCCTTTCTAGACTCTTTTTCTTTCATCAAACTTTGTATCCTAAGCACACTATACTGCTGTCCAGCATCATTCTTTTATTTGAAAGCAACACATGTTAGCCACAATTTGGGAAAACAAAACCCTAAGCATTTGTCTAATCTTAACAGAATGCATCGCATATATGAAGGCCCAAAAAAAAACCCCAGAAACTAAACAATAATTTACTAAATTTTTTCGTAGAAAGTAGTCAACATTAATACATTAAACACATACAAAATCCAAACCCAGTTCAGTATTGAATCCATCGAACTAGAAATGGCTGAAATATGATAGGAGTACTAAGTACACGACAAAAATAGATGAAATTGATTACTTGCACTGTACCCATTATTTTTGCAAGTTATGACACAACTATCAAATTATATAATGAGATGAATCCTCTGCTGATACAAGAAAATTGCCAACTGCAGCATTGACACAGAAGGCCTATGAGATGCTCCTCAAATATAGTTTATATGCAACCAATAATCTAAATTTATAAAACAAACAAATAGTGTACAAATACAAACAGAGAACTATTTTACAGGATTCTGAATTAAGAATGAGAAAACAGTTCCTCCTAACTCCCTATCTCTCTGGTTTCTTTCTTTCCTTCTTTTTTATTTTAATATGTGGGAGCTCCTAATCTACCAATATAGCAACTCACAACAGAGATCTTACTTGAAAATCCATAAAAAACAGCGCATGCAGAGTGCGTTGGTTGAATTAGTGCTTTCCTGAATTAGGTATAACTAGCTAAGTCTGTAAACCATCTCAACTATCAGGGAGTCAAAAAATGAAGTTTTTGGCAGCAAGTAATCAACTTTTTTACATTAAATACAAACAAAACCCAAACCCAGTTCAGCGTTACTCATTTGACTAGAAATGGTAGAAATATGATAGGATAGTACACAACAAAAAATAGATGAGAAGAAGACAGAAATCCATTAAAAAGCAAGTACTCCTTTGAAAATTTTCTTTGTAATAGCCATTCCAGAAAATTGCCATAGGAGTACTTGCTGCCATACGAGAAAAAGCCATTCAAGAATATTTCCATACAAATCCTACGCTCATAGGAATACTTGACAAAAAATAGATGAAAACAAATTCAGATAGATATATTACCTGAAACACAAATCCACCAGATCCAAATTGCCAATACTAAAGCAATAGAGAGAACCATACCCATTATTTTTACAAATTACAACACATCTTTCAAATTCCATTGTGAGATAAATTCCCTGCTGATACGAGGAAATTACAAGTCAGAACATGCAATGTGCAGTGGTTGGAATTGTTGCTTTCCGAAAAAAGAGGTTTAACTAGCAAAGTATGTCAAATACCACAACTCTTAGCCGTCAAACAACAACACAAAAAGAAAGGGAAACAAGAAAATAAATTGTAAGGAAAAAGCACAACCTTGTTATAGCAAAATTGGGTTATATTATATACTCAAAAATGTTTCAAGAATAAGTACAATTTTGTGCATGCCTACTGCCTTGTACACTAATCATATAAGGAATACTCTATCTAAAATTGTTATAATGAACAATTCAGTGCCTAGTTAAGATAGTATATGAGGAATACTCTATCAGATATTGTAAGAATATACAATTAAGCTCCAACAGCAGGTATGGTGGAATATACAGTCAAGCTCCAACAGCAGGTATGGTAGAAGCAGGGCACTTCAAAGTTCGACGTGCTGCTCTCTCACATATATGGTTATCATAACATGTAACCCTCTTCCTTTTCTGGCCTAAAACAGGCACATTTTCATCTGATTTCCCATCCAAATGTTCTCCCAAATCATCAAATTGTGAAGGAGGAGAACATAACCCCATACCATCAGCATGCAGCAAGCTCAAATCACCAGTAGAGCAACTAAATTCATAATCAACCGAGAAACAAAGAGACTCATAATTGGCCTCATCAATCCCAGAAACACAGGTAACAGCCGGTATTTCTTCATCACCAAGTCCGTCAAGAAACGGGTGATCCATCAACATCTCAGCAGTAAACCTATACATATATTTCTTTACAAGGCACGCCTTCAGAAAATCTTTGGCTTGACTTGAAACCCCAGTTGGAATTTCAGGCAATTCGCGCTCGTCAGCAATAAGATTGAACAGATCCCGTTTGTTAAACTCTTTTCCCCTATCCCAAGGAGATTTCCCAGTCAACATCTCACAAACAACACAACCCAAAGCCCAAATATCAGAGGGAGGCTCTTGCACACACTCAATCAAACACTCAGGTGCCATATACAAAGCAGTGCCTCTCAAGTCCATCCTCATCTTCTTCCTCTGCCATGACCTCTTGGCCAACCCAAGATCAGCAATCTTGGCCACAAAATGAGCAGCATCAGTAGTACTAGCACTCACATTCACAAGCAGAACATTCTCAGGCTTGATATCACAGTGTACATACCCACATCCATGAATATGATTAAGCCCTTTTAGAATACACTTGGTGTAGCGTTTGACATCACTTTCAGGCAAACCACACCCACCAGAATTGTGAATCAAATCTCTCAAGCTTCCGCCAGAAGCGTACTCAAGCAACAAGTTATAAACCATGCCACCGTTATCTTCAGCCGTGGAGTCTTCACCAAAGCAGTGAATGACAAAAGGGTAGCCCTGAACATTGTCAAAAACCTGTTTCTCCTTCTGAAGTGTAGCAGAAATAGAAATCTCCGCTGACTTAACTGCCATCAACGAAGGAAAAGAGCGAAACTTGGATGTGGGTTTGGCCAGAAACACAGACCCAAATGCTCCTTTGCCCAGCAATGGGCCTCTCTCCCACAATCCTGCATACATTTTTCACACTCTTTCAACGAGGGTTTGTAAAATTGTGGAAGGGAATTGGAACTCAACTAGGTTTCGTTTTGATTTCTAATTCTAACGGTCGGTGAAGAAATTACTTATTTATATTTATGTTTTATTTATTTTTTTATTACGGGTTTAGAAACCGAAGGCAAGTCGGAATAAAAATAAAAATAAAATGCCAATTTAACTCTTCAAACAAAAATCCGCTTTGTTATAATAAAAAAAAAATCCTCTTTCTTTCTTAAAAAAATCCCTTTTATTAAGAGAAATGTTTTAACAACATTTTTCATAAAAAATTCTATATAGCAAGTTGTTATTGGTTACTTTTGGTGAGTAAAAAAACAATTTCAATTGTAAATTCAAATAAGAATTAGTAACAATTTGCGACCTAATATTTGTTGTGAAAATGTTATGGACATAGAAGGTCTCTTCATTTTTTTTATCTTTTTTTTTGGATAGTTTTCGTTTTTTTTTTTTTTTTTTCAAGCATAAAAAAAATGGTTAAAGGGCAACCTTGGCTTATGTACTACACCTTCATAACTCATAAATTTAAAATAAATAAATAAAAACTAATTTTAGAATTATAACTTTTTGTTCTTTAAATTAGGATTATGTGTTACAGTATTTTGGTGAATCAATTTTGGTTTTATTACACTTTTTTAGGACTAAAAAAATTACTGTTAACATAACACAGAAAAAGGTAAGTCTAAAGTCTAGAACTCAGGGTTGGCTTGAGATATTTTGGGACTTAAGGCGACAAGTTTAAACAGCCATTTTCAATTCTAAAAGTTAAACAAAAAAAATCATATGTAATATTTTATTTAAAATATATTGTTCTTGTTTTTAAGAAGCAAAACTATTAATTAAGTTTTTATATCCAAGATCAATTGATAATTTAACTAATCTACTTCATTTTTCGTATAATAGAGTCAATCTTTTATTATAGAATTTGATAATTAGTAATACCCAACCAAATAGAATGGGCCCTTTATATAAACAATTAACAATTAACAAAAACTAATTTTCTTAACAACTGTCAACCAATAAGATAAGAGAGTTTGTGATTACCCTAAATATTTATAGGTCAGGACCACCCTGACCTATAAAAAATAATAATTATTATGTACAAATTTTAAAAAATTATGGTTTTTTATCCTAAAATAAACTTTGTGATTACCCTAAATATTTTTTAGATCCAGCATAAATAAACTTTAGACAAAATTTGGCAACAAGCTTGGTTGTAAACTAAGACTACAACTCCAATTATTTATTTATTTTTTTTATTGAATGTGAATTTTAACAAATCCACCATTTAATTATATTTTCTTATTATATTTTCCATACTTGTAAAATTTCAAGAAGAGCAAAGATCAATAACTATGTCGTCAATCAAATGTTTAAATTTCGAATTTTTATAGTTTAAAATTATACATAAAAATAAGTTTAGGGATCGAATAGTAAATAATGTCTGATTGACATGAAATTTGACACGTGTTTTAAGAACATAGAGAACATGCAATTTAGCTGTTAGATTTTCAAAATATGTAGCAATGTTAATTTGTTTAATGAGAATTGTAACCTTAAGCTACAACTAAGTTTATAGCCAAAATTGACCTTAAACTTTGGTCCTCTTAACAATATATTAGGTCCTTACAAATAAAAAGAAAAAGTCTAAGAAAACTTTATTTAACTAAACTTTTGAAGAGATATAGCTTGCAATATTGATAATGAGACTATCATGTAACGATTTCAAAATAAGAAAATTCGAAAAAGGAAATTATAAGACTTTATATGTTTGCGCGCGTGTGTGTGTTTTCAAAATATGAAGTTATTTTAGTATTAGATTTTGTATAATTTAAATTTCTTAATCAACACCCTCAAAAAACATCCTGAAGTCGCCACCGCCTCATCTCTTATCTCATTTTTTTTAAAATTTAAATAGACGCAATTTGTTTTCTCTTCTTTCTTCTTCTATGTCCTCTTTTATTTTCCATTCATTCATCTTTTTTAGTGTCATAAAATTAAAAGGATTTTTCCCCTAAGTTTTAGATAAATTTGGAAAAATAGTTATTACGGAACATAACTTTGGGTTGACTATTGTGACTAAAAATCTATGTCGGATTTGAGTTTGCTAAAAGCTACTAATTTTAGAATTATAACTTCTTATTATTATTATTATTATTATTATTATTATTATTATTATTATTATTATGCATGGATTAATTAAAAATTTAATATGTACAAAAATTATATATTCTACAAATATGATCAAAATTATCATAATAATTAGTGATTCACTTGAAACTAAATAAGCTATCATAATATAGTGAAGATATTTAGTAGAGATAGTTCCTAGTTTGCAAGTATTATTATATTAAATTATATAATTATGGTATATGATTAAATAATTAAAATAAATATGAAATTATATTCTTTTTTTTAATAGAATTTATATAATTTCAGTTTCAGTGAAAATTTGAATTTCTTAAAACTAAAATAATTGAGTTTTACCTAAATTAAACTATACAACTAAAACTATATCTTTCTTGTTGGTTAAGAAAGTAACAAAGAGTATTACTACAAATAAAATTGAGAAAAATAATGTATATGGTTGACTCTAACAAATATGTTTAGGATCTATATAGCCGATACCAAAAATTTGGGACTAAGATTTTGTTGTTGTTTTTATATAGATTTTTAGTTGGGGAATAATTCTTAGTTTTTTAAATATTAGTTAACATCGTTTTGGCTAAATTATGCCACACAACGTTAGTCTATATGGACTTCATTTTTTCTCTAAGCGAGGTCAAATATGAAAAAAAAATCCTTAATCTCAAAAATTTTGTTATTCAATTTGATATCTTATAATTAATAAATGTTAATAATGTGTTTTTTTTTTTTTTTTTTTGAAATAACGTTAGTAGAATTGACTTAAGGTGTTAATTCATTCTATTGTAGCACTTATAGTTATGTTTGACATTTACTGTTATATTTGTGTTTAAACATATGTCTGAATATATAATCAACTCTAAATTAATTTTTTCCAACTTTGATCCTTATAATTTTTTTATCTTTCATGAGAAATAAGGAAAATTTAGAATCAAAATTTGTTATGGGAATAGTACTTAACCTTTAAATAATTTCTCAATGCTTAGAATCCATGGAAAGGTTTTCGAGCTGGGTCAATATACTAACATATATACAAACATATGATGTTCAAAAATCCAAACATGTTGAGAGACCCTAAATTTTACCTTATATTTCCTCCATCTACATGGAAAATACTTTCATTATGTGAATATGCTAAGTAGATGTTTGGAGAACGATATTGCACATAAAGGATAAGATACAAAAATAAAAGTAAACTAGTATATATATAAATAAATAAATAAAACAAATGGATGTCATTTTCTTCTCTCTTTTTTTAATGAATGTCATTTTCTTCTTCAAAGATAGCTCATTTATGAAAAAATATAAATAAGTTATACCACAATGAAATCCCAAAAAAAAAAAAAAAAAAAATTTAACTTAATCATATTGTAGGAAAAAAAGGAAAAATAATTAGTTTAATGTATTAATACAAACTTCTGTAGTAATTTGTGTTGAGAAAGTTGGCCACAATTGTCATTCCACTCGCCAATGCCCTAAACTCTATAGGATAATTTCTTATTTTGAATTTGGGAATGGTTTAGATTGAATAGATCACATAGTATAGATAGAGTAGTGACATACACAGATAGAAATATACTAAAAAAATCTCTAATACCTTCTAAAAGAGATTTCACTATTTCATTTGTGTAGTAAAAAATCCTAGGAATGAATTAGGAAAAATTTCCATGGTTTTTTAAGCATCCTAACATCAAAAATATTGCTTAATCCAATCAGGATTAACACAGAGATTATGTCTTTCTGCAGCCAAAATGCTGCTCAAGCCTAACAAAGAAATCACAAAAGATATAGTTTTCAAAATAATAATCATGGTTGATAGTGAACAAACAATGATCTTCATACAACCAAGTATACCAAAATTAAGGTTACAAGCGATCAAAAGATGCTTAACAAACTCACGTAGGGTGCAAATTTCTTTTTTCATTTTTTTGGTAGCCACCCACCTCCATTGTTGTTGGCCTAGAATAAACAACCGTATCAAAACCTGATAAATATTGTATCACACGAACACAGATGCCTACCAATAAAGGTTTATACACCAATTTGTTCATAAGATAATTTCATAAATTTATTTAAAAATTAGGGCCTATTCAATTTCATTTAAAACTTCATTTTGATATAAAACTTATTCATTTTCAAATTTAATAATTGACGCATTCTCCCCATACAATGCCATCATGGAAGGATCATGGTTACACTAAATGAAGGTCATCCCTTCTCGTTGGCCATCATGTGGCACATTGTGGTGCTAATAGTGATGTTTTGTATTGTATTGTATTCTTATGTTTATGATTAAATATAAACATAAACATATATTCAACTCCAAATTAATTTTTTTTAAACTCCAATGCTTAAAATTTGTTATCTATAATATGACACATAGTAATTCAAAAATTTTACCATTACAAACCAAAATGTCATTCTTCAATTAGTTTCCATGATTTCAAATACCAAAAGAAGAAAATCCCAAGTAAAGAGATTTCATTTCACTATACCACAATTTACAACTTATTGAAAAAAAAGACCATGATACATCAATGAGCACCACTAGCTCAAGTAGCACTTCCCTTTGCACCAAAAATCTAACGTAACTGAAAATCCAAATTCATCTCCAACTTATTGCTTCTCGAAATATCTACTCTAATAGATTCATAATCACCCTTGCCAACTCCTTTAGTCGTGGGATTTTTCGAGCTATTTGCTGATCCATCTCATCCACTTTTTACTCACATAATTGCTAACCATTATGAAAGTGTGTATTATTCAAGAAATTGTCGCAAACAACTCTTTTAGAGAAGAAGAAGGAAGATGCACACTATCCACACACACACACACACACACATATAATCGAAGCATCTGACTTTTTGCTGACCATCTGAGAGTGTGCCACATAAGTTTTTTGCGGCAAAAAAGTATAAAAAAATAATCTAAAAAAATAAAAAATAAAAAATAAAGAAGAAAAGAGAGTATATATCTTTGAGGGCACTACAAATACAATCAGGGCTACCATGTGAGATCATTGATGCGAGAAATAGAGAGAAGTGAAAAAGAACGTTACTGGATGACAAACCCAACCTATCTCTTATGTTTTGTGATAGTAGTATACTAATATGGCTGTTTAGTTAGAATCAAGAGCTTAAAGAAAAGAAAGAGTGATTTCACTCGAGATTTTTTTTTTTTTTAAAGAATTTTATATGAAAAATTTGAGGCATATTAATAGAATAATATCAAGAGAGTAAATACTCTCTCAAATCAAGTCCTTCCGGGGATTACTTACTTTTTGGGGATAATTTTAATGCAAATAAGATAAGGTAGAACTCTTTTTGATAAACACATAAAACATAGAATCACCTAATAATTTTGGGCTAGGATTTACCTTTATCATACACTTAAACTAATAATAAAACTTTATAATAAAAATCAAATAATAAAAGTTGCGTAAGATAAATTGTGGAGGCTAAATGGTATTCTCATGAATTAGTAAATTAGTTTATCTTATCAATTGTTAGAATAATTTAATTTTGTTAAAACTTTATTACCTAAGTTTCAAGAAACTCAAATTATATTCCAACCAAATCGATTTCAAAGGTTTAATATGAACTCTTTGTAATCCTTTTATTTTTTATTTATAAAAAAATCTATATTTTTACTTCTTTTTTTTTTAAATGTAGACATCTGATTTTTTTTTTTAAATATATAATTTTTTAATCTAAAAGTAAAGATTTTTTTTTCCCCAAAAATGTTATTTGTGTTAGCAACATGAGTAATCCTCTCATTGCAGTTGCTGTTGAATTTGTTAACCACAATAAATTATTATGTTGGGACCTATATTATACACTGAATATCTCAATACATGGGATAAATCTTCATTCAGCCTTATAAAAAATGGTGTTGATGATGAAGAAGAAAATGTTAAACGGTTTAGATCAGTTGAAAGTTGTTCCTCTAACCAAGAAGAAGAAGAAGAAAGGAATTAAGGGAGGATTTAAATTTCGTTAAACAATATGGGTTTAATTAGAAGGTGAACATGTCATATTTAATTAAGTAATTAGTAAAAATAAAAATAAAGTTATTAAAGGTAAAAAAATGTTATTAGTGACTATTAATTTCTAACTCTAGGTCTCATACTTCATGTTTTATTATTCTTAATAGATATTTTTTATTTTTTGGAATAATTATTTTTTATCATGTAGCATTATACTTCAAAACAAACTAAACAAATAAAAAAAAAACTAAATTCTTAATTAATGTTCACAACATGATAAGAATAATATTTTTCCTTCTTCACAAATGAATAAACATATGTTTATACATTTATTTCTCTTATGAAGAGGTTGGGTTTCGGCTTGAGATGGGCCAGACGGTTACCTGCTACGGTCCATTAGAGGACGGGCCCATGGGTCCGAGGCCCATGAGGAAGGTAGAAAAGCCCTTGGTGTACTTGCAGTACACCTCATAGTGTCCTATAAGGAAAAGATTTTGAATCCACGCTCATGAGGATTCTGTTTGCCACGTACATTAATAAAGGATCTTCTCCATAAGGAAGGAAACTTGTCCATCACGTTTGGGTGTTCCTTAGGAAAATTTCTACAAGGAAAGACTTCGATTCCAAGGAGGAGAGGTCAACTTTCGACTACTATAAAAGAGCCAATACTCTCATAACTCAAGGTACGTGTAATTTACCCTCTCTAGCACTCTAGAGTTGTGAGAAGACAACTGACTTAACCTTCGGAGAGTATTTGGCCGGCACCATACCGGCGCTCTTTGTGAGGATTTCTTCTTTGTGTTGTGCAGGTTTACTTTCGAGCGCATAGGTATCGTGTGGCTCACTGGTGAAATTCTCGGCCTCATCAGTTGGCGCCGTCTGTGAGAAAGTTCGTTAGTAGGGGTCCAAAAAGCCATACTTTCGTTTTCTCAGACTTAAGGGTTGCATGGTACTCACTCGCTCGATGGCAACCACTAACGACGTTCAAGCAGACAAACCACCCATGACTGCCCTCGAGAGACAAGTTCGGACTCTCGCTGCCGCGGTGGAACGTCTCACCAAACAAAACAACGATTTAGAAGAACAGCTGCGCCAGAAAAACGCAGAACAGAATGACCAGCCAGAGGAGGAAGAAGGGACCAGCGCTGTAAGGAAAAACCAGGAGAAATCGGAAGGCAGCCATGCCCCAAGCAGACCGAAAAGGCAGAACATGAGCATGCCATCCCTCACGAATGCGACACCACCACAAATTGCCGTAGAGATGCAGGCGATGAGGGAACAGATGGAGGTAATGATGAACGCACTCAAAGGGCGGGTTTCCAGCGATCTGGACGATTTAGTCAACCGCACTGACTTGCCTTTCACCGCGGCCGTGAACGCCTTCCCCCTAACCCACAAATTCCGCATGGCTCATATAGATAGCTATGACGGAGTAAAGGATCCTCTGGATCATCCGGAAACATTCAAAACCCTAATGCACCTCCAGGGGATAGCTGACGAGATCATGTGCAGGGCCTTCCCCACAATACTCAAAGGCCCCGCAAGGATATGGTTCAGCCGACTGACACCAAACTCCATCAGCACCTTCAAGGAGCTGAGTGCTCTGTTCACCACGCACTTCATTGGAGGGCACAGATACAAGAAGTCCACAGCTTGTCTGATGAGTATTAAGCAACGGGAGGACGAGACGCTGAGGGCCTATATAACACACTTTAATAAGGAAGCACTCTCAATAGACGTAGCCGACGACAAAATTCTGGTTGCTGCCTTCACGAACGGGCTGCGGAAGGGCAAATTTCTGTTCTCCTTGTACAAAAACGACCCTAAAACTATGTCAGAAGTACTCTATAGGGCAACTAAATATATGAACGCAGAAGACGCATTGCAGGCTCGAGAGGATAAGCCAAGGAAGAGAGAACGGCAGGAAGAAGGACGAAGAGATCAAGGGTCGAAGAGGACAAGAATTGACGACCGAAGAGTTAAGCGACGCACTAAGCCACCCGGAGGGAGGTTCACAAGTTTCACGCCGTTGACGGCTCTGATAGATCAAGTCCTAATGCAAATCAAGGACGAGGGGGGTCTAACCTTCCCCGGGAAACTGAAATCAGATCCCAGCAAAAGATCAAGAGACAAATACTGCCGTTTTCACCGCGATCACGGCCACGACACAGCAGATTGCTATGACTTAAAACAACAAATAGAGGCCCTAATCAGACAGGGGAAGTTACAGAAGTTCGTCAGAAAAGACAGAATGGATCCGACGCCCCAGGAGCAGCAGCCCGAAGAGAAAGTGAACGTCCCAGACCCCCAGTCGGGGATATAAGGATGATCTTGGGGGGAGCATCAATTGCTGGGTCATCCAAGAAGGCCCGAAAGCCCCACCTAAGAATGGTTCAAAATGTCCAGTTAACGGGCTCAGCACCAAAGATGGCGCGGAAAGATAGTCCAATCATTGGATTTTCAGAAGAAGATGCACGACGTCTCCACCATCCTCATGATGATGCGTTAGTTGTCACTCTTCGAGTAGGCGAGTATAACATGCACAGAGTATTAGTAGACAACGGCAGCTCAGCAGACATCCTCTATTACCCGGCGTTCCAGCAAATGAAAATTGATAGAGAACGGCTGATACCAACAAGCAATCCGCTGGTTGGCTTCGGAGGAACGAGAGTGTTTCCATTGGGAGCGGTAACAATTTCAGTGACAGTCGGAGATTATCCACGACAAATCACACAGGACGTGACGTTTCTCGTAGTCGATTGTTCATCCGCATACAACGCCATCATCGGACGACCTACCCTGAATGCGTGGAAGGCCGCGACTTCAACTTATCACCTGATGATCAAGTTCCCTACAGAGCATGGGATTGGCGAGTTACGTGGGAACCAGGTGGCTGCCCGTGAATGCTACATTGCCATGCTCGAAACGGAAGGCCAGCAGCAAACGATGAGCGTGGAAGAGGCACGGACGGTAGCAGAGCCAGTAGAGGAACTAGAAGAGATAATTCTTGATGAGTCAAGACTCGAAAGGATGACCAGGATTAGCACACAGGCCAGCCATCCGACCCGTCTGGCACTCATAACATTCCTTCGAATGAATCAGGACGTGTTCGCTTGGAGCCACGAGGACATGCCCGGAATCGAAAGCTCAATAATAGTTCACAGGTTGAATGTAAGCCCATCATACTCGCCTATCCAACAGAAGAAGCGGGTATTCGCCCAGGAGTTGCTGGAAGCAAACTTCATTCGAGAAGTATACTATCCCGAATGGTTAGCAAACGTAGTAATGGTTAAGAAGGCTAACGGGAAGTGGCGAATGTGCGTCGATTTTACGGACCTCAACAAGGCATGCCCAAAGGACAGCTACCCACTACCCCGGATAGACACATTAGTAGATTCGACTCGGGACACCAGCTTTTGAGTTTCATGGATGCTTTCTCGAGCTACAATCAAATTAAGATGGACGAAGCCGATCAGGAGAAAACCTCATTTGTCACAAGCCAAGGGCTCTTTTGCTACAAAGTAATGCCATTTGGCCTTAAGAACGCAGGCGCCACGTACCAGAGACTGATGAACAAAATGTTCGCAAACCAGATCGGCCGGAACGTGCAAGTTTATGTCGACGACATGCTGGTAAAAAGCCCATTCGAAAGCGATCACCTAAAGGACCTCCAAGAAACTTTCGACACACTCCGCTCGTATAATATGAAGCTCAACCTGAACAAGTGCGCGTTTGGTGTAACGGCGGGGAAGTTTTTGGGATTCATGGTATCCCACAGAGGAATAGAAGTCAATCCGGAGAAAGTCAGGGCCATCATGGAGTTGGAACCACCAAAGACGGTCAAGGACGTGCAGAGACTGAATGGCAAAATTGCCGCCCTGAATAGGTTCGTCTCAAAAGCAACGGACAAGTGTCTTCCATTCTTCAAAACTTTGCGAATATCATTCGAGTGGACGGGGGAATGCCAGAAGGCCTTTGAAGAGTTGAAGAAATACCTCACGTCCCCATCATTGCTCAGCCCCTCCAGACTTGGAGAAGAACTTTACCTCTACCTAGCTGTTTCATAAGCGGCGGTCAGCGCGACACTGGTAAGAGAGGAAGACGAATCTCAGAGACCCGTCTATTTTATAAGTCGGGCATTCAGAGGAGCAGAAGAGAGATATCCACAAATAGAAAAGCTGGCATTTGCACTAGTAACTGCGGCAAGAAAGCTAAAACCGTATTTCCAAGCCCACACTATCATAGTCCTGACGAATCAACCTTTGAGAAGAGCTTTGGGTAGACCCGACACAGCCGGACGGATGGCCTTGTGGGCAATTGAGATGAGCGAATTTGACATACAATATCGCCCGCAAACCGCGATCAAAGGCCAAGCCGTGGCCGATTTCATCGCAGAGTTCACACTATCAGAGGGCAGGGTCGAAGAAACTGCGCAGTGGAGCATCCACACGGACGGATCGGTAAACAGAAAGGCAGGAGGAGCAGGTGTTGTCATCCAAACCCCGGAAAGGGATAAAATCAAGTGCATGATCCGATTCGACTTCCCTACAACTAACAACAAAGACAAATATGAAGCACTAGTAGCTGGTCTAGACCTCGTTAAAGCGGCAGGTGCAGAAAATATAGTCGTACACTGCGACTCCCAGGTGGTAATACGACAGATCGACGGTAGCTACGACTGTAAGAATGAGAGAATGAAGAAATACCTACAAGAGGTGAACAATCGGATCGACAACCTCGTAGTGAGATTCGTCCAGATACCAAAAGAAGAAAACGAATGCGCCGACCGTCTGGCAAAGGCGGCCTCGGCAGAAGTCATGATTGTTCCCGAACAAGTATTGTCATTTGTACAACTCACCTCGCTAATCGATGACGGAAGGAATGTACTCGACGTCAATTCCGAGAGTAATTGGACTACACCGTTAATAACATACCTAAGATCAGGTACCCTACCAGACGGAAAAGACGCAGCAAGAAAGTTGAAGGTACAGGCCTCACGATTCGTGCTGATAAAAGATGTCTTATACAAGAGAGGGTTCTCCCGACTGTACCTAAGGTGTTTGGGCAGCGAGGAGGCAGACTACGTGATGAGGGAGGTTCACGAGGGTATCTGTGGAAATCACTCAGGTGCGAGGTCATTAGCTCACAAGCTGATCCGAGCCGGTTACTATTGGCCTACTATGTTAAAAGATGCCCAGGCTTATGTCAAGACCTGCGACAAGTGCCAGAGGTTCGGTAACCAAATCAGACAACCCTCCGAAGAGCTCACGCCCATAACGGCCCCTTGGCCTTTTGCCCAATGGGGACTAGATATCATGGGCCCTTTTCCGACGGCTATAAGGCAGTTGAAGTTCTTGGTAGTCGGCATCGACTATTTCACGAAATGGGTAGAAGCCGAAGCCTTAGCCACCATCACTGAAAAGAATATCCGAAGTTTCGTATGGAGGAATATCATTTGCAGGTACAGGATACCCAGGGTCCTCGTCTCGGACAACGGAAAGCAGTTCGATAATAGCGCATTCAGAGACTTCTGCTCAGAACTAGGAATCAAGAATCATTACTCGTCCCCAGCACACCCACAGGCCAATGGGCAAGTAGAAGTCACAAACCGGTCCTTGCTAAAGATTATCAAGACCCGCCTTGAAGGGGCAAAAGGCATATGGCCTGAGGAACTGCCGAGCGTCTTATGGGCTTACTGTACTACATCAAGAACACCTACGGGAGAATCACCGTTTCGGCTGGCATATGGGAGCGAAGCTGTCATCTCGGTAGAGGTAGGACTTACAAGCTATCGGGTGGAAAGCTACAACAGAGAAACGAACGAAGAGTCCTTGCGCCTTCAACTAGACCTAGTGGATGAAGTTCACGCAGCAGCAGAGCAGAGGATGGCACGATACCAGAACCTTATGGCAAAATACTACAACTCCAACATCAGGCATAGAGACTTCCAAATCGGGGACCTTGTCCTACGGAAGGTCATGGGCGCTACCAGGGATCCTTTGCATGGAAAGCTCGGCCCCAACTGGGAAGGACCATACAGGATCACATCATGGCAAAGGAAAGGGACCTACCACCTCGAAACAATGGACGGACAGAAGCTGCAGCACCCTTGGAATACGGAGCACCTGCGGAGATACTACTAGTAAAGACGACGTGAAGAGCAGCAACGCTTCCATGCTTCCAAGTTTATCATTAAGTTCTTGCTTTAAAACAATCTTTTTCTACTATTTGGTCTTGTTATGTTTAGTTTTACTTTCAAACAATTACTCTTGTAAGTGCCTTTTTAAGCCCTAGGGGGCAGGTACTTTTTCTACATGCTTTAGTTTCAATAAGAAGAAATATTCAGACACGACTATGATGTTCCTACTAAAAAATTAGCCCTCAATATGGACGAGTCATCCCAAGAGGGTGAGAAGTGCTAAGTCCACAAAGTGGACGGATCATCCCAACGGGATGAAAATCCAAAGTCCACAAGTTGGACGGATATAATCTAAGTCCACAAAGTGGATGGATCATCCCAACGGGATGAAAATCCAAAGTCCACAAGCTGGACGGATATAATCTAAGTCCACAAAGTGGACGGATCATCCCAAAGGATGAAAATCCAAAGTCCACAAGCTAGACGGATATAATCTAAGTCCACAAAGTGGACGGATCATCCCAAAGGGATGAAAATCCAAAGTCCATAAGCTGGACGAATATAATCTAAGTCCACAAAGTGGACGGATCATCCCAACGGGATGAAAATCCAAAGTCCACAAGCTGGACGGATATAATCTAAGTCCACAAAGTGGACGGACCATCCCAACGGGATGAAAAACCAAAGTCCACAAGCTGGACGGATATAATCTAAATCCACGGATCATCCCAACGGGATGAAAATTCAAAGTCCGCGAGCTGGACGGATATAGTCTAGGTCCACAAGCTGGACGGATATAAATTAAGTCCTGAGGACGGACAATACTTAATCCACTAAGTGAACGGATCATCCCAAGAGGATGAAAATCCTAAGTCCTGTAGAGGACGGACCATATTTAATCCAAAAGATGGACGGATCCCCCCAAGATGATATATATCAAGTCTCTTAAAGAACGGATCAAATTTAGTCCACAAAAATGGACGGATGAAATTCTAATGTTTAAAATTAATAGACGGACAAAACAGTCCGTAACATGGACGGACCCATCCCCATAGCGAACGGATTAGAATTGGTCAACAAGTGGACGGATAATCACTAGTGGGTAGAAAGTGTTAAGTAGACGGACCCTCCTACAGTAGGGTAATCTACCAAAGTCCACAACATAAACAGCTAGATGTGTATAAACAAGATGAACAGATACAAAACTACAAGAAGCAAACAAGATAACAGATGAATCACATAACATAATATAAAAAACCAAATATTAAGTAGCTACATAACATCCATGACGGATGAAAAATTGTTCTTAAGTTATCTTTACAAGCAAAAACTAGATAAACAGTAAAATTATTTCAACTATTGGCTGGGGCATTTGTTCCTTCCTGACGGACCTCCTCGTCGTTTCTGTCATTCTCAACTGCCCTGTCGGCTTGATCCCCGTCGACATGAACCTCGTCACCAAAAAGCTGGTCAGTGTCGTCGGATCTGGCGGGCTGAACGGAGGTTTGCTCCGGAACACTTATGTTGACAGAGGATAGGTCAAGGTCTGGATATAAACTCTTCACCTGAAGAAGGGCATCGTCAAAGCCGTCATTGAAGGAAGACCCTAGCTCCAGCAGAAGGTCGTCGGAGTCGCGATACTCACAAACGGCATCTACCTTTGCCTGACGGATTTCCTTCTCCTTGTCCTCCAAAACCTTGGACAGCTCCTCCGTCTTCTTAAAGTACTCATCCCTCGGCCCCTCAGCCATTTTCAACTTCTTCTCCTAGACGACCTTCCACACCCTCAGCTGAGTTAACTCATCATCCGTCGCCTTAGCCTTCTCCCTTAGACGGTCCAACGTGGTCTCATGACTAAGGCACCGTCCCATAAGCCCCTTCATCATTAGCATGGCCTGAAAGTGAAAAAGAGTTAGCCAATTACTATGGTCAAAAAACAAAAGTGTAGCAGACGGATCAATTACCTGTGCTATATTGAATAGGCCCGTCTCCCCTATAGCCTCCGTGGAATGGTTGCCTAGATCTTCATAATCGTCAGGAGAGATGACGGACGAAAGCTTCTCTAATGCGTACTTAGGGTCCTCTCGTAGGAGGACGGGCGCCTTCTCCTTTTGAGTGGACGGGCCCGTTATAAGGCCTTTCCCTGCCCCATGCTTCAGAGGAGTAGTGGTTTTGGCGTCAGCCATAAGACCCAGGACGGGCTCCAGTGGAACCTTGGGTTTCTTCGGTAGACGGTCTCCTCTGGACGGCACCTTCCTTTTCTGGGGAAGGCTGGAACCCGTTCCCATAAGGTCCGCCCCAACGGACTCTTTCTTCTTGGCTGCGTTAGCTCTGATCAAGGCTCTTCTCTTGGCATCATCCATTTCTGCCAAAGTAGACGGAGCAAATTACAAAAAGAACGTAATAGACGGACGAAATTGTTTGAATTAAGGGAGAAGCTTACGTTGACGAATTTTCTTGTCGTATTTTCTGGCTGCAGGAGAAGGTTCAGGACCGTCACAGTACCAATGAATAGTGTTGAGGGTGACGAGCTTTGCCCAGATCCTTTCCTCCGACGAGGTCTTTTTAAATTTTTTTTCCAAAAAGCTAAATTCTTCAAGTTCTATCTGTGGGCGCTGACGGACTGAAAAAAAAGGAGAGAAAGTAGACGGACATTAAATTTTTATGAAAAACTAAATAAGTGAAATAAAAATAAATTGCTTTCATATGACGGGTATACTAGACTCAACTAAAATGCCCTACGTTGTATCCACTGGCATGTGATCCGTCTCCCCTGGACGGCACATCCAACCGTTTCCTTCTATGAAGAAGTAGCGGCTCTTCCAGTCTCTATTTGAATCTGGAGTTTCAAAAATAACCTTCAAGACGGAGCTCCGGGGGACGAAGCTATACATTCCCCTTGACTTATCTATCTCGTCTGGACAGTAGCAGTGAAGGAATTTCCTCACCGTCAACCTACGTCTACCGCCTGACATGGCTTCGTACAGTACCTCCATTGCAATGAAGACTCTCCAGGCGTTTGGGGATATTTGGCTGACGGACAATCCCAAATACCGTAGGAGTTCGCGATGGAGAGAACTCAATGGGAATCTAAGGCCAGCCTTGAGCACCTGTTCATATATTCCAACACCGTCCACCCCCTTGTAATAGCATTTCTCTGACTTAAAGGGCAGGCGGATGGGAATATGGTCAGGGATTTGGTAGTTCTCTCTAATGGTGTTGAAATGTGGCTCCTTGATGGTTGAAGTAAAAGCGTTCACCGTCCACTCCGGTAACATGACGAACTCCCTAAGTCCGTCTGCTCCCACGACGGATCTAATTTCCTCTACTTGTTCTTCAACTATTTCTACAATCTTCATATCCTCATTTGTTGAGGAAGGGGAAGATGCAGACGGACTCCTATCCTCGCTCAGATCCTCTCGGTCTTTTTGACTTGACGGATACACCTCTTCATAACCCGCTCCGTCGCGAACGACAGACTAGTTACTTGACGCACTAGACATTTCCTACAGGTAACGACAAAACCTAAGACTATGACGGATGTTGGAAAATATGACGGGAAAAGAAAGGGATTTGTTTTTCATAGAAAAGTTAAAACAAGGAATAAAATACCAGACAGGTAGGAATGGCTTACCAGTAAAGGTAGACGAATGAAAGTGCCGTTGACGGTTGCAGTAAGTGGACGGGCTGCTCTCTGATAGGTTCGACGGTCTCTCTCTGACAGGTTCGACGGTCTCTCTCTAACAAGGAAATTCTTCGTGAAAATGGAAAATGAGAGGAGAAGGAAGCAGTATTTATACGAGAAGTGCACGGAAGACGAAGCAACGCTTCGATCTTATACAATCGCCAATAGGGGTACGACACGTGTCACACACATTAATGCTTTCCAGGTCTTCTGTGACACTAAAACCTGACGGAGTATCTTGGACCCGTCTGCATTAAGACAACTTGGAACCAATGACCCAGACATCTCAACTGTCACCATCGTTAAGGATTACCGTAACCCCATGTTTCCCTCCACTAAAGTATGACGGACCTATGTGGTGAAGGGGGCAACTGAAGAGGTTGGGTTCCGGCTTGAGATGGGCCAGACGGTTACCTGCTACGGTCCATTAGAGGACGGGCCCATGGGTCCGAGGCCCATGAGGAAGGTAGAAAAGCCCTTGGTGTACTTGCAGTACACCTCATAGTGTCCTATAAGGAAAAGATTTTGAATCCACGCTCATGAGGATTCTATTTGCCACGTACATTAATAAAGGATCTTCTCCATAAGGAAGGAGACTTGTCCATCACGTTTGGGTGTTCCTTAGGAGAATTTCTACAAGGAAAGACTTCGATTCCAAAGAGGAGAGGTCAACTTTCGACTACTATAAAAGCGCCAATACTCTCATAACTCAAGGTACGTATAATTTACCATCTCTAGCACTCTAGAGTTGTGAGAAGACAACTGACTTAACTTTCAGAGAGTATTTGGCCGGCACCACACCGGCGCTCTTTGTGAGGATTTCTTCTTTGTGTTGTGCAGGTTTACTTTCGAGCGCATAGGTATCGTGCGGCTCACTAGTGAAATTCTCGGCCTCATCATCTTACATTAAAACATTATTAAAAGCTAATACATTTTATCCACCTGTGATTTAAATCCTTTATGGTGTGTTTGTTTGGATATGAAATAGAATGGATGGAAAATTTTGAAGAGAAAATGTGAAGGAAACTTTTTTTGGAGTGTGTTTGGTTGGGTGGAGAAGAAGGAAAATAAATGATGAGGCATAAGTATTTTCTCTCCAGACCCATCAAAATTTTTTTTCCCCAAAATGGAGAAAAAACTAAAAGAAAAAAATGATGCTGCTTAGTGGACAAAAATACCCACGTGCACTTGCATATGGACAATTGTCCATTTACGTTCTTCTTCTTCTTCTTCTTCCTTTTTTTTTTTTTTTTTTTTTTTTTATCATGAGCTATGGGTATGATAGTTGTTTTGATTTTTTTCTTTTTTGTTTAACTAGACATGATTTATTTTTATTTTTAAAATTGGGTGATTGCTTTTTTTTTTTGTCACTTTTATTGTTTTAATTGGTCATCATTTTTTAACAAAGGTGTATGAATAAATTTATACAAACTCACTTTTTCCATCCCTTAATTTTTCCAATCCTAACCAACAAAAATGAAATAAATTAAAATCTTTTCTACCCTCCCACTTTTACACCCTTCCAACCAAACCAACCCTTAGCATTACCTACCGGTGGGTTATTACCCAAGTGGGCTCCATCATGCAGTCGTTTCCCACCTCCAAGTTTCACCATTTAAAGAAGGGTATTAAAGTCTTTTTATTTCATAATCCTCATTATCCTTCTCCTTTCTCTTCCATCTCTTCTTCCTCGTATCATTCTCATTAAATAGCTGTGTTGACTAGGATATTGAACTAGGTGAGCTTTTGAATTTGCAGTAACACTAAATTGATGGCTACCTTTGAGTCAATTTTGTGCTATTGAAGGGGGTAGAATGATGATATTGACAAAAAGAATCAGCAATAACCTTAGTGGCTCTTTCCTTACAACTTTCAAAGGATTTTACTCTTTTTCTGCAAATGAGAGTATCTCCTCTATTTATTAAGATGACCTTATGTATGAGTTATGATAAGTTTTAACTTTTAAATTCTTCATAGCTTAATTTTCACGCACATGTGCAGATAAACTCCTCAATTGCAAGCTGGAATCGATTTTTTTTTTTTTAATACAAAAAATGAAATAATGAGTAGTTTGGGTCGAAGTGTTGCTCAAAACTTGAACTGGGCCTCTGACTGCCAATCATCACTCAGAGCATCCATGATTTAGTGTTAGAAAAAATGGTTGTTTGCAAGTTGAGCGGCCAATTTCGAGCCAAAATATATGTGATACCAACATGTCCTTTGAGATGGGTCCAAATTGGAACATATTCTCCTAAGTGAGGTGATTAATATCATGGTTTAAAATAGAGTGACTGAGATTTTACTCATAATGTGGCCACTTGAACATGGTTTAAAATAGAGAATAATTGAGTCCCACGTAGGAAAGGAAGAATGTTTTATGATTTTATTTTTTATATGCTCATGGGTTAGACATTGGACTCGGCTTAGGTTTGTGGGGGCTGAGTCCTCCAATTCATATAATAATTTATTTTTATTTTTAATTTTTGGTGTCAATTAGTCTTTGTACAAAATTTTATTCATGACCAGTGTGTTAATTTTTATGTTGTACCTCATTAATAAATGTAAGTTCTTTCACATAAAATATATTTCTATGCATAGAGTCAAACAGAGAGAAAGAGACACAGTTTTATTCACTATATTAGATCGTTGGGCTTCTTCTAATTGTTGTGCATCATTGTATCTTAAGTGACAAACGCCCAAGAGTCTCAAAACATCAATTGTGAGGAGTAAAATATGTCTTAAGGAAATTGTGTCAAACACAAGCCTTGGTCAGAATCATTGTTCATTTTTATACACATCTAGTCTGTAAGTTTTTCTATTTAGTTTTACAGATTTCTATTTGTTGTATATGTATACAGATGTATTATTATTTGTGTTCTTGATTACTATAAAATTAGCTTGTGTTTGTCCTGTCTAAGGAATACCTCTACTTAAACGATATCCCATCTTTACTCCAAAAGCTCCCAAGTTAGAATGAGGCCAAACCACACTATGCTCAAGATCCAATTTTGGAAAGGATTGCGGATTTTTTTAGCAATATGATAAGCATAATGTTTAAAAACTGGCCTAAGTCTGCTAACTAAAATCTTTGACATGATCTTTTATGTGCCACACTCATAGGGCTATAATCATTAACTGTTACAAGGGTACTCACTTTGGGAATTAACAATGATAAAATAAGGCTGGTATAATTAAATAAAGATAAAACAGCTTTAGTGACAGAGTTACTCGTTAAGCTCCAAAAGCTCTGATAAAATAAGACTGGTATGCTATCAGATCTAAGGCCTGTCCATTCACCTTTTTGACTCATTGCCTCAGCAACTTCCCCCTCTATCAATGGCCTATCCAAGAACTCCTGTTCACTAGTCAGCATAGAGATAGGGAGCCCCTGCGACTTAGAAACAAGGTTGTGCACTACCCTTCTGTCAGGTGGAGAAAAATTAGCTTGAATATGCCTCAAGAATTCCTCTTGGATCTTAGCTGCTACAGCCCTACTCAATAAGCAATTTGTTACGGTCACTCCAAAACTGTTTACCTTTGGTAGTTTTTCTTTTCAAGACAATGTGCTATTAATATCTAAGGATGTGATTACTAAGTCATACAAAACTACTAATGTGAAAATTAATGCGATAAAACCTGTAAAAAACGTGTTAATGAAATATTAAAAGGAATTGTCAATCTGAAAGTCAAAAGAGCAAAATTGCTCTATTCTAAATACAACCCCGCTGTTAGTGCATTGCTCTGCGATTAGGTAATCAGGTGTGCACATTAATTTTTGAACTTGCCTTAATATAATCCACAACATCAGACACAGTCAAAAGTAGCACAAGGAATTACCCCCAGCCCCCTCAATTGGCATAAGAGCAACTAATCCATAACTTATTTGAATCATAGTTTTAGACAATAAACACAAAGTCACAAACAATCTGTATCCCTTTCTAAAAAAGGAAACAGAGTAGAGAAAAGAAAGAATTTTCCTTGCCTCTTTTATGCAGAGTGTGACCACGAGGATAAATAAAATGTTTTTATTAAACAACACTAAAGTTGCAGGGAGAACACTAGCACTGTTCATAAGCAAGATTAGGACAAGGGTTTTCTACAAAGTAGTGGGGGGAAAGTCACATCAATCAGATTTTAGTCTCTCACTTGCCCAAAACTTCTCCCAGATGGAAAAATATACCACGCATTGGATGCATGAGTCCTTCCTCTCACATGAAGGTGGACTCCACACCCTTCCCTCACACTTCTTTGTGGTATCCCGTGATCTTGGGCAAAAGGGACTACAGCTCTTGCTTTGACTCTCTCTCTCGGTACAGAACAAACCAGCCACTTCTCTTTGGCTTCTCCATTTTTCCTTTGTTCCTTTCATCTTTCTCTTGGACACAAAAACTCAAAAAGATTTGCTCCGAATAAAAGGCTGAAGAGCATGGTACTAGGAGATTTTTCAGCTATTACTTTGTCTTTTTGGGATTTCTCTTCTTTTCCCACCGGTTCATTAACTTAACCATCAGAGCCTATAAGGAGGTACTGCATTTTCTCTTTCTTAGCAGGGGGTGTGTCAGGTTTACAAGAATTCATCACTGTTTCCTCATTGAAGTCCTTATTGCAATTCTGTCTCATCCCTAAAATTTTACTCACCTACATGAACAATTTCACTCCCAAGCTTCTAGGTGAAGCAACAAATAAAATTATATAGGAACAACAGTATAGTGTAATTAGCTGAGCAAACCTAATAATACACGAGCAATATTTTACTGCTGAAAAATATAGAGCATCAAAGAGCCATGAATAAATGTTTAGACTAATCTAAAGATGCAAAGTATGTTGAAGAAGGCGAAGATATTTCATCCCAGTTTCATTGAAAGTGGACCCCACTTGAGACCTCAATTAGAGCAGGTTAAACATGCATTTCAAGAACAAGCAGGTCATAAGCATCATAAATCAATATGAGTGAGTGTACTATGATAAGAAATCTGCAAAATATGAAATTTCAAACCAAAAGATAGCATGATAAACTGCCAAAATTATCCAAGAGAGTAGCATTTGAAAGTAGCTCACCAGCATTTGGCATTCTGGCCAAAATTTTAAGTATATTATGTTGAGTTAGTGGAAGCTCTATCACTAGATTATTGAACAAATGACTCAACAATAAACTTTTATTAAAACTTGACTCTTTGAATTACAACACTTTTCAAGCACTAATGCTTTAACAAGACACACACACACCAACTCTCTAGACACCTATTCCTTGACACTACACAATAGCTCTTACTAATTTCTTCACTTCACACTCTTCACAAGTCTCTCACTAATCTCACTAATCTCACACTAGTCTCATACTAGTCTCTCACTAGTCTCATTCTCATACACTAGGAGTCTCTCCCACACACTTCACATACCACTACATCTATTTATACTAGGTGTATGTTGGTTAGGAAACCACCTTGAAGCTTCTAGCATCTTCCTTTTTATTGTACTTTATTTACCAAGCTTCTAGACTATTCTATAAACATGTGGCTAAAATCACTAATGCAAGGAAACTTCTAGAGAAAATATAAGAACTATCTTGGAGAGAATTCCGGAAAGAGAGCAAGAGAGAAATTTCCGGAATTGGAGAGAAATTTCTAGAAAGAGAGATTGTGTGAGCAGTTCTAGAAGTTTCTAGAGAACTTTAGAAATTTCTAGAGACAAGAGAGTTAGTGTTGATTTCTAACATATTATTGCAAAAGCTCATTAAGCCCATGGCCAATCAAATTTATTTGGTGAAAATTTCAGAATGAATTATGAACGTAACACCATTGTGGACATTAGAGAAATTGCACAAACCAGAATTACTCCTTATAACTAGATTCTTGGTTTAATCTTATGTCACCAATGCATAGTTTAACTTGTCGAAGGTAGAAACTAGGGATCCAGTGGGCTCATTGACAACAACACACCTTGTTAATCTGAGATTGATACTAGTTCTATCAGATACTTTAAGAATATACAATTTGGCTCCAACAGCAGGTATGGTAGTAGAATCAAGAATATACCATTAAGTTCCAACTTGAGGCAATTCGTGCTCATCAGCAATAAGATTGAACAGATCCAGTCTGTCCAACTCTAACCCTATCCCAATGAGATTTCCCAGTCAACGTCTCACAAACAACACAACCCAAACCCAAATATCAGAGGGAGGCTCTTTCACACTCTCAATCAAACATTCAGGTGCCATATAAAATGCTGTGCCTCTCAAAAAAACCAAATCTGGTCCCAAAAGCTGCCCAATTATCATATTTTCAGGCAGCCACTAGTTTTCGGAAAGTCTCGTTTTTTCTTAATCCGAAAACTAAACAATAATTTACTAAATTTTTTCACAGAAAGTAGTCAACTTTAATACATTAAACACAAACAAAATCCAAACCCAGTTCAGCATTGAATCCATGGAACTAGAAATGGCTAATAGATGATAGGAGTACACGACAAAAATAGATGAAATTGATTATTTGCTGTGTACTGTACCCATTAGTTTTACAAGTTATGACACAACTTTCAAATTATATAATGAGATGAATCCTCTGCTGATACAGGAATATTACCAACAGCAGCATTGACACAGAAGGCCTATGAGATGCTCCTCAAATATAGTTTATATGCAACAATCTAAATTTATAAAACAAACAATAGTATACAAACTACAAACAGAGAACTATTTTATGAGATTCTGAATTAAGAATGAGAAAACAGTTCCTCCTAACTCTCTCTAGCTCTCTGGTTTCTTTCTTTGCTTCTTTTTTATTTTAATATGTGGGAGCTCCTAATCTACCAATATAGCAACTCACAACAGAGAACTTACTTGAAAATCCTTTAAAAAAAGTGCATTCAAAGTGAGTCAAAAAATGAAGTTTTTGGCAGCAAGTAATAGACTTTTTTACATTAAATACAAACAAAACCCAAACCCAATACAACATTTAACTCATTTTATTAGAAATGGTAGAAATATGATAGGATAGGAGTACACAACAAAAAAAAAGATGAAAAGAAAACAGAAATCCATTAAAAAGCAAGTACTCCTATGGAAATTTTCTTTGTAAAAGCCACGCAAGAAAATTGCCATACGAGATTCCATAGAAAATTGCTATAGGAGTACTTGCTGCCATACGAGAAAGAGCCATACAAGAAAATTCCATACAAATCCTCCGCTCATAGGAGTACACAACAAAAAATAGATGAAAACAAATTCAGATAGATATCATACCTGGAACACAAATCCACCAGATTCAAATTGCCAATACTAAAGCAATAGAGAGAAAAACATCAATTATTTTTACAAATTACAACACATCTTTCAAGTTCCATTGTGAGATGAATTCCCTGCTGATACAAGGAAATTACAAATCAGAACATGCAATGTGCAGTGGTTGGAATTGTTGCTTTCTGAAAAAAGAGGTTTAACTAGCAAAGTATGTCAAATATCACAACTCTTAGCCGTCAAACAACAACACAAAATGAAAGGGAAACAAGAAAATAAATTGTAAGGAAAAAGCACAACCTTGTTATAGCAAAATTGTTTTATATTATATACTTGAAAATGTTTCAAGAATAAGTACAATATTGTGCATGCCTACTGCCTTGTACACTAATCATATAAGGAATACTCTAACTAAAATTGTAATAATGAACAATTCATTGCCTAGTTAAGATAGTATATGAGGAATACTCTATCAGATATTGTAAGAATATACAATTAAGCTCCAACAGCAGGTATGGTGGAATATACAGTCAAGCTCCAACAGCAGGTATGGTAGAAGCAGGGCACTTCAACGTTCGACGTGCTGCTCTCTCACATATATGGTTATCATAACATGTAACCCTCTTCCTTTTCTGGCCTAAAACAGGCACATTTTCATCTGATTTCCCATCCAAATGTTCTCCCAAATCATCAAATTGTGAAGGAGGAGAACATAACCCCATACCATCAGCATGCAGCAAGCTCAAATCACCAGAAGAGCAACTAAATTCATAATCAACCGAGAAACAAAGAGACTCATAATCGGCCTCATCAGTCCCAGAAACACAGGTAACAGCCGGTATTTCTTCATCACCAAGTCCGTCAAGAAACGGGTGATCCATCAACATCTCAGCAGTAAACCTATACATATATTTCTTTACAAGGCACGCCTTCAGAAAATCTTTGGCTTGACTTGAAACCCCGGTTGGAATTTCAGGCAATTCGCGCTCGTCAGCAATAAGATTGAACAGATCCCGTTTGTTAAACTCTTTTCCCCTATCCCAAGGAGATTTCCCAGTCAACATCTCACAAACAACACAACCCAAAGCCCAAATATCAGAGGGAGGCTCTTGCACACACTCAATCAAACACTCAGGTGCCATATACAAAGCAGTGCCTCTTAAGTCCATCCTCATCTTCTTCCTCTGCCATGACCTCTTGGCCAACCCAAGATCAGCAATCTTGGCCACAAAATGAGCAGCATCAGTAGTACTAGCACTCACATTCACAAGCAGAACATTCTCAGGCTTGATATCACAGTGTACATACCCACATCCATGAATATGATTAAGCCCTTTTAGAATACACTTGGTGTAGCGTTTGACATCACTTTCAGGCAAACCACACCCACCAGAATTGTGAATCAAATCTCTCAAGCTTCCGCCAGAAGCGTACTCAAGCAACAAGTTATAAACCATGCCACCGTTATCTTCAACCGTGGAGTCTTCACCAAAGCAGTGAATGACAAAAGGGTAGCCCTGAACATTGTCAAAAACCTGTTTCTCCTTCTGAAGTGTAGCAGAAATAGAAATCTCCGCTGACTTAACTGCCATCAACGAAGGAAAAGAGCGAAACTTGGATGTGGGTTTGGCCAGAAACACAGACCCAAATGCTCCTTTGCCCAGCAATGGGCCTCTCTCCCACAATCCTGCATACATTTTTCACACTCTTTCGACGAGGGTTTGTAAAATTGTGGAAGGGAATTGGAACTCAACTAGGTTTCGTTTTGATTTCTAATTCTAACGGTCGGTAATGAAATTACCTTCCTTTCTTTTCTTTTTTTCTTTTTTTTACGGGTTTAGAAACCGAAGGCAAGTCGGAATAAAATTTAAAAAAAGAAAAAAGAAAAAAAAGAAGCCAATTTAACTTTTCAAAAAAAAAATCCGCTTTCTTTCTTAAAAAAATCCCTTTTATTAAGAAAAATATTTTTACAACATTTAAATTAGATTTAGTAATAACTTGCTACCTAGTATTTGTTGTGAATATATTATAAACATAGAAGTTCTCCTCATTTTTTTAATCTTTTTTTTTGGATAGGATTCGTTTTTTTTTTTCAAGCATAAAAAAAATAGTTAGAGGGCAACCTTGGCTTATGTACTACACCTTCATAACTCATAAATTTAAAATAAATAAATAAAAACTAATTTTAGAATTATAACTTTTTTTTTCTTTAAATTATGATTATGTGTTGCAGTATTTTGGTGAATCAATTTTGATTTATCACACTTTTTTAAGACTAGAAAAATTACTGTTAACATAACACAAAAAAGGAGAGTCTAAAGTCTAGAAGTTGTACTCAGGGTTGGCTCGAGATATTTTAGGGCTTAAGCCGACAAGTTTAAACAGCCATTTTCAATTCTAAAAGATAAACAAAAAAAATCATATGTAATATTTTATTTAAAATATATTGTTCTTGTTTTTAAGAAGCAAAACTATTAATTAAGTTTTTATATCCAAGATCAATTGATAATTTAACTAATCTACTTCATTTTTCTTATTATAGAGTCAATCTTTTATTATAGAATTTGATCATTAGTAATATCCAACCAAATAGAACGAGCCCTTTATATAAACAATTAACAATTAACAAAAACTAATTTTCTTAACAACCGATAAGACAAGAGAGTTAGTGTTTTATTACAAATAAATAAGTGCAGTGATGTGACAACATGATTGTGTAAACAGTAAACACTAAAACAAGGCTATGTTTGAAAAAATTGCTAAATAGCTTCTGACCAAAGTTATTTAATTATGTAGCATCTTTTTGGAATTTTAGTTTGTCAAACTCGAGTTCCAAAAAGAAGCTACATACAAATAACTTTGGCCTAGTGCTTTTTTCCTAAATTATTCTTAAAATTATGCTATTTAGTCAAAATAATATTTAGCATAGTTTTAATAGTGTTCAAACACCTCACTATGACACATTGATGGAATGACTTAATTCCAAATTTTGAAATTTTAGGAATCAAAATCAAAATTATCCCAAATTTTAAGGGTGTAGACTTGCAATTTAGTCTAAAAATGAAATAATCAAAAGGCATTTTGATCTTTTAAGTCGTGTTAGATTTAAATTTTGTCCTTAAATTATATATTATTTCATTATGTAAGATTTAATGAGGGTTTTGTTTTGTTAAAATTTGTTATCTATTCATTTCCAATGTTTTTGGCTAGGTTTGTTTATTGGATGCATTTGTATTTTTATTACGGATATAATTTCAATTTAGTTAAACTTCAATAACTAAATTTACCTTAATATGATGTCATGAGTCTTATATCTTTCATATATATATATATATATATATATATATATATATATATATGTCTTATGAGACATGGCACTGCCTAATTCTTTTTATACACAATGTTTGAATCATTCGTTAACTTGTTATAAGAAAAAAAATTATACTTGTGAGATACATGGGTCACTAAAAAAATTATATATAAACAAAATCAAATATTTCAATAATATAACTAAAACTGAACAATAAAATATATAGTAACACAAAAGAAAAATATTTATTTTAAGTTATATAACGAAGTATATTGTGTAGAGTAAAGTTTTTATTATAACAAAAATCCATAATAAATTATAAAAATAATTTAAAATACATAAATAAATTCCTTAAGCTTCATTTTGAGCAAAGTAAGTTGATACTTTTAATGAATTCATTATGATCCATATGATATAAAGAGAAACAAAGGGTAAAAAAATAATTATAAAAGATAAAAATAAGGAAGGCGTCCACTTGGCATAATCACTAAAATTATGGTAGATTATTAAAATAAATAATGAAACATCTTTTAAATTTTTAAAACTCTTGGTATAAGAATTTTACTCAGGGCAATGTTTGGAACTTTAACAATAGCAATAAATCATTATGAGAGAGAGAGAGAGAGAGAGAGAGAGAGATGGCACAACCACAACATGTATGACACAATTTTTTTTATTTATGAGAAACTTGGTATATATAACTGAAATTGAAGTACAACAAAGATATGAAAAGGCTACAGCTTTATAGGCAATTTAGGTGGATGAGGTATCTCACCATTGGAGGAGAAACTCCTTTCCAAACCTTGCAAATCTCATTACATCTAACGAAACAAGCAAGTTCATGTGTAACCTTGTTATAGTCTCTTTTCAGGTGTTTGATCTTCCAGCTAATGAAGAAATCCAGAAGATTAACATTTTCTTGAACAAGATGGCCGATTTCCCCACTAACTTACTTTGATAAAATGTTTTGAACAATTGAGATTGAATCTGACTTGATGATAACTTGCTGAAGTTCCATTTCCTTCGCGAGCAGGATTCTAGTTTCCCCAACCATAACTTCAATCTCCAAAACCATATAGTTGCAGGGGGTGACTTGTATAGCCCAGTCACAACTTCACTCTTGGAATCTCTTATGATCACTCCCAAACTTGATTTCCTCCCATCTTTCAATGTTGCCCTTTCAACATTTATTTTATAAACCCCAGCTGGGGGTCTTTTATAACTTAACTCACATGTTGTTGGCCCATGAAGGAAATAATTAGAAGCTTCTTTATAATCTAGAAGAAGATTTGAGCCAAAGTTCTAGATCAAACGGCGAGATAAACAACTAGGCACCGACACATTATGCCGTAGTGGCTCTAGTTCTACCGCCTCTCTCTCTCTCTCTCTCTCTCTACCAGTCTGTTCATCTTTTTTCTTTTTATCACGTTCAAATTTGGGACTGTTCTATTTTTTATCTCAAAAAAAATAAATAAGTAAAAATTAGGACTGTGTTTTTTTTTTAGTTCACGTGAGTGTCATGTGCCACTTCCATTAGTGTTTTAATGTTAGACTAACTGATATGTTGATTTGGCAGTTGTGGAATGTTTAAGGAGTAAATTGGCCAATATAAAAGTTGAGGAGGTGTTTTGGCCATTACTCTAAAGTTCAGGGGGTGTGTGAGCCCTTTTCCCAAATAAAAAAATATAATATCCATATCTCTAATTCTCTAAAACAAAATAACTGTTTTGCATTTACAAAATAAAGAAGGTTTTTACTAAAGATACTTATCTATTTAGAGAAACACACACACACACACACACACAAATATATATATATATATATATATATATATATATAGGGTAATTCTATCGTACCCCTTCGCACCCCCCCCCAAAAAAAAGGGGTACGGTACCCACTAGTAGGTAACCTGCTATACCAGGTTACCAAAACTTCACATTTAACAATTCTATCCTCATATTATGTAGTTCCAACACACACACACACACACAAATATATAAGTGTATATATATATATATATATATATATATATGGGTAATTCTATCGTACCCTCCCCCCCAAAAAAAAGGGTTACAGTACCCACTAGTAGGTAACCTACTATACCAGGTTACCAAAACTTCACATTTAACGATTCTATCCTCATATTATATAGTTTCAACATTACATATGACAGTTATTTTTTCATATTTAGTGGTTCCCTTACTTTTTTCTCACATTTGACAGTTCTGATGGTGAGCAAAATCACACTCCATTCGTCCATGTAGTTGTCCATGACCAAACCATGTCCAAGTCAATTAAGGAGAAAGGGAATCAAGTAAAATGTACCATAAGAAATGAATAAGCTTTGTCCAAGGGTTCAATGATAGTCCAAAGTAATTTAGTCGTCCATGACACAAGAAGGCATGGACGACCATTCAACACTTAGCAAATTTCAAAGGATTTTCTACAAATACAAAGTAATCAGACCACATTCCACTATTTCGAGACATGGGGGTGAGTTCCTTGAAATCTGCTCTAACTCTCCCACTAAGCCCACAAATCTCCCATGATGGAAGTGGAGCCTAACAAGTAGACCCACTCAAGAACTCTCTATAAAAGGGACCTAACCCCATCAGCCCAAGGTATGTTTTTCACTATTCAAACACTTACAATACCTTTTTTTCACTATTCAAACACTTGCAATACCTGTGTTTTAGAGAGAAAATTGACTTAATCGTCAGAGAGTCCTTAGTTGGTTAACCTCGATCACCTTTAATAGTTTCTTTCTTCCTTTTCAAGTCATCCAACCACCGTTGAATCCCGAAGCATTCAGCCTACCAATTTTCAAGCATTATCAAGTTCCATTCTTACATTGTACAATTCCAACATCACATATGATAGTTCTTTTGTCACATTCGATGGTTCCCTTATTTTATTTTCCTACATTTAACGGTTTCATCCTCACATTGTGCAATTCTAACATCACATTTGACAATACTTTTGTCATATTTGATGGTTCCCTTTTTTTCATTACATTTGACGGTTTCATCATCACATTGTGCAGTTCCAACATTAGATTTGACAGTTCTTTTGTCATCTTATTTTTTTCCTCACATTTGACAATTCCATTGTCACATTCGGTAGTACCAATATCACATTTAACAGTACTTTTGTCACATTTGATGGTTCCTTTATTTTTGTTCTCACATTTAATGCTTCCATTGTCACATTTGGTAGCACCAACATCACATCTGACTCTACTTTTGTCATATTTAGTGGTACCCTATTTTTTTGTCTCAAATTTGACAGTTCCATTATTACATTGGGCAGTATCAACATAACTTATAACCGTACTTTTGTCACATTCGATGATTCCTTCTTCTTCTTTTTTTCTTTTTTCTTTTCCTTACATTGGATTTCATAGTAAACTACATTGCATTTCATAACATCTGTATGACACAAATAGCTTCCTGATCCAACTTCTATGACTTGTGTTGGCATTCAATGCATGCAAAACCTTTTCATTAAATCAACTCCACAGTTGCACATTTTAAGTACATGGTGTGGTAAACTTGAATAAATTTGTCCATTCTATATTGACTTGAGCCATCTTTTTTCTCAAATCATCTGTTCACACTCCTTTTGACCCTTTACATTGCTTTAAGTGCCAAAGAAGCACTACCAAATGACTCTTATAATTGTGGCAATTCTAATTCCTCGTTGCCATGCCTAAGCCATCCAAAGAAACTTCCTCTGACTCTATTTTTAAATTCCGTTTATTGAATGCTTTGGGGCACAAAAAGAAACTTTTTTTTTCCTTTCCTCTTTTTTTTTTTTAGTTGTGTGTGAACCATGAGTGTTTCTTTGAATTGTATTACTGTACAAAGTTATTACGGCCAAATATTTGTGGAGATATGGGTTGTGCCTTTCAGACATTATTAGAAATTGGTGAATTGGTGTTCTTTATCAAAAGTGTCTAATTAACTAAAACTATAAATCTAGTTGAAATTGGTGTTCTTACAAATCTAATCTCATCCCAACTTAATGGAAAAAGTTAGAAAAGATAAATTATTGAACTTGAAATGAATTGAGAGGAATTTTTTTTTTCTAAATAACAATAAATATTTAAAAATTTAGTTAGTTGTCACGGTGAAAAAGAATGTTGAAAAGTAGCATCTCGAGTGTCTAAAACTCGAGTTTTTAGATAAAACTCGAGTTTTTAGATAAAACTCGAGTTTTTAAGTCTCGATTTGTAAGTGAATGGGGGCTAATGTGGAAAAAAATCCATGTAAAAATCGAGTTTTAAAGACTCGAGTTCCATAAATTACAGAAAAACACCGCTATAGGGTTTTAAAACGTCACTATAGGGCTTAAAAACGCCACTATAGGGCTCTTTGATCACACTATAAAAAAATTTTGCAGGAAAACGCCGCTATAGGGCCTTAAAACGTCACTATAGGGCTTAAAAACGCCACCATAGCGCTCCCTGGTCACACTTACAAAAAATTTTTTGCAGAAAAATGCCGCTATAGGACTTTAAAATGTCACTATATGACTTAAAAACGCCACTATAGGAACTCCAGTTTCTAAAACTCGAGATCTCTGTGGCATTTTCAGCAGCAAAACAGTTGCGAAGCGAGTCTTTGAGACTCGAGTTTTAGAAACTCGAGATGCTACTTTCCATTATTCTTTCAAACCTTGCTTAACTTACTACATACTTGCCCATTACACGCTTAGTCTGCCCATTCCTGCAATTGAGAGGGAGAGAGAGAGAGAGATAGTTTTTTAATGAGTAATGCGCCAGCCACAAACTACTTTATAATATTTTTAATTACAAACTGTTAATGTGATCAATTTCATATTAGTTTTCACTTAAGTCTATTATTAACATCACTTTTTCATTTACTAATAATTACTCACTACATCAACAATTTGTAAATTTTTTTTTTTTGTAGAAAAGTTTGTATTCTAGCATTACTCTTTTTTAATTATGAGTAACACTAAACTACAAATTTACAATATGTATGTGTATTACATCATGAAATAAATTCAAATACATGATTGAATCAAACAATATGACATAACAAATGTTGTCATCTTAAAAAATAATTAAATTCAACATAATCATAAATTTAATTAAGAAACCTCACATTAAACAACACAATAAAAACATTGTTATTTTTTTAATTATTAAATTCTACACACATATATTTGAATTTAATTAGGAGATTAAATTCTATAAGGACGTGGTGTAAAACTCATGTTTTACCCCTCCAATCTCAATATGTCACATCATTTTATCACATATTTAAGAATAAACACAACCACACTCAATCAATTCTAATACCCATATATAAATCCAACCAAAATTGAGAACTTATTGAGATGCTATTAGGTGTGGTAGGATGTATTAAATTTTAAATAAAATGTTGACGTAATAATCACTTATTGGATGATGTAAAACATGAGTTTTACGTTTTATCATTATAGAATTTAATTTCTTTAATTAGATAGCCTACTTTTACATTAGACTTTTACTTAATAAAAGACACATTCAAGACTAGTTGCCTCAAATCAAAACATGAGCTTTTTTTTTTTTAATAAAGTAATGTTAAGAAAAAGCTTGCCTGCATAAAAAAGAAAAAAAAGAAAAAGCTTGCCTTATTTATTAAGGAACCAAAAAAAAAAAAAAAGGATTTTCGAATTAATACCAACGGTTGGAAGCGCAACCTTATTTCCATTATAAATAGACCCCACCACTCTTACATTTCAGTACTCTGCGTATACTCTCTCTCTCTCTCTCTCTCTCTCTCACTTTTCAAAATTCAAACCGTAATTTCCTCTATTTCCCATCGGCGATTTGAGATTGTTTCTGATTGAACGAAGATCTCAGCGGCTTGATTTTCAAAGTCTCTCAGGTTTGCTATTGCAATTAGATTTAGATTTAGAATTTCTTTAGCTATGATCGCACCGACTTTTGTAATGATCGAATCTATTCTCAGCCTTAGACAATGTTACCAAAGTATATTATTTTCTCCTTCGTTAATTTCTCTAGGGTTTGCCGATGGATCGGCGATTAGATTTTGGAAGTTTGTATTTTGTTATGTATTTGATAACGGAGTTTGGAATAATTGGATTGTTTTTTCTATAACTGTTATTGCCAAATCTGAATTTCAAGATTCTTCGGCTTCTCTAGGGTTACTGTTATAGCAAGAATCCTAAAAAAAATCATGTTTCTTTGGAATTGATTTGGCGGAACTGGGAATTTTCTGGACACTTTAGTAGGGTTTCTGATTTGGGAGAACTGAGACTTTAAAATCCTTGATGGGTTAGCAAGGATTTTCTTGATTTTTAGTAGGGTTTCTGATTTGGCAGAACAGAGAATTTTAAAATCCTTGATGGGTTAGCGAGAATTTTCTTGATTGCAGTAGGGTTTTTGATTTGGAAGATTTTCTTCCATGGAAGAAAGAGATTGGTTTTTGTTTTTGGCTGCTTCACTTTGTGGAAGGCTATATTCATTGGTTTCCTATTCCTATTATTTGTGGGTGTTTATAGTATGGAGATTAAAACTGCAAGAAGAGGGCTACAGGGAAAAGAAAGTTCTGTTTTTGATCGATTAGAAGCAGGACGAGGAGGGCATTTAAACAACAGCAGCAACAAGATTTGCAAATTTTGGCTCAGTGGTAGATGCCTTAAAAACCCATGTAGGTTTGCCCATTCAGAAACACCTGATGTGGCCACCATTCACCGTCCCAGGCAGACTCCTTACTACCCTCACTCCAGCAACGCTTTAGTTTCGAATACTTGGCGAAGGGCTCCTAGGATTTCACAAAATGTTCAGGAGAAGGTTGTTAACCACAAGTCTTCCGAAAATGTTCCTGGGAAGTCTGAATCAGACTTGGAAGATATTAATAAGAAGTCGCCAGAAAGCGTTTCTGAGAGTTCTTCAGAATGTTCTGTTGTTGAAAATGATTCTAATCTGGAGAATGTGGTTGAAGAAAAGCCTCTGGAGCATGTTCCTAAGAAAACCGCAGAAATGGTTTGTGAGTTCTGGGTGCAAGGGACGTGTGTCTATGGTGATCAGTGCCCTTACCTACACTCATGGTTTCGTGGGGATAAGTTCAAAAGGTTGGCAGAGCTTCAAGGGCACAACAAGGTACTTATTTGCGTTTGATAAACTTTATTCTTCCATTTCCAGTAAGATTTTGGTGTAAATTTTTTTAATTTGGAATCTGATTTAATAATGAGACCTGAACTCAGTTTATGCTAAAGTTAAACTTGGCCTAGGCTAGCCTAATTAGTTGTTTCATCATTTGAATACTAATAAAACCCATTCATGATCTACATTATAGAAATTTGATTTGTTCCTGAATAAGAACACGGAGCATTATATGTTTCACTGCTATTTTTATAATGGGATTCATAAATGACAATTGATAGAAGACCAGAAGATATTGTTGGTTTATAGAAATTATATCCTAGATAGAGCAAGTTGTTTTTGAAAAACCATATTTATGAGTTTTTTGATAACAGGCAGTCAACGGTATTGCACTTCCTCTAAGATGCAACAAGCTTTGTTCAGGTAGCAGTGACGGAACAATTCGGCTTTGGGACTGCCATACTGGTCAATGTGCTAATGTGATTAACCTTGGTAGCGAAGTTGGATCTGTTTGTAGTGAGGGCCCATGGCTCTTTGTTGGCTTGCCAAATGTTGTGAAGGTGAGCTTAAAACTGAGTGATGTTTTGTTCCAATTTTTTTGTTGCCACATTGAAGTTTTTTTTTGGGTTTGGTCAGTTCATGATGTGACCTCGATTTGGCATGTTGATGATGCTGCAGGTGTGGAATACTGAATCAGGTGCTGAATACAGTCTCAATGGACCTGTTGGGCAAGTCAATGCATTGGAATCTGTTAATGATTTGCTTTTTGCTGGGGTAGAGGTAAGCCACTTTACCAATAGTTCAGAATTCTTGTGTTCTCTTACTAGCTTTTATTCTTTCTAGTGGATTAAATTTGAGCGATGTTGAGTTCAGGGTTTTGTTCCTTTCAGAATTTTTTTACTTGTTTGAGTAAGAACTTATTTGTTGTTATTCAATGTACTATGATATTGTGAGGTGCCATCCAAGGCAGACGCTTGGGGTTGGTGTAGTGGTTATCATGCTAGTCTCGCACACTAGAGGTTCCTGGTTTGAACCAGGGCTATGACGATACTGTTAAAGCCATTCACGCTTTTACTTATTAAAAGAAAAAAAAAATCCATATTGATGCTCAGGGTCTCGCTAGATTTTGGTGTTAGAGTGTTTCATGTGGGTTATATGCTGTCGTTAAATCCATTCACTTTTCAGCATTGTTTTATCCTACTTGCTTTTTACACCATTGTTCCATACATAATTTATATTCTTATTAAAGTTGGTCCGAAATTAATTTATTATTACTTTCGATTGCAGGACGGTGTTATTTTGGCATGGAAAGGCACTTGCGAAAGTAATCTTACATTTCAACTTGCTGCAACCCTTAAAGGCCACACACATGGTATAACATCTTTAGTAGTTGGAGGAGGCAACAGGCTGTACTCAGGCTCCAATGACCATACAATAAGGGTTAGTTTTTTCTCTTTAAGAATTTTTTTTACCTGTTGTTCTATCTTTTATGTTATGAGTAGTTAGTATTTGAAGAGAGCTTGATTATTAAGACCATTGGTGCTCTCTTCTGCTTTACTTGCTTCTGCTATACTGGAAGGACTGTGATTGGATGGTATCTCATTTAGACATGTTGCTGACCTTTTGTTTTAGCGATTCTATATTGTTCTTGATCAATTTTTCCCCTTTTCAAATCTTGCATAAAACTAATATGATGTACTTACCTCATGTATTTTGATTAAGTTACTTAAATTGATTAATTGAGTTCCACTCTATAAAATTTAGCAATATATATCTGATGTGATACTGATATGATTTAATTGATTAAATATCCTTTATTTTTTTTTAGTTGTAGTTGTCATTTCTTTATATGTGCACAAGGATCATATATTTTGTTTTGAGATATGTAAGGGAAAAAAAAATAATTAATTTCTGTTCTTATTTTTTGTTTCAGGTTTGGGATCATGAAAATTGGCAGTGTATTATGACACTGAATGGGCATGATGATGTTGTGAAGTCTCTCATGTGCTGGGATAAGTATTTGCTCTCTGGTTCATTGGATTGCACGATAAAAGTTTGGGCTTCTACTGAGGATGGCAGCTTGGAAGTAATCTATACTCACAGTGAAGAACAAGTAAGTTATTGAACCACAATTAGTTTCATTTACTTTCTTATTTGCTTCCCCCCATAAATAATTGAGGTGTGCTACATTCGTTGAGCAGTGTTATTAATTGGTCTGGTAATGGCAAAATTGTACTGTTGTGTCAGAAACTCAATAGGTGTAGTATTTTGTTGCAATGCCATGTTGTGGAGACTGTAGCCTTAGTTTTTCAAAAGTGTCAACTAATTGGATGGCATGATTTTTCTTGGTACAGGGTATCCATGCACTTTCTGGGATGACCAATCCGGATGTTAAACCAATCCTGTATTGCTCTTGTAGTGATAAATCTGTCCACCTCTATGAACTGCCAACGTGAGTACAATTTTCCCTTTGTGAAAAATCTTTCTTCTTTTCCCTCTTGGATTTGACTAATATTAGTGATTATTGCTTTAGATTCACTGACAGGGGCAGATTATTTGCAAAACAAGAAGTCCAGACTCTTCAAATAGGTCCCGGGGGCCTCTTTTTTACTGGGGATCAGACTGGTTTGCTGACAGTGTATACATGGCTAGCAGACTAATGGTTGAGACGTGCCCAAGACTAAGACCAGTAAAGCAGTGTTTTATTAGTTGTGGCAAACAGTGTACAGTATTTTGAGTTTAGAAATTCTTGTTATTATGAACGCTGAGGATAAAGCAATGTAATGTTGTTACTACATAATGAAAATAAATATAGCTACATACCCTAAGGTAAAGACTTTGGTTTACTGTTTTTCTCTACTGCCCCTACGGGTGAACAAAGTTACAAAATAAAGTGGGATTGGATGATATTCATATCTCCTTCTCCTTGATTTATTAGATGTTTTTGAGGTCTACTTGGAGTTTCAGAAGTCCTTTTTCCAGCAATTGCTCGGTTTAGAGAACTTTCACCGATAATTTTGAAGAAATGTATTTCAATTTATGATTTGCTATCCATTCGTCATCCAGTTATTGCTCAAGCCTGAGGCAATGAGCACAAAAACAAAATATTTGTTGAAAATTTTGTAATAAAGTTTATAAGCGGCAGGAAAATGAAGTACACAAACAAAGAGAAGAAAAATAACCATTAAAAATTTCAACAATTTTTAAATTATTTGTATAGTTATGTAAATAATTATTTATTTATTTATTTAAAAAAACTGCATTCTTGACAGGAGCAAATATGTTGCTATTTATTTCTGTATTTAGGGATAAAGAATTTGGGAATGGCAAATTAGCCTAATGCATATGAGAACAGGCTTACAACTGACAAATAAATTATCAAAACAACAATCAAGGTTGATAGAGAACAAATAATGGTCTTTCTACCGCCAACTAAGTCTACCAAAATTAAGGATTCATGCGATCAAAAGATTCTTAACAAACTCACATAGGGTCTAAATTTCTTTTCTTTTCTTTTCTTTTTTCTTTTTCTTTTTTTTATTTATTTGTAGTCACCCAACTCCATTGTTGTCACCCTATAATAAGCAATAGTATCAAAAAACCCAATAAACATTATATTCACGTGGTTTTCTTATATTCACATTTTCATATATGAGTTCTATTTGAACTCAAATTGGTTTTTTAAAACTCAAATTGATATTTGTAGCATTGTTTGTGGATCTGGAACTTATTTTGATTGCTGTGAATCATTAATGCTTTAAAATTTTGAGTTCTATTTTGTGAATCATTAATGCACGTGGTTTTCTTATATTCACATTTTCATATATGAGTTCTATTTGAACTCAAATTAGTTTTTAAAAACTCAAATTGATATATATATATATATATATATATTTTTAAATTTTAGTTGAATGCTAACTTAGAGTTTAGAAGAAGGGGGAAAAAAAAACTTATTATTTTATCGTGATTTAGAGTTTGAAAAGAAAAAAAAAAAAAAAAATCTTTTAACTTCCAAGCAAAATACTACCTACAAAATAGGACCACACTTTTTTCATCATTATCCTTACATATCATTATCTTATCTTTTCTTATCTTTTATTTTATTTGGTCAATTTGATGGGTGTTTAATATTTTCTCTAACTAATGAGTATTTTTAAAAGAGTGGGAATGATATATATATATATATATATATATTGATTTGTCTATTTTTTTGTGGTTATCTGGTTTGACTCATTATTTTAGTGTATGTGTTATAATTGGTGCTCTTTCTTTCTACTATTATTTTTGTATGTTGTTTTCCTTACATTTAAGCCCTACTCTCTCTTTTTTTTTTTTTGGTATTGTTTTTAGGGTGACATATCAACAATTTTGTTAGATTGCATAGTCTGCACATTGGATGAATTCGGATGAGTGAAGTGGTAGTCAATCTATCAAGTAGCTGTTAAAGACCATTTTTTGTAAATATCCTACCTATATATGCCTAAATTTATTAATTTGTGTAACACTGTGTTTTCAATTAATTGAAACTGTTATGCTTTAGTTTATCTTTTTCAATCAAATCTCTTCCATATGAAATTTAATACTGTTCTTTGTTGTGCCTTTCATTGCACATGTATTTAAAAAAAGAGAATACATTTATTTTTCTAAATTAAAGGAATGGTAATGTTGATAGCCCTTCTTAGTTTTTTTTTTTAAAGCTTTTTTAAGCATGCTAAAATTTAGTTATGGATATGTACTAAGTTCCTATCTTTTAGGATTAAATATAATTACATAACTACTACTTAAAAAAATTGAATAAAAAAAATTCTGCATTTACAACATGAGAGTCTTTAGCATTTGAAATTTTTGTTACGGTTATGGATGTGTAATAACTAGCTACCTTTTAGGACTAAATGACTACCTTTTAGGATTTAAAAAAAAAAAGTTGAAAACTCTCATTTTAAAAAAAAATGAAGTAATTTTTTCATCACACCTCAAGGTATTTTATGATTAGAAAAATGTAGTAATTTCAAATTATAATGAATGCAAATTATTAAATTTTTCCCAAGAAAATAGAAGAACCTTTGAGCACATGCATGAGTGCATGTTCAAAGGCTAGTATATATATACTAGCCTTATCATACGCACTCTACATGTGTGATGGGACTCTTTTTTTTTTTTTTTTTTTTGAGTTTAATGTAAATCTTCAATTTGAATTTATTTATTGTTAGTGAGGTTACACAGATAAAAAATTTAAGAAACTAAAATTTAGGATGTGCTAGTTTTTAGGGAAAAAAAAGTTATCAAACGTGCGTAAGATACATTTAAATAGAAAGTGAGCTAATTTTTAGGGAAAAAGTTTCTCTAGTATTTGTTTTTTGAATTACAATTTTAACACTATTTTTTATTTTTTAAGAATAAATAATATCTAATTAGATTAGAAGTATTTTTGACATTTTTTGAAACCATAACTAACTTTTTGAACCTTTTTAATATACACTAGCCTCATCACACGCTCTCCGCACGTGAGATGAGTCTTTTTTTTTTTTTTTTGAATTTAATGTAATTTTTCAATTTGAATTTATCTATTATTAGTGAGGTTACACAGGAAGAGATTTTTAAGAAACTAAAATTTAGGATTTGAAATAAAGTAAACTGTTAGGTTTAGTATGTTAGGAAAAAAATTGTATCAAACGTGCGTGAGATATATTTAAATAGAGAGTATGCTAACTTTTAGGAAAAAAGTTTCTCTGGTAGTTTTTTTTTTATTTTGTTGAATTATAATCTTAACCCTATTTTTTATTTTTTATTTTTTTAAGAATAAAGATTATCTAATTAGATTAGGGGTATTTTTGACATTTTGTGAAGTCGTAACTAACTTTCTGAATCCTCTTAATATATATATATATATATTCAATATTTGTTTTAATTAACTTTGTTAATTTTGGAGGGAATTTTTGGCCCTACAAACTTTTCCAAAATTTATATTCTTTCATAAAATCTTGCTTGGACATTTTTTTATGCGACCACTTTTTTTTTTAATCACCATTCCCCCCCCCCCCCCCCCGCCCCGGTAAAATACATCATTTTATATTATTGAAATGATATTTTTATGTTGTTCATCTAATCCTTTTTGCTCTTTACATATTGTTTTATATCTCGCTATTTGTGTATTTATTGTCTTTGCTCTTTATTCTTTAAAGCTATCTCTATACTTCTAAAAAATGTTTTCTATCCATTTTTTTCATTGTTGTCTTCTCTCTTTAAATTCCTTAAGATTATTACAACCAAACATTTTTTTCTAATCATCATCTTTCTAACTAGAAGGTTTACGGAGGAATTTCCTCGTACATAGCCAACCTTAGTGGGAAGATGGTGATTTATCATAGATGGGTTTCTCCTAAATGGGTTATAAAGCTTGTTCCTAAGAACAATACGGGTATGCTTCTAGGTAAATGGTAGAGGTCCCTATGGCTCCTTTTTCCCTACATGGAAGAGAACCCATAAGCTTGGATGTGACAAGATTTAAGGTTTATTTATGAGAAATTTCTTAATTAAAAATAATTTTAAAACAATCCATTTACTTTATGGCTTGCTCTTAAATTCCTTTAAATACAAGCTTTTACATTATTGTCTTGCTCTTAAATTCCTTTAGATACAAGATTTTACATTATGTCTTGCTCTTAAATTCTTCAAATTTTTGCCCACACACTAAAGTCTTTAAATTTTGTTCTCCTTTAATTTATGCACTTTACCCTTGAGTTTGCTTTATCTTCCACATTCCCTTTCTCATGTTAAAAGGGTTCAAGGGTGCTAGCATTCTAGCTAGTACCATAAACCCTAGATTACCAAATAGCAATAGTTTGGATAAGCAAACCTCTAAAAAATGTGATTTCAAAAGTTTTTTTTTTTTTTTTTTAAAAAAAGAAAAAAAAAAGTCTCCAATGGCCATCCCTTTTTCTTAAAATGAATCAATTTCAAAAGAAAGCTTCTTTTTAATTTCTTAAAAAATGCCTTCCAAAGGGGCATTTTTAAAACTCTCCATTTTCAAAACCTTGTTTGGTTCTTTTCCTTTACATAAAAAATAAAAATAAATAAAAAATAAAAAATGAACAAAATCTGAAACCCTTTTTCTCAAAAATCCTTATTTAAATGGTTTTGATTTATGTTTTGGGTATCTTTTCAAAGAACATGGAAACTTTCTCTTAAAGACAAAGTAGTTTTAATCTAAAACTTTTCCCCTTTTAAAATTTAAGTGTTCTACCCTAAAAAGTGAACAAAAGCCTTTTTTCCAAACAAGCTTGTTTTTCCCTTTGTTTTAAACTTTTTCCAAATGCAACCCTTTTTCCAAATGTTTTAAAATCAAGTTTTGGGTAAGTTCTCTTTAAAAAGTTTGATGATTCATTTTCTCAAAAAAGAGAAGGTAGGTTTCCAAAAGGTTTTTTAACTTTAAAAGCTTAGTTTCTTTAGAGTCTTGTTAGTAAAAATGTTCTCATTTTTAGCACTTTCTTTATGTTGTTTCATTAAAGGAAACTCATTTTCATGTAAAACCAAGAGAATACTTTTTTAGGTAATTTTTTCCCAAAAAAAAATTAGTCTCAAAATAAAACTTTTCCAAGAGTCATGAGTTTTCCTAAAAGAAATTGCTCATCTTTCCAAAGGTAAGTTTTAAGGTCTTTTTTGTATGCTTTGTTTTAAACCTTTTGGAATTGCATTCTTTTTGAGGTTTGTGTCTATGGTTTATTTCCATTGAACCAATAGACACCAATCAAGCTAACATATTCCCCCTTTCCCTTTGCATTAATGTTTTGGTTCTTTATGTTTGTGCATGAGAATGAGTAATTGGAGGATAAATTTGCTAAAATGTGACATTTTTCCTTCCTTCTGTTTTATTTTTTTATGTACATATTCACATGTTGAATATATAATAAATAATACTCAAATGTTATATTATATATTATCTTTGCAAGGTAGTAAGTCTCACATGTTATGTATATTTACTTCACATGTTTTGCTTGTTAATAATTATTTGTCATGAACATTCACATTATATGTTATATGTAAATAAATACTCACATGTTCGTGTGTGTGTGTGTGTGTGTGTGTGTGTATATTGTTTGTAAAAAATCTTTTTCAAAAACTAAATGCCAAGTATCTAATTATTTCTCTAAAACATTAACATTGAAATTAAAATTAAAATGGGGTATTATCCTTTGGATAGGCGGTGTGAGGTGCCTAACACTTTTCCCACCTATAACCGAACTTCCAAGTCCAAGATCTTTGGTTCAAGACTTTGGTTTACCTTAATTAATTAATTACCCTTGAATTGGTATTTAGTTAATTACATAACTAAAAAGAATTAGAAAAATAGGTGACTAATCACACCTAATACAACACCAATGGTTGGTGGCAACTCCTAAACATAAAATAAGAAAAAGAGACTCACACACACACCTCACCCTAGAAACACATGCACACAAAAGAGTCACATCCCCAAGGACCTAATATACGGTAAACCAAAAGCCTTTTTTGGGGCGGCCACAGTTCTGAATACTTAGAAAATATGCAAATCTACTGTGTGTGAGGTTAGAGTATAGAAAATAGGGTTTTATAACACATGGAGGGTAAAATCAACTATCTCAAGCTTGGTTTTTTATTTGAGGCATAAGGTTGGTATTTATACAAGTGAACTAGGGTTTTGGGGGCCTTTTAGAGGCTTTTGGACATTCATAAGGGTGTAAGGGGTGGCCCAATCCAAAGATTGAAGATTTTGGCACTAAATATAAGAATAAGAAATTCTAGAACTCAAGGTGCGTGTGCAGGATCGTGAGTGTGTGTAAGCAGAACTCCAATTTGACTGGGTTGTTGGCCCAAATGCAAATATCCATAACTTACTCACTTTAAATCCATAATAGGTAAAATTTGTATTCAAATTGAAGTCCAGGATGTCTACTTTCCAATGAAAATAATCACATTCAATAATGTTGGGTTAAGCTAGCTTGACCCTGATTAATTAATTCAATTACTCAAGTTGATTAATTAGGTTCAATTATATGCAAATTGTGAAGGCACCAACAAATCACCAAATTAACTAAATATGGTAGAAAATAAATTGACACAGTGATTTGTTGACAAATGAGGAAAACCTCTTGCAAGGCAAAAACCTCATCAAGAGATTTTAACCACTCCCAAGAATTCGCTAATCAACAATCAAGCGGTTACAAGTATAAGGAATCTTATCAACTACCTTTGCTTATCCCAAAATACCAACCTACAACTGAACGTTTGCTTCAATACCCAATTAAACTTGATCTTGTAGTAGCCTTCTTTCCTTTGATGTGTAAATCTCCAATCTATGACTAACCCTTTGCACGAATCCCAGTACGTGACTAATTCCAACAACTTTGAACGATGTTGTTGGCTGCAAAGTTCTTCACTTCATCAATAATGAAGATCAAGAAGCACTTGGTTAGAAAACCCTATAGCGTACAAGTGTAGTAGCTTCTCACAAAAAAAAAAAAATATATCTTGGTCTTTGTATCCATGTGTGACAGCTCTTAAAATAATCCTTATATATATCTAGAGTTGTAAGAAAAGAAACCCTTAACAAATACATAAGCCTGGGCCAAATTTCAGATCTGGAAAACTGAAAATCATAAATCTCGATAGATCGAGCTGCTGTTGAGCTATCTATCGAGCTTCACATTAAGTCTCGATAGCAAGCATCAGTCGAGCTATCTGTCGAGACTTAGTGAACAACTTTTCTTCACTTGTTTCTTGGACCAATCTCATGTCTTTTAATACAAACACTTGATATGCTTGAACAACATATTTCTTGATATATTAAACCCATCTTAGATCTACCAAATTACAAGTAAAGTGCATTTTGTCAAAGAATTAGCTAATTACATAAAATATGACCCTAACAAATAATTATTTGAGGTTCAAAATTATGGCCAAGATATAAGTAAAGGTCATTTTTCAACATCATTTTCAAAGTTTAAGCACTTTTGAATTATGATTACCTCCGAACTATTGGTAACACTTTAATTACCCTTGGTTGACATATGTCGAGCTCATCATTGAGGCCGAGGACTAATGGTTACTCATCTTTTGCAGAAAATATATTTTTCTGCATAGAGTTAAACAGAGAGAAAGAGACACGGTTTTGTTCACTATATTATTTAGATTGATATGTTTCTTCTATTTTTTGTGATCATTATATCTTGAGAGACAAGTGACCAAAAGCCTCAAACCATCAATTGTAAGGATGTAAACCTATCAAGTGTTAAGGACATATTTTATGTTGTTGGCTAATTCTTTGACAAAACGCACTTTACTTGTAATTGGGTAGATCTAGGATGTGTTTAATACTTCAAGAAACATGTTGTTCAAGTCTAGTATTAAAGCCATGAAGATTGGACCAAGAAACAAGTGAAGAAAAGCTGTTCAATAAAGCTGGACAGATAGCTCGACACCTGCGGATAGATAGCTCGACAGCTTCTCGACACCTCCCGACAGCTAGGCTGTCTATCGAGTTCTTCAGTTGATTGTTATCGCAATCTCGACACCTTCTCGACAGCTGGTGGATCAATCGAGAAAGCTTTTCTCTGCTCGACAGCTTCTCGATAGCTGAATCTGTTGAAGTTTAAGCTCGACACCTCCCGATCGATCGAGATTACGGGAATTCAGATTTTCAGATCTGATTTTCGGCCCATTCTGACATGTATGTGTAGGGTTTATTTTCTCACAACCCTAAACCTATATAAGACTTATTTTAGAGGCTGTCATATAAGAGAATACAAGGAGAACATATGCAAAAGGTGACCGATGCCTTATTCTCTCTGAAAGAAGCTACTGCGTCTTTGTGCCTTAGGGTTTTGTAACCAAGTGCTTCTTGATCTTCATTGTTGATAAAGTGAAGAACTTTGCAGCCAACAATCTTCTTCTAGTTGGTGATTAAGTTGCGTACTGGGATCCGCACAATTGGTTAGTCACGTACTGGGATCTGTGCATCAAAGAGTGGCGTTCATATATTGAAGAGTTCAGAAGTTCTGAAGTAGTAGAAAGTTTCTGCTATGAGTTCATCTACGGGGATTGTAGAGTCTAGGGACAATGGTTTTGTACTAGATCTGAAACTTCTCTTTACTATAGTGAATTGCTTTTCGGGAAGGTTTCCCCCCAGATTTTTTACTGTGAAACTAGTTTGTTTCATTGGTTTTCCTGGGTCATCATATATTGTCTTATTTATTTTTTTTGCTGCATGATTTTGATATAATATTGATGTTTGTTTGTTTTAACAAGTTTTTTTCATAATAAATCTAATTAACAACTTAGGTTTAAAACTTGTTAATTCTATCAACCAGGGTCTAAATTTCCCAACAGAGAGCATCAAAGAGCCATGAATAAATGTTCAGTCTAATCTGAAGATACAAAGTATGTTGAAGAAAGCCATGATATTTCATCCCAGCTTCATTGAAAGTGGACCCCACTTGAGACCTCAATTAGAGCAGGTTAAACATGCTTTTCAAGAACAAGAAGCATGTCATAAGCATCATAAAGCAATATGAGCGAGTGTACTATGATAAGAAATCTTCAAAATATGAAATTTCAAACCTAGAGATAGTGTGATAAACTGACAAAATTTTAAGTATATTACTACAAAAGCTCATTAAGCCCATGGCCAATCCTATTTATTTGGTGAAAATTTCAGAATTAATTATGAACCTAACATCACTATGGACATTAGAACAATTGCACAAACAATAATTACTACTTATAACTAGATTCTTGGTTTCATCTTATGTCACTAAATGCATAGTTTAACTAGTCAAAGGTAGAAACTCGGGATCTAGTGAGCTCATTGACGACAACCCACCTTGTTTATCTGAGATTGATACTAACTCTGTGAGATGCTCTTAAGAATATACAATTAGGCTCCAATAGCAGGTATGGTAGTAGAATCAAGAATATATAATCAAGCTCCAACTTGAGGCAATTCGTGCTTATCAGCAATAAGATCGAACAGATCCAGTCTGTCCAACTCTAACCCTATCCCAGGGAGATTTCCCAATCAACATCTCACAAACAACACAACCCAAACCCCAAATATTAGAAGGAGGCTCTTGCACACTAAGTCAAACATTCAGGTGCCATATACAATGCGGTGCCTCTCAATCCCAACCTCATCTTTTTCCTTTTGGCCAACCCACGATCCATAATCTTTGCCACTGAAGAAACACTCTCAATCTCTCACTATTACTCTATGAATCAAAACAGAAAGAGAAACAGAGATAAAGAAAGATTGAGAGAAAACTCAGATGTTATTGATCTTAACAAGAAAATACAATCCAATGAATGAATTACAGAGAATAGATAGCTATATATATATATATAGATACATAAGAGAGAGAAGGATGATGATGCCCAAACCAAGTCTGGTATAACAGACTTGTAACAGCTTCACACGTATTGTAACAGACTTCAACACGTGCGTGGCTCCTTCAGATCTTCAACAATCTTTATAAGGGAAAACGACATCGTTGAGCTTTAATGAGGAACGGCACCGTTTCTATCTTATATCTAAACATTCCACTACACGACATGCCGTTCCTTCAGTGTTTGATTCTAAGCCTGATTCTAAGCTTGCACTTGCACTGTCATCCCCCCTCAAACGAATGGGGAACTTCCACATGAGTTTGGAAGTAAGCCAATTGAACCTGGGAGATGAAAGACCCTTAGTAAACAGATCAGCAAGCTGATCATGAGTGGAAATGAACTTAACCAGCAAGTCACGCCTGAGAACCTTTTCTCGAACAAAATGAAAATCAACCTCAATATGCTTTGTGCGAGCATGAAATACAGGATTAGAGGCAATGGCTAAGGCACTGACATTGTCACACCAAAGAAGAGGAGGGTGAGGAAGAACAATGCCAAAATCTCTGAGAAGCATTCGAAGCCAATACAACTCAGCAGCAGTAGAAGCCAACGCACGATACTCAGCTTCTGTTGAAGAACGAGACACAGTGCATTGCTTCTTAGCAGACCAAGTGATTGGGGAATTACCAAGAAACACCACCATACCAGTGATAGAACGTCTGTCCACTGGATCCCCAGCCCAATCTGCATCACTGTAAGCAGATAAGGAGATGGGACCTGGAGTAAAAGCAATCCCAAAGTGAAGAGACCCTTGAAGATACCTCAAGATCCTTTTAGCAGCTTGAAGGTGATTTTGAGTGGGAGAGCTCATAAACTGACAAGCTTGTTGAACAGCAAAAGATAAATCTGGTCTGGTGAAGGTGAGATATTGTAAAGCCCCAACTAGGCTCCTATAGGACTTAGGGTCAGGCAAAAGAGGGCTATCATTAGGAAGAAGATAATGATTAGGAGAGCATGGTGTTTTACAAGGCTTGCAATCAGTCATGTTAAATTTCTGCAGAAGATCAGTAGCATACTTGGACTGATGCACAAATAAACCAGTAGGAGTATAGTCAATCTGTAACCCAAGAAAATAATGAAGCAAGCCAAGATCCTTGAGATCAAACTCCTTGCCCAATAGCTTGATGATAGTAGACACAAAAGAAGAATTATTACCAGTGATGATAATATCATCCACATAGAGTAACAGATACACAATGAAGGAATGGTGCCTCAAGATGAACAAATTACCATCAGCAGCTGAAGCATAGAAACCCACATGAAGCAGCTGAGATGTAAATCTATCAAACCATGCCCGAGGAGCCTGCTTAAGACCATAAAGAGCTTTATGAAGAAGGCACACATGTGTAGGAAAAACTGAATCAATATAACCTTGGGGCTGAGCCATGAAGACTTCTTCCTTAAGAAAGCCATGCAAAAAAGCATTGGAGACATCTAATTGCTTCAATTCCCAACCATGTTGCACAGCCAAAGCAATGAGAAGTCTAACTGTGGCAGGTTTGACAACTGGACTAAAAGTTTCATCATAATCCAATCCATATTGTTGGAGATAACCCCTAGCCACCAATCTGGCTTTATATCTAGCAACTGACCCATCACTATGCCTCTTAAGCTTATAAACCCACTTGCAGGTGACAACATTCTTCTGTGGAGGAAGATGAACCAAGGACCAAGTATTCTGCTTCTGTAAGGAAGTGAACTCAGCATCCATTGCAGCAACCCATTGAGGATGCTTGGAAGCAATGGCAAAGGAAGGAGGTTCAACAACATTATAGTCACATTGAACCTTCATAGCTTTAGGCTTATATATTCCATGCTTAGACCTTGTAACCATAGGATGGGCATTAGTGGTGGATGGACCAAGGGCAGTAGGAGCAGGATTGGAAGATGACACAGTAGGTAAAATAGGATCTGGAAGCACAGACAGGGAAGTAGGCACTGAGGAAGGAGTTTCAATGGGAGCAGGAACAACAGGAATAGAAGATGAAGAAGAAAGTAGTGATGGAAGCAAAGAAGTAACCAAGTCAGAGTCATATGAAGGAGAAGAAGAAGGATTATCAACAGATGGAATAGAAACAGAAGGAGCAGGAGGAGACAACCAATCAGACACAGAAGTTGAGAAAGGAATATTAGGATTGGTAAGAGTAGGATTAACAGCAAAGGGAAAGAGAGATTCATGAAACAAAACATGACAAGCTATATAGATTTTGTTAGTGGAAGGATCAAGGCAAAGGTACCCTTTTGACATAGGAGGATAACCAAGAAAAATGCATGGAGCAGACCTAGGTTGTAGCTTGTTTTTATTATAAGGTCTAAGGAAAGGGTAGCAAGCACACCCAAAGGATTTAAGAGCATGAACAGATGGAAGTTTTGAAAATAATTTCTCCCAAGGAGATTGAAAGCTTAACACAGATGAAGGAAGCCTATTAATAAGAAAGATTGCAGCAGTAAAAGCATATGACCAGAAATTAATAGGCAGATGTGACTGATAAAGAAGAGCAAGACCTGTTTCTACAACATGTCTATGCTTTCTTTCGGACACTCCATTTTGTTCAGGAGTATGAGGGCATGAAGTTTGGTGTAGAATGCCATGAGTAGAGCAATATGACTTAAACTCAGCATTAACATACTCAGAACCATTGTCAGTTCTCAAAGTTTTGAGTGTAGAATTATGTTGAGTTTCAACCATGGACTTGAAATGTTTAAACACAGGCAGAACCTCACTTTTAGATTTAAGAAGAAACATCCAAGTGAAACGAGTGTAATCATCAACAAAAAGTACATAGTAATTAAAGCCAAGTAAGGAAGTCATGGGAGAGGGACCCCAAACATCACTATGTACAAGCTCAAGAAATGAAGTGGAAACAATTGAAGTTTTATTCAAGTGAAGTCTGTGCATTTTAGCACTGATACAGGACTCACATAAGGAACAAGCCTCAGCAATCATAGACAAAGTAATAGATGAAAATACAGGTTTAAGAACAGAATATAAAACTCTAGAATGAGGATGACCAAGTCTGTGATGCCAGAGCAGAATCTGGTGTGGTTTGACAGATACAAAAGCAGAAGACTTGAAATGGTTCAATGAAGTGGAAGAATCAGAGATAGATGGAATAGGATAGACCCCATCTTTACTCAACCCTGCATAGAGGATCTTCCCCGTGGGCAAATCCTGAATTGAGAACTTGTTGGCATCAAAATAACAAAAAGCATTATTTTGGAGACACAATTTATGGACAGACAGAAGATTAGAGGCAAGGTCAGGCACCCTTAGAATATTATCAAGCCTAAAATTATGAGTCAATGTTTGAAGCTTACCATTACCAATGTGAGTTACTGGAAGCTCCTGACCATTCCCAACAGTGACAGCTTCATTGCCATGAATGGGTTGTTGATGGATGGATAGCTGGGACAGATTAGGAGTCACATGATCTGAGCAACCTGTGTCAGTAAGCCAAGCATTGGAAGCCTGGACTTGAGCAGCATTGGCCACCATTGAAGCAAGCTTGGCAGGAGCATGTCTTCCTTGATATGCAAAATCCATACGATGGTAGCAGTCAAGGGCTGAATGACCATTCTTTCCACATATCTGACAAGTAGGCCTACTTGATTGACCTTGAGTTTGACCTTGATTCTGATTCTGAGAAATCTTGGATTGAGTAAAAGACTGAAATTGAGATGGAAAACCTTGATTTCCAGAACTAAAATTCTGAAATTGAGATCCAGAACCAGAACCACCAAAATTAGAGTAGTTTCCTCCACCAAAATTAGAATTCATTCCACCAGAGTGAGGGCCATGTCCACGAGCACCTCTGCCTCTCTGGTTGTAATTTCTTCCTCCTCTTCCTCGAGGAAAGCCTTGTGAGTGAAAGTTGGCAGCCATAGCCATAGAGACTTGATCAACACCATTAGATCTTTTCTTAATAATTCTCTCTTCAGCATTAAGTAATGCATTCAATTCTTCCACAGACAACACATCACTCCTAGTTCTAATAGCAGAGCTAAAAGAATCATAGTTAGATGGAAGACCATCAAGAACGATGTGGAGAAGCTCTTCATCATCCAAAAACACAGACACAGCAGCTAACCTATCACGAGCTTGCTTAATTTTCTGAAAATAACCATCAATAGATTCATTTCCCTTCTTAATAGCATTCAATTCATTGCGGAGACTCATAACATGAGACCTTGAAATTGATGCGAATCTCTTCTCTAACACTCTCCAAACTCCTCTAGCAGACTTTTGTCCAACTGTGAGAGCAAGAACTGCAGGGGAAAGTGTTGAATTCAAGAATGTGAACATTGCTTGTTCACGATTCTTCCAAGCTATGAACGCCTGATTGATTTCAGTAGTAAAATTTCCAGATGAATCCTTAAGAAACCTATCTGGAGCAATGATTGAGTCATCAAGAACATCAATCATTGAATAGGTATCAAGAATCACCTCGATTTGATGTTTCCACACTACATAATTTCCATAATCCAGCTTCACAGTCATCATAGATGACATGTTTGATAACAACAGCAACGAAGAATTCACTGGTAGACCTGAGGAAGCCATAGCAGGCACAGCACTTGAAGAAGACGATGAACTAGACTGAGCAGAAGCCATTGATAAGGATCAGTGCTCTGATACCATGAAGAAACACTCTCAATCTCTCACTATTACTCTATGAATCAAAACAGAAAGAGAAACAGAGATAAAGAAAGATTGAGAGAAAACTCAGATGTTATTGATCTTAACAAGAAAATACAATCCAATGAATGAATTACAGAGAATAGATAGCTATATATATATATATAGATACATAAGAGAGAGAAGGATGATGATGCCCAAACCAAGTCTGGTATAACAGACTTGTAACAGCTTCACACGTATTGTAACAGACTTCAACACGTGCGTGGCTCCTTCAGATCTTCAACAATCTTTATAAGGGAAAACGACATCGTTGAGCTTTAATGAGGAACGGCACCGTTTCTATCTTATATCTAAACATTCCACTACACGACATGCCGTTCCTTCAGTGTTTGATTCTAAGCCTGATTCTAAGCTTGCACTTGCACTGTCAGCCACAAAATGATCACTATTAGTAGTATTAGTACTAGTACTCACATTCACAAACAAAACATTCTCAGGCTTGATAAGCCTCAATGAGGTTAAGTCTCAATAACATTAAACTTTTTTTATTGCCATAAATACAAGTCAAAGGAGGTCTATTTAGTTTTAAAAAATACAAGTTATTCTTGAAATTTTGATAAGATGTAAATGAAGTTAAAGTATTTTACACGAAGGATGGGGCAATGGAAGTTCATAAATATATAATCAAGAAGTCAGGAGGCAATGAAGATTTTTTGGATGACATGTGTAGCAGGAAGTCAGCGTCTACATGCTTATAAATTTTAGGGCATTATATACTGCACATACAAATGGAGGGACAAGTGTGATGCGGGAGACGCAAGATGATTATTGTTTAGTATTATTTATGTTTGCAAGCCAATTGTATTTTTATGTTTTAGGCCCTATTAGTTTATTGGGCTTTTAGTATTTTAATTTAGAAGTAAGGTTATTTTTGTAATAAGGCAATTAGGGTTTCCTAACCAATTAAAACTATGGTTTAGCAATCATTTATAAACAACCTATTGTACTCCTTGAGAGATAGTTGATATTTTGATGAATGAAAAAATGGCCATTTGGTCTTTTTTTGGTTTGGTACTGACTCCAGGTCCACCTTAGGTCTTGACTCTTAGTGGTTTTTCCGCTTGGTACTGACTCCAAGCAAGGTCTAGATACTAACTCCTAGGTCATATTCCTTTATTTTATTATTGTTTCAATTTTGTTCTGGTTGCCCTGCGTCAAAGTGCCAAAACTTTTAATATGATGGCAAATAGTATATTAAACTGCAACGATATGAAATGGAGATTTGATATAATGCATCTTAATCTAAAGAAAATGAGTACAAAAACCACAAAAATCAGTTTCAAAACGCCTCACTAGCCTATATAGGAGTGAATGACCAGAAGGATAAAATAAAACTAAAAAAATAAAAAGAAGCTTTTCAAAACAACATAAAAGTTGCAGTAACAACAGTAGTGCTGTTGTAAGCAACATTAGGCCAAGGGTTTTCTACAAAGTACCATTTGACTCCCAAGCGTCCAGGTGAGGCATCAAATAAAGTTGTATAAGAGCAAGAGTATTGTGAAATTATCTGAGCAAACCTATGATATTAAATGAGCAACATATTACCGCTGAAAATCAGAGAGCATTAAAGGGTTCATGAATGTTCAATCAAACCTGAAGAAAGCCAAGATCTTTCATGCCAACTTCATGGGAAGAGGCCTGCTGGAAAACTCAATAACAGCAGTTAAATGTGCTTTTCCAGATATATAGTCTTCCCAACAACTAGACATGCCAAAAGTAGAGTGTTGGTATTTTTGGTTCAATTAGCATCATAGAGCGGTATGAGTGAGTGTACTCTAAATCTGCAGAACATGCAATCACAAAACAAGAGATAGCAAAATTGATAAACAACCAAAAATTGTCCAAGAGAGTCGCATCGGAAAGTAGTTCACCATTATCTGGCATTCTGGGATAAACTTCAAAGTCCACAAAAGTAACACTAGAGATCTACATATAAAAAAAAGGAAATGCTGGAGCTCATTAGACCCATGACTAACCCTACTAATTGGTTGAAGTTTTCAAAATGAATTATGATCTTATTACCACTGTGGACATTAGGCCTATTTCACAAACCATAATTACTAATTTTAACTTGATTCTCGATATTATCTTATGTCACAAAACACAAAATTTTACTTGACAAAGGTATATTCAGGGAAAAAAAAAAGGTTTGACAGAGGTAGAAACTAGGGATCCAGTGGATACCAAAGCTCAACAACAATAGTTGAAATAAGCTAATTCTTTTCGAATATGGCTGACACTCATCCATGCCAACACAAATATGGGTGGTATTGTTGATATCATTCCGGTTGCACCCTATACTTTCTAGACTCTTTTTATTTCATCAACCTTTGTACCTAAGCACACTATACTGCTGTCCAGCATCATTCTTTTATTTGAAAGCAACACATGGTAGCCACAATTTGGGAAAACAAAGCCCTAAGCATTTGTCTAATCTTAACAGAATGCATCGCATATATGAAGGCCCAAAAAAAAACCCCAGAAACTAAACAATAATTTACTAAATTTTTTCGTAGAAAGTAGTCAACATTAATACATTAAACACAAACAAAATCCAAACCCAGTTCAGCATTGAATCCATCGAACTAGAAATGGCTGAAATATGATAGGAGTACTGAGTACACGACAAAAATAGATGAAATTGATTACTTGCACTGTACCCATTATTTTTGCAAGTTATGACACAACTTTCAAATTATATAATGAGATGAATCCTCTGCTGATACAAGAAAATTGCCAACTGCAGCATTGACACAGAAGGCCTATGAGATGCTCCTCAAATATAGTTTATATGCAACCAATAATCTAAATTTATAAAACAAACAAATAGTGTACAAAATACAAACAGAGAACTATTTTACAGGATTCTGAATTAAGAATGAGAAAACAGTTCCTCCTAACTCTCTATCTCTCTGGTTTCTTTCTTTCCTTCTTTTTTATTTTAATATGTGGGCGCTCCTAATCTACCAATATAGCAACTCACAACAGAGATCTTACTTGAAAATCCATAAAAAACAGCGCATGCAGAGCGCATTGGTTGAATTAGTGCTTTCCTGAATTAGGTAGAACTAGCTAAGTCTGTAAACCATCTCAACTATCAGGGAGTCAAAAAATGAAGTTTTTGGCAGCAAGTAATCAACTTTTTTACATTAAATACAAACAAAACCCAAACCCAATTCAGCGTTACTCATTTGACTAGAAATGGTAGAAATATGATAGGATAGTACACAACAAAAAATAGATGAAAAGAAGACAGAAATCCATTAAAAAGCAAGTACTCCTTTGAAAATTTTCTTTGTAAAAGCCATTCCAGAAAATTGCCATATGAGTACTTGCTGCCATACGATAAAAAGCCATTCAAGAATATTTCCATACAAATCCTACGCTCATAGGAATACTTGACAAAAAATAGATGAAAACAAATTCAGATAGATATATTACCTGAAACACAAATCCACCAGATCCAAATTGCCAATACTAAAGCAATAGAGAGAACCATACCCATTATTCTTACAAATTACAACACATCTTTCAAGTTCCATTGTGAGATAAATTCCCTGCTGATACAAGGATATTACAAGTCAGAACATGCAATGTGCAGTGATTGGAATTGTTGCTTTCTGAAAAAAGAGGTTTAACTAGCAAAGTATGTCAAATGCCACAACTCTTAGCCGTAAAACAACACAAAATGAAAGGGAAACAAGAAAATAAATTCTAAGGAAAAAGCACAACCTTGTTATAGCAAAATTGGGTTATGTTATATACTTGAAAATGTTTCAAGAATAAGTACAATTTTGTGCGTGCCTACTGCCTTGTACACTAATCATATAAGGAATAGTCTATCTAAAATTGTAATAATGAACAATTCAGTGCCTAGTTAAGATAGTATATGAGGAATACTCTATCAGATATTGTAAGAATATACAATTAAGCTCCAACAGCAGGTATGGTGGAATATACAGTCAAGATCCAACAGCAGGTATGGTAGAAGCAGGGCACTTCAAAGTTCGACGTGCTGCTCTCTCACATATATGGTTATCATAACATGTAACCCTCTTCCTTTTCTGGCCTAAAACAGGCACATTTTCATCTGATCTCCCATCCAAATGTTCTCCCAAATCATCAAATTGTGAAGGAGGAAAACATAACGCCATACCATCATCAGGCAGCAAGCTCAAATCACCAGAAGAACAGCTTAACTCATAATCTTCTGAGAAACAAAAAACCTCATAATCGGCCTCATCAGTCCCAGAAACACAGGTAACAGCCAGTAGTTCTTCATCACCAAGTCCGTCAAGAAACGGGTGATCCATCAACATCTCAGCAGTAAACCTATACATATATTTCTTTACAAGGCACGCTTTCAGAAAATCTTTGGCTTGACTTGAAACCCCAGTTGGAATTTCAGGCAATTCGCGCTTGTCAGCAATAAGATTGAACAGATCCCGTTTGTTAAACTCTTTTCCCCTATCCCAAGGAGATTTCCCAGTCAACATCTCACAAACAACACAACCCAAAGCCCAAATATCAGCGGGAGGCTCTTGCACACACTCAATCAAACACTCAGGTGCCATATACAAAGCAGTGCCTCTCAAGTCCATCCTCATCTTTTTCCTCTGCCATGACCTCTTGGCCAACCCAAGATCAGCAATCTTGGCCACAAAATGAGCAGCATCAGTAGTACTAGCACTCACATTCACAAGCAGAACATTCTCAGGCTTGATATCACAGTGTACATACCCACATCCATGAATATGATTAAGCCCTTTTAGAATACACTTGGTGTAGCGTTTGACATCACTTTCAGGCAAACCACACCCACCAGAATTGTGAATCAAATCTCTCAAGCTTCCGCCAGAAGCGTACTCAAGCAACAAGTTATAAACCATGCCACCGTTATCTTCAACCGTGGAGTCTTCACCAAAGCAGTGAATGACAAAAGGGTAGCCCTGAACATTGTCAAAAACCTGTTTCTCCTTCTGAAGTGTAGCAGAAACGGAAAACTCCGCTGACTTCACTGCCATCAACGAAGGAAAAGAGCGAAACTTGGATGTGGGTTTGGCCAGAAACACAGACCCAAATGCTCCTTTGCCCAGCAATGGGCCTCTCTCCCACAATCCTGCATACATTTTTCACACTCTTTCAACGAGGGTTTGTAAAATTGTGGAAGGGAATTGGAACTCAACTAGGTTTCGTTTTGATTTCTAATTCTAACGGTCGGTAATGAAATTACCTTTATTTGTATTTATGTTTTTTTTTATTTTTTTATTATGGGTTTAGAAACCGAAGGCAAGTCGGAATAAAAATAATAATAAAAAGCCAATTTAACTTCTCAAAAAAAAAGACATCAAAAAAAAAAAAAAAAACTTCTCAAAAAAAAAAATCGCTTTGTTATATAAAAAAAAAAAAATCCCTTTTATTAAGAGAAATGTTTTCATTACATTTTTCATAACAAATACTATATAGCAAGTTGTTATTGGTTACTATTGGTAGGTAAAAAAATAATTTCAATTGTAAATTCAAATAAGAATTAGTAACAACTTGTCACCTAATATTTGTTGTAAAAATGTTATGGACATAGAAGGTCTCTTCATTTTTTTTATCTTTTTTTTTTTGGGTAGGTTTCGTTTTTTTTTTTTTTTTTTTTTTTCAAGCATAAAAAAAATGGTTAGAGGGCAACCTTGGCTTATGTACTACACCTTCATAACTCATAAATTTAAAATAAATAAATAAAAACTAATTTTAGAATTATAACTTTTTGTTCTTTAAATTAGGATTATGTGTTACAGTATTTTGGTGAATCAATTTTGGTTTTATTACACTTTTTTAGGACTAAAAAAATTACTGTTAACATAACACAAAAAAAGGTAAGTCTAAAGTCTAGAACTCAGGGTTGGCTCGAGATATTTTGGGACTTAAGGCGACAAGTTTAAACAGCCATTTTCAATTCTAAAAGTTAAACAAGAAAAATCATATGTAATATTTTATTTAAAATATATTGTTCTTGTTTTTAAGAAGCAAAACTATTAATTAAGTTTTTATATCCAAGATCAATTGATAATTTAACTAATCTACTTCATTTTTCTTATAATAGAGTCAATCTTTTATTATAGAATTTGATAATTAGTAATACCGAACCAAATAGAATGAGCCGTTTATATAAACAATTAACGATTAACAAAAACTAATTTTCTTAACAACCATAAGATAAGAGAGTTAGTGTTTTATTACAAATACTAGATAGGACAGCACGTGCTTGCTGTGAAAAAAAAGTAGTGATTAAGGTCAATTCTAAATTTTATTTGTATCACAAGACAAAAATATAAATCATTTTATTTTTAAAGTATATAAAAATTTACATAAATCAAAAAAGACATTAATTTTAAGAATTTTGATAATTATGTCGTAAAAAGTTAATCTTATTCGTATAAGAACTTTGATCAACCACAAAGTTAGGGTAACTATTTAACATATAAATATTTGTTTTATTATAATAGTTTTTTAGTCTCTACTTGCTAAATATAATATATCTATTCTCTAAAAATTTCTAAGAACGATAATGAAAATTATTATCTTCCAACAATAAACAACTGAGTTTTGCTACGAAATTATTAAAAAAAAAAAAAAAAAAAAAAAGATAACAAAAGGCATGTGTCATCGAATTTTTCATTAGATAAATTATAAGTTTTGAAAATTTAAACCTAGAAAATCAACGTTCTTTAGATAACAAATAAAACATCTTATATCATCATTCCAACTTTCTAAGAATTTCTACCATTTAAAACTCAAAATATGTAAAGAAAATTTTGGGATGTTAAAATTTAGCAAGAGTAATTTAGACATTACACAATAAAATATTTTAAGAATCATAAGCTTTCATTAGGGTATAATCGAGAAAATAACAATATGACATATTTGCTATTTTCCAAAATATTAAGGGAAAAATTGCTTGATTTTAAAGTTTAAGAAAGAATTGTAAACTACCCCAAACATAAAGGATGAAAATTGTTTTTTTCCCTAAGTTTTTGTTTTAGTGTGTAAAACTATGTGTTTTTACTTAAAATGGTGTATAAAGAAAAAAATATACAAAAAGTCAACCCAAGAAAATTGTATGTAGAATAGTGAATTTTGGCTCAACAAAATTAATTAAACCAACAAAAAATTTCTAAAAACACAACAGAACGACGCAACATTTTCAAAATACCTTTGTAATTTTGTTATATTTTATTTTAACTTGTAAAGAATTGACAACTCAGCAGTTTTGAAAATATTGTGACGATATCAAGATGTCTTAACATTTTTCACACAAAAAAATGCTATGTCCATGGCATTTTCACAACAAATCATAAGTAGTAGATTACTACAAGTTGTTATTGGTGGGGAAAAAATAGTTTTATTGGTAAGTTTAAATTAGAACCAATAACAATTTACCATATTTGATTTGTTATGAAAGTGTTGTAAAAATTATTGTTGATGTAGCATTTCTTTTTCATAATACTTTTATTTTTAGCTGTGGTTGGTTCTAGTATGATATTTTATTATTTTATTTTGACCTATAATGAATTAACATCTCAACAATTGTGAAAATATTGTTCCAATTTGTGGTGTTAATATTTTATTATAATGTGAAACAGCTCAAATTGGACAAACCAAAAATAATATAGCAAATCTACTACAGCTCTATGCATTCACCCCAAAAAAAAAAAAATGCTGCCAGCAAAACAGTGAAAATTGAACAAATCAAAACTACTATAGCGAAATTATTGTAACTTTTTCCATTTACTCTTTTATATATAGAAATATACATTGCACTTACAATGTAATTTATATTGTAAACACATAAAAATTGGCAAATGTTGTACACATTTGCAAAATTTGTACAATTTTATTTATTTATTTTGCAAATGTATATAACATTTGCAACTTTTTGTGTGTATACAATGTAAGCTTACATTACAAGTACAAAGTAAATATATAAAGATCCTTAAAAAAAATAAAAGCTCAAACCAAATTGGTGAACTTGAAGGGAAAAAAAAAAAAAAGCGAGTGAAACAATTTGGTTAGATAAACCAAAATCATTGTAGCTTTGCTACTGTTGCTTTACACATTGAACAAAAAAGTGTTGTAAAAAATGTTGTGAATATCGTACTTTTTTTTTCACAATATATTTATTCTTAGTTGTGATTGGTTTCGATATGATACTTTTTTATTTTATTTTAACTTATAAAAAGTTAACACCTCAAAAATTGTGAAAATATTGTGGCAATTTGTTATGATAATATTTTAATAGCTAATATGGAGAAAAAAAAAAAGTAAAAAAGTGTGTTTAGACTCTTCGGAAGATATTTTCCCCAAAAAAAAAAAAAAAAAAAAGAAGAAAAAGCGAGTGAAAAGTTTGGTTGAATAAACCAAAATCACTGTAGTTGAGCGCATAGGCTCTTTTTATATAATTAATAGAAATAAGTGCAATGATGTGACAACACAATTGTGTAAATAGTAAACACTAAAAGCATCCGCATCAGTAGATGCATAATTTCTGTCCATTTTGCAAGAAAAAAACACGTTTTTTTCTATTTTACATACTCACTTTTACAAAACACCCACATCAGTTTGTTTATTCTACACATTTATTCAATAAAATATTCATTCTTGACTCAATACCCAGCCACCATCAACGATTAGAGCAACAACGATCATCAACCAGCCTCCATCATCAACCCACACAACCACCACCATCAAGCCAGCCTCCATCATCAACCCACTCAGCAAAATCTCAAAACCACTAATCAAAATCATCAAAACCCACTAATGAAAATCCACTGATTAAAATCATCAAAACCCGCTAATCAAATTCATCAAACCCACTAATCAAAATCATCAAAATCTAAAGATCAAAATCCCAAAACCATCAAACAAAGAAAAAAGATAGCAACGACGATTAGCGAGGCTACGGCGATCGGTGTGAGCAACGGCGAGTGAGGTCATTGGTAGTGGCACGGCTGTGGCGAGACTTGAGAGAGCAACGGAGCAACGGACCATCAAAACCCATTGATCAAAATCCCAAAACCATCAAACCGAGAAAAAAGATAGCAATGACGATCAGTGAAAGTAGCGGTAATCGGTGAGGCAGCGACGATCGGCGTAAGTAGCAGCGAGTGAGGTGATCGGCGATGGCACAGTTGTGGTGAGACTTGAGAGAGCAACGGATATCAGTGGAGGAAAAGAGAAGAGAGAAAAAGAGAGAGTGAGGTGGAGAGAGAAAATAAAATAAAATATCAAATGCAAGAGCTACAGTAATCGTGCATGATTATGCAACCATGATTATGTGGGTGTTTTTTTTATCAAAATGTGTAAAATGACTTACTTTTTCTATTTTGTAAGATTATGCAACCACTGATGTGGTTTGCTCTAAACACGGCTATATTGGAAAATTTTGCTAAATAGCATCTGACCAAAGTTATTTAATTATGTAGCATCTTTTTGGAATCCTAACCCCCCAAACCCAATTTCATCATTCCTCAAAACCCTCACCCTTGCTGATTCAAGAGAACCCTTTGTGCTTCCTGTAATTAAGGATTCTGAATTAGACTTGTCTGATCTTGGTCTAGAGGAGGTGTTTATGACAAATACAGAACCAAAGATAGAAGAAGAAGATGATGTTCTTCGACCTAAACAGCCTCCGCCTCCACCACCACCAATATTTCCTCCACCACCTTTTATCCCAGAATACCAAACAAGGTTGACTTATTCTTCAACCACTGATTTCAAACATTTGTTTACCCTCGATAATGTCCCTCCTTCTAAATGGCATGAAGAGTTTTTTATATGTACTCTTGGTGTATAGCTGAACTCCAAGCTCCAAATGCCACTGTTTCTCGAATTATTGCCAAATTTGTTGTAAGGATCACAGGAAGATTACGAGAATTGTGGATTAATTTAGGAGAATACAAGCAAAGACAGGCAGCTCAATACAAAACATTGGAAGATTTTTTCACGATAATCCATAATGAGTTCCTTGGCTCTGTGACTCATTACACAGAAGTAGCACGAGAAGAATTCCTACTGATGAAATGCTGCTCATTTGAAAGAAAAGATTTGGAGAAATATTTTGACAGAATGTCAAGGAGATACTACTCTTTTAATGGCATGGATGATGTTAATTCCAAGCATACTTTTCTCAATTCCCTTCCACAACCATTGGGAGACGAAACTCTTCGCATGATGAATCTCCAAAAGATTACATTGTAGCAAGCCTCCTTGGGAGAAATTTATCAGCATGTGCTTATTGCCTTAGAAAAACTCTACAACCAGAGAAAATTTCTTTCAGAAATTGACAAGATTCATGGCAAACTCAAGGATAACTGTAAAAGGAAAGATTTGCAAATCAAGTGTTATGACAAGAATTGTGCCTGCCCAACAAAAAGAAGAGATCATTTCAAGAAATATTCCTAGAAGAAAAAATACTATGCAAGTCAAAAGAAGAAATCCTTTAGAAGGAAGAGGCGGATGCTGTTTGGGTCGAAGAACATCATCTTCTTCTTCTACCTTTGGTTCTGTATTTGTCATAAAGATGAAGAGTAGATGCCCAGGAGTTGACCAGCAGGTGTCAAACCTAGTAGGGGTCTGGTTGCATGAGTAGACTGCCGTAGATATGGTTCTAACAAAGGGATAGATATTGAACAGTGGAGGATAAAGGATTACGTTTGAAGACATTTCTAGGAACCTTTTTTTTTTTTTAAAGTGTTAGAGATATCTAATCCCATCCATCTCTTCCTTGGAACCATTCTTCATCAACATCATCATCTGGATCATGGTTGTGATAATGGGGGTCATCATATCCAATAAGGGGATTAGGCATTTCCCAATGATCTTCATGTGGCCATTGTTGTCTATAAAGCTCTGGATCAGTTGGTATTATTTCAGGGAAGATTCCTTTATTAAGAGATTCTGCCATTGTAAGAGCATGAAAACAGGATACCCAATGAACATCCGCATGTGTATGGAGAGTGCCATCTAAATTGGTGACCCAATGCATCTCTGCAGGGTGGAAAATTCCGTCTGCCTAGATATCATTTTTGGAATTGAGCTTGGCTACTAAACACGCTGTAGTGACTTTATGACCAAATCTTGGGTGTTCTGTTTTTGGATACTTTATCCATTCACCATCATGCGCATCATTTTTTAAGATTTCAAACCAGAATTTGTGAAAATATTTATTTCCATATGGGAAAATATATCTGTAGAATTCTGGTTCAAAATGAAGACATAGATAATACTCATTGAGTAAATACCACATGTAGAGGTAATGTGCAACATTCCAATTGATTATCCAAAAGGCAAAAGGGTTTTTCATGGTTGGTTGATGTCAGGGAAAACAGCTAGGAAGTGACACTGGTGTTTTTTAAAGTACTCATGAAGGGTTCTAATGATTCTTTTGGATCTGGCTTCAAGGGTCAAAGTTTTTATTTGGTCTTTTAATTCTGGAGGGAGGGTTTCTATCATGGTAAGGATATCATTAGGGTCTGCAAGAGGGGGGCCTGAGGATAAGGATGGATTAGTGATAGGATATACACACAGGGGTGGAGGAATAATATTGGTATTTAGGACAGGAGGCTTTCTAGAAAGGTAGTTAGTGATAAGATTATCTTTGCCTTTAATGTGTTTTATCTGAAAAGACCATTGTGAAAACCAATTTGACCATCCGAGTAACTGAGGGTGTGGAAGCATTTTCCTCTTAAACTGAAGCATTTTGGGAAAGGAAGACATATCCATTTCAACAAGAAAATTATGCCCAAGGAGATGGAACTAGAATTTTTCAATCCCATGTTTGACTGCTAGGATCTCTTTGAAAGTGGAGTGGTAATGAAGTTCTGAAGCCTTGAAGGCACCACTTTTATATCCACAAATGCTTCTCTTACCATTAAGTTCTTCAAAAAGAGCTGCTGCCTAGTATTCATAACTTGCATCTGTCTGCAGTATTCGTTTACCTGCTCCTGGAATCTGAAAAGGGGGAAGCTTTTCTGCTAATTTTTTCAGTTATTGGACTGCCTCTATATGAACAGAATTCCATTCTAGAGGTGATTTCTTCAGTAATTGAGCTAAACAGTTCCTATATTTGGATATTTTTGGGATGAAGTCTGACATATAATTGACAATTTCGAGAAACTGTTGTATTTGCTTGGCATTTGTAAGCTTATTTGGAAATTCGCCAAGAGAGACAGCTATGTGAGGCTACAAAATATACTTTCTATCTAAAATATTTACTCTCAAAAAGTCTATGGAAGACTGTCCTATAACCATTTTCTTTTCTGAAAACATTATCCCTTGAAATTTCACCAAATTGTGAAATTCAGTGAGCAATTTTTCATGGGACTCTTCATCTTTTGAGAACAAGAGAATATCATCCACAGAAATTAATGCATTTGCCAAGAGGAGCTGGAACAGTGTTACCATTGCCTTTTGGAATTGGGATGGAGCATTTTTAAGATCAAAAGGCATGACAGTCCATTGATAATGATGGTCTGGGATGCAAAATGCCGCCTTTTATCTTTCTTCTGGATGGATTCCTAATTGCCAAAATCCTGCTTTAAGATCAAACTTTGAGAATACTCTGGCATTTGAAAGATGCTAGAAAAGAGCACTCTTATTTGGCAAAGGAAATTTGTCATCTGCAAGGAAATGATTGAGATCCTGGTAATTGATTACCAATCTGAGTTTTCCTCGTACTTGCTCAGCATGCTTGTTGACATAAAAGGCTTCACATGCCCATGGGGAGGTTGTAGGTTCAATGAGGCCTTCTGAAAGGACGGTAGAAAGTTCTTGCTTGGCCAAGGTTAGGTGTTCTGGGTTCATTCCTCTGTGACTGGTTTTTGTGGGGTTAACATCCTTATTCTTTTTGAAGGGTAAATGGATGAAGAAATTTGAGTTTTTCCATAAATGATTTGGACTTTTAAGGAGGAATTCAGAGTGGCTGTTTGCACAACAGTTATTGATAATCTGAAATCTTAGAGAGTCAAAGGGATCAACACCAAGTCCTTGGATCCCCTCTTACAGGTAGAGACCTTCTTATAGGATTTGATCTCCATTTTCCTCTTGAACTGAAGCATTTTGGGAAAGGAAGACATATCCATTTCTACCACATTGATGGAATGACTTAATTTCAAACAATACGTAACATTAATGGTATGAATCCAAATTTTGAAATTTTAGGAATCAAAATCAAAATTATCCCAAATTTTAAGGGAACAGTCTTGCAATTTAGTCTAAAAATGAAATATTCAAAAGGCATTTTGATCTTTTAAGTTGTGTTAGATTTAAATTTTTTCCTTAAATTATATATTATTTCATTATGTAAGATTTAATGAGGGTTTTGTTTTGTTAAAATTTGTTATCTATTCATTTCTAAAGTTTTTGGCTAGGTTTGTTTATTGGATGAATTTGTATTTTTATTACGGATATAATTTCAATTTAGTTAGACTTCAATAACTAAATTTACCTTAATATGATGTCATGGGTCTTATGTCTTATATATATATATATATATATATATATATATATATATATATGTATATAAAAGTCTTATGAGACACGGCACTGCCTAATTCTTTTTACACACAATGTTTGAATCATTCGTTAACTTGTTATAAGAAAAAAAATTATACTTGTGAGATACATGGGTCACTAAAAAAATTATATATAAACAAAATCAAATATTTCAATAATATAACTAAAATTGAACACTAAAATATATAGTAACACGAAAGAAAAATATTTATATTAAGTTATATAACGAAGTATATTGTGTAGAGTAAAGTTTTTATTATAACAAAAATCCATAATAAATTATTAAAATAATTTAAAATACATAAATAAATTCCTTAAGCTTCATTTTGAGCAAACTAAGTTGATACTTTTAATGAATTCATTATGATCCATATGATATAAAGAGAAACAAAGGGTAAAAAAAAATTATAAAAGATAAAAATGAGAAGGCGTCCACTTGGCATAATCACTAAAATTATGGTAGATTATTAAAATAAATAATGAAACATCTTTTAAATTTCTAAAACTCTTGGTATAAGAATTTTACTCAGAGCAAAGTTTGGAACTTTAACAATAGCTTATAAATCATTATATGACATGAGAGAGAGAGAGAGAGAGAGAGAGAGAGAGAGAGGGGCACAACCACAACATGTATGACACAATTTTATTTATTTATGAGAAACTTGGTATATATAACTGAAATTGAAGTACAAGAAAGATATGAAAAGGCTACAGCTTTACAAGCAATTCAGGTGGATGAGGTGTCTCACCATTGGAGGAGAAACTCCTTTCCAAACCTTGCAAGTCTCATTACATCTAGCGAAACAAGCAAGTTCATGTGTAACCTTGTTATAATCTCTTTTCAGGTGTTTGATCTTCCAGCTATTGAAGAAATCCAGAAGACTAAGATTTCCTTGGACAAGATGGCCGATTTCCCCACTAACTTCCTTTGATAAAATGTTTTGAACAATTGAGAGTGAATCTGACTTGATGATAACTTAATGAAGTTCCATTTCCTTCACTAGCAGGATTCTAGTTTCCCCAACCATAACTTCAATCTCCAAAACCATATAGTTGCAGGGAGTGACTTGCATAGCCCAGTTGCAACTTCACTCTTGGAATCTCTTATGATCACTCCCAGACTTCATTTCCTCCCATCTTTCAATGTTGCCCTATCAACATTTATTTCATAAACCCCAGCTAGGGGCCTTTTATAGCTTAACTCACATGTTGTTGGCCCGTGAAGGAAATAATTAGAAGCTTCTTTATAATCTAGAAGAAGATTTGAGGCAAAGTTCCAGATCAAACGGCGAGACGATGGCAGGATAAAGAACTAGGCGCCAACACGCCATTCCGCAGTGGCTCTAGTTCTACCGCCTCTCTCTCTCTCTCTCTCTCTCTCTCTCTACTAGTCTGTTCATTTGTTTTCTTTCTATCACATTCAAATTTTTGGGACTGTGTTTTTTTTTTCAGTTCACGTTAGTGTCATGTGCCACTTCCGTTAGTGTTTTAACGTTAGACTAATTGATGTATTGATTTGGCAGTTGTGGAATGTTTAAGGAGTAAATTGGCCAATATAAAAGTTGAGGGGGTGTTTTGGCCACTACTCTAAAGTTCAGGGGTGTGTGAGCATTTTCCCCAAATAAAAAAAATATAATATCCATATCTTTAATTCTCTAAAACAAAATAAAAGTTTTGCATTTACAAAATAAAGAAGGTTTTTACTAAAAATACTTATCTATTTAGAGAAAAACACACACACACACACACACACACACTATATATATATATATATATATATATATAGGGGTAATTCTATCGTACCCCCCTCCCCCCAAAAAGGGGGTACGATACCCACTAGTAGGTAACCTGCTATACCAGGTTACCAAAACTTCACATTTAATGATTATATCCTTATATCGTGTAGTTCCAACATCATATGTGACAGTTCTTTTGTCACATTTGGTGGTTCCTTTACTTTTTTCTCATATTTGATAGTTCCATCATCACATTGTGCAGTTTCAACATCACATGTGACAGCTCTTTTGTCACATTTGGTGGTTCCCTTATTTATTATTATTTTTCCCTTACATTTGACAGTTCTTATGGTGAGCGGAATCACACTCCATTCGTCCATGTAGTTGTCCATGACCAAACCACATCCCAGTTCAGTTCATGAGAAAGGGAATCAAGTAAAAAGTACCACAAGAAATGAATAAGTTTTGTCCAAGGGTTCAATGATCGTCCATGACACAAGAAGGCATGGACGACCATTCAAGACTTAGCAAATTTCAGAGGATTTTTTACAAATACAAAGTAATCGGACCACGTTCCACTATTCCAAGACGTGGGGGTGAGTTCCCTGAAATCTACTCTAACTCTCCCACAAAGCCCACAAATCTCCCACGATGGTAGTGGAGCCTAACAAGTAGACCCACTCAAGAACTCTCTAGCAGTTCCAATATCACATTTGATAGTACTTTTGTCACATTTGGTGGCTCCCTTTTTTTTTCATCACATTTGATAGTTCTATCCTCACACTGTGTAGTTCTAACATTATATTTGACAGTTCTTTTGTCACATTTGGTGGTTTTTTTTTTTTTTTTTTTTTTTTTGATGGTTCTATTGTTACATTTGGCAGTACCAATATCACATTTGATAGTACTTTTGTCACATTTAATGGTTCATTTATTTTTTTTTTCTCACATTTGATGGTTCTATTATCATATTTGGCAGTACCAACATCACATTTGACTTTACTTTTGTCACATTCAATGTTTTCCTTTTTTTTTTCTCAAATTTGACAGTTTCATTATTACATTGGGCAGTACCAACATCACTTATAACTGTACTTTTGTCACATTTGATGTTCCTTTTTTTTCTTTTTTTCTTACATTGGATTTCATAATAAACTACGAGTCTATTTGGGATTCGTTTATTTTGCAAAAACTAAAATTTTTTTATTGAAAGTACTATAGATAAAAGTAAAAGTTAGTTAAAATAGTATAGTGGAACTTATGAATAGTACCAAAAGGTGCAGTGAGACCCATAAATAGTAGCAAAATAAGCTGAATAGTAAAATAAATTGGCAAAATTAATCATGCTAAACAGACAATACATTGCATTTCATAACATCTGTATGACACAAATAGCCTCCTGATCCAACTTCTATGACTTGTGTTGGCATTCAATGCATGCAAAACCTTTTCATTAAATCAACTCCACAGTTGCACATTTTTAAGTACATGGTGTGGTAAACTTGAATAAATTTGTCCATTCTATAGTGACTTGAGCCATCTTTTTTCTCAAATCATCGGTTCACACTCCTTTTGACCCTTGACATTGCTTTAAGTGCCAAAGAAGCACTACCAAATGACTCTTATAATTGTGGCAATTCTAATTCTTCATTGCTATGCCTAAGCCATCCAAAGAAACTTCCTCTGACTCTATTTTTAAATTCTGTTTATCGAATGCTTTGGGGCACAGAAAGAAATTTTTTTCATCTTTCCCTTTTTTTATCTTTTTTATCTTTTTGTGTGTGTGTGAACCATGAGTGTTTCTTTGAATTATATTACTGTACAAAGTTATTCCGGCCAAATATTTGTGGAGATATGGGTTGTGCCTTTCAGACATTATTAGAAATTGGTGAATTTGTGTTCTTGATCAAAAGTGTCTAATTAACTAAAACTATAAATCCATAATTGATGGTGAAATTGGTGTTCTTACAAATCTAATCTCATCTCAACTTAATGGGAAAAGTTAGAAAAGATAAATTATTGAACTTAGAAATGAATTGAGGGGGAGAGAGAGAGTTTTTTTAATGAATAATGCTACAGTCACATACTACTTTATAACATTTTTAATTACAAACGGTTGATGTGGTCAATTTCATATTAGCTTTTACAAAGGCTCATTATTAACATCACTTTTTCATTTACTAATAATCACTCACAACATCAACAATTTATAAATTTTTCTGTAAAAAAGTTTGTATCCTAGTATTACTCTTTGTTAATTATGAGTAACACTAAATTACAAATTTACAATATGTACATGTGTTACATCATGAAATAAATTTAAATACATGATTGAATAAAACAGTATGACATAACAAATGTTGTCATTAAATTCAACATAATCATAAATTTAATTAAGAAACCTCACATTAAACAATATAATAGAAACATCGTTACTTTTTTAATTGTTAAATTCTACACACATATATCTAAATTTAATTAGATAGCCTACTTTTACATAGGACTTTTACTTTAGCAAAAGACACATTCGAGACTAGTTGCCTCAAATAAAAACGTGAGCCTTTTCTTAATTTTAAATAAAGTAATGTTAAGAAAAAGCTTGCCTTATTTATTAAGGAACCAAAAAAAAAAAAAAAAAAGATTTTCGAATTAATACCAACGGTCGGAAGGGCAACCTTATTTCCATTATAAATAGACACCGCCACTCTTACTTTTCAGTACACTTCGTATACCCTCTCTCTCTCTCTCTCTCTCTCACTTTTCAAAATTCAAACCCTAATTTCCTCTGTTTCCCATCGGCGATTTGAGATTGTTTCTGATTGAACGAAGATCTCGGCGGCTCGATTTTCAAAGTCTCTCAGGTTTGCTATTGCAATTAGATTTAGATTTAGAATTAGAATTTCTTTAGCTATGATCGCACCGTCTTTTGTAATGATCGAATCTATTCTCAGCCTTAGACAATGTTACGAAAGTATATTATTTTCTCCTTCGTTAATTTCTCTAGGGTTTGCCGATGGGTCGGCGATTAGGTTTTGGAAGTTTGTATTTTGTTATGTATTTGATAACGGATTTTGGAATAATTGGATTGTTTTTTCTATAACTGTTGTTGCCAAATCTGAATTTCAAGATTCTTCGGCTTCTCTGGGGTTACTGTTATAGCAAGAATCCTAAAAAAATTCATGTTTCTTTGGAACTGATTTGGCGGAACTGGGAATTTTCTGGATACTTTAGTAGGGTTTCTGATTTGGGAGAACTGAGAATTTAAAATCCTTGATGGGTTAGCAAGGATTTTCTTGATTTTTAGTAGGGTTTCTGATTTGGCAGAACAGAGAATTTTAAAATCCTTGATGGGTTAGCGAGAATTTTCTTGATTGCAGTAGGGTTTTTGATTTGGAAGATTTTCTTCCATGGAAGAAAGAGATTGGTTTTTGTTTTTGGCTGCTTCACTTTGTGGAAGGCTTTATTCATTGGTTTCCTATTCCTATTATTTGTGGGTGTTTATAGTATGGAGATTAAAACTGCAAGAAGAGGGCCACAGGGAAAAGAAAGTTCTGTTTTTGATCGATTAGGAGCAGGACGAGGAGGGCATTTAAACAACAGCAGCAACAAGATATGCAAATTTTGGCTCAGTGGTAGATGCCTTAAAAACCCATGTAGGTTTGCCCATTCAGAAACACCTGATGTGGCCATCATTCACCGTCCCAGGCAGACTCCTTACTACCCTCACTCCAGCAACGCTTTAGTTTCGAATACTTGGCGAAGGGCTCCTAGGAATTCAAAAAATGTTCAGGAGAACGTTGTGAACCACAAGTCTTCCGAAAATGTTCCTGGGAAGTCTGAATCAGACTTGGAAGATATTAAAAAGAAGTCACCAGAGTTGGGAGAAAGCGTTTCTGAGAATTCTTCAGAATGTTCTGTTGTTGAAAATGATTCTAATCTGGAGAATGTGGTTGAAGAAAAGCCTCTGGAGCATGTTCCTACGAAAACTGCAGAAAGGGTTTGTGAGTTCTGGGTGCAAGGGACGTGTGTCTATGGTGATCAGTGCCCTTACTTACACTCATGGTTTCGTGGGGATAAGTTCAAAAGGTTGGCAGAGCTTCAAGGGCACAACAAGGTACCTATTTGTGTTTGATGAACTTTATTCTTCCATTTCCATTAGGATTTTGGTGTAAATTTTTTTAATTTGGAATCTGATTTAATAATGAGACCTGATCTCAGTTTATGCCAAAGTTAAACTTGGCCTAGGCTAGCCTAATTAGTTGTTTCATCATTTGAATACTAATATAGCCCATTCATGATATCTAGATTATAGAAATTTGATTTGTTCCTGAATAAGAACATGGAGTTTTTACAATGGGATTCGTAAATGACAATTGATGGAAGACCAAAAGATGTTGTTGGTTTATAGAAATTATATCCTAGATAGAGCAAGTTGTTTTTGACAAACCATATTTATGAGTTTTTTGATAACAGGCAGTCAACGGAATTGCACTTCCTCTAAGATGCAACAAGCTTTGTTCAGGTAGCAGTGATGGAACAATTCGGCTTTGGGACTGCCATACTGGACAATGTGCTAATGTGATTAACCTTGGTGGTGAAGTTGGATCTGTTTGTAGTGAAGGCCCATGGCTCTTTGTTGGCATGCCAAATGTTGTGAAGGTGAGCTTAAAACTGAGTAATGTTGTGAAATTTTTTTTTTTTTTTTTTTTTTTTTTTTTTTTTTTTTTTCTGGATTTGGTCAGTTTAAGATGTGACCTTGATTTGGCATGTTGGTGATGCTGCAGGTGTGGAATACCGAATCAGGTGCTGAATACAGTCTCAATGGACCTGTTGGGCAAGTCAATGCATTGGAATCTGTTTACAATTTGCTTTTTGCTGGGGTAGAGGTAAGCTACTTTGCTGACAGTTTAGAATTCTTGCATTCTCTATCTAGCTTTTATTCTTTCTATTTGATTAAATTTGAGTTCAGGGTGTTTCTCTTTTCGGAATTTCTTTTAGTTGTTTGATCAAGATCTTATCTGATTCAATGTACTTTGATATTGTGAGTCATATACATAGCAGATGCTTGGGGTTGGTGCAGTTGGTTATCATGCTTGACTCACACACTAGAGTTTCCCAGTTTGAACTGGGGGCTAAGACACTACTGTCAAAGCCTTTTACTTATTAAAGGGGGGAGGGGGGGAATGACCAATGTTAATGCTCGAGGTCTCACTAGATTTTGGTGTTGAGTGTTTCATGTGTGTACATCACTTCTATTCTAATTAAAGTTGGTCCGAAATTAATTTAGTATTACTATTGATTGCAGGATGGTGTTATTTTGGCATGGAAAGGCACTTATGAAACTAACCATACATTTCAACTTGCTGCAACCCTTAAAGGCCACACACATGGTATAACATCTTTAGTTGTTGGAGGAGGCAACAGGCTGTACTCGGGTTCCAAGGACCACACAATAAGGGTTAGTTTTTTCTCTTTAAGAATTTTTTTTCCCTGTTGTTCTATCTTTTTTGTTGTTAGTAGTTAGTATTTGAAGAGAGCTTGATTATATGAAGAGAGCTTGATTATTTAAGATCACTGGTGCTTTCTTCTGCTTTACTTGCTTCTTCTATACTGGAAGGACTGTGGTTGGATAGTATCTCATTTAGACCTGGTGCTGACCTTTTGCTTTAGTGATTCTGTATTGTTTTTGTTCGAAATTTTCCCTTTTCAAATCTTGCATTGAACCAATATGATGTACTCTCCCTCATGTATTTTGCAGGAAACAATAACATATCCTTGTTTTAGTGACTAAATTATTTACGATAAATTGATTAAGTTCTACTCTGTAAAACTTAGCAATATATATCTTATATTTTCAAAATTTTTGTCATAGTTGTCATTTTCTTTATATGTGCACAAGGATCATATATTTTGTTTTGATTTGTCAGGGGGGAAAAAAAAGAATTAATTTCTGTTCTTATATTTTGTTTCAGGTTTGGGATCATGAAAATTGGCAGTGTATTATGACACTGAATGGGCATGATGATGTTGTGAAGTCTCTCATGTGCTGGGATAAGTATTTGTTCTCTGGTTCATTGGATTGCACGATAAAAGTTTGGGCTTCTACTAATGATGGCAGCTTGGAAGTAATCTATACTCACAGTGAAGAACAAGTAAGTTATTGAACCACAATTAATTTCATTTACTTTCTTATTTGCTTCCCCCCTTAAATAATTGAGGTGTGCTACAGTCGTTGAGCAGTGTTATTAATTGGTCTGCTAATGGCAAAAATGTATTGTTATGTCAGAAACTCAATAGGTGTATTATTTTGTTGCAATGCCATGTTGTTGATACTGTAGCCTTAGTTTTTAAAGTGTAAACTAATTGGATGGCATGATTGTTCATGGTACAGGGCATCCTTGCACTTACTGGGATGACTGATCCCGATGTTAAACCAATCTTGTATTGCTCTTGTAGTGATAAATCTGTCCACCTCTATGAACTGCCAACGTGAGTACAATTTTCCCTCTGTGAAAATCTTTCTTCTTTTCCCTCTTGGATTTGACTAATATTAGTGATTTTTGTTTTAGATTCACTGACAGGGGCAGATTATTTGCAAAACAAGAAATCCAGACTCTTCAAATAGGTCCTGGAGACCTCTTTTTTACTGGGGATCAGAGTGGTTTGCTGACAGTGTATACATGGATTGCAGACTAATGGTTGAGACGTGCCCAAGACTAGTACAGCATGGTTTTTATTAATTAGGGCAAAATGTACAGTATTTTGAGTACATTTTCCAATGTACAATATTTTGAGTTTAGAAATTCATGTTATTATGAATGTTGTGGATAAAACAATGTAATATTGAATGTATTTCAACAACAAATCATGTGCCCTGAACCAGATCCTTATTTCTTATTAGATTACATGAATATAATCTCTTATTCAATTACACCTTCTTTTACAAAATGCTCTTTTCTATTAAAGAGATAGACCATAGAAAGTCATTCCACACTTCCTACACATTAAGTGCTCTACTTGATATTTTTAGGTGCTCTACCTGAGATTCTTGAATTAAATTCAACTGCATGAATCATGTGAGAATCTAAGTTACAGCATCTAAAAGACTTTATCTAAGTTTTAGCAGTTTACTGAATCAACTGTGTTTGGGCTCTTGTTGTTTTTCCCCCTCATTATTGAATGGTGACTTATAAACTCAGCATGTCCAATTTTCTTCCTCAGCAAAGATGTCAAGTGGACTGAAACAATGTCAATCCCAACAACAACAATCTGACTGCTATCCTCACCTTTTAAACATGCTGATTCAACACCTTAAGAACCAAAAAGAAAAAAATATGATCATTAATTTTTAAATTCCTAAATGAAACTTGTTGAGCATAATTGAAGTAATTTGGGTGAGTTATGTAAAGTATCAATCAATTGACTATGCTTAGCTTTGTTATAATTGAAGTAATTTGAAGTATGTAAAGAACAGGTAAATTTGGTTCAATTTTAATAATTCAAAGAAAAATATGATTACCTTGTACACCTAATACAATTTGCATGGCCCTGGACCGAGCATTCTTTTTTCCATTATTTATTCTGACCCGGATCACTACCTTTTGCTGAAAAAAAGTTCAAGTATCAAAATTATTATGAAATAAAAGCATGCATGACTGTAATTTCAATACTTTTCGGTCATTATGCTTACTAGTGCTCGGAGTGTGAGTCTAGAGCATGTTGATATGAAAGGATCAATCGGAAATATTTCTTCATAATTTCCGGATCTGATTGACTTGGAGACCTGGCTGATGGGAAGAATGTCTCTATGGAAAAAGAAAATCGTGGAGGTGATTGACTTGGAGACCTGGCTGGTGGGAAGAGTGTCTATGGAACAATAGAATCGTGGAGATGATTCGTTAGATGCTGAACTAGTCTCACTTTCAGTGTCAGAGCTGTAGGGTGGGAAGATTGATGCCATGGAAACTGACTCCACTAGTGACTGACTTCTTTTTTGTCTAACTCTAACTAAACGATAAATTACAACTATAATTCAGATACTAAAAATTTTATTGTCTAATTCGGGAATTCTTTGAAACTTGTATCAACTAGGCACTTCGACATGATGCCAAATAGGGAGATTGACAGAACTGAATTAGAGAGAGAGAGAGAGAGAGAGAATCGCATATCAAAATGGTGTGCTGGTAGTCGTAATTTATAAGAAGTAGGAAGTTTCAACGAAGATACATTCTCATGTGAGTCCGTATTCCACTAGGCTGACGGCCAAGTTCACTTTCCAGAAGAAATATAAAAGTAAGAGGTGGAAGTTTTCCCTGTGCTCAACAGTTTTCTTACTAGTGACAAAGTGCATTTGGTAGCTCTATCTGTGAGTTAAAAATGTGAATTTGGAGAGCATTCACATCTTGCTGCGGCTTGATTGCCATATCAGTTTAATCCGGAGCTTAACTTGGTTTTGGTATATTTATAAGGGAAATGTTAACAAATACCTTAAACATGTTTGAATAGAGAGTTTGGCTTACTTTCTGTATTTTTTTTTAAACTAGAATCTCATTTAAAAAAGGTTTTTGAAAGGACTAAGAATAAGTCAAACATTTAGATAAAATGAGTTATGTACGATAAAAAGATAATTTTTTTTTTTTACTTTTTTTAATGGGAAAAGTTAGAAAAGATAAATGATCATATCAGAGACAAAAAAAAAAATGTTAAATTCTTAAAAAATAATTTGATTCAACATAATCATAGATTTAATTAAGAAACCTTACATTAAACAATACAATAGAAACATTTTTACTTTTTTAATTATTAAATTCTCTAATTCAGCAAAAAAATAAATTTATTAAATTCTCTACACACATATATATTTGAATTTAATTAGATAGCCTAGTTTTACCATTTGAACTTTTACTTAACAACTAGTGTGGGAGGCACAGGCAAAACACATGCTACCTTTTGAGTGAAAAAATTAAGATAAAATTTTGGCAAAATTACATTATTGTTCCCTAAAGTTTATCTATTAAGCGTTTTTAGTTCATAAAGTTTCAACTGAGCACTATTGGTTCTTAAAGTTTCTAAACTAAAAACGTCTCTCCTCTCCATTTGCCCCCGTCTCTTTGTTACCTCTCGTTCTCTCTATCTCTATGTAACTTCTAGTGAAATCCACGTCAGATCTTCAATGACCACAAGACAATTGAGGAGGTTTGCAAACTTGATCTCCATACATTGGAGCACAACCAATTCTAACAACCTACATAGTCCTACATACATGCAATATTTGGAACAGATCTCTTCCATGAACATTTAAAATTAAATTTCTGGAGCAAACTTGTTCTCAGGTGGCTGAATGGGCATTGAGTTATAGGGGAACTGGATTTGATCCAATTCATACCTTGTACATATTATTGGGGACCTTTAATATGGACGTCAGACAAGGTGAGGTCCCAATTATTCCCTTAATTGGCGTTCATCATTGCCTTTCGTTATCACCAGAAACTTTGTCTCCACCTCGTGCATCCATAGATCTAGTCCCTATATGTCTTGTACTTTGTGGTTTATTCAATTTGCAAACAAAATGAAAGTTTCTTTGCTTTGTCTTTTCTGGGTCTTTGAGTTTGAAGATTCAGGCCAAGTTCATGGAGAGTGCCATAACCGGATAGTGTGAAGTTGAAGTATGGATGTTGGCAACGGCGACTGGATCTAACCAGTGTGGGAGAATTACAGAATAACATGAAATGTGTTTTGGTTCAATAGTAATTTGCTAAGTTGGCTTTGTACTTGTTTATAAGGCAATTTTTGACATATCTTATTTTTATTGTGCTATCTCATACATATTGCAGGAATTGCATGTTAAGCAATTGCATATAGTCTGCTCTCCTAAATAATGTTGCCACATCATTAAAAATATGTCAACTCAATTTTTTGTTAGAAACATAAGCAAAAAAACTAAAGGAAGTTAGTGGAGTGACCAATTGTGCCTAGTTTTGAGATTTTAGGGACCAGTAGCGCTCAGTTGAAATTTCAAGGACTAAGAGTGCTCAGTAGGTAAATTTTAGGGACCAATAATGTAGTTTCGCTTAAAATTTTTATTTGAAGAAGTATGAAACTATATACATAAAAAATGTATGTTATACAAAATCAATCTCATTCATATAAGAATTTTGATACCTATTTGTTAAAAGCAATATCCACTCATTAAAAACTTCTAAGAATGATAACAAATATCATCATCTTCCAGCAATAAGCAATTGAGTTTTGCTAAAACACTGTTGCCATATTTAAATTTTCGCAATGAATGATGTCATATGCTATAATTGAAACTCTTTATCAAATACCTTCAACCATACACAATGAAAATTTTCTCATTCATACTTTCTTCTTTATCATTCTAAGAAAGTCTAGGTGCAATCTTTAGCTTAATTAGTTTTTAATGAACACCAATTTTAGGCAAAAAAAGGGGGGGGGGGGGGGGAGATAACAAAAGACAAGGAAATAAAATACCTTATATTACCATTCCAACTATCTTTTAGGGACCAGTAGCGCTCAGTTGAAATTTCAAGGATTAAGAGTGCTCAGTAGGTAAACTTTAGGGACCAATAATGTAGCTTAGCCTAAAATTTTTATTTGAAGAAGTATAAAACTATATACATAAAAAATGTATGTTATACAAAATCAATCTCATTCGTATAAGAATTTTGATACCTATTTGCTAAAAGCAATATCCACTCATTAGAAACTTCTAAAAATGATAACAAATATCATTATCTTCCAGCAATAAGCAACTGAGTTTTGCTAAAACACTGTCGTCATATTTAAATTTTTGCAATGAATGATGTCATATGTTATAATTGAAACTCTTTATCAAATACCTTCAACCATACACAATGAAAATTTTCTCATTCATACTTTCTTCTTTATCATTCTAATATAGTCTAGGTGCAATCTTTAGCTTAATTAGATTTTAATGAACACCAATTTTAGGCAAAAAGGGGGGGGGGGGGGGGTGAAGATAACAAAAGACAAGGAAATAAAATACCTTATATTACCATTCCAACTATCTTTTAGGGACCAGTAGCGCTCAGTTGAAATTTCAAGGACTAAGAGTGCTCAGTAGGTAAACTTTAGGGACCAATAATGTAGTTTCGCCTAAAATTTTTATTTGAAGAAGTATGAAACTATATACATAAAAAATGTATGTTATACAAAATCAATCTCATTCGTATAAGAATTTTGATACCTATTTGTTAAAAGCAATATCCACTCATTAAAAACTTCTAAAAATGATAACAAATATCATCATCTTCCAGCAATAAGCAACTGAGTTTTGCTAAAACATTGTCGCCATATTTAAATTTTCGCAATGAATGATGTCATATGCTATAATTGAAACTCTTTATCAAATACCTTCAACCATACACAATGAAAATTTTCTCATTCATACTTTCTTCTTTATCATTCTAAAATAGTCTAGGTGCAATCTTTAGCTTAATTAGTACTTAATGAACACCAATTTTACGCAAAAAAAAAAAGAGGGGGGGGGGGGGGGGGGGAAGATAACAAAAGACAAGGAAATAAAATACCTTATATTACCATTCCAACTATCTAAGCATTACTATCATCTAAAACTCAAAATACATGAAGAAAATTTTTGGGATGTTAAAATTTAGTGATAGTATTTTAGACATTACACAATGGAATATTTTAACAAGCATAAGCTTTCGTTAAGGTTTAATTGAGATAATAACAATATGACATATTTGTTTTTTTCCAAAATATTAAGGGGAAATTGCTTCATTTTAAAGTTTAAGGAGGAATTATGAATTGTCCCAAACATAAGGGATGAAAAGTATTTTAATCCTAAGTTTTTGTTTGTGTGTGTGTGTGTGTGTGTAAGACTATGTGTTTTTACTTGGTGCAAAAAGAAAAAAAAATACAAAAAATCAACAAAAGAAAATTGTATAACTTTGTGTAGGGACTCAATTTGGAAGGACCCTCTAAATTTAGAAGGGAAGTCATCCTGTAGGCCCCGAACAATACATTTCTAGAGAGTGGGTTGAAGAAATTGGCTCTTACAGGCAAACGGAATCTAACCATGGACTCATCACCATTGAAGGCTGTGCACCTAGATTCTTCTTTAGAGTTGCTCCTCGGCATTTATCCGAGGAGCTTGGCCTTCGTCCCCCCCTTCTTCAGGAGTGGTTCCTCACATTATATATCCCTCCCCCAATCAATCATAGCCCTACATTTGTTGAGTCATCAGGCCAATACTCAAGTGCCTGTTCCATCAGCCGCCTCCCCATTCCCTTTATGGATCGCGGCAACCAAGATGGCACTGTTGTGGAGTCCTTTCCTCATTAATGCGGCCAGGACGGTAGTTGAGGGCATTTAATATGGAGGTGACAGTTTGTCATGAACTTGCTTCTCCACCATGTTTCCATTGCTGGCGCGTGGTACTTGCTCTCTGCTCTTTGAATAGTTAGGAAGGCTCCCCAGGATGTGTTGCCTGTTACCTTAAGGTGTCGGATTTTCGAGGACGGGGTCGTCCTCGGCGTGGCTTATTGGGCTCCTAGGCTCCTTATTTTCGTCCTCGGACCTTGGATGCCTCCTCGGCTCAGGCCTTCGGTCCTGGAACGAAGTGGGCTGGGCCGTATGACTTGTTGGCCCCACAATAGCCCCTCAAAATCTTGCTATCCACATCCTCGGGCGGAGAGGAGGATTTTGACGTCCTCGGGCCTGCGACGCGTCCCATCGAGTCCGGTCCCCCGTCAGTACTGGAGTCTTTTCATCTACCTAAGATGCGTTACTGATGCTTCAATGCGCGCAACGCGCCCTCTATTAAATCCTGACGACTTTGTGCTCCTCACGATCAACGGGAGGGTGACAATCCAACGGTGAAGACTCGCCTAGCATTTATGGGCGGGAAAACCCGCACGGCTCCTCGATTTGGGGTATAAATACCCATTCGAACTGCCGTTCCCTCTGTTTACTTGCAACCAAGAGCTCTTGCGCATACAACCTGAGTCCAGCCAAATTTCCACCTACATCTCCAGCATAAAAAGCCTGTCCGAGGAGCTTCTCCTCATTTCTGTAAGTCACTCTATCTCTCTCCGAGCTCTCTTCTTCTCTATTCCTTCTTCTCTTTCATTTGCTCTTTCTTAGCTCTCTTAGGCACCACTTGGGATGGGTAGGTTTAAGAAGTGTGTTTATACTGAGGAGGCGATGGAGAAATTCATCACCAACTATAAGATACCCAGCAACGTGGGTTTGAGATATTGTGAGGAAGGGGAGTGGCACCTTCGGAGGCAGGAGGGCAAGGTGGTGATTCCCATCGTTGCCTTCCTTGAGGGTGGCATGAGAATCCCCATGGGACCGATGATGAGGGGCTACCTGACGTACTTCCGGCTAGCCCCCACCCAGTGTGCCACCAACGTCTTCAGAATTCTGGGTTGTGTGGACGCCTTGAACGAGAAGATGGGGCTAAGGTTGACCCATCACGACGTAAACTGGTGTTACAACCTCTAGTGCTTGAAGGGCAAGTCGTATTACATGAAGACAAGGGATGACAGGGTCCGGCTTATCCAGTGCCTCCCTGAGTCCAGCAAGAGGTTGAACAAGGACTTCCTCATTGTGTCTGGAGAGTGGCACGATGGCCTTCACTGCCCAACGACGGAGGGGACACCAGATGGGGCAGTGGGAATAAGGGGGGAGGGCTCTAGGATTTTAGTTTTTTTTTTTTTTTTTTTTTTTTTTTTTTTTTTTTTGCACCGTTTGGTTACTAACATGAATGTGCCTTCTTTCTGCAGATCCGCACGCCTTCACACGTCACTTCAACCTAATCAACAGGGAGGACTTGCAAAAAGCGCTAAGGGCGGAGATTTTTGTGAACAAAGCCAACAATCAAGTCAAGGCCGCTCACAGGATTTTGGGATACGACCCGATTCAAAAATCGTTTACGGCACCGAAGTACGTGATCAGAGCCAAAGACCCTCGGTGCGAAAAATAATCGTGACCGAGGACAGGTTCCAATTCCTCGAGGAGCCCTCCACATCAGAAGGCGTAACATTAGCAGGCCCCTCCTCCCCCCATAGATTCTTAGAGGCCGCAGAAGAAAGCCTAGAGAGGGAAGAGGAAGTTGCTGATTTTGGCCCTGCTGAGGACGATTTTGACGTGTTTGAACAAGTCCACCAGTCCGAGGACCCTCCAGGAGACTTGGGTGACCCTCCAGCGGACTTCCTAACGACCGAGTCCTCTCCTTGGCTTGAGATGGGTTACAAGAAGAAGCCTTAATCCAGCCTGTTGGACCTAATCGAAGGCCAACCGGGGAAGTCTAAGCCAAAGCTTCCTCATCCTCCTCCCAAGACTCATTCTGCTCAGGTCAGGTCGGCCTCGACCCAGTCCAGGCTTCCTCCTCCTCCGCCTCAGACGAGTCTGCCTTCTAGGCATGAGCCCACTAATTCTAAGCAGAAAAAGGATAAGGGCAAAAGGCCAATTGAGGACAAGTCTGGGTCCACCCAGGAGGGGAGCGATACTCGGCAGCCGTAGAAACAATTGAAGATAGGCTCCCAAGGCCAAGATAAGCAGGTTGATGCCCAGCCCGAGGCTCAGGCCTGGCTTCCTGCCCCAATGCCCCATGGGGGGCCTCTGAGGGACGACTCCTCCCTTAGGGATTTCGGGGAGGGCGAAGGCGCGTATGTGGCTGACGCGCTAGAAAGGTGCCTGTTACTCCCTGCGAACATGGCAGAGTTGGGGACCATGCGGAGTAAGGAGGTCTTCCTCTGCCTCAAGCGGTACTTGGGAATGGTAAGACCCTCTACACTTGTGATTTTTTTGGCTTCGGTTTCCCTTCCCTTTTTCTGAGCTCGGTTTGTTATGTACCCATTTTGTTTGGCAGGCCGTCCAGGCCACCTACAGGTTGGAAGAGGCGGCCCATGATCAAAAAAAGGCCATGGACGTGGAGCGTGAGAAACGCTTGGAGGCCACTCGGACCTTCAAAAACTCCGAGGCTGATCTTGCCACGGACCGGGAGGAGCTGAAGACGATGACCAGGGCTCGGGACAACGCCATGTCAGGCCTCGCTGGTTTCCAGAAGCAGGCCGAAGATCAGACAAGGCGTCCGGGTGAGGCAGAGGAGCAGCTGAAGATTGCAAAGGAGTTGCTTGCTGATCTGACGAAGAAGGTGGCTGCTGCCAAGGAAGCCAAGAAAGTGGCAGAATGGGCCAAGGATGAGGCTGTGAGGGCCAAGTTTAAGGTTGACCAAGGTAGGGAGGAGGCCTGGGCCACTAAGAAGGAAGCCGAGGAGGCAGCCTATGCTGCGGGGATGGCCGAGATAGAAGCTGCCTTTAAGGCTCAAGTCCTCGGGGTGTGCAGGCGCTACTCCTCTGAGGTTTGGAAGGAGGCTCTCAAACAAGCTGGGGTCGAGGCCTCGTCCGACCTGTGGAAGGAAAAGAGTGTGTACTACCCCCCGGCCATCCGCGAGGCTGCCTTGGATGGCTCTGAGGCCAAGGAGGCTGCTGGGGAAGCCGATGCTACCACGGGGGAGGGTGCCTCAGTCGCTGAACCTACTAGTGAGCCTGTCCAAGGGAGTGACCCTCCCGGGGTAGCTGAATCAGGTGAGGCCCCAACGAGGAAGCGCCCCAAGAGGTTGCGAAGTCCTCCTCTGAAACCCAGGTTTCTACCGCTGAGGAGGCAGCCATTCCTGCCATACCCCTGCAGGCCGTCCCTCTTAGCCAAAACTCAGAGGACCCTGAGGCTGCCATGGACCAGCAGCCTACTGGGGGGAGAGATTAAGTGGAAGGGGCAGGCCCCTCGGCGCCCCTGTCTGCTTTGTTTTGTCATTTCCTTCGTCTTTTGTATTATTATTTTTTTTTATATTGTAATGTGACACTTATCGTGTAACTTCTATGGATTTAATGCAATGTGGCTCTTATTTCTCTCTCTGTTTGTTCTGGCTGTTTGCACATTTGCGCGTTATCCGTTTTCTCCCATCCTTTTTTTTTACTTGTATAATTTTAACATCAATTGTACCTCGGCCAGTCATGGCAGTGATTGCAATAACGTGAAGGCACGTATGCATAGGCAAACCTTTTATGTCCCAAGGACTAGGTAGGGCTCTTGCTTCCCCAACATTCTAACACTTAGAATCTTTTGAAGTGGTTAGTTTCCCCATAGGCTTGAGTCCGAGGACCATGCAATGTCTTGGTTCTGTCTAACATTTGGAATCTTTTGAAGCAGTTAGTTTCCCCATAGGCTTGAGTCTGAGGACCATGCAATGCCTTGGTTCTGTCTAACACTTAGGCGCTTTTTGAAGTAGTTAGTTTCCCCATAAGCTTGAGTCCGAGGACCATGCAATGCCTTGGTTCTGTCTAACATTTAGGCGCTTTTTGAAGTAGTTAGTTTCCCCATAGGATTGAGTCCGAGGACCATGCAATGCCTTGGTTCTGTCTAACACTTAGGCGCTTTTTGAAGTAGTTAGTTTCCCCATAGGCTTGAGTCCGAGGACCATGCAATGCCTTGGTTCTGTCTAACACTTAGGCGCTTTTGAAGTAGTTAGTTTCCCCACAGGCTTGAGTCCGAGAACCATGCAATGCCTTGGTTCTGTCTAACACTTAGGCGCTTTTGAAGTAGTTAGTTTCCCCACAGGCTTGAGTCCGAAGACCATGCAATACCTTGGTTCTGTCTAACACTTAGGCGCATTTGAAGCAGTTAGTTTCCCCATAGGCTTGAGTCCGAGGACCATGCAATGCCTTGGTTCTGTCTAACATTTAGGCGCTCTTTGAAGTAGTTAGTTTTTCCATAGGTTTGAGTCCGAGGACCATGCAATGCCTTGGTTCTGTCTAACACTTAGGCGCTTTTTGAAGTAGTTAGTTTCCCCATAAGCTTGAGTCCGAGGATCATGCAATGCATTGGTTCTGTCTAACACTTAGGCGCTTTTGAAGTAGTTAGTTTCCCCATAGGCTTGAGTCCGAGGACCATACAATGTCTTGGTTCTGTCTAACACTTAGACGCTTTTAAAGTAGTTAGTTTCCCCATAGGCTTGAGTCCGAGGACCATGCAATGCCTTGGTTCTGTCTAACACTTAGGCGCTCTTTGAAGCAATTAGTTTCCCCATAGGCTTGAGTTCGAGGACCATGCAATGCCTTGGTTCTATCTAACACTTAGGCGCTTTTGAAGCAATTAGTTTCCCCATAGGCTTGAGTCCGAGGACCATGCAATGCCTTGGTTCTGTCTAACACTTTGGCGCTTTTGAAGCAGTTAGTTTCCCTATAGGCTTGAGTCCGAGGACCATGCAATGCCTTGGTTCTGTCTAACACTTAGGCACTTTTGAAGCAGTTAGTTTCCCCATAGGCTTGAGTCTGAGGACCATACAATGCCTTGGTTCTGTCTAACACTTTCCCCATAGGCTTGAGTCCGAGGACCATGCAATGCCTTGGTTCTATCTAACACTTAGGCGCTCTTTGAAGTAGTTAGCTTCCCCATAGGCTTGAGTCCGAGGACCATGCAATGCCTTGGTTCTGTCTAACACTTAGGCGCTCTTTGAAGTAGTTAGTTTCCCCATAGGCTTGAGTCCGAGGACCATGCATTGCCTTGGTTCTGTCTAACACTTAGGCGCTTTTGAAGTAGTTAGTTTCCCCATAGGCTTGAGTCCGAGGACCATGCATTGCCTTGGTTCTGTCTAACACTTAGGCGCTTTTGAAGTAGTTAGTTTCCCCATAGGCTTGAGTCCGAGGACCATGCAATGCCTTGGTTCTGTCTAACACTTAGGCGCTTTTGAAGTAGTTAGTTTCCGCATAGGCTTGAGTCCGAGGACCATGCAATGCCTTGGTTCTGTCTAACACTTAGGCGCTTTTGAAGTAGTTAGTTTCCGCATAGGCTTGAGTCCGAAGACCATGCAATGCCTTATTTCTGTCTAACACTTAGGCGCTTTTGAAGTAGTTAGTTTCCCTATAGGCTTGAGTCCGAAGACCATGCAATGCCTTGGTTTTGTCTAACACTTAGGCGCTCTTTGAAGTAGTTAGTTTCCCCATAGGCTTGAGTCCGAGGACCATGCAATGCCTTGGTTCTGTCTAACACTTAGGCGCTCTTTGAAGTAGTTAGTTTCCCCATAGGCTTGAGTCCGAGGACCATGCAATGCCTTGGTTCTGTCTAACACTTAGGCGCTTTTTGAAGTAGTTTGTTTCTCCATAGGCTTGAGTCCGAGGACCATGCAATGCCTTTGTTCTGTCTAACACTTAGGGGCTTTTTGAAGTAGTTAGTTTCCCTATAGGCTTGAGTCCGAGGACCATGCAATGCCTTGGTTCTGTTTAACACTTAGGCGCTTTTGAAGCAGTTAGTTTCCCTATAGGCTTAAGTCCGAGGACCATACAATGCCTTGGTTCTGTCTAACACTTAGGTGCTTTTTGAAGTAGTTAGTTTCCCTATAGGCTTGAGTCCGAGGACCATGCAATGCTTTGGTTCTGTCTAACATTTAGGTGCTTTTGAAGTAATTAGTTTCCCCATAGGCTTGAGTCCAAGGACCATGCAATGCCTTGGTTTTGTCTAACACTTAGGCGCTTTTTGAAGTAGTTAGTTTCCCCATAGGCTTGAGTCCGAGGACCATGCAATGCCTTGGTTCTGTCTAACACTTAGGCACTCTTTAAAGTAGTTAGTTTCCCGATAGGCTTGAGTCTGAGGACCATGCAATGCCTTGGTTTTGTCTAACACTTAGGTATGTGGTGAAGGAGATTATCCTTAGCGTTGGCCATACTAGTTTTGGCGTGATGACGGCCTCGGCCCCACCTCGTCCGAAGTGGGGCATCGCGTGCACCGGACTATTGACCCCGCAGTGCCCCGGGGGAAACTGGTTTGGGACTCTTAACCTTACATGTGGCAGTAACGCTGCCTTCAGTTCAAGTTTCTGCAGTCATCAGTTACGAGGTGCCCCCTAACGGTTCGCGTTCCGCGCTTGACGTTTCAACACAGGAGGCGCGCTCTCATTAACATTCTCTTGGACTGATGCAGATCGAACGGTTGATAGGCGTTTTGGAATTTGGTCAGGATTAATGTCACTAATAACCCACTTTTCGAATTCTGCGTAGTTCCATTCCTATCAATCTTCACCCCTATTTAAGGCTACGTAGGGGAAGTGACCTTCCAGTATTCACAAACCCTCCAATATACCCGGAAACATGTCCTCCCAATTTTCAGAGCTCCCTCAATGACCATGCCAAAATTGCGATAAGAGTTTGGAGAAATGGAACGGCTTTGGATGGGAGTGAGGGTGCATAGGCCCAAAATCCTCCTTCCTCAACGGAGAGCCGCCGTAGCAATAGCTCGCATCAGATCTCCGGTGCGGCCGAATCTGTGCGTTATCCTGATGGTGCCACGCACAGCGGCCAAGAGGGAGGTCCCAGAAGTACATAACGCTCTTCCCCGGGGCGCTGCCACGTCGGTGGAAGCGTGCAAGGATACATCATGTCTGGTGCCCGAGTGTTGCCGTCTCCAACGGCCAACCACCGTGGGGTTGGAAGAGAATCAAGGGAACATCATGGGGAAGGGCTGCCCGGCGCCCTTGCATCTGCTCCTCTCTTCGTCCCAGTGCCGCCGCACCGGCTTGGGTGCTGTGGGTAGCCTTGAAATAGGCCTGCCTAGACCCCCTTCCCTTTAGTTAGCTTTAAAACAGGCCCGTCTAGGCCTTTGTTTGTAGAGTTGGCTTTAAAACAAGCCTGTCTGAGCCTTTGTTTGTATGTTGTAGCTCCTTTTTATCTAATAAAATACTGCTGTTTTTCCTCTCTTTTCCCTTGAATCTTTCACTTTTCTGCAATGGTGTTTTTTTTTTAAACGCGTTCTTGTGAACTTTCCGTCAACTGACTACCTGGGGACGATTGTCCATTGCGCCTGCTAGTGCACAAATTCTTCCCACAGACGGCACCAATTGTAGGGACTCAATTTAGAAGGAAAGTCATCCTGTGGGCCCCGAATAATACATTTCTAGAGAGTGGGTTGAAAAAATTGGCCCTTACAAGCAAACGGAATCTAACCATGGACTCATCACCATTGAAGGCTGTGCACCTAGATTCTTCTTTAGAGTTGCTCCTCGGTATTTATCCGAGAAGCTTGGCCTTCGTCCCCCCTTCTTCAGGAGGGGTTCTTTACATTATATATCCCTCCCCCAATCGATCATAGCCCTACATTTGTTGAGTCATCAGGCCAATACTCAAATGCCTGTCCCATCAGCCGCCTCCCCATTCCCTTTGTGGATCACGGCAACCAAGGTGGCACTGTTGTGGAGTCTTTTCCTCATTAATGCGGCCAGGACGGTAGTTGAGGGCATTTAATGTGGAGGTGACAGTTTGTCATGAACTTGCTCCTCCACCATGTTTCCATTGCTGGCGCGTGATACTTGCTCTATGTTCTTTGAATAGTTAGGAAGGCTCCCCTGGATGTGTTGCCTGTTACCTTAAGGTGTCGGATTTTCGAGGACGGGGTCGTCCTCGGCGTGGCTTATTGGGCTCCTGGGCTCCTTATTTTCGTCCTCGGACCTTGGATACCTCCTCGGCTCGGGCCTTCAGTCTTGGAACGAAGTGGGCTGGGCCGTATGACTTGCTGGCCCCACACTTTGTATCAACAAAAATTGACTAATAATATTTTTTTTCTAGAAACATAAAGAATGACACAACATTTTCATAAGGCCTTTATAACTTTGTTATATTTTACTTTAACTTATAAAGAATTGACACCTTAGCAGTTGTGAAAATATTGTGGCAACAACAAAATGTCTTAACATTTATCACAAGAGAAATGTTATGTCTACACTATTTTCATTACAAATTATAAATAGTAGATTGTTACTTGTTATTACTGGTGGGCAACAAAGTAATTTTATAGGTAAGTTTAAATTAGAATAACAATTTACCACATAAAATTTGTTATTAAAATGTTGTAAAAAATGTTGTGGATATAATACTTTTTTTTTCCGCAATACCTTTATTTATAGTTGTGGTAATAATATTAAATACTAAGTGTTACGTCTATAATATTTCTGCAATACTTTTACAACAAATCTCCAACTGTATGTTCTTAATGATTTTAATTTGAACCCACCACTAAAATTATTTTTCTTACCAATAATAGTAAATAATAACTTGTTATTTAAAATTTATTGTAAAAATGTTGTGGGTATAATATTTTTTTAATGTAAATTTTTTTCTTTCACACTAAACTCACCTTTTTGGCTGGTCACAAAAGTAAAGGTTGAATAAACCAAATATACTGTAGCTAAAGCCAAGGACGGACTTAGGATTTCAAGTTAGGAGGGGCCAAAGTATAAGAAAAAAATTATTCTAAATAGGCATCTATATAGTATTAACAAATTATAAATATACAAAATTGTTGTTTTTTAATACATTAAGATTCAATCATCTACTAATAAAGACTAAAAAAAAAACAAACAAAATAATGTCTTTTTAATACTAGGTTGGCTAGGTTTTTTTTTGTTTTGTTTTTTTTTTTTTTTTTTTGATGTTAGAACATTCACAGTAATGGTACTAAAAATTTTTAACTTATAGCATCTCAAAAAACTACCTTATCTATTTTTTCATCTCACTTTACAATACACCCAACATCAAATATTCTATTTTTTTTTACCACTTCATTTAAAATAAAATAAACAACTCATTAAAATGATAAAGGAAAAGAGAAATTTTGAGTTTTCTAATTGAAGGAAGAAAGATAATCTTAATAAAACATAATGTTTTATTAATATTATTTTAATAAAATAAAATAATCTTAATAATTAACTGTAGTTTCAAAAAATTTAGTTTTATCTTCTCCAATAACACATGGTTTTTTGGTTCTTTTGCGGTAAAATAGTTTTTTTTTTTTTTTTTTGCTAAAATACAATCACCATTGTGCACTCCCCAGAACGAGCTTAGAGGGCCAACTCACTCTTGGGCTCACAATATATTTATAACGTGGGTTTTGGATTTCCTACTTTGGGTGATTCTAGTCTAGAGACCCAATGATTTCTCTTAAGCCTTAATATTATTTCCCTCTCACTCGTATGACTAATACTCTCAGCTCTCTAGTTTCTCCAGAGCCCTTTCAACAACCCCTTCCCTTCCTTAGCTTCTCATATTTATAGCCTAAGATTAGTGGAAAAATCATGATTACTCTTATGGTTAGTGGAAGAGTTGGTCCAATGTTATTATCGTTAGGTGGATGTTTAATTTGGAATGGGGTGCGGTGCGAGTGGCATTGGAACTGGTTCCTGTCTCAGGAGGAAGATGCTTGACGGCGTCACCACTCAAGACATTACCGGGCACCCATGATATGGTCTTCCCGAGCATTTGCACTTGTCGGAAATGAGACTTGCTGGGCACACTCCTGGCCGTGGATTAATGAGCCTGTATCCCAACGTCCAACCAACAGGTCCTGGGCTAAACATGAGGCCATAGGGTATGCATCTGTATCCCTAGTGAGCCTTAGGCCCAGCTTCTAACAAGGGTGATAGTAACCGTGGGCCATTTTGCAGAGTTTAGGCCTAAGGTCCAAATGGCCTTGGGGGCCCCGTACCATACATTAACCCCCCCTTGATTCGTGCACGGCACCCGGGGACGAATCAAGGAAACGAAGACAGTTGCCATGCGGGAAGCCCAACCAGTAGGCATTGGATGGTTGAGAGGCTAATTAATGTGCCCCCAAAAGACGCGTCGTATCTGATGGTTGGTTCAGCCGTCATCATTACCTAACGGTTCACAAACTGAGGCAGCACAAGTGTGACGGTTGTGATGGGACTCGTAGAGTTTCCCGCTCCTCATTTATTGGGTGGCATTTATTCTCTTCTCTTTGGTTCCTATAAATACTTCATTCTGAATCACTCTCTCACTTTTTTGCTCTTCACCTTCTGAGTTTTCTCTTTTGCCGTGCATTCATCTGCACCCTTATTCATCAACCCAGAGTCTCTTTCTTCCTTAGAGCCCAAAGTAAGTCCTCTTCCTCCTTCTGTTACTTCAGTTTCTTTCTTCGAATTTCTTCCTTCAAATTTAGAGTTTAAGATGGGTTATGCTTACCTTTTGAATATTGAGGCATCCTTAGCCACCTTTAGGCAAAACTTTAATATTTCTAATGATGTGGAAGTGGCGTACTGTCATGAGAGTGAAATTAATTTCCATAGAGGAGACAATACTGCTTTCTTCCCTTTAATGTTGATTTTGGAGGGCAGGGTTAGGTTCCCCGTGGACCTGCTTTTACCCAATACCCTTAGGTATTATGAGCTATGCCCCGACCAACTTCCTCCCAATTTTTACCAGGTAGTTAGTTGTGTCAATAGGTTAAATCAACTGATCGGTTTACAATTAGATCACCACGACATAAACCATAAGTACAGTCTATATGGGAATAAGAGAACTAATTATTACTTAAAGGTTAGAGATATGAGGGTACGGCTCATTTCGTGCCTGCCTGACTCTAATAGAAATTCTACCAGGGAGTTTGTTCGTGTGCGCGGCAATTGGTTTGCCGATGAAATCCCCTGCCCCCTTTCACGACTCGAAGTGGGTTCGTACCGATCTCTAACTCGTTTGTAATTTTATTTAAGGTTATTTTACTTATCTGAATACTGACTTATGGTAGTTTTCTTGCAGATTGCAAATTATTTACCCAGGATATTAGGGTCATCCATGTCAGGGACCTAAACTTTGTACTTAGGTCCGAAATTTTTGTTCATACGGACGGGCAGCTCCGAGCATCACACCTCATACTCAGTTGCACCCTGTGTACAAGACTTGGCAACCTTTCAGTCAGGCCCTTACAGTTGACAGCCCATTGTTGTCTTATATTGACGTTCGGCACGCCAACTTCCTCCCCCCTTCATTGACCACCGACGAAGCTCGAGATCAAGGTCCTCAATACACTACTGCTGAGGACCTTGCCCTGGTCAGGGACGAGTCAGCCGAACGCGTATCCCAGGCTCTCAGGGAACTGGGACATGTTCCCGTCGAAGGGAACGAAGGCCAAGTCCAAGTGGCCCAAGGGTGATCCGAGAACCAGAGGGTGATCCCAGCCACCGGCCAAGGGCCGCAAGGATGTGGCATCTTCATCCCGGCCCGAAAGCGTTTGGCAACCCGACTTCAAGTTCAGCGACGGGCCCCTGTCATCTTCTGAGAGCATTATAGCATAGGATAAGGGCCACGGAGGGAAGGTGGCCCAGAGTTTAGTGGACGACCTTCTATTGCCTGAGGACGTGCAGTTCTGAGAGTGCACGACCTTCTGTTGCCTGAGGACATGCAGTTCTTCTCAGAAGGTGACGAGGAATCACTTGTACGGCGGTTGCAATGGCATACCATGGCGGTAAATTTCCTTTCCCTTCTTTACTAGTTTACTCTGAGGCTTGAGTGATTATCTAACCTTCACTATCATTGCGTTACCAATCCGCGTAGATGACACATGTACTCAGCGAGAGATTGAAAGAGCTCACTAAGGATGCTGACCAGGAAAAGGCGCTAAAGGATGTTGCCAATTCTACGGCTAAGGAGAAAGGTAAGGCTGCCGAGGTTGCAGAGAAGAAAGCTCGACTACTGGCAGAAAAGAAAGTAACCGAGGTGGAGGGTCAGTTGGAAGGCGCCGAGCTCAAACTAGCGGAGGCGGCCAATCTAAATTTGGCCCAGGCCGATCAAATAGTTGACCTCAAAGCAGCCCGTGAAGCCTGCAAAACAAATGGTATGACAAGGGCTTTGTAGACACCGAGAAGTTTGCAGAGACCATTGTCCACCAGGCGCGGCTTCATGGGTTCGGGGAGGGCTGGCTGGCGGCCTTTCAGGTGTTGGGAGTGGCCGAGGACTCCCCTTTGAGAGACCCAAGCCAAATCCCCTACCCGGCTCCTCCACCCCCCTCCTAAAGTCAAGTCAATGCTGCGGACGAAGAGGAGACCACCAGCATAAAGGAGCTGGTCCAAGCAATTGACTCTCACGTCGATCTTGAGGTTTCTAAAAACCTACATGCTACAACCAATGATCAAGTCCAGCAAGTACAGACCGAGGACATCCTCAATCAGCCGGCAAATGAAGCAGCACAACTCCTGCCTACTGATCCAGCCGTTTGAGATTCCTATTTAATCAGTTACTTTATTGTTGTTTGCTTTTCCCTTGTGTTCTCTTTTTATGGATTGCCTAGGGTCACTAGGCTGTGGTGACCGTACAATAACTTTAAATTTATATATATCTAGGATTTATTTTCCTATGGTCACCGGGCTGTGGTGACCAGACAATGGTTTGACTTCATTTACTACTATTTGCTTTAGCTGCTTTTGATCTTTGGCTTTGGATATCAAGCACTGTGAATTTTTTGCCTTAAAATTGTTAGTTTTTGTTTTAGTACCTTTGTACCCTTACAGTGGTTTGGGATGGGTCTGAAGTTATTCCCGGTCACAAAGCCTTCCACTGGGAGGTATTTCACTGTAGCGTTGTTAGGTATACCTAGCGTGAGACCCTTAACTATTTGGTGATAAAAATTGATCCGAGGATAGGTCCCGAGAGAGTTTCGATGAAGGTCCCTACCTACCCGGTAATGAAGATTGAACCGGGGACAAGTTTCTTTACTTAGCGATTTTTTACTAAGTTTTTTACTTGCCCAGTGATGAGAATCGAACAGGGTGCAGGTTCCTTCCCTTAGGTCGTTAAGGTTTCCACCTATCCGGGGACAGGTTTCTGTCCTTAGAATTATTGTAAGGTTTCCACTTGCTCGATGATAATAATCGAACCGAGAAGCAGGTTTCCATCCTTGGAATTATTGTAAGGTTTTCACCTACTCGATGATAATAATCGAACTGAGAAGCAGGCTTCTATCCTTGGAATTATTGTAAGGTTTTCACCTGCTCGATGATAATAATCAAACCGAGAAGCAGGCTTTTGTCCTCAGCATGAAATACATTGCCTTGGACTTCATGTTCCCCCCCCCCCCTTTTTTGGTATTTGTCGACCGGTGCTAAAAAATCAATAGCGGATTTAAATATAACTGCATTGGTAAATATCATCATATTCACTAGTAAAACATGTACACGTGGTTGCATTTAATTTACAACTTAGCGTACAACCGATCAGTGATAAAACTTCTTAAGATTATGGACATTCCATGGCCATGGTAGTGGTCTCTCATCTAGGTCCTCCAAATAGTACGCTCCCGCGCACGCGACAGCGGTAACTCTATAAGGCCTTTCCCAAGTCTGGGCTAACTTCCCGGCATTTGTATCTCGCGTATTCCCCACGACTTTCCTTAGTACTAGATCTCCCGCACCAAATTCCCTCATCTTTACATCTTGGTTGTAGCACCGGGCTAATTTTTGCTGGTACTTTGCCAGCCGTATAGTCGCCGCCTCTCGACACTCTTCCAAGCAATTCAACCATTCCGCCATCAGTTCATCATTTCGGACGAGGTCGAATCCTACAACTCGTGCACTGCATAGGTTCACCTCGGTTGGTATCATGGCTTCTGCCCCGTACGTTAAGGAAAACGGAGTCTCCCCCGTGGATCTCCTGGGAGTTGTCCAGTATGCCCACAAAACGTTAGGCAGTTCCTCGGCCCACCTACCTTTTGCACCGTTTAATCTTTTCTTCAACTCGTTCAGGATTGCCTTGTTTATGGCTTTAGCTTGGTTGTTGCTCTATGGATACGCTGGAGTGGAATACCTGTTTTTGATGTCGAGATCACTGCAAAACGATCGAAAAGTATTACTATCGAATTGCAGCCCATTATCAGATACCAAAGAGTCCGGCACCCCAAATCTTATGACTATGTTCTTCCACACGAACTTCTTAACATCCACATCTCGGATGTTGGCTAAAGCCTCAGCCTCTGCCCATTTGGTGAAATAATTAACAGCCATTAAGACGAACCTGCGATTGCCTATTGCCCGGGGAAAAGGACCGAGAATATCCAGCCCCCACTAGGCAAAGGGCCATGGGCTGTTGATGGAATTCAGATGACCTATTGGCTGATGGATCAAGGAGGCATGCTTTTGGCATTGTTCACACTTACACACATATTCGGTGGCATCCTTCTGCATCTGAAACCACCAAAATCCCTGAGTCATCACTCGATGTGCTAACGAGCGACCCCCCACATGACTGCCACACACTCCGTCATACAGCTCGGACAAAAGCTCATGCACTTTTTCGGGGTGTAGGCACAAAATGTATGGCCCCCCAAAAGACCTACGATACAACTTGCGATCTGTCGATAACCAATACCGAGCAGCCACCCGGCGGACCTTGTTAGCCTTCTTTTCATCACACGGAGTTCGATCTTCGGCTAATAAGTTAATGATCGGGTCCATCCAACACTGACCGATCACTAAAATCACGGCAACATTAACCCCAGCGATACCAGTAGTATTTATCGCACTGATGCTCGATTCCACTATAAGCTCCACTCTGATTAATCGAGGCACCTCCTCGATCATTGATGAAGCTAACGTAGCTAGGGAATCAGCGTGCCTGTTCTGAGCTCGACCCGCTTGGGTCACCTTCACTGTACCAAACTGGTTCATGATTTGCCTTACCACTTGCAAGTATGCTTTCATCTCGAGGATCCCGTGCTTCAAAGTTGCCCTGGACTTGGTTAACAACCAGCTAAGAATCTGAGTATATCTCCACATCTCGGGCTCCCATCCCCGAGACAGCTCTCAATCCAGTGAGTAAAGCCTCGTACTCGGCCTCATTGTTAGAAGCTCTAAACATCAGCCTAAAAGAATGCTTCAATCGTATTACTTCAGGGGTAATAATGACAATTCCTGCACCGGCCCCTAAGGCACTTAACGCTCCATCCACAAACACCTTCCATGGGCGGCACCCCACCTGACAAACCATTTCCCCTTCATTCTTAGGAGAAAACTCTGTAACAAAATCAGCAAGAATCTGGCCCTTCACTGAATTCCTTGGTCTGTACCTTATATCGAAAGACCCTAGCTGAGTTGCCCACTTCGCTATCCGACCTGTAAAGTCAGATATCTTCAATAACGACTGTAAAGGATACTCAATCAAAACGTAGATAGTATGGGCTTGAAAGTAGTGAGGCAGCTTCCTCGTCGCATGCACTAATGCTAACACCAACTTTTCCAGGGGTAAGTATCTTGTCTCGGCGTCGACCATAGTCTTTCTCACGTAGTACACAGGCTGCTGTATCCCCTGGTCCCTTAAGAGCACGACGCTTACAGCATGCTCAGACACCGAGAGGTATATAAATAGGTCCTCCTCGGGATTCGGGGTTGCTAACATGGGTGCCCGCATTATATATTCTTTCAAATCCTAGAAAGCCCTTTCATACTCCTCGTCCCATTGAAACCCCCTCCATTTCTTAAGAAGCTGGTAGAATGGACAGCAGCGATCTGCAAACTTAGAAATAAACCGGTTAAGGGTAGCTAGCATTCTAGTCAAGATCTGTACCTCCTTTGGATTGTTTGGCAACTTAAGGCGCTGCATGGCGTTGATCTGGTTGGGGTTGACCTCTATCTCACGGCTAGTGATCAAATAGCCTAGGAACTTGTTAGCCCCCACCCCGAAGGCACACTTGTCTGCATTTAGGCGTAGCTTGTGTTGCCGAAGCACCTCAAACACCCCCTGAAGATCCTCTAGATGTCGTTCTTCCTTTTTACTTTTCACCACCATGTCGTCGATGTACACTTCAACTGTTCGCCCGATCTTGTCCCGAAACATTCTGGTCATCATTTGTTGATATATTGCCCCAGCGTTCTTTAACCCAAAGGGCATCACGGTGTGATGATAATTTGCATCCGGGGAGATGAACGTCATCTTCTCCTGGTCCTCGGCAGCCAAGGCGATCTAATGATAACCCTAAAAAGTAGCTAGAAAACTCATCCTCGGGTGCCCATTAGTAGCATCTACCAGCTGATCTATTTTTGGCATAGGGAATGTGTCCTTTGGGCATGCTCAGTTCAAATCCGTGAAATCTACACAGACTCTCCATTTTCCACTCTTCTTTTTAACCACCACGATATTCGCCAACCACTCAGGGAAGAAGATTTCCCTAATCGCCCCGGCCTCCTTCAACTTCCGGACCTCCTGCCTTACTGCCTCCACGTGTTCCTTGGTCGACCTTCTCGGCTTTTGCTTCTTTGGTGTAAATGACGGGTCTACATTAAGCTTGTGAATGATGAACTCGGGATTAACTCCGGGTACCTTATACGGGCTCTATGCGAACACATCTACGTTCTGTATCAAAAATAACAACATTTCTACCTTGTCCTTATCCCCCATGCCTGCTCCTATCTGAAAATACTGGTCTAAGTCCGGTAGTATCTTTACCCTAATTAATTCCTCGGCACAACTAGCCCTTGTTCCCTCTCGGGGATTCTATAATTGCTATAAAGAGGCTTCCTCATCAGTTTCTTTCTGCTTATCCTACTTATTCTTCTAGCCAACCGTGGCCACTAAGCATTGCCTAGCCGCCTGCTGGCTTCCCCTTACTACGACAACACCCTGCTCGATGGGGAATTTAACCTTTACATGTAGGGTGGATGGAATAACCCCCATTGCGTGAATCCACGGCCTACCCAGAATCACCGTGTATGGTGAAAACTAATTAACTACTATGAACGACACCATCACCTCTTTACCCTCTATGTTCACGGGAAGGGAAATTTATCCCTCCGGAATCACCACCCTACCATCAAATCCGACCAACGGTGTATCGTACTTCAAGAGATCCTAATTCTTTAACCCGAGTCCTTTGAATAGGTCCGGATACATCACGTCAGCCCTGCTCCCCAGGTCTATCATCACCCTTTTTACCAAGAAGCTGCTTACCTGGGCCGTGACTACCAACGCGTCATCGTGCAGTTGTATCGTTCCCTCTAAGTCGTCTTCATCAAAAGCAAGAGTCTCTCGAGCAAGCTTCGCTTTCTTTTCTGGGGGTTTCCTATCCAGGGGATCTTTTACAGGCACGATAGTCAATACCCCATTTTTTGTCACAATCATACCCCTTGGGGCGGCATGGATCACTTCAATCACTCCCAACGGTGATGGGAGAGGGTTTCCTCTCTGTTGAGCGCCTTGCGGGTTGCCCCGGTCACCGGGATTCGCTATGAACTCCTTCAAATGTCATACTTTTACCAACTGCCCTAGATGGTCTTTCAATACTCGGCACTGCTCAGTGGTATGCCCCTTATCTTTATGATAGGTGCAGTACAAATTCTGGTTTCTCCAAGAAGGATCACCCCCCATCTTGTTCGGCCACCTGAAGTATGGTTCGTTCTTGATTCGGTCTATAATTTTGTGCACTGGTTCCTTAAATGTCATGTTCACCTCCCCCAGCGACCATTCCGACTCCTGCATCCTTAAATCCTTCGAAGGCCTCGGCTGAAAACCGTTTTGCCGAGGACAATTCACCAATGGGGCCTTGCCCTTACTTTACAACCTATCATCCTTCAGGTGCTTGTACTCCTCAATACACCTCATGAGCTGCCTCATGTCCTCGGGAGGCTTCTTCGTCAGCAATTCCTGTAGTTCAGAATCCTCGGGCAACCCCATCCTGAAGGTGCTCGCTGTAATTTTCTTGTTGCCCCCACCTATCTCATTATAAAGCTCCCAATACCGACTAGCGTAACTATGAAGGGTTTCCCTGACCCTCATCTTCATAGACAGTAAAGCATCCACTAGTTGTGGCACCCGGCTACAAGTTATAAACCGGACACCAAACTCTTGGATCAACTCGGCGAAAGTGTGGATGGAACCCTTCCGCAACCCATTAAACCATCTCAAAGCGGTTGGGCCGAGGCTCGAGGGAAACACCTTGCACATCAGCACATCATTGTGAGAATGTAAAGACATCATGTGGATATAATGGCTGACATGCTCTACCGGGTCCGTTTTCCCATCGTAGATATTGAACGATGGGTGCGTAAATCTGCTCGGCAGTGGGGCTCATTCAATATCGTCGAAAAATGGCGATCAAGCAGCTCTGCGTAAGGCATGATTCATTGTATCCATGGCGGCGTTGTGGGGCTGTCATTCTTTTAGGGAATCTGATCCCCAGTCTACATATTCTCGTGAACGAGAACGGTCCCAGCGTTAACGAGATTCCCATGAATGCGAACGGTTTCGGCGTCGACGTGATTCCCGTGAATGTGAAGCTCTCGCCGTCGACGGGAACCAGATTGATTGGACCCCATCTTATAACGATCTTCCCCCGTATCAGATCTCCCTTCTCGGTTGTCTCGGTCCCTTCTCTGGTGCCTTCCCCCTGCTTCCAACTCCAGATCTCTCACTAGCCTGCATAGCCGCTCAAGTTCCCTATCTCTCTTGTCAAATTGCTCGTGCCCTGAAGCACCCGATATAGTCCGTTGCATTTGGTACGACCCCTATCCAAGGCCAGACCGCTCTTCCTCTTGTTCATAATCCCTATCTTCACGTCTTTTTTGCCTCCGTTCTCGCCAGGTGGATCCCCGAGAAGATCCCATTAAACTGCTTTCAGCGTCACTCCCGGAACGTCTTGCAGACATTTTCTTGCACTTGAGTCTCGGTCGAACCACAGCTTTGTAGGAGATTCCCACAGACAGCACCAATTATGCATGCCCCAGAATGAGCTTAGAGGGCCAGCTCACTCTTGGGCTCACAATATATTTATAACGTGGGCTTTGGATTTCCTACTTTGGGTGATTCTAGTCTAGAGACCCAATGATTTCTCTTAAGTCTCAATATTATTTCCCTCTCACTCGTATGACTAATACTCTCTGCTCTCTAGTTTCTCTAGAGCCCTTTCAACAACCCCTTCCATTCCTTAGCTTCTCATATTTATAGCCTAAGATTAATGGAAAAATCATGATTACCCTTATGGGTAGTGGAAGAGTTGGTCCAATGTTATTATCGTCAGGTGGATGTTTAGTTGGGAATGGGGTGCGGTGCGAGTGGCATTGGAACTAGTTCCTGTCTCAGGAGGAAGATGCTCGATGGTGTCACCATTCAAGACATTACCGAGCACCTGTGATATGGTCTTCCCGAGCATTTGCACTTGTCAGAAATGAGACTTGTCGGGCACACTCCCAGTCGTGGATTAATGAGCCTGTATCCCAATGTCCAGCCAACAGGTCCTAGGCTAAACATGAGGTCATAGGGTATGCATCTGTATCCCTAGTAGGCCTTAGGCCCAGCTTCTGACAGGGGTGTTAGTAATCGCGGGCCATTCTGCAAAGTTTGGGCCCAAGGTCCAAATGGCCCTAGGGGCCGGGTATCGTACAACCATTATGAATGTTTTTATTATTTTTGTTAAGTTTTTAGGTTGGATAGTTTCTAGTTAGGTTGAGGAGAAAGAGAGGGCCTAAAGTTTTGGGGCAAGGCTTGTGTCCAGTGAAAATTTTCACTGGACACGGCAGGATTTGGACACGTGTCCAAGATCCAACGTATCCAGTGAAAACTTTCACTGGACACAAGCCGGTCTCAAAGTTTTGGATGAGAGCTCAACTACAAAAATAAAATATATAATAGATAAATAAAAATTGAGCTTTTTTTTTTTTTTTTTCCTTAATAAAGTAACGATAAGAAAAAGCTTGCCTTATTTATTAAGGAACCAAAAAAAAAGTGGCTTATAGGCTATAGCATTTTTTAATGACCAATTAGGATTTTCGAATTAATACCAACGGTCGGAAGGGCAACCTTATTTCCATTATAAATAGACGCCACCACTCTTCCTTTTCAGTACTCTGCGTTCTCTCTCTCTCTCTCTCTTACTTTTCAAAATTCAAACCCTAGTTTCCTCTGTTTCTCATCGGCGATTTGAGATTGTTTCTGATTGAACGAAGATCTCGGCGGCTCGATTTTCAAAGTCTCTCAGGTTTGCTATTGCAATTGGATTTAGATTTAGAATTTCTTTAGCTATGATCGCACCGACTTTTGTAATGATCGAATCTATTCTCAGCCTTAGACAATGTTACCAAAGTAATTTACTTTCTCTAGGGTTTGCCGATGGATCGGCGATTAGGTTTTGGAAGTTTTTATTTTGTTATGTGTTTGATAAGGGATTTTGGAATAATTGGATTGTTTTTTCTATAAGCTGTTATTGCTTGACAGCCTCATTCGCACAATTTCAAGATTCTTCTCTCTTTAGGGTTCCTAGAAAAATTCATGTTTCTTTGGAATTGATTCGGCAGAACAGGGAATTTTCTTGATTTTTTAGTAGGGTTTCTGATTTGGAAGAGCAGAGAATTTGAAATCCTTGATGGGTTAGCAAGGATTTTCATGTTTTTTTAGTAGGGTTTCTGATTTGGCAGAACAGAGAATTTAAAATCCTTCATGGGTTTTTTTATTTGGAATTGGATCTTCTTCAATGGAAGAAAGAGAGTGGTTTTTGTTTTTGGCTGCTTCGCTTTGTGGAACGCTTTATTCATTGGTTTCCTATTCCTATTATTTGTGGGTGTTTATAGTATGGAGATTAAAACTGCAAGAAGAGGGCCACAGGGAAAAGAAAGTTCTGTTTTTGATCGATTAGGAGCAGGACGAGGAGGGCATTTAAACAACAGCAGCAACAAGATATGCAAATTTTGGCTCAGTGGTAGATGCCTTAAAAACCCATGTAGGTTTGCCCATTCAGAAACACCTGATGTGGCCACCATTCGCCGTCCCAGGCAGACTCCTTACTACCCTCACTCCAGCAACGCTTTAGTTTCGAATACTTCGCGAAGGGCTCCTAGGAATTCACAAAATGTTCAGGAGAAGGTTGTTAACCACAAGTCTTCCGAAAATGTTCCTGGGAAGTCTGAATTAGACTTGGAAGATATTAAAAAGAAGCCGCCAGAGTTGGCAGAAAGCGTTTCTGAGAGTTCTTCAGAATGTTCTGTTGTTGAAAATGATTCTAATCTGGAGAATGTGGTTGAAGAAAAGCCTCTGGAGCATGTTCCTAAGAAAACCGCAGAAATGGTTTGTGAGTTCTGGGTGCAAGGGACGTGTGTCTATGGTGATCAGTGCCCTTACTTACACTCATGGTTTCGTGGGGATAAGTTCAAAAGGTTGGCAGAACTTCAAGGGCACAACAAGGTACCTATTTGTGTTTGGTGAACTTTGTTCTTTCATTTCCATTAGGATTTTGATGTAAATTTTTTTAATTTGGAATCTGATTTAATAATGAGACCTGATCTCAGTTTATGCCAAAGTTAAACTTGGCCTAGGCTAGCCTAATTAGTTGTTTCATCATTTGAATACTAATATAGCCCATTCATGATATGTAGATTATAGAAATTTGATTTGTTCCTGAATAAGAACATGGAGCTTTATATGCTTCACTGCTATTTTTACAATGGGATTCGTAAATGACAATTGATAGAAGACCAAAAGATATTGTTCATTTATAGAAATTGTATCCTAGATAGAGCAAGTTGTTTTTGAAAAACCATATTTATGAGTTTTTTGATAACAGGCAGTCAACGGAATTGCACTTCCTCTAAGATGCAACAAGCTTTGTTCAGGTAGCAGTGACGGAACAATTCGGCTTTGGGACTGCCATACTGGACAATGTGCTAATGTGATTAACCTTGGTGGCGAAGTTGGATCTGTTTGTAGTGAAGGCCCATGGCTCTTTGTTGGCATGCCAAATGTTGTGAAGGTGAGCTTAAAACCGAGTAATGTTGTGAATTTTTTTTTTTTTTTTCTGGGATTTGGTCAGTTCAAGATGTGACCTTGATTTGGCATGTTGGTGATGCTGCAGGTGTGGAATACCGAATCAGGTGCTGAATACAGTCTCAATGGACCTGTTGGGCAAGTCAATGCATTGGAATCTGTTTACAATTTGCTTTTTGCTGGGGTAGAGGTAAGCTACTTTGCTGACACTTTAGAATTGTTGCATTCACTATCTAGCTTTTATTCTTTCTATTTGATTAAATTTGGGCAATGTTGAGTTCAGGGTGTTTCTCTTTTCAGAATTTCTTTTAGTTGTTTGATCAAGAACTTATCTGATTCAATGTACTTTGATATTGTGAGTCATATCCATAGCAGATGCTTGGGGTTGGTGCTGTTGGTTATCATGCTTGACTCACACACTAGAGTTTCCCAGTTTGAACTGGGGGCTAAGACACTACTGTCAAAGCCTTTTACTTATTTGTGGGGGGGGGGGGGGATGACCAATGTTAATGCTTGAGGTCTCACTAGATTTTGGTGTTGAGTGTTGAGTGTGTGTACATCACTTCTATTCTAATTAAAGTTGGTCCAAAATTAATTTAGTATTACTTTTGATTGCAGGATGGTGTTATTTTGGCATGGAAAGGCACTTATGAAACTAACCATACATTTCAACTTGCTGCAACCCTTAAAGGCCACACACATGGTATAACATCTTTAGTTGTTGGAGGAGGCAACAGGCTGTACTCAGGTTCCAAGGACCACACAATAAGGGTTAGTTTTTTCTCTTTAAGAATTTTTTTTTTCCCTGTTGTTCTATCTTTTTTGTTGTTAGTAGTTAGTACTTGAAGAGAGCTTGATTATTTAAGATCATTGGTGCTTTCTTCTGCTTATACTGGAAGGACTGTGGTTGGATAGTATCTCATTTAGACCTGGTGCTGACCTTTTGCTTTAGTGATTCTGTATTGTTTTTGTTCGAAATTTCCCCTTTTCAAATCTTGCATTGAACCAATATGATGTACTCTCCCTCATGTATTTTGCAGGAAACAATAACATATCCTTGTTTTAGTGACTAAATTATTTATGATAAATTGATTAAGTTCTACTCTGTAAAACTTAGCAATATGTACCTTATATTTTTGAAATTTTTGTCATAGTTGTCATTTTCTTTATATGTGCACAAGGATCATATATTTTGTTTTGATTTGTCAGGGGGGAAAAAAAAAGAATTAATTTCTGTTCTTATATTTTGTTTCAGGTTTGGGATCATGAAAATTGGCTGTGTATTATGACACTGAATGGGCATGATGATGTTGTGAAGTCTCTCATGTGCTGGGATAAGTATTTGTTCTCTGGTTCATTGGATTGCATGATAAAAGTTTGGGCTTCTACTGATGATGGCAGCTTGGAAGTAATCTATACTCACAGTGAAGAACAAGTAAGTTATTGAACCACAATTAGTTCATTTACTTTCTTATTTGCTTCCCCCCTTAAGTAATTGAGGTGTGCTACAGTCGTTGAGCAGTATCAATTGGTCTGGTAATGGCAAAATTGTATGGTTACGTCAGAAACTCAATAGGTGCATTATTTTGTTGCAATGCCATGTTGTTGATACTGTAGCCATAGTTTTTAAAAAGTGTAAACTAATTGGATGGCATGATTGTTCATGGTACAGGGCATCCTTGCACTTACTGGGATGACTGATCCCGATGTTAAACCAATCTTGTATTGCTCTTGTAGTGATAAATCTGTCCATCTCTATGAACTGCCAACGTGAGTACAATTTTCCCTCTATGAAAATCTTTCTTCTTTTCCCTCTTGGATTTGACTAATATTAGTGATTATTGTTTTAGATTCACTGATAGGGGCAGATTATTTGCAAAACAAGAAGTCCAGACTCTTCAAATAGGTCCTGGGGGCCTCTTTTTTACTGGGGATCAGACTGGTTTGCTGACAGTGTATACATGGCTAGCAGACTAATGGTTGAGACGTGCCCAAGACTAAGACTAGTAAAGCAGTGTTTTATTAGTTGTGGCAAACAGTGTACAGTATTTTGAGTACATTTTCCACTGTACAGTATTTTGAGTTTAGAAATTCTTGTTATTATGAACACTGAGGATAAAGCAATGTAATGTTGTTACTACATAATGAAAATAAATATAGCTACATACCCTAAGGTAAAGTCTTTGGTTTACTGTTTTTCACTACTGCCCCTACGGGTGAACAAAGTTAGAAAATAAAGTGGGATTGGATGATAGTCATATCCCAAAATTGATCAATGAGTTCCAGTGGGGGAACTCTAAAGGTTGGCATGAGGGTTTAGAGATCGGCACAAGCGTGGGCAAGAGAATGAAAGCTGATGGGTCATCAACTTGCCAAACTAACGGTTGAGTAGCTGAGAGATAGTTGAACGCCGCTAAAATGATCTCCTGATTATTCTTATATTCTTTTGAAATCTAATTTCTTGGAATATAAATTAGTAACTTCTTACTAAAATGATCAAGACTGGTACTCTGAAAATCAACTCTCATTAAATCTGTTTCTGAACCAAAAAAAATAAAAATAAATAAATACCTCTCATTAAATCTATCTAAAGTTGATGTTTATATATCTTGTCAAAATTATAGATTTTGTTTTAAAGAATAGCGTTTCCACAATATCATGTGTGATTACCCAATGTACTACTGTATTGAACGTACAAGATCTCTCGCTAGACTGGATCTGTTTGGATTGAACTTATTGTTGCTGAAACTGAAAACTGAAAATTGAAAACACTGTAGCAAAATAATTTTTAAATGTGTGAATAGTGCCGTGGAACCTATTTTTAATATTTTTTTATTGCGTGAACAGTGCATGCACAGTGCGTAAACAGTGCACGCACTGTCCACAACAGTGTTTTTTGTTTCTCAGAGTCAAACTATGCGGCCAAAAAAAAGAAGGGAAAACGCGGATGAGAGGAAACGTGGACGCGCAATGCACAATCTAAACGCCCTTAAAGTCACCCAAAAAAAATACCACCATTGGCCAGCTTAGCATACAATTTAAGCACACGATATACTGAGGGCGTTTGGATTGCGCGTTGCGCGTCCACGTTTCCTCTCATCCGCGTTTTCCCTTCTTCTTCTTTTTTTTTTTTTTTTTGGCCGCATAGTTTGACTCTAAGAAACAAAAAACACTGTTGTGAACAGTGCGTGCACTGTTTATGCACTGTACATGCACTGTTCACGCAATAAAAAATATTAAAAATAGGTCCCACGGCACTATTCATACATTTAAAAATTATTTTGCTACAGTGTTTTCAGTTTTCAGTTTCCAGTTTTCAGTTTTCAGTTTCAGCAACAATAAATTCAATCTAAACGGACCCTATGTGAAATATTTTCAATTGTACTTGTCAGATTTTATTTTTATTTTTATTATCTATTCTCTATATTATTGATTTCAAAAAATACCTGTGCTTTGTCCCTTCTTCTCCGACCAGTTCTGATCTTGGAATCTTCCTTCCCCAAAACTATTTTCAATCGACTGCACCCACGAGACCTCATGTTAAAATACTACAGCTAAATAGATTAACTATACACGTTCTCATATGCATTAGGCTAATTTAAAAAAAAAAAAAAAAAAAAAAACTGCATTCTTGACAGGAGCAAATATGTTGCTATTGATTTCAGTATTCAGGGATAAAGAATTTGGGAATGGCAAATTAGCCTAATGCATATGAGAACGTATATTGTTAAGGAAAAATGACAAAGAGCAGGCTTACAACTGACAAATAAATTATCAAAACAACAATCAAGGTTGATAGAGAACAAATAATGGTCTTTCTACCGCCAACTAAGTCTACCAAAATTAAGGATTCATGCTATCAAAAGATTCTTAACAAACTCACATAGGGTCTAAATTTTTTTTTTTTTAGGTAGCCACCCAACTCCATTGTTGTCACCCTATAAATTATAATAAGCAACAGTATCAAAACCCGATAAGCGTTATATTCACGTGATTTTCTTATATTAACGTTTTCATACATGAGTACTATTTGAACTCATTGGTTTTTTAAAACTCAAATTGATATTTGTAGCATTGTTTGTGGATCTGGAACTTATTTTGATTGCTGTGAATCATTAATGCTTTAAAATTTTGAGTTCTATTTTGTGAATCATTAATGCACGTGGTTTTCTTATATTCACGGTTTTCTTATATTCACATTTTCATATATGAGTTCTATTTGAACTCAAATTAGTTTTTTAAAACTCAAATTGATATATGCTTTTTTTTTTCTTTTTTTTTTAGTTGAATGCTAACTTAGAGTTTAGAAAAAAAAAAAAAAAAAAACTTATTATTTAATCGTGATTTAGAGTCTTAAAGAGGGGGGGGGGGGGGGGGATTCTTTTAACTTTCACATAAAATACTATCTACAAAATAGGACCACACTTTTTTCGTCATTATCCTTTACATATCATTATCTTTTATTTTATTTTATTTGGTCAGTTTGATGGGTGTTTAATATTTTCTCTAATTAATGAATATTTTTAAAAGAGTGGGAATGATATGTATTGATTTGTCTATTTTTTGTGTGGTTATTTGGTTTGACTCATTATTTTAGTTTATGTGTTCTAATTGGTGCTCTCTCTTTCTACTATTATTTTTGTATGTTGTTTTCCTTACATTTAAGCCCTACTCTCTATTTTTATTTTAATTTTTTTTGTATTTTTTTTAGGGTGACATATCAACAGTTTTGTTAGATTGCATAGCATGCATATTGGATGAATTTGGATGAGTGAGTGGTAGTCAATCTATCAAGTAGTTATTAAAGACCATTTTTTTTTTTTTGTAAATATCCTACCTATATATGCCTAAATTTATTAATTTGTGTAACACTACGTTTTCAATTAATTGAAACTGTTACGCTTTAGGATTTTTTTTTTTTTTTTTTTTTTTTTTTTTTTCAATTACATCTCTTCCATATGAAATTTAATACTGTTCTTTGTTGTTCCTTTCATTGCACATATATTTTTAAAAAAGAGAATACATTTATTTTTCTAAATTAAAGGAATGGTAACGTTGATAGCCCTTCTTAGTTTTTTTTTTTTTAGCTTTTTTAAGCATGCTAAAATTTAGTTATGGATATGTACTAAGTGCCTATCTCTTAGGACTAAATATAATTACATAACTACTATTTAAAAAAGAAATTGAATAAAAAAAAATTTTGCATTTACAACATGAGAGTCTTTAGCATTTGAAATTTTTGTTATTGTTATGGATGTGTAATAACTAGCTACCTTTTAGGACTAAATGGCTACCTTTTAGGATTAAAAAAAAAAAAGTTGAAACTCTCATTTTTAAAAAAATGAAGTAATTTTTTCATCACACCTCTAGGTATTTTATGATTGGAAAAATGTAGTGATTTCAAATTATAATGAATGCAAATTATTAATTTTTGCCCAAAAAAATAGAAAAACCTTTGAGCACGTGCATGAGTGCATGCTCAAAGGCTATTATATATATATATTAGCCTTATCACACACACTCTACATGTGTGATGAGTCTCTTTTCTTTTCTTTTTTGAGTTTAATGTAAATTTTCAATTTGAATTTATTTATTGTTAGTGAGGTTACGCAGGAAAAATTTAAGAAACTAAAATTTAGGATGTGTTAGTTTTTAGGAAAAAAAAAAAAATCAAACGTGCGTAAGATACATTTAAATAGAAAGTGAGCTAATTTTTAGGGAAAAAGTTTCTTTGGATTTTGTTTTTGAATTTTTTGAATTACAATTTTAACTCTATTTTTTATTTTCTAAGAATAAAGATTATCTAATTAGATTAGAAGTATATTTGACATTTTTTGAAACCATAACTAACGTTATGAACCTTTTTAATATATACTAGCCTCGTCACAAGCCCTCCGCACGTGCGATGAGTCTCTCTCTTCTTTTTTTTTTTTTTTTGAATTTAATGTAATTTTTCAATTTGAATTTATCTATTATTGGTGAGGTTACACAATAATGGATTTTTAAGAAACTAAAATTTAGGATTTGAAATAGAGTAAACTGTTTGGTTTAGTATGTGCTAGTTTTTAAGGAAAATTGTATCAAACGTGTGTGAAATATATTTAAATAGAGAGTGTGCTAACTTTTAGGAAAAAAGTTTCTCTGGTAGTTTTTTTTTTTTAATTATAATTTTAACCCTATTATTTATTTATTTTTTTAAGAATAAAGATTATCTAATTAGATTAGGGGTAATTTTGACATTTTGTGAAGTCATAACTAACTTTCTGAATCCTCTTAATATATATATATATTCACTATTTGTTTTAATTAACTTTGTTAATTTTGGAGGGAATTTTTGGCCCTACAAACTTTTCCAAAATTTATATTCTTTGATAAAATCTTGCTTGGACATTTTTTTATGTGACCACTTTTTTTTAATCACCATTACCCCCCCCCCCCCCCCTCTCTCTGTAAAATACATCATTTTATATTATTGAAACGATATTTTTATGTTGTTCATCTAATCCTTTTTGCTCTTTACATATTGTTTTATATCTCTCTATTTGTGTATTTATTGTCTTTGCTCTTTATTCTTTAAAGCTATCTCTATACTTCTAAAAAATGTTTTCTATCCATTTTTTTCATTGTTTTCTTCTCTCTTTAAATCCCTTAGATTATTACAACCAAACATTTCTTTTTATAAATCCTCATCTTTCTAACTATAAGCTTTATGGAGGAATTTCCTCGTGCATAGCCAACCTTAGTGGGAAGATGGTGATTTATCATAGATGTGTTTCTCCTAAATGGGTTATAAAACTTGTTCCTAAGAACAATACGGGTATGCTTCTAGGAAAATGGTAGAGGTCCCATGGCTCCTTTTTCCCAAAATGGAAGAGAACCCATAAGCTTGGATGTGACAATATTTAAGGTTTATTTATGAGAAATTTCTATAAAAATAATTTTAAAACAATCCATTTACTTTATGGCTTGCTCTTAAATTCCTTTAAATACAAGCTTTTACATTATTGTCTTGCTCTTAAATTCCTTTAGATACAAGCTTTTACATTATGTCTTGCTCTTAAATTCTTCAAATTTTTGCCCATACATTCGTCTTTAAATTTTGTTCTCCTTTAATTTATGCACTTTACCCTTGACTTTGCTTTATCTTCCACATTCCCTTTCTCATGTTAAAAGGGTTTAAGGTTGCTAGCTCTCTAGCTAGTACCATGAACCCTAGATTACCAAATAGCAATAGCTTGGGTAAGCAAACCTCTAAAAAATGTGATTTCAAAAGTAGTTTTTTTTTTTTTTTTTTTAAAAGGCTCCAATGGCCATCCCTTTTTCTTAAAATGAATCATTATCAAAAGAAAGCTTCTTTTTAATTTCTTAAAAAATTCCATCCAAAGGGGCATTTTTTAAACTCTCCATTTTCAAAACCTTGTTTGGTTCTTTTCCTTTACATATAAAATAAAAAAAAAAATAAAAAAAGGAACAAAATCTGAAACCCTTTTTCTCAAAAATCCTTATTTAAATGGTTTTGATTTATGTTTTGGGTATCTTTTCAAAGAACATGGAAACTTTCTCTTAAAGAACAAAGTAGTTTTAATCTAAAACTTTTCCCCTTTTAAAATTTAAGCGTTCTACCCTAAAAAGTGAACAAAAGCCTTTTTTCCAAACAAGCTTATTCCCTTTGTTTTAAACTTTTTCCAAAATGCAACCCTTTTTCCAAATGTTTTAAAATCAAGTTTTGGGTAAATTCTCTTTAAAAAGTTTGATGATTCATTTTCTCAAAAAAGAGAAGGTAGGTTTCCAAAAGGTTTTTTAAATTTAAAAGCTTAGTTTCTTTAGAGTCTTGTTAATAAAAATGTTTTCATTTTTAGCACTTTCTTTATGTTGTTTCATTAAAGGAAACTCATTTTCATGTAAAACCAAGAGAATACTTTTTTAGGTCATTTTTTCCCCAAAAAAATTAGTCTCAAAATAAAACTTTTCCAAGAGTCATGAGTTTTCCTAAAAGAAATTGCTCATCTTTCCAAAGGTAAGTTTTAAGGTCTTTTTTGTATGCTTTGTTTTAAACCTTTTGGAATTGCATTCTTTTTGAGGTTTGTGTCTATGGTTCATTTCCATTGAATCAATAGACACCAATCAAGCTAACATATTCCCCCTTCCCCTTTGCATTAATGTTTTGGTTCTTTATGTTTGTGCATGAGAATGAGAAATTGGAGGATAAATTTGCTAAAAGGTGACATTTTTCCTTCCTTCTATTTTATTTTTTTACGTACATATTCACATGTTGAATATATAATAAATAATACTCTTTTTTTTTTCTAGGGGGAAATGATACTCAAATGTTATATTATATATTATCTTTGCAACGTAGTAACTCTCACATGTTATGTATATTTACTTCACATGTTTTGCTTGTTAATAATTATTTGTCATGAATATTCACATTATATGTTATATGTAAATAAATACACACATGTTTGTGTGTGTGTGTAAAAACAAAAAAAAAAATATATATATATATATATATATATTGTTTGTAAAAAATCTTTTTCAAAAACCAAATGCCAAGTATCTAATTGTTTATCTAAAATGTTAACATTGAAATTAAAATTAAAATGGGGTATTATCCTTTGGATAGGCAGTGTGAGGTGCCTAACCCCTTTCCCACTTGTAACTGAACTTCCAAGTCCAAGATCTTTGGTTCGAGACTTTGGTTTACCTTAATTAATTAATTACCCTTGAATTGGTTTTTAGTTAATTAGGTAACTAAAAAGAATTAGAAAAATAGGTGACCAATCACACCTAATACAAAACCAATGGTTGGTGGCAACTCCTAAACATAAAATAAGAAAAAGAGACTCACACACACACCTCACCCTAGAAACACATGCACACAAAAGAGTCACGTCCCTAAGGACCCAATATACGGTAAATCAAAAGCCTTTTTTGGGTGCCCACAATTCTGAATACTTAGAAAATGTGCAAAGCTGCTATGTGTGAGGTTAGAGTATAGAAAATAGGGTTTTTATAACACATGGAGGGTAAAATCAACTATCTCAAGCTTGGTTTTTTATTTGAGGCATAAGGTTGGTATTTATACAAGTGAACTAGGGTTTTTGGGGCCTTTTAGAGGCTTTTGGATGTTCCTAAGGGTGTAAGGGGTAGCCCAACCCAAAGATTGAAGATTTTGGCACTAAATATAAGAATAAGAAATTCTAGAACTCAGGGTGTGCGTGCAGGATCATGAGTGTGTGTAAGTAGAACTCCAATTTGACTGGGTTGTTGGCCCGACTTCAAATATCCATAACTTACTCACTTTAAATCCAAAATAGGTAAAATTTGTATTCAATTTAAAGTCCAGGATGTCTACTTTCCAATGAAAATAATCACATTCAATAATGTTGGATTAAGATAACTTGACCCTAGTTAATTAATTCAATTACCCAAGTTGATTAATTAGGTTCAATTATATGCAAATTGTGAAGGCACCAACAAATCACCAAATTAACTAAATACAGTGGAAAATAAATTGACATGGTGATTTGTTGACAAATGAGGAAAACCTCTCGCAAGGAAAAAACCCCCATTGGATGATTTTAACCACTCCCAAGAATCCGCTAATCAACAGTTAAGCCGTTACAAGTATAAGGAATCTTACCAACTACCTTTGCCTATCCCAAAATACCAACCAACAGTTGAACCTTCGCTTCAATACCCAATTAAACTTGATCTTGTAGCAGCCTTCTTTCATTTAATGCACAAATCTCCAATCTGTGACTAACCCTTTGCACGGATCCCAGTACGTGACTAACTCCAGCAACTTTGAACGATGTTGTTAGTTGCAAAGTTCTTCACTTCATCAATAATGAAGATTAGGAAGCACTTGGTTACAAAACCCTATGGCGTACAAGTGCAGTAGCTTCTCACAGAAAAAATAAATCTCTTGGTCTTTGTATCCATGTGTGACGGCTCTTAAAATAATCTTTCTTTATGTCTAGAGTTGTGAGAAAAGAAACCCTTAACAAATACATAAGCCTGGGCCAAATTTCAGATCTGGAAAATTGAAAATTGTAAATCTCGATAGATCGAGTTGCTGTTGAGCTATCTATCGAGCTTCACATTAAGTCTCGATAGCAAGCATCGATCGAGCTATCTGTCGAGACTTAGTGAACAACTTTTTTTCACTTGTTTCTTAGACCAATCTTCGTGTCTTTTGATACGAACACTTGATATGCTAGAACAACATATTTCTTGATGTATTAAACCCATCTTAGATCTACCCAATTACAAGTAAATTGCATTTTGTCAAAGGATTAGCTAATTATATAAAATATGACCCTAACAAATAATTATTTGAGGTTCAAAATTATGGCCAAGATATAAGCAAAGGTCATTTTTCAACATCGTTTTCAAAGTTTAAGCACTTTTGAGTTTTGATTACCTCCGAACTATTGGGAACACTTTAATTACCCTTGGTTGACATATGTCGAGCTCATCAATAAGGCCAGGGACTGATGGTTATTAATGAGTACAATATGAGGTGTCTATAGTCTCTCATTCATAAATGAAAGTTCTTTTGCAGAAAATATATTTTTCTACATAGAGTTAAACAGAGAGAAAGAGACACAATTTTGTTCACTATATTATTTAGATTGATATGTTGATTATATCTTGAGAGACAAGTGACCAAAAGCCTCAAACCATCAATTGTAAGGATGTAAACCTGTCTTAAGGAGATTATGTCATACATGAGCCTAGACCATAATCATCTTTCATTTTTATACACATCGATATTGTAAATTTTTCTAATTTATTTTACAAATTTCTATTTGTTTTATTTGTATACAAATGTATTATTGTTTGTTCTATTTGATTTGAGTTTTTTTATTTATTATTTTTTATCTAAGCGAGCTAAGATATTTGAAACGAAATCCTTAATCTTAATCTTTTTTTTTATTACTTTATTACTCAATTTGATACTTTATAATTAATAAATGTTAATAGAATTTTTTCTTTTGGAAATACGATATTAGAATTGAATTAATGTATCAATTCATTCCGTGGTTGTGCTTATAGTTATGTTTGACATTATATTATTGTATTTGTGTTTACACATATGTTTCAACATGTAATCAAAGCTGAATTAATTTTTCTCAACTCTGCTCCTTTCCATTTTTGATCCATCATGTGTGAAAGAAGGAAATTTAAGAATTAAAATTTATTATATGAATAGTGTTAACCTTAAACAAATACTCGAATCTCAGAATCCTTAGAAAGGTCCTCAAGCTGGGTGAATATACTAACATATGCAAAAGTATGACATTTAGAAACCCAAACTTTATGAAAAACCTAAGCTTTACCATATCTTTCCACCATTCACACAAAAAAAAACTTTCAAACAATATAAATAGTTATACCACAATGCAATCTAAAAGAATTAACTTAATCACATTATATTAAAGAATGGAAAAATAATTAGTTTTATGTAATCATAAAAACTGTTATAGCAAATGCTTTTTGAAAGAGCTGGCCATTGTTATCATTCAATCCATCAAGAACCTAATTTTTGATGGGTATGCCTCAAAATTTAGGGATATCGAGCGGTAGAATAATTTAATGTAGATGAAGTCTAAAAGATAAACTTCAGAGTTTAGTATAATATGAATAATAGAAAATTGTTTTCAAAGCAACAATCATGGTTGATAGCTAACAAATTAGGATCTTCTTATAGCAAACTAAGTATGCTAAAATTAATGTTGCAAGTGATCAAAAGATGATTAACAAACTCATGTAGGGTCCCCCCCCTTTTTTTTTGTAGCCACCCAACTCCATTGTTGTCGGCTTGTAATAAACAACAGTTTCACAACCCGATGAACATTTAATCACCCGAACACACCTACTACTAGTGTTTTATACACCAATTTGTTTTTTTAGAGAATTTAGTAAATTTATTAGAAAGCTAGGGCCTATTCTTTTTTATTTAAAACGTCATTATGATATAAATTTGGACATTTTCAAATTTAATAATTGATACTTTCTTCCTATACAATGCCATTATGGAAGGATCATGGTTGAACTAAATGAAAGTCATCCTTTCCGGTAGGACATCTATTTTTCGCACATTGTGGTGCATATAGTTATGTTTATAGTATATTATTATGTTTATGTTAAAACAAACATATGTCAACTCCAAATTAATTTTTCTCAAGTTATCTATAAATGAGACACAATAATTCAAAAATTTTACCATTCCAAACCAGAATTTCATTCTTCAATTAGTTGCCGCAATTTTAAATACTAAAAAAAGAAAATCTCAAGTAAAGAGATTTCCTTTCACCATACCTCAACTTATAATTGTGCACTAGTCCTACCAAGTTTATTTTATAAATTTTCACCAAGAAAAATAAAAGAAAAGACAAAGCAAAATGTTCAGCCAACCTATTGAATAAATACCACGATACATCAATCAGCACTGCTAGGTCAACCAGCAATGCCTTTGCACCAAAATTTGACGTCTCTGGAAGCCCAACTTCTTTTTTTTTTTTGTAAACAGCGGAAGGAACATAACATTAAATAATCAGTCTATTACAAAATAGCTCAGCTTTGTCAAAAGCTAGCGCATTTTCCACCACAGGCGGTGGTTCATACAAAATGTGAAAGCCAGAAACTAGACCGGCTCCCATTTTTGCCAAAATATCAGCACAACTGTTAGCTTCCCGGAATATGTGGGACACAGTGCAATTAGGCATCGAGTTTATCAGGGTCCTGCAATCATTTAGAAGAGGCTCAAGCATCAGATTGACAGTATTTGGGTTAGAAAGTAAATGTACAATATATTCAGCATCTAGTTCAATATTAATATATTGGATATTGAGTTGTTTAGCTAGTAAAAGGCCATCCTTTAGCGCCCAGAGTTCCGCCTTAGTGCTAGATACCGCACCAAGCTTCCTAATAAAACCAGCAACCCAATTCCCTCTATTGCATCTTAACACACCACCCCCACCAGCCTTGCCGAGAGCACCACCAACTTCATCTCCAACTTATCGCTTCTCGCCTCACCCTCGTCAACTTGTCCTTCAACAGTTTAATTTCTCAAAAACATCTACTATGATAGATTCATACTCGATTTTGCCAACTCCTCCTTTAGCAAAAGGATTTCCTAATTCATTTGTTGCTCCATCTCATTCACTTTTCGCCCACAAAACAGCTGAATAATAGGAGAGCTCAGCTCTACCTTTTGTTTATTAATATTATTTTTTTAGCAAAATTAGAACCTCTAGAATTGCTCCAGTAAAGATTCCATGCCACTGGAGAGTAGTATAATTCTTCCAATTCACAGCCAATCAAAATGGAAAGTCATCTTTCTCCTATAAATTCATCAGCATATACCAACATAAATCTGACATAGTAACCCATCTTCTTCATTTGGCTATGAGTGAGATTGTATACCATGAAGGAAACTACCACAAAAAGAAAAATAAAACATAAGATTCAAACTCAATTCATCTCATTTTCATCCATTTTTAGAGCAACCAAACCAAATTAAAAGTTACAAATTTTCTCAGAATCTCACATTTGTAACCGAAAAGCACAAGATTCAGTAGATAAACCAAAATTCAAAAGATTAAACTTTTAGTACCATAATAAATCAAAAAAATAAAACCTAAAATCTCAAAAGTTAAAATTTCCTGAAGGCTAAAAAAATTAAATAATTAAACTAAGAAATAATTAAAACTAATAAAAAAAATGCATGACTACAAAATAGAAAAAATATTAGATGAGAGGAGATACTCTCAAAAGAATAATCCTTGGCCATTGATTGAAAATCTGCCAATCAATTTCAAATATTGCAAAGTGACATGATCCATGGGAAAAAAGCTCATGGTTGTAACAGAAGATACATAATAGTAGCATGGTCTAATAATGACAATGCACTCGTGCCTTCCCCTAAATAAGAGAGTATAGAGCAACATCTATTGTTAGATAGATTGCCATAACAGGGAACAATGACTATAAAAATTGTCAAAATAAAACTTGAAAAAATTCAATGCTAAAGTATGATACAAACTATATCAATTTGCTATTTAACTAAAACAATGCTTGGGACTAGGGTGTTCACCAAATCGCTGAAACGGCAAGACCACACCCAAACCAACCAAAATCGCTCACAAAATGGAGTAACCACACCACACCATAAGTGGTGAACCATACTTCACCGCACTGCACCATGCAGTACGGAGTGCGATTTATAATAAGAAAACCGCACAAAACCACACTGGAATGCATTCCAATTTCACATTAAAAACGGCTTCATTTTGGTTAAATACAAAATCGAAAGTTCAAAACTTTATTCACTTCTCCATCTCACACTCACACTCACAAAATCAAAAGTTCAAAAGTTTAATATTTTTATTATTTTGTATATATTTGTGATACTTTTAGTTTTTTGTCTCATGTTTTTTTTTTTTTTTTACTCGTATATATTTGTGTTACTTTTTTGTTATACAAGTTATATATATTTTTTTAAAACTTACTGTCACATAGTCACACACACTATCATGATTATTAATAATAAATTAGAAATTGGCCATAACATCTTGAAAAATTATCATCCCAAAATTGACCAAACCACACTTTCTACACCGCACATTTGACTGCAAAACTGAGGTTAATGCAGTTATGGTTTTGCCCAAACCGCACATGTAATCGATTACATATTTTCACACAATTTTCTACAAAGTAAACATGAATCTTTTCAAGCACTTACAACAGAGTAGCACAAAATGTGAAGAGCTTGAATTTAATTTTCAAATTAAACTTGGATTTTGAATAATCAAATGCAGTAGTTTCAAAATATTTACTAAGATTTTCGTTAAGGGGATAGGATATAGTTGCGATAACCCTCTCACTCACTTTCTCTTTTGAATCAGGATTCAGGGGTTTGAGACTAGAGAGTATATATGAACAATCAAAGAATTACATACATTGCTTCTATACTCTTTCTTGTAGAAAAGAAACGGTGCAACACAAGTGCTCTCTCCCTCGTAGGAGACCTTCCCTCTAGCTACAACATGAGTACTCTCTCCCCTTACGGGATCCACCTGGGTCTTGGTAACCCAAAAGCTTACAAAACCTCCTCACAGTCATGGATCAAGCAGCTCTAGAGGGCATCCAACATCTCAAACTCACCAAGGATGAAGAAGAAGACATCACCATCTCCAAAATCTGCAGATCGAACCTTCTTGAGGAATGTGCGTTAAGTTTATTTGGTCGGCTACTAGCTAAGCGACACCAGAACCTGGGAGCCCTGAAAAGCACGCTATGGTCAGCCTGGACAATGGGTTATGATCTACGAATCGTGGAAGTTGGGCAGAACATCCTACAATTCAAATTTAACTCAAGGTATCAAATGGATTGGGTTGAAAGGAATGGCCCATGGAACTTTGACAACAACCTCTTGCTTTTAACTATATGGAGAAAATGACTGTCTGTGGCCACCATAACCTTCAACCATTCTCCATTTTGGGTCTAAGTCTAGGGTCTTCCCTTTGATTGCGTGTCGGAGGAAGTGGGAAGAGAACTGGGTAGCAAGCTGGGTAGATATATAGAGTTAGGCAAATACTCCTGGCTATTGGAGCAAGCTAAGTTCATTAGAATTCGCGTGGATCTGCCCATTGACAAACCACTTCGAAGGGTTGGTAACATAGTCAATACGGAGGGTGAAAAATTTTGGGTATCTTTCAAATATGAAAGGTTGCCCAACTTTTGCTTCCACTATGGTCTTCTTGGACATGATGAGAAACACTATCAGGTGACACCAAGTGACTCAAGTAGCACTAAGCAATATGGGGATTGGCTATGGGCAAATGGTTCTGCTAAACTCAGTTTGGAAAAATCAAAAGTCAACTTCAGTGGCAGATCTGAAGGAAGAAAGGAAGACAGCTCAGAAGATAGACACACTTTAGCGCAGGTAGCTTCCAACTCCATGGACATGGAGGCGGAACAAGCTGAGCTCCCAACAACTGAGAAGCTACATGCTGCCTAACGACAACATGGCACTAGGAAACTCTGACACGTCAAATCACCTTACTGCGGACAATCAGCTGAGAAAAGGAAAAGTAAGTGCTTTGAAACCTGCACCTCAATCTAGAAAATCCCAATTTGAATTTCAAAAAAGCCTAGAAATGGGAAAGAAAACAGGGGACGACTCCTCTGTGGGCCTTCTAAGACCCTCCCCATCCGAAGCCCAAGAAGTCTTAAGTCCTTTAAAACCCCCCAAAAAAGGCCCACCACACTAGCAAGACACCATGCACCCCACGAGGCCCAGGTAAAGGGAATTTGAAAAAAATAGCCAGAGCCCAAAGGCAGCAAGCCCCAAGTCCCAATACTTGCACTCAAAATCTTAGTGGGCTCTCAGGATCCAAAAGGCCATGCAAGCTTGTTTTATCTGACGAAGATGAAGGAAAGCCCCATAAGAAAATCCGTGACACACCCCTCACAAATGCAAACAGCTCTCAAGATGGATTGGTGGTGACTGCAAAGCAGCACTGCCAGGAGCAATGAATTCACTATACTGGAACTGCAGGGGAATGGGGAACCCCCAGATAGTTTTTGCACTCTGTGACTACGTGAAGCGCTAGAATCCTAAACTTGTCTTCCTACTGGAGACAAAGCTAAAGAATAAGCGTATGGAGAAGGTGAAATACAAACTAGGCTTTTCAAATGGCCTGATAGTTCCTAGTAGAGGTTGAAGTGGAGGCCTGGCCCTTTTGTGGTCTAGTGACATGAATCTAGAAATCAAAAGCTACTCTAATTTCCACATTGATGCCATAATCATTGAACCAGAGAATGGCTTCTCTTGGAGGTACATTGGATTATATGGGCGCCCAGAAACTCACATCAGGGAAGAATCTTGGAAACTCATCTTCAATAGTTAATATTGTTTGCCTTGGTTTTGTTGTGGTGACTTTAATGAAATTCTCTCTATGAATGAAAAAGCAGGTGGTGCCCAAAGACCCCAACGCCAAATGGAGGGGTTCCGTTAAGCGATAAACAATTGTTGCTTCCAAGATTTGGGATATTGTGGGCCAGACTTCACTTGGAGCAACATGAAGGAAGGAAACCAAAGAATTTCTCTCCATCTTGATAGGGCCTTTGCTACGTCAGAGTGGCTGGAATTTTTCAAGAATCCAAAAGTCCACCATCTTGTTGAATCAACCTCTAATAACTGCATCCTTGCAATTTCTGATTCTCCCCCACAAGTTCATAGAGGCAAATGCAGATTTCATTTTGAGGCAATGTGGGCCAAAAGAGATGATTGTCGAGAAATCATTGATTCGGCTTGGAACTTGAGCTCTCTCTCCACCACCCCTGACGATATTTCCTCCAACCTTCAAAAATGTGCCATGGCTCTAACCAGTTGGAACCAAAGAGTGGTGGGCAACATTCCAAAGAAAATTCAGGAGAAAAGGAAATTGCTCAATGCCCTTACTACCAATGATCACCAAGGAAACTTGGGGGCAGAGATCGATCAGCTCAGAAAGGAGATCAATGATCTTCTTGATAGTGAAGAAACCATGTGGCATCAATGCAGCAAAGTGCACTGGTACAAAGAGGGAGACCAAAACACCAAATTCTTCCATGCTCAGGCGTCTGACAGAAGGAAAAAGAACACTATCCTTGGGCTCTGGAATGATGATGGTCTGTGGTGTGAAGGCAAAACTGATATTGTAGCCACTGTAGTGGCTTATTTTGAGAAAATCTACACCACCACCGATCCCACTAGAATAAATGAAGTCATTGGCTTTATCCCTAAACGTGTGACAAAGGACATGAACTCAGAGCTCACCAAGACCTTCACAAGAGAGGAGGTTCTTAAGGCTCTATAGCAAATTCACCCGACAAAAGCCCCAGGACCTGAAGGTATGTCTACTTTTTTTTTTTTCCCCCCATAATTACTAGGACATAGTGGGCACTAATATTACAAATATGGTTCTGAATGTGCTGAATTCCAATGCTCCCATGACAGAGATTAACAAAACCAATATTTCCCTCATCCCAAAAACCAACCACCCTACCAGAATGACGGAATTTCGCCCTATTAGGCTATGCAATGTGACTTATAAGCTCATATCCAAAGTCTTGGCTAATAGACTCAAAATTGTCATGCTGAGCATCATCTTTGAAAACCAAAGTGCCTTTACCGCTGAACGCCTAATCGCTGACAATGTCCTAGTAGCATATGAGTTCATGCATTATCTAAAAAATAAAAAGGGGGGAAAAGAAAGCTTTATGTCAATTAAACTAGATATGAGTAAAGCCTTTGACCAGGTTAAATGGGACTTTATTAGGGGGATTATGGTGAAGTTGGGATTCAATAACAGGTTGATTAATCTTATTATGCATTGTGTCTCTTCTGTATCTTATTCAATGATCATAAATGGTGAAACTTTTGGCCACACCACCCCAACTAGGGGCATCTGGCAGGGCGACCCCCTTTCCCCATATATGTTCCTTCTTTGCGCAAAAGGTTTGTTGGCTCTTATTCACAAAGTAGCCCGAAATCAGCAAATCACAGGAGTTTCAATATGCAGGGGTTGCCCTATAATTACCCATCTCTTCTTTGCCAACGACAGCCTTCTATTTTGCAAAGCAAATGCGCAAGAATGTCAAAAACTTGTCAGCATACTCTAAAGCTATGAAGCGACTTCTGGACCAAAAATTAATGCGGACAAGTCCTCGGTGTTCTTCAGCCTAAATACCCCTCAAGAAACAAAAGAGTGCATACTGAGATTACTTGAGCCGATGCAGGACTCGAGGCATAACAAGTACTTAGGCTTCCTTCCACCATTGGGAAATCAGAAACCCAAGTGTTTCCTGAAATCAAGGAATGAGTAGCAAAAAAGCTTGCTAGTTGGAAGGGAAAGCTCCTTTCAATTGGTGGGAGGGAGATTCTCATGAAGGCGGTTGCACAAGAAGTCCCAACTTATACCATGAGCTGTTTTCAGCTTCCTAAGACTCTATGCACTGATTTGGAAAATATGATACGCAATTTTTGGTGGGGGCAGAAAGATAAAGAGCACAAAATTGCTTGGGTTAGTTGGAAGAAAATGTGCAAGTCAAAACTTCACGGTGGGATGGGTTTCCGGGACTTACAAGCCTTTAATTTAGCCATGTTAGCCAAACAAGGTTGGCAAATTCTCACCAACCCTGACTCTTTGGTGGCTCAAGTTTTCAAAGCCAGGTACTTTCCATATGATGATATTCTCAACTCTAAAAAAGGTTGCAGCCTGTCCTATGCCTGGCGAAGCATTCACAATAACCTTGAAGTTATACGGAAAGGAACAAGACGGAAAGTGGGAAATGGTCGTAAAATCCATATATGGGAAGATAAGTGGCTATCAACGCCAACAATGTTCAAAGTGATCTCCCCACCTTCCGACTTTGGAAATGTCCTAATGGGGTCGTCTCTTATAGACGAGGACACTAAATGGTGGAAAGCTGATGTAGTCTACTCACTCTTCCTACCCTTTGAAGCCAACACAATTCTGTCAATCCCACTGAGCTACAACTTGCCCGAAGACAGTCTAATTTGGACTGGTAATAAAAATGGGACCTTCTCAGTTAAAAGTGCCTATCACATTGCCTTATGCATTGTGAAACCTCCAAATGAAGGCTAATGCTCATCAAACAGCTCTAACTCTCTGATTTGGAAAAGAATATGGCACCAAAAAGTCCCCCCAAAGCTCAAAGTCTTTGCTTGGAGAATCTGTGTTAATGGCCTACTCACCATGGAAAACTTAAGCCACAGAGGCATTGCATGTTCTAGCTTTTGTCCCATCTATGACAAAGCAATAGAGACTGTAGCCCATGCTCTTTTTCACTGTGATCATGCCAAGCTAACGTGGGCTCATTGGTCTGACTGTCCTGTAGACCTTTCACGCCCAATCCGTGATCCTATTGACATTGTTCTAGACATCATTGTGAGGGGCACCTTGCATGACATGGAGATTTTCTTTGCAACAGCTTGGTCTATTTGGTGGAATCCTAATCAAGTAGTGCATGAGGACTCGGGTTCTCCTCCAAGCCAAAGCTGGGAAATGGCCAATAGAACCCTCACTGATTTTAAGGATGCTTGTTCCCACCCCCCATTGCCCCATTGCCCCCTGCCCTCAAATGGAAAGCTCCTCCCTTTGGCTTCTTCAAAATAAATGTTGATGGAGCCACCTCTAATGATGGTACCAAGTCTTGCATTGGGATGATTGTCCAGGACTTCCAAGGCCTCTCTATTGCAACTTCTAGCAAAGTTCTTCAGTCTTCCTACTTGGCAGAAATTACTAAAGCCTTTGCTCTTCTGCATGGTGTGCTGCTTGCTTTGGAATTGAAAATCTCCCATGCTATCTTCAAGTCAGATGCCCTCTCTATTATTCAAGCTCTTAACTGTGGAGTTGCTGATGGTGAGATCACCCTTCAAGACATTAGAAACTACTCGGCCTCCTTCAGCTGGTGCACATACCAACACCTGAAAAGGGATGGCAACAGAGTTGCCCATGAACTTGCAAAAGCTGCTAGACTATCAAGTTTTTCTCAAATTTGGGAGGGAGTTAATCCCAGTTGTGTAGAACACCTAATCCTAGATGATATCTTATTAGTTTCAGCTTCTGTAATTTCCTTTCTCTATTGTACTCCAATTTCAGCTTGTTGAATGAAAGATTGTTTGTTTCCCCATTAAAAAAAAAAAAAAGAAATAGTGCAACAGGTAGAAAAAATAAAGCGAATTTTTTAGAATATACAGAGAGACAGTTATAGATATGGCAATGGTGCCATATATAACCTTCTGTTAGGTGGAGAAAAATTAGTTTGAAAATGCCTCAAGAATTCCTCTTGGATCTTAGCTACTACAACCCAACTCAATAAACAATTTGTTACAGTTGTACACACAATTTTTGTAAAAGATAAATCACACGATCAAGAAATATTGTAACAAATAATCAACTTGTATTTGATTTGTATATATGTGAATACAATCCTCTGTATGAATCTTTACAATGAAAGAGTACAATAAATTTCTCTGATTCGGTCTCCAAGAAACGTTACGATCTGAAGGGGTTATGAAACTTGATTTTGAATCGTGCTTTGATGTTTCCAAGTTGAATGAATAGTTGAATGTGCTTGATTTGATGTGAAGGCCGTTGGCTTGATCTCGAACTAGTTTAAAGGAGAATCCCCACTTTGATTTGAAGAAGTAGGAACAGGCCTTGATGAACAATGGAATTCTTGTTAATTTTAGAGATGACTCTCTATTTTGACAGAGTGTCAGTAGTGTTTTCTCTCTAAGTGTTCTCCCCTTTTTCATATGAGAAACCTCTATTTATAGGCAACTCAATTGTATTTAATTTGGAATTTTCTCTCAGCATTTATTGAGAGTTAATTATGGGTTTAATTTGGTTTTCCATTTAATAAGAACTTTCCATATAGGTCCTTTCTTCTGATGTTGCCATATGGCTTTCTTATTTGATGTTGCCTTTGCTTGATTTCATTTGCCAATCTTCCACCTCATCAGTTAGAGATTAATTTGATCACAAATATTTTATTTTGAACAATTGGATGGTTGTGAGTACATCATAAAATTTTGATGTCTACAACAGTCACTCCAAAACTGTTTACCTTTGGTAGTGTTTTTTTCAAGACAATGTGTTATTAATGTCTAAGGATGTGTCAGGTAAGTCATACAAAACAACAGTATAGTGTAATTAGCTAAGCAAACCTAATATTACATGAGCAATATTTTACTGTTGAAAATTAGAGAGCATCAAAGAGCCATGAATAAATGTTCAGTCTAATCTAAAGATACAAAGTATGTTGAAGAAAGCCAAGATATTTCATCCCAGCTTCATTGAAAGTGGACCCCACTTGAGACCTCAATTAGAGCAGGTTAAACATGCTTTTCAAGAACAAGAAGCATGTCATAAGCATCATAAAGCAATATGAGCGAGTGTACTATGATAAGAAATCTTCAAAATATGAAATTTCAAACCTAGAGATAGTGTGATAAACAGACAAAATTTTAAGTATATTACTGCAAAAGCTCATTAAGCCCATGGCCAATCCTATTTATTTGGTGAAAATTTCAGAATTAATTATGAACCTAACATCACTATGGACATTAGAACAATTGCACAAACAATAATTACTACTTATAATTAGATTCTTGGTTTCATCTTTGTCACCAAATGCATAGTTTAGCTAGTCAAAGGTAGGAACTCGGGATCTAGTGAGCTCATTGACAACAACCCACCTTGTTAATCTGAGATTGATACTAACTCTGTCAGATGCTCTTAAGAATATAAAATTAGGCTCCAACAGCAGGTATGGTAGTAGAATCAAGAATATACAATCAAACTCCAACTTGAGGCAATTTGTGCTCGTCAGCGATAAGATCGAACAGATCCAGTCTGTCCAACTCTAACCCTATCCCAAGGAGATTTCCCAGTCAACATCTCACAAACAACACAACCCAAACCCCAAATATCAGGAGGCTCTTGCACACTAAATCAGACATTCAGGTGCCATATACAATGCAGTGCCTCTCAATCCCAACCTCATCTTTTTCCTTTTTGCCAACCCACGATCCATAATCTTTGCCACAAAATGATCACTATCAGTAGTATTAGTATTAGTACTCACATTCACAAACAAAACATTCTCAGGCTTGATAAGCCTCAATGAGGTTAAGTCTCAATAACATTAAACTTTTCTTATTGCCATAAATACAAGTCAAAGGAGGTCTATTTAGTTTTAAAAAATACAAGTTATTCTTGAAATTTTGATAAGATGTAAATGAAGTTAAAGTATGTTACACGAAGGATGGGGCAATGGAAGTTCATAAATATATAATTAAGAAGTCGGGAGGCAATGAAGATTTTTTGGATGACATGTGTAGCAGGAAGGCAGCGTCTACATGCTCATCCATTTTAGGACATTATATACTGCACATACAAATGGAGGGACAAGTGCGAAAATTTTTAATATGATGGCAAATAGTACATTAAACTGCAATGATATGAAATGGAGATTTGATATAATGCATCTTAATCTAAAAGAAAATGAGTACAAAAACCACAAAAATCAGTTTCAAAACGCCTCACTAGCCTATTTAGGAGTGAATGACCAGAAGGATAAAATAAAACTAAAAAAAATAAAAAGAAGCTTTTCAAAACAACATTGAAGTTGCAGTAACAACAGTAGTGCTGTTATAAGCAATATTAGGCCAAGGGTTTTCTACAAAGTAGCAGTTGACTCCCAAGCGTCCAGGTGAAGCACCAATTAAAGTTGTATAAGAGTAAGAGTATTGTGAAATTATCTGAGCAAACCAATGATATTAAATGAGCAACATATTACTGCTGAAAATCAGAGAGCATTAAAGGGTTCATGAATGTTCAATCAAACCTGAACAAAGCCAAGATCTTTCATGCCAACTTCATGGGAAGAGGCCTGCTGGAAAACTCAATAACAGCAGTTAAATGTGCTTCTCCAGATATATAGTCTTCCCAACAACTAGACATGCCAAAAGTAGAGTGTTGCTATTTTTGGTTCAATTAGCATCATAAAGCGGTATGAGTGAGTGTACTCCAATTTGCAGAACATGCAATCACAAAACAAGAGATAGCAAAATTGATAAACTACCAAAAATTGTCCAAGAGAGTAAAATCGGAAAGTAGTTCACTATTATCTGGCATTCTGGCTAAAACTTCAAAGTAACATCCACAAAAGTAACACTAGAGCTCTACATATAAAAGAAAAAAGGAAATGCTGGAGCTCATTATGACTAAACCTACTAATTGGTTGAAGTTTTCAAAATGAATTATGATCTTATTACCACTGTGGACATTAGGCCTATTTCGCAAACCATAATTACTAATTTTAACTAGATTCTCGATATTATCTTATGTCACAAAACACATAATTTTACTTGACAAAGGTATATTCAGGAAAAAAAAGGTTTGACAGAGGTAGAAACTAGGGATCCAGTGGATACCAAAACTCATCAACAATAGTTGAAATAAGCTAATTCTTTTCAAATATGGCTGACAACCATCCGTGGCAACACAAATATGGGTGTTATTGTTGATATCATTCCGGTTGCACCCTATACCTTCTAGACACTTTTTCTTTGATCAAACTTTGTATCCTAAGCACACTATACTGCTTTCCAGCATCATTCTTTTATTTGAAAGCAACACACGGTAGCCACAATTTGGGAAAACAAAACCCTAAGCATTTGTCTAATCTTAACAGAATGCATCACATATATGAAGGCCCAAAAAAAAAACCCCAGAAACTAAACAATAATTTACTAAATTTTTTCGTAGAAAGTAGTCAACTTTAATACATTAAACACAAACAAAATCCAAACCCAGTTCAGCATTGAATCCGTGGAACTAGAAATGGCTGAAATAAGATAGAAGTACTGAGTACACGACAAAAATAGATGAAATTGATTACTTGCTGTGTACTGTACCCATCATTTTTGCAAGTTATGACACAACTTTCAAATTATATAATGAGATGAATCCTCTGCTGATACAAGAAAATTGCCAACTGCAGCATTGACATAGAGGGCCTATGAGATGCTCCTCAAATATAGTTTATATGCAACCAATAATCTAAATTTATAGAACAAACAAATAGTGTACAAACTACAAACAGAGAACTATTTTACAGGATTCTGAATTAAGAATGAGAAAACAGTTCCTCCTAACTCTCTCTATCTCTCTGGTTTCTTTCTTTCGTTCTTTTTTATTTTAATATGTGGGAGCTCCTAATCTACCAATATAGCAACTCACAACAGAGATCTTACTTGAAAATCCATAAAAAACAGCGCATGCAAAGCGCATTGGTTGAATTAGTGCTTTCCTGAATTAGGTATAACTAGCTAAGTCTGTAAACCATCTCAACTATCAGGGAGTCAAAAAATGAAGTTTTTGGCAGCAAGTAATCAACTTTTTTACATTAAATACAAACAAAACCCAAACCTAGTTCAGCATTACTTATTTGACTAGAAATGGTAGAAATATGACAGGATAGTACACAACAAAAAAATAGATGAAAAGAAGACAGAAATCCATTAAAAGGCAAGTACTCCTTTGAAAATTTTCTTTGTAAAAGCCATACCAGAAAATTGCCATAGGAGTACTTGCTGCCATACGAGAAAAAGCCATTCAAGAAAATTTCCATACAAATCCTCTGCTCATAGGAGTACTCGACAAAAAATAGATGAAAACAAATTCAGATAGATATCATACCTGGAACACAAATCCACCAGATCCAAATTGCCAATACTAAAGTAATAGAGAGAAAAAAACCAATTATTTTTACAAATTACAACACATCTTTCAAATTCCATTGTGAGATAAATTCACGGCTGATACAAGGAAATTACAGGTCAGAACATGCAATGTGCAGTGGTTGGAATTGTTGCTTTCCGAAAAAAGAGGTTTACCTAGCAAAGTATGTCAAATACCACGACTCTTAGCCGTTAAACAACAGCACAAAATGAAAGGGAAACAAGAAAATAAATTGTAAGGAAAAAGCACAACCTTGTTATAGCAAAATTGGTTTATGTTATATACTTGAAAATGTTTCAAGAATAAGTACAATTTTGTGCATGCCTACTGCCTTGTACACTAATCATATAAGGAATACTCTAACTAAAATTGTAATAATGAACAATTCATTGCCTAGTTAAGATAGTATATGAGGAATACTCTATCAGATATTGTAAGAATATACAATTAAGCTCCAACAGCAGGTATGGTGGAATATACAGTCAAGATCCAACAGCAGGTATGGTAGAAGCAGGGCACTTCAAAGTTCGACGTGCTGCTCTCTCACATATATGGTTATCATAACATGTAACCCTCTTCCTTTTCTGGCCTAAAACAGGCACATTTTCATCTGATCTCCCATCCAAATGTTCTCCCAAATCATCAAATTGCGAAGGAGGAAAACATAATGCCATACCATCATCAGGCAGCAAGCTCAAATCACCAGAAGAACAGCTTAACTCATAATCTTCTGAGAAACAAAAAACCTCATAATCGGCCTCATCAGTCCCAGAAACACAGGTAACAGCCAGTAGTTCTTCATCACCAAGTCCGTCAAGAAACGGGTGATCCATCAACATCTCAGCAGTAAACCTATACATATATTTCTTTACAAGGCACGCTTTCAGAAAATCTTTGGCTTGACTTGAAACCCCAGTTGGAATTTCAGGCAATTCGCGCTCGTCAGCAATAAGATTGAACAGGTCCCGTTTGTTAAACTCTTTTCCCCTATCCCAAGGAGATTTCCCAGTCAACATCTCACAAACAGCACAACCCAAAGCCCAAATATCAGCGGGAGGCTCTTGCACACACTCAATCAAACACTCAGGTGCCATATACAAAGCAGTGCCTCTCAAGTCCATCCTCATCTTCTTCCTCTGCCATGACCTCTTGGCCAACCCAAGATCAGCAATCTTGGCCACAAAATGAGCAGCATCAGTAGTACTAGCACTCACATTCACAAGCAGAACATTCTCAGGCTTGATATCACAGTGTACATACCCACATCCATGAATATGATTAAGCCCTTTTAGAATACACTTGGTGTAGCGTTTGACATCACTTTCAGGCAAACCACACCCACCAGAATTGCGAATCAAATCTCTCAAACTTCCACCAGAAGCGTACTAAAGCAACAAGTTATAAACCATGTCACCGTTATCTTCTACCGTGGAGTCTTCACCAAAGCAGTGAATGACAAAAGGGTAGCCCTGAACATTGTCAAAAACCTGTTTCTCCTTCTGAAGTGTAGCAGAAACAGAAATCTCCGCTGACTTCACTGCCATCAACGAAGGAAAAGAGCGAAACTTGGATGTGGGTTTGGCCAGAAACACAGACCCAAATGCTCCTTTGCCCAGCAACGGGCCTCTCTCCCACAATCCTGCATACATTTTTCACACTATTTCAACGAGGGTTTGGAACTCAACTAGGTTTCGTTTTCTGTTCAAAAAACAAGGTTTCGTTTTGATTTCTAAGTCTAACGGTCGGTGAAGAAATTACCTTTATTTATATTTATTTTTTCTATCTTGAAAAAAAGAAAAGAAAAAGAAAAAAAAAAAAAAAAAAAGGTCCAAGTCGCAAGTCCAATATAATGAACGCGTGTCAATGGCGCGTGGATTTCACTAATGCGTAAAAAAGGGTTGGATAACAAGAGGGGGGGAGGTGTGGACGGGACTGAAGAGATGAGACAGACACACCAAGTTTCTTAAAATTTCGTTACAGCAAATATATGATATAAACACTGCTTTACTCATTACTAGCCTCACAGTTTCACTGACTCACTCACTCTCTCTCTCTCTTGCCCCAACCATTCTCGAGAAGATTCAAGCTTTGAGAGAAACATCTTCAACTGAAATCCAGTGTATGTTGGTCCCTTTTTTCTCCTGTTCTTCTCAGATTCTTGATTCTTTCATATAGAAAATCTGTCTCAGATGGGGTTCTCTCTCTTTTCTCTATGCTTTTAACTTGTTCATACTGAAAAGATTGAGATTTTTATTCTATCTATCCATTAAGACCAACCCAGAATTTTGATTGTTTTGGTTGATTGTTGTTCTTTATGCTAAGGATAGAAATTTAAATCATTGTATAAGTTGTTGTAAACTACATTTGATTCTTTGGCCATGACTAGCCTACTGAATTCAGTGTCCCCTATTGCAAACGCATCACCAGAAACAACTACAAGAAAGGGTTGTGGGTTCTTCTCCCATGCCCCAAATTTCCATTCTTTTTCACTCAATAAGGGGTTTTCTAGAGTTTTGGCATCTACCCAGATCACCATTTCTCCAAAAGACACTGTTTTTACTCTGCCCAATTGGAGGTTTGGGAAGAGCGACTCAAAAAGTAGGGAAATTAGGCTCAGTGATGCATTTCTTCATTTGGAAAAGAAGGTAGGGAAGGGCCAAAAGCCTAATGTTGTTCAAGCAACTCAGCTCTTGTATGATCTGTGCAAGGTAAATAAGATGAGAAAAGCGATTCGAGTGATGGAGATGATGATTGGATCAGGTATTATACCCGATGCGGCTTCCTATACATACTTGGTGAACTATTTGTGTAAAAGAGGCAATGTTGGATATGCAATGCAATTGGTTGAAAAAATGGAGGAACATGGTTTCCCGACCAATACTGTTACATATAATTCGCTTGTTAGAGGACTTTGTATGCATGGAAACTTGTACCAAAGCTTGCAGCTTCTGGATCGATTGATGAAGAAGGGGCTGGTCCCAAATGCATTCACATACTCCTTCTTGCTTGAAGCTGCCTATAAGGAAAAAGGTGTGAATGAGGCCATAAAGCTATTGGATGAGATAATGGCTAAGGGTGGGAAGCCCAATTTGGTTAGTTACAATATTTTGTTAACTGGTATGTGCAAGGAAGGTAGGATCGAAGAGGCAATCAGGTTTTTCGGGGATTTGCCTTCAAAGGGGTTCAATCCAAATGTTGTGAGTTATAACATTTTGTTGAGGAGTTTGTGCCATGAGGGGCGGTGGGAGGAAGCAAATGAGTTACTGGCTGAGATGGATGGTGAGGATCGCTCACCATCAGTAGTTACTTACAATATATTGATTGGTTCGCTTGCTCGGCATGGCAGAACTGAACATGCTCTTGAGGTTTTGGATGAAATGATGAAGAGACGGTTCAGGCCTACTGCTGCAAGCTACAACCCTATAATTGCTCGTCTCTGCAAAGAGGGGAAAGTAGATCTTGTGCTTAAGTGTCTAGACAAAATGATTTATCGGCACTGTAGTCCTAATGATGGAACATACAATGCCATTGCTGTGCTTTGTGAGGAGGGAATGGTGCAAGAGGCATTCTTTATAATTCAAAGCTTGGGTAATAAGCAAGAATCCTCCATGCATGATTTCTACAGAGGTGTGATCACATGCTTGTGTAGGAAAGGGAACACATATCCCGCATTTCAGATATTATATGAGATGGCAAAGAACGGATTTACACCAGATTCTTATACCTATTCTTCTTTAATCAGAGGATTGTGTGCGGAGGGAATGCTAGATGAGGCCATGGAGATATTCTGGGTAATGGAAGAAAATAACTATAGGCCTGATACTGACAATTTCAACGCACTTATACTTGGCTGTTGCAAATGTCGAAGAACAGATCTGTCCTTGGATATTTTTGAGACGATGATTGAGAAAGGGCACATGCCTAATGAAACAACATATACCATTATTGTAGAAGGGATTGCCCACGAAAATGAAACAGAGCTGGCAGCCAAAGTTTTGAAGGACTTGCATGTTAAACAGGTTGTTAGTCAGAGTACAGTGGAAAGACTTGTTATGCAGTATGACCTTGATGGTTTACTAATACAGATTACATGAGAATACCACAAGTATAGAAAGAAGCAAACAGGACCAGAGTTTTGTAGGAGAATGATTTGTTATTCAGTTTTAAGAGCGGTGACTGTGTTCAATCATGGGTATAGACTGACCAATGCAACAGGGCCTCTTTTAGAAGATTGATGTTGTATTCGAATGTTTAGAAGTGAACAAGCTCGTGCATGAGGATCTCAGCTCTGTGGTAATCCTCTATTTGCTTTGCTCCAAATTTAAAATTTTGTTTTGTAAATCATAGCCTATTAATTTTGTAAAGACTTTCTATTGCTCATTTTATGCTATAAATTTAGTCTAACAGTACATGGGCATGGCAAGCTTCTTTATTGAATATTATCTTGTGCAATTGGTTCCTTGTTATTGTTATTATTATTATCTTTTGCAATTGTATTTGTTTAATCTTCTTTTCATTTATTTCACATCACCAACAACTATTACAAAGATAATTTGAGAGGAATGATTTAGAAATTGGTTAATAACCTTAAGCATTTTTTATGTTTGCTCGCATGATTTTCAAATAGGAGTGTCAGATGGCTTACAAGATTGTATACAAAGTTTCTTCTATTTTCATCAACTACAGAGGTGAACCTTCTCATCAACTAGGCAGAGAGAGAGAGAGAGAGAGAGAGCAGGGTTCCATAGCTTTATTTTTTTTTAACCATCAGATATTTTCTTCAAAGACTTCATATCTACTTACTGGGAAGACTAAGATAACTTTGAGAAGAAAAGGTGTGCTACTGCTTTGAGGAGAAAAATGTCTGTTCTAATCTAGAGACATGAAGTTTCACTCCCTAACTATGCTTCAGAAGTCCTTATATTGTTTGGAGCTGGCTGCTGAGCCTTGATATATGAAAAGAGGTTCTTTATTTTTGGCAGTTATAGAACTACTAATCCAACCCTCCTTTATTTAAAGGAGAAGTACAACCTAAACACAAAGCCATTATCTTCTGAAAGTCATGTGTTTTTGATTTTTACATCACATGATATTCTACATCAGAGTGAAATATAGGTAGAAATTGATCTCTTATTCATCATTCTCATTATGCAATTGTCTTTCAAGTTTATCATGGAATAATAATTGAAATGGATATTATATCTTTAGCTCTCAGGTCTCTGCTCACGTATAGTTTCTTTGCCATAATTTGTTACTCCATATTAATCATAATACCCTTATACTAACTGCAGGAGCATATTATGATGATTTTCAGATGTATACTTATCAAAAAAAAGAAAAGAAGAAGATAATTTTCAGATGTATTGTTTAAATCCCGATCATGTGTTATGCGAATGGATGCTGAAAACACCAATTTCTGGATGCAGGATGCCACTACAGAGCACTTACTTCACAATCCTACTCATTTCAGCCATTTCACCAAGGCACCCAACCTTTAGTCCTGCCTGCTTGTGCCCCCCTAATTCGGCCGCCCTCACCACTATTGTCTAGTATCAAAACCAGGGTCTATTATTGTTATCTCTTCATAAATATCTCATGGAAGACGTCCACCCAGTAGAGAAAAGAAAATTGTAAAATGAACCTTGGATATAAATGGTTTTCATTTCTTATTTAGATTAGTTGAGAAAAACTCAACCAATGGCAGCTTTATTCATTTATCGACTTCTATTATGAACTGTTGATTCTGCAACTTCATTTTTTGCTTTTAAAGCTTTGTTTGATTATAGAGAAGATGGAGTGAATTGTTTATTATTTATCAGAAAAAGAGAAGATGGAGTGAAAGAATATTGGGTAAAAAAGTCATCTTACAAGTAATGGATTGTTTTGTTGTTCCATTGTTTTTCCATCTACCTTCCTTGCTATCATTAGTAATTATAGAATCCTGATAATATGTATCACAAAAAGGAATAGAGAGAATTGAAAAGAAAAAAAAAAAACAAAAAACAAAACAAAATCAATTTGGCTGAGGATTGATGTCTTTGAAAGGTTTTCAGTTTTACCATTTCAAATGGTATTTCATTGCTCCAATAGGCTTATACGCTTTTACTAAGATTTTACACCAACTGTTCGATCTTTTTTTTTTTTTTTTTTTTTAAATTTCAAATGTTGAATTTTAATAGTTCTAGCTTTGACCTGTAAGGTAGAGACCAAACAGCCAATTTCCAATTAGTAATGTACATAATATAGTATCGAACCAAGTACACTTTTCTTTTGACACTTGAAGATTTTGGTTATTTATTTATTTATTATTATTCGTATTTTTGGTTCTTTATGTTTCAAAGTTTTCATTTTGGCCATTCATTTTTTATGTTGTTTTTAAATTGGTCATGTTGTATATTTCCATTAATAATATGGTGACACCAACATTATATGAGCGACGTGTCTTAATGAATGTTACTTACTTAGCACTACGGAGTGTTAAATCTCGTTTCCATATTGCCGTCCATTCCTTATAGTAGTCCAGTATGTACAAAACTATCAATTACAAACTATCACATGATACTTAGTAGGTCTCATGGTTGTTATTCATATACTAAAAACTTTTCAAGTATCACTAAATAAAATTATAAAGAATATCCATGAGCTAGTCACAAGTTGACACTTGTTGATGTTTTGTTTTAATTTGAAGCAACCCAAGCATTTCAATTAAATATTTTCATGTGTTATTTAAAATGAAAATACTTTGGCAAATCAAAAGATATCATGTCTCTTTCGAAGAACAATACCTAAAATTCTCATAGTAAAAATTATGACGTGTTGTTAATAAAAAACAACTATCTATCATTAAATTTTTGCAAGACTCTTGTAAATAGAGGTACTCATCAATCTCAGAGGTTATTTCAGATGGACTCTCTCATAAGTTTAAAAGTTTTGTTGGAATTAAGCTCCAAAACATTTAAGGACTACAATAATTTCAATGAATCAATCTTCAAAGTTCTATCTATCAGACACAAACTTTAAGACTCTGAAGAAATTTTACATCAAAATCATTAAATACAATTAAAAAATAATAATATAGTTTAATAGTTTTGTTGGAATTAAGCTCCAAAACATCTAAGGACTACAATAATTTCAATGAATCAATCTTCAAAGTTCTATCAGACACAAACTTTAAAACTTTGAAGAACTTTTACATCAAAATCTTTAAATACAATTAAAAAAATTAATATCAATAATATATATTTTTTGTGATATTAAATACAATTTAATATACATTAATATTTTAATGTATATTAGTTTATAAATGTTTTGAAAGAAAAAAAAAAAACACTCCGATTAATAGAAATTTTTAAAAAAATATATCCAATTTTTAATATATATTTTTTAAATAATTGGATAGTTGAGGGAGGAGTATTTATTGGAAACCCAAGGAGTTTTTCTGTTTTTGTTTAAGCTAAAAAGGTTATTGGAAAATTTTTAATAGTAAATAAACAAACAAACAAACAAAAAATTAAATAGTATATTTTTAGAAATTAATATGATATGTTTCTTAAAAAACTATATGAATATGATATAGCACGTTTGATTTTTTTTTTTTTTTTTTTAAGAAAAATTATTATTTATTTATTTGCTTTACATTTTGATTTTTTTTTTTAAAGAAAAAAAAAATTCTTATAAATATCATAAAGAACTAAACGACACAGCTACTTGCAAGTGCCGAGATTTAACAGAAACACAGACTCACTCTCACCAATTGCAAATGCATCAATAATGTATGGTTTAATATTCGAATTCCAATTTCAAAATCTGAGGCTCTGATCACAATCCTCATTTTCTACAATCAAAAATCAAATGGAGGAAGCCTCAGACAACAACAACAACAACAACAACGTTGGCGATAGTACCACTGACGACGAGAGCACTTGTGTCGCTGTCCGAAACCAAAACCAAAACCAAAACGACAATCCAAATTCGCAACCTGAATCGGAGGCTGTGGCGAAGGGAATATCTTCGACGCTGGGCACTGTGATTAGCGACTTCGATTCCAGAGCTCAAGCCACTCTCACAAGCCAGGACCAACTCTCTTCCTCCATCGATCGTCTTACCCGAGGTTACTTTCTTTTGGGTCATCTTTGCTTTACTCAAATTTGCGATCTTTTTTGCCTATTTCGTTTCATTGTATATGCGTTTGTTGCTCTTGCGGCCATTGTAGTGTGACTTGTTCTAGACTTTTATGATAGAATGGGGGAAAATAGTGTTTCACTTTCACACTCCTTCATGTGAAAATGTTTCACATAATGTCCACTCCAGATGTCACCATTTTTTGTTAGATCAATGTGCAGTGGAACAATCTGAACTTGCTTTGGATATATGAGGATCATTTAAGAGTTGCTGGGTAACTCTGATATTACATATATGTATATAGGATCATCTAGAGTTCTTTAAATTTGACTTTTAGTAGTTTATGTTTTGTTATGTCATCAACATTTAAACAAACATTTACAAGCAATATTTTGGCATTTATTTGAGTTATTGATGATAAGGTGAAATCTAGACCACTCGTTTAATAAAGGATTTTAAGAATTTTATGGTGGAGTTACTTAGAAACTTTATAGACACCTCTAATATCTGAACCCCTTTAAAGCAAGGTTTGAACTTAGGACCACTTACTCTAATACCATGATAATTTACTACTTGTCCCAAAAGTTTAAGTTATTAGGAAATGGTGAATTCAATCATATAATCGTTATTCTAACATTGAGTGCATGCATGTGTGGGTATATGGGTATAGTAGATCTTCGCATATGCCATCTTCATATAATAGGTTGTGGTGCTTGTGTTCCAGTTGGTTAGGAGTTGTTTGATCAAATTCTTCCAAAGTAATGGCTTTTGAAAATTTTTCTGGAAAGGGCATTGTAGGCTTGAGATAAAGAAGAAATATGGAGAAGGGTGGATGAATGGTCTAGTAGGTTAGGGACTTCTTCTTATGGAGTGGACTTTGGATAGGAAAAAGGTGGTTGTATAGCAGGGCTGGTGGCCTTTTTGGGGAGTTACCTTTCTAGTTTGTATTTCTTACATTTTTCAATATGTTTTTGGATGAGTACACTTATAAGGCATAATGGGTAAGTTGGCTAAGCAGATTCATTTATGCCCTAAGTTGTTTTTGCCACCCAGCAACATTGCTCAAATCCAAAAGTAATAATTTTGTTATCTTCCCCTGTAATCCCTTTATTACAAAGTCAACCTTAAACTCTACTACAACAATCTCTTGCTTATTGGAGGACCCATAACTATGAATATTGGCATTGACCATAGGCAGGCAGGCAGCTTGAGGTTTGGTGCATAAGTGTATTTATATAAAATGCCTCCTATCTTGAGCCAAAGCCAGTGTGTTATAAAGAGCATGACTCATCTAAAAAGTAGAACAGAATAGTCTTTTATTTATTTTATTTTATTTTTTGGCTGATGGAACTGTATAGTATAAGCAGCAGTAAAATAATTCAAGGAAAGAAAAAAGTTTCAATGTGCAAATAGAGTAGAGACAGTTGAAACATCATGTGATTACTAGGTACCTTTTGGATGTTGTTCTTCTCCATGCTTGGAGTGCATGGGTTTATGCCAAATTTAGTTGTATAGATGTTTTCAACTTGGAGTGGTGCTTTGGGGATTTGGAAGAAGTATACTTGCATGAGGCATCCTTGAGGGGAATGACATGGTGTCAGAAGGTGTGGAGTTATACATAGGCAACGCTAAAGATGGGAATCCTGATGATGCTATTCTTTTGGCCTTTTCAATATTTTTCTTACCTCTTCTCAGTCCTTTTTGGGTTTTCTTAATATCTTGAGCTTATGATTTTGATTGGTGTGTGTGTGTGTGTGTATTCACTTTTTTTACTTTTGCTAATTCTCTTCTAATGAATTATTTAACAAATTTAAAGAGATTGGTAGAGTTAGGCTGATGAGCCTGTAAATATTCAAATTTTTCTTAGAAGATTGCTTATAGTCATCACTTAGAGAATGAAAATTGCCTAACCGTTTAAGAGTAGAATGCATGTACAAGAGTATGGGCTACTGCATTCTCAGGACACAGTTCACTTGCTCCATATTTGATGTCTTTTATTCTAAGGGTATTCTGGTTAGGAAGAGGAAAAATAAATTTTAAACGTGTGTTGATTTTGTATTCAAAGTAAATTATATCAAAATTAACTGGAGATGGCAAAGGTAGAGGAGAATATTCTATGTAAAGATTTATTTTCTATTCTTAAGGCACATCAATTTACGTAAAATATGGTCTTACCAAATAATTCATTGAGTTATGTGGTCTTGATTCCTAGTTTAGTTGTCTAAAAAATTAGATACTCAGGAAAAGCCTAAGACATCAAGGGTCACATTTGAAGGCCTATAAGACAACAAAGTGTGTTTACTGACTAATTACAACCCATGACCTCTAAGGCTTTAACTACTTGTAGGCCCAAAATATATAAAATTCTTATGAATTACTTCAAATAGGTATATAGAGCAAAACCAGCAATATACAGCCTCAAAGAATAGACAGTTTAGGATTGGTTTTAGCGAGCTCAGTCATGCAAGGTCTGAAGAGGTCCCTGTCCTGAAATTGAATTGATTTCCATGTTCTTTGTGATATTGCTTCTATTTTTTGCGCTGAGGCTTTCAACTGGGTTCACATATTTTATCTTCTTAGCACATTATTCTACATAAATAGCAATGCTTATAAAATCAAATCAGGACTCGCATAAAAAGAAATTTTTACTCACTGTTCTGATATTTCTCAAGTAATGGGTTATAATTACTATGGCCATGAATGATGATCTTAATTAGTCAATGGCTGAACCATGATACTTTTTTTTACAAGTAAATAATTTTATTCAATATGAAGAAGGGAAAGCCACTTTCAAGAGATGTGATTCTATCCCTTTCTAAAGAATACAATCACAAATACAAAAATTCTGTAAAGTCAACAAATGACATTGAGAGGATGTTACCCTAGGCAGTCATCTAATCATACCAGGACCTCAAAAGAAACTCTTTGACTACAAAATTAGGTAGCTCAACACCATCAAAATTCCTGTTTCTTTCTCGCCAAGAGTCACAGGTGGTCAATAGATTCCCCATTCCTCTTACACATACAATAGCAATGAATGGGTAATCTATTGTGCCAAAGAGTCTAAGAGTTTCTTTTGAGGTCCATCTAGAAGTTTTGAGGGATGTGAACATTCGATTCTCGAAATTAAGTCTTTCTTCTTTCATACTTTACTCGAGTTGAGTTTAGCTTTACAAAAATTTTATGTTTTTCTATTTCTGGTTTGTTGGATCATTGTATCTTGGGATCTTGATTGTTTTGCACCCTTAGTACATTCCCAGTGTACTTGGGTCTATTTTGTTTTCAATAAAATTTTCGTTACTTATAAAAAAAAAATGTGCCTCTTATGGATATTAGCAATAGATGAATGAAAGTCTGAATTGCATTCCTTTTGATGGATGTGATAGTTAGATCCACTTTCTATGCATTGCCTTTTTTTTGTTTTATTAGTTGGAATGCTATGTTTGAGATTATTATATTGACTTCAAAAAAATGTCACATCCTTTGACAGAACTTGATCAATTGTTAGAAGATGCACCCTTGCCATTCATTATGCAGCATGCTGCCAAGATTTCTGGTGTTAGAAAGAGAGTCTCATCATTGAATTCAGTTTTAAAATCCATACAGCGTCGAGTTGATAATATAGATCGAATGCTATCTGCGGGCATGCTACACGGTAACTATAATTCTCCCTAGACTACCTGTTATGTTTTGTCTTAATTTTTAATAGTCAGTGAGTTTCTTGCTCTGTTGATACCTGTTTCCTCATTTTTGTGGTATAAATATGCTCAGCAATCAATGTACTACATTGCAATGCCTTCTGCTCTGAACAATATAAATTTATGGCACTCTTGGAAATTCTTCTAGTTCTATACAACAAATTTGACGTGGATCATGGAAGACACTAATTTGTGGTTTGAAAGTACAATGAAGAACTGGATTTTTTTTGTTATTTTTATTTTGGGTTCTTTCTTTTGGTGATGGGTGGAATAGGTTGAAGTGGATTGGATGTGAAAGAAATTTTAGAAATTCTACTAGTAGCCCTAAAATTATTGGTTTTATACATGCAAGATTGGTTTTAATATCTAGCCATTTTCTAATTTAAATATGCTGAAATCAAGGCAACAACATTTAAAAACTCATGTCAACTTATGGTAAAGTTCAAAAATGGAAAATGTAATACTATTATTTAGTGACAAAAGCACAAATCTATATTCCAATGGCTAAGTGCATTTTTATTTTTTATTTTTTATTTTTTGCTAAATGCAATTAATATAAACTAGATTATAGACAAAAGCAATGGTATACAAAATAGTCGTTCTAGCTAAAGGTAGACAAAATTTCGGATAATCATGAAAGTATGGTATACAAACATGTTTATCCCAACTTGGTGAAGTGGGGATTGAAATCAAACAAAGTAATGTACCTTTGTTTCCAGTTTCTGTATTTAATCATAAGCCATGTTTTGGGTGTCTATTTACAACAGCACAATCACAGTGGGGGTCCTTTTAACAAACTTTCAAGTCTAAATCCATTTTATCTGTTCGTACGTGATAGACATATGACTTCTACCCGCTTGAAAAGAGTTCAGTCTTTAGATATCTCTGTATCCTTACAGAACTAAAAGTGTTGTTTAATTAGAGCATGTCAATATAGTTTGCTTTTACTGCAAAAGCTGTGGTTTGAAGATTATACGAAAATAAGTTAGATACATGACTGTTCCTTTTGGCTGAAGCTGCAAGATTAATTAACTAGTAACAAAGGCATTTGCACTTGTATTTGATCATGAGTAAAGAAATAATTGAGTTGTAAAATATGAAAGATTAGGATTAAGAGAGGATGAAGAGACGAGTAGGAATAAAAAAAAATAGGGCTTTTATCTATCAATCTCTCACGTTAGTATGTATTTATATTAGAGTGACATGACAAGATTACAAGAATACCCCTATACTAATATAAAATAACAAGTTAATATAAATTTAACTAGAGTAACTCTAACACTCCTCAAGCTAGAGGATATAGATCAAACATGCTTTACTTGAAAGACAGTCGCTGAAAGGAGGCATGAACTGACGCTTCTTAAGAATATCACCAGTTGATATTCAACTTTAGCACCCAAATTGACAACAGTGCTCTACTTTTTTCTAGACTAGGCAATAAGCTTACCTTCAACAAAGTAAAATAGCCAGGAGTGGATTGTTGAAATAAATGACTTCTATCCTAGTCAGAATCACTAAAACTTGTCACAAACAGAGAAACAAAGGGTTTGTACAATAGTCCTTATCCAGGATTACCCTCATGTAATCAAAGATATGACAAATAACTTCATAGTGAGGTTGACGTGGAGCATGCATATACTAACTAACCAAATTAACAGCATATGTCAAGACATGTAAAGATAAGGTCCAATTGTTGGTATTGACTGAAATCAATAAACAGTTTACCTTGCTCACCATGAAGATTAACAGTATTGTCCATAGGGGTATTAACTAGCCAAGCACCCAAGAAACCAGTCTTAGACAAAAGATCAAGAACGTGTTTCTTTTAAGTAAAGGAAATACCCTAAGATAAATGCAACGCAACTTCAATCCCAAGAAAATAATGAAGAACACCCAAGTCCTTGGAATGGAATTCTGACACAAATATGTTTTCAAATCAGCAATATCACTGAAGTCACTTCTAGTAGGGGTGTTCATTGGCCAGTGCAGCCGTTTTTGGGAAGGATTTCTGAGCTGCACTGGTAGTGTCAGTGGCCTGAAAATGCCAATGGTCATCACCACCGTTGGATTGGTTCTCCGGTAGCGTCGGCAATGGTTTCATTAGAGCGGTGACTCAATCTGGATCAATGAGCTTGAGAGATCTGAAGCAACCCATAAAATTAAAGATTCAAAACACAAATCAAACCTAAATTGCCACATTAGATCCAAAGGGGAGAGAAAGCTTACCTGGGATCTCAAAAAAGAGAGAAAGAGAGATCAGATCGGAGCTTGTGAGTGTGGTGGCGTCAAAGAGAGAGCAGATCAGAGAGAGGGAGAGCATATTGGAGCTAAAGGCTAAAGCAGATCCGGGCTGGGGTGACTGAGAGTAAAGAGTGCTGAAAGGCTTTTTTTAAGTATACACACAGCGGTGCGGTGCGGCGGTTGAAATACAAGACCCACCCACCACCAACAGACTGCCCAGCCTAGATCAGAAAACAGGTACTGCCTCTGACCACTGCCCCAGGCACCATAGACATCCTTTGGCAGTGCAAACCCTGGTCAGATCATTGGTGCCAGATCGGTAGTGTTCACCCCAAACTTCTAGAGATAATAATATAATCCACATAAACAATCAAAAAAATAGTACCAGCGGAAGAATGACAAACAAAAACAGAATGATCAGAAGTAGAACCTTGGAAAAAATCATACCCAACTACAACTGCATTAAATTGATCAAACCTTTTGCAGTCAATAGATAAGGTGTTCACCGCTAGTAACAACATATCCAAGAGGTTGATCCATGTATTGCATCCTCATGAAGTTCGTCACAACAATGAATTTCTTTAGTCATATGGAATCTAAACAACTCAAACCATAACAATAACCGCATCCAACAAATGAATATGTAGTAATACACACCAAACCAAAACAAGAATTAAATTCAACCAGTGAGAAAATAGGAACAAAAAATTCAAATCAACTTAAAACTCACATCAGATGGGGTCCAAAAAAAAAAAAGAGAAAAATCATTAAATGATTTAGTTGCCAGATTTGGTGACTGTGCTGCTATTGATGTCATCTTTTAGCTGCTGACATCAACACACCTCTTTCGTCTAACAACAATCTCCAGATGGTTTTTGCACATTCTAGGGTTCAATCAGGACACTCCTATTCCAAGTTAAGTTGTAAATATGAAGATTTTGGGTTAAGAGAGCAAGGGGGAGAGAGAGAGAGTAGCAAAAAAACAGTATAGGGTTTTTATCCATCAGTCCCTTGTCGTAGGACATATTCCTATGCTAATATAAAAATAACAAGAGTAATTCTAACAGAAAATATTGTTGGATTAAAATCTGAATCCTATTATACTAATGGTTAATTCATTTTTGTTGTTGTTTAACTTTTTTTCTTGGTACTTAACATGCTTGCAACTGAAAATGTTGTATGCATCATGCAGAGAAGATGGCCTCTGAAAGTGCTGGACAACATTAGCGTTGGTTGCTTGGAATCTTCCATTTTTTTTTTTTTTTAATTTTTTCCTTCTTTTGCACTCACATTCTTTGAATAATTTTTTAGTTGTAAATTGTAACAGTAAATACAAGATTATGAATTAAGATTTTTCCCTAGAAATTGCAAACTGAGGTTCTTGGACAAATATTTGCTTTGGATGGTCAATGTTACAAAATGGTTTAATATACTGACACTAGAACACGAAATTTGTAACATCAAAAGTATATGCTAAATGACACTTTTGAGTGGATTAGGAATGTCTAAAGTTAGGGAAACATACAATATTAGAGTTCAAGCAATTCTCACCATCTTTCTTATGCATATGATCAGGATCGTGCCACATTAGAAATATTTCCAAATCAATTTTTTTCTTACCGTACCCACATAGAAATGTTTTTTCCATTCTATACCCTCTGCATCTTCACTTATGGACTGATTGTTTCCAATATAGCTATCAAGTTCTTATTCACCATGGTCAAGGACGAGGCCTTAGTTGTTCGCTACCTCATTTTACCAACAATAGTATTGAGGGGATTGAGTGATGCAAAATGAGATGGGAAATCAACAAACCTAATCCCAGTTACAAAGTATTTTGGTGGGGAACCCAGCTGTTTTTGATTTAATTACACGCATGTTACACACCATGTGAGACATTTTGGAGAAATTGACATTTTCATGGAATGCAGTTTTCTTTAATATTTTTTTATTTGCTTTGATGGATTTCTCATGATTTGGGGATAAAATTATGGAATACACAATAGAAAGGGTGAGATATTGGAGGAGTTAGTGGTTGTGGGTTGACATGGCTCTCGATTAAGTGGACTTGGCTGGCCTTGTTAGTTGTTAGCCTGACTTATTTAAGCTTATTGGTTAGAGTACTTAGAGTAGAGAAATTCTTGAATCGAAAGGTTAGGACCCAGAAGTCAGAAATTCCTTGGAATGTCCATGACCTCGATGAAAGTTAGTCAGGATGAAAGTATTATTTTTATCCTGAACTTAGTCAGGATGAAAGTTAAAAATTGTTTCATGTGTAGGGTGTGCAGTTAATCCATATATGATGTCTTGGGTTGGTTTTCTATAGACTGATGGGTTGGGTTGGGTCTTAAATCTTTTTTGAAGCTTAAGTTGGGTCGAGTTTGAGATGGCAAAATTTTTAATCTGAGTGACTTGACTAGATCCACACCATTAGTATTTAAAAAATATGCACTTATTTTATTTTATTTTTTTGATCTATGCTATACTAAAAATAAATGACCCAAATTTTTTCTTTCTTTATACTTTCCACCTACACTATGTTATGCATCAGATTGAAACTTTAAATTTGATTTTAGATTTTGAGACTTAGTTTAAATAAGTTCGTTTAATTTATTTTAGTATTTTGAGATTTAGTTTTGATAAAGTTGAAATACTAGGTCTAATTGTGTAATTATAATACTTATCCCAAAAAAAAAAAAAATTGTATAATTATAATAATTTATTGAATAATGATTTGATATAGTCAAATAAAAACTCAATTTTTCTTTATTTGGCCAGACAAAACAGCTGTAATGCATCCTTACGGGTTGGGTTGGGTTGGGTTGGGATAGAGATTTTTAACCCTAGGAGATTGGGTTGGCTGAAAGTAGAAATATATCTCATGCACACCTCTAATTTCACAAGCCTTGATATATTACAGTAATGGGAGTTCCACATTTTCACCATTTCACTATTTAACAATAGATGCAAGTCTACATAATAGCCAACGTTCTCCAGTACAACATGGATTGTGATCCATACAGAGTGCATGCATATTTGACTATACCCTTCATAGTTGATGCTACAGTGTATGTACTATGAGGTGAGCACCATACTGTGGTTGGGAGAGTTATAACAGGGGTAGGAGCATGACGATGGGATGGGGAGAGCTCAAATGAGAAGCGTTGTAGAATTGTTGTCAGAGCCATTTTTGCTTCCATCATTGCAAAGTTTTGTCCAATGCATATCCGGGGACCCCAACCAAAGGGGAAGAAAGAAACTTTACCCTTTGTTGCCTTTGAAATTCCTTCTGAAAGCCTCTCTGGCCTGAACTCCGATGCATCGTCTCCCCAAAGTTCATGGTCCTAGTGAACGAGGACTGTTGGTAAGCAAAGCATTACTCCAGCTGGTAATGACAAATTGCCAAGTTTTGTTTTGTTGTGAACACTTCGAGCAAGCATAACTATTGCAGGGTACAACCTTAGAACCTTGTACAATATCATTGTTACCTGTGAATTTGAGATGTTTTACTTTAGTTTGCAAGATTTATGGCATCAAGAAATCATTGTATGCAATAAAACAATAGTAAAATAAATAAAAAAGGTAGATTCAAGGGAATGGTGCCCCTCTTGAAAATTGATATGAATGCCTATATACGCATACATACAGTCATGCATATGTGCATGCGTCTAGGCAAAATTTTAGTGAATGTCTAGAATGTAGTCATCCTCCTACAATTTATAAAGAATTTAAAAAAAAAAATGAAAAACTTAGTTGAGAAATGATGCTTACAAGTCATCATGTGTCGAAATTTTGATCTGAAAATTCTGGATCTGCATAGCTCGATAGATTGAGAAGTGTCGAGCTAGTGTCAAAGTCCACTATTTTAGCTTTTCTTCACTTGTTTCTTATTTCAATCTTCACATCTTCAATGATATCACTTGTTTTGATTTATCAGCACATTTCTAGGAATGACAATTTTTACCCGACCCGCGAAATAGTAGGGTTGGGTTTAAGTTTTTAAAATAAAACCCGAATTGGGTTCGGGTTAGGTGCAAGTTTTAGTGATACCTAGCCTGAACGTAGACTTGGACCTGATCCGAATATAGTCAAATTAAAAAATTGCCTTAACAATATATATATATATATATATATATATATATATATATATATATATATATCCCTAACCCATTTCCCAAACCCTAAACCTAATCCCCAGTCGCCCCTTTCTCTCTCAAGCTCTAACTTCCTCTCGCACTCTCTCTATCTCTCAAGCTCTCAAGCTCTCACTCTCACTCTCTCTGCCAGCCACCTAATCAATCTCAGCCACCCCTCTCTCTCTCTGTCTCTCAAGCTCTCACCACGCAACTCACCCAAACCACCACAGGCACAACCAAGCCTAGAAAAAAAGACCTTAGAAAAAAAATTCTTCACCGACGGATCATTCCAAATCCTTGCCACTGACAAGTCGAAACTCTCATCAATCACGATCCCATATTGCTCTGCCAATAGCCACCAACAGAAGCCCGCGACCTTCATCGCCAGTTGCGGACTCACAAAACATGAAGTTGTTGTTACGCTGAGAGCTTCATTTTCTTTTTCTCTCAGTAAAGTAAGGGGAATTTGTCATGTGGTTGGTTGGGTTTGCCATTATTGTGAGCCAAATTTGTTGAGTTTTTTTTTTTGTGTTTTGTTGGTGGGATTTTCAGATTTGCTAATTATCCTTTTGAGTTTGCAAAATTTTTGGGATTTGTTGGATTTTTGGAATAGATTGGTTTGTTAGATCTTGGCATCTGTTTGGATGCCAAGAAAATGCTGTAATTATTTTTATTCATTTTTGGGTGTATATTCATTTTTTGGTTCGGTTTATTCATTTTCGGGTTCAGTTTAAGGGCCTTTAGATTGGCCCAGAAGTGGCATGCTGGGACGAGGCCCACAAGGCCCGATCAGGTGGGTTTGGGGTTTAGAAAAAAATCCGTTTATTAAATGGGGCGGGTTCAGGTAACGGGGGCGGGTTGGTCATAAAAAAACCCGCCCCGAACTTGATCCGTTGCCATTCTTACACATTTTGTGATATTCTAAACACATCTTAGATTTACTCAATTACAAGTAAAGTGCATTTTGTCAAAAAATATGATAACACATAATGAATATGACCCTAACATATTGGAAAAAAAATGCATAAATAAAAAAAATTGCTTTTAAATAAACAATCGAGTGCAAAATGATGGAATTTCAAAACTATAGCCTTTAAAATTACATTTGAGGTTTATAAAAACAATTAATAATACCGTCTTAAATAGTTTCAGAATAATCTTTAAATAATTTTCAAATGCGATAACTTTGTGCGCGTGTATATATATATATATATATATATATATATATATACACATGTATATATATAATTACAGGGTACTTTTCTAGATTTTGGTGAGGAAAGGTGGTTTGCTCTCATACTATAGATTGTAGATTTTATCTCTACAATTATTTGCAAAAACTTATATATTTACAATATTCATCATACGCGCTTTGCATGTGCAACAATACTTTTTTATTTTATTTATTTATTTGTTTTATTTATTTAGTGTTATAATGCTTAAAAGTGATATATAAATAACATTTTTTTTTTTTTTAAAGAAGGAGGTAAGGTAACGTGGAATAATGTTTAAAAATAAGATAAAGAACAATAAGAAGTTAAAACCCAATGGGACATTTGAATTTATTGATTGGGATAAAAATTGTGCTAAGTAAACAAATTTGAGATTTGAACAAAAGAAAAATGATATACGTTAGTGTGGATGAACCGGGATTTGTGATAACTGCATAGAATTTGGATAACAAAAATTTTGGAATGTTTTAAAGAATTAAAAAAAAAAAAAAAAAAAACTTAAAAATTTCGGGATAAGAATGAGTAATTTTTATTTTTTACGTGAGGTGGGGTTTTTTTTTTTTTAAGAAGTAATTTTGTATTTTTTTTTATAAATATAATTGAAGCATTTGAATTCAAATAGATAACAAATACTGATAAGAATCAAGCATTTGAATACAAATGAGTGGTGAGAATAATGGTTTCCCACCCCCCCCCCCCCCTCTTTTTGTATGTGAGATAGTATGAGTATTACTGTTTTAACCTTTTTTGCTTTTTTGTAAGAAAAAAAATTAAATGAAAGGGTATTTTATCTTAGAATTTGCACGAGAATATTTTGGTACGTTAAAAATTAAAGACGAAATGAGAGAATTCTCTTATTAATAGTATAGATTCTAAATCTTTTTTTTTCTTTTTTCTTTTTTTTGAGAAGAAGGTTGTAAATAACTAAATATTATTAAGAAAAAGCAGCCAAATCGGCTAAGATTATAGCATTAAGGTGAGGTAGATCAATAAATCACTAATATGTCGACCATGTCTAGATTGGTTATGAGTTATAAAATTACCTTGTCCCTTAACATAGGCATTGGGCACAACTAAAATTAGAAAAGGTTTCTGAAAGGATCTTAGAATCCGCTATCAAATGACTAATTGAAGCAAAAGACGCTACTTCCTCTCCAAAAAATTAATGACTACAAGGCAATTACCTTCTAAAATCACTGAAGAAACACCAATCTCTTGGGCAAAAACCAAAGCTCTTGTTGTAGCCAGTGCCTCGACCTCATCTACAGTGTGTGGAAGAGGAAGTCTAAATCTTAAATCCTTTTTTTTTTTGCTGAGATAAATCTTAAATCCTTTTGATAATGAAATGTTTATTTCTTTAATTTTTTAAAGTATTATATTCATACAGATGTGACTTTGATTTATTAGTGGATAAGATTTGTTGTTAGCTGTTACTTCATGGATTTTATTAATGGCTATCTCTCATTTATATTAATATCACCCCATCATTGTTGAAGGTTATGGGTAATGGCCACCTAACAAATTGACAAATTATATATTAGGTAGTAGCTTATTTTACCAAGCCAAAGGTCAAAAATACAGTTCTTCAATAATGTTGTTCAATCTCTTTCATAGAAGAGAATATGAGTTCTAATCCTTTTCCCATATTTGTGATAAATATATTAATAAAATAAATAAATGTTTGTCTGTGTTTAATTGATAAAAATAAATGTTACTTCATGGATTTTAATGGCTCTCATTTATATTAATATTATCCCATCATTATTGAAAGATATGGGTAATGGCCACCTAACAAATTGGCAATTATATATTAGGTAGCAACTTATTTTACCAAGCCAAAGGTCAAGAATACAGTTGTTTAATGATGTTGTTCGATCTCTTCCATAGAAGAGAATATGGGTTCAAATCATTTTCCCATACTTGTGGTAAATGACATCACCAATAGTGGTTTTCATGTTTATCGGGCTGAAGACAACATCACCAATAGTGGTTTTCTTACATGATTTTTGTGACAATGGATTAAATGATTTTTGTTTTATTTTTTTGAAATGGATTAAATGAATTAACTCGGCTATTAGAACTTAAACCCAAAAAGGCATTTTAAAAAATGCAGTCTTACAACGTTGATTGGTCATTGGATTTGATAATCCCCCTTCAAATGGTTATTATATAACCTTTTCTTTTTTGGATAAATTCGATAGTAGTTTTTTTTTTTCTTTTTTTTGAGAAATAGATCAGGTTGTATTATTAACAAGGGGCTGGAAAATCAGCTACAACAAGAGGGGTGATGTTGGATGGAACATCCTCCATTTACATAAGCAAGAGAGAAGAAAATCTAGCTCTTTTAGCTAATGCATCTGCTGCGGCATTACCTTGCCTATCAGAGTGAGAGAAAGGAATACTCTAAAAAAAGTTTACATAAAATAAAACATTGTTAATCAAATGGCCAAACATTGAACAGAGATTGTTTCCAAATTTAAAAGAGTTTATCACAAACCCAAAATCGCCTTCAAGGATCATGTGGTGGAGGCCAATTTCCTTGGCAAAGAGAGCCGCCCACCCCGTCTAGCTGCGAGAAGCTCTAGAATGAACCCTGATCATCTTTTGTTAAAAATACTAATGTTAATTGAACTATAACACTCTTGATAAACTACTTTTAGTCATATAAGAAAAATGATAAATGAATAAAATAACAAATGCAATATACATATATAAAATAAAAAAACAAATGCAACATACATATATAAAATAAAAAACAAAAAAACAAAAGCAACATCAATTATAAAAATTATTTTAAAAAGAAAAGAAAAGAAAAGAAAAAAGACCTAGAGTATGGGCCAACTCTGGTTGACTGTTACCCAGCTTTGTTTAAACTAGCCCGCCCATGTTTTTTAGTGAGAACCTTTAAACTTCAAGAGCCACCCACAAATATTTATGGGCCAACAAGTTCATAATCATTGCCCTCAACCTTTTTTAGGTGAAAGTGAAACTCTAATATCAACTTTAAATATGCTTTTTTCGTATATTATATAAGTAACAAATAAACAGTAATAATTAATATACAAATTAAATAATAATAAATAACTTTTTTTTAGAAGAATAATAATAAATAACCTTAGTACAACTTAGGGTATGTTTAGTAACAGTTTTTATTTTCTATTTTCAAAAACTTGTTTCTGGGAGTATAAAGAAAAAAAAAAAAAATTTCTGGTATTTTTTAAATCAAAAACATATTTGATTAGTTGAAATTAAAAAAAAAAAAAATTTTTTTTTTGAAGAATAAGAAATACTGAAAATATGTTGTTATTAGGATTTGAATTCTAGTGCTAACTCATTAAATATGACAGATTGATTAAATCAGACACATGTTTTCATTGACTTTTAAAAACTAGAAACTGAAAACATCTTTTTGCATGTTTTTAGTTTCCTTCACAAACTAAGTTTTGAGAACAATTTTTGTTTTCTACCCATTTTGGATTGTCAAACAAGTTTTTTAGTCTCAAAATTGAAAATTGTTTTTGGGAACAGAAAATAAGGAGAAAAACAATTACAAAACATACCCTTAGTTTTTCTGTTGCTAAAAAAGTTAGAATTTCCTTCTTCTTTTAGGCAGTAGAATTGTCGTCCATTTTTTTAGAAGGTGTCTTTGTTCTCTCTAGATACTAAGCGTGCCTATAAAGCTTGTGGATTTTTTTTACCCGGGGTTCAGGTAATCAGTCTAGACAAATGTGAATTATAAGACTCTAGGTAAACAACTTTTAGGTATATAACATAATATATTTCACACTCAAATCATCAATTGAAGAAGGAAAAAAAAAATTAGAGTATGGGCCAAGCTGGTCTAACTGGTACCAAAATTTGATGAAATTAGCCCGCCCAGATATTTAGTGGGAGCTTTGAACTTTTACATTGGCCCACCAAACTTTATGGGCCAACAAGATCATATCCCCACGTTAGCCTCTGAAAGTTTAAACTTGAAACCCTAATTTTGCCTTTTTTTTTTTTTTTTTGAAAAGACCCTAATTTCGTCTTTTAATATGCTTTTTCTCATATATTATATAAGTAATAAATAAACAATAATGATTAATATACAAATTAAATAATAATAAATAACCTTTTTTTAGATGAATAATACTAAATAATCTTAGTATAACTTAGTTTCTCTGTTGCTAAGAAAGTTAGACTTTCCTTCTTCAGGGACATAGGAAACAGTCTAGATAAATATGAACTATAAGACTAATATATTTCACACTCAAATCATCATTTAAAAAAAAAAAAAAAACCACTAGAGTATGGGCCAAACCGGGATGACTGGTACCAAAATTTAATGAAATTAGCCCGCCCAAATTTTTAGTGGGAGCATTGAACTTTTACATTGGCCCACCAAACTTTATGGGCCAACAAGTTCATAGCCCCACGTTAGCCTCTTATACTTGAAAGTTGAAACCTGAAACCCTAATATTTGCCTTTAAATATGATGTTCTCCTATGTTTCTCTCCATTGTATCACTGTGAGTTGTGGCCTTGTGGCTTGTGTTCTATGCTTTTCCTATTTGTGGTCTCTGTGTGTGTGTGTGCTTGTGTTTTTTTGTAGGAACGTAAACAATGGGAAGATGATGATAGTAGTTGTCGCCCCAGTCTTACAAGCATCTCTGTATTTGATGCTTCATGGTGATTGACATACTCTTTTTCTGATTCCTCAACAAACCCATCAAAAAAAATCTGATTTTGTTTTTGTTTTTGTAAAGAAAGTATGCAGAGGAGGCGTGATGATTGTTATCCATACAAGTCTGTATGTATCACAACTTGATGATTCTACAACATGCACTACCATCTGATCTCTTTTTGCTCTTTCAATTTCTATTTTTTATTGTTGTTTTTTTTTTTTTGTTTATTGTGCAATCAAGGATGAAAATATTTCCGATAATTACTGATCTTACAGTGATTAATACACAAATAATCACCATCTTTCGGCTGAGATTGCATTTACTTTGATAAAATTATATATTTTTTTTGAAGATTTGTTAAATTTGCCCTTGTATCTGACGCCTAGATTTAATTCTTTGTGGCTGGGCGTTTCGTTTAAAGGGCAGAAATTAAGAGGTTTTTAAACAGGTTGCGACACAGTTTGCTTCTTTCTTCCATAAGCTTGCTGTTACATTATTCCTGCTTACATTTCTTTTTCCTTTTCACTTCAAAATTTCTCTGTTGGATTTTTAAAATTATAGATATTTTATCTACTGTTTTGAATGTGCAAACTTAGCGTTGGTTATGACTAATTTGAAAGAATAATTTTAGTAAGGTTGTTTATTTCTTTGTAAAACTTAGGTATGGGTACATTAGGGTCTCCAATTGAATTAGTTTTTTTAATTTAGTTCTCCTTTTTTTTTTTTTTTTTTGAGAAACAATTTAATTCTCCTTGAAAGTGCAACAAGTGTTTGAATTCAATTGGGAACCCAATGTAATGGACCAAAGTTATTATCTCTATATTACACAAATTGAAAAGAAGTAAATTGGTACATCCAATTGCCAACTCCTTGGTCAAATTCATCAATTCTCAGTTTTCTCACTGCAATCTGATGCAGTTTACATTATATTTTCTCCTTTGTAATTAATCAGATGAGAAAATAATATAGAACAAGAAGCAAATGGAATGTTGCAAATTAAACTCGGACATTCACGAATCAATCTTATGAAAAGAAACTTGCTTGTAGCAAATTGATTAACAAAATTGAGAAATATTTCCAGAAAATGTTCAGAGTAAATTGAGGACCTTGGCAAATCAACATATTTCTTAGATATGGAGGTTGCATACTTGCTTTATTAAACAAGGGATGTTCCTGTCTCAACACTGATACGCCCTCAAAGGTCTTCAATGTAACAAAATTTGTCACCTAATGAACATGCATGATGGTAAAACCGGAGCGTTTTTTCATGTAAGTGACCAATTAGATAGATGATTTACTTAATCCTCCATTGGATTACTAGGCTAATCAATTTATGGACAAACTACATTTGGATGCGACACATCAGGTATTATGATGCATCAAACAGACATAGGCCAAGTAATTTCATGTCAGCTTCCAGCCTCAATCAAAAGTACATGCATATTGTTGTGATGTCAACTGGGCAAAATACAGCGACAATCGTCAATCGGTCATTGAATACTGCATATAACTTGGTCAGTCACTTACTTCTTCGAAGATCAAGAAGCAAACAACTATTTCACGTTCATATAGATCAATGGCTACTACTATTTGTAGTGAGATTACTGTGATTAAAACTGCTTTTGGCATACCTCATTACAAACCAAACTATATTGCGACATCAAGGCTACCATTTAGATAGCCTCAAATCCTGTGTTCCATGAGTGCACAAAGCACATAGAAGAAATTGATTGCTATAATTGCTATTTAGTATGTGAGAAATTGAAAACAAAGCTTTACAAGATTGCCTACATCTCAACAAGTCAACTTCTGAAATCCCCTTCACCTAAATCTCCTCCAATAAGGCCAATCTTTTAGTGGTTGAGATGTGACCGTGCACCAAAAGACCCCCGCAGCCCCAAGCAACTCGTAGCATTTGTCTCAGCATCAAATTGGTAGGATATGGATCAAGGTTAAGTTAAAGCTATCAAATGGAGTGCAGCCCATTTTAATTAGAGCTATTTGTTCTACTTTGAAGTAAAAGAGTATACCCTATCATGGTACAGAGTGAGCACTACTGCAATGTTCATCTTTCAAGAGTTTTAAATTTATCTATTTTTACTTCATTTAATATTTACTTATTTAGTAGTATTCGTACTTAGGATGAAAATTTCAAATAGATATTGTCAACAACTTTTCTTCATTTTCCTTCAAACTAGAATTCATTCATGCTCATTGGTACTAGCAAGCTCATACAATACATGTACTATAAAGATTGGAATATGCCTAATGTATAGCCATATCTATATTTTACAGCTACACAAAGGGAACAGTGGCATATGCACTACATCATGCCACATCGTGGTCACTTAACTTTAACCAGATACGCATCATGCTTCTTACTAAATGCAGGTCACACGGTGCCGGATATTTACCACACCAGGCTTTGGTGCAATAGGATTTAGGCCTGCTTCGGTGGAATTTGTGCTATCTCTACTAGAATTTTGTTTAGGGACTGAGGCCTTGAGAAGAAAGGTGCATGATCAGAACCTTTGAGCCAAAAAACCTGTTCTGGAGGATTTGTATTTATTATGTTCTCCTGTAGAGCAACTGGTATGGCACAGTCTTCAGGAGTTCCAATGTAGAATCTCCGGATAGAGCCATAATGCGCATCAGAAAGTGAGAGTTTCTCTATAACAGGCCCAAAAGGTATTGGCCTCATTGAAAGAAATGACAATGCAACGTCCTGGATATCAAGGAAAATAAAAACTTAATCTTCAGCGTTGTATTGATATCACACTCTTAAATTAGACCTGGTCCAAGAATGTTTAATTCAAGCGGTTATGACAATGTTATAAAGATACCTTAGCAGGACTTTGATTGAACAAGAAGTCTTTCACCAATTCTTTGTCAAGACCTATAGCAGTTGGGGGCTGATCTTTCCCATTTGTGTACAAAAAATTCTGAGCTTGCTGCATCAGATCATTTGAACCTGTCTGTAATAGCATAGATAATCTGTCAGTTTAAGAAATAAGCCAATTACATTAATCTCATGCTAGAAAATAATATTTGGAACATTGGACATCAGAGCTTCCTTCATACTAAATCAAATCCTATGCAGCAAATCTGATATAACAAGATGTCAAGGATTGAAACTAATCATAACAAACAATACGTTCAAAAGTGTAATTCATCAAAATGAGGGGTCTAAGTATATACAAATCTAAAAGAATTAAAGTAAAGTATATCCTCTCCATTTCACTGGAAATGGAGGAATCAGTGAAATGGAGGAAGTACATTCTGCCTTTAAGATTTTATTTCTTGGATCTAATAGTGTATAGAGTGCTATGTAATTTAAAATTTTAAGTGGTGTGACACTAGATACATGATTAAATTTTTAATTTTTAATCTGAACTGTGAAATGGATCCATTTCAAATGAAGATGATCATTTTACAGATTAAGGAGGCATATATCTCACTACATAGGCAAAAGGTAAACCTTGAAGTCACTTGGAAAATAAAACGAGGTTCCCCTTGTTACAGTTATGAATTATGAATGAAACCAAACGTGCATGAGTTCAATATTATTCTCCCTTTTCTTTCCCACTTTTTGAGTCCAAGAAATTATAGAGTGAAGAACAACCTGTTGGGAAAACATATCAAGGAAACTCTGCCCACTACTCAACATTGCTGCAGCTATAAAAATTGCTTTTGAGATTTTAGATGGAAACAACTCCATTACATATGAAATACAAGCACCACCAAAATCATGTCCCACCAAAATCACCTGCATTAAAAAGAAAAATTTTAGCTCTAGTATATCTAAATGGAAAATTTTAGCAACATTACTGCTACTGATATGGATAAAAATGGCATAAAGATGTTAAAATTGGCATATTGTTGATCAACATATGCCAATGTGGAATTTAATTTCTATCATTTCTCCCACAAAGCATATTATGGATCAACATATGTCAATGCTGAATTTAGTTTCAATTATTTGTTTAAATACCTTATAAGCATATATGAATGGCAAAAAATAGTGCACTGTAATTTCACATTATTATTCTAACATTGATTCAAAGAGAGAGAGAGCAGAAAACCTTTTCTCCATCTCCAAGTTTCTCTAGGATATCAGTAAGTGGCTTTACGTACTGTGCAAGGCTCGTAATGCTGTTTGTATCAAATGTATGAATTCCAGAACCTGCTAAGTCAACTGCATCAACTCTATATCCACTTTCTTCCAATAGTGTGATTGTTTTATACCAACACCAAGCACCAAAGCCACCTCCGTGAACAAGAACAAAATATATGGTTTCCAGGCCATCAACATTTAGATCCTAAGGAATGGAAACTAACAAAATAAGATGGTGGATGATATATATAATTGGAAGAATATACTTTTATTGGATGACATATATATATAAGCATCATTCTTTCCATCTCCTAATGAACAGTGCTGTAAAAAAATACAAAATCAAAGTGATTGTATGCTAGTATTTGAACAGCATTTTGAGTTAAGAAACCAATGATAGTTATAATTAACGCATGTATGATAGGCAATTATAAGAAATAGATAATATCAAATTTCCACATACTCAAGCAAAATGCATCCACACCAAACTAGCCTACATTCAATTGCATACTTTCTAAGTACTGTCTTTTAGACTCATTACGGATTCATTTTTGATGTCAAAAGCATTCAAATTGCTGAAAAGGTAATTTCTTTGATAGTAAAAAGTAATAGGTAAGCAACAAAAAAATGTTGCCAGGAAAAAATTACAGCTTAATAAAAAATATAAAAAAGTAAAGAAGTGAAGGTAAAAAAGTAAAATTAGTAAAAAAAATTTGTGAGAGGGAGGGGTGAATTGCATTGGATCTCAATCCGTAATATAGGTAGACTTGTCTCATATGGCCAGAGTCAGAAGAAAGTAGCTTCCTTCAATGTGGCAAGAAGGTCATGTAACTTAAGGCTATAAAGCACAACAAAGATATTGGACGTGACATTTCTTCTCTTGGGTCTTCGAATTGTCGAGGTCACTAACTAGTTGCGACTCTTCAACATACAAGTTAGGCCACAACAATGGAATCCATGGATGTTTCCAGCCATCATTTATGAAAAACTTTTGTGAACGTTTGATGTTTGACCAAACCCACTGAATTTTATGGTTCGAGTTGAAATCTAACAAGCCCGTGACGCAATGTTTTGTCCTATGACAAATGAGAACTCTTTGCTTAAACCCTCATAAAAACGTGATGTAATCTAATATTATAGTATATATTAATCCTTTAGAATATTCTACAAAGACAGGTCGCTCTTTGAACTGGTCCGTGTGCTATTGTACAGATTGACCAACTCATTCAAAGACTGTTGAGTGTGGAAAAATACAACCCAAAAAAAAAAAACTCAAATTCTTATCCTTGGTCGGAACGGGTTTGGCTTGCGTCCAATGTTCTATGTACCTAGATGCAAAATGGGCTTAACATATACTATCTTAAAAATACCACATGTCAGCCCGATATTTCATCCAGAGCACGGGATGTAAGTCTTATCTTACTAGAATAATGGTTAAATGACCATTTACACTCTATCTCATGTCATAAAAAGTTAAAAATGATAAAATTAAGATTCAACTCTTCAAGTCCATGTATATTAGGTTTCTCAATTCATTTCAAGCATGTTGTTGTATTAATCAAATAATCATAAACAATGTTATCTTCTCCAAAGAAAATTAAATTCAAAGCAACTATATGTTTTAAAGAGAAACTTATATACTGTACGGTAAGAAACTCTATATAAGTATTAGCATATTAGAAAAAAATAGTTAAATACTTACATTTACCAGTTCATAATAGCTAGGTGGTGGTTTATCAATTATCATCCACTAGCTTTACCTTTAATTGTAAAAAATAAAAATAAAAAAAAAAAAAAATTTAAAAAAATTGATAATAGTTCAATTCACAAAAAGGAGGAGGAAGAAGAACAAGAAGAAATAAAACTATATTGATGAAAATCTAGACTATACGAAATCAGTTTTCACTTGGGAATACTTATGTTTTTTAGTAAAAAAAGTGTAAAACTATGACACAATTAATCATCCAAAAACCATAGAATCCTCATCTTTCCAGTCATGAATCAACTTTGAATAGTTCAAAACAAGCATTATAAACACATATTCTCCGGCAAATGAACTCAAGAATCACTAAAAACCAAAAAGAAATAAAAGTCAAACCTTGTTAACAAGCTGAAGAGGCTGAATGAGAGAATGATCAGTACGTGACCTCTGCCTAGAACTTGAACTCTTTGGAAGCTTTTTAGGAGCAGCTGTAGATGGGTACACCACAGAAGTGGACCTGTTAAGGTTAACGGGTAGAGAACCGTTCAGCTGATGCTGGTGGAAGAGGAAAGCTGCAGCAAGAGCCTGTTGGTGAATGAGAGCATCATCAAACTCAAGCTCCTCATCCTTTTTCTTAGTCCTTTTGGTTGAAGAAGAGTTTGGTAAACGTTTTGAGGGTTTTTTTGTGAAGGTTACCCCCTTGGGAGTGAAACATGCCCATGAGTTTCCCATTTGCTATGCCAATGCCTGTAAGTTAGAAAACGAGGCTCATATGATACTTATGTGAATGGAAAGTCTATGCTGGGGGTTTGGACTTTGAAAATGCTAGCTAAGGCTATTTAATTTTGTGTGTGCTAGAAGAATTTTATGCTTATACGTGTGAGCTCCCAATTTAGTATTACCCCTATTTTAATGTCTACGTGTGAGCTCCAAGTTTCCTCCTAAATAGGGCCAAAATGGCCAAATATCAATGTTTACCAAAATTATTACTGTTTTACCACTATTTGAGAAATATTCAGCAATTTATCACTTTTTAAAACTTGAGTTTGTAAAATTCGAGCTTGACATGGGACTTGAGTTTCAAAAACTCGAGTTCCATAAAAAATGCCACTAACGTGGATTATTTTAATTAAAAAATGCCACACGGAACTCAAGTTTATGAAACTTGAGTTCCTTGCAATGTGTTACTCAAATTAATAAAACTCAAGTACCATGTAAGATTACTTGAACCTAATAGAAAAACATGAACCTAGAAAATTAGACATGGAATGAACCCAAAAGAAGAACATGAACACAAAAAAATTCAACAACTCAATTATAGATCTAAAGAAACTCAACAATTTAGCAACCCGTTTAAACCTCTATGGCTAATGATTCTCTTGCCGCTGCATGCCATTGCCACCACCGGCGATGGCTTCTCTTCTTATTCCCCCTCTCACTTCCTCTCTCCTCAACTTGGTTTGATCTCTTTTAACTAAACCCAAAAACCCCAATCTTAGGGATCGTGTACAGAGTTCAACTGGTGATTTTGACAAAGCAGATATAAGTAGAGAGAGATTGAAAACAATACTGTCGCAAGCAAATTTGAGTTTTTTTTTTTTTTTAGTTGATCAGACTTTATGATTTTTTGAGCTCGAAAATTTTGGTTTAGACAACAATTGAGATTTGAGACTCTTGCCATTGAAGAATTACAGCATCGATTCGACACAAAGCTACTAGAGAGCGCCAAGGAACGTATGACTTATGTAAGGAATTTGTTAGAATTCTACTCATATCAAGCACTTCATCAGTTAAGCACAAGTCTAGAAGGAACTTGAGCTCCACAAGCTTGAGTTCGAGGTGACATTTTTAATTTAAAAAAGTCTAGCTCAGTCACTGCCACAGTGGAAATTTTTAATGGAACTCGAGTTCCTGGAATTTGAGTAACATGCCAAACTCGAGTTTGAGGAACTTGAGTTCCAAAAGAGCAGTAGATTGCCAATTAGTTCCAAAACAGTAGTAGATCACCACATATTTCGACCAACAGTGGTATTTGACCATTTGGCCCCTAAATAGGACACTTTAAATTCTAATACTTAAGTACAAGGTGGTGTCATGTATATTAGCATTGGTCAATACAATACACTATGAGACAATTAAATTGAATACATGGTACAACCATGTGTGTGTTTGAATTTAATTAAGAGTTGTACCTACATAACTAACTTTGTTACATAGATAGTGGAGAGAAGATGCATATGTTATGTTGGATTATTTAGACCCCTGTACTCTCAGATTGTTTAACCTAATTAATTAACTAAGTTGTTACTTAGGTTTCTTTTCAGATCTAGGTTAAACACAAACAATCATATCACCAAGATGTGGAAAAGTAAAAAAGACAAGCAATATGATGACCCAGGAAAACCAATGAAACCATCCAATTTTAAGGTAAAAAAGCTAGGGAGGATTTAATCTAAACTATTCTTAATGCAACAAATTCACTACATAGAATGGAAGTTTTACAATAGATTTTCCCCTAAATCTAAATCTACCTCTTGTAGTACTTACTCACGTGACCACACGCAACTCCGAATCCATGGACTCTTCTATGTGAATTTGTCGCACACAAACACCCCCGTTTGTGACTTTGAGATCCCGCTCAAAACTTTAGATCATTAGCAATAGTTGATCTTGTATGCAGCAACTTATCTCCACCAGTTCTTGTATACGGATCTTTTTTTCGATAGATGCTTGTTGAGTTAGAAGATTACAAAATCTCACAAATCTCACAGGAATAACTCACAAGTCTTCTCAGGGCTTCTGAAACATAATTTAAGGTTTTCCTTTTATACCTAGTAGTATTGGACACAAATCCTAAACATTTTACAGGCTTTTGGGCCTTATTTTAATTCCGCAGAAATCGATGTTCGATTGGTTGAGCTTGTCTCTCGATCGGTCGAGCCTTGCAGTTTCTGAATTCTTCTTTTTGCATATTGACTGTTTTTGAATCTTGACTTAAACCATCTTGAACATTAGTACTCGGTTTGCCAACATACATAAAATTAGATCCTAAACATTTATTCCTAAATATTTAGAATCTAACATGTTACAATCGAAGTTATATATAAATATATAATTTAATGTTATTTTTCATTCTCATTTATTAATTAAACTAGTAATGGGCCCGCACAATGCGTGGATAATGCTGTAAGCTCATATGTGAGAAAATTATATAGAATATTCAAAATATTTTAAAGTAATAACATTAAGTAATATTGCGATAACATAGAGAGGTTTTTATTAAATTAATGATGTAATACAAAATTAAGGGGATGAAGAATTTAGACTATAGAGTAAATTAGAAATTAGTTATTATGTGGTGTAATAATTTGGTTGTTTGTTTAATCAATATTTTTGTTACTTTAATACATTGGAGTTAGTATATGCAGGTCACACAGTGCAAGATATTTACAACACCAGGCTTTGGTGCAATGGGATTCAGACCTACTTTGGTGGAATTTGTGATATCTCTACTAGAATTTTGTGCAGGGACTGAGGCCTTGAGAAGAAAGGTGCATGATCAGAACCTTTAAGCCAAAAAACCTGTTCTGGGGGATTTGTATTTATCATGTTCTCTTGTAGAGCAACTGGTATGGCACAATCTTTATGAGTTCCAATAAAGAATCGCCGAACACAGCCATAATTCACGTCAGAAAGTGAGAGTTTCTCTATAACCGGCGCAAAAGGTATTGGCCTCATTGAAACTAATGACAATGCAACTTCCTGGACATCAAGGAAAATAAAAGCTTAATAATCTTCAGCATTGTATTGATATCACAATCTTAAATTAGAACTGGTTCAAGAATGTTTAATTCAAACAGTTATGACAATATTATAAAGATACCTTAGCAGGACTTTGATTGAACAAGAAGTCTTTCACCAATTCTTTGTCAAGATCTATAGCAGTTGGGGGCTGATCTTTCCCATTTGTGTAGAAAAATTTCGGAGCTTGTTGAATCAGATTATTTGAACCTGTCTGTAATAGCATAGATTATCAGTTTAAGAAATAAGTGAATTGCATAAATCTCATGCTAGAAATAATATTTGGAACATTGGACTTCAAAGCTTCCTTCATACCAAATTAAATCCTATGCAGCAAATTTGTATACAAGATGTCGAGGATTGAAACTAATCATAACAAACAATACGTTCAAGAGTGTAATTCATCAAAATCAAGTATATACAGATCTAAAAGGATTAAAGTTAAGTATATCCTCTCCATTTCACTGGAAATGGAGGAAGTACATTCTACCTTTAAGATTTTATTTCTTGGATCAAATAGTGTATAGAGTGCTATGTAATTTAAAATTTTAAATAGTGTGACACTAGATACATCTTTAAATTTTTAACGTTTAATCTGAACTATGAATTGGACCCCTTTCAAATGAAGAGGATCATTTTACAAATTAAGGAGGCATATATCTCACTACATAGGAAAAAGGTTGAAGTCACTTGGAAAATAAAATGAGGTTTCCCTTGTTTATGTTATGATTTATGAATGAAACCAAAGGTGCATGAGTTCAATATTATTCTCTCTTTTCTTTCCCACTTTTTTGAGTCCAAGAAATTATAGAGTGAAGAACAACCTGCTGGGAAAACATATCAAGGGAACTCTGCCCACTACTCAACATTGCTGCAGCTATAAAAATTGCTTTTGAGATTTTAGATGGAAACAACTCCATTACATATGAAATACAAGCACCACCAAAATCATGTCCCGCCAAAATCACCTGCATTTAAAAGAAAAATTTTAGCTCTAGTACATCTAAATGAAAAATTTTACCAACATTACTGCTACTGATATGGATATGGATAAAAATAGCATAAAGATGTTAAAATTGACATATTGTGGACAAACATATGCCAATGCTGAATTTAGTTTCAGTCATTTCTCCCACAAAGCTTATTAGGGATCAACATATGACAATGCTAAATTTAGTTTCAATTATTTCCCCATAAAGCTTGCAAGTTTCTTATTTGTATAGAGGTAAGTGAATTTTACCAGAATATTTGTCCACCTGAATATGAATTAAATAAAATATAGTTATACAAAATTAAAGTGCAAGAAAGTGAGAATACCAAAAATGATTATTGTTTAATCATCCCTTTCTGTATTAGTTATCTCTGTATAAGATAACAACAATATGAGGGTATTATCCTTGTAAATTGCAATTAAGAATAACAAACCAACTAACCAAGACCAACTAATCAGAGGGCCAGAGGCATTGGAAATTTTTTTTTAATACCTTATAAGCATATATGAATGCCGAAAAATAATAGTTCACTGTAATTTCACATTACTATTCTAACATAGATTCAAAGAGAGAGAGAGCAGAAAACCTTTTCTCCATCTCCAAGTTTCTCTAGGGTATCAGTAAGTGGGGGGAATGGGCAAAGTAACAGTGCAAGAGATAAGTATATAGTAAGTTAGGCAACGCGCGGAAGTAAAAAGGAAACTAGCATCTCGAGTTTCTAAAACTCGAGATTTGTAATAAAAACTCGAGTTTTAAAAACTCGCTTTCTGTTTTTTACCGCTGACCTGGAAAAAATGAGAGACACCTAGATCTCAAGTTTTTAAAACTCGTTCTTCAAATATCGAGTATTTAAAACTCGATTTTTGTTGGAAATTACATGTTCCACCTTAAGACCGTATTTAATGAAAGATTTCGAAGAACTCGAGTCTTATAGACTCGAGTTCCACTGTGCATACTATTAAAAATATCACTCCCTTAACACGCCCGTATAACAGAAACACAGAGCCATCTCACCCAAAACAGAGCATCCTCACTGGGTCTCTCAGCCTCACTAAATCTCACCCTCACTAACTCTAACTCACCCATAACTCTCACACCACATTGCCTCTCACTCTCACTCACCACATTGCCTCTCACTCTCACTCACCACACTGCCTCTCTCACTGCTCTTCCTTCTCATCAAATTCATATCTCAGGTAAGGGTTTCCATAATTTGATTGTCATTGTAGTTGGGTAATAGTCTATGGGTGTGGGTTAAAGAGTTTGAGTATTTATTTTGTAGATAGTTGACATAACTTAGTTAATTTTCCATTATGCAACATGTATAGAACTTTGTGTTGGTAGTCTTCATTGTTTGAGTATTTATTTGCCCATAAAAAGAAATGGTAAAAAAACTGGGTGTGTGATAACTGATAAGTACAAATTGGGTCTCATATTTGATGTTTATATATAATTTGTTGAATTTGTGTAAATTTGTAAATCAAAGTTTAAATTTATGGGGCTTAGTCCATACGAGCTTCCTATTGAAAGATTGCCTTTAAGGTGTTTGTGAAAATGCTTGTTTCCATAGTTGATTTCACTGAGCCAAATAGTACCAATTTAGTAACTGTGATTTTCTTCCTCAATCCTCATTCCTTCCTTGTCAAATTTCTGAACTACCAAGAACTTAACATTACCCTTATACCGAAGAACTAATCACCAACTGCTCCTATAATGGTCTAGGAGACCAACACAGATAAGTGCAGAATATACTAACAATGCAAATAGCAGAAATTGGTATATGACACAGTCCTCAAATTTCTTGAATTAAGCAATCACATACTGTGTTCACTTTTAAATTGAACAAAGTATGATAATATAGCATCAAATCAGAATCAAAAACCATGACAAAATTTAGGTTTATAAGTCAATAAGGCTGAGTTTATAGTTGTTTTTTATGCAATCATGGTTCAGATTATGTGATTTAACTAACACAGTAACTTGACTTGAACAGGTTCACAATGCCTGAAATTGATATAATCCTATATCACGGTGGTCCGCTTAAGAATGCCAATGCGAACAAGGGATTGCCATTTGAAGGGCCGGGTATAAAGACCTATTATACTCAAATTGATCGTAGGTTGAAGACCCTTGATGAATTGAAGATGGTTGTCATGGAAGAGTTGTGTGAGAATCCTGCTGTGCACAACATACAAATTACTTATCGTATGCCAAATGAAATCTTGAAGCATCGGATTAATTACAAGTATATGGCGATAGAAACAGACAAACATGTAAAGATCATGTTTGACAAGTTGGAGAGAATAGCTGAAGTAACTAACATTGAGTTGTACATACAGTTGGAGCCGCGTGTAGTCTGGCAAGAGGATATCCAACAAACAACCACAAGCTTACAAGTTACGGTTCCGGATGCTCAATATGAGTATTCTACACATGTAGAGGATGATGATGTTCATGCCGATGGTGGTGATGATGATGATGATGATGACGACGACGACTATGTTGATGAGACTACTGCCATTAACAATGATGATGACGATGATGACGACGACTATGTTAATGAGAATATTGCCATGAACGATGAAGATTTTGCTGAAATAGATGAGTATCAAGACATGATTGACAGAGGGGACTTTGGGGACTTTGAGAGGGACATTGATGACGACGAGACATTGGATGGTAGTGAACCTTATGCAGACAATGTCATTAGCGTCCAAAACATTGCAAACACAATCCCTGCCTACGAACCTCCTGCATTGTCATTCTCTACAAATACTTGGGAAAATATGGTCGATCCTTCACATATTGAGATGTCATTTGTGTCTACTTGGAGAGAGGGGATGAATTTGTGCAAAGGGTTGACGTTTGCCAATAAAGAGGAGGTGAAGCGCGTATTAACAAATTGTGCCCTCAAGGAAAACAAACATTTTACTTACACTAGGTCGACGATGAAAAAACTCTGTGCGAAATGCGTGCATGAGTCATGCAAGTGGTATGTTTGCGCAGTTATGAAGCCCAATCTCCACCGACTATGGATGATCACCGTGTATGTGGGTCCTCACACGTGTGTAGAGATTGGGGTGCGAAATGATGGTAGAATGATGAGTTGTAATTTTATTGCATTAGACATCCATTAGAAGTTATGTGAGGATCACACTACCCCAGTTAAGCATCTCAGATCTATGATAGAAACGAAATATAATGGCCATAAGCCTTCTTACTACAAGGTATGGGATGCGAAACAAAAGGCGATTGCGAAGATGTTTGGGAATTGGGAAGAGTCTTACCAAAGATTGCAAAAGTTGCTAATGGCATATATTGATCAGGACCCGACTACCCAAGTAATCTATCGTATTACACCCACCGATGAAGATGACACTGTATTGTTGCATTATGTGTTTTGGTCTTTCGGTCCATGCATATCAGGATTTAAATATTGCAAGCCGGTTATCAGTATTGATGGGACCCATCTGTATGGTAAATATCAGGGAAAGTTGTTGGTCGCAATGGCAACCGACGCTAACAACAAGGTATTCCCTCTCGCCTTTGCTGTTGTGGATTGTGAGTCAGGGTCCAGTTGGAGGTGGTTTTTACAGTGCCTCAGAGAAGCGATTGGCCATGTGATACCTGACGAAGGCATTTGCATAATTTTTGACCGACATCTTGGTATAAAAAACGCCATTGCAAACTGGCCTAGAAGGGATGATGGAAGACCACGGGTATTTCATAGATATTGCCTTCGACATGTTGCTAGCAACTTTAACACCCATTTTCAGAACTCAACTCTAAAGTCAGCGGCGTTGAAAGCGGGATATGCTAGTCAGGCAGTTAAATTTGATACCATAATGGAGTCCATTAAGCAGGCGGAAATTGAGGCCATTAGGAATAAGAAGAAGGTGACGGGGAAGGATGGCAAGGAAAAGAATCAAGATTATCTTCCATACACATACCTAATGCGCGAGTCTGTGGATATGTGGACCCAGTCACATGATGGTGGGAGACGTTTTGGGGCAATGACAACCAATATATTAGAGTGCTTTAATGGTGTATTGAAAGGTGCACGGGGCCTTCCTATTGCCGCGTTGGTTGAGTTCACTTGGAACAAACTTGTTCAATATTTCCATGACCGGCGTAAAGAATACCATTTTGAGTTCTCAGAGGTTAAGAAATGGAGTGCACATGCCTTATCCACGTGGGAAGAAAATAAGCGTAAATCTGAGAAACACTATCTCAAGCCATTTAGCAATGAAGAGCTGATATTTCAAGTAGTTACCCAACTCAACACGTGTAGTGCAGGAGGAGGAAACCACAGTTATGAAGTTCGGTTACAGGACAGAACATGCAGTTGTGGGAAATGGCAAAACATAGGGATCCCGTGTTCACATACAATTATAGTATGTGACTATTTGCATATTGATTCGACCACATATATTCACCCATGTTATGGTTTGAACAATGCCATTAACACTTATGAGCATGCATTTGTGGTTCCTAAGTCACAATCATTGTGGGGGGATCCCATTGGGCCAAAGTGGTTGCCTAATCCAGCATTGTTACGGGCCAAAGGGAGACCAGTGATGTCAAGAATAAGGAATGAGATGGATGGAGTGAGGAATAAGGATCGAGAACGGCGATGGCGGAAGGAGGACACAGATTTGATAGAGAGTCAACCTAAGCAGACAAGTGGACTGTGTCATGCTCCCGGGCATAACCGCAGAAAATGTCCGCAGTCCCATGGCGCTTCCACAAGCGGTCATGTTCCATAGTAGGTAGGTAGATGCCAAAAAGTTATGCATTGGTTAAATAATTGTTGTTCATTCAATGTTTACCTAATGTTTACTATCTTGTCTCCTAATGTGATTACTCTACGTTTTTTAGGCATGCTTCCATGGATGACGTTTTTGTCATGTGGACCTTTGATCTTAGGAAAAGTGACTACGTTGTATTGGCTCTATGTGAACCTTTTGGACTTTTTGTTGAATGTACTTGTAATTCTTTATCCAATGTACCTCTATGAAGATTGTGATTTGAGTAGTACGGTTAGAATTGCAAATTAAGCATGGTTGCGCATGTTTAGAATGTTGATACATTGAGAATGCCTTTTGTTGTGATGCAAATGCATTTGCATTGTAAAACTATATTTATGAATAGAGCGTAACAGTTTCTATAACTTGGTGCCTAGCGATATCGCATTTTGATGTAATTTTTGTGCATTTACACTCTCAACTTCTCTGCCTCTCAATGAGTGTTAGATTACATTCTCAGCTTCTTTATCTACGTTTCTCAGTAGGTGCATGTACACATTTCAGTTTATAAAACTCGAGGCTCCATTGGGAAAAACAGAGTAATCTGCCTGAACAGGGGATTAGCCAAAGTGTTAAAAAAAAAAATTTTCCCATAAAAACTCGAGTTTATGAAACTCGAGTTCCACTGGGAAAAACAGAGCAAAACAGGGGAACCCTCTCAGCCTGAACAGGGGATTTGCCAAAAAAATTTCCCAGTGGAACTCGAGTTTATGAAACTCGAGTTTCACTGGGAAAAACAGGGCAAAACAGGGGAACCCTCTCGGCCTGAACAGGGGATTTGCCAAAAAAAATTTCCCAGTGGAACTTGAGTTTATGAAACTCGAGTTTCACTGGGAAAAATAGGGCAAAACAGGGGAACCCTCTCGGCCTGAACAGGGGATTTGCCAAAAAAAAATTTTCCAGTGGAACTCGAGTTTATGAAACTCGAGTTCTTCATCTCGAGTTTCAAAAACTCGCCTTCTTTTAGCATTATTTTTTGCACTTTTTTTATTTCAAAACCTCACTTTTCTTTATCTTGTTATTTGTAAAAAAATTGTTCAAGAAGAATCTTATTTTTTTCACTAAAAAAAAAAAAAGAATAAATGAATAAATAAACATAAAAGAAAAGGAAAGAGAAGAAAATAAGAAGCTTATCTAGCCTTTCAAATTTAGGCACGTACAAAAAGTTAATCTGATTTCCCATATTAAATTATAATTATAGTTTATGTATGTGCTATAGAGTATAGAGAGAAAAAGACATAACATAATTATATAATATTTTTTAAAAATTAGAAAAGGCTTATTCTTAAAATCCAAGTGTTAAACCTTATTTTTATAATTCTATAGATCCATTTATTTTAAATTATTTGTTATTCTTCTATTGATCCAATTTTACTATCAAGTTTCATATTCTAATATTATATTGTTTCTCCATTTATTGTAAGGCAAAAGAAATATGGTTTGAAAGAAAAATCGATTTTGGGAGTATATTGAAGAGCTAAATAGTTGTTTCCCATTCTTATTTACAATTCAAAAAATACATCCCAAATAAAAACCCTTATGGTCTCTCTTCCCAAAAGCCTTGAGTGGGAAACGACACAGAAGCCTTAAGTGGTGGTTTTGGTTTTACGTGTGGGACAATAACACTACTCTAAAAGATTACCATCGTATATCTTTATTCGCACTCTTGAGGGTTGAGGGGGTCCATTAGTGGTAGGGCATATATGATTCATTAAACAAAAAAAAAAAAAAAAAAAAAAAAAAAAAAAAAAAAAAATCAGCTTTCATGGAATATACCCTCAGAATCATGCACCAACACGTGTCCAAAGATTAGCCCAAGGAGCTTTATCAAAATTAGGGTCAGTAGGACATTCAGAAACAGGCTTCAATCATAGACAGAATTGAAGGGAAGGATTATTATAAAGTGAGGCACATACCTTCAATGCCTCGATTTTCAAAATAAGGGCAATAGTTGCCAACTTGCCACTTTGTAATATCAGCCAACATTTAATGAAGAAATAAAAATTTCTGAATGATCATTTTTTTGTGTATAAGCTACTTGTGGAAACTGGAAACAAAGTCTTACCTTCTAAAGCAACTACCAATTTCTTTTCCTGATATCACCCCACTTTCTCAAGGAGAATCATATTTCCTTTTGAGCTAAAACGTGTTAGGCAGTGCAGAGACAATAAGCAAATGAGTAGCTTCATTTCTTTTTCTTAACTTACAACAGCCAACACCATCTACTTAATGTTCAAACGCCAATCAAAATGTGATTTAATTAAGAGGCTCGATCATATTAAGAGTTTGATTTATAATTCAACAATCAAATTTGACAGAACCAAATGAGAGCTCACTATTTCTATTCAAAGCCTTCATATCTTCCACTAAAAAATAATAAAAATCTTCATACCAACTAAAACTAATATCACATAATCTTGATAGAAGCCATTCAAGTGCTTCTATTCGTTAGCTGAAATATACATATGTGTACATCTTCAGAAACCGTAGCTCAAAAATGCAAGCCAATTTTCCCTATTTTCTTTTGATTTTTTTTTTCCACTTCCTTTTCCTTTTTTACTGACGCCACAATTCCACTTCACTACTATTGCTGAGAATAGCAATCCTAGTACACCACTAAAACAAAAGGCCACAACTGGGGGGTGAATTATGGAGATGAAACAAGCAGACAGACCCCAACTACTTCCAAAAGAATTAAGGGAAAATAAAAACCACAAATAATGCAATCTTCGCCCATGCTTACAGCAATTGCCGGAGCTGCTGGTTTTCTTTCCGGAGTGATTTAACTTCTTTCATTAATTCCGCTTGGTTTTCCAAAATTGAGCTCATTACACTTGACATTTCCATCTGCCCAATAATTGCAGAAATTAATTTGAGGAAAGAACAAAAAACCAAGGAAACAAAGAAGTTAATACCGTGTTTACCTCCTGCATATGAAATTGTCTTAGAATTTCAATATGAAGCTTCCTCATATCTTCGTGTATGGATTTCTGAAAGGAATCAAGAGTTTCATCAAGAGTGCGTTGAAAAAGCTGAAGTGTAAAGGAGGATCCCTGCTGTGCATCTGGTTGCTGGACCTTTTGGGGTTGTGAGATTACTCCCTATCACACAAATTGCAAATCATTTGCAAACCTAATTTAATCGCAAAACTAATGGAAAGAAGAAAAAAGTGATAAAATATTATCTGCCAAGGAAGCTAGTAATTTCTTTATATATCTAGATGTTGCTCTGCAAATATGTGGCAGTAAACCATAATGCCATTCATCTAAAAAAGGCACAGAAAATGCAGTGCAATAACAGTTAAAACAGGGATTTTTGGGAATCAAAGCAGCAGCATAACTATGACTTTATTCAGTTTATTGAATACAAAATTTTAAAGAAGCATACAACTTGCTCAGTGATACTGAGTTTTTGTTGTTTTAAACATGAATCAGTAACATACTGCAAACCTTTGGATTGCGACCTGTCGTATCCCATAAATGTACGGTCCCATCATCACCAGCAGTAACCAAAAGGTGTCGGCTAATCCGGGAATAATCAAGCACTCTCAATACCTGATCTTACAATCCCAAACACAAACAATTAGCTTGAAAACCAGAACTCAAAACCATAAACACCTGAACAACAACACCAAGATGCAACAAATCAAAGAACCTGTTCATTGGGATCCTTGAGTTCAGCAGCCCTGGCACCTGATGCAAGGTTGTGAAGTATGAGATCCCCACTAAGACTTATAGAAGCCAAGTGTTCATCCTTGCAGTTGTATATTGCACCCGTTATTGTATTGGTATGACCTCTCAGCCATTTAATACATCGTTTCCTCTGCAAATCCCATATTCTTACAACTTGACCACTTCCACCAGAACATATGTATCTGGATACCTTATTGCTGAAGCTGATAGCCGTTATAGACTCCTGCAAAATTATTTAAAAAATAATTATAATAATAATAATCAACCACAACCATAAAACTAAACCAAGAAAATTCATTATCTTGGGTGGACAGATTAAGTTTCAATGATGACCATCAAGGACTCACCACAGTGAATGAACCAGTGTACAGATTAAGTTTCAATGATCTGACCATGAAGGACTCAGATTTTTGTCATATGTAACAGCTGTAAAATCTTGTAACATTCTTATGACCCTTGAGAGCCATGGTATCTATCGTTTAATACATGCTTCTACACCATAAACCAGACAAATGTGGCTAAAACGTCTCAGATGATCTCTCTACTGAAATCCTCCCCAAATATGGAAACAGGTTATGCATGAAGCTAAGGACATATAATAATGCACAGAGTGCACATAACCTAGTCACTTTCAAGTTTTGATAAAAACTAGAGCTTAATTAGATGAGTGGTATCTCCACGTGTACGACAAAATGTCACGGTGAAAAAAAACATTCCCAAAAAGAAAAAGAAAAATCTAAAGATTGATTTACATATATACATGCATTATTAACCATTGAATCCCCAAGATTGTGTTTACTGGGGTCTCATATCCTATTGGGAACCTTGATAGGGGAACCAGTGCTTCAGACCACCACCAAAACTGCATCGACACCGAATTAGTGTCAAAATAATATTTTTCCTCTGCTGTACACCATTCATTCATGTTCTTGCACTCCATTTTCCATTCTACTGTAACCTAGACAGAATCAGAACAAAGCATGAGTAAATAAGGGAGTGTACAGTGTTAGGATCATATAAGTAGTGCAACATATAATAGCAGTTGAGTTTCTAATTTCTGCAAGATCATTCTAAGAAGATACAACACAAGGAACATCTTGTTGGGTAGACACATGTGAGTGAAGTCTCACACTGTATAATAACCACAAGTGAGTGGTTGATATAACATAGTTGGGCTCAAACTTATAGACTTAAGCTTTTGGATTAACAAGCATCCCTATATGTTATATTAACTACTCAATCAGAGTCCCCTAGGTTTTGTCTCCCCAACACATTTCATAATACCTCAATCATTTTTTTGCACCTTTAGGAGGACAGATTTCTGCCTTCAAACACTCCCAATTGCAATGTCCAAATGTAGTTCAACTAACAGTACTACATAACAGTAACATGAGTGTATACTAAGCACTCTCCCCTATTAATTGTACATAGGAAATTAGGCATGGAGAAAAGTTAAGTAATTAACTTATAACTTTCAGCACTATCACTTGGTATCATAGATATGTATGGAAAGTATTCACTGGAAGAGACTCCAGTGGAAAGGACATGCATGTAAATGAGAAAATTTTAAGCAGATCAAATGCTGAAACAGAGAGTATTTTACAAAAAAGAAGCTACCTGCTATTGTGGGCAAGTGCATATTACTCAATGAGGCATTAGAAGGCATGGCAGGTGAAACAACCACTCAAAGAGCCCATCTGATGGGTTTTGCGGAATGATATCACCTTATGGGAAGCCCCAGTAACTTGATGGGCCTGATTGGCCAGCATTGAACTCCTCATTTCTTGAGCTCTCTTCTGAGCCGATCTGAGCTTGTTCATAATCTTGTCCATAGATGATGACCTTTTCTTTTCGAGCTTCATCTGAAATAAATGTCAAGTAAGGGCCATAGTACCAAATGCTTATGCCTTCCCTTTTCAGAATATGAACACATAATGCATGTTTGACAAGGTTGGCATAAACCATGAGAGAGATAGAAAGAGAGAAATCCATGATCAAGCAGGCACAATCTGAGATGTGGAACTTTTTCCATAGAGACTTCTTATTTCTTAATTGTGAATTTAGCAATCCCAAAAAAACTAATTCTTCTTCTTTTTTATATACTATATGCAACTCACACACATCCACCAAAGATGAAGGCTTGAAATGAATAGATAACTAACTGGTTTTAGTGAAAATTCTTCTATAATCCTATTTCCTGCAAATTTCAGTTCAAAGGTTGGGCTGAATGGCCTTCCCATAATCCTCCAATGTCCTGCTATTAAGTAAAAGGAAAAACATTCTTGCAAAATTTCACATTGCAACTGACTTATTCAAGAAAAGTCACTTTGTAATATGTTCAGGAGTGAAGTGTGTCGTGTTCCTCATCAGTAAACCTAAACTAAAGGCAATTTGATTAACCCAGAATTCATCTTTGGTGATATATTGACTAGAAATAAAATCATGCTAGGCTAGACCAAAGTGATACATTGAAAAGATATATTCAAATGACATTCGGGGAAATAAGAAAAATACAGTACCAAGGACTGATCATTGGTAAATGTTTCAACTGATATAAAATGATACATGATGAAACACTTTATTAAAAATGACCTCTAATTTGCGTATAGCTGCCTCAGCTTTTGCCTTCTGCAGGTTCTCCCATGCATTGATTTTGGCTTCCTCTCTTTTCAACCTGGAAAAATCAGCCATTCATTAATATAGAACAGATAAATATCTGCATAACTTTCATGACAGTAGCTAATAGCAGAGGGCGAGTCTTATCCTTTGATATGGTACTGTGGCCAAACTTCTTTTCAATAATTAAGGCTTATAAGTAATAAAATCGGTGGCCTGAAATATCTTTGCTAAACTAACCAATCAATTGCTATCATCTGGAAGGCTTGGAGCTGAATTATTTTGGGAAAATTTGTTCGAGTTCAAAGTAACAGCTCAACTCCTTGAGAGAATTAAATTACTATATATCATAGGTCCGTGCTCCACTCAACTTAAGAAGCTAGCCATCTTCTTAGGATGATTTAAACAATCATTGTCTTTCCAACTGTAACATGAAAAGATATATCCTAAAGTTTATAATGCCAGTGTTACAAAATCAAAAACCCTTTCTTCTATTTGACCCCATGTTGATGACCTAGGGAACAATATTAAAAAGAAGGGAGATTCAAAGATTTCCTGTTAGGGGACCTCATGATTTTTGGAAAAGAGAAAATTGCATCTTTGACATTTTTCTTTGCAAACCTTCAATGACCCTATTTGCTTCTAAGCTCCCGATAACTAGGGAGCTTCACACCATCTTTAATCTCAAAAGCATCTGACCTAGGTTTTGCAAATTGGCCTGCCATCCTTCCTACCTGTCATGAAGTAAACAAAGTGAAGCAAATTTCACTTAAATGTCTTGTAGTTACACATGGCATTATATACGTGATTTTAGCACACAAGGCTTTGCACATTTTGTTATGGTACAATAAGCTTTAAACGTTACACAAATGCAGCAACTTTCAGTCAGAATTTGATCAGTCAATCCTAAATCTGGAGTTTGTCAACTACATGTAAGCAAGGTGCACACACAAAAGATAATGGAAAAAAAATACTAGAACTAAGAGTTGACTTAATATAATAAAATTAACCACAAATTATTACATATTAACAAGAACCCAAATTACTAGTTTGGTAAACAATCAAGGAAGAAGCCTATGGGACACAACGGCAGGAAAAAAAACATACAAATGAACATCTTACCCGAAGTTTCTGCCCCACAAACAGTTTTCCGGCAGCAAGCAGCTTTGACAGTGGTACATCCACTACAGCATCCATTGCATACCTGTGAGCCAAGGTGATATTACATGATGTCATGAAGCAGTAAATAAAGCAAATTCAAAAACAAAGCAATTGAATTCAACATACAAAAACTTTGACATTTGAGAATTTTCTATAACATATATCTCACATGCACCATCCATAAGACAAAGTAATTTGATGCGTGCATTTTTAACAAACCTCTTTTTCAAGGTTCACCAATTTTGCGTTTTTTAACCCTCGTGTAATGTTTGGGCGGGGGAGGAGGCTGCGGGGCATCATCCTTAGGCTCATCATCATGCTGCAAAGACATTAGATGCATACAATCAATATTCGGTGTAATTGTAAATAATAAAGTGAATTGCAAAATGGGCATATACAGGATAATTAATGTTATCATACCATAGAGCTGTGTTTGTGTCCTATTTTATGTCCACCTGTCCCACAAGTGGGAGCTCTTCTAGCACGTTGCGGTCTACCTCGTGGGGGTGAAGGCTGAGGAGGGGGATTCTCGTCCGGTACATCAGTATCTGGCTGTGGAGTGTCAGTCCCAACCGGAGGTCCTACAGGGTCGGATGAGGATGAGGTAGGTGGGTAATGATGCTCTGCGTAGAGGCCAGGAGTGGGGATCATTGTCATGGGTTCAGTATGGGGTGGGTCTATGGGCAAAGTGGGTGTACTAGAGCTGGTGGGTGGGTATGAAGGTGTCTCGGGGTGCAATGGAGGGGTCAACTGAGAATGGATATCGAGATCGAAACTGGGCTGTGAAGGTGGGGTGGGTGAAGGGACCTCGGGCTGAGGAGATGCATCTACCATGGGTGGAGGGACCTCAGATTGAGGAGATGCATTTGGGATGGGTGGAAGGACCTCGGTCTGGGGAGATACATCTACAATGGGTGGAGGGACCTCGGATTGAGGAGATACATTTGGGATGCGTGGAGGGACCTCAGGGTGGGGAGATGCGTGCAGGATGGGTGCAGGTATCTCATGACTACTTACAACCCGAGGGGTTGTTGCACGCCAACCACGGCCCGTAGCTGAACTTGTGCTTGGGCTTGCTATAGCAGGCCGACCACGGCCTCTAGCTGCAATTGGGCTTGGGCTTGCTGGAGCAGGCCGACCACGGCCCCTTGTTGTGCTTGTGCTTGGGCTTGCTGTAGCAAGCCGACCACGACCCCTAGCTACGCTTGTGCTTGGGCTTGCAATATCACACCGAGCACGGGTTGGTGTAGTTACAGGTGCTGCACTTGTGCTTGGGGCTGCAGTAGTTGCTGGCTCAGTTTCAGTACGGTTGTTTGCCTGCCCAGTGGCTGCAGGATCACCACCAATCCCAGCCACAGTATATAGGATGCGCCGGATATGGTTGTGTTCTCGGCTGCCTACCGGAACCCAATTCAACAACGCTAAATGACTTTCAATCTGAAACAGAGAAAGAACCAGTACAATCAAAATTTTCCACATTTATGTAACAATTACAAAATGCATAATATAGAATGTATTAATCTACTTATATACTCATCTAAACTAAGAACTGAAAGTTTTATTATGATACTATATGCAACAGAAACTCTTTTTAATTGGATGTCCGTCAGATCAAACCAAATTTGTTCAAAGAAGAAATCAATTGATCCTACGTTCGTACATGTACTAAAGAAAAAACAAAGCAAGGTAGGAAATATAATTAGAACACATTACCAGCTGATGTAATTTAGCGCTGTTGCGGTCGACATACTTTAGAGTGACCAGATCGCACCATTGGTAATAGGCATGATTGCGGGCCATCTCACTAGTCTGAGGAGGTGCATTGCAAAGTCGTTGTTCTCGACTATTCCATGAAATGATATACGGTTCATGCTCTTGCCTCCAATTCTTTTCCACCTTCCCACGCAAGTCTATTCTGTGCAGCCTTTCATCGTACACAACACCGTCAGGCCGCTCTTGCGCCAACCCAAACTGTCGAAGGACACGATCAGGTGGTGCATCTCCACTATGCAATAACACACAAGCGGCACCCTTGCTGTCCACGTACCCCTCCCTGCAACGCAGAAGTCAAGAAGGTGGGCGAAGTGTGCCTCGTATGGTTGCCACACAATCTACAATAGAAACAAAAAACAATTATCATAGCATCTTCAAATGTGAAACAAGGGAGAATATATAGATACAAGGAAAAACAAAAATTAAAACGGAAAATATGTTAAAGTATGAAGCAATCGTATTCTTAAGGAAAATTAACATAACCAAACAAAATTTTTGAATATTATTACCTAGTTCGGCTGCATTGTTACTAATTGCTCACGATAGACGACCAAGGCCATCCCGGATGGCCTACTCTTCGAGCCTGGCACCCGCACCCACCTACAGTTACGAACGAATAACATAAGATAAGTAGCTACTTAGTTACTAAGAAGAGTACATTGCATAACACACTAAATATCAAAAAAATACTTACTTAACGGCAAGTGGAGCATACGGCCACGGGCCATAATCACATCCAGGAGCAGGCTCTATCCTCGGGCACAAGAATGGCAACCTTGCCCATGCCCAATACTGGATCAAGGTGCATGCCCCACCAATCTGCGATGCCCCTTTCTCACTTGCCCGACACAACTCTCGATACAACCAGGCCAAGCAACCACTGCCCCAACTATACTGTGGCGGATCACGCAAGTTCCGCAGTTGCTCCAAAAACATCAGATGCACCCTATCTCCCGACTTGTCCATAAAAAGCTTATCCCCTAATAGCGCTAAAATATAACACCGGGCATACTTGTGTATCTGAATCTCCGTTGCGTCATGAGGCAATGGCGCTGCAATGGCCTCAAGAAGGTGGCTGATAAGAAGTCTTTCCCCACCAAAGTTTTGTTGTCATCCGCCAGAGTAAAACCAAGCAACTCCATGCAAAGAGTCCTCCAAGTTCCATCTAACACATTAGTCGGCCCAACCAAGACCTCACCGTCTATAGGAAGTCCGAAAATGACCTCCACATCTTGTAGGGTGATCGACATCTCACCATGTGGAAGATGGAACGTATGAGTCTCTGGCCGCCATCGCTCAACTAGGGCCGTTATAAGACAATTATCTATCTCTCTGGAAAGGGCCCTAAACAATCCTTCAAGTCTCAGCAACTTGATAATGTCAATCACCCGATTATCTCGCATTTGAATGTTTTCCATCTCCTTAGTGCGACCACGGCACGTCAGTGGGCCCGAGTCCTGCAAAATCAATAAAAATTATAGCAGTTATTAGAACTACAAATACAATTTTGAAAGAACTTGCTAACTAAAAGTCAAAAATAACGTAAAAATTAAAGCAGTTGTTAAAACTAGATATTTCACCTCGCCATTCCAAATTGCATGTGATCGATGATGTTGTTGTCGCGTCAACAATGATGCATCACTAGGACCAGGCTGCAAGATCCGTGACCCGTCATCAATCCGAGGCTCCATACTGCAAAGAGTGCTACTGTGAGATCATTAATAGTGTGAGGGCAAAGGAAGGGGCAAAGAAAATAATAGATATAATTCATCTAAAATTGACGCATGTATAGATTCAATAGGGTCACTAGCTTATTCAATTGAGCATGACAAAGATCCACAAAGAGAGATTAAGTTCTTCAATGATTTAAACCAACTTGACAAGCTTAAACTTCTAGCCGGAGAACATCTTATCTTCCAAACAATTAATTAGTGCAATTGTTCTAGTAACTGTGAGATGGAATCATAATAAATGTGCTGAAATTATAAGACTAGTTTTTCTAATATCCAAGCCTCTTGGCTGACTATGAGTGAGAACCAACATTTTTCCAACATATAAAAAAATATGAATTTAATTTTAATAAGGATATTGTGTAAACCACCCCCTCCCCCCTAAACAAATATGGGCTAGTACAAACAACCACATCCTCACTAATACCTGAAGTCTAAAAATTAAAGCCCACAAAGCCCACACTAATTGTTCGACTAAAAAGATACTGGGTATAGCCTTTATTTAAAATTAAAAACAAAAACAATGTATTGTTATATGATTACAATCGGGGAATTTTAATTTATCAATGATATATGTTTTATCTCTGTTGGATATGCTAGTTAAAAGTTCTCAAATTGCTACGTTTCATTCTTATACAAAATTATCGAAATTTGTTTTATCTAGCTAACTTTTTTAATGGAAAGTGTCAATTAGTTTATGGCAAAGTAAGTAAATTGGTTGTGCTTAAAATTTAATTAAAGCATAAGTGATTATTTGTAAAAGAGCAGGAAATGATTTCATAATAGACCATTGAAAATCAGTGAAGCCTTGACATGTCATGTTTTTCATTGTTGACATCTGATACGGCATGAAATTGTTGACATCTGATATGGCATGAAAAATACAGAGGTCAACAATGAAAAATTAATGCTTTACTAAAAATAATGAAAAATTAATGAAGCGTGTCAAATCTCAACGAAAAAATATATATATGAAGTGTGTCATACCATATGTCACGAAAGAAAAAACATGATATTTATTGTTTGGATATTGGAAGGAGATTATGTTCAAATTAATCATGATGTGACTTTTTATTATTAGTATTATATTTCTTGATATTATTTTGTTGGAAAAAGTACTATGATAATCCTACCATTCGGTTATATTGTTCTTTCTATGCTTCATGCGTGTAATTTGAAATTTTACAAAAATGCTAAATACAAAAAAGAGAGTATTACCTATTAATAAATAGTTTTTATTTTAATTCAATTGTTATAATAGAAAATGAGAATTTGAACTCTGAATATTTCCTTTGAAAATGTGAAAACAAGGTGCTAACCAATTCAGTACAAGACTATTAGTAATACATAGTTATATTATGTGTAACTTAAACTTAACTTATATATAAGATTGTATCAAATGTAAAGACTACTACTTTTTTTTAAGTTAGGTGTTTAGACTCTTAAACATGGCGTACAATTAATTTATAATTAATGATACAAGTGGTTAATTAATTGTTCCAATGCATAATATGAATAAAACTATAAACCAGCCATTTCACCACAAATCACGCACACATACAAGATGAATTGTTCACAAAGTGAAAACCCAAATAATAAAATCGCTCTAGAGCCTAGCTTAATTCACCCATCTATTATGAAGATAGTTGCAATATAATACAACTTACAAAACCTCCAATATATGTAATTGAACTTGTATATTATGAGCCCAAGCCCCCCACTCCTACTGCAAAAAGTTGAACTAGTCACTCTCTCTTCACAGACAACCAATGTCGCAAATCAATCGCCAACTGCAAAGCAATCTCTTTGTTACTCCAAGACTACTTGAAGATATGTGATTGTTTTTGTGAAATGTAAACGAATATTCATAATAGCAATATGTAATGGTCCTTATAAAAAAAATTTGACTCTTTGTTAATAAGTTATGCAGAGTTTTCCGAGCATGATGGAACTTTTATTTCTATGGCCTTAGTTACAATTATACTTCCTAATTCAGGACTTGGTATTATCAACATTACTCAAATTCTTTGTCTTGCTAAGGAATTCAAGACATTACACGAACTGCACACAAAATATCCTCTCATTTCACCTTTTTCTTATTCCTATATGGCCATCCAACAACACACACAGCAAGGAATACCCATTCAGCTTTTTATCACTACAGAAAATTAAAATTTGAATTTTTATTACAAGCCCAAAAACACAATCTTGATTATTGAATGACAAACAAAATAAAGAAAACTCCTTAATCCATTTATTCTCAATCCCACCAAAACAAAATTCTGATTTCAATGACATCTATGTCTACAAATATAAAGCAATTTCAAACAAAACCCAAATGGGCATGTATCAAAAGCAACTGAAAACCCAAGTAAATCCACAACCCATAAACAAAAACAACAACAGCAACAATGTGTAACCCACCATGCAAAAAGCCCAAATCTATAAAATAAATTCCACAAAAGAGGAACGGAGAACTTTTACCTAGCAAGCGAGCTGAAGAACGAACAAAGGAAGAACGAAGAAAGCGAGATGAACGAAGACAACAAACAACGCAGAAGAGAGCCCGCGGAGGCTGAGAGCACAGTGTGATTTGGGACTACGAGTGAGTGAGTTTGAAATTTTAGAGTGAGAGAGTGGAGTCTGAGAGAGTTTGAAATTTTAGAGTGAGAGACTGGAGAGTGGAGTCTGAGAGAGTGAGAGTGTTGTTTTAAGAAGTTAAAAAAGTTTGTAAATTTTAAACAGAAAGCGAGTTTTAAAAACTCGAGAGTCATAAAGCGAGTTTTTGAAACTCGCTATCCACGTGCTATCCACGTGGAAAACTCTGTCCAGTCAGTAATTGAAAAACAACAAAAACGAGTTTTAAAAACTCGAGATCTATATTCAAATCTCGAGTTTTCTAAACTCGAGATGCTAATATTACATATTCTTTCGTAACCGGCCAACTAACAAAATAGTTACCGTATTACAGTTATTTAGAAAGGGTGTCCCAGTAAGTGGCTTTACGTATTGTGCAAGACTCGTAATGCTGTTTGTATCAAATGTATGAATTCCAGAACCTGTTAAGTCAACTGCATCAACTCTATATCGACTTTCTTCCAATAGTGAGATTGTTTTATACCAACACCAAGCACCAAAGCCACCTCCGTGAACAAGAACAAAATGTGAGGTTTCCATGCCATCAATATTTAGATCCTAAGGAATGGAAATTAACAAAATAAGATGTTGGATGATATATAATTGGAAGAATATACTTTTATTGGATGACATATATATAACCATCATTCTTTCCATCTCCTAATGATCAGTGCTGTAAAAAAATATACAAGATCTAAGTGATTGTATGCAAGTATTTGAATAGTATTTTGAGTTAAGAAACCAATGATAGTTATAATTAACGCATGTATGATTGGCAATTATAAGAAATGCATAATATCAATTTTCCACAAACTCAAGCAAAATGCATCCACACCACACTGCCTAACTTGTCCCATTAACTCTACTCCATATTCAGTCCACACTTGAATACGACATTCAATTGCATACTTTCTAAGTACTGTCTTTTAGTCTCATTTGATTGTAATCCAAAGATTAGTCTTTATATATATATATATATATATATATATATATATTGTAGTAAACGGATTCATTTTTTATGTCAAAAGCATTCAAATTGCTGAAAAGGTAATCCTTCGATGGTAAAAAGTAATAACTAAGCAACAAAGAAATGTTGCCAGGAAAAAATTACAGCTTCATCCAACTTGCATTCCACTAGAGCATCATTGGAAAATAGTAAATTTAACTTACAGACCAAGAATTGCTCCAAGATCAATTTTATTCCTCTTGGATTGATGCTGTTCAACTAATCTCGGCAAAACTTTTATTTTTATTTTTCTTCTGTCTGCGGTATGCATGATAAAAAAAAATCTGATATTTGGTAGAACAGTTGATTAGGGACACAACCTTTTTTTTTTTTTTTTTTTTTTTTCAAAATTTTGCTATGGTGGTAAATTAGGACGAGAAAGTAACATTACTTTCACATGGATTCACAATTGACACCACTTTTATCATATATTGATACAACGTAGCACATCAACAATTGTGAACAATTCTGTGCCCCTAAACCTGTTGAATATTAGCTCTGATACCATGTTAAATGGACAATATTATCAAACGCGATGTGTTATACCATGTTGTGTATGCTAGAGTGGATGCGGAAGGGGAAGCATAGAATAGGAACATCAAGAACACGAGGGTTACGTGGTTCAGCCTTGACGGCCTACATCCACGGAGGAATCCCTTAAGGGCTACATCTTTATTATGTAAGAGTGTAGTACAATAACCTGTGTTATAATGAACCTTAACATGAGTATATATAGGCGACTAAACCCTAGACTACTAGTACAAGCAGGAATGGTCTTGGGCCTATTACATTGGGCTAATATGTCTAATATATATCTCTAACAAAACCTATTGAATATGTGTTGCTTAGATTAATCTCGGCCTTTGGATTGCCCTTCCATGGGCAAGAGTGGTAATATGAGTAGACTTGTCTCGTAAGGCTAGAGTCAGAAGAAAGTAGCTTCCTTCAATGTGGCACGAAGGTCATGCAACTTAAGGCAAAAGCACAACAAAGATATTGGACTTGACATTTCCATTTTGACTCTTCGAATTGTTGAGGTCACTAACTAGTTGCGACTCTTCTACCTTCAAGTTAGACCACAACAACAGAATGCATGGATATTTCCAGCCATCATTTATGAAAATCTTTTGTGAACGTTTGATGTTTGACCAAACCCGCTGAATTTATTGGTTCGAGTTGAAATCTAACAAGCCCATGATGCAATGTTTTGTCATGTGACAAATGAGAACTCTTTGCTTAAACGCTCATAAAAACGTGATGTAATCCAATCTATATATACTATAAAACCGAATCCTCTAATATAACAACCCCATGGTCCGATTCGCTATCAATTGAAAACGTACTTAATCTGTTATTATTTTCTATAGATTGCTCTCTCTCTCTCTCTCTCTCTCTCTCTCCACTTCAATTGTTCATGTGGGTGATTTACTTTTGGCGTTTTGGGTTGTTATGGCTGAATGTTTTGCCTCAGCAGAAGGAAGTTTCGATATTTAATCATCTTGATTTAATTTTGATTCTATATTTCAGATGGGTTATTTGTTTTTTTGTTATTAATATGAGCCTTTTAGCTACTTGCATTGATACTAATTAATGAATTTCCAATAGGTTTAATTCTATTTTTTGGTGATAGGTTTCAAATCTGCTATATAGAACGCTTGGTCTTTGCTTTCCTTTTTGTTCTTGAAAAGATATAATAATTTCATTGTAAAATGATAGTTGCAAATAGTTACAAATTGTCAATAAGTCTAGAAATTTGATTTTCCAGGTTCCAGGGATGAAGGAGATCAAGATGTCAAAGGCCAATTTGATGTAAGTTGTGGCTTTTGTGATGGGTGGAATCCAGGAAGCTTGCAATGATATTTGTATCATTTGCCTTGAAGCTCTCCCTCTGTGATAGTGATCTTTCAATGGTGTCATATACATATTACCAAATTCTGTATCTTTATATTCCCAGTATTTGATGTATCGTATTAACCAATCCAATTTTCTATATTTTACAGAGGTGACCAGTAATAAGCTTGCGTTTCATCTGCAAGGTATTAATCTTGAATGGTAGTGCATATGAGTTCCAATTTTAAGGGCATCAAGTTATTTTCCTTTTGCAATATTATGATTGTTAGTAATAACCAAGGGTCATATGGTTGAGGGCTGAGATAGGGGTGTCAAATGTATAACCATACACAATAATAATTGGGCTTCAACACTGTATCACTTGCAAAGTGAGCATAGTAGTTACTACTCCTAAACTGCTAGATCTGACTTGAATTCTAGAACTTGTATTTTATCTAGATTATTGTACAATGTTACTTATGGTTTGTGGTTTATCAAATTGTTTCTCATTTTATATGTATATAAATTTGTCGACTGTTTTTTGCTATATGCATGGTGTGTTTGATAAAATACCTCAAAAAGATTGTATTATGTGGCACAAATGAGGCAAACTGTGGTTTTCTTTGATGAGTTGTTGACATAATAATTGTTCTTTTTTTGACTGATAATAACTTTGTACTAGCTTATTGTAGCTGCTATGTCTTTAATTTTGTCATTGTCCCCTTCCTATTGCTTGCATTCATTTGAACAGTTGACATGCTATAGTTTTTGAAAGTTTTTGAGCACCATACTTAGTCCTAAGATTGGCCTTAAGTTGAGGTTTAATATTAGTTGCCTTGAGCTTCCCTTAAGTCTCAGGGGACTACTTTTCTACTTTTATACTTTTTTGCTTAATGTATAATGGGTTCTCTCCATGATTGCCTCTTTTGAATATTTGAGTTCATATTTTGTGATTCACTTGGGAGAAAAAAATTGTTTGCTTAGTACTTATGGTTGTTTTCCTTATATATGTTCATAATATTTTGTTATGGTACAGATTTATTCTCTTTTATTCTAAACTGTTAAGTTGGGTAAAACAAAATGGGCATGTGATGGAGGTGGAGGTTGGCCATTATGGTACAATTGGGACCAATGTCATGTGGATGAAACTCTGAAGTCAGCAGTGCTAGAGATATTATAAAACTTACAACTTGAGAATTACAAAGATATATCACCAATCACAAAAATCATTCAAAAATATATTCAATAGTTTGTTGAAATCCACCTATCATATTCATTGTTACATCAAATTATAAAAGTTATGTAGACCACCGCACACCATTGACGCAGTGGTCACTTCACAAGTATAAATGCTTGTGGTGTGTGGAGGGCAAGAGTCGAGGTTCAAGTCTCTAAGATGGAGCTTCACACACACATACACTTAGATTAGACTATAGTAAAATTTTTATCTTATATAAAAAAATAAAAAAATAAAAGTTATATAGTAAAATTTTTAATATTTTTAATATTTTCCTATTTGAATTATTTGTGATTAATAACACATCTATTTGTAAGACCTATTTATTTAAATTTGTCTTATCTCTATCTCTAGCATTACTTAATTCTTTGGGCCATTTTAATAGTGAAAAAAAAAATGTAAACTAAAATTTTTTAATATCTCCCAAAAAAATTTATTAAAAAAAAAAAAACAATTTTTGCTCCCAAAATTTGGGGACTTTCTCTAGTAGTGGGGCCCTAGGCAATGGCCTAATTGGCCTGTGCCTAGGGCCGGCCCTACCCGTTGAAGAGTGTACATGGTGACCTCCTATATATAATTATATAAGTTATTCCAACTAAAATAAAACAAAATGAAGATTTGAAATAATCTTTTAAACTACCATAAATAAATATTCTATATAAACTAAAATTATTAAATATTCTTAAAAAAATTTTTGAGAAACAAACTAATTGTTAATTGTTAAACACACACACATAAAAAAGAGAAATTAATAAAATATTCTTTTTAAAACCTTATTTTCAATAGTTTTTCCATGCATCGCACGGGTTAGCAACTAGTATTATAGTATATATTAATCCTTTAAAATAAGATATCTTTATTTATGGCTAAAACAAAATCTTTTCAATATATTTTACAATGGTTGCTCTTTGAACTGGTTTGTGTGCTATTGCACAGATTTACCAACTCATTCAAAGATTATTGAGTGTGGAAAAATACAAAAAAAAAAAAAAAAAAAAAAAACTCAAATTCTTATCCTTTGTCAGGATGGGTTTGGCTTGCGTTCAATGCTCCATGTACCTAGGCGTAAAATGGGCACAACATTTGTCCTAAAAAGCCCACATGTCGGCCAATATTTCATCTAGAGCACATAGTACTGGATAGAAGTCTTATCCTACTAGAATAATGGTTAAATGACCATTTACACTCTATCTCATGTCATAAAAAGTTTAAAATGAAAAAATTTAGATAAACTCTTTATGTCCATGTAGTATATTAGGTTCCTGAGTTCCTCAATTCATTTCAAGCATGTTGTTGTATTAATCAAATAATCATAAACAATGTTATCTTCTCTAAGGAAAATTAAATTTGAAGCAACTATATGTTTTAATGAGAAACCTAATATACTATACCTAAAAAATTCTATATAAGTATTAGCATATTAGAAAAAAAGGCGAAAATACACTTTTGGTTCCTTTATTTTGGGTCAATTCTCATTTCAGTCCCTAAATTGATTTTGCACCTACCTTAATCCCTGAAATTAGAAAATTATTTCTGTTTTGGTTCCTGTCGTCAACCCACTAAGCAGATGGAGTGTTCTACTTGCTAACATAGTACTGGCGTGAACATTAAAATATTATTAGAAAAAAGTTATTTGACATTTTTTAAATGCCACGACAATATTTAAATTAAAAAAATTAAAACAAAAAAAATTTTAATTCCTCAATTTAATTTTAATTTTAATTAAAAAATAAAAAAAATTTTACTTTCTTTTAATTAAAATGATTTTTTTTTTCGGTAGAACAAATTAATTTTCTTTAGGTTCTTCCCCAGAATTTGATTCATATTCTTAGCAATTTAATCCTTATTTTCTTATCATTTTCTTTGCCTTTCTTGTACTCTCTTTTTGACCAAATACATCAAAACAAAATTAATTAATTAAATGTCTTTCTTGTCTTTTCTATTTTTTTATTTTTTATTCCTTTCATTATTTTTTCAGAGGAACATGTTCTCGTTCTTTGTGTTCTACCCCAGTATTCTTCCCCATAATCAATCTCCAACAAATAACCAAACCCCAAACTCATATCTCTAGCAAAGCAACCAAACCCTAAACCCAACAACCAAACCAAGCTCCAGCAAAGCAAACCTTAGCCTAGGGTTGTCCAACACCTACCCGGACTCGATAAATCTGACCGGCCTAACGCTCTCCGACCCGATAACCACCTGATCTGAGCGGTGATTTGATCGGTTGCGGGTCACCAGCGCAAACACCCAATACCATCGGTTCAAATCTCGATTTAACTATCTGAGAAACTGAAGAACTCAACTCGCCCGATGCCTTTCTCTCTTCCAGTCGCAAATCTCATGCTTCGGCCAAAAACCGATAAGCCTAAACTCAAAACTCCGCCGATATGATGAGATCTTGGCTAGATCTCAATAGATATAGTGAGATCTCGAAGGATATGGAGAAATATTGGCCAGATCTCGATAGTTCCGGCCAGATCTCGATAGTTCGAGCCAGATCTATGAAGATCCGGCAAGATTTCAACCAAAATCCGGCCAGATTTCAACCCCTTGTAGCGAACTCGAAACTGACCGATATGCACCCGAAACCAACAAGACCCGATCCGGCCGATTTGAAGCTCCACACAGGTCAATTGCGGGTTATGATTTCTCTTACCCGAGTCTTTCGGGTTGAGTCCAGGTTAGGCACAAACTCGACCCAGACCGACCCGTGGACACCCCAACCTTAGCCTTCAAACCCATAAATATTCTTGGCAAACAAACACATAAAGTAAAAATTAAGGAATGAAAATTATATCAAAATCCAATACCCTATCGTATTGGTAATCGAATTTGGAGCTAGGAATGACCAAAACTTGGTTAAGCAAAGTAACAAAGAACATGTGCTTCTCCAAGCAAATCAAATCGTTGGACATTTGGCCTGATAAGCAAATCGCAAACAAGTATTTATTTGGTTTTGGTTTCCATTGAATGGTTCTTCACTCGTTCTTGTTCTTTTGATCCACCTTCATACAAGTGTCCAACTCGAAATGAGGATCGGAAACATCAATGGGTTCAAAGTCTTGAGTGGAGTTTCTGGTGTGGTGTGGCGATAAGAGAATTTGTTGAATTTGTTTGTTCAATGAAATCTGGTTGAGCACAGTGAGGTTAAGGTCAGATTGGGAGTAATTGGAGATGGAAGTGGAATTGGAGTTAAAATTAAAATGAATTTGTTTGTTATTTATTTTTTTTAATTAAAATTAAAATTGAGGAATTAAAAATTTTTGGTTTTAATTTTTAATTTAAATACTGACGTGGCATTTAAAAATGCCAAATAACTTTTTTTTTAATAAAATTTTAATGTCCACGTCAACGTCATGTCAGCAAGCAAGACACTCCGTCTATCATGTAGGACTTTTCTATTAGTGGGTTGACAGCAGGGACCAAAACAGAAACAATTTTCTGATTTTAAGGATTTAGGTAGGCACACAATCAATTTAGGAACCAAAATGAGAATTGACCCAAAATATAGGGACCAAAAGTGTATTTTCGCCAAGAAAAAAATATATTTAAATACTTACATTTACCAATTCATAATAGCTAGGTGGTGGTTTATCAATTATCATCTACTAGCTTTACAAAAAATAAAAATAAAAAATAAAAAATAAAAATAAAGAAGAAGAAGAAATAAAACTATATTGATGAAAATCTAGACCATACGAAATCAGATTTCACATGGGAATACTTATATTTTTTAGTAAAAAAAGTATAAAACTATGACACAATTTAGTAAAAAAGAGTATCCAAAAACCATAAAATCCTCATCTTTCCAGTCATGAATCAACTTTGAATAGTTCAAAACAAGCATTATAAACACATATTCTCCGGCAAATGAACTCAAGAATCACTAAAAACCAAAAAGAAATAAAAGTCAAACCTTGTTAACAAGCTGAAGAGGCTGAATGAGAGAAGGATCAGTACGTGACCTCTGCCTAGAACTTGAACTCTTTGGAAGCTTTTTAGGAGCAGCTGTAGATGGGTACACCACAGAAGTGGGCCTGTTAAGGTTAACGGGTAGAGAACCGTTCAGCTGATGCTGGTGGAAGAGGAAAGCTGCAGCAAGAGCCTGTTGGTGAATGAGAGCATCATCAAACTCAAGCTCCTCATTTTTTTTCTTAGTCCTTTTGGTTGAAGAAGAGTTTGGTAAACGTTTTGAGGGTTTTTTTGTGAAGGTTACCCCCTTGGGAGTGAAACATGCCCATGAGTTTCCCATTTGCTATGCATGCAAAGTTAGAAAGCTAGGCTCATACTTATTTGAATGGAAAGTCTATGCTAGGGGTTTGGACTTCGGAAATTCTAGCTAAGGCTATTTAATTTTGTGTGCGCTAGAAGAATTTTATGCTTATACGTGTGAGCTCCCAACTTAGTTTACCCCTATTTTAATGTCTACGTGTGAGCTCCAAGTTTCCTCCTAAATAGGACACATCCTTTTTTTTTTTTTTAGATGAACCTAAATAGGAAACTTCTAATACATAAGTACAAGCTGGTGTGTATATTAGCATTGATCAATACAGTAAACTAGAGAAAATTAATTGAATACATGGATCAACCATGTGTTAGTTTGAATTTAATTAAAAGCTGTACCTACATAACTAACTTTGTTATAGATAGTACTGGAGAGAAGTTGCATATGCTATGATCTAAGGGTTCGTTTGGATAGAACTTATTTCGCTGAAACTGAAAACTAAAAACTAAAAACACTATAGCAAAATAATTTTTAAATATGTGAATAATGCCGTGAGACCCATTTTTAATGAAAAAGTTGATAAAAAGTGAAGTTTGTGGAACCCATGAACAGTGCACGGGTGCACTGTTCACGGAAGACTTGGTCAACAACTGCTGCTGAAAAAAAAAATGCTAAAAACGCGCTACAGTGCAAAACGCGAAACGTAAAAGTGGATCCAAACCCCACCTAAGTTACATATAAAGATATAATTTAATGTTAATTTTTCATTCCCATCTGTTAATTAAGCTAGTAATGGGCCCGCGCTATGTGCTGATAATGCTGTAAGCTCATATGTAAGAAGATTATATAAAATATTCCAAATATTTTAAAGTAATAACATTAATTAATGTTGAGAAAACATGAAGAAGTTTTTGTTAAATTAATGATGTAATACAAAATTAAAGGGATGAAGAATTTAGACTATAGAGTAAATTAGAAATTACTTATTATGTGGTGTAATAAGTTGATTGTTTGTTTAATCATAATTTTTGTTACTTTAATGCATTGGAGTTAGCATAATTGTTTTTAGGATAAATTACAAAATTGGTCCCTATCTTTTACACTATATTTCAATTTGATCCATAATCTTTTAATTGTGTCAATTTGGTCCCCAAGCTTTTAATGTCATGTCAATTTAGTCCATGCCGTTATCTTTTAGATGGAAATTGCTAACGTAGCAAACGGCCTAAATAAAAAAAATAATATTTTTCCATGTCAATGGACAACTATATTGCCATGTCAATTTTTTTATTTAAAAAAACTAAAATAACTTAAACACTTTGAAACGTTTTTTGAAATGCTAAACCAAGCTGAAAGCCCTCTCACAATTTGACTGAACCAAACCTCCATGGCTAAACCTTCAATACTTTGGTCTTCTCACCTGTCTCCGCTACCATCATGGCAGTTGCCTTGAACTCGTTGTTCCCGTTTTAGCTCCCTTTATTCTCATCCTTTCTCTCTCTTTGCTCAAACTCAAGAAGGACTCGACTAGACCATCGTTGTTGCTACTTCTCTATCACTCTGTTTCCTTTCTCATTCAAGTCCAATATGGAAATTGAATTCTATAGTAAACCCAACGGTAATTTTCATGGAAGTTACCAAACTATTGGAGGAATATCAAAGGTTAGTAGCAAGCCAACAACTCTCCTAGTCCTGTAACCTTCTATTTTTTTTATTCTCTGTTTTGTTATTATCATAGACATGCCAAACCTGGGCTGCTTTTGTGTCTTCAAGACATCTGTATACTCACGATTCAATTTTAATAAAATTTCTATCATTTACTCAAAAAATCATTGTATCTTTTCAATCCAAGCTCGCCTAATTGAAACAACTAATAAATTCCCATATTCAATTTAGAATATCATATTTAAAATATTCATATTGTTGCACACAATTTTGATACAAATTCAAATCCCAATACCAACAAGGAATTGTCAAGCAACCCAATACAATTGGAGCGCAACTGTGTACCACATGCCAATTTTAAAACCCACAACAAAAACAAACCCAATTGCACAATCAACCACAAAACAAAAACCTATCTTGTTTGACTGAGTTAATGCAAATTCTGATACAAGCCCAAAAACTAATGCGAACAAAAAATAAGAGCAAACAATGATGGTTCCAGCTAAGTCCTTCCTGGGTTTGAGAAGTGAGACGATCTGGCCGGATTAATTGATCTGGGTTTGAGAGAGAGAGAGAGAGAGAGAGAGAGAGTGGGAATAAAGGGAGTGACAAAGGGATGACAAGTTCAAGGCAATCACCGGGAAGGCGGTGGTGAGCGGTGAAAGTATTGAATGTTCGGCCATGGAGGTATGATTCGATCAAGTTGAGAGATGATAAGCTTCACCTGGGTTTTAGCTTTTAAGGTTGTTTAAGCTAATTTAGTTTAGTTTAGTTTTTTTTTTTTTTCATTTATTTATTTATTTATTATTATTCAGGCCACGTGGCAATCCATGTGGCAGTCTGGATGGCATAAAAATAATTTTTTATTGTCACTGTTAGTCAAGTCAGCAATTTTTCATCATTCACTTAACGGCAAGGACCATTTTGACACAATATCAAAAGGTTAGAGACTAAATTGTCATACTTGAAAGGTTAGTGACTAAATTGATATACTTGAAAGGTTAGGGACTAAATTGACATATATCATAATGGTTAGGGGCCAAATATGTAGTTTAGCCTTGTTTTTAAAAATATCATATTAATGTTTAGTTGTCTCATGGAAATATCATATTTATAATGCCACATTTATCCTATTGAAGTATGACAATGGTAAGTTAAACACTTCGTGAAAATAGTAATATCATGCTAATAGAATTTTATTGTAATCCAAAATATGTAAAGAAGGTAAAGTGGAAAGCCAATTGAAAAATTACTCTAACAAAGCACCACATGACAGAACAACATGTTCTCTCACATGAGATTTTTGTTTAGTTATATAAAATAAAAAAGAATTCATATATATATATATATATATATAATTAGTGCACACATATAGATAATTAATATGTGTATTTACTCCATTGACACATTTAATAAACTAAAAATTTGACATAAATACAAACTTTGATGAGTTCCTAAATGAGAGAGTTTTAAGGAATATGTCATTTGGCAGAATCTTATGCTCTCTAACATGAAATCTCTGCTTTTCTATATACTAGTAATGGCCCCGCGTGATGTGCAAGTAATGCTATAAGCTGTTATGTGAAAAGCTAATATAGAATGTTCAAAATATTTTAAAATAATAACATGAAGTAATGTTGTGTTAGTGGTTTTTGTTAAATTAATGATGTAATACAAAATTATGGGGATGAAGAATTTAGACTATAGAGAAAATGTTGCATAAATTAGAAATTAGTTATCATGTGATGTAATATCTTCTCAAAAAATGTTGTGTAATAAGTTGATTGTTTTTTAATCTTTTTTTTTTTTTTTTTTTGTGCTGAAATTTTTAATCATATTTTTTGTTTCTTCATTAGCTTGGAGTTAGCATAAAAAAATATGTAATTTCATGTTAATGTTTAGTTGGCTTATGGAAATATCATCCAAAATTTATGATGTCACATTTATGTTATTGAAATATGATAGTGGTAGGTTAAACACTCAGTAAAAATAGTAATATCCTATTAATAGAATTTTATTATAATCCAAAATATGTAAAGAAGTTGAGATGCCATATGACAGAACTGCATAGTCTCTCACATGAGGTTTTTACTTTCTTACATAATTTTTATAATTAAAAAACCATATAAAATACTTATATATATATATATATATATAGTGCATACCTATAGATAGTTAATGTGTATTTACTCCATTGACATATTCAATGAACTAAAAGTTTTACATAAATGCAAACTTTGATAAGATGGAAGGCTAAATAAGAAAGCTTCAAGAAATGTGTTACTTGACAGAATCTCATGCTCTTCTACATGAGGTTTCTACTTTTATATATACTAGTTGTTGACCCATGCTCTGCACAATTTTTATTTATTTTTTATTTATAAATTTTGTAAACATTATAAGAAGGCAATATTATAACAATATTAATTACTTCTTATTGTTATATAAGTATAAGTATTTATTATACTTTTACTTTTATAAATATTTACTTTTATATATACTAGTTATTATTTCTTATTGTTATATAAGTATACGTATTTCTTATTTTACTTTTATATAAGTATTTATTATTTCTTGTAATCCTATTTTAATGTGGATGAATTTTTTTATCTCCTTGGAAATATAAGTTGTAAATGTCAAGATGTAAGAAATTATTAAATATACTTGAGGAGCAAGTTAGAATTCTAAGTGGTCTTCTTACTTAATAGTATAATGCAAAGTAGTCAATACCGTATTGGAGACCATTTTAGTTTGGCTACAAAATGGAAAAAAAAAAATTGGTATTTATGTATGCTGGTATGTCATTTTTTATTCATTTAGATAAATACATAATCAATTTTTTATTGTCAATTTTTTCTTCATTTGAGCGTTGGATTTATTTCTGTTTTTTAAAATAAGATATACAATTAGTTATATAATAAAATTTACTTTTATGTTTTCTTACGCAACAGATATAGTTTTGATCATTGCTGGTTCCACAATAGTTAGTTTGTTTAGTACAATACTATGCTACAAAAAAAAGAATGCTGGCTCTTTTCTATAATCATCTTCTTTTGTTCAGAATCGTCATGCTCAGTCACATAACATAAAACTAAGTATAATCTGATCAAAAAATTTAATTAGAACTTATTAGTATCGGATTGTTTTAATCCGTGATAGAACTTACTGTAGGTAAATTCAAGTTCTTAATTTGACCATCATCAAGGCTTTAAGGTTGCAATGTTCTTAATTTCTTGTAGGTCAAGCTAACAGACAAAGAAGCCATTAGCCATGTCTTTCACTGTTGTCCTTTCTGGGACTTTCAGGTCTCAGCCGGCAAAGGCATGCCAATTAAGAAAGGAAATTTCTATTCCACATGCACATTCAAATATTGACCTTAAACAAAGAGAGTTCGAGAACTATTTGCCTATTTAGTGAGATCAACTTTTAAATTAATTTTATCAAAAAAAAAAAACTTATAAATTAATATCTAAATTTTTTTAGAGCCGTCTATTTGGATAGGGCAGGAGATTAGCAGTAGCGCACTAAGAGACACAATTTCAAAAAAAAAATTTATAAAAATTAAAAAATTAAAAAAATTAAAAATTAAAATTTTTGACAAATAAAAATAAAAATTTAGATAATTAACTTCAACATTTAACAAAAGTTGATGGAGATGCCTTAATTGAATACTAGCCTCATCACACATACTCCGCATGTGCGATGTGACTTTTTTTTACTATTATTTTGAGTTTAATGTAATTTTTTAATTTGAATTTATCTATTGTTAATGAGATTACATAAGAATGAATTTTTAAGAAACTAAAAATTCAGCAGTTCTGAAATTCTGCACTTGTGCTGTGATATTGGAAGGGGCAATTGGCTATTTAGAAGAGTATCAAAGATTATGTGTGTAGCAATGGAGAACCATTAATTCTGTTTTTGAATATTGTTATAATTTGTTGTATGTTGTTCTGGTATTTGATGCATTTGTTATTTGGATGTATTTCTCTCCAGCAGGCTTGGAGTTTATGCGCCTGTGGTGCTGTGATGGCCATGGTGCTGTACCTGTTATATTTGCCTTATCTACACTACTATTTAAGGGGCTTCCCCTGTTTGGACCGGATTTTTTTTTTTTTTTTTGGTTCTACAACCGGTGTTTAAGTAGGGGCAAAACTTGGTAAAAATACTTTTTTAACTTCAACGTAAAACACTATCTACAAAATAAGACCACACTCCCAATACACTCACATTGGTTTTCAAACTCAAATTGCTTCTTATTCAATTCTCCAATTCTCTTAATTCTGTGTTAATCTTCTTTTCACAATTATCATCATTGTTAAGAAACTCCTCTCACCCACCTCTTTGCTTCAGATTTCACTACAAACAACAACAACAACAACAGTAGATAGATTTGAGGTAAGCTCATTCTCTGATCAAATTTCAGCCCTCTCTCTCTCTCTCTCTCTCTCTCATCTCACTTTTTTATTTCTACATTTCTCACTTCAATTTCTCTCTCTATTTGGCCATGTTTTGCTTATTGTTATTTCGAGACTTACTGGATATTTTCTGGTCTATTGTTTTATAGGCCTTCACAAGACACTATTAAAAAATGTTTCATTTTTAATGACTCTTCACTGATGTGTAGGTTTTGAGGTCAGTACTATTCGGCTCGTATTAATAAAAGTTCTATCTTTATCTCAAAAAATAAAAATAAAAATAAAAATAAAATTTAGGATTTGAAAATAACTAAACTACTAGATTTAGTATGTATTAGTTTTTAGGAAAAAATGTATTAAACATGCGTGAGATATATTCAAATAGAGAGTCCTAATTTTTAGGGAAAAAAGTTTATCTGATAGGTTTTTTTTTTTTTTTTTTTTTTTTTTTTTTTTTTTGTTGAATTACAATTTTAACCATATTTTTAATTTTTTAAGAATAAAGATTATCTAATTAGATTATGGGTGTTTTTGACATTTTTTGAAGTTATAACTAACTTTCTGAATTCTTTTATTTAATATTTAAAGATATAGAGATAAGGATCATTCTACGCCACTCAATATTTTTTTTAGATGAGGTTTATCCGTTAAGATGGTGACACATGTCCAAAAGTGGACACGTGTCATTATCTCAACGTCCAATACAATTGAGCACTGGACCCAAACCTCACCCTTTTTTTTTTAGTGGGATGGTACCCTTGAAATCTTGACCCTATATCTTACATGTCTTAATCTTGACCATTTATTTATTTTTAATGAAAACTAGTTACCGGATAAGCAGGTAATGTATAAAACCAAAAACACACAGAAAAACAAACAACGGAGTCTTTTCTTTCTTGCGTTCTTCTCTCCCAAACTGAAAACCTCTAGTAGTAGGAGTTCTTCTTCTTCTTCTTCTTCTTCTTTCACCGGTGACCCATGAGAGAGAAGGAATCATCATTCTCTCCTTCAAGAACTCTTTCAAACCTGACAACCCAGATTATATCTCGACTCTCAAGTGGAGGCTAGCTTTACAATTCTTTAGTTGATAACAAAAGTCCAGTATGACTATGTCACTATGTCTTGTCTGTTTTTCAGATGACGAAAGTGTTGAAATTGTGGGATTTTTATTAAATATTTGGCAAATTTTGGAACCAGATTCACACATCTGATTTGTTGGGAATAACATTTTTGTCACAATGAGTATGATTGTTGCTCTCATATTGAAGGATTCCTGAAGTAACTCGGTATTAATATCCCAACCATTTTTATCGTTAGGGCTTTGTCCTTGATGATATTGGCTCCATTCTTGAGGGTGGAAAAGTTATAACGACCAAATGATATTGTCCTTAGAGTTCACTTAGTTGTTTATCTTTCTTTTTTCTTTTTCTTTTTTTGGTGATCTCTTTGGGGCTTTGCATAAGCATAAGTTTGTCCTCAAGATCCCTCCCCCAGTACTTGTTTTTTGCAGTTTCTCTTCAATAGAAAAGTAGATAAGATCTTCCCTGCATATAATTTGGGTTTTTTTTGGAGAGATTTGTCTCTAAATCTTTCAGCGGAGTCTTATTCATTTGGAATTTCAACTGTTTGGCCCTTCACAAAGGAAATTGAATCTCTCTATTCTTTATACAATCTTATTTGCATTGCCTAAGAAGTTGATTATGACACCCTTTTAAAGAATTTCAGAGTAAATAATTTTTAAGCGTATGTGTTTTGTGTGTGGCAGGGCACAGGTTGTGGGATGGCCGCCAATTTGTTCCAAGTAAACACTTTCACACTCCTTTATGTGATAAAATTGCAGGCTGTGAGAAAATTGCAGAGAATGCTATTAACCTTCCCTGAACTACACTTGGCTGCAAGTAGATCTTACCTATTAGTTTTGGCTCCAAGATTTTATTATGCATGCAAAGCCAGCTCAGATAACCACAAGTAATCTATTCTAGTTAATAAACACACACGCATGCACATGAATGCCATAGATGAACTCAATTTATGTAACATCTTACAAGGTCTGATGACTGGTTAAAGTACTTAAAAACTTTCAGTCAACCAAATTCATGTCAAGATAGGAAAAAGATTGGTTTCCACAAAATTCTTTTCAATGGCAATCTTGGATTAGAACTTAACTTGGTTAAGTGATAGAATCACATCAAAGAACTTGGAAAGAACCTAGAAACATACACGTTATCAAGTTGAGTAAATCAGAAATAGCCTTAGTACAGAATAAGGCTATTTCTTGTAGGGACACTTGTTGATTGGTCATTGGATACTGCATATTCCTTGGTCTGTCACTTATTTCTTGGAAGATCAAGAAGTAAACAATTGTTTCAGGTTCATCATCGAAGGCAGACTACAGATCAGTAGTAACTATTTATCATGAGATTACTTGGTTTAAACAACTTCTGGCACACCTCATTACAGATTAATCACATCTTGCAAGAACAAGGTTACCATATAGAATCTTGATAGACTCAAATCTTGTCTTCCATTAGTGCGCAAAGCACATGGAGATTGATTGTTATAACCTGCTGACTTATTCACCAAATCACTTGGCCAATCACGAGTTGGGTGTAATGAACATACACTACATCTTGAGGGGTGTGTTAAGGAAAGTATCTCCACTAATATCACTAGAAGTCAACTACAGAAATCTCCTCCTTCGATTGTGCTATGGTCATCTAACTCTAAGGACCATATTTAGCACGTACTAATCAATGTAATTGTAGGAATGTTGGGATTTTGTCTGAGGAATTCATGTATATAAACACACTTCCTGTAACAGAGCAGCAGTATGTAGAGAAATAACAGAAACCATGGAAGTAGACTTTTAAGTGTCAAACCAAGTTAAAATCAGTCTCAAAACTAAACCAGGATCCAATAAGGCCAACCTTTTAGTGATTGAGATGTGACCATGCACCAAAAGACCACAACAGCCCCCAGAAATTCATAGCATTTGACTTGCCATCAATTTGTTAGGACAAGGATCAATCTTAAATAAATGTGTACCAATTGGAGTGCAGTCCCACTTTTATTAGAGCTATTTGTTGTACTTTGAAGTAAAAGAGTATGCCCTATTATGGTACTGAGTGAGTTCTACTGCAATGTTTATCTTTCAAAACTATTAAATCTATCTATTTCATAAGTAGTACTTCATTAATATCTAGTAATATTTGTAACTTCATTTAATATTTAGTAATATTCGTACATAGAATTAAAATTACAAATAGATATTGTCAACAACTTTCTTCATTTTCCTTTAAACTTCATATTTAGTTACTTTACAAATTTGTAAACTTAAATTCATACATGCTCATTTGTACTAACAAGCACATGAAATACATGTACTATAAAGATTGGAAGATGCCAGATGTATCACTATTTATAAATTTTACAACTACACAAAGAAAACAATAGCATATTCATGCACATGATCGTGTTATTTATTGTGGTTGGTTAACTTTGATCAGATATGCATCATGCTACTTGGATAAGTTTTTACCTCATTAAGCTCTTTTCTACAAAGATCTAAAGCCTTTTCAGATTTTATAAACTTAGTGCATAGCTTATCGCCCTTAAAAAATTTTATTTTCTTGAATTCTTTTTCTTTGCAAAAGATCTTTTTTTTTTCCTGAAAATTCCTCTTCTAAAAAAGTAACTATTTACCCAAGATTTTTTTTTTTTTTTTTTTTTGGAAAACTTTTCTTCTTTGCAAAAGATTTATTTCTTTTGTTGAATTTTTTTCTTTTTGAAAATTTTCTTTTAGGTTAAACAAACAAAGACCAAACACATGCACTTGAGCTTCCCTATGAATTGGATCTAGGGTTACACTATGCGTGGGTAAGCTTCTTAAAGCTAATGGGATAGATCATTAGGTTACTCGCAACTAGGTGGACCATTATTTTAACCTTGGGCCTACTTGGATTGTAATGGATTGGAGGCAAACCATTAATGTACTCAAAGCCCATCATAGGCAATGGCACAGATTGGGAGTTGGTGGGATGAACTTCGAAAAGTCTTGGTGCTAGATGGAGCCTCAACTTTCCCACTCATCACTAACCATGGCAATGGGACAAAGAACTAAGTCAAATTGTATGCAAATCCATATTAAAAAAGCCTTTGTTAGGATTAGGAAATGGAACACATAGGAGGCAAACTTCTCCCTGCCCAATGGAGTTGCCATTATGGGTGCAAGTGCTTGTGACGAGTTTTAGTTCTCCTCGTGGGAAGTATGCCTTGGTCTAGGGTGGACTATGGCAGAGGGTGTAAATGGAGTTGCCACCTAGATTAGGTCTAGGAACCATAAATGTAGCGCCCTTGTGGAAGGATTAATCTTTATCAAAGCATGTGTCCAGAGTTTAGGTATGGGGATGAGAAGGTGTTAGGCACCCAACCCCACCCGACCTATAGGTTGGCCTCTACTCATTGTATTCCAAATCCCAATCCTAACAAAGGGTCCTCTAATATGTTAAAACAGTGAGCAAATGTCATTTTTTAGCATTGTTTTTAAAGTGATTTGAACACTTTTGAATTGTGATTACTTCCAAACAATCAAAATAACTTCAACTACTTTTTGTAGACATGTCAAGCTCATCGTTGGGACCAGGGATTAAAGTTTGTTAACCATGTACAAAATGAGGTGTCTACAACTGTACCCTTTTTTATTCTTATAAGTTTGTTACTTATTTAATGCTTCAAAAACCAATCCTCTATTGATCTTGACCCTTGGATTCTTTTGGCTGCATGATTAGTTGACTAGTTTTAATATCCTACAAGAGAAAAATTCATGTAATGAGATTATTTTAGAGAAATCTTTTAAACTCACATATTTACATGTAATTAAATATAAAATTGATGCAATATCACCTATCAAAACTAAGATAACAGAAAAAAGCTTAAGCAGTTATCATAAACTTTCTAATAAGAGAAGGAAATGAGCTCGTGCGGGGACAGGGGAGTTTATGCTTCCTCTAAGTGGTTTAAACTCCTAAACCAAGAAGATGTAGATGTTACAATTTAATATTTTTGTATTGTCCTATATATTTTCAATTTTTGTTATTTTCTTCATGTAATCTAGTTGGGTGCGTGTTATAAGTGGAAAAAAAAATTCTCTGTGGCAATTTTTGTGTTCCACTAATCAAAACTTGCCATGTGGTTGATTATTCTTTTTTTCTTTCTTTTTTAACTTTGGTTATTTTATAAGGAAAGTTAAATGAATACATAACAAATAGTGATTAATGGAGTATAAAATGAAACAAAAAAAGTGGAACAGAAAATTGGAATTGCCGCATTGTTCGAAAATTGTTGATGTTCCATCAAAAAGAAAAATGATCTTCGATGGTAAAATCTTAAAAAGGCCCATCAAAATTCTTATCCCCTCCGATTTTAAAGTCCACTATAGATAGCTAACTTGTGTTGATGACCACATTGATGGTGAGTAATATTATTTGAACCAAAATATGTCCAACTTGTCACTTCAATTTGTTCCTTAAAAAAGAAAAAAACACACCCAAAAATTATGCTCTAATCAAGGTAAACCTCACAAACCAATCCCTCTTTTCCTCTCAATTCATAAAAAATAAAAAACGTTAAGGTGGTTTTTAGCAAAACACTTCGCTGTAGAAAATATTGACATGGCATTTCTCTTTTAAAAATAGCCTTCTGAAAATTGTGTAAATCACTTCTCAACCATATCATAAGTCGTCTTTCACTGGACCCCAACAATAGAGAAAGCCTTGTAGTTATTAAATCTAACAAAAACCATGGTTTTCAAGGACTACTACACCTTTTTCTCTTATGTCTTTTTAGCGACAGCCGTCATCCTCTTCACTGGCCACGCTCATGGCGCTGGCCTATGCGACAATTCTCCTAATCAGCAAGTCTGTTATTCAATTGTTTATAATCGGACTGACCCTCGTGATGCCTCGGTTGCAGCCTGTCACAAATTGATTTATGAGACCAAACGTGCAAAGTTGGTGGCTCAAAGCCAACCCAAGTCCATCGAAATTGATTTATGCATAACCGATTTTAACACTGCCATTAGCTACGTCCACCGCGCCTTGATTAGATACGGGGCCGGTGACTACCAACTCCTGCAGACCTTCGTCAATGTCACCCAGGAAAACTACAAGCATTGCGATGACGTGTACGAGAATTATGGCAAGACCAATCCCCTTGCCAAATCTACTAGCCACTTGAAGGCCATTGCTAACGTCGGTGCGTATCTAGTAAGTTTATTAATTAAATGAAAAAGAGCTTGTGAGTTGTATGTGAGTAAATAAAAGTGGTCTCAAGAAATTGTTGAAAAAACGTTTTTCAATTTTTTTTTTTCATTTTGATAAAAATTTATAAGGGAGGTCATGTTTGTTGTATTTGTGTCTTGTCTTGTAGAGCTCTTTCTTGTGCCATTGTGATGTGAGAAAATCTATTATTCTTAAACTTTTTTTTAATAAATATCTCGACATTTATCTATATAGAATAATATAGTACTTGATTTGATTAGCTTTTCGAGAGATTTTTCGCTACTCTTTTCATCATGATTCCTTTCCATTACCGAATAATAATAAAAGCATATACCTCTTACTAATAATTTTTTCTAGGCTAGTCCGTAAGAAACCTGATTATATACAAAATCTAATAAAATATAGACAAAAACACCATTTTCGTCTCTATATTTTAGGGATGCAATTAATTTGGTCTCTACATCTTGGTAATAGTTAATTTAGTCTCTATTATTTTTAACAGACAGTCAATTTGGTCTCTACCATTAACTTACTAACAGAATTGCCTAATTGGCAAACGGCTTACATAGTTGATAGAATACATGGCTAGTAAAACAATAAAAATACATTTAATTATTATTAAAAAAAAAAAGCCACGAATTATAAAAATCACATCTAAAAAATAAAATAAAATAAAATAATTGAAGGGTGTGAACTAAAAAAAATTCTCTAGACTTTCTTACACTTTCTTTGCAACCAAACACAACCCAGATTTCAAACCCAAATTTCAAACCCAAAAAAGGGTGGCGACTTCACTAACCTTTGGTCAATAATAGGTTAAAATTGACTCAATTCAATCACACATCAGAGGTTCTTTCACCTTCATTTCACAGCACCCGAGCTCAAGCATTTTGAAAATTAGGCGCGAGCATCACCGCAATGGGTGGTCGACTGCCGCGATGCATCGATAGATTGGCAATTCCACTGGGAAAACTTAGAGAGTTTATGTAATATCCCGGCCCAACTTTATTGTTAACTACATGTTTGAGTGGTTAATTATTATTTTGAGCCACTTATTTTCTATAATTAATAGAAGAGTATTTAGTAAACATATTATTTTATAATGACATTGAAACAAAGTTGTAAAGATTATAAATAATTGAATGGCTAATTGTATTATGATTGTATATTAAGTATGTACAAATTAATATATGCTATTTAATTAAGTGGTTAAGGTTGTAAATAGGTAATGAAGCTTTTTATTACATCACATAATAAAAATCAATAATATAGAATGAATTAATATGCTTTTATCAATTTGATCTCTACATCTTGGTAATAGTTAATTTAGTCTCTACTATTTTTAACATACAGTCAATTTGGTCTCTACCATTAACTTACTAACAGAATTGCCTAATTGGCAAACGGCTTACATAGCTGATAGAATACATGGCTAGCAAAACAATAAAAATACATTTAATTATTATTAAAAAAAAAAGCCACGAATTATAAAAATCACATCTAAAAAATAAAATAAAATAATTGAAGGGTGTGAACTAAAAAAAAATTCTCTAGACTTTCTTACACTTTCTTTGCAACCAAACACAACCCAGATTTCAAACCCAAAAAAAGGTGGCGACTTCACTAACCTTTGGTCAATAATAGGTTAAAATTGACTCAATTCAGTCACACATCAGAGGTTCTTTCACCTTCATTTCACAGCACCCGAGCTCAAGCATTTTGAAAATTAGGCGCGAGCATCACTGCAATGGGTGTTCGACTGCCGCAATGCATTGATAGATTGGCAATTCCACTGGGAAAACTTAGAGAGTTTATGTAATATCCCGGCCCAACTTTATTGTTAACTACATGTTTGAGTGGTTAATTATTATTTTGAGCCACTTATTTTCTATAATTAATAGAAAAGTATTTAGTAAACATATTATTTTATAATGACATTGAAACAAAGTTGTAAAGATTATAAATAATTGAATGGCTAATTGTAGTATGATTGTATATTAAGTATGTACAAATTAATATATGCTATAATTAAGTGGTTAAGGTTGTAAATAGGTAATGAAGCTTTTTATTACATCACATAATAAAAATCAATAATATAGAATGAATTAATATGCTTTTATCAATTTTTATTATACAATATTACTCCAAAGTTGTTTTAATTATTGCTCATTACTTGAACAAAATAATTATAATAGATACATGTGTGCAATTTATAATTTTTCCTTTTTATGATGAACTCATTACTAACAAAGTTTTGTAATAAATATGCTATAATATATGTATAACATTTTCCAAAAAAAAAAATACATAAAATATTACAACATTATCCGTGCATCGCACAGGCAACTTACTAGTTAATAATGAATGGAAAAAACTTTTTGTTTTTTAAATTAATGAAATTAAAAGTGGAAGAGTTCAAAAAATTGGAAAAAGGGGGAACCAAATCTCTTAATCTTCTGCATTTATGGGTTAAAGTGGTCATTGATAATAAGATAGGGTGAGGTGAAATGCTATGTGAAATATTGTTCATACAAGGCGCCACATGGGAAAACCTCATGCTCTTATGTGTGAGATCTCTGCTTTTACGAATTTATGAATTTGTACTAAAAGTTTAGCATTACTTGCCACAATTAATGCTTTAGTGTAGAAGAAATAAATGTATAAACATATGTGTATGCATATGTTAAGAGGGCCAACATGAATCTTGTCATGTTGTGATTATTATTATTATTATAAACATAATTGTAATTGATATAGAAAGATAGTCTTTGACTCTAAACTGCTTACAAAGCTAGCAAGTGGACTCAAATAGAGAGAAAGTTCGAATTAAAATGCATTTTATCTAATACTTCGTAAATTGGTAAATAAAAAGAGAGGAATTTGGAGTTAAAATCAATCTTTCTTAAATCCAAATCTATTCATGACTTTGAAAATGAAGGACCACTCCATGTCAATCTTTAAGATAGTAAATTAATATTTGCCTCTTATTTTCTTCATTTCACAAGTTATTTCCTGAATGATAATAGTTGCAATGAGTTTATTTTCCAATTACTCCCTTTTCAGTAGGAATTTTTGGAGAAATTATTTTAGGAGGGACTGGACAATAATTATCAGGGTAGCACAGAAAACATTTATTGGAAGTGTTTGTGCATAACACTTTCCTACTATATTATATAGCATGCAAACTTAATTTTGGAACAATGGTGCAAGATGCTAGGATTGTTTGATACATTACGCCTGCACAAGTTAGTCAAGGTATTGCTATTAATTTTCCTTTTCATCTTAGAATGTAACTAGGAAATAAAGTCTTACACATTTCCTTTTATAGATAGTACTTAGGACCAAAACATTGTAAATATGTAGTCATCATTTATCAATAAAATCAAAATTATGCGACTAAGCTATTAGTCTCTTGGAAACTAGCCTCAACTAATTTCTAATGTAGAAGAAATAAATGTATAAACATATTTTTATTCATATATTAAAAGGACAAATGTTAATCTTATCAAGTACTGACCATTATTGATATAAAAAAATAGTTGTAGCTGATATAGTATGAAAGCTGGAGTTGAAATGCAATCTTTTGCCATAAATATCCAATCCATAGTCAATTTAAATCTATTCATGACTTCCACAAGGTCCACTCCATTTTGTCATAAGTTCTCCGTATCAATCTTTAGGGCTTAACTCTCATTTTCTTCTTTGCATGAATTATCTCTTGCGAGCAATTGTGTTTTAAGTTTATTTTTTTGTGAGAATATTGTACATATATTATAGCATATATGTTATAAAATTTTGTTAGTAATGAGTTTATCAGGAGAACAACAATTATAAATTGCACACACAAATCCATTATAATTGTTCTATTCAAGTAATGAGCAATAAAAAAAAAAGGCGAAAAGCACATTTTAGTCCCTACATTTTCAGGCGATTCTCATTTTAGTCCCTACATTTTATTTTTACTGCTTTTAGTCCCTATCCTGAAAACCGCTTCCCGTTTTGGTCCTTGCCGTTACTTATTTAATATAAATATCCTACGTGGCAAACAATCCAACAGTAAATGCTGACGTGTCTATTAAAATAATATTAAAAAAGCCACGTCAGATAAAAATAATATTTAAAAATGCCACGTCAGTAATTTAATTTTTGAAAAAAGCCACATCAGATAAAAATAATATAAAAATTTCTAACCTAATTATTTTTTTTTAAAAGAAAATAAATTAGTTAAATTAATTTTTTTTTCCTTTTTTTTGGAAGAACATGAAGAACATGTTCTTCATTTTTCTTCCCCACAAACCCAGAAAATCATACACCACAAACCCAGAAACCCAGAAATCAAACCACAAATCCAGACACCACAAACCCACAAACCCAAAAATAAATTTATAAACATATGTGTATGCATATGTTAAGAGGACCAACATGAATCTTGTCATGTAGTGATTATTATTATTATTATTATTATTATTATTATAAACATAATTGTAATTGATATAGAAAGATAGCCTTTGACTCTAAACTACTTACAAAGCTAGCAAGTGGACTCAAATAGAGAGAAAGTTTGAATTAAAATGCATTTTATCCAATACTTCGTAAATTCGTAAATAAAAAGAGAGAAATTTGGAGTTAAAATGCATTCTATCCAATCTTTCATAAATCCAAATCTATTCATGACTTTGAAAATGAAGGACCACTCCATGTCAATCTTTAAGGTAGTAAATTAATATATGCCTCTTATTTTCCTCATTTCACAAGTTATTTCCTGAGTGATAATAGTTGCAATGGGTTTATATTCAATTAATCCCTTTTTCAGTAGGAATTTTTGGAGAGATTATTTTATGAGGGAGTGGACAATAATTAACAGGGTAGCACAGAAAACATTTATTGGAAGTGTTCGTGCATAACACTGTCCACTATATTATATAGCATGCAAACTTAATTTTGGAACAAATGGCGCAAGATGCTAGGATTGTTTGATACATTACGCCTGCACAAGTTAGTCAAGGTATTGCTATTAGTTTTCCTTTTCATCTTAGAATGTAACTAGGAAATAAAGCCTTACACGTTTCCTTTTATAGATAATACTTAGGACCAAAACATTGTAAATATGTAGTCATCATTTATCAATAAAATCAAAATTATGCGACTAAGCTATTAGTCTCTTGGAAACTAGCCTCAACTAATTTTTAATGTAGAAGAAGTAAATGTATAAACATATTTTTATTCATATGTTAAAAGGACAAATGTTAATCTTATCAAGTAGTGACCATTATTGATATAAAAAAATAGTTGTAGCTAATACAGTATGAAAGCTGGAGTTGAAATGCAATCTTTTGCCATAAAAATACAATCCATAGTAAATTTAGATCTATTCATGACTTCCACAAGGACCACGCCATTTTGTCATAAGTTCTCCGTATCAATCTTTAGGGCTTAACTCTCTTTTTCTTCATTTCGTGAATTATCTCTTGTGAGCAATTGTGTTTTAAGTTTATTTTTTTGTGAGAATAATGTACATATATTATAGCATATATGTTATAAAATTTTGTTAGTAATGAGTTTATCATAAGAACAACAATTATAAATTGTACACACATATCCATTATAATTGTTCTATTCAAGTAATGAGCAATAAAAAAAAAAAACAACTTTGGAGTAATATTGTACAATAGAAGTTGATAAAAGCATGTTAATTCATTCTATATTATTGATTTTTATTATGTGATGTAATAAAGAGCCTCACTGCAAAATCCTTTTTTTTGGGCCTTATGGCAACAGTTGTGAAGCTTGTTGAGGGAAATGTTATCATCATCTATTTCTTCATCTTCTATGTTTGAAATTTGGTCCATTCCTATTTGTTCAATTTTTGAGTTTTCATCACTTTGTTCTTTTGTTACATCATTTGTGTTAACCACTTATGAATTGGCACTGGAAGATTCTTGACTAGATCTTACAAAGTTTAGACTTGCAACTTTGTTGTCTCTAAGATTTTGCATAGGTATCTACATTCAATTTCAGCATGTTATTTACATTAATATAAATGTGGTATGACAGTTTTTTGTAAATGTTTATATATATATATATATATATATATATATATATATATATATATATATTTTTTTTTTTTTTTGTTACTTTAGGAATAGTTTAGAAAAAGAATTAATATAGCATACTGGATTTTATATCTTTTTTTTTTTTTTTTTTTTTACCTTCCACACCTTTTTTTTTTTTTTTTTTTTTTTTTCATTTAAAGAAGCATAAAAAATCTTAACAACAGTATAATTTTCAAAATCATTCTTTAGATTAAATTTCTTCAGATCAAGTGGGATTCCTTTTCTAATATCAATCTACATATGAGGAATTTGATATATATTATGATCAATAGTTATACAATAATTTAATTATTTAAATAAGTTGTACCTTAGTTTTTTTTTTTTTTTTACGAGATCTCTTGTAGATTTATTTAGGATTTTCTTAGCATCTCGATCAAATACCATAAAAGTTATCTTGTCAGCTGCATCAAAACTTCAATTTGAATCCTATATCTGAAGTAGTTTGCAATTGTATAGTGGTTATAGTGAGATGGATATGTTATAAATATTTGGAGAGTATGTAGTTAATGTGAGTGCCTCTAACCTTGGGATAGGGAGACTTGTTTTTGTTTCACATTTTACACACCAAAATGATCATGATTGTGATTTGACCTTCTTTCCACAAAGCATGCATGAAATGAAATATCAACCCATCGTTGTATCAATGTTGCTTATTGTTGCAATACAATAGCAAGTTCACATCTTGCAATGAAATTTGAAGTTAATATGTATTTTATTTTTTTAATGTAAATGATGAGTATTGTAGGGTCTGTTTTCATAGCCCAAGCTCAAAAGGTATGGATTAAAGGCCCAACGAACCTAGGACAATGAATTTGTAGAGAGTGGGCGAAAGAGCTGGGCTGGTTATGAATTAAACAATAGTTGGCTAAGGCATTTAAGATCGAAATAACATGAAATAGGGCCTGAAAAACTCAATGACTGAATGTCCGAAGAGATATTTTATTGAATGAACAATAATTACAATACTCAGAGCTACAGTAAAGTTTTTGTTTCCTTCTTTTTCTTTTTTCTCCCCCCTTCTTTTAGGGGCCCTTCTTCTTTATATAGCCTCATCCCTTATCATCCCTACCGTCCACTTGTCCCTCATCTGCGTACCTACTTGAGTATGGGTCACATCAAGTATCTTCTCTAGCTTTTGGGAGTGGCGGTAGGTGTGGTTGCACTGCTCAGGGGTCTTCTCCACATAAATGCGGCCAGAAAAGTTGATGCAGTGCATTAAATACGGTGGCAATAGCTTTTCCTTGAGATATTTCTTCGTCCTTATCATCCCCTGACATGCCCAGAGTTTATCTTTGTCATTGGGATTGCTGGGAAGGTCATTCGGACTCTCCCAATGCTTGTTTGGTCTAGACTAAACGTACCCGAGGAGTAAGGCCTCTTCGGACAAAAGGTAACCTCTTCGGACTATATTCCTCCTCCACTTCCGGGCTTCCTGCCTTCAGATGGACTCTTCCCCAACCAATTATTACTCTTCGAAAATACAGTACTCCTCAACATGGGGCCCTAGGCCAACTAAGTAGTTTTGGGTTTTTACCCCCCACAAGTATGATGTATAATATATTATTATTGTTTTCATGTAAATGATGAGTATAATTTGAAATGATTAACAAACATATTTCGTAGGATCTCATTCAATGCATTTGATTTCTACTACTGTCTTCATATTGTTTAAAGATAAATCCTCCTATGAAAATTGTTTTGCATTTATTTTTGGTATTTCTTGTATAGGGTCATGTTTTTTACCATTCTTATCATTGAATTTTTCTGAAGAAAATATTATGTAAATGGTAATTTTGTAAGATAGTATATGATATTTATCAGACTTTTTTGTTATTAATAGTTTTAGAAAGATGCACCTGTCAATTATTTCAATAACTTCAGAAATCTCAAGATTTATATATATTTTTGTTGCACTAGTCGATGACAAAGAGAATTTGCCTGCAAAAATTGCATAGAACATTATTAGTAAATAAAAGTGTATTGAATTGAAATTGAGAAAAATGAAAACATGTTTTCATGAGAATAAAATTTTCTAGAAATATCATCTACATGTGGAGGAGGAAGAAGAGAGTTTGTAAGAAGATAAGAGTTTTGGTCTTGATCTACACGTAAGAAAGGTCAGACCTGGGTCATAATATGTAAGATAATAATTGGGCTTGAGCTTTTCATAAGATTTAGTTTATTTTTAAAAGCTAGTCTATTTTGTAGATAATAACATTTGGTTTAATTGTCAAGAGCTCATATTTATACAATAGTAAAAACAAGTTATTATGATCTATTGGATAATAGTTTTTTTTTTTTTTTTTTTAAAACCTTAATAAAAAGAGGTTAAAAATGCTAAATGCAAAATTAGAGCGCCACATGATGGGAGCTCATGCACTCCTGTGTTTGAGATGGGATGGCATGGAGGGTTGTAGGCATGTGCACATAAAGGAGTAGAAGTTAAAAGGATGAATAGAAATGCAAAGAGTTTTTTGTGAATAGGAGAGGAAAAGTCTTGAAATATTGAATCAAATGAAACAAATAATAGTCTTAAAATATTGAATAAAAAATGTAACAAAAAGTAGTCTTGAAACATTGAACCAAAGGAAATAAAAAGTCCCTATTTTTAAATTTGTTCTTATCTTTGATGTAGCTTAAGACTATTTCAATTCTCTTCATAGAGTGCACCACATGGCAGAATCTCATGCTCTCTCGCATAAGTTCTCTACTTTTATATATATTAGTTAAAGTCTCGTGCGTTGCATGGTTTACTCATCAACTTATATATCATATAATTAATTCTCAAAAAAAGATATACCATATAATTAATTTGAGAAACATTGAGTAAATGAATATATATATATATATATATATATATATATATATATATATATATATATATATATATATTCAATAATCACAACAATGTGATTAAATATAGAATTAGGCTATACATGAAAAAAGTAAATCATATTATCTTAATAAGGTTAAAGAAAATAAAGTTGTACCTTGTGAAGAGAAAAAATTTGTGATAGTTCAAGCATTATAAAGTATAAACTTTAATAACCTTGTGGTGTGCAAATAAGATTTTATTGGTTATGTTCAATACTTATTTCAAGATTAAATACGGAGAAAAAGAGAGATTAATATTTGGAAACATATCCATTTAATGGTTTTTGTTTACTGGATAGGTTTGAGGCTTTTTTCGAGTGTGAGTATTGCTACAAAACTATGGATGTTATGCTTGTAAGGGAAGCCCTGTCTTCTTCCTCAATCTCATTCAATGATTTTTCTCCACTGTTTTCTGTAACCCTAGTGTAAAAACAAAAAAAAAAAAAAATTAGTATATTAAATTCTAAGTAAATAAATTAGAAGTTTCTCAAAAAATAAAGTAAATAAATTAGCATATAAAAAAAACAATTACTTAAAAATAATATATAAAAAACCTGTAGTTCTACACATAAGGCTAAGTGCATCTCCAATAGATTGGCTAAATTTATTCTTTTGGAGAACAAACCCCAAAAATCAGCTCCAACAGATTCTTCAAATGCAAAACTTTTCCAAAATTTTTTTGAAGTTGCTACAGTGCTTCTCTAGATATAGAAAACAATGTAGCAACTCCATATGAATTTTTCTACTTAAAAAATCCATACAACTCAATAAAAAACAATTCTTTCTCTCTCCTCTCACAACGGCTACAAACATTCACAACAACGGCTACAAACACAAAAATCCTTTCTCTTAAACATCTCTAAACTCAATCATAATCAAAATACAAACTCAAAAACACAATCTTAAAATTAATCAAATCATAACAATAAAAGCCAAAAAAAAAAAAAAAAGGACAGAAGCCATCTGACCCATTTCGGCTGCGTTGGGGAGGAAGACGAGCGGCGGCGGAGCAGAAGGCGTGGCTTGGCACAGTGAACGCTGATTCTAGGCCTGCCTGTGTCCTTCGATCAACGGTGGAGCAAGCAATCGCTTGTTCTTTCTCTGTTTCTTATCACTGCTAGAGAGTGTTCTAGAATCAAGTAGAAATAGAAAAAGTAGAGAGAGAGAGAGGGAGAGAGAGAGAGAGAGATTCGGAATGAACTAGAAAAAGAAAAAGAAGGGTAAATAGAGATAGGAGTGGGATACATGTGTGGTGGAGAAAAAACCAAGAGAAAAAGAAAAAGAAAAGACCAGGCCAGGCCGAATCAGACCACCACTTGGGATGGGAATGTCTCAGCCCACATGCATCATTTGATGAAAGCACTCCAATCCAGTCGCCTCCTCGAAGTGGCTTGTCAACCACGCTTTCCCTCCCTCAAAACTATACTCCTCACCAAATGCCCTTCCTTGGATTGGGGCATGACAACACCTTTTTCCTCTCTTCCTTACCGGAGGGCAATCTTCTCTTATGGCCTTCACCTCCCGCCCGGCCCGGAAATAGAACCCAACACCCTTCTAATCCATTCATTTCTGCAAGCAGGGGAACATATGGATGAAATTAAGAAAGGAAAAATAATATAAAAAATAAGAAATGACCATTAAGAAATGATACCACATTACTTTCACAATAAATTTTAAGTAATATATTTATTAGCTAATATTGGTGAGTAAAACAATAATTTCAATTATGTGTTCAAATTAGAATTAATAACAATTTTCCACATATGATTTTGATGTGATTCTTGTGAAAGTATTGCGAAAAATGTTGTGGATATAACACTTTTTATGGAAAGATATAATTGTTGAGAATGAATATAGAAAGAATAAATGATGATAAAAAATAATAATAATAAAGAATAAATGAAGAAATAATATTTAAATGAGATGGAGAAAATAATAGAGAATCTGTTAGAAAGTGTATTTGAAAAAGTAAGTAGATTAAAGCTAAATGTCACTGTTCACTGTCCAAATAGTATAAAAATTTAGATAAGCTGCTGGAGATGCTCTAACAGAGGAAGAAAAAAGAGGAGGATGAAGATAAGTGATGAAAAACTAATGATAATATGGAGTAAGACTTTCAAGTTTCAACAGACAACATATATAGATTTCTCAAGGTATGGAGAAACAGTTGAACTATAAAAATGTCTTTAGGGCTGGGATCTTTCAGTTTCGTAGTTTTTTTTTTTAAACTGCTATGTAGTTGAATTGCTCAATATATGTTTAGAAAATCTTAACTACAATTTATAATCTTCCAAATTAAAGTAGACTACAGGATTGGAATATTGGATATTTGTTATCCAATTCGTGGAGAAGAAGTATAATTCCTTTTCATAGGGAATCAAGTAGTTTCTTTTTTTTTTGGACTCCAAACATAATCTATCCGCTTCTTTCTCCTTAGAAGATTAAGATTGTGCCAAAAAAAAAAGAAGAAGAAGATTAACATCATTTAGAATTTATACACTTGGAAAATTAAGATCATCCAAGGATCTATGGCGACAAAACATAAAAAGAGAAAAAAAGAAGCTATAAGATAGAATAAAAAAGTGAATAAAAAAAAAAGTTAATATCAACTATTAAGCTTTATATTTACATGATTTAAGATTTTTGTTCATTCTAATATTCATTCCGTATATTGATAATCAAGGAGTTATGTCTAAATTTGAAAAATCATGGATGAGCTAGAATTTATGTCTGAATTGAAGAAGTAGAGAATCATGATAGGATGAGAAAATCATGGAGTTATATTTCAATCTTTATCAAATAGCACCTTAGTGATCTTGAACCAATGCTGGACTTTTAATTCGACATTTCCACTTAGAAAAGATAAAGAGTTTGGTTAATAGACGGGTCCCTGGCCCCTGCATGATAACAGTGTTTACATGACTTCTTCTTTTCTTTTTTTCTTTTTTTTCTTTTTTTTTCTTAGTCACAAACGTATTTTAGTAATAAAAATTATTGGTAAGTACAATTAAACTGTTGTTTTTATCTAAAACATGATTTGAGTATTAAGTTTTGGTGTGACAAAAAAAGGCTGCAATGATTTGTAAAACACTAAGGAGAAGTTGATAAGAACTATTATGTCTATCTAATTGCAAGGCTTCTAAGCTCTTTTTACGTGTACTAATTAAAAAAAATAAAGATTAGATGGATTAAATGAAGAATTTGGATTGTAATCAAATTAAGATTTTTATCAACTTAGAAACTATAGGAGAAGAAAAATTATATATATTTTAAAAATCTAAAAAAAAACTCTGCAATTTGGTGAACCCACTTGGCGCAACCACGACTTCTAAACCCAACTTTTATTATATAGTATACTACTCGCTAACTCGTGCGATGCACAAAAAAGTTATTTATAAAATAAAATCTAAGAAATTTAGAAATATAAAATTGGGTCTATAATATGCATATTATAGACATTTTGCTAGTTAGCATTTAAAAAAAAAAAAAATGAACTGTCATAATTAAATAATATACAACGGGAAGAAATATTTAACTTCTATGCTTTTCTATAGTTTAGAAGTGTTGTATAACATCGAACGTTATTGGGTTGTAAGAGAGATTTTTATAAAATGTTAATACCATACATATATGGTTATGTTGTCAACATCTCGCTACAGTTGCTTAATTACCGAAACTTACAAAGTAATTTACAATTCTTAAATTAATAAAGCAAAACTCTCAAAAGTTATTTATATACACACATGCACTCAAAACTAGTATAAACTACAAAGATATACACAAAGATCATGATATGAGGAAGACACACCAAGCTTCAAATTTGAGTAACAATATGACTTTCTCAATCTTACTTAGTCATAGTAATAAGTTATAACAATATAGACAATTCAAAATATGGAACAATATCAAAATCATAACACCTCATTCTATTATCTTTTATGTTGAATCCAAACAAATAATTAATTGAAATTAATCCAAACAAATAATTAATCAACCCAAAAATTATAGCTTTAATTAAGAAAACAAAAAATCACATGAATCCAAATAAAAATTCTCAATAAAGCAAAAGCATATAAGGTGAAGAATTAAAATCAACCTACTAAAAAGCAAATACCAAAAACCCCAAGACTTAAAACTTCCAAATTTTATAGAATCCCCAAATTCTATTTCAAAACCAAACAAAACCCCTCAAATTCAAAAAAAAAAAAAAAAATTATATATAATATACCAAATAAAAATTTACCATTCCCTGGGCTAGAAGACATAAGTTGCAGTTTTGACTTTTTCTCTAAAAAATAGAGATACTTCATCTGTCATATATAATATAAAATAATTATTAGAAATTTCAACCCAAAAACCAAACCCACGCTCAAAAGAATATCAATTCTAAACATAATAAAAGAATAAGATAGAAAGAAAATCTCATGCACATATAAAAGCAAATAAAAAAGAAAGAACATTGCCTTGCCAAGTTAAGTTTAGGGTTTCGAGGTAGTAATTACTAGGGTTTTGAAGAGGGAAGAGAGTCCTAATAGGAGTCTCTCTCTCTCTCTCTCTCTCAACCCTAACTTTTTTTTTTTTTACTTGAGTCCCTTTTTTTTTTTCTTTTTTTTGAATCCTAAAGTGAAGTTAAGTTTAGAGTTTTGAGATAGTAATTGCTTGGGTTTTGAGGAAGGAAGAGAGAGTCTTAACAAGAGTCTCTCTCTATTTTTTTCTTAATCCTAATTTTTTTTTAATGTAAGTCTTTTTTCTTTTTGAAACTTAAAGTGAGTCCTTTTAAAATATATATATATATATATATATATATATTTATATATTCTAACATGATGTCTAATTAAAAAAAAATTATAATTATTTTTTTAATCTTCCTTTTTACAAGTGTCCCCTTTTTTTTCTTTTGTTTTAATCCTAAAGTAAAGTTAAGTTTATGATTTTGAGGTGATAATTGCTAGGGTTTTTAGGAGGGAAGAGAGAGTCCTACCAGGAGTGTCTCTCTCTTTTTTTCTTAATCCTAATTTTTTTTTTTACATGAGTCTTTCTTCTTTTTTCTTTTTCTTTTTTTAACCTAAAGTGAGTCCCTTTTTATTTTATTTTTTTTAATTCTAACATGACATGAGGTCTAATTAAAAAATAAAATTATAATTATATTTTTAATCTTTGGTTTTATATTATATATAGATAATAATTGTGATGTGGCAAGCTCTAAAGAAATCAACAAAAAGTCAACGGTTTCGCTTTCATATATATACATATAGATGATTATTGGTGATTGATTGATTGATGATTGTATGCACAGAGTATGCAGAAAGTGTGAGTGAACAATTATTATTGAAAAATAAAAAATTTTATCATTTGAATTAACTGAAACTCATACAACTCCGCTAATAAGTATAAATAAATTAAAATTAAAAAAATATACCGAAAACAAAACACTTTTAACTAAAGCAGAATAAACAATGTAAGCTAAATATCGAAAGCAATTGGAGGAGACTTTCTATATTGTGCAATCTTTTGCTTCCTGCATTATGGTTAAATAAATAAATCGTTTAATTTTTATTGGTTTGTCCATAAAACAGAAGTAAAACTCTAAAAGTTGTATATGTTTTTATTTTTCTTACTATAAATAAGTTAGTTCGGAAAATAAACAAATGAAGGCTAATTTTCTTAGTAACCAAACAGAAACTAAGCTTTTTATTATTATTATTATTATTATTTACAATAAAAGTTTATGCCTGGAAAAGACGTTGACGTCGAAGTTGTGGTTGAGTTGATAATGGTTTTGGGTAGAGTTTCTGAGTTTCATCAATCAAGTTCAAGCTCAGAGAGAAAGAGAGAGCGACTAGGGGTTCCAAGTGGGCTTAGAGACCTTTGGCCCACATCAAATCATAACTTAAGTCCACAGTATGCTTTATATCTTGGGCCTGTATACCAGTTTTTTCGTATCATTGTTCATACAGGCTCAATTTGAACCCAAAAAATACAGGCCTCACAACGCCTAGTCCTGGTTGGATAGAGAGTTTAGAGAGGAGCGTGCGCATGCGCACACACACAAACTCATTATCATAATACTTTTATATTGAGTTGTAATCGATCCCGATATTATCTTTTTCATTTTAACTTATGATGATTTGACATCTTAGCTTCTTGTTAAAATATTATAAGATTTTGTTATTCTTGTAAAATAATTCAGTTGGATAACATGACAACATTCTATATGTCTATTTGGTAATGGTTTTTTAAATTCGACTCTTTCAAATTTCTTTTTTCTTCTTTCGAAATGTTAAAATTTTTATTTGTCCTTATCATATGCAATGCACATAACTCACTTAACTTAACTAACTAAATGAGTCATGTGCTTTACACATGATGGAACACATATCATCCTCCTATTAATAATTGGAGCATTGGGCTTCAAACATGTTTGGAGCCATAAATTTTTCCTTTGGTAATATAATAAGGAAAAATTTTAGTTTTAAACTATTTTAGAGTTATCTTTCTCTAACTCATTATATGACAATTGAAGAGATCATTTATGTATAATTTTAGTCACAGTATTTTTTTAATGAGTCATGTGGCTTCTTTAAATAACACACACAAATAGTTTTATAAATTGCTACACAGTGGATTGGAGGAAATTCCTCCGAACTTGTTGGGGGCTAAACTTTTCCCATATAATAGAACAAAGTTTATTTCTAAACTAGTTTGAAGAAAAACCCTTCAAACTCTTCATATATTTTTATATTGAGTGTGAATTTTGAAAATTTAGTCGTTGGATTGCATATTCTTCTTATATCTTTCATACTTGCAAAATTACAAGAATATCAAAGATAAATCACTATGTCATCAAACAAATGTTAAAATTTCAAGTTTTTATAATCTAAAATTGTGTATAAAAAGATAAAATTATTGATCAAATAGTAAATAACATTTGATTTGAACGAAATTTGATATAGATATTAAGAACATAAGAAACATAAAATTTAACGGTTAAATTTTCAAAATTCAACCGGTTATGTGCCATATTAATATGGTATGATAGCACAACCCTTTGACTGAATAAAGCATAAGCCTTTTTTAGTAGGAATATCTCTTATATCCATTCTATGGAATAGGCCTCTCACATGCTATGGGCTCTACGCACCTTGTGACCACAGCCTGTGAGAGGCCCAAGTTTCAGTAATGCAACTTTGAGAGTCCAACGCGGAAAACGAAATTAAACGCATATATGGGCCCAAAAAGCTGAACCAAATGACAGAAAGAGTAAAGTCCACTAGGACAACACAGTATATACTACATATATAGCCATGCTTAAAGGGAGTTACATATTCTTTTAATTAAAACAGGTCTATATTTACTATGATTAAAGAAACAGATTTTTGGTCAAAGCTTTGCCATGCTTGGTCACATTTTTTCAAAATTAGGATTTATCCGTAAATTTGTGAAATTTATTTTTCCATGTCCAATTAGGATAAACGAGCTTAGAAAAAATCTTGGTTATTGTATTTTTTGGCGTAAAAAAAATAATAGTTATTGGGACTCCCATGTTGCAGGAAATATTTTGAAAAATTAGGAAGTTAAAATGGGATGAAGACAGATTTTCTCTTATATCAATTATCAAATAAGGGTCTAGAAAAAAAATGAGACATTAAAAACATTTACATAAATAAATAAATAAAATCAATTACACTGATCCCTTTAAGTTGAAAGAGAATAGAGTAGAATAGAGCAGAATTGGTAAAAAATTAGCTTAATTTCAGCCAACTCTACTCTACTTTCTTCCCTGCCACTCAATCTAAACCAAAAGTAAAAGATAGAGATTATTAATCCTCTAGGTTTTTTTTTTCAATGGAATTAGGATCCTCTCGTTGGCCTTTGATATATAGATATATGTCATATAATGGTCTTATTTCTTCCTTGAAGAACCAAATGTTTATTTATTTTTTATTTTTTATAAACAACGAAATGTTTACTTACCTAAATGAATGAAAAAGATGGCAAAAAAATTTTAAAAAGGAAAAAAGAAAAAAAAAAGAAAAGAAAAGGGAATAGTAGAGTCGAAAGAAGACAAGGAAATGCCTAATATGGCAAAAGTTTTAGTCACATGAGAAAATGCTGCCAAAAAAAAAAAAAGGACAAAAGGAAGTGCTTTTTGATGTACTCTGTCTAACTCAAATACAAAGAACCAAATCAATTTTCCAAGCACGCTGAACTGGTGGGACTGTGGCATAGTAGCAAAAATGGAGTGTGGTGAGGCAAAATCATAACTCTGAGCTGAGAACTCTTCAGCTCAGGTCTCAGCCTCAGTCCTCAGCAGCATTCTTTGAACACAACCCTCCAAACCCCTCTTCCCCAAATATGGTCAAGACACAGCTACTGCAGCTTTCCCCTAACCAATAGAAAAGCTGGTTCATTGTAGCAGAAAGGTCCAAACTCATAACTAAATGCAAATCAAATGCATCCCATCAATCAAGTAACAGGTCCAAATTTACAACATGCTTCGATGTCAATTTGTGATTTAATTACAACACTTACATAAAGACCGTCATGAATACTTACTAAACAAGTAAATTTAGGTGCGCTAATGCACATGATGTAAAATTAGATGCGTATTATTTGGGATGTCCTCAAGAGTTTTTCCTGCAATCAATACACACCCTTTTGGCCACCAATCAAACAAGAGGTGAAAGGTGAGTTACTGAGATTCATGTACTATGCAGTGTCTATACCTGCACTTACTGTAGAACCAGGCTGTAGTTTTCAGTCTTAACTGACAATTCTTGTTTGGTATTGGAATCATTTCTCAATACATTTTTGTTTTCTTTTTTGCATATTTGAATTGTATTTACATGAAATGATGGACGCTAAAATATTATTGTGTCAGCAATAAGTTTAGATATGCATACTTTCACATTTCACAACTTGTTCATGAATTTATAAATTGTGAAAGATGGATAAATCCGATATGCATTTGTTTTCGGTATAAAATGCTTTTTATTTCGATGAAAAGCATTTTATTTTCTAATTCTTGAAAATACACAAAAAAATATTTTTCATACAAAAATTATTTGTCAATCTTATGAAATTGTGTTCATCTAACTTACTCTCATGATGGAAGGATGTGTGTTGAATTATCAAAAGGATTTACTATATATCATCCATGAAAAAAAAAAAAAAAAAAAATATATATATATATATATATATGATTAATGAGAGTAAAGGTAAAGATGGCCAGAATCTGGTAAATTTTAGTGCATTCTAGTTATTTTCCATTCTCCTCTGCTTTATTCTTCCCCCGTCTCCCTCTATCAAACATATGATTAATGATACAAGGAATGTGCATCATAAAAGAACTAATAGTGCATTTTTAATAGAAAGATGCTTTTATATATATATATATATATATATATATATTTTGCTGATAATCAAAATATATGTTGACTAACTATATTAAAAGATATAAATTTAGATAAATTCTCTTTTTTATAACCATTTCACTATTAGAAATTTTCTCAAATTTTGGGTAAATATAGTTGTAATGGGAATATACACGAAATTCCCAGATCTGTGAGATGAAAAAATAGAGAAAAAAATATACGCGAAAGAAAAAATAATCACGCACAAGACAATATTTAGTTCAGCAATTTGCCTACATCCACAGAGTTGCAAGAATTTCACCATTCTCAGGAAAAAAAATACAAAATGCAACAATACAGTTTTCTCTCTCAAAAAAACTTCATAAAACGCTAATCTCCAAAACAACAATTTTTATATCCTGCGCACAGGATTCACAATGGGCTACAAAACGGGCTAAAAATTTTCCCGAGGGCATCGCCCTTGGACCCCCAAGGAGGCTTGTCCGTGAGCACTATGGCTTAGGCCTATCAGCCCATGCCTCTGCTCCATGAACTAAGCCTCAGAAAATCTTCCATTAAAAAACTGTAACAATATTATTTCGGGTCAGGTTATAATCTGGATCAAACACAACTAGACTCCACAAAAGCCCAACAAGTTGTGCACCTTAGAAGAATAAAGGTTTCTCAAATTTTATTCTATCCATCTTCCATTTTTTCTCAAATTTTTTTCCATAGTGCATTCTAGTCATCTTCCTTTTTTTCTCAAATTTTTGGATTTTACTATAGAATTTCCAAGATAAAATGCAAAGATATTCATATTAAAAGATATAAATTTAGATAAATTCTCTTTTTTTAACCATTTCATTATCAGAAATTTTCTCAAATTCTTGATAAATACAGTTGTGCACCTTAGAAGAATAAAGGTTTCTAAATTTTATCCTATACATCTTCCATTTTTTCTTAATTTTTTTTTCCCCAGTAGTGCATTCTAGTCATCTTCCTTTTTTTCTCAAATTTTTGGATTTCACTATAGAATTTCCAAGATAAAATGCAAAAATTTTCATATTCTCATACTTTGAAACTATCTTTATATACCTTCGTATAATTTTTTCAGATTAATTTTTTCTAAATCTTGAATTTAATATTTGTTGAGGGGGAAATTAATGCCTCTAAATAAAATATTGGGAAGTCAAGCCGAAACTCAATGATGGGCTCTTGAGATGATGCCTAAAGGCTTTCGGTGTGGTGAAAAGCCTATCCAAGCAAGAAAATAAAACATCAACAAAAGCCCAATAAAATACTTCACAATAGTTAATTAGTACATTAGTAATGCTGTTTTGATAATACAAGAAAAATAAATTCTCCAGCGGTAGGGTGAAATTACACTTAAAGTCCAGCAGTTCAATTATTAAATAGATTTAGGAAAGTGTTTACTTCTGGAGGTCCTTGTGTATCTTGGTCAGGGGAATTTATTGTACTTTCAGCCATCATTACATCAATATGAGGGAAGAATTCTATTGTTACAAATACATTATATCCTTCAATAGTAAAACAAAAAATAAAAATTAAAGGTTCCATAGGAAGAAGAAAGGAGTTAATTGGCATGGTGTGAAGGGAGAGAGAGATTCCAGCTTAGTGCAGCATGTGTTAAACTAAGATTTTGGGGGATACATATACATAAGGCATGAATGGGGTAGTGTGGGCTATTTTTGAGTGAGTAAAGGGTTGTTTAGGCTTGTGGTGTTGTGATGGAGTTAATGCTGAGTTTAAGGCTTTAGTGAGTAAAGGGTTGTTTGTGTCACGATTAGGAGGCTTTTATGGGCTGTGTAAGGCTTTAGTGAGTAAAGGGTTGTTTGTGTCATGATCAGGAAGCATTTATGGGCTGTGAGTATGCAGAAAAGGAAAGGGAATGTTTGAGGCTAAGTGAGTGAGAGCTGAGGGGAATGAGTTGTGAGCTTGGGGAGAGCTAAACCACAAGCAAAATGGTAAGCAAATCATAAGTTTTAAAGGGAGTAGCTGTGTATTTGTGGGCTAGTGTGCTTATGCTTTTATAGTGGAGTTTAAGGAAGCATTAATTAACAAAAGTCTAAAAATGTAGGACTGATCAGGGGCAGAGCATTAGGCTTAATCATCCTAGGATTTGGCTAGAAGTGGGAGATTTGCTTTTGGGGCTGCTTTGCTCCTTTGGGTAATATGACACATGGTGTGGGTTTTTGGGGTATTTTGCATTAAATGTCAAGATTTCTGAAGTTGAGTTTAACCAATAGGATTAAGGCAAGTATCAAGGAGGAATCCTAGTGCTGCAACTGAGATTTGGACCCAAGAAGTAGGATTCAACATCCCAAGCTAGGTGTTAAAATTTAAGCCCACTTCAGAGGGTTCTGCTAGAGATTCCTTTATGTCCTCCAAACCACATGTTCTTAATTTTTCCCCTTTAGGATTCATGGGCTTGGCACCTGAACCATGTCTTGAAAATTTTTGACATTTATAGCATTGATTTGTTGATATTTTGATAACTTGGTTTCAGCTCCCCTTCTGCTGGAAATATAGTCTTGAGGAAAAATGATGAAGTTCCATCACCCATTAGACTTCAGCTGATATCAAAACCTTTGGGCATTGTTCACATCGGGTAGAGGGTGACAGAAAGTTGATGGGACAGCCCTTAGTTCATCCTCAAAGACTTGGTTCTCTTGTAGAGGCCTTTAGCTGTACCTTGGTCAAGGATGAACAAGAGCTGGTTGTCTATTTTTAGTCATCTACCTCTAGCTAGGGTTCTTTGGATCGGGCTTGCTCATATGGGCTGGTCCCTTTGGGCTGGGCTGGGCTGTGTTCATCCTACAAAATGGACACCAACAACACATGTTGCCATGGATTTTCATGGACTTTTATTATTAGTAAATATTTTTGGTTTTCATAGATATTTGTAATGAGTCTTTGGGCAATGAGTTGTAATATTTGAAATAATAGGATAAGTTTTAAAATGCCTTTGTAAATAATATTTACTATGATGCATTCCATATCATAAGTAATATTCATGATTTCTAACTATAAAGTTGTGAATTACAACTATTTTGTGTTGGCTTTAATTCCGTACCAAATTTGATTGTAATTTTGTTCAATCTTATGTACCCTGTATTTTATGTGGGATTTCTTTGTATGGGTTGTGTGTGAGAATGTGAAGACCCAAGACATCATTAAAGATCAAAAGAGTTTCCGTGGGTAGCTCGCGAGAAGACTTCCGCGAAATGAAGCCATGTGCTCAGCACATGATTGGAATGCGAAAAGTCATGACAGATGGTGACAGCTGGTTTTCACGAATATTTCGCGGGTAAAGCCTTCCCGTGAAATACCCACGAAACATTCTGTTTTGCTATTTTGTCATATCTGATACACCAGGTCTCTACCCACACTGTATATACCCACATTACCCACATATTGAAAAGAGTGTTTTTCAGAGAGAAAACCCTAGCCACTACTCTTGAGAGTTAGAGATTGTCATATCCAAAATCTTCTGCACAATCCATTTTAGTTTTCCTCAACTCCTACCTCTCCATATCCAAATCCTTAAGAGATTGATAGCCTAAACACTTACCATACCCATCCTGAGTGTAAAGTTAGGTTTTGGTGCTGCTAGGAAGCATTGGAAGAAGCCATTTGTTTGGTGGACGCAATCGGACTGAATTACGTGATCCGAAGAGCTAGAGAAGACAAGGATTCGTCAAGTCAGTTGGTAGCAGAAGCTTAGAGGGTTCAAGTACATGGGATAGATAGACTAGGCTTGGAGGGTTTTTTGTTATTCGTGTACTCCAACTCATTCCCTAATGGATCGATTTACCACTTGAAGGGCGGCGGAGAGGTTTTTCGCTGAGTTCTTCGGTTTCCTCTTCGATAACTCATCAGCGTGTTTTCTTGTGTTTGCATTCTTCTTCCCTACTCTTTTAGCTTTCATTTTATTGTTGATACGTGATAAATATGGCTTAGAGTAGTTATATTGTTTGTTCACTCGCATTTACTCTATTCCGCACTTAGAGTAAAATCAACTGAGCCATAATTTTAATTTGGAGGTCTAAACAGCTCTTGTGTTTTCACACAAATTCGAGCTTTCACTAACAATCACATCATAATTTAAATGGTGAGCTTGTGGGATTGAATAGTTACCATGAGCTTTGAAGATAAATATTATGGATGTTGTGATGTAAATGATGACCGCACGTTTCATGGGTTTATAATATGAGGTGAATATCATAATCTTCAAGATAACTTCCCATGAGCTTTTATAAAATGATTGCCATGGTTTTTGCCATAGTAATGTTTCAAAAACATTGTTCATCTTTTAAATGAAATAATTATAACATAATATTTTTTGCCAAGCGTTAATAATCTTGAGCTTTTGATAAAATATCCCCAATGTAAATTGGGCTTTTGATATTACCAGTGAGAACTGGGCTTTTTGATATTGCCAATGAAAATTGAGTTTTTTGATATTGTCAGTGAGAACCGGGTTTTTAGATGTTGCCAGCGAGAACTGGGCTTTTTAATGTTGCATGCAAGAACTAGGCTTTTGATGTTGTCAATGAAAAATTGAGCTTTTGATATTGCCAGTGAGAACTAGGCTTTTTAATATTGCCAGTGAGAATTGGGCTTTTGATGTTGTCAGCGATGGGTTTTGATGTTGCCAATAAAAATTGGGTTTTTGATATTGCTAGTGAGAACTGGGCTTTTTGATATATAATTTGCCATGAGTTTAAATCATGGGCTTTGATTATGGGGTTGAATCCCATTGATAAAATAGTATTGCCATGAATTTGAATTATAAGCTTTTTTCAAATATTGCTAGGCATAAAAAATTCTTGGGCTTTAACAGGAATGAGATTTTAACTTGCTCAATAAATAATTTAGGCTTTGCGAAAAATATTGGGTCTTATAGTGTTTTACATTTGTAGCCCAATTTTGTGATGGAAAGAAGAACAGTTGTGGGCTAGCATAGTAATAGTCAAAAAATATTTAGGTATGCCCAATAATTTGTTTGTGACGTTTGAAAAATAGATAGGTGTTATTTAAATAATATTAGGTGTAAAAAAAAATGTACCCTAACAGTATTACATAAAAGTATTCTTATATAAATATTTTAAAGAACAAAGAGTGAGAATATAAATCCGCATTATTTTTGTGTAATTAATATTAGTCACTAGAAATGTTTATACAACAACAACAATAAACAAACAAAATTTTGGGGTTGGTTATGGATCTTCATGTTAGTTAGGGAAAGTCAACCTTATATCTTTTTTTTACCTTCACTGTACTTTACTTATAGTCATACTCTCTATTATTCTCTTAATTGTTATGTCAAAGTAAGGGATGAAAGATGTACCCTCAGGATGAAGACAACCTAGGGCACTAGTAAAAGGAGGAAATGGGGCATTATTTACATCATATGGGTCCCCAGCCCAATTTCCAGAAATAAAGAAGAATTCTTTCTTCCACGGCCTATCTGAAGAACTACGACCCCTAATTAAACTAAATTAGGGGCCTCTAGACGAGAACTGGTAAAAACTAGCAGATTGTTTGATTTATGAGGGTTTACAGCAAAAGAGGAACTCGTCCACTGTGATTGGATAGTTCCCCTCAAACACCTCACGCCATAGCACTTGCATGGCCATTATCGTCCTCCAACCATTAGGTTGAGCTGGTTTGGTCCAATACCCAACCTATGGAAGAGACCTTTACAAAAAGAGTTAAGGGGAAATCTAAGACCTGCTAATAAATAAAAGGCATATACACCAAAACCAAAAAGAGGAGAACAACACCACTCTCCACTCTCAAGCAGATGAGGTTTGAACTCAAGGAATTTGGTATCTACCTACAAGGGTTGTTAATCTATTCACATCTAAGATGGACACAACTTCTGGAGCACAGCTATAGATAACGTTGGCATCTTCCTCTTCGTCTTGAGGGGGATTGGACGGATTGCCTTTCATGGACAAGCTAGCCTCAGCTCTAGAAGCTGCCCTACATTGCATCTCCTCCTAGAAGTCCTTTAAAGGAAATCGAAGGACCACAGACGAATAATACTCGTCTTGGGAACTACTATTTCTACTACTCTCATAACTACCACTACTACCATTTGACTCGTCTTGATACTCGTCTATCTCTCTCTTAGTTCTACCACTAGACGAAGACATTTATAAGAATAAATGAAAATTTTCCTAATGACGAAAACCTAAGAATGAGGAAAAGGAAGTACGTGACGAGAGACTAGGGACGAGGATGACTAGATGAGGCTCTTGGACGAGATGGCAAAAAGAAAAATATCAGAAAAGTGAGAGGGTAAGAGAGAGAATGTACATATTTATAGGCCCTATGTGAGGGTCACTGAAATGACGCGGACCAACCAAAAATTGACATGTGGCACGTCCCTCGAAAAACAAATCGACACGACAAGTTAATCAATAAGATTGTGACAAGTGGCGTAATCTGAGATGACAAAATTCAGCCAAAACAAGAACGCCACATGCCACATCAATTGACCATTGGAGCATCAACACGTGTCAAAAGTAAAACAATGAATCAAAATTCTACTACAATATCCAAGACAACCCTTGGACAAGGGGGCAACTGATAGTGAAGCAAAAAATTGGATGGTCTCAAGTTCGTCCATAGTGTTGTCCAAGATTAGAAAGGTCATCGAAGTACAAGAGGGTCGTCTAGCATGAAGTCACCTGGACAACCGCCCAACACTTAGAGATTTTCAAAGTGAATCTATATCCAAAAGCTTATATTTCGGACCATGTTCTACTATTCTGAAGTATAAGCAAAATCCTTATTCATCGCTCTAACTTCCCACTAAGTTCTTAACTTCTGATAGCAGTTGTAGAAGTTAAGTCTGAACCTTCTAACTTTCATCCACGTTGAGGAAGTTACTAAACAAGTAACCACTTCAAAGCTCACTATAAAAGGATATCAAACTAAGGTAAGTTTTCACCACTTTTAGAGTTGGAATTCCTGAGCTCAAGAGAGAAAACTAACTTAAGCATCGGAGGGTTCTTGGCCGATTCACCCCGGTCACCTTTGATCTTGTACTTCTTTCTTTTCAAGCCTTCCAAGCAATCTCAAGCCCATTGAAACCCGGAACATTCAGCCTACTGATTTTCTATGTATCGTCACATATGATTAATGATATAAGGAATATGCATCATAAAAGAAGTAATAGTGCATTTTTAATAGAAATATGCCCTTATATATATATATATATATATATTTTTTTTTTTTTTTGCTGATAATCAAAATATATGTTGACTAACTGTATTAAAAGATATAAATTTAGATAAATTCTCTTTTTTTAACCATTTCATTATTAGAAATTTCTCAAATTCTTGGTAAATACAGTTGTGCACCTTAGAAGAATAAAGGTTTCTAAATTTTATTCTATCCATCTTTCATTTTTTTCTCAAATTTTTTTCAGTAGTACATTATAGTCGTCTTCCTTTTTCTCAAATTTTTGAATTTCACTATAGAATTTCCAAGATAAAATGCAAAAAATGTCATATTCTCATACTTTGAAACTATCTTTATATACCTTCGTATAATTTTTTCAGCTTAATTTTTTTCTAAATCTTGAATTTAATATTACATAAAAGTATTCTTATATAAGTATTTTAATGAACAAATAGTAAGAATATAAGAGTCCGCGTTATTTTTGTGTAACTAATGTTAGTCACTAGAAATGTATTTTTTATACAACAACAACAATAAACAAACAAAATTTTGGGGTTGGTTATGGATCTTCACGTTAGTTAGGGAGGATCAACCATATATCTTTTTTTTCCTTTCACTGTACTCTACTTATAGGCATGCTCTCTATTATTCCCTTAATTATTATGTCATTTTTTATTATTTCTACTAATATGATTTTAGTCTTCCTCTATTTTTTTTTGTTCCCTAAACTTGTATTTTATATAATTAAATAAATGTTGATGTAACTTAATTATTAATTAAAGTATTTAGAAAACCATCAATAATTTGACTCGTGGAATGACAAAGTGAAACACTAAAAATGAGTTTTTTTTTTTTTTCACCCAATTAAACCGTTGGATCTAAAAATCTTGAATCATGCATGAATCATCCCTTTCAAGTTGTTTGTCGCGTCCAATTTTTATAACCATGGGGAGGACATGTACTAGTTACATGTACTCTTTTCCCTCAAAGGGCCACCTTGACTTCTAGGAAGTTCCCCAGCCTCTTCTTCTCTTCTCTTCTCTATAGCCCTATTCACTCTACACACGTAAACACACGGCCTATAAAATAGCAGACCTATGAACAAAACCAGAAGATACAACTACACTATAGTCTACTTTAAAAGTGGGCTTGGAAATGTCCCAGATCTATAGGCTTAGAGAGAGAAGAAGAAACTTTACTACGCATAGATATGTGAATCTGTTGACATTTGTAACTTACGTGCCCACGTGAATTAATTGGCTTGGTGTTAAGAGGCCTTGATCACGGGCACAAAGTTGTACAAATCCTAGCTATAGGTAGGGTTTCGGATTCTCGTTGCCTATGAAGTACTATAATGCAATGCATTTGACGCAGGACGAAGCCAAAATTTCAAGTTAAAGGGCCGATCACCGATGATCTGTGTACTGTGGTTGTTTAGGCTGATCTGTGATAGCGTTGGGGACAATGCCTAAAGCTTGACAGCTTTGTACTTGTTTGTGAGAGTTTATTTTCATTCATTTATTAGACTTAAAAAAATAAATTGGATAAAAATATAATTTTTTACCTAAAAAGATGTAAAGTTTCACTTGTTAGCATGTGATCTCAACCTCATGGTGCTCTTCCATGCATGTCATATTTTGACAATTGTCTTGAAATGTTCATGGAACCAAATCTATGGAACGTTAAGCTCTCCAATAATTAAGGCAGAACATAAATTGTGGATTTTTCTTCTTCTTGGTAAATCACAAATTATGAGTTAGCGTTAACTGAAACAGGTCTGAAACAAAAACTAACTACTAGGGGTTTGTTTGTGATCTGCTTATTTTGCTAAAGTTAAAAATATTTTACTGAAAGTACTGTAGATAAAAGTAAAAATTAGCTGAAATAATACAGTGAGACTCATAAATATTATCAAAAAGTGCAATGAGGCCAATCAATAATAACAAAAATAAACTAAACACTAAAATAAATTGACTTTTTAAGCTGAGTTGAACACCCACTAGATAAACCAAAATCAACAAAACTATGAAATGCTTGATGAGAGGTCAAGTACAAGACAAAATCTTCGACTTGTCTATGACTCATCCTAGCCAATGCATTGGCAGTCTTGTTAGCCTCCTTAAAAATCTATGCTTGATCTCAAACCTATAATCATCTTCGCAAAGTTTTCATAACCGGGTTAGTGTTTTCTTCCTTCTTCAATAAACATGAGACTGTCTGTGATACCTCATTTGAGATTTGAGATCCTTCACTCAGGATTTCAAAAGTTTACAGAATCTTATCCTCTTCAAGGATAAGCTCAGATGGACAAAATATGTGTCATCTCACTTTCATATACGCGTAAGAGGTACTGCTTTCTACTGACACTCATAAATGATTGGTTTGCTTTCTCATCCCTGCCACAATTCTTAGTGCTTTTTCATTTACTAGAAAGATAAATTTCATGATAAATTAAATTGTACCTCACACTTTTTTTTTTTTTTTTTTTTTTAACAAAGACTCTGGTTTAATTTAAATGTATATGTATGTGAAACTTCTTCCTAGAGACTTGAATTCTGACTCTTACCCTCCCACACTCCACAATCACTTATACTCTTGGAGTGACCATCACGTCAAGAATGCACGGTACTACCCACTACTTTAAAAGCAAAGAAAATTTGATTAATTTATTCTCTAATTACTCGTGTAAAATAGTCATCAAGGATAAAGGGTCAGCCCAAAGGGAAGGGGAGATATGTTGGCTTGCTTTTGTGGTCTATTGGGTTAATTAATTTAAACCATGGCCAAGCATCACTTTTTTAAAAACCACTTGGGAAAAGGTTTTTTAATTTGAAAAAAGGAGCTTGTCTTGGAAAAGGATTTGTGTTTTGAAAAGTGTTTTTATTTCGGAAAGGGATTTATATTTTGGAAGATAATTTATATTTTTGAAAAAGGGATTTCATTTTGAAATATATTTTCTGAAGGGCCTCTAATGTTAATCCCATGACTTGTTAAGGAAAAATTCCCTCAAAGGGTTTTTGATGAAAATCTCAAAAAAATTTGGTGAAAAATTCCCTAAAAGAAATTTTTTTTTTTTTTTTTTTTTTGAAATTGAAAATCTCTTGAGATTTTTATGAAAAAAAAAAAAAAAAAAAAAAAAAAAAAAAAAAAAAAAAAAAAAAAAACCAGGAAGTCATGAAGGATTTTTTTTTTTTTTTTTTTAGTGAAAATCTCAGGAGTTTTTAACTTAAAATTTCCTTAAGGGGATGTAGTAAAAATCTCATTGGTTTTTGGTGGTAAATTCCCTCAAGTAATTTTAGTGAAAATCTCATGGATTTTGGAAAAATTCCCTAGAAAGGATTTAATGAAAAATCTCATGAGTTTTGCTTTAAAATTCCCTATAAAGAATTTAATAAAAAATCTCATAACTCTAGAAGGGATATCCTTAGGCTACAATTAATAATAAATTTCCTAAGATTACAACAAATTTTGTAACTAAACTTTATCCTTAAAAAAATAAAAATTCCCTAAAAGAGATTTAAAGAAAATGTCTCATGAGTTTTTATCTATATATATATATAACCAAAGCCTCTGAAGCTCCCACAATTTTCCACGTCAGCACAACATTTAAAGAATAAAAAATAAATCATTATCATTTTTTTAAATAAAATTATTTTTGTTTAGTCCAAACTTAACAAGGAGTGAAACTCTATCTCTCTAACAAATCCAACTTAAACTCAAACTCTCTCAAGCCTTTGACTTTTGGTTGACCTCTCCACAATTTTACACATCAACATTTTTTTTTTATAATTTATAAATCTAATTTATTCTTTTCAATTAAAAAAAGACACGGTATTAAAACTACACGCTATTATACTACTACTAAAACATAAAAACCCTAGAACTCTTCCCTTCCCTTAAGAACCTACGTAGGGCTTCTTTGATTTCATATACCCATCTGCAAATTTGTCCAACGTTTGTACTATATCCCATAAAGAAGAAGACAATAGCTTAAACTGACTCTTGCATGATACTTGTGTGTACACTAATGCTATTAATGCCTTAATGGACTTTCATGTATGTTTGAAGAACTCACCAACCATTCTAACCATTAAACATCGTATGATCTAATCTAAAGAATAAAAAATCGATTGTTTGATTGCTCTTCATGTTTTTCTTTTTTTGTTTTTGTTAAGTTCTAAAGACTTAGGATTTAATGTATTTAGAACTCTAATTTGTATTGTTGGCAAACCATGATCAAAACAGGTTATTTAATCTTGTTTAGATGTGCTCAAAGTTGTATTGTTCATGTAAAGTTGGAATCGAGCTGATGCAGAATTCACTGTGCATCTCGGCCTAGCTTGATTGATCGAAGCTTAGGCTCGATCAATCGAATTTCGCACAGATGCGTTTTTTTCTGTAGTTTTTCCAACTCAGCTCTAACTCCTAAAATGTTTAAGGTTTTATGTTTTTGCCCTAGGTATAAGAGGCAAACTCTAGCCACGTTTTTAGGTTGCTCATATTGCTGTTTTGTGTAAATCTCTGGTAAGATCTAGAGGAGCTTTCCTTTACACAAAGTTTAGGGTTTTCAAAGAGGAGATATTATCTACACCTTGATGATCAAATCAGTTGCTGCCATTGGAACTTAAAGATACACAAGCGGGTGTGCTTGTACTTGCTGGAGAATCTAAGAAAGAAGGAGTCTGTGGTCTTGGAGCTTGCACGTAGTCATGTCAGTAAGTTCTACTGGTGGGTAGTAATAAGAAGTCGAGTGTGGGGCTTGTAAGTCTTATTGTATGAACTTCAATTCTTTCAAGATAGTGGATTCAAGTTTACATTAAGTATAGCTAGGTTAAATCCTCCCCAGGTTTTTACCGTGTGGTTTCCTGGGTCATCATATCTTTGTGTTATTTACTTTTCCGCTGCTATATATACTTGATATGATTGTTTGATTGTGATAACCTAGATTTGCATAATTTGACTAAGTTAATCACTTGTCTAATTAACTAGGTTAATCCGGTTGTGTTAAGGGGTCTAAAAATCATTCAAGTGGTATCAGAGCAGGTAGCTTTCTTGTTGTAGATCTCTTGATCTCTGAGCTGATCCTTGACCCCTGTTGTCATGGAACACGGACACTCTCTGGTTATTCCTCCTCACTTCGATGGGAATAATTATGCTTATCTGAAAGTAAGGATGAAAGCATTCCTGAAATCTATTGATGAGAGAGTCTGGAACTCCGTTGAATACGGATGAGAGAAGCCCACTACTCCTGTGAGTGAATGGCAAACTTCTCAAAAAGAAGCAGCTGGGTTCAATAGCAAAGCTATGAATGCCATTTTTAACGCTGTTTCTATGGAGGAATTTAAGAGAATCTCTAATGTTGAGGTTGCTCATATTACTTGGAAAATCCTTCAGATTGTGCATGAAGGCACAAAGGCAGTTAAAATTAATAAGTTGCAACAGTTAACATCTAAATTTGAAAGCATTAGGATGTCTGATGGTGAATCTTTTGATGAATTCTATGCTAAACTGAATGATATTGTTAATTCTGCATTTAATCTGGGTGAAATCTATGATCAATCTAAAATTGTTAGGAAGAATCTTAGATCCTTAACTGAGGACTTTAGACCCAAAGTGACTGCCATCACTGAGAGCAAGGATGTGGACTCCATCCATGTTGATGAACTTATAGGATCTCTTCAATCCTATGAGTTAGACCTACCCAAAGCTAACAAATCCAAATCAATGGCTCTTAAGTCAGTTGATGATGTTGATGTTGGTGGATTTGATGATGAGCTCTCTACTACAGAGATTGCTTAACTTGCCAAGAACTTTAGAAACTTTCTTAGGAATAATAACAGAAAGGCAAGAGGTACAAACACTATTGAACCTAGAAACTTTGGAAAGAATGATCCCACTAAGGTTAATAACAATGAAAAACCTAGAGAAAAAGTTGGTCAATCCTCAAACAATTCTATGGGTCCTCAGTGTTTTGGATGTCAAGGATATGGTCACATGAAATCTGAATGTCCCACATACTTGAGGTCTAAGGGGAAGGCTATGGCTGTAACCCTTAGTGATAATGAAGTTTCTGATGATAAGTCTGGATGTGACAAGGATGGAAACTTCATTGCTTTCACTGCTACTGCTGTAGTCAATGAAAGTATATCTGTTGAAGAGAACCCTTCTGATGGAGAACTCTCTGAGGATGCAGATCTTTAAGAAGCCTACAATAAACTTTGCAAAGTTGCTGCGAAGGATGCCATGAATGTTGAATTAGGCTTAAAGAAAATTGCATCTCTTGAGCTTGAAAAGAAAAATATGCTTGTTAACTTGTTTGATGCTAATGAACTTTTGAACAATGTTAAAACTGAGAATATGCTCTTGTTTGACAAAGTTAAATCTTTGGAATATGATTTATCTATTGCTAAATCTGCTAGTTCTAAACTTGATCAAATGCTGAGTGTTCAAAAGTCTCCTTCTAACAAATTTGGATTAGGTTTTGTTGAGAGCATCTCTGTGTCTGCACCCCATTCCACAAACTTTGTTCCTTCTTCTTCCTCTGAACCCCCTGTAAGTGAGGTTGTGAGTGAGACTGCTAAACCTGTAGAGGTCACACCTCCTAGGAAGATTAAGGTTGATCTGAAAGAGTCTAAACCTAAGGAGTTTACCCTTTTTAAGGACAAGATGCATGGTAAACCTGTTTGGATTTGTCATTTTTGTGGAAAGTTTGGACACATTCGTCCAAATTTTTATAAGCTGCAAGCAGCTAAGTGAGCAAATAAGCCTAAAGTGCCTGTGCCTCAAGCACAAGATCCTATGGCTCTTATTGGTGAATTGGTAAAGACTCTAAACCTTTATTCCAATCCTGGAGTTGGAAATCACTCTAATGTGAATATGAACTCCAATGCTTGTAATGCATCTAAAAGGTTTTGGATGCAAAATGCTCGATCTAATTAAGTCTTTCTGACATGGTCCTTATGCTTTATTGCTTTATCTTTTATGACTTTTGTTCTTTGGTTTCTTTTTCCTTTTTGTTTCTAGGGTTTGCATTGCATATCATTCATGGATTTCATTCTAGGATTGCTTTTGTTTCTTCTTTTCAAGAAAAAAAAATTTTTTTTAAAAAAAAAAAAGGAGAAAAAGGAAAGCAAATTGTGTTTTGTATTCATTCTCTTGGTTTTTGAAAACAAGGTTGGTCAATTTATTTTCACATAACATGTTTGTGTACTTTGTTTAGCTTTGATGAGCTTATTTATTACACTTTACTAGTTTGAGCTTTGTAGTGCATGTTGTGTGGGAAAGATGTTTATGGTTTTTAATCTTTTTGTCTTGACCTTGAAGTCACATGCATGGTTTTAAAAACCGGTACGGTAAAAGATCGGAAAAGGAGCTAAATATCGGTTTTATGGTTGGACCGGGGTTCGACCGATAGTCGAACCAATGACGTCATAAATAATTTAATTATTATTGATTTAAATTATATAAATAATTAATAATTTTTTAATATACTAAAAGTCTAAAACTAACAAACCTATAATAACAAATATGTTTCCTTTAAAAAAATACAAGAATATAAGTATATAATATAACATCTTTTTATATAATTTGACTTAATAACTTTTGATTGCTGATTTTTGCATCAAATTGCAAAGAAACACCTTTTTTTTTTTTTTGCAGTAATAATTTATTGACAAAAGCCAATGGATTGGTCACAACATAGCACTCAACAATAGAGGGTCCATAACTTGCTTTAGAAACATCACCTGTAATAAAATATTTCCTTATTTATTAAAGCAAAAAAACCTAAGCAATCTCAAGAGGGCTCAAATCAATAAGTAATAACATTACAAAATAATCATCCTGAAATTCTAATAAAATTTCAACAAAACCAAATAAATAAGTTCATTAGTTATTACATTTACATCCAAATGAAAATAACAAATAAGTCCATTACAACCAACAACTAAGTTTTAAAGTTTCAAACAAACAACAACTAAGTTTCAAAGTTTCAAACAAACAACTAAGTTTTAAAACCCAAGCCTCATTTGTTATGAAGACAATCGAAATCAATATCATCATGTGAACCAAATGCTCCACCACTAGCATCATAATCATCATCCTCATCCTCATCTTCTTCATCTTCAACATGAATAGGATGATTTTTATCTCTAAATCCGGGAGGAGCATCATCTTCATCACCAAATGATTCCAAATTGATGTCATCATCATCCTCAATCACTTCATTGTCCATATCTATACAAATTCCAAAACCAAAGAACAATAAATGAAATAACAATTCTCATAATCATTTCTCATAAATCATAAATAGTCTAATTAAAATATGCAACTAGGCAAAGAATTGTTATAAGCTAACCTCTTTGTACATGGCTAGAAGACCCTTCTTCAATTGGATAGGCTCCCTCTTCATATAATGCATTCTCTATCTCCTCATGATCCAGAAATGGAGGTTCCTCATCTTCCATTACCCAAAATTCAGTTTTATCGATACTTGCATAATCAATAGGATCAAAATTGAACTTCTTCCTTTTGACTCTATCATAAGATGAACATAATGAATAATTTAATTAGTAACCAAATCACTTATATTTCACAATCACAAAGAACCCACTTGACCAAATCAGTGAATCACTCATATTTTCCCACAAAAACATTGAAACAAAGAGATTATATAATATATACCTTTCTTTCAATCGGTAGTTATAATGAACAAACACAAGATCATTAAGTCGTTGATGCTCCAATCTATTTCTTCTTTTGGTATGTATTTGTTCAAAAGCACTCCAATTCCGCTCACATCCTGAAGAGGCAGCTGTTTGGCTAAGGATCCGAATTGCAAACTTTTGTAAGGTTAGAGCACAAGATCCAAACAACTTCCACCACTCATCTAAGTTCCATATACAACACAAAATAAAGATACAATGAATCAATAAACACAACTATACTTATCCCAAAAATATAAAAAAGAGCTATGATCTTTAAAACATATTTACATTTTAGTATTAGCTAAAGTAAACAATATCTTACCCGGCTGAGATGTCTTGGCTGATTCTTGAGCAAGTTGGGTTCCAAAAGTTTGTTCACGCTCTCGAAATAGCCTTAATTCCTCCACCAACTTCAATCGACCAACTGAAACTTTTGATTCAATAACATCTGTCACAGCAGATTGTGTCTCTAGCCTCTTATTAAGAGTGGATGAGTCATATTGGAATGCAGGATTCAACCAGTAAGCAGCAGCATGAATATCTCTATAGAATTGATTATCCCAACGATCCTTGATAATATTAACATAAGGCTCCCATAGTCTCTTCTTGTCCTTGAAAATTTTTTTGATTCCATCAATTAGTCTATACATGCCATCATATACATAACCCATAGCTGGTTTTTCATCAGAATCAACAATGCGTAATAAACGAATCAATGGTGACATAATATGCACAATTACATGACAATCATTCCAAAATTGATTGTCAAGAATGATTTTCACCACTGCCTTTGCTTTCTTATCTTTTGCATATCTTGATTCAACATAAAATTTGCTAGTCACCAATGCTTGTAAGTCATGCTTATGTTCCTTAAGACTCCCTAAGGCAATGAAAGTAGTAGCAAACCTAGTTGGTCCTGGACGCACAATTTCCGTCCAATTTTTTCTAGTCCTCAACCAAGCTTGCAAAGCCACATGGTTATAGATGAACACTGTGATCTTGGATGCACGCTCTGCAAGTTTAGCTATATGATCCATTTTCCCAATCTCCTTAAAAATTAGGTTTAGGCAATGTGCTGCACAAGGTGACCAACTAATGTTCCTATATTATCCACACACAATTCTTCCAGCAGCTACATAATTTGCAGCATTGTCAGTGACCAAATGTACTATATTTGCAGGACCAACCCAACTAACAATTTCATCAAACAAGTTACTCAAATTAATAGCATCTTTAACCAAGTCAGAAGCATCAACAGAACGTATAAAAATAATTCCTTTAGGACAATAGACAAGGAAATTAATCAATGTTCTATGCCTAGTATCAGTCGACCCATCAGCCATTATTGTACAACCAGTCTCAGCCCAATATGATCGATGAGAATCAACAATCAATTGGACTTCTCTTTTTGCATCTCTCAACAAAGGCACTCGAAGGGCATGATAATTTGGGCCTCTATATCCAGGACCATAAGAAGCTACAGCACTAAACATAGGTTGATAATAACTAGAATTCACAACATTAATTGGAATGCAAGCATCATACATCCATCTTGCTACAGCCATATCAACCCTCCACTTCTTTTCTTTGCCAGCAAGTACACTTTAAATAGAAGGTTGAGCTCCCGGTGTTGTTCTAGGAGCGAAGTAATTATCAATGTCACCAACCTTTCTCTTGCCAAGATTGGATCTTGGTGGAAAATTACTAGGACCACTTTTATTTCCCCTACCTAGCCCCCTACCTCTAGGTGGAAAACTTCTAGGAGTAATTTCTTGGACATCTTCAAATTCTGGTGAGTCCTCTAATGGCGAATAATTAGATGCTTCTTGATCCCTTTTTGTTTGTTCTTTAGATTTTGAAATTTCCTTCAAATTCTCAACCATTTGAAACCTAACATCATAAGGTATACCCATACATGCAGCCACATCTCCTTTAATTCCAGCTAGATGTCTTTTCATTCTATTAATGCCCCCTCCTTTATAACTTTTCCCACAATGTATACATCTATAACTACTTTTTCCGTCTTTCACTACTTCAGTTACATGATTCCATGCGGGATCACATTTCGCTCTCACAGATGAAGAATTAGTATTAGACCCGGTTGTAGAAGCATGTTCATTAGATGGTACAGAGGCGGACTCCATTTTACTCAACAATTTCAGACTGGCAGCAACCATTTTATCAACAAATAAATTCATCAGCACAACATACACAATCAATAGTATAAATTGTATAATTCTCTGTAAACTATATTTCACAAACAATAATACTCTGTAAATCAAATCCACAACATACACAAAAACACAAATAAACTAAAATGCTATTGTAAACTAATAATTGAAGTTACCACTTACCAGTGAAGTCACAGAAGGAGAACCTGAGTTGAAGCCGACAACATGAATTGAGAATCTGAGATGAAGCCGAGAGAAATGAAAAAAAAAAAAAAAAAGGAACAGAGAAAATGATCAAAAACAAAATCAAAATCAAGTAATCATCATAATCATTAAAAAAAAAAAAAAAAAGAAGAATATTAATTATTAGCTTATTACTTGATGAAGCCGAGAGAAATGAAAAAAAAAAAAAAAAAAGAACCGAGAAAATGAAAAAAAAAAGATCATTACCCAAGCAGAGAACACAGAGAGCAGAGAGCAGAGAGCGCAGCAAGACCAAGTGACCAACCAAGCAAAGAGCTGGGAATTGTAAACAAAACTCACTAAATACATTCATTTCAACAAAAACAATTACTATGACACAAATTAAACCAATAATCATCACAACACCCCAAATGAAATTACCTCTATTTATAACCTCAACATCAACAAATAGTCAAATATCCTCAACATCTAATCAAAACACAACCCAAATCAGTACAAATATCCCAAAAGTTAAATGTGGGTTTTAAAAATTGTATAAGAAATTAAGAATCAAAAAAAGAAACTAAGTAACTCTTGAGATTAAAAACCTCGGCAGTGAGAGCGTGCGGCAGAGCTTGAGAGATGCAGTGAGGCAGAGCTTGAGTGAGTGAGGGAGAGCTTGAGCAGAGAGCTTGAGCGTGCGGCAGAGCTTGAGGGCGTGACGCAGAGCTTGATCGATCTTGAGAGGAGAGTGAGGGAGTGTGACTGCTTGAGTGAGTGAGTGAGGGAGCTCACTGGCTGAGGCTGAGAGGCGTGTGTGAGTGAGAGTGAGATGAGAGTCTGAACTGAGGGTAAGGAAGGAGGACTTTAGGCTTAGGGTTAGTTCTTAGGATTTTAAATGGTCCAAAACGACGTAGTTTTGTAGGAAAAATAAAAAAATCTCCAACCGGTCGTTAACCGGTTCGACCTCCGGTTTTTCCGGTTCTCAGGTTGAACCGGCCGGTTATCACTGTTCACCGAATTTTATGCTATTTCCAGTTTTTTATCATAACCGGACCGGATTTGGTGCCGGTTCCTGGTCGGACCGGCCGGTCCGGTCCGGTTTTTAAAACTATGGTCACATGTCTTTGACTGTCGGACTTGAACCTTTTGAGAAAGGCATAAATAACCATCTCACCACTGTTCACTAGCCAATCATGAACACCTTAGTGCATATCTTAAGATTCTGTGCTCGAGTAAGTGTAGCACATGCACAAAAAGAACAAAAGGTGTAGCCTTAGTTTAATTGCTTAATGCTTAAAATTGGTGTGTACTATTAGACTTGATGCCAAATCACATAATTAAAATTGGTGTGTATATTATGAGGCAAAATTCAAGAAACTTACATGATTGCAAACTTATGTTCTAGGAGATGTGAGAGTTATATGATGTAACTCTTCAGGTGATAGTCTCTTTTGTATTCTATGTGATGAATTTTATAGACTTTGTGATTGATTTATATTCACATATCACCTCACATGTATCTCAAGCTTTTACTAGTTGCACACACTACACAAATTATTCTTTGCTAAACTTTGCACATGTTATTGTGTGTATTTTTGGTCTGACCAACCAAGTTTGAAAAGTACTTTGAGTTTTATGCAAAACTGATTCATTGCTTGAAGATTAAAAAGGGAGTTTTTATTGAAAATCTTAATTTTGGAAAACTAGGTTTAAATCTTGGGTTTGTGAAAATCATTTCATCTCATACTCATGCATTTGTTTCATATATTTCAATGCTTTGAGGAGTTTTGTGCCCAAAATGTGTTTACTTTTCAAAAACTGTGTTTTTTTTTTCTCTTAAAATTAAGTGAGCCTCTGTCTAATTCGATTGATCCAGTCTGTTTTTCGATTAATCGAAATTGTGATTAAAATTTTAAGTGAGGCGCTATCCTATTCGATCGATAGAAACTGTTTTTCGATCAATCGAATATCGGGAATAAGGTTTTTAAAAATCAGATTTGACTTGTTCAAACCACTTTTTCAAAAACTTTTCAAAACTTTTTCTCTCTCTCCGATTCGGACTAGGCTCCACCTTGTTTTTTTGTCGTTTTCTTCCGAATCTTTTGCAAGGTTTTCCTCTTCCAACACCGGTATGTCCATTCTACCCCTCCTTTTGCATTGTTTTTCATATTTTCATGCATTATTTCATGGTTTTTGGGTAAATTTTCGGACTATGCATAAATTGGGATTTTTTTTTAATCAAGCCTTATTTTGTGAAATTGATCAATGGGTTTTGTTACTATATTGATATATTCAGGATCTATGATAGTTAATTTGATCAATTTTGGGTTTTGTGAAAAATTAAAAATTCTAGTGCTTGTTTTGAACCCGAATTGGGGATTTTGTCAAATTAGGTTTAATTGATGAAATTGGCTTGGTGTTTTGTTGTAATTGATCATTATTATCTGTTTTCTATTATGTGTGATGATCAATTAGTCAAATTTCTTTAAAAACATTCAAGCGGTTTTCAAATTTTTGGAGTTTTTGTTAGAAACTCTATGCTCAAGCCAATTTTGTGAATTTGAACATAAATTTAACTTTGTTTCACTGCATTAGAGCATGCATCATGCCATTTTATTGTTCATGCATCATATAGACTCTTGTTCTATATCTGTTTTGTGCTAACTTGCAGTCTGCCCTTAGTTTTTCTTTTTATGTTCTTTCTTGGTTCTGCTGTGTGTCCTTGTCCTTTCCTTAGCACCATGCCTAGAAAAACTAGAGCCCATAGGACTCCCTCCACTTCTTCTGAGTCACCCTCTAGGAGTGAGTTGTTTAAGGATGCCAAGAGCAGAGAGGCCTTTGATAAGCTGAACAGTAAGAGGAAGATTTGGGCTGAGTGTTCTATAGTTGTAGATGAGGTTGATCCTACCATTAGGGCAAAGTTTGAGAGTAGGGGCTGGCTATCTTTATTGGAGATCAATCATCCACCCCCGACCGCCCTCATTAGAGAGTTCTACTCGAACCTGTCTTGTCACGTCTATGATTCCAACACCCTTGTTAGGAGTTAGATATGAGGTGTAGAGTTCACCATTACTCTTGGTGTAGTGGCTGATGCTCTTGGGGTCCCAGTCGTTAGAAAGCGTGACTATCCTTATGAGGAGTCTCCACCCCTTGATGATGTCATGTCATACATCACTAGGTCTTCTATCCAGTGGGGTTCTGATCCTCAGATCACGTCCGCTGAGCTCCATGAGCCTACCTACCTTTTTCTTAGGATAACATGTCATTCTTTGTGGCCTATCTTTCATCTCCATACCATCCCCATTGAGAGATGTGTGTTTTTGTATGCACTTTTGTTTGGTGCTTCTATTTCTTTTCCTCATCTGTTTCTTCGTTCATTGAACGAGATTCATAAGAGTAGCGCGGTTGGTCATGCTCTTGTCTATCCTATCTTCATTCATAGGATTTTGTTGTTTTTAGGTCTAGATGGTTTCCCCGCTTTTGAGCCTGTCCATATTACTGGTCCCATAGGTGCCTCTTTTCTTCATCTGAGGGCTGCACATTTGAGGCCTCCTCGTGTTCAGTCTTCTGGTGTCACACCCCCTCCTTCTTCTTCTACAGGTGATGCATAGGCTGAGGCGTCTGGTGCTGCTGCTGATGTTCCTCCACCAACTACTTCGGAAAATTCAGACATTCGACGTACGTTGGATCATGTCTTGACCGTTCAGGCGGCTCATGGACAGATTTTGGTGGACTTGCTCAATGAGGTTCGTGCTTTGCGTGCAGAGTTGGTGCATTTTCAACATTCTCCTTCGCGACCTCCTTTTGATGATGGATTATGATTGCCCTTTGGCATTCCGTCACAAAAAGGGGGAGTAGATTTTGGATTAGCCTATAGAGTTTTTGTGTTAGGGGGAGTTTTGTGATTCTTTGGAGCCTATGGTGATTAGATTGTATTTAGGAGCTGTATCTTGTATTTACATTCTTTTGGCTCTAGATGTATTTTGTTGGGTTTTTCATGTTACTTCCAGTTACATTTATTGTTTTATATGATTCTTGTGTTCACTACTTATTGATTTATATTTATGAGTTATTCATTGATATATGTCTTTATTTTGTGTTGTGTGGAAAATACAAGAATGCTTTGTTTAAAAGGGAGTTAACATTGTTTTTGTTGTATCTAACTTAGGGGGAGAGTTAGTTTACATATTTGTTGTTTTAATGTTTTTATTTGTTGTTTTAATGTTTTTTCTGTCACACATGCGTTTATGCGTTTGTTGAGTATTTCAGGAAATACAGGTTGATTCAATTGAGCTGCTGTCTACACCTGCAACTGATGGATAGTAGTTAGGATTGGATTGTTATGTAAAGGGCTTTATTTTGTAAACTTTGAGCTTTTAGTTGTGTTTTGTCACGGATTGCCAAATGAGGAGTTTATTAGGTTCTAAAGATTTAGGATTTTATTTATTTAGAACTCTAATTTGTATTGTTGGCAAACCATGATCAAAATAGGTTATTTAATCTTGTTTAGATGTGCTCAAAGTTGTGTTGTTCATGTAAAGTTGGAATCGAGCTGATGCATAATTCACTGTGCATCTTGGCTTGACTCGATTGATTTTAAGCTTAGGCTCGATCAATCGAATTTCGCACAGATGCGTTTTTTTTTGCAGTTTTTCCAACTTAACCCTAACTCCTAAAACGTTTAGGGTTTTATGTTTTTGCCCTAGGTATATAAGGCAAACCCTAGCCACATTTTTAGGTTGCTCATATTGCTGTTTTGTGTAAATCTCTTGTGAGATCTAGAGGAGTTTTCCTTTATACAAAGCTTAGGGTTTTCAAGGAGGAGATATTATCTACACCTTGATGATCAACTCAGTTGCTGCCATTGGAACTTAATGATACACAAGCGGGTGTGCTTGTGCTTGTACTTGCTGGAGAATCCAAGAAAGAAGGAGTCCGTGGTCTCGGAGCTTGCACGTGGTCGTGTCAGTAAATTCTACTGGTGGGTAGTAATAAGAAGTCGAGCATGGGGGATTGTAAGCCTTATTGTATGAACTTCGATTCTTTCAAGATAATGGATTCAAGTTTACCTTAAGGATAGCTAGGTTAAATCCTCCTCAGGTTTTTACCGTGTGGTTTCTTGGGTCATCATATCTTTGTGTTATTTACTTTTTCGCTGCTATATATACTTGATATGATTGTTTAATTGTGATAACCTAGATTTGCATAATTTGACTAAGTTAATCACTTGACTAATTAACTAGGTTAATTCGGTTGTGTTAAGGGGTCTAAAAACCGTTTAGTTTTCCTTTTGATTTTACAGGTTTCCTAAGTACACAGCCTAGTAGGTAAGAGAATTAGTAGTTTTTTTACAACTACAAACCTTTTTTTTTTATAACATACAACTACAAACCTTGATCTTGGAACGTTATTTTTTTTTTTTTTCATATGAGTTTTTCTAATTCTTTGAAGTAATTGTTTTCATCTAATTATTTTATGTAAGTATTGAATTTAAAATTTAAAAAATATTTATATATCTTTTAAACTAAAATTTTTACTTATAAATTTATGTTAGAATATATTCATGAACTTTAAGGTTTGTAAGATTTATTGTTGAAGTTGGTGAAAGTATTTGGTTATGATTATTTTATTACGTATCTCTGTAGATTTGAATTTTGATTCAAATTATGAAATATGTTATTAATAACTCCTCTTTTCATTTTTTTTTTTTATGGTTCTTCATGTTTTTCTTTTTTTTTTTTCCTTTTAATTTTGCAGGTTTCCTAGGAACACAACCTTGCAAGTAAGAGAATTAGTAATTGTTTTTATCTAATTTTTCTTTTAGGTACAATGATGTTTTAGAATATTCCTCACTTAATGTCACATATAATCTGGTATATAGAGAGTAGATAATTGAAGGTGTTCTACAACCATCAAAATCTAAACCTTCCAAAGGTGGTGTCTTACAACTATTAGAATCTAAATCTATAGCTACAAAGAACTTGGTATGTGTGTGTGTGTGTGTGTGTGTGTGTGTGTGTTTTCATATGAGTTTGTCTAATTCTATGTTTTCTAATTCTTTAGTTTGATTTCAAAAACATGTGCATGTTTATGATTCCTAATTGTGGTAATAAGTTTCTATAGTTTAATGGGTAGGTTTTTGTTTGCTTTTTATGTCAGAACATCCTCCTTTCTCTATTGTAAGTATTGAATTTAAAACAAAAAAAATCTTTTAAACTAAAATTTTTACTTATCAATTTTTATGTTAGAATATATTCATGAACTTTGAGGTTTGTAAGATTTATTGTTGGAGTTTGTGCAAGTATTTGGTCAAGAATATAATTGTGTGCTCTCTACTGTGTGGGCTAATGATAAGTTTGTTAGAGAAGCTTAAAATGTAATATCAACTTTCTCTTCTTCTTCTTTTTTTTTATGAGAGTAGACCACGAACAGAGAAGTTCTATTCTATTCAAAATTTACTATCAACTCTCTTCTTCTTTTCTTTCAATCTATAAATGTCTCACACGACTTTCATCCGCCAACTTCATATTAGCTAAAATCATATTACATGTTTAATGTCTATTTTGATGCAGAGATTTGTATGTAATGTTTCTTATTGGTAGATTTATGGACACTAAGAACATACTTTATTAGCTTGAACTCACATGTCTATAACAAAAACTACTCAAAGAAGAGATAAACCCGTGTATCGTTCGGGTTAGCGACTAGTTTTTTGAAACAATGAACACATGTTTAGGCAATTTTTGAAAGTACTTTTTGAAATCTCTTTTCTTTTTCTTTTTTTTTTCTTTTTTTTTTTTTGAAAACTTATTTGAAAATCTTTTGAAAAAAAAATGCTTGGATTAAGCCAATTTATTGTGAGACTATGAACTTGCAATGCTAACTAAGAAGCTAGCATACAAGCTCATATATGTACAATGGGAAAGAATATCACTTAACAAAGACATAATCAACAAAGTACTAAGACAAAGCATTATGTAAGCATGGATATTAAGTGTTCATGGTGATAAATCAAAGCATGTGAATCTAACCATTGGTATACACAAATCAAGTAAACATTCTATAAATCTAATGTATATACACCAAATATATAGATCTAAACATGTACATCTAAACAGGATTTTTCATTAGCATGTAGATCTAAACATATAAATCCAAATCTATCAACCAACATGTTAATCCAAACATACATATGTATACACAAATACATATATAATAGCATGTAACATGTAAATCAATATATGTGCTAATCATCATGTAGATTCAAGCATATATGAACTAGTATATATGTGAATCTACTCATGAAAATTAGTACATTTGTTGTTGAGGTTCAAAATGTAATAAGGAGCCAAGCCCTTTAAAATGGGAAAGGCCCAGCCCATGAAGGTAAGAAAAAAGGGAAGAAAGATTTGGTCCTTAGAAATAAAGAAGGGAGGAGCCCTACCCATGGAGAGAAAAGAAAAAGGACCTTAGGAAGAAAGGAGTTGTGAAGGGAAGCATAGGCCAGAGACTTAAGCCAGAGGTGACATCCAAGGAAGCCCAAAAGGGAGGCAGGCAGGAGCTGGGCTGGGATGGCACAGGATCTGCCAACCCTAAGGAGGGATCCCCAATGAAAGATTGGTATAGGGGATCTCGGACATGGACAACTCAGAATGACATGCTCATGATAAAAGGTGGGCAGAAAAGACGAAGGTTGTCTGTCAAAATCAGATGTACATAACGAAGGAAAGGATGATAGGGACAGCTAGTGATTTCGGGACCAGCACCTAATGAAGAAACCTAGGACCTCGAGCAAAGAAGAGAAGGAGAACCAAGAAGGATGGTGGCCAGGAGCCTTTCTGGCTACACTACCATTAAGAAAGGATCTGCCTCATTTTGAGAAAAGAAACAAGTCATGAGAGGTTAACATCAAAGCCTCAAAATTTTGAAATGTCCTTTTTAAGGCCTTAGGGAAAGAATAAGAAACATTGGCCTTGGAGAAGTATTTGGACTTACTCAAAAGGGATCTCCCATAAGAGGAAGTTAGCTAAGGGGCTTTAGATTGTTAAACCCAGAAAAATGAAATAAGAACAAAAGGGGTAAAGGAGCAGCCACCAAGCTTTCAAATATGACATTGGTTCTGGTACCTAGCACATAAAAGAGAATTGATGGTTGATGTAAAGGAGCATCCAAGTAGCACTATTAAAGGGGCAAAGCATCAGCCAAGAGGGGCATTCAACAAGAAGCACTCAACATACTAGAAAAGATACTAGAAAGAGAGTTGTGAGCTTAAAATAAAGTGAAGATTGAGCTATTGTAAGGGATCCTAAAGAAAAATACTTAAGGATACACTTGGATTCGAAGGGATTCAAATTTCACAAGTCTTGGAAGCCCAAAGAGAGCTATTTAAGTCTGTGATTTTTGAACTTTATTAAGTCTTGTGATACATCCCAGCAAAGTCGGACCCAATGTACTCAAATACTTGATATAATGAAGCATAATCCCACTCTATTTTGAGGATCCTTGACATTTTTTACTTGCACTCTTTTAGTTTATTTGTTATTCCTTAGTTATTCACTCAACCAATATGTGTGTGTGTGTGTGTGTGTGTGTATTTGTGTTGTGGAGTTCATGTCTTGTGCACAGATTAGCTCGTAAAACGGCTCAACAAAGCTGCGGTGAGTCAAGCCCAGTTCACTAATCATCAATACCATCTTTTCAAGGCCCAAGATCCCTCTAGACCATTCGGCTTGGGCACTGTCCAAAGCAGGAACCCACATCTATCAATCAACATATGGGTCTATGTGTATATATGCACATACTAGCATGTAGATCAAGCAACATTTAATCATAGATCAACATGTATAAACCATACCTGCATAGGCAAAATTTAATAAATACATTTGCATGAACATATTTCATTCAACATTAAGATTCTCGTATTACCCACATTGAATCTCAATCAATAATGCGTAATCATACCCAAAAACACAATGAAAGCATTTTATTCACAAAATTGATTGAAATTTCAAAAGGAATTAAAATGAGGAAAAGGACATTGTACAAGCAAGTATGAATTATTAAAAAGAACCCAAAGTTTATGTCTAAAGTGGCATAGACACAAAGGTTTGAATATAAACTCAAAGACAAAAGACAAAATTGAATTAGGCGTATACTACTTTAGGTAGAAAGTTCCAAACATGCTGGACCAAAAGATCTGTATACACTTTGGTCAGAGAATTGCTTATGTGCTTTGAAATGGTTTGGGCGTTGAGGAATGAAATGTTAGGCTTGATATATGATGTTGATCATTTTGGTAGAGATTGGTGTTTTGATCCCCTTTAGCTCTCATTGATCATTGGTCAAACCTAATCAAACTTTAGACAAAGTTTTGCTTCACTTATTTCGATGAAAAACCTTGTGTAAAGATAAATTTTCATATTTTTCAGTGTTTGGTAGCATAAAAAAAAAAAGATAAGTCAAAGGAAAACTATTTTTGATCAACATATAAAGTATGAATTATTTTTAAAAATTGTTTTCCAGAAAATATTTTTGGAAAACAACTCTATTTACTTTTTGTTAGGGTACTTTTTTTTAAAACCTAATTTTATTTGAGTACCACCTATTTATTTTCAAATACCACTAATAAGTTATTGGGTTTTCCCAAATATTTTTTGCTCTATTATTACGTTAATAACAAATGTTTTATATCTCATTGCTTAAATTGGGTTAGAATATAAATTATCACAAAAAGCCTAAAAACTCATATTTTATCCAATTTTATTATCATCATTTAGCTAAGCCCAAAACCGGCCCTATGAACCCAATAAACACATCCTATTCTATTTAAAGTCCAAGAATACTTATGCTTGGCAATATTTGAAAAGCTCATGATTCAAATCCATGGCAAAACAATTTTATTAATGGAATTCAAATCCATAATCAAAGCTCATGGTTTAAACCCATGGCAATTTATTTATCAAAGCCCAATTCTCATTGGCAACATCAAAGCCCAATTCTCATTGGCAATATCAATGCCCAATTGCACAATTTTCATTGGCACTATTTTTGTCAAAAAAGAGCCCAAGATTATCAATACTTGGCAAAGAAAAATATCATGGCAAAAACCATGGCAATCGGCTTATAAAAAAACTCGTTGGGAGTTAACTTGAAGATTATGTTTCTCATATTATAAACCCATGAAATACATGGACATCATTTGCATCGCGGCATCCATAATATACACCTTCAACACTCATGGTAAACATTCAGACCCACAAGATCATCATTTTAGTTATATGAGATTATTAGACACCATGAACATTATTTGCAACATGGAATTCATCAAAGTGAATATTATTTACAAAAGTATTTTGAAACTTGTCCTATTGTTTCAAACATTACAACTAATTGCCCAAAGGCCCATTGCAAGTATTTATGAAGAACCCAAAAATATTTACTAAGAAAAGTCCATGAGGAATGAAAACCCATGACAAGCATGTACACACAACCCAGTCCAAGGGAGCCAGCCCATGTGAGCAAGCCCAAGCAAAAAACACCAACAAGAGGCAAAGGAATTAAGAGTGGGCAAACAGCCCTTGTTCATCCCTAACCAAAAAGGAGCAACTAGGGACTCATACAAGGGAACCAAGCCTTTAAGAATGGACTAAGGGCTGTCCCATCAGTTTCCTGTCACCCCCTACCTGACGTGAACAGTGCCCAAGGGCTATCATATCAGTTGAAGACTAAAGAATGATGGAACTCCATCATCTTCCTCAAAACTACACCTCCAGTGGAAGGGGAGTTGAAACCAAATTATTTAAACTCCAACAAATTGATGTTAAAAATACTAAAAATGATCAAGACGTGATTCATGTGCCAAGCCCATGAATCCTAAAGGGGAAAAATTGGGAACATGTGGTTTGGAGGGCATAAAGGGATCTCCAGCGGAACTCTCTGAAGTGGGCTTAAACTTTGACACCTAGCTTGGGGTGTTGAATCCTACTTCCTAGGGTCCAAATCTCAGTTGCAGCATTAGGATTCATTTTTGATACTTGCCTTAATCCCATTGGCTGAACACAATCTCAGCAATCTTAGCATTTAATGCAAAAAGCTCTAAAATCCCTTCATTACCCAAAGAAGCAAGAGAACCCCTCAAAGTGGATTTTCCTTCTTCTGATAAAAATCCCAGGAAAGTTAAACCTTGATTCGTCACCCCTGATGAGTCATGCATTTTTGGATTCTTGTCAATCAATGCTTCTCTAAAGCCCCATTATAAAAAGATACACACCTCAGCCCACAAGGGGGGAGGGAGGCCTCTCTAAAGACTTCTGTCATTGGCTACATTCTGCAGAAATTCAGTCCTTATTAAGCTTCCTCTAAGCTTCCCCAAGCTCTCTAGAGCTCACTCACAACCTTTCTCAAACTATAGTCACCATAACACCAACATTCACCACCTTGCTTACACCTTCCTACTCCATAAATGTCCCATAATTGACCAACCACAACTACCCTCTCTGAAATTTTGGGTTTGTTTGCTATCTTGCTTGTGGTTTAGCCTACCTCAAGCCCACCACTCATCATCCTTGGCCCACACTCATCTAATCTCAGATGTTCTCTTCCCCTTTACACAATCACAGCTTAAAAATGTCCTCCAACTAGTCACAAATAGCCCATTACTCACAAAAGCCTTCAATCTCAGTATTAATCATATCCCACTCACTCAAAACAGCCCACATTCACTTCGCTCATGTCTTATAAACACATACTCACCAAAATCTTAGTTGAATATTCGATGCACTGAGCTAGGGATCTTTCTCTCCCTTCATTCCATCCTATTTTTCCTCTTTTATTTGTAATTATGAAGCCTTTAATCCTTGTTTTTTATTATTATGAAAGCCATAATGTTTTGGATAGTATGGAAGTTTTCCCTTATGTTGACTTAATAATAATAAGGAAAAAACATGATTTTTACTTTTGTATTTGTAACAATTGAACTCTTCCCTCACATTGATGTAATGATGGTTGAAAGCATAATAAATTCCTCTTGAATGAGACACATTAGACCTAAATTTGCTTAAATTTATCTAATTATTGATGGCTGGACTGTGTAACCCCACCTTTACTGTTGGACAATTCATCTTTTGGACTTAAGTATAACTTCACCCTTACCGCTAGAGATTTTTTTTCACTTGAACTATCAGACCAGGACCATTAATGTAATAATTAAGTATTGTAACGTGTTTTTCATTGGGCTTTTGTTGCTTTTTTGTTAAGTGCAGCCTTTGTTTCCTTGCTTGGGTAGGCTTGTCATCACACCAATAGCTTTTGGGTGTCATCTCAAGAGCCCATAGTTGAGTTTCGGTTTGGTTTCCCAACATCTCATTCAGAGGCATAAATTTCCCCCTCAACACTTTTCAACTCATTTAAAGTTGCTACAAAATATTGAAAAATGAGATAGTTTTATAAAATTTAAAACAAAAAAATGCTTCTTGGAAAATCACTAATTTTCTAGAAAACATCATTGTTAAAACAAACAGAGCTACTTAATGACGTTTTCTTTGGATTTTGACTCTTGATTCATGAATTTGGCTTATCCACCATTTGATTAGGGAAAAACCAATCTAATCACTGGTCAAACCTGATCAAACTTTAGACAAAGTTTTGCTTCACTTGTTTCGATGAAAAATCTTTTGTAAAGATAAATTTTCATATTTTTTAGTGTTTGGTTGCATAAAAAAAAGATAAGTCAAAGGAAAACTATCTTTGGTCAACATATAAACTGTTAGAAATTTAGACCCCTTAAACCAACCAGATTAACCTAGTTAATTAGCCAAGTGATTAACTTAGTCAAATTATGCAATTCTAGGTTATCACAAACATACAATCATATCAAATATATAAAGCAGCGGAATAATAAATAACACAAGATATGATCACCCAGGAAACCACACGGTAAAAACCTGGGGATGATTTGACCTAACTATCCTCAAGGTAACCTGAATCCACTATGCGAAAGAATCGAAGTTCACACAAAAGGACTTACAAGCTCCCCGCTTGACTTCCTAATGCTACCCACCAGTAGAACTTACTGACACGACCACGTGCAAGCTCCGAATTCACGGACTCCTTCTTTCTTGGATTCTCAACAAGATACAAGCACCCACGCTTATTATTCTTTAAGCTCCAATGGCAGCAACCTTATTAATCATCAAGATGTAGAAATAATCTCTACCTTGAAAACCCTAAGTTTATGTGAAGGAAAACTCCTCAAGGATCTCACAAGAGATTCACACGAACCGCAAAATATGAGCAACAAAGACTTAGAAAGGTTTGGATACAAAACCCTAGATACAAAAGAGGCACTCTCTTCTCTCTCTCAAGAGTCTAAAAAACGTGGCTTAGGGTTTCCTTTATATAGTGGGAGAAGTAGATCTGAAACCCTAATCCTTAATGGGCTTAAGCTGCTGTTTAGGCCAACTTAAAATTCTGCAGATACGATTTTCGATTGATCAAGCCTGTTCTTCGATCGATCGAACCAGGTAGAATATGAAGTCTTCTTCCTGCAGCTTGTATGTTCTTGAATCTTGATTTGAATTACCTTGAGCATTGTCTAATAAAACCTATAGACTCTAAGATCTCTATCTAGACAAGTTTGTGTTCACGATTTGCCAATTGTTCTAAACATTTAGTACCTAACATAAAGTATGGCTTATTTTTAAAAATTGTTTTCCAGAAAATATTTTTGGAAAACAACTCTATTTACTTTTCAACTCATTTAAAGTTGCTACCAAATATTGAAAAATGAGATAGTTTTATAAAAATTTAAAAAATAAAATGCTTCTTGGAAAATCACTAATTTTCTAGAAAACATCATTGTTAAAACAAACAGAGCTACTTAATGACGTTTTCTTGGGATTTTGACTCTTGATTCATGAATTTGGCTGATCCACCATTTGATTAGGGAAAAACCAATCTAATTATTGTGATTCCCTTAGCTTTCAAAAGAGAAAAAAAAAATCTCTTAATCACGTGCAAATAAACTACAGTTTCAGCAGTTTCCCACTAGACTTGTTGAGATACTACAACTATCATGAACAACCACATATATTAGAAATCTACCTAATTTCTTACAAAAAGAAAAAACAAAAATGCTAAAAGAGGAAAAAAAAAAAAAAATTAACAGCCAAGATCTAAGTTGATAAAAATTAAAACTATAGGACAAAACAGTCACACACTCAAAAAACTGTAAACAGTGACGTATAGGATGAATTTAAATATATTTAAAATACAGGTTTATGTTTAAGGACTTGTTTATGTTGAACAAATATTTGTTAAAATTATTAAGATTAGCAAATAGCTAAATGCAAGTTGGTATTTTTATAATTTGATGTTACACGTAAAATATTTTATTCTTTAGTATATTATTTGAACATCATTTGGTGTAACATTTGTGTCAATTTCTAAAAATTGTAGCTAATAAAATTTATTTTAATTTTATAATTGTCAAATAAAGGGACATATTCAATAAGCGTTAAGGGTGAGCTTCAATGCATTTATAGATCATTGTGTAAAAATAAAATTGCTTTCTTTTTCTTCTTCTAAATTGATTATTTAGACATGTGTTGACAACTACAATAAAGTAACTAACACATTTGTGATTACCACGATAATTTCTAGTTACCATATTTGCTGATTTATATACTTATAGTACCCTTTTGTAATTAGATTACTCCAAAAAATATACATGTACCCTAAGCAGAGACATACCAAGGAAAACTCATATCAAGCTTCCAAGTTCCAGTAAACCTAAATCCAATTAATAATTAATTATATTGAACTATGTTTACTTTTGTAAAGTTGAAAATTTTATCAACCATCTTGTTGGCTTTATTCCGTGCCAATTTGCTTGTAATTTAAGCATTTAGTAACCCTGTATTTAGGTGGGATTATTGTAAGGGCAGTGTGTGAGGAGATGTGAAGAAAAGCTCAAATATGTGCAAGAAGGCAGAGTTTCGCGGCTAAGACTCGCGGGTGGCTCGCGGCTACAAGTCGCCAACTGCTGGCACGTGAGATGCACGAGGGGAAGCTGAAGGGTCGCACCAGCTGTCGCACTACAAGATAAAAGTTCCAGGCTGGCCAGGCCGTTAGGCCGCGACTTGAACTCGAGACTTGGACAAGCCGCGAGGTCAAGCCGCCAGTTTACCCTGTTTGGCAAAAACTGATTCTTCGTATTCCAAAATACACACCACTATATATAGACCCTTATACCCACTAAATTGAGAGAGCTTCTAGAGAGAATTTTGTGAGAGAAAACCCTAGAGAAAAACAAGATTGCCTCATCCCCAATCTTCATCTAAGAGACTCTACAAATTCCTCTACTCTCTTCCTCTCCATTGTCATACCCTTGAGAGGTTATTTACCAAATCCTTATCTCACCACACCCACGTCTATGAGAAGGTCCATTTGGTGCTTAGGGAAGCAGTTTGGGAAGGAACCAATATACATTGGTTGATGCTATGGTCAAGTAGCGGAATCCGGGAAGCTAAAGAAGAAATAGGTTCGGCGTAACTTCGTTAGAGCAAGAAGTTTGGAGGGCTTAGGTACTTGGGTAGATTAGGCTTGAAGGGTCTTCTGCTATTCATGTATCCCAACTATATTCTTTAGTGGATTTTATCACCGCTTGGAGGGCGGCAGAGAGGTTTTACGCCGAGAACTTCGGTTTTCTCTTCGATAACACATCGTTTGTTGTCCGTGTGTTTGCATCTTTCTTTCCTTTTCCTTTGCCTTGTATTTACTGTTGTGGATGTGTTTATATTTGGCTTAGATTGTTTATCAATTCTGTTATAAGATTGTTATCATATTCCGCACATTATTTGTTTGATATAAAGCTTGAGTTGGTAATTTTGTAATTTGGGGTCTAAACGTTCAAGGGTGTTTCATACCCATATTGAACTTTTAACTTTTATATTTTTCTTCTAAAAAAAGATTAATTATATATTTTAAATAGAATATAATCAAAGATACATATAAAGCATACACAAATAAACCTTGAGTGTAGTTACATATACAATAAATGATATTCTAATGAGTTAAATAGTTTATGAATTATTAAACAGTAATGCCATAACCATGTGTCTTTATTTTTTAATTTAAATGTTGGATTTAGGAAAATATTTAAACTCTTATCCCAATTCATTTTATTATTCCTCTTTTTTAACTTTTTTCTTTACATGTTAGCTTTAACAAATAATATACAATTTTATGTTTTTATCCAGAAAAATATAATTATTCTTAAAGTATCTTTAAACTCTTGTTCTATTTTAAGTTTTAATTCCAGCATAAAAAGTACCATTATTTTCACTTTTATTTGTAAGCAAAGTAGAAAAATATGCACAAATAAAATAAGGTAATATATGTTTAGGTTTAATTTCTCGAATTAAACATAAACTTGTTTAATTCCAGTAGCAAAGGCTTTGGAATGTCACATTGTCCCCTTTGCAATGGATCTAATGAAAGCTTTGTAAATTAACTCGCCATTCTACCATCCTAAAAAAAAACTCAACCTAAAGTCCAATACCAAGGAACATTCGGGCAAAAAGATATATATATATATATATATATATATATATATAAATTTAAAAAATTCACAGGAATCAAACAAAAAGTTTGGATTTGTAGAGAACGTGAGAATTAATTTAACAATGTAGAGAGACATATCTAAATTATAGAAAAGAAACAGTGGGGAGGAAGTGTTTTATCAACTATGAGTCATAGAAACAAAAAACGCAATCAAATTTACAAATTCTAGGGGTGCAAATCGTACTCTTAAAATCTAAAGTAATTACTTTAGAAACCAATAATACTCAAACTATAAGCCAATTGACAATAGTCAATAGTTACTTGCCTTGTCATTGCCATTAAGATTTTCTACTACAACTCCCCTCCCATCGATCTCTACCAGTCATTCAAAAGAAAAACACACCCAAACACTACCCTAACTCAAAATCAAGTCAATTGAAATACCAAAGCCTAAACCATATTTAATCAGAAAGTTTAAAAACAAAACAAAAAACTTTTTCTGGTAATGTGTTCGAAAAAAGACAGGTTTGATGTTGGTAAAGTTCCACAGATTTCTCCCTCCCTTTTTGTCTCCTTATATGTAAGTCAATTTTTTTTTAAGTAACAAAAAGGTTTAGCAAAAAGGCCAAACAAACGGTTGCAAAAATAGTACTAAAATGGTTCACTTAATTGACAAACTTTTGGTGTTTTTAAATATAAATGTGACATAAATTTATATAGCCACATAGCACAATAGGGAGAGGTACAAAAAAAGTCAAACATTTCACTATATACACACACATACATCCTTTGTAGGTTAAACTTTGGTTGAAATAAAATGTCTCAATATTTTCTCTTTTATGTGTTTAAAAAATGAGAAAAATATCCACATATGGGATGAACATATATAAAAAATCATTTAATTTCATTAATATATTTTATGTTTAAATATATGTTTATGTTAAAAAAATTGTTATTCGTTTAAATTTATAAATAATTAAATTCAAGTTGACACTTTCATAGTTTGATGTTACTTGCAATAGTCTAAAAGCAGTAGCCAATATTTTTTAATTAAGTATTTATTATAATAAATGGACGAGTAATGCTAAACACAAACTATTTTACAATATTTTTAAAAGCTACTGATGTGGCTTTAGCATTTTCCAAATAATTATTTTTAAGTAAAAATATGATATTAATGGTGGGCCCAAATTAGAACTAGTAAGAATTTGTCACATCAATAATTTGTAAAATAGTTTGTGGCTGTAGCATTACTCTAAATGAACATATTTATTTAATGTTTGGGATGAATATCTTTAATGCTTATGTGGACTTAATAACTTGAGTATAAAGAACGGGAGATATGACACCATCGCGTAATTAGGGTTAAAAATTGCATGTGTGTGCATTTAGGCTTTCAAAGTAAGAGTCCATTCAACCATTATCTTGTAATATCTTGTGTCTAGCTCTCTAACGCTAGTGGAGTCACCATTGTGAGCGCCCCTACTTGGGTCTCCATAATTTCTAATAAGGGCTCTAGGTTTATGGATCATTGTGAGGCAAGGTTAGGTAGCCTAGTATGGGCCTATCCTAAACATGAGCCTAAGAGTATGCCATAAACCTCATGGGTTAAGACAGAGAAATGAGTCGCCTCCTATGTTAGGTCTAAGAACTAACATTGAACTCTATGCGCAAAGATACTAACCTATAGTAAGTCTGAAGCTAGGATATGTTCTTAATCTTTCATTTGAGCATAAAAAAGCTAGGGTGTTTCTTGGAAAAGTGCTAGACACCCAAGACCATCAACCATAGCTACCATTAACTTGAATTAAGTGTATTATACATAAATGGTTCTACTAAGAAAGCCTTAATTCTTCACACAATCATAACCCTAAAAACCATAAAATTCTAACTATTAAATGAGGTAAACAAACAAATAGAACACAAAATAATAAAGGGTAGTGTTAACAGGCACCACAAGGTGCCTATTAAGAAACAACTTTATATCAATAATGTCAATATTTTGTCAAATTTTTTACTATTTTTATAGGATGTAGAGCCAATAAAGCCAACTTTTTGAGTTTTACTTGTTACTTCATTACTATTTTCAGTCATTTCATCAATTTATACCAATTTTTTATTAAATAGATCCCACAATAACCATCCTTAACAGACACCATACGGTGCTCGTTAACATTTACCGATAATAAAAAGCATAATTTGTGCAAGGAAATAAAATAAATCAAGAAAGGAAAGTAAAAGTCATACAGGCATGTGAGCATATGTGAAAGTAAACCAAGCATGAATTAATTGCATAGTCAAAAATTGATTTAGGCTATAATTCAAACTTAACCCCTATTTAGGAAATAATTTAATTGTGTCGTAAATTCTTACCAAATTAGCTTCAAGATTCAAATTCAAATGCACTCTTGACTTTTACTTATAGTTAACATAAACCATTCAAATTTAATCATTATTATTTAGGATAAATTATAAATTACACTCATAAAGTTTGAAAGTGCTTGCATTTTACACTCTCAAGTCTCAGAATTTGGATTTTACCTCCTGAAATTTTGGAGTGTTTAGATTTTATACCCTAATATTTCATAATTTGGATTTTACTCCTTAAATTTTAGTAGTGTTTGGATTTTACTCCCTAATTTTGGGGGTGTTTGGATTTTACACCATGAAGTTTCAGAGTTTAGGGGTGTAAAATCCAAATGCCCCCAAACTTTAGAGGATAAAATCTAAATTTTGAAACGTTAGTGTGGGGGTAAAAGCCCAACATTGTGTATTGGGCCTGAGGCCCCATTTTTGGGTTAAGGTATGTTCGAAAAGGAGAAAATGATTGGGAAGGATTCCACATGGAAGAGATATACCTGGAAATGATTGAGGAATATAGTCCGAAGAAATCATCAGCAGGCCGAAGAGCGTATTCTCCTCGGATATAGAGAGTCTCGATCAAAAAAGCACCTGGGAGGTTCAAGTGATCTTCCTAGCAATTCCAATGATAAGGATAAACTCTGGACATGTCTGGAGATGATAAGAACAGAGAAATATCTAAAGGAAAAAGCTGCTACCACCATGTTTAATGCACTGCAACAACTTTTCTGGCCGCATTTATATGGAAAAGACCCCTGAACAGTGCAACTTCAACTACCAACACTCCTTGAGAACTAAAGAAGATACCTGATGTGACATGTACTCAAGTGAATGCTTGGATAAAGAACAAGTGTACGATGAAGATGGTTGATAAAAAGGCTATATAAATGGGAGAAGTCTCTGAAGAAGGGGGATCAGAACAAAAATAATAAGAGGAGGAGAAAGATTTTACTGTAGCTCTAAGAACTGTATTTACTGTTCAATTAATAATATACCTCTTCGGACATCAATTTGTTTAGCTTTTAAGTGTGTTTTTACGTTGGTTCGTTCCTGGATATCATAGTTAATAGTTCCTAAATTCACAATTAACCCAGCTCTTTCACCCACTCTCTACAAATTCATTGTTTTGGGCTTAGGCTACAAATCCTGACCCTACAATTGGCGCCATCTGTGGGGAGAGCTTGAGCAAAAGTGGAATCAACAGCTGATAATGGCTGAACCAAGGCAACAACCAACAGAGTCTAGGGCATCCCAACACGTTGACCATTTTCTTAATTTGGAGCAGAGACAAGATCGTGAAGGTAGTGTACACACTGCGCATACTGATCGAAGCCAGCCACATGGCGGAAGTCACATATCTCATGCAGAGAAGAACCAGAACATGCAACTAGAAATTGAAAGGCTAAAAAGGGAGTTGCGACATGCAAAGAGGAAATGGATTTCTTCGTGTACTGATGAAGACTCTGATGACGAACAAGACGTCACTTACAAGCAAAGATCTCGAACACCAGTCAGTGAATCTTTTTCCTATGAGGAAGAGCATCATCATAAGAGGCAACCTCGAAGCCCCTCACATGGAGGCGTAGGGAACGATGCTATGAGCAGGTCTTTGAATCAAATATCTATATCACCTTTTACACGCAGGATTGAAGAAGCAAGGCTCCCTCGTCGTTTTCATCAGCCGACTTTCACCATCTATAATGGTAAAACAGACCTTGTGGAACATGTGAGTCACTTTAACCAAAGGATGGCTGTTTACTCCAGAGATGAAGCTCTGATATGCAAGGTTTTCCCCTCCAGTCTTAGACCGGTTGCAATGAGATGGTTTGACAGCCTGGAAATAGACTCCATCAGTTCCTTCAAAGAGTTCACTCAAGCATTTGGTTCCCGTTTTGTCACATGCCGAAGAGTGGCCAAGCCCTTATCCTCACTGCTATCCTTAAGCATGCAAGAGGGTGAGACCTTGAAAACGTATACAGATAGGTACTAGGAGATATTTAATGATATGGAGGGCAATTTTGATGGAATGGCCCTTAGCACGTTTAAGCTCGGCCTCCCTATTGACCATGGTTTAAGGAAGTCCTTAACTGGTAAGCCAGTTACTAACATGCGTCAGCTCATGGACCGTACTGAAAAGTATAAAAAAGTCGAAGAAGATCAATAACAAGGAAAGGGAAAGGACAAGGTTATCCCCCAAGAGATGAGGGATTTCAGGTAAGACCGTTACAATAACAATAAACCGCAAGGTGATTTTACTGGGCAATCAGGATCAACAAATCCTTAAGCAGTCAACACTATATTCAAAGAGCCAGTACACCAAGTTCTAGAAAAGATTAAGAATGAATCATTCTTTAAATGGCCGAATAAGATGGTGGGGAACCCTGAGAGGCGTAATCATAATCTCTATTGCCAGTACCATCAAGACCATGAGCATACCACAGAGGATTGCAGGAGCCTGTGGGATCATTTGGACCAACTGGTCCGCGAGGGTAAATTGAGACACCTCTTGCACCACTCCAGTGGCCGAGGAAGTCAAGTGAACTCGGAGCCCGGAGAGATGACTCTTCAAAGCCCCCATTGGGGACTATTAACGTCATCTTCGCCGCACCGGGGAGAACAGGATCCTAGCCATCGAAGGTTATGTCGGTAGCCCAGTTACCCGCAGGGGATTTCGGCCAAGGTCCAAAAAGAGCTAAATCAGATGTTCAACTAGTTTTAGGGTTCTCAGACGACGACAAGATTGGAACCATCTAACCCCATGATGATGCTTTAGTAATCACCCTCAGAATTGGAAGGTATGATATGAAGAGGGTAATGGTGGACCAGGGCAGCGCGGTAGAGATAATGTATCCTGATCTCTACAAGGGGCTGAACCTAAAACCTCAAGACCTAACACCATACAACTCCCCCTTGGTAAGTTTTGAAGGAAGGGTTATTACCCTGAAAGGCCAAATACGATTACCTGTGCAGACTGGCTCAGAGGTGGTAGAGATGGATTTCATAGTTGTAGATATGTATTCACCCTATACGGCAATTGTAGCTAGACCTTGGCTTCATACACTAGGGGCTGTTTCCTCTACTTTGCATCAAAAAGTTAAATATCCATCTGAAGGACAGGTTTGTGAAATCCAGGGAGATCAATACACGGCCAGACAATGCTTAGTGGCTGCCATCCAGCATGAGCCTGAAACTGAGTCCTTGGCCTAGGCCGTAAAGGGTTTATAGCAGTTAAAACCTCGGGCATTGTCCATCGAAGACCCAGCCGAGGGCACTAGGTGCGAAGATTTAATAAAAGTTGTTATCAAAGACAATCCAGAAAAGTTCTTTCAAGTCGGATCTCAGCTGCCTCTGCAGAAGAAGGAAGAGCTAATAGATTTCCTTAAAAGAAACCATGATGTATTTGCCTGAAATGATTACGAAGCCCCAGGGATGGATCTAGAATTCATCTGTCACCATCTGAAGGTCAACCCATTGATTACACCTAAGAAACAGCCTCCTCGGCGCCCATCCAAGGAACACGCTGATGTCATAAGAGAAGAGGTAACAAAGCTCAAACAAGCTGGAGCTATTAAAAAAGTTTTTTATCCTGAGTGGCTAGCAAATACTGTGGTGGTGAAGAAGAAGAATGGGAAATGGCAAGTCTGTGTAGACTTCACTGACTTAAATAAGGCTTGTCCTAAGGATCCATTCCCTATGTCAAAAATTGATCAGCTAGTAGATGCCACTGTCGGCCATCCTCGGATGAGTTTCCTGGATGCTTTCCAAGGTTACCACTAAATACCGTTAGCCGCGGATGACCAGGAGAAGACTGCTTTTGTCACCCCTATCGGTAACTACCACTACAAAGTGATGCCATTTGATTTGAAAAAAGCAGGATCTACCTACCAAAGAATGATGATGAGGATGTTTGAGTCACAGTTGGGCAAAAGTATCGAAATTTATATAGATGACATGGTGGTGAAAAGCAAGGTCGTTTCTGAACATGTAAAGGACCTTGAAAATATTTTTGAAGTTCTAAGAAAGCACAAGCTGGGTCTAAACGCTTCCAAATGCTCATTTGGTGTGGGATCAGGCAAGTTCTTGGGGTACATGGTGACTCACAGAGGAATTGAAGTTAACCCCGATCAGATAAAGGCCATCCAAAATTTACAAGCTCCTCGGAATCCCAAAGAAGTTCAGAAATTGACTGGAATGGCCGCTGCCTTGAACCGATTCATCTTTCGATCAGCAGATAGGTGCAGACCTTTCTTCTCGTTGATCAACAAATGGAAAGGGTTTGAGTGGACTGAATAGTGTGCTTTGGCCTTCCAACAACTCAAAGACTACTTGGTTCGGCCACTAATCATGTCTAGTCCTGAGCCAGATGAGGTCTTGTTTGCCTACATTGCTGTGGCTCCCTGTGCTGTAAGTTTGGTATTGATACAAGTGAACCAAGGTGTGCAAAATCCAGTTTACTATGTGAGTAATTCATTGCATGAGGCCGAGATTCGATACCTGCCGCTGGAGAAGGCCATCTTGACAGTAGTACTTGGTACATGGAAGTTGCCTCATTATTTCCAAGCACATACGGCCGTTGTGCTCACACAACTCCCGCTTAAAACCATACTTAGAAGTGCTGACTACACGGGGAGAATAGCTAAGTGGGGCACCATCCTAGGGGCTTTCGACATCAAATATATGCCCCGTACCTCTACAAAGGGGCAGGTTCTCGCGGATTTAGTAGCCGAATTCACTAAGCCCTCATTAGAAGAATTAATGCCAGCACAGAATATGGATGAAAAATCGGTTGGCGTAATCTCTCAGAAGGGCCTATCATCCTGGGAAGTATATGTAGACGGTGCAGTAAATCAGAAAGGTTCTGGAGTGGGGCTAGTGTTAATATCTCCAGAGAAGATTGTTAACGAAAAGTCGCTAAGACTAAACTTCACAGCCACAAATAATGAGGCCGAGTATGAAGCTCTACTGATGGGAATGGCTATGGTTCGAAAAATGGGAGGAAATTCGGTGGAAGTGTTCTTGGACTCGAGATTAGTCGTTAGTCAAGTACATGGTGGGTTTGAGGCGAAAGATGAAAGAATGCAGGGATACTTAAGCCGAGTTAAACGTCTGCAATCAAAGTTCAACTCTTTTAATCTGCTACACATCCCCAGAAGTGGTAATGCACATGCTGATTCTTTGGCCACGCTTTCTATCTCCTTGGCGCAAGATTTGCCGAGAGTTATCCTCATCGAGGACTTGCATGGGCCTACGGAGGCAAGAATAGAGGTAGTCCAGGTTCATCAAATCAAGGCCGAACTCAGTTGGATGGATCCTATAATTAAATTCTTGAAGGAGGATATCCTGCCTGAAGAAAGGTGAGAATCTGACAAAGTTCGGAGGAAGGCAACCAGATTCTGGCTATCCGAGGACCAGAAACTTTATAAATGCTCCTATTCTGGACCGTACTTATTATGCATGCATCCCGAAGCGGCTGAGTTACTACTAGAAGAATTACATGAAGGAATCTGTGAGAGCCATACTATAGGTAACTCCTTGGCTCACCGAGTCATTACTCAAGGTTATTGGTGGCCGAATATGCAAAAAGAAGCCCATGAATATGTTAAGAAGTGCGATCAATGTCAACGGTTTGCCCCAAACATTCATCAACCAGGGGAAACCCTTAATCCACTATCCAATCCATGGCCCTTCGCTCAATGGGGCTTAGATATCGTGGGTCCATTCCCTAAGGCTGCAGGAAACAGGAAATATCTTCTGGTCGGCACAGACTATTTCACCAAATGGGTCGAAGCTGAACCTCTGGTCAACATTAGAGACGTAGATGTGCAGAAATTTGTGTGGAAGAATATCGTCACTCGGTTTGGGGTTCATCATACTCTCATCTCGGACAATGGCCTACAGTTTGATAGCAAAGCATTCATGAATTATTGTAGTGAACTGGGAATCATAAACAAATACTCCACCCCTGCCTATCCCCAGGGGAATGGGCAAGCAGAAGCGGTTAACAAGGTCATAGTAAGTGGATTAAAGAAGAGACTTGACGATGCGAAGGGCAAATAGGTGGAAGAATTGCCACATGTACTTTGGGCATACAGAACTACACCTCGTAGGTCTACTGGAGAGACCCCCTTCTCAATGACCTATGAGGCTGAAGCTGTCATACCTTTGGAAAATAGGTTCCCAACATTGAGAACTAGTTCATTCAATCTGACCGGTAACAATGAGTAGCTAAAGAAGAGTCTGGATCTGATTAAGGAAAGGAGGGAAAATGCAATGGTCCGATTAGCTCATTACCAACAAATGCTCAGGCAAGGTTATGATGCCAATGTAAAGTTAAGGCCTCTAGAACTTGGTGATTTAGTGCTCAGAAAGGTTGTGGGCACTACAAAGAACCCAGCTTGGGGAAAGTTATGTCCCAATTAGGAAGGGCCATATCGTATCACCTCAAGGGCTGGCATTGGGGCGTATTTCTTGGAAGACCTAGATAGTCATGCAATACCATGCCCTTGGAATGTAAATAACCTCAAAATGTACTATTATTAATCGAATCTTGTCTTCAATCAATATGCCAATTCGTTATATTAAGTTTTTATAAGTGTTTAAACTTAAACCCAATCATGCCTGAAGTCCTCGGACCAGATGATTTAGGTTAGTTAACACTCGTTTCCTATTCTCCTAAGTGTTTAAACTTAAATTCATTCATGCCTGAAGTCTTCGGACCAGATGATATGGGTTAGTTAGCACCCCATTAAAGTTTATAAGTGTTTAAACTTAAATCTAATCATGCCTGAAATTCTCAGACCAGATGGTTTGGGTTAGTTAACACTCGTTTACAATTCTCTTAAGTGTTTAAACTTAAATCTAATCATGCCTAAAGTCCTCAGACCAGATGATTTTGATTAGTTAACACTCGTTTACAATTCTTTTAAGTGTTTAAACTTAAGTCCAATCATGCCTGAAGTCCTCGGACCAGATGATATGGGTTAGTTAGCACTCTATTAAAGTTTATAAGTGTTTAAACTTAAATCCAATCATGCCTGAAGCCCTCGGACCAGATGATTTGGGTTAGTTAACACTCGTTTACAATTCTCTTAAGTGTTTAAACTTAAATCCAATCATGCCTGAAGTCTTCGGACCAGATGATTTGGGTTAGTTAACACTCGTTTACAATTCTCTTAAGTGTTTAAACTTAAATCCAATCATGCCTGAAGTCCTCGGATCAGATGATTTGGGTTAGCTAACACTCGTTTACAATTCTCTTAAGTGTTTAAACTTAAATCCAATCATGCCTGAAGTCTTCAGGCCAAATGATTTGGGTTAGTTAACACTCGTTTACAATTCTCTTAAGTGTTTAAACTTAAATCCAATCATGCCTGAAGTCCTCGGATCAGATGATTTGGGTTAGTTAATACGTTTACAATTCTCTTAAGTGTTTAAACTTAAATCCAATCATGCCTAAAGTCCTCGGACCAGATGAGTTGAGTTAGTTAACACTCGTTTACAATTCTCCTAAGTGTTTAAACTTAAATCCATTCATGCCTGAAGTCTTCGGACCAGATGATATGGGTTAGTTAGCACCCCATTAAAGTTTATAAGTGTTTAAACTTAAATCCAATCATGCCTGAAGTCCTCGGACTAGATGATTTGGGTTAGTTAACACTCGTTTACAATTCTCTTAAGTGTTTAAACTTAAGTCCAATCATACCTGAAGTTCTCGGACCAGATGATTTGGGTTAGTTAACACTCGTTTACAATTCTCTCAAGTGTTTAAACCTAAGTCCAATCATGCCTGAAGTTCTCGGACCAGATGATTTGAGTTAATTAACACCCCCATACAGTTATTATTAATGCTTAAACTTAAAATGAATCATGTTTGAAATTCTCGGATGTATTTAAATAAACTCTAACTTATGATAGGCCTTCTTAGCCATATACTTAATTCAAAAATCAATGAGTAGTAATATTCTCTGTATATGTTCAGGAAGACTCATGAAACTTCATTATCACTTATTAAGTTATAGTTATTGGCAATAATAACGAGTCTTATAATATATGCAACGAAGACATTAAAAATAAAAGAGAAATGATTTCATTGATCAACAGAAAGTAGTCTGCAATCCATTAAATAAATAAATAAATAAACTAAAACTAATACAAGTACGAAATAAAAACTCCTAAACATCTAAGCCTTCATCTCGGTAGCCGAGGAGTCAACTGTCTGGCCAGGCTGAACAGCATCAGCATCTGAAGCTTGAACGTCTTCAGGTTGCTTGCCTGCACCACCAGCCTAATCAGACTCTTGGGTTGCATCAATAGGAGCAGGAGGGGTCTGGCCGACTAGGGGCTGCTCCAGAGCTTCTAGGAGTTTGAAAATATCAGGATGATAATAGATACTCCCAGGTTGTCTCAAGGCAAACTCTGGAGGGACCCTAGCAATGTCGAGGCCTTTATCCCAAGTTACGTCGCAGTATTCTTTGCAGACCTTCGCAAACTCCTCAATAAGTCTGACTTGAGTCTCCTCTACCCCGAGCTTATAGGCTGCCTGCCTTTTAGCCTCGACTGCCTCCTTGGCCGACTGAGCATTCCTCTCGGCCAATTTGGCAATCTCCCTGGCTTTTTGAAGCTCAGCTCGAAGGTCCTTCACCAGTGCTCTTTTTGTTTCCAGGTTGATCTTGGTAAAATTTAGTAGCTGGCATTGGTCTTCGGCCTGCTTCTCAGCATTTTTGAGACCAGCATCTAGACTATTCCTCTGCTTAGTCATCTCTTTCAACTGCTCGAACAGATGAGCATAGTCCTCCTTCAAATTACCCAGCAATTTTTCTGCCTCAGACCTAGAGTGGGCCTCTGCTTGGGCTTCAGTATAGACCTTTTTGTTCCACTCTTCAGCCACATAAACCTGCTGGGTAATCTACATAGCAGAAGGAAAATTTTCAATATAAAAAAAAAAAAAAAAAAAAAAGAAATCATCAGTATCCTAACTGAAGAAGTGGATTAATTTACTTACCATGGCTAAATCCCTTTTTAGGGATAAAAAGAGGTTATACTGGCTGAAACGCCTGTAAGAATCCATGTCTCGTGGAAGGAGCAGTGGTTGCTCCAAAGCCTCAGCAACGAGACCTGGTCTCCCTCCATTATAATTTCTGAGGGAAGTCTCCCAAGGGATTGAAGTACCATCCAATTCCAACCTTGGGGACCAGGTGCGAGGTCCTCGGGGCACATCAGCTACGAGGGCGTCATCTTGGCTCTCTGTAGACGAAGTCCTTTTGCTCTGGTGGTCTTTAACCACCTTCTATTGTTTGGTTCCTTTCGGAGGCGCTACCTCCCTTTCTTCATTGTCGGCGAGGGGCCTCTTCTTCTTCGGATCTGGCAATTGCTTTGTGCCGAGATTCAAAGGAACCTGGGGAGGTGGTGGAGGAAGACTAACAACTGGTTGAGACGTACCAGTCTCTTTGGGCCCAGCTTTTTTATTCCTGTTCTTCATCAAGTCTTTTAGGCTCGCCATGTCTTCTTCCTCTTCCTCTTTCGGGGAATCGTCTAGAACAGCAGTTATTAAAACAGGAGGGCGAACACTAGACTGTCTGTCAGTTTCCTCCTCGGCTTCCGAAACTTGTATCACTTGAACCCTTTCCGAAGCCTTACCTTCAAATCTAAACTTATTAATTTGCTCCTTAAGTGAAGAGGTTAAAGAAGCAACTCTTTCACCTACTGCTATTGGTTCAAGGGTAACCTACTGAACTAGCTGAAGGAGCAGTGGTATACCCTGCGGATTTGGATGTGGCACAGGGGCAAGATCGAACGGTGCTAGAAAACTGTGCCAAGAGACGTCTATTCGTTTGAGCCGATAGTCTCCTTGAGTGATAGCGTTGCCGACCGGCTGAAAATTGGTTGATTTTGGCGTGAAACTAAGGATAAGAGGAACGGACCGGAGCTGTCCGTCTTCACTTACAAAAATTTCTGATCGTAGTAATTAAGTGCGACAACGTTTGTGAGACTGAGCCGAGGAGAGACATGATCTTTATCTGTTAACACCACAAAAAAAAAAAAAAAAACTTGGTCAGAAACTTGAAAATAATGATACAAAGAGAAGACAAATTGTTAAAAAAACGAAGATCCTAAATCTATTGTTAGAAAACCTAGGTCTAGGAGGTCCCACCTGGCTCTCCTGGTTGGGTCGGGTAATGAAGACCGTCATGCCACGCGCTCGAGACGATCAGATAGTCGTCTTTCATCCCTTTATTAGACTTGGGAAGGCAGGAGACGAGCCTAACGATGTCGGACCGGGATTTAAGATAGTATCCCGCCCCCTTTTGGCTATGACATCCGTACATGTGTACTACATCAAGCCAGGTGAGTCCGAGTCCTAAATGACGATTCAAAGCGTCAATTGCTCCTAGGATCCTAAAGATATTAGGTGCGCACTGATCAGGAGAAAGCTTGTGGTTGCGAAGATAATTTTTGGTGACAGAACCCATAGGGAGAGTCATTCCTCCTTCTATGAACGCTATCATAGGAATTACGACTTCCCCCTCTCCTCGGTCGATTAATACCCTTTCTGGGGGGCAATACCTTAGGTTTACCCCCTGTGGTATGCCGTATGTTTCCTTAAATGCCTCTATTAAGGCAGGACTATCGACAAGATACTAAAATCTACCCATTTTTGGTTAACTAGAGAAAGATGCAGAATAATAACTGGGAAATAAGAGTTTGAAGGCCGAGAACGCTAGCCGAGAAGAGGATGAAGGGTTTGGAGATGTTGAAACTTACACAATCTAAATCGGAGAATGATCTTTGAACTCGTAGAAAGATTCTTACAGACTCTGGGAAGAACTAGGATTGATGATTGGAAGAGCTTGGTGGATTCGAGTGCTTGAGTTCGCTGGATAATCGGAGAATTTGCAAAGTAAAGAAGAAATAACCTCCTCTGAGGCTTTATATAGGGACAGATGAAAGGGTAGGAGTCATCCCGCTTAAACTCTGAGGAAGAACATCAGCCATTAGATCAAGCACTCGAATCCACCAAGCTGGATACAAGAGACAAAACGCCAGCTGGAGTAATTAATAGTGCTTTGGGAATACTGAAACGACAGCGGCAATAATGAAACGCCTAAATCTATGCTCGTATACGTGTGAGCTCAGATATTTTGGTGTTTTAAGCTGTTATTTCGTAACAAATCAAAATCTTATTTTTTCTTCTCGGATGCGAGGGAAAAATTAAAATTTTGAAGGGCTATTGTGGGGGTAAAAGCCCAACATTGTGTATTGGGCCTGGGGCCCCATTTTTGGGTTAAGGTATGTCCGAAGAGAAGAAAATGATTGGGAATGATTCCACATGGGAGAGATATACCTGGAAATGATTGAGGAATATAGTCCGAAAAAATCATCAGCAGGCCGAAGAGCGTATTCTCCTCGGATATAAAGAGTCTCGATCAAACAAGCACCTGAGAGGTTTAAGTGATCTTCCTAGCAATTCCAATGATAAGGATAAACTCTGGGCATGTCTGGAGATGATAAGAACGGAAAAATATCTAAAGGAAAAAGTTGCTACCACCGTGCTTAATGCACCGCAACAACTTTTCTGGCCGCATTTATGTGGAGAAGACTCCTGAACAGTGCAACTTCAACTACCAACACTCCTTGAGAACTAAAGAAGATACCTGATGTGACATGTACTCAAGTGAATGCTTGGATGAAGAACAAGTGTACGATGAAGATGGTTGATAAAAAGGCTATATAAATGGGAGAAGTCTCTGAAGAAGGGGGATCGAAACAAAGATAATAAGAGGAGGAGAAAGATTTTATTGTAGCTCTAAGAACTGTATTCACTGTTCAATCAATAATATACCTCTTCGGACATCAATTTGTTTAGCTTTTAAGTGTGTTTTTACGTTGGTTCATTCCTGAATATCATAGTTAACAGTTGCTAAATTCACAATTAACCCAGCTCTTTCACCCACTCTCTACAAATTCATTGTTTTGGGCTTAGGCTACAAATCCTGACCCTACAGTTAGGATGTAAAATCCAAACACTTTCAAGTTTCAGGAGGTAAAATTCAAATTATGAAACTTCAGAATGTAAAATTCAAGCACCCGAATTTTTAGGAGTGTAATTTGTCATTTACCCTATTATTTAAGGAAGATTTTTCCCTCAATTTACTAATTAAAAAAATTCCCCAACTTAGCCATTTAAATTCCAAGTTCATTTAACTATGATTGTTTAAGGAAATAAAATCTTACTTATTAAGGTTTTGAAAACTTAATATTTTCTGAATCAAGATTTTATAATTTTCTTCAACTCCAACTCCCCTATTCTAGACAAAAGGAAATAAATCATACACTATAAAAAGAAGAGTAATGCTACAATCACAAACTATTTTATAACATTTTTACAAAATGTTGATGTGGCCAACTTCTTATTAGATTTCATTTAAGCCCACTATTAATATCTCTTTTTCATTTACCAATAATCACTCACTACATCAACAATTTGTAAAAAAATTTGTAAAATAATTTGTATCTCTAGCATTACATGTTTTTGTATCTTTTACATTTTATTGGCATCAAAATTAACTGAAATCACAGAAGGAATTAAACTATGGAAAATGAAAATTGTACAAGTAAATATTAATAATTAAAAAGAACTCAAAAAAAAAAAAGTTCGAACAAAAACTGAGAGATTAAAAGTATGCAATAACAGACACATCAATCATCACTGCTAAAACCATTAAAATGACCAAACGAGCATTTCCAAAAATGTATATATATAGTTTAGGTGGCACATGCAAGGCACGTGTTGCCTCCTTGAGTAAGAAAATTAAGATAGAACTTCTATTTGAAGAAGAATGAAACCATGTACTTACATTTAGAGTAACTATTTGATATATAAGTATTTATTTGTCATGATAGCTCTTTAGAACCTATTGTGGGCGACTAAATTTCTCGGTTCGAAATGAGTCAAACAAGTAAAATTGTTTCACAAATGCGAATTTGTATTGATAATTGTGTGGTACAATTCTCTGTGATTACAAAAGAGTGATCCTCTGATTCGATCTCCTTGAAAGATTTGTTGATTGGAGTTGTGGTAATGTGATTTTGACTTGAACACAAAATATCCTTCAATTTGGTTGAGGGATGGATCAAAGATTGTTGAAACAGAATTACAATGAATCTCTGGCTATGAGCTTGTTAGAAATTATTTGTTCTTCACGTTCTTCGTATGTTCTTCGTGTTCTTGGTGCGTTCTTCGTCTTTAAAGGTTTGTGGTGGAAGTTCTTCGGTGCTTTAGAGGCTTGAATCCGTAGAGCTTCGTTGATTTGTGATTTGTTGATGTTTTTCGGACACTTTAGGCTTGATTCCCGCAAACTTTTGGATCTAGGCGGATGATTTGGATGATTTCTCTTCGAATGTTCTTCGTATTCGAAGGTTGAAGTTCTTGAAGTTCTTGGAGGCTTTAGAGCTTAGTTCCGGCAGAGCTTCTGGACTTCTGAATCTTCTCTGATGCTGCTTGTGCTTCAGATGGCTTGGTGTCCTCCTAAATGTCTTAGGAAGGCTTCTATTTATAGGAGTTTTGGGGTGGATGAGTGACACGTGGCGGAGTTTGATTGGTGACACATGTCACAGTCTAATTGGTCCGCTTATGTCATCGCTTACACGTGTGAGGCTGCTTGTGTCATCGCTTACACGTGCGAGGCTGCTTGTGTCATCGCTTGCACGAGCCGATGCATGATTGGTTCTTGCATGACACTTGGCAAATTTCTGTTGGCTTCTGAATGACAACAGTAAAACCTAGCAGCAGTATGTGGTGCTTTATAATTGGCTGTATTTTGTGGTCTTGGTAATGTGACGTGTCAGCTTGTGATAGGTTGGGAATTTTCCCTCTCTACACCTATTTACTAAAAAAAATTAAGAATGACAATGAATATCATCTTCTTTCAACAATAAACAATTGAGTTTTGCTAAAACATTGTTACAATATTTAAATTTTCGTAATGAATGATGTCATATACTACAATTGAAGGTCTTCCTCAATACTTACAATTATCCACAATAAAGATTTTGTTATTCATATTTCCTTTTTTATTATCTTACATTTTATGAGTCTAGCCACGACATTTAGCTTACTTAGTTTTTAATGAACACCATTTTAAGTAAGAAAATAAATAAAGAAAGAAGAGGATAACAAAAGGCATGTATCATTGAAGTTTCCATTAGATAAAATTTCAAGTCTAGAATATTTAAACCTAGGAAAATCAACGTCTTCTAGGTAACAAATAGAATACCTTATATCGTCATTCCAACTTTTCAAGAATGACTACCACATAAAACTCAAAAGACAAAGTTTAGGTATAGTACCTTGGGTGGCTGTTTCTCAAGTTCTTCTCTTAAAATTCATTATGTGGCATTTTTCTTGTGGGATAGAAGTATATTTTTAGTTAAGTAGCCATAGAGCTGAATTTTAAAAAGAAAACCTAAGGAACAACACCTAAGTACTGTACCTAAGCTTTTCCCAAATTCAAAATACACGGATAAAATTTTTGTGATATTAAAATTTGGTGGCAGTATTTTAGACATTTTAGAAGAAAACATGTTAGGAATCATAAGATTTTAAAATGGTTTAACTGAGAGAGTATCAGTTAGGGTAGTTGCTTGGTTTTAAAGTTTAGGGAGGAATGAAACTACCCCAGACTTGAAGGACCTAAATTTTATTTTTTACTTTCGATATAAAACTGTTTTTTTTTTTTTTTTTTTTTTTTTTTTTTTACTTTAAATTTTAAACAGTGTGTAAAAAAATAAAAACAAACAAAAAAATTTACCTAAGAAAACTATGCATGAAAAAGTGAACTTTGATAGGAATACAACAAAATATTACAACATTTTCACAATACCTCTATTTTCAACCATATTAGATCTTAGTCTAATATTTTATTATCTTATTTTAACCTATAAGAAATTTACTCCTCAGTAGCTGTGAAAATATAGTGATAATAACAAAATGTCACAACATTTTCACAATACAATACCTTTATTTTTAGTTATGCTAGATCTTAGTATGATATTTTATTATATTTTATTTTGACCCATAAAAAATTGACACGTGTCACAATATTTTCACAATATCTCTATGTATACATTGTACTTACAATGTAAAATTATATTGTAGACACGTAAAAATTGTCAAATTTTGTACACATTTGCAAAATTTGTACAATATTTACTTCTTTTTGCAAATGTGTATAATATTTGCCACTTTTTGTGTGTCTATAATATGAGCTTATATTGCAGGTATAAAGTAAACATATAAAGATCCTTAAAAACAAAAACAAAAACAAAAATGCTCAAACCAAGCTTGCGTACTTGAAAGAAAAAAAAAAAGAAAAAAAGAAAAATGGCAACTCACCAATTGAATAAACCACAACCACTGTTCATGAGCCAACTGGCTATTTTTATATAGTTAATAGATAGAAATAGAAATAGAAATGACATGGTTGACACAAAATATCTTGATGACTAATCCACAATCTATGGTGTGATTAAGTCTAATTATATTTAGATAAAATTATTACCCTAAACAAAATCTCACAAAGTGCGACCCAACTTGAGAAACTTATTTATTGTGTCCTCTATAGGATGAAGCACCACTCATCTCATGCGCAACAACAAATTGAGTGCAGCCAACTGCACGAGAGTCAAGAAAGAACCATATGCATCTGATTTATGTATGACTTTTTTCCCATGGTGTGGATCCTATACAATTTTGGGATGTATATATTGTGAAAAATGGGGCATATTAAACATGTATAAGATAATTATTACAGTTGCAAGCATAGAAAAAACAGTTATATATTGCTTTATACATCATCATACAAATGAAAAACAGTAAGTTATTTGGATATTGGGCAATATTTCATTTGCACGCATAGTTTAGAAATTCACAAGCAAAAGATTGCATGTTTGATGTGTCATGAGTTGCGCACTTCCAAAAAAAAAAAAAATTGTTATCTGCGACGTAACTTTTTCAATAGCTACAAAAAGTCATTAGAAAAAATTAGTTTTTTTTGCAACAAATCTCTTTTGTCGATAATTACTTGTCAAATATTATAATATTTGTGATGACAAAAAGAGTTTGTCAAAAATACCTATTATTTTTGTTGAAAATATGATTTGTTTTGGAGGGAAGTGTTCCCGCCTTACTTTTTGTGAGGGAATAAAAATGTTCATCGCTAATAAATTTTTATTTACGACAATTGAAGAAAAACCAACTGAACTATTAAAACATGTGATGCCTTTTGTGTGTCGAAAATACAAAATATATATTTTTTAAGGTGGTAGTATTTGTGACAAACATTCTTCCATTGTAAATATAAAAGAGGGTATTAGCAACAAACATGGAGCCATTTAAAATGGTAAAATATTTTGGAGGGAGAATTCCCCCCTTACTTTTCACATTTGTGACGACCTTTATCTATCACAATTATTTTTTTTTTTTTTTTCTAATTGAGTTTGTATTTATGATGAACATTTTGACCGTCGTAAATGGTTAATTTTTTAAAAGGAAAGAATGTATTATTGATGAAATTGGATCCCTCCCAATAAATAATATTTGCGATGGACCTAAGCCATTGAAAATGGTAAAAAAAAAAAAAGAACAAATTTAAGGGGGAATTCATGCCATTATTTTTCATGTATTTGACAGGATTTTTCCATCACTATATATTGCATTGTTATTTGCTACGAATGTTTCAATCATCGTTCATATTTTAAAAAAAATTGAGAAAAGAATGTATTAGTGACGGGAAGGTAAATCCGTCACAATAAAGGTATTTCCAATGGACATGGCTATTTTCATTGAAGTGTGAATTTTTCTCAATTTTGTCTTAAAACTAGAAATTTTCCTTAATTTTTAAAACTGCACAAAAACATCTTTCAAGATCCTTCAAGTACTTAATGGCTATTTTTTTCATTTTAGAGGTAAAAGGTATTTTGTTCATTTTGAAGCTTTGAGGTGCACTTTGGTCATTTTGTAGGTTTTATGTTGTATTTTGGTTACTTTAGAAGTTTATGGATATTTCAGTCATTTCCTAACTTTGATGGGGTATCTTAGTCCTTTTGGAGGCTTTAGTAGTTATTGTTGGTTATTTGTTAGTTTTTATTTATATATAAGAATCGATATATTGAAAGAGTGGATTTTAAGCTTAGGATTGTGTGAACGGGGTTAATCAAAGTTTCCTATGGCCAGGTACAACGACACGTGTCTATCATCATGCAACAAACTAAGATTCAAAATCTAACCATTGGATTAGTAGAATGTGGTGAAATACTTTTGTTTGTAACGTACAGTGACAATCAAACGGTCAAATTATGAAAACGAAGTTGTCAAATCTTGCAAAACTTCGTCAAAGTCAATCTTTGGTCAAACTTCAAAGTTGGTTCCAAGTGCACTAGATTTGATCAAATTAGGTTGATCAAGGAGGTGTTTTAAGGTTTTCTCAGTTTTCATGCTTATATTAGTTTCAAGTTTTAAAATAGCAAAACAAGGCAGTCAAAAGTCACATGCAAATCCATTGGGGTTCATTTTGTAGGTTTTGGGTTGTATTTTGTAGAACATTTTCTAGATTCTTAATAATTTTTATATAGTGTATAACTCTCTTGGAAGACTATTAAATATTTTTAGTGATTAAAATTTCGTGATAAGTGGATACAACGACACTTGTCCATCTTGTACCGGAATCTAAATTAAAATTTGACCATTTGAAATAGTGTGATAAAATATTGGTATTGATGAATTTTGAGCTCAATCAAATGGTTGGATTGGGAGAATGTGACCAATCACAATTTTTTGGTATGTTGGTACAATGACACATGTCCATAATGCTCCAGACTCAAATCCAAAATCTAATCGTTGGATTGGAAGAATGTGGTGAGATATTAGTGTTGGTGAAGTAGGCATAGCAACAATTACAGTCAGATTGTGAGAAATTAGTACTCAAAGTTTGCAAAACTTGGTCAAAATTTGATCAAACATGCATGGTCAACCATCAAAGTTGGGTCTATGACCACTCAATAGGATCAAATTAGGTTGAGTAGGGAGGTTTTCATGCTTTTCTATAAAATCTTCTTTACCAAAGTTTAACAATGATTAGTAAAAGCATAATTGAAAATTTTAGAATAATAATACAAAGTTTATCAAACACTAGAAGTTTTTTTTTTTTTATTCTATTTAATTTTAATATATTGGACACGCTAAGTATCAAATCAACCAGATTAACACTCCCATCCAACATTTTTGTTTTTCCAATTGAAGTAGATATAGTTATTTTCAATTTTAAGTAAAAAATTTCAAAGAGGTTTGATGATGCACCATTTAAAGTTTAACTTAATCTACTAGTTTTTGTGGTTACCATCTCTGCTATCCAATTTTAGTTTTCAACGCTATTAATGCATGCAACGTGGTGAAACATTTCTACACATCAACGAGTAGCATAAACCATATATCTTGTTGGTCCAATAAATTTCTAGATTTATTTTACCAAACTTCTATTTATCATGGAAAAATTTTGAAAATTAAAAAGAAAAAAAAAGGGAAATGGGCCAATCATATTGACATTCTTTATAATACTCTATTTTTATGTTTTGAGCCCCACTTCCCCCTAGCGAACTATCTACCTATCAAAGAAAGGGAAAAAAATATAGGTTTATAAACAAGAAATAACATGTCATTTTTTAAGCAATATTGTATTTTGGTTCACACTTTTGAAAATAGAAATTAGGGTACATTTGATTGAACTCATGAGAATACAACATGCTGATTGAAAATAGAAATATAATCCCTTTCCATGCATGAGATATTAGTGGAAAGAGATTATACATATATATATATAGTGAGCGTTTGGATTGCAATTATTCTCGCGGCATGTTTTCAGTTTCACGTTTTGGACTTTTTTTTTTTTTTTTCAGGCGTGAGAGGGAGTAAAGCGGAACTGTGCCGCTACTGTGTGGCTACTGTTCAGTTGTTGACTTTTCTGATATTTTCCTTTTTGCCATCTTGTTCAAGAACAGTGCATGTTCAGTTGTTGAGGGGGGCACCAGGTTCACTGCCAGGTTGTCCATGTCACGACCCAAATCCATGGAACATGAATTTAGATGCTTGACTAACTTGCTAATCTTACATAACTCAATAAGTATAATTAATCCAAAATAATTTAAAACTCCAAAGAAACAATGCTCTTATTAAATAACCTCTTACAAAAATCTAAACTCCACAAATTGGAAATAATCTCCAAAATATAAAACATGGATTACAAAATAAAGATAACTGAAGTTCTATAATTCTTCAAGTAATACTGAAGTCGCCTACAACTTCCACGCACTACCTTGCACCTTACAAAGCAATCTAGACGTTCTATACTCCCAACTACACTTTAATCTAAAAATAGTAATTGATGGGGTGAGCCACACATCTAGTAAGTAATTATACAGAATACACAACGGAGTAGAGTCAAGCAAAACACGAGTATTTTTATTTTTCACAAACTCATTCGATAATATCAAAAATAATTATTCCAAAACATATAATGAATCACTTAATACATATGTAATCACATCTTAAAATCATTAGAAAACACATAATTGATCAGAGCACAGTGTCACATATACACATCACATATTCTCACATACAATCCTGTGAGCGGATACCAACATCTAACCCTTGCTGGTGAGGGATCAACACATATTTCTCACATACAATCCTGTGAGCGGATTTACACATATATCTGATATATCTGATCAATTCTAAACACACTTATTTTGAGTCACAAATCACAAAAGCAAAGTTTACACAAAATATAGTATTTTACTTGATATTAACAATTATTCCAAATACAGAGGCATATCAAAGATCACAATATCGAATAGAACATAAATCAATGGATGCTTGACTCTCTTAGGGAATGAATAAGAATTGAGGAATTTATACAAATATATTACAATTCTTGAGTAAATCTGAAAACCCAATTTGCTAAAGGAAACGTCTTAAATATCATTTGAAAAATAAGAATATGACTTTGAAATCACTTGGTTTTAACAAATTTAAAGAAACAAGAACCTTTTTAAAAAACTTACTTTGAAACTCAATTATTTTCTGAAAAGAGTTAGTTTAGAAATAATCTTTTAAATGAGATTTGGACATTCAAAACGTTATTTAAAATTCGAAATTTCTCTTTAAAACATTGTCTAAAAGTCGAAGTTTCTCTTTCAATGATGTAAAAATAGTGCTTTCGATAAACTTTAGAAAACGTAAGCTTAAAAATATGAATTTTGAAAACCTTTGACATCTAAGAACCTAAATGACAAAACTTGTGCATATTATGCATAATTACTTACAGCACTTGAATCACTCTGAAAGTCCAGCTGAAACACCCTCCAAATAGTCTCAAAATACTCTTAAATAGAACCTATAATCAATCATGAAAATTACTTAATATCCTCCACAAAATATAAATCTTATTGACTTATACAAATTGACTCACTAAAATTATACTTGCTAAACTAAATAATAACACTAATGCAAAGCATCTCTACCCAAAAATATGTTTCCTTGAATTTCTTAAAACTCAAACCCAGCCACCAATACTTTAGGATTTAGTATATATCCCAATGAAACCGTGGGGCAAAACTAATATGACTTGTTCATGGACTTAATATCAATGACCTTAATGTATTAAATATCTAAGCATTATTTTGAGATAAATTAGAATTTGGTAGAAGAAACAAGTCTGCCATCATCCTTTAAAGAATAGTAGACGTGTTGGACCTTAAGGAATCAATCTATTTGGAATTGGTCAACACCTAGGCAATAGACCATTAAAGCCACAATAAGAAGAATGGACGTTGACAAAATGAGAGATAACTAGTGACTCAAGGGTGGGGTCGGGTGCAAATTCTCCAGCAAGTTAGAATTAAAGTTATGGCAGCCCAAAAGTTCCTATGGCTCTACAAAAGTGATGCTAGCCTTATACATGGATTCAACAATTTCGGCTCTTGCTCTTGACTCCGAACAGTGGCAACCTAAGACTCTAGAATTATTAAAACAATGTAAATTGTAATCTAAGAAATTACCCATTCAAAATCTACGCATCACTAAAGATTTTCATAATAAAATTCTAACTCCTTAATTCTTTGTTTTTAACGGTGAAAAATTATACTTTGAACAATCTGATTGCTCCTTCAATTGTATATACTCTAAACTCCTCTTAGCCTCTTTGATAAAACCTTTTTTTATGAAAACCCTGACTATCTCTTCCTCTACCCTGTAGTTTGTATTAGAGATGTGGACTTAGTAGGATAGCGGGCTGCAGTTATTAATAAAATAATACCTATGGCCCAACAATTATATTTAAAAGAAAAACTTAATAATAACCTCAAATAAAAGTATGTGGGGTATTACAGTCCAGGTCTACCGTCACATCCTAAGGCTTTGAAACTTTAGAAGGAGGGGTCTTGTTAGATTTTTGCTTCTTATGACCTCGGCATCTTGGACGGATGAAAGACGTACCCTCAAGACGAAGACAACCTAGGGCACTGGTAAAAGGAGGAAAGGGGGCATTATTTACATTATATGGGTCCCCAACCCAATTTCCAAAAATAAAGAAAAATTCTTTCTTCCACGACCTATCTGAAGAACTATGACCCCTAATCAAACTAAATTGGGGGCCTCCAAACTAGAACTGGTAAAAACTAGCAGATTGTTTGATTTCTGAGGGTTTATAGCAAAAGAGGAACTCGTCCACTGTGATTGGACAGTTCCCCTCAAATACCTCACGCCATAGTACTTGCATGGCCACTATTGTCCTCCAACCATTAGGGTTAAGCTAGTTTGGTCCAATACCCAACCTATGGAAGAGGCCTCTACAAAAAGAGTTAAGGGGAAATCTAAGACCTGCTAATAAATAAGAGGCATATACACTAAAACCAAAAAGACGAGAACAACACCACTCTCCACTCTCAGGCAGACGAGGTTTGAACTCGAGGAATTTGGTATCTACCTACAAGGGTTGTTAATCTATTCACATCTAAGATGGACACAACTTTTGGAGCACAGCTATAGATAACATTGGCATCTTCCTCTTCATCTTGAGGGGGACTGGACGAATTGCCTCTCCTGGACGAGCTAACCTCAGCTCCAGAAGCTGCCCTACGTTGCATGTCCTCCTAGAAGTCCTTTAAAGGAAATCCAGGGACCACAGACGAATAATACTTGTCTTGGGAACTACTATTGCTACTACTCTCATAACTACCACTACTACCATTTGACTTGTCTTGATACTCGTCTATCTCTCTCTTAGTTCTACCACTAGACAAAGACATTTATAAGAATAAATGAAGAATTTCCTAATGACGAAAACCTAAGAATGAGAAAAAGGAAGCACCTGACGAGAGAATAGGGTTGAGGATGACTAGACGAGGCTCTTGGACAAGATGGCAAAAAGGAAAATATCAGAAAAGTGAGAGGGTAAGAGAAAGAATATACATATTTATAGGCCCCATAGGAGGGTCAATGAAACGATGCGGACCAACCAGAAATTGACACGTGGCACGTCCCTCGAAAAACAAATCGACACGACAGGTTAATCAATAAGATTGTGACATGTGGCATAATCTGAGATGACAAAATTCAACCAAGACAAGAACGCCACGTGCCACATCAATTGACCATTGGAGCATCAACACGTGTCAAAAGTAAAACAATGAATCAAAATTCTGCTATAGTATCCAGGATGACCCTTGGACAAGGGGGCAACTGATGGTGAAGCAAAAAATTGGATGGTCTCTAGTTCGTCCATAGTGTCGTCCAAGACTAGAAAGGTCGTCTAAATGTAAGAGAGTTGTCCAGCATGAAGTCACCTGGACGACCACCCAACACTTAGAGATTTTCAGAGTGAATCTATATCCAAAAGCTTATATTTCGGACCACATTCTACTATTCTGAAGTATGAGCAAAATCCTTATTCATCGCTCTAACTTCCCACTAAGTTCTTAACTTCTTATAGCAGTTGTAGAAGTTAAGTCTAAATCTTCTAACTTCCATCCACGTTGAGGAAGTTACTAAACAAGTAACCACTTCAAAACTCACTACAAAAGGACTCAGCCATATCAAACTAAGGTAAGTTTTCGCCATTTTTAGAGTTGGAATTCCTGAATTCAAGAGAGAAAACTAACTTAAGCATCGAAGAGTTCTTGCCCGATTCACCCCAGTCACCTTTGATCTTGCGCTTCTTTCTTTTCAGGCCTTCAAAGCAACCTCAAGCCCATTGAAGTCCGGAACATTCAGCCTTGTTGGGAAATTTAGACCCCAGTTGATAGAATGAACAAGTTTTAAACCCAAGTTGTTAATCAGATTTATTATGAATAAAACTTGTTAAAACAAACAAATATCAATATCATATCAAAATCATGCAGCGGAAAAATAAATAAGACAAGATATGATGACCCAAGAAAACCAATGAAACCAACCAATTTCAAAGTAAAAAACCTAGGGGGAAACCTTCCCGAAAAGCAATCCACTATAGTAAAGAGAAGTTTCAGATCTAGTATAAAACCTTTGTCCCTAGACTCTACAATCCCCGTAGATGAACTCACTGTAGAAACCTTCTACCGCTTCAGAACCTCTGAACTCTTCAATATATGAACGCCACCCTTTTTGTTGCACGGATCCCAGTACGTGACTAACTCCTTTGCACGAATCCCAGTACGTGACTCACTCACCAACTTGAGGAAGAAGAATATTGGTTGCAAAGTTCTTCACTTCATCAACAATGAAGATCAAGAAGCACTTGGTTACAAAACCCTAAGGCGCAAAGACGCAGTAACTTCTTTTAGAGAGAATAAGGTATCGGTTACCTTTTGCATATGTTCTCCCTTGTATTCTCTTATGTGACGGCCTCTAAAATAAGTCTTATATAGGTCTAGGGTTGTGAGAAAAGAAACCCTACTCAAATACAAAAGCTTGGCCCAAAAACAGAAATCTGAATTCCCATAACCTCGATAGATAGCAGCTATCGAGGAGGTGTCGAGCAGGTGTCGAGATTTAATGAATCTTGACAGATAGCAGCTATCGAGGAGATGTCGAGCAGGTGTCAAGGGGACAAAAACTTTCTCGATCGATCGACCAGCTATCGAGAAGCTATCGAGATTGCGATAAGCATCAGTTGAAGATCTCGACAGATATCCAGGTATTGAGGAGGTGTTGAGAAGCTATCGAGCTATCTGTCCGCAGGTGTCGAGCTATCTGTCCAGCTTTATTAAACACCTTTTCTTCACTTGTTTCTTGGTTCAATCTTCATGGCTTTAATACTAGACTTGAACAACATGTTTCTTCAAGTATTAAACACAACTTAGATCTACCCAAATACAAGTAAAGTGCGTTTTGTCAAAGGATTAACCAACTACATAAAATAGTGACATATGTTCCTAACAAGTGAAACACATATGTCCTAACAATCTCCTCCTTTGGTAATCCATGACAAAACCACAACAAACAAATGAACATATGAGAAAAGTCATAAATCACTCAACTCATATTCACTTGTTGAATATAATAAAATCTATCCTAACACAAACCTTTGAAAAACTTTTCAAGAAAAGAGTTTATGGCAAGTAGACTTTGACAACCTGTATTTCTGAAACACTTAAACAAAACTCATCAAGACATCTTAGTGTGAAACAGAAATAATAAATTGCATACAAGTAATAAGAAACATGTATATAAAGATAGAAAAGGAAACAACACATGTAAAGGTAGGTGAAGAAGACATACATCAACATATAAAGAAGATAAGTTCAATGTATGTAAACCTGGTCAAAAACCCAATGTACAAGAAGAAGGAAGTAAGCACTCCCCCTAACAAGATGAAACACATCTCCCCCTTACAAAGAAATGTATTTCTCCCCCTAACATGTAGAATCTTATAAAAAGAAACCACATTCCACAATTTCTCCCCTTTTTGTCATGATTGACAAAGGGTACAGAAAACTAGAAAGTTTCACTCGAGAAACATAAAGATGATCAAAGATGATCAAGGGGGCACAAAGAAATCCATATAAATGCATGAATGTAATGAAACAAGATGCTATGGATGACAAGATAATAGAAGGATGCAAAACATGTGAAAAACAAGAAAAATGTTAAGCACATAGATCCCAAAACACACACACACACACTAAACAAGTCTAACCAATTTTATATTTAAAAAACAAGTCAAGACAGTTTTAGTGAGCATACATTAGCACATGTAAACACTTGTGATGGCTAAATCACATTGTACCTGCACATGTATCAAGAGTAGCAAAGAATATTGCGTGTTGTGTGTAAAAAACATCGCAAGATTGCATATGTGTATACATGTTATGACGATCTGAGATATGAGTAAATAACTTTAACTCACACACAATCATAACTGTTTGATGGGGACTATCACCTTCGAGGTACATCCTATGACTCCCACATCTCCTAGAAAACACGCTTGCAATCATATTTAAAACATTTTAATCTTTTAACTTTATATTTTCTTTGCATATTTTTTTTTAAGCATATGATGCATTGGCATAAAAAAAGAGAAAAGAAATACCCAACATGTTAAGTATAGACATTGCACTTTTGCTATGCCGAAGCATATGGATGTCTTTGACACTGCACTTTTACTATGCCGAAGTATACAGGTGTCATATTATGATTGGCGGGCAACAGTGGTGAGATGATCATTTATGCCTTTCTCTTAGGATTTTCTAGTCATACCCGTCAAAAAGAGTGATATGAGTGTTAAGTTTAAGAGATAACTTAATCTTACTCATCACAAACAAGAGCCACAAACCTCACTTGCTTAGTTGTGCATAGAGATGCTCATCTAAGCTACAAGAGATACAAAGTTTAGAAAACTTTGTTTCAATGGCCATCCAAGGTACATAAGTTCCAAAGTACACAAAACACACATTGTTTTTGTATTTTTCTGATTTTTCTCTTTTATTTTTATTTTGAAAACAAAACAAAATAAAAACTAAACAACCAAACAAAAACAGATAAACAACATGACAACATAAAGAAAGATGCATATGCATGAAAACATGATAGAAATATGCAGATGCTTGAAAGCATGATTCCAAAAACAGATAAGAAATCAAGCAAGAAAGTCCTACTTTAGATAGAAAGAATCAAAGCAGAGGACAAACAGAAAAGACAATTAAGTCTTAGGCTCCTTTCTCACCCACACAGCACGAGTCTTTGGCCGTGAAGATGAAAAGGCACGTGTCCTAGTATGTCTACTAAAGGACATAGAAGAATTAGAATTCTCCTGAAATTGAGTTAAAAAGCTCAAGACTTTTAATAACTCTCCAAACAAAGGTGTAGGTCCTTGAGAGAAAACCTGTGACCGTTTGAACAATTGCTTATGAGGATACAACTTAAAGCAATTAGGACGAATGTGTCCAGAAACACCACAATGGTGACAAACATGAGTAGTTTTAGAGCTACTCGGCTTCCTAGAAGGAGGTATAACCTTAGAGGTTGACAGAGACCTCAACTTAGGACAATTTGGCTTAATATGACCAACAATATGACAATGATGACAAATGGGGACAAATTTAGATTTATCATTCAACCTAGGAGGAGTTTTAGACATAGGTTTATAAACTTCAGCATTAACATCAGATTGTTTACCTTTGTCTATCCTAGCAATATTAGCCTTCAACTCTTGATTATTCCTTTTAAATGGAGGAATATAAAAATCCTTTTCTTTTGAGTTAGGCTCAACAACAAGTTTGGCACTAGTTAAATTTTCAACTTTAGTTTTAGATTCAACTAGTTGCTCTTCCAAACTTTTAATTTTGTCCACCTGAGATGAAATTTGATTTTTAAAATTCTCATTCAAATTATTGGCTTCATCCAATTTTGCAATCAAATCATCTTTTTCAAGCTTGACCTTTTTAATTTTAGCTTTTAATTTTGTAGAACATTCAAGAGATTTCACACAAAAATTATAAAGCTTGCAACAGGCATCTTGAATATCATCATCATCATTCAACACAAGATCATGCAAATCAAAACAATCAAGAGATTCCATGACAACCGGGGTCAAGGATCACACTCAGGAAATTAATCCAATCAGAGTGAACCCGCTCTGATACCACTTGTTGGGAATTTAGACCCCGATTGATAGAATTAACAAGTTTTAAACCCAAGTTATTAATTAGATTTATTATGAATAAAACTTGTTAAAACAAACAAATATCAACATCATGTCAAAATCATGCAGCGGAAAAATAAATAAGACAAGATATGATGACCCAGGAAAACTAATGAAATCAACCAGTTTCACAGTAAAAAACCTAGGGGGAAACCTTCCCAAAAAGCAATCCAATATAGTAAAGAGAAGTTTCAGATCTAGTACAAAACCTTTGTCCCTAGACTCTACAATCACTGTAGATGAACTCATAGTAGAAACCTTCTACCGCTTCAGAACCTCTGAACTTTTCAATATATGAACACCACCCTTTTTGTTGCACGGATCCCAGTACGTGACTAACTCCTTTGCACGAATCCCAGTACGTGACTCACTCACCAACTTGAGGAAGAAAAATGTTGGTTGCAAAGTTATTCACTTCATCAACAATGAAGATCAAGAAGCACTTGGTTACAAAACCCTAAGGCGCAAAGACGCAATAACTTCTTTTAGAGAGAATAAGGTATCGGTCACCTTTTGCATATGTTCTCCCTTGTATTCTCTTATGTGACGGCCTCTAAAATAAGCCTTATATAGGTCTAGGGTTGTGAGAAAAGAAACCCTACTCAAATACAAAAGCCTGGCCCAAAAACAGAAATCTGAATTCCCGTAACCTCGACAGATAGCAGCTATCGAGGAGGTGTCGAGCAGGTGTCGAGATTTAATGAATCTTGACAGATAGCAGCTATCAAGGAGGTGTCGAGCAGGTGTCGAGGGGACAGAAACTTTCTCGATCGATCGACCAGCTATCGAGAAGCTATCGAGATTGCGATAAGCATCAGTTGAAGATCTCGACAGATATCCAAGTGTCGAGGAGGTGTCGAGAAGCTATCGAGCTATCTGTCCGCAGGTGTCGAGCTATCTGTCTAGCTTTATTAAACACATTTTCTTCACTTGTTTCTTGGTTCAATCTTCATGGCTTTAATACTAGACTTGAACAACATGTTTCTTCAAGTATTAAACACAACTTAGATCTACCCAAATACAAGTAAAATGCGTTTGGTCAAAGGATTAGCCAACTACATAAAATAGTGACATATGTTCCTAACAAGTGAAACACATATGTCCTAACAAGTGAAACACATATGTCCTAACAAGCCTACCGATTTTCTGTGCATAATCACATATGATTAATGATACAAGGAATACGCATCATAAAAGAACTAATAGTGCATTTTTAATAGAAATATGCTCTTTTATATATATATATATATATATATATATATTTTTTTTTTTTTTTTTTTTTTTGCTGATAATCAAAATATATGTTGACTAACTGTATTAAAAGATATAAATTTAGATAAATTCTCTTTTTTTAACCATTTCATTATTAAAAAATTTCTCAAATTCTTGGTAATTACAGTTGTGCACCTTAGAAGAATAAAGGTTTCTAAATTTTATTCTATCCATCTTTCATTTTTTTTTCTCAAATTTTGTTCAGTAGTGCATCCTAGTCATCTTCCTTTTTTTTCTCAAATTTTTGGATTTCACTATAGAATTTCCAAGAGAAAATGCAAAAATTTTCATATTATCATACTTTGAAACTATCTTTATATACCTTCGTATAATTTTTTCAGCTTAATTTTTTTTCTAAATCTTGAATTTTATATTACATAAAAGTATTCTTATATAAATATTTTAAAGAACAAAGATTAAGAATATAAGTCCGCATTATTTTTGTGTAACTAATATTAGTCTCTAGAAATGTATTTTTTATACAACAACAACAATAAACAAACAAAATTTTGGGTTTGGTTATGAATCTTCACGTTAATTAGGGAGGGTCAACCATGTATCTTTTTTTTCCCTTCATGGTACTCTACTTATAGGCATACTCTCTATTATTTCCTTAATTTTTATGTCATTTTTTATTACTTCTACTAATATGATTTTTAGTCTTCCTCTATCTTTTTTGTTCCCTAAACTTGTATTTTATATAATTAAATAAATGTTGATGTGACTCAATTATTAATTAAAGTATTTAGAAAACCATCAATAATTTGACTCATGGAATGACAAAGTGAGACACTAAAAATGAGTTTTTTTTTTTTTTTTTTTTTTCACCCAATTAAACCATTGGATCTAAAAATCTTGAATCATGCATGAATCATCAAAGGGCCATGAGGAGGACATGTACTAGTTACATAGTACCTTAGGTGTTGTTTCTCAAGTTCTTCTCTTAAAATTCATTATGTGGCATTTTTCTTATGGGATAGAAGTGTATTTTTAGTTAAGTAGCTATAGAGCTAAATTTTAAAAAGAAAACCTAAGGAACAACATCTAAGTACTGTACCTAAATTTTTCCCAAATTCAAAATACACAGATAAAATTTTTGTGATATTAAAATTTGGTGAGAGTATTTTAGACGTTGTAGAAGAAAATATGTTAGGAATCATAAGATTTTAAAATGGTTTAACTGAAAGAGTATTAGTTAGGGTAGTTGCTTGGTTTTAAAGTTTAGGGAGGAATGAAACTACCCCAAACTTAAAGGACCTAAATTTTATTTTTTACTTTTGGTGTAAAACTGTTTTTTTTTTTTTTTTTAACTTTAAATTTTAAACAGTGTGTAAAAAAAAAAAAAAAAAAAAAAATTTACCTAAGAAAACTGTGTGTGAAAAAGTGAACTTTGATAGGAATACAACAAAATATCACAATATTTCACAATACCTCTATTTTCAACCATGTTAGATCTTAGTCTAATATTTTATTATCTTATTTTGACCTATAAGGAGTTTACACCTAAGTAGCTATGAAAATATTGTGATAACAAAAAAATGTCACAACATTTTCACAATTACCAATACCTTTATTTTTAGTTATACTAGATCTCAATATGATATTTTATTATATTTTATTTTGACCCATAAAAAATTGACACATGTCACAATATTTTCACAATATCTCTATGTATACATTGTACTTACAATGTAAAATTATATTGTAGACGCATAAAAATTGTCAAATTTTGTACACATTTGTAAAATTTGTACAATATTTACTTCTTTTTGAAAATGTGTATAATATTGGCCACTTTTTGTGTGTCTATAATATAAGCTTACATTACAGGTATAAAGTAAACATATAAAGATCCTTAAAAATAAAATAAAAACAAAAACAAAAACAAAAACAAAAAAGCTCAAACCAAGCTTGCGTACTTGAAAGAAAAAAAAAATGGCAACTCACCAATTGAATAAACCACAACCACTGTTCATGAGCCAATTGGCTCTTTTTATATAGTTAATAAATCGAAATAGAAATAGAAATAGAAATGACATGGTTGACACAAAATATCTTGATGACTAATCCACAATCTATGTTGTGATTAAGTCTAATTATATTTAGATAAAATTATTACCCTAAACAAAATCTCACAAAGTGCGACCCAACTTGAGAAACTTATTTGTTGTGTCCTCTATATCCCTATAGGATGAAGCACCACTCATCTAATGCGCAACAACAAATTGACTGCAGCCAACTGCCCGAGAGGCAAGAAAGAATCATATGCATCTGATTTATAGATGACTTTTTTTCCCATGGTGTGGATCCTATACAATTTTGGGATGTATATATTGTGAGAAAAATGGGGCATATTAAACATATATAAGATAATTATTACAGTTGCAAGCATAGAAAAAACAGTTATATATTGCTTTATACATCATCATACAAATGAAAAATAGTCAGTGTGGGGCCAGAGAATTTGGTAACCCCGGCCCACTTTATACCAAGCCCAAGGCCCATGCCGAGGAGGAAGAAACGCCCGAGGACGAAGTATGAAAGTCCAAATTGCCCAGGGACCTTGCTGAGGACAACCCTGTCCTCGGCAACCAAGACCACGAGAGGAGGAAGTAACGGGCCATCAAAGGTAGCCTCTCTAAGCACCCCAGGAAAAAGACAAGCATGATGGGCCATCCAGGGGAGTATGGTGGAGGAGCAATTCAGGAAGGAACTATCACCTCCACATTAAATGCCCACAACTATCGTTCTAGCCGCATTAATGAGGAAATGACCCTTGAATAGTGCAGCCTTAGTTGCTGCAACCCACAGAAAGAATGGAAAGGTGGCTAATGGGACAAGCACTCAAGTAGTGACCTGCTTGATCAACAAATGTAGGGCTAAGATCAACCGAAAGGGGGTATATAATGTAAGGAATCCGTCTTGAAAGGGCAGGAGAAAATTAGAAGTATAGAACACTATAGCAATCTGTGTCATCACAGAAACCTTTGTAACCAATCACAAAAGAAATAATAAGAACTTCAAGCTCCCAAGAGGAGGGCCAAGGAACATCATTGCACATTTTAACCCACGTTCATGCTATTCAATCCATATGCAACCATGCCTAGCCGTTGCATCCCTCACTAGGGCCTAGTTCTTGAACCTGCTCTCTACAAATTCATTGTATTAGGCTGGTTGGGCCTGAGTCCACTCACTCAACAGTAGAGGTGCTCAAACCCAGTCCCTATAGTCAGTTATTTGGATATTGGACAATATCTCATTTGTGTGCATAGTTTAGAAATTCACAAGCAAAAGATTGCATGTTTGATGGGTCATGAGTTGCGCACTACAAAAAAAATTGTTATTTACGACGAAACTTTTTCAAGAGCTACAAAAAGTCATTGGAAAAATTAGTTTTTTTTTTTTTGCAGCAAATCTCTTTTGTCGATAATTACTTGTCAAATATTATAATATTTGTGATGACAAAAAGAGTTTGTCGAAAATACCTATAATTTTTGTTGAAAATATGATTTGCTTTGGAGGGAAGTGTTCCCCCCTTACTTTTTGTGAGGGAATAAAAATGTTCATCACTAATAAATTTTTATTTACGACACTTGAAGAAAAACCGATTGAACTATTAAAAAATGTGACAGCTTTTGTGCGCCGAAAATACAAAATATATATATATTTTAAGGTGGTAGTATTTCTGACAAACATTCTTCCATTGTAAATATAAAAGAGGGTATTAGCAACAAACATGGAGCCATCGAAAATGGTAAAATATTTTGGAGGGAGAATTCCCCCCTTACTTTTCACATTTGTGACGACATTTATCTATCGCAATTAAATTTTTTTTTTTCTTTTCTAATTGAGTTTGTATTTACAATGAACATTTTGACCGTCATAAATGGTTAATTTTTTAAAAGAAAAGAATGTATTATTGATGAAATTGGATCCCTCTCAATAAATAATATTTGCGATGGACCTAAGCCATCGAAAATGGTATAAAAAAAAAATTTAAGGGGGAATTCATGCCCTTATTTTCATGTATTTGATAGGATTTTTCCATCACTATATGTTGCATTGTTATTTTCTATGAATGTTTCAGTCATCATTCATAGTTTAAAAAAAAAATTAAGAAAAGAATGTATTAGTGACGGGAAGGTAAATCCGTCACAATAAAGGTATTTCCAACGGACATGGCTATTTTCATTGAAGTGTGAATTTTTCTCAATTTTGTCATAAATCTAGAAATTTTCCTTAATTTTTAAAACTGAACAAAAACATCTTTCAAGATCCTTGAAGTACTTAATGGCTATTTTTGTCATTTTAGAGGTAAAAGGTATTTTGTTCATTTTGAAGCTTTGAGGTGCACTTTGGTCATTTTGTAGGTTTTATGTATTTTGGTTACTTTAGAGGTTTATTGATATTTCGGTCATTTCCTGGCTTTGACGAGGTATCTTAGTCCTTTTGGAGGCTTTAGTAGTTATTATTGGTTATTTTTTAGTTTTTATTGTTATATGAGAATCGATACAATGACATGCGTCCATCGTGCGCCAAATTCAGATTCAAAGTTTTACCATTATATTGAAAGAGTGGATTTTAAGCTTAGGATTGTGTGAATGAAGTTAATCAGAGTTTCCAATGGGTAGGTACAACGACACATGTCTATCATCATGCAACAAACTGAGATCCAAAATTTGACCATTGGATTGGTAGAATGCAGTGAAATACTTTTGTTGTAACGTACAATGAAAATCAAACGGTCAAATTGTGAAAACGAAGTAGTCAAATCTTGCAAAACTTCGTCAAAGTCAATCTTTGGTCAAACTTCAAAGTTGGTTCCAAGTGCACTAGATTTGATCAAATCAGGTTGATCAAGGACGTGTTTTAAGGTTTTCTCAGTTTTCATGTTTATATCAGTTTCAATTTTTAAAATGGCAAAACAAGGTAGTTAAAAGTCACATGCAAATCCATTGGGGTTCATTTTTTAGGTTTTGGGTTGTATTTTGGTTTGTTGGTATAACGACACATGTCCGTAATGCTCTAGACTCAAATCCAAAATCTAATCGTTGGATTGGAAGAATGTGGTGAGATATTGGTGTTGGTGAAGTATGCATAGCAACAATCAGACAGTCAAATTGTGAGAAATTAGTCCTCAAAGTTTGCAAAACTTGGTCAATATTTGGTCAAACATGGACAACCATCAAAGTTGGGTCTATGACCACTCAATAGGGTCAAATTAGGTTGAGTAGGGAGGTTTTCATGCTTTTCTATAAAATCTTCTTTACCAAAGTTTAACAATGATTAGTAAAAGCATAATTGAAAATTTTAAAATAATAATACAAAGTTTATCAAACACTAGAAGTTTTTTATTATTATTATTCTATTTAATTTTAATATATATTGGACACGCTAAGTATTAAATCAACCAGATTAACACTCCCATCTAACATTTTTGTTTTTCCAATTGAAGTATATATAGTTATTTTCGATTTTAAGTACAAAATTTCAAAGAAGTTTCGTGATGCGCCATTTAAAGTCTAACTTAATCTACTAGTTTTTGTGGTTACCATCTCTTCTTCACTATACTTGAGATGTCTCTGCTATCCAATTTTAGTTTTCAACGCTATTAATGCATGCAACGTGGTGAAACATTTTCTACACATCAACGAGTAGCATAAACCATATATCTTGTTGGTCCAATAAATTTCTAGATTTTGTTTACCAAACTTCTATTTATCATGGAAAATTTTTGAAAATTAAAAAAAGGGAAATGGGCCAACAATATTGACATTCTTTATGATACTCTATTTTTATGGTGTGAGCCCCACTTCCCCCTAGCCAACTATCTACCTATCAAAGAAAGGGAAAAAAATATAGGTTTATAAACAAGAAATAACATAACATGTCATTTTTTAAGCAATATTGTATTTTGGTTCACACTTTTGAAAATAGAAATTGGGGTACATTTGATTGAACTCATGAGAATACAACATGCTGATTGAAAATAGAAATATAATCCCTTTCCATGCATGAGATATTAGTGGAAAGAGATTATACATATATATATATAGTGAGCGTTTGGATTGCAATTATTCTCGCGGCATGTTTTCAGTTTCACGTTTTGGACTTTTTTTTTTTTTTTTTTCCAGGCGTGAGAGGGAGTAAAGCGGAACTGTGCCGCTACTGTTCAGTTGTTGACTTTTGTCCATGAACAGTGCATTTTTGCACTGTTTACGGACCCACAAATTTCACTTTTTATCAATTTTTTCATTAAAAATTGGTCCTACGATACTATTCACACATTTAAAAATTATTTTGCTACAGTGTTTTCAGTTTTCAGTTTTCAGTTTCAGCAACAATAAGTTCAATCCAAACGAACCCATAATCTACTCACAACATCTGAATTTCATATTGTGAAGGACTCAAATATTCTAACTGTGATAGGTGTATGTTTTCTCTCTCCCAAGTAGGAGGTTGTTTCTCTCTGGACCGAAAGGTTCCAGTCCTTTCTAGAGAGTTCTGTCTCTCTTCTCTTCTCTCTGGATCGTGGTGTCCAGACCTCTCTCTCTCGACGCACATTTCTGGTTTTTCGAGAGTGTACACATGAGCTCATCTCGGCTGGCTTGTGAGATCAGATTCCATCGTCGGTCTTCCAATCCCTCTGCGGGTCTTTACCATTTCACCATTGTCAGTCATCCAACCCCTTTGTGGGTCTTTACCGCATCATCAAGGGTCTTCTTAGTACCTTAAATGGGTCCGTTGGTGCTGTGTAGATCTTAGCCCTTTGTCGTGGGTCCGATTGCGCTAAAGGGGGTATAGTTTTTGTAGCTAGTTGGTTTTTTCGGTGGTTAATCTTAGCCCATTATAATCTATGTGAAGATTTTGTGCTGAAGCTGTGGGTGATTGAAGCTACCAGAGACCTTTTGTGGGATGAATTTCCAGCAAGTAGGGGTACTCCTAGAATTGGTGTGATTCGGCCAAGGTGATTCTTAGCAATTAGTGAGTTTTTTTATATGATCTGTGTGTAGTTATGTGGTTACCAGAAGTTTCATTTAGGACTTTCCCTTTGTCTGGGTTTGCTTAATGCTCTGCTTGTACCCCTGTATCTTTTCAATCTTTATTGGATATGTTCTAATGAGGGTTTTGGGATGGAATTGCCGAGGACTTGGGAGCCCTTGGTCAGTTCGAGCATTGCGCGGTTTGGTGCAACAATGGGATCCTGATTTTGTTTTCTTATCAGAAACAAAACTAAAAAAGAATAGTATGAATAAAAAGAAGGGGAGTGTTGGTTTTATTAATGGGTTAGTTGTTCCCAGCCATGGAAGAAGTGGAGGTTTAGCTCTTCTGTGGAGGAAGGATATTAGTGTTGATGTTCAAAGTTATTCAGACAAGCATATTGATGCCATTGTTACAAAAAGTTTGGGTTTTAAATGGCGGATTACCGGGTTCTATGGAAATCCTGAGGTTCATAGAAGGAAGGAGTCACGGGATTTACTAAGAGTTCTTAATAGAAATTTCAGCTTCCCTGGCTGTGTTTTGGAGATTTTAATGAAATTGTTTCCGCTGCAGAGAAAATGGGGGGAGCTCGAAGATCTCAGAAGTAGATGGATGAGTTTAGGGAAGCAATTAATTGTTGTAGATTCATGGACCTTGGGTTCTGTAGTCCGGGGTTCACTTGGTGTAATATGCAAGAGGGAAGGCATAGAATGTATCTTCGGTTGGATCGTGCAAAGTTACGCAGGAATGGATTGATAATTTTAGGGACATGAGAGTGCACCATCTTGTGGAAACTACTAGTGACCATTGTGCACTCTTGATCACTAATTCTTTTGCTCCACAAAGCCCCCGGAAGAGAAGATTTCAGTTTGAAGCTATGTGGATAAGAAGAGAAGATTGTATAGATGTTATTAAGGAGGCTTGGACTGGAAGTGTGAGAGCTAATAACCCTAGTGATATAGTGGCTGGTCTTAAAAGATGTGCAGATGAACTTTCAAGATGGAACAAAAAGTCTTTGGCCATGTTCCAAGACAAATTCAAAAGAAGAGGAATGTTTTAAATGAGCTGGTCTTAAGGGATTAGAATGGAAGGAATGGAAGGGAGATAAACAAGATTAGAAAAGAGATTAATGAGTTGCTGGACTGTGAGGAAGTTATGTGGCAACAAAGATCAAAAGTTCAGTGGATGGGTCTTGGAGATCGCAATACAAAATATTTCCATTCTAAGGCCTCCGAGAGGAAAAAGAAAAACACAATCACCAGACTGTTGGATGATATGAGGGTCTGGAGAGAGTCTTCCTTGGGCGTGGCAGAAGTTGCTGTGTCTTATTTTTAGAAGCTTTATACAACATCTCATCCAGGTAGAATTCAGGAGGTTATTGACACTATGGAATCAAAGGTGTTTGTTCAGATGAATCAAGATCTTATTAAGCAATTCACTAAGGAAGAAGTTGAAGTAGCCCTAAAACAGATGAACCCGACCAAATCCCCCGGCCTAGATGGTATGTCTGCTGTCTTTTATCAAAAATTCTGGGATATTGTGGGTAACGATGTTTTGAATATGGTTCTTAATGTCTTAAATTTTGATACGTCCATGGCTGATATTAATAAAACTTATATTACTCTTGTTCCAAAAAATAACAATCCTTCTAGAATGACGGAGTTTAGACCTATTAGCCTAAGTAATGTTATTTATAAACTTATTGCTAAGGTCCTAACTAATTGTCTAAAATTGATCCTCCCCCATATAATATCGGAAAATCAAAGTGCTTTTACTGCTGGAAGGTTTATAACAGATAATGTTCTTATTGCTTTTGAGATGATGCATTACTTAGAACATAAGAAAGAGGGTAAGGATTGTTATATGGCAATTAAATTGGACATGAGTAAGGCTAAAGATAGGGTGGAATAGGGCTTCATAGAGCAAGTTATGAGAAAACTAGGTTTTCATGAAAGGTGGATTAGCTTGATAATGAGATGCATAACAACTGTCTCACATTCTATGCTTATAAATGGGGTAGCTCATGGTAATATTGTGCCATCAAGGGGACTCCGTCAAGGGATCCTCTATCATCTTATCTGTTTCTCCTATGTGCAGATGGTTTTTCTTCACTTATTAATAAGGCTGTAAGAACTCACACTATGAGTGGACTTTCAGTCTGTAGAAGTTGTCCTATGATATCATACCTCTTTTTTGCAGATGACAATTTGCTTTTCTGCAAAGTTAGCAGCCAAGAATGCCAGCATCTAATTGATATTCTTTGTCTGTATGAGGCTGCTTCTGGTCAGAAAATCAATACAGACAAATCATTGATGTTCTTTAGCGCCAATACCCCTAAAGAGAAAAAAATTGAGTCTTTAGATATTCTTGGGCTGATGCACGATTCCCGCCATAGTAAGTACCTCGGTCTTCCTTCAATCATTGGCAAATCTAAGACTGAAGTTTTTGCGGAGATCAAAGAAAGGGTGGGAAGAAAATTTTCTGGATGGAAGGAGAAAATTCTTTCTATTGGTGGTAGAGAGATTTTGATCAAAGCGGTGGCCCAAGCTATCCCTACGTACACTATGAGCTGTTTTCAGCTTCCTAAGGGATTGCGTGATGAGATTGAAAGCATGATGAGGAAATTTTGGTGGGGTCAAGAGACTAAGGTTGCTTGGGTAAGTTGGAGGAAGTTATGTAAGTAAAGCTTAAAGGTTGGAGGCTCATGAGCATAGCTATGCTCGTACATAACTTACATGCTCGTAAAGCAAGGTTGTTTGGGTAAGTTGGAGGAAGTTATGTAAGTAAAGCAAGGTTTCAGAAGTCTCCAAGCGTTCAATCTTGCTATGCTCGCAAAGCAAGGTTGGAGGCTCCTGGAGAACCCAAACTCATTAGTTGCTCGAATGTATAAAGCTAAGTATTATCCCCATGGTGATGTTCTTAAAGCTAGTTTAGGGTCTAGCCCATCCTTTACGTGGAGAAGCATAACACAGGGGCTCGAAGTTGTGAAGAAAGGAACACGTTGGAGTGTTGGCAATAGGAAATTGATTCACATTTGGGAAGATAAGTGGCTGTCCAATCCTACAACGTACAAGGTTATTTCTCCTCATCCCCAAAATTTTGATAATTTCCCCATGGTCTCAACTTTTATTGATTTTGATTCTAGAAGATGGAAAGTGGACCTAGTGAAGTCTCTATTCTTGCCATTTGAAGCAAGGACTATTCTTAATATTCCAATTAGCTATAATCTTCCGAATGATAAAATTATTTGGGTTGGTAATAATAAGGGTGTTTTTACTGTTAAAAGTGCGTATTATGTTGCTCTTAGCTTAGTGGAATCACCTGAGGCAGGAGAATGTTCTTATAATGACCCAAGAGAACTATTGTGAAGGAAGTTATGGCACTTACGTATTCCATCAAAGATTAAAATCTTTGCTTGGAGGCATGTGTGGATGCTCTTCCAACAATGGTAAATTTGCAAAAAAAAAAAGGTATTGGAGTGAGTGACTTGTGTCCTTGTTGTGGCTTTGAGTCTAAGACTCTTTTTCACTCAATTATTAAATGCGAAGTAGCTAAAAGAGTTTGGGATAATTGGGAGGGTAGTAGTGTGGAAAACTGGCAGGGACTTATGGAGATATCCGATGTAGCTTTAGATATTTTGAGGAAATGCACTAATTGTGATTTGGAGGTGTTTTTTGGGGTTGCTTGGGCTGTTTGGTATAATAGGAATCAAGTTGCCTTTGAATCAAAACGCCAATTACCGGGTCAGATTTGGAGGTTTGCTAGGAGTTTTCTACAAGATTATAAAGGTGCTTTGTGTGCTTTAAACAAGAATCCAGCGAAGGAAAGTAGTAGGTGGACTCCTTCATTGCCTGGAGTTTTCAAAATCAATGTTGATGGGGCGACGTTGGAGGATGGGCGAAACTCTAGTGTTGGGGCTGTTATTCGTGACTCTTGTGGTGCAGTTCTTGTGGCTTTAGTAAATTCCTGCAATGCCAGTTTTCAGTTGAGGAGGTGGAAGCTCTTGCCATGGAAGCCGGGATTCTGCTTGCACGAGATATGAAGCTTTCTCAGATTATTGTTGAATCTGACGCCATTTCCATTGTTAATAGTGTTAATGAGAATTTTATGGAAGGGAGCATTGGCCATCTATTTCAAGGCATTCGTGCCTTGCTAAGCTCTTTTACCAGTTGGAAGGTCAATCATATGAATCAGGATTATAATAGAGCTGCTCATGAGTTAGCTCATTTGGCTAGGCGAAGTGAAGACTCGCAGGTGTGGAGAGGAGCTCTCCCTAAGGGTAGTGCAGGATATTGTTCAAGCTGATTGTTCTGATTAGTGCCTATGGTTTTCTCTGTGAGCTTTGTTGTTTTCCTTTCTTTGCTTGTCAGTTTGTAATGGCAAGCTTTGTATCAAAATAAATATATATATATATATATATATATGTATGTATGTATATACATTCTAACTATGATGATGCATGCATTCAAAACACTAAATATGGTTTCATTGTTTTGGGGTCATTATCCTACTTTACCCGAATTCTTATAAGGTCCAATGCTGAGAATTTCATTGAAACATAATCCAACTTGTAGTACGGTCAAATTTAGCCCATGAGTGAATGCTGCTTATTATTTATTCCAAACCTACTCAAAACAAAATCACCCTTTCTTAAGGAATGAGGAAACTTCAACGACCTAAAATTTTGCAAAGCTGACAATTCTTCTCTGAGTTTTGTGATAAGCCTAATTAGCATGATGAAATCTTTACTTAACCCCTTAAGTTATTGTGTTTTAGTAGACTAATATGCTCATTATTAAGTAATAACTTCTTAATTTGTCTTTGGTTTATTGGTAAAATCCCTATTCACCCTTTCATTGTATATTTTATATGGTTTTCACAAAATTCAGGAGCGATTGTTATTCTGCAAAATTTAAAAGCAAAAAACATAACAAAACAAAAACAAAGACAGAAGGAAGAAGTGATGTTTATCAACAAATTGTATGACTTCGTTTCCGGCAGTTTGTTTTGTTTTGCTTTTGGTCTGGAGAGGAAAAGGCGAGACATCAATTTTTGTATTGGTTCTTATCAAACTCACTAACTGTTTTCGGTGTTTTGTTTTTTGCTTAATAGGCACATGGGTTGTTTAGAGTTGAGATCATGAATCCCATCAACTTTATTACAGTTGCAGCTCATCTAGCATACTTTTCTTGTTTCTAGCATGCAGGCCTTTCACGAGAATATATTCTCCATTCAAATGTATTGAGTTGATACTCTTTTTAAAGGACCTTTTTCAAAAAAGTATTTTAAACCCTATAATTTTAAGTTTATAGGTATAACAAATTAAGTTTTATAGTTTCAAAAAATAATTAATTAAAGGGTAAAATACTATTTTGGTCTTTAAACTTTACTAAATGTTTGTTTTCCATTCCTAAACTTTAAAAAGTTCATTTTTCATCTCTAAACTATTGAATAATATATATTTCTTTTTTCATCCCTATTTTATCTCTAAACTAAATATAAATAAAAAATAAAAAACTCTTTACAAAGTTTAAAGATAAATATATATATATATATATATATATGAAAATTTTAAATTTTAGGAGTGAACATAAACTTTTGGTAAAGTTTATGTACCAAAATTGTATTTTACCCTAAATCAAATCATATAATCTTAAAAGCTACACATTAAACCCTAAGATTTTAAAAAGTAACAAACTTCAAAATCAATTTGTTAGTTTTGCTACTATATGGGATTAGTCTAAATAATTAGGACTTATATTATGGGTGCAAGCTATTGGTAGGTCTCCACTTGATCTTATATCACTATTTAACATACTGGTTAACACGTGTCTTGCACGTATAACCTAAACTAGTAATCTTAAAAGCAACACATTAAATCCTAAGATTTTATAAAGTAACAAACTTCAAGATCAATTTGTTAGTTTTGTAACTATAAGGTTTAATTTGTTTGGGATAAGATCTGCTTCCATTTTTAATTTTATAAATTTTTTAGTCTCTTTCTCCACAAAAAAAAAAAAAAAAAATTAGTCCAATATGTGTAACGTGGCATTTATTTAATTTTGTATTGTTTAACACTTTACATGGGTTTTTTTAAGAACATTGAATTTTTAAAAATGCCACATGGATTTAAGTATTTAACTGGAAAACGGTCCTTTCCCAACTTTTCCACCCGTACATTATGTTTACCAAGAATATTTCTAGGCCTCTTTAGTTGTTCTAAGCCAAGCCCCTCTGAATTTCCTTTACCGTAGGACACTCGTTGCACGGACTGGCCATGGGGACAGCTAGCCTTAACTTCCATTAGTCCTTGGTTCGACACATTTCGTCCACCATAATCAATTTCAACAAAACTATTGCTCATTATTCTAAGGTTCATAAGTCGTAATATTTAAAATGTGTGACCACCAGTTTCTTGAGATACCATAGGTTGGAAATATACACGAATTCTTAGATATGTGAGAGGCAAATATAAAAATAGATAGAAAAATGATACATATAAGGCAATCACATGACACAAGAAATTATGTTGTTCGACAATCTGCCTATATCTACGGAATTGCAATAATTTAATTATATTCATGAAAAAATATAAGATGCGGCAATACAATATATTTTTCTCTTAAAAGTCAAAAGTCAAAACAACATGACAAACTCTCATTTGAAACAACAGTATTTATATATATCACACAAAGGATTAACAATGGGCTAAAAATAAGCCAAAAAGTTTTTAAAACATCCATTCCATGGACTAAGCCTCATAAAATCTCTCATTAAAAAAAAACATAATACTTTTATATCGGATTCATTTATAATCCAAATCAAGTACAAATTAGGCTTCACATAGTCTAACACTCTGTACTTACATGCTCAAAATGCTAGTGGACTTGTGAATTGAAGGCTTAAAGTTTTAAAATCCAAGTCCCCTATTAGTTTTAATCAAGAGCAAAGATGCTATATTTGGCCTTATGGTGGGCCTTTTGTGTTGTTGGGCTTTGATTTCTCCTGCTGCACTATAACCCATGATTCTGAGGTAGGAGAGTTGGGATTGGCCTAAGTGGAACACACCTTAGGACAGTTTGTACACAAATCGGGCCATCCTAGTATAGACGCACCTTGGCAGGAGTCTTGAATGTACGACGTGCTCACAGCTGGAATAACTGTTGCAGATATTACGACAGGTAACATAATACAGCAAGATAGATAAAACATTTTACGAATAACAATAATGTCTGGATAACACAACAAAGGAAAATAACAAGATCGTGGCAAAATAATACAATCTCTAATAACAAGATTATGACAAGTAATTTGGTAATAAGATAACAAATTAATCATTCATCAGCCAAAAGTTAAAGCTCGTATGCCAAAGAAAAAAGACTTTAACTTTTCAGCAAACACAAGTCCAAAAAGGGAACCAATCTCCAATGTGGGTAACCTCAGAGAAGATTCATGCCGTAGAGATTACACACTTTGAAAAAAGGACCTAGATGGCTTAAACCCTAATCCTTAACTTCTCAAAGAGTGGGTCTATGAAAAGGGAGAGAAATGGGTAGCCTATTGATGCATACTTCTATTCCTATCACTCCTGCTTTTCTTTGATTTCTTTGTTTTCATTTTCTCTCTTTTTCTTGCTCTATCTCTATTTCTTGTCGTGGTTTTTCCCCCATTTACTGTTCACAACTATGGCCTTTTATACTGTTTGCTATGACAGGATTTTCCAATTTTACCCCTCAATTGCTTTTAGCTTGTTGTAGGCGTCCTTTCAAGACTGCCCACTGGCCTGCCGGCTGCCCAGCCACTACCATTACACTACGTTGGCTGCATGACGCCTTATTCCCAAACAAAAATGGCTTGTCTTGTCTCTTACCCCTCTTTTTTCACTACTCTCGTCTAGATAAGGGTTAAACATCTCCCTCACCTACCTCTATGGCATGCATCCAGTTGTTCCAGCTCATACTTACTTCTTTTAGGTAGAATGTTATCCCAGTAAGACATTTCTCCTCAAAAAAGTTTGAGCAAGAACTCCAAAATAGGCTCCCATTTCTCCCTACCGTCAGACCAGACCCTCTCATGCCCACCTTTCATGTATTGGCTGGGTACAAGTAGGTGGTGCCTGGGCCTTGTGTGCACGCTCCACTTCCGTCTGAATCCACTACTTTTCTGGTCTTCATGCCTTCGCCATTGCCTCCGCATTTGTCTGATCCTACTGTACGCTCTGATAGGTGTTTAAAACTCTTGCGGCGTGCAAGATACATGGGCCTTTGGGTTCATGTTCTCTGCTTTCCACCTCTTCTTTAGATTGGGTATTGCTTGGGTGCAAGCCCTTTCCTTCCTACCTAGCCTATGTCCTCTTCTTTCCTATGTCCGTGGGCTTCTTGGCTAGTGATCCTACCATGCCACTACACTACTCCTGCTATATCATTGCCTCTTTTTTATTTCCTTGTTACCTTTGGGCTTATGAGTTGATGCTCCTACTAGTCCACTCTTCACATTTTTCCTCTTTTGAGCTTCACTAGCAAAAATTCCTATTGTACCAGCCCACTTTCCACATCCTTACCTCTTTTGGGCTTTATTGGACCACATTCCTGCCGTGCCAACCCATTTCATTCTTCGAGCTTCCTCGGCTCATTTCATTCCTCAGACTTCCTTAGCTTAATTACTTTTTCTTTACCTCTTTTACTCTCATTGGCTTTTGCTAAATCCTTTGGGCTTCCTTGGCCTAACTACCACATTCTTACCTCTTATTAGCTTTCGGGCTTATTGGCCTTTAAGCCAACCCTATGAATTTACTAACGCATTTCTTGGGCTTCCCCAACTCATTGACTTCTTTTTTACCTCTTATTATTCTCATGGGTTTACTATTTCATTCTTTGGACTTCCTCAGCCCATTTGCTTCTTCTTTACCACTTATTATTTTTGCGGGCCTGTTGACCATTATTCCCGCTATTCCGGCCTGCTGGGCTTTGCTTTATTATTTTGTCTTCTCATTTTTCTTCATATTGTTAGGTTTCTTCTGTCATTGGGCTTTTTGTCAAAAGTGGGCATCAACAGGTTTGTATCCTATATTTTTTATCATTAATAAAATTTCTATCTTTATTTAAAAAGAGAAAAGAAAAGAAAAATTAAAGATGCAGTAACTTCCTCATTTTATTTTTATTAAAATCACAACCAAACTAGTTATTGATGAGAAAATGGGCAACAAGGCTTAGAGGCGCGAAAAATCAATTATCCTCAAACAATATTTGCCCCCACAAAAGATACTAAAAGTCTACAGCAAACTTGTTACTAAGATAAAACTAAGCCTGAAATTCTTCAAGTAGTATTCTTAAGAGAATTCTTTTCAATTTCTATGAAAATGGTAAAAAGAGGTAGTTACAAAAATGAATATAGATCACTGTTTATAGCCAAGAGATTATGCCCTTTCAAAAACACTATTGGAGAGTCACTTTGGTCAAGCATAACATTCACAAAGAGCATTAGCCGTTTGACAAATCAAAAAATTCATCATCTAAAAAACTGTAGAAATAGTTATTTTATGTATCTCGACCAATCGAGAATTCCTTCAACTGATTGAACTCATAGTCTCAATCGATCGATCTTGCAATTGAGCCAAGAATCAAATAAACAAAGAGTAATGTTCTCAGATTATACAAACTTCTACCAATCATAACAAGTTTGATCAATCGAACAGGAGTCAAAGTCCCAATAGAACTTTCAACAGCATTTTGAAATCTCTCATCTACAACCTACTTTGTATATTCTTGTATATACAACAGTTATCCCTCTAATCCAAACTTGTAGAGAATGCATTACAACCTTTTATTTTATTTTATATCCAATTCAATAGCCTTCATTTTTAGAGTGTACCTAGCCACCAAAATGATACTATATGCATGCAAATGGTGTAGGCTAAGAGCCTTGTAGCAGTGTAGAACAATTAGCAAAACTTAGTATTTCCAACATGAAACGTCTAAAATTCAAATTTCCTATCTCCAAGTATCAAATTATCAAAAAATAAGTAAATAATTAATTAATTAATTAAAAAGTGACCAAGATATAGCCACCCTCAAAGCATTTGAATCATATGTGTAATGTTAACAATGATTCATTAGTTCAATTAACACTTCCAAACATTCTCAATTATGATGTCCAGGATGTTTGCCCCAAATATATATATATATATATGTGTGTGTGTGTATGTGTGTGTGTGTGTGTGTGTGTGAACCCGTGACTTAAAGTTATGTGCATTTTGGGCAACGTGTGAACCCGCATATATATATATATATATATATATATATATATATGAGAATTATTAACGTGTGTCCTTAGAGCATATATTAGTAAAACATTTTAAGAAAATTTTTATAGAAAATTGAAATAGATGATTAATATATGGCTAAGGTATAGATTAACTGAACCCATATATATATATATATATACACACACACACATATATACATGTAAAATAAACATTACCCAATGAACTAATACCTACTCCTAGGGCCAGCCAAGTAACAGGGTTCTTTAGCTGTTGATAAAGAAAATTATGGTAACTTGCATGGCTTTGAATCTCAACAAACTTCTTTGACCAAGCTAAGGGTCAAACACAATCACTCCCATTAATAATAAAAAAAAAACAGAAAACTACTTCAGCAAAGTACCTACCAATTACCATACAATGTGAAGGGTCTCTTCCATTCACAGAAATATGATTCCCACCATTACCCATATATGTCAATAAATGTTGGCTCTCTCTCTCTCTCTCTTTTGATTTTTGAACAGTTTGGTTATCTTTTGGGTAATAATATTTGATTTGATCTTCTTATCTTAATTCACTTTCTCTTAACCCTTTTTGGCAGGTTTCATTAGAATAGGGATAGATATCAGTAAACATCACAGTTAGGCGTTTAGCAATTAGCACATAAAAAGAAGTGAAAAGATGGAAAAAGCGATGGGATAATCTTATCTACTTATTTCTACACTTTTTTTTTTTAAAGCACACCTTTCTTTTCTTTTTTTTTAGGTATGCATTCTATTATGATATGGCATGTGACAATGTTAGCTAGAGATGATTTGAGGAGCTTAAAAGTATGGTTTACATGAGTGGGTTTGGTACTCTTTAAAAAGGTAACCTTTTGGAACTTTATATTAAAGTTGCAATAATTAATTAATAAATAAACCTTCTTTTTTTTTCATCACTTTTAAGTTCTAACGAATAGTCAATTACTAAACGCACATAAACATTTCGTAAGACAAAAAAAAATTATAATATTTTTCATAATTATTAGCATGATAATTTTTATTTTTAATTTTTTATATTTTGATAATTACAACTTGAAAAGAAATATTTGAATTCTAGATGTCATAAACACAATAAGAAATGTAAATCAATTGAGTTACAAAACTCTTAATTAATAAATTATAATTGAAACGGTTTATATCAACTCACCATTAATATCATTTTTAACTAGGATCAATCATAAATTTTTTTTTTTAAAATATGCATTTCTAAACTTATTGATAAACAAATGTACCCTTGCAAATGAGAAAGTCCACAAATACAAAAAATTTAATGGAAAATTTGACATTTGTTGATCAGTTGATATAGTAAATGATTTAATGGTAAGTAAAAAAAATAGTAATGCAGATGTCACGTAAAATGACACAACTTGTATTAATAGAGATGTAATGATAAGTTCATATCAGGACATACTTCTATCACTTATATCTCACTATGTAAAGTGAATTGTGGTAAAAATTATGCCCGGAACCAGCATTACTGCTTGTAAAAAAATGATGATATTAATATAGAGTGGATCCGAACAAGAACCAGAGTAAACTTACCACGTCTCTGTGTAAAGTTGTAAGTGATAACAACTTTAGCCAACCAACCTGGTCCAGCTCATTTGGTTGGGACTAGATACGATGATGTGACCCAAAGTATAGTTCACATGCCCCCACACTGTGTACGAAGTAGTTTATATAAAAATAAAAATATATATGACCTGGCTGAGTGGCTGTGAATCTTAAAGGGGAGGCCATTGTGGACAAATATAAGGGCAGGAATATCTTCCAAGTCAGCTAACATATAACATCTTCACTCTCAGCCTCCACATACATAGACACAAGGGCAACTATGCATATAAAACAAAAGATGAAGAGTAATGTTAGAGGCACGAAAAATTTTACAACAATTATTTTGTCAAGTTTTTATTGATTCTTATTTGATTTCATCACTTATATCAATTTTTTTATTTACCGTGGGTAATTTTTATCAAATTTTTTGTGCTTATCAAAACTTTCTCAATTGTATAAGAACTTTTTGTGGGGGCTGGGGGCGGCTTAGGGGAATCTATTCATAAGGCTGCACACAAAAAATAAAAGAAGAAGAAGAAGAAGAAGAAGACTGCCCATAGGCACGTTCTTTAATTGATTGATACCCTTAGTTTCCAGCCTTTGCAGGCCTCTACTTGTTTATTCATTTATTTTTATGCACCAAAAATTAGATATCATATGCTAGAGTTTAAATAACAATATGACCGTTATACAAGCTCTTTATATATGGGTTTTTTGATATAGATCTCTGCACAGAAATCTCAATTTGTGCTTTTCCATTAATTTTCCATGATACTTTCCAGATCGATTTATCTCTCTAAACTCTAAAGACAGTGAAACCTTTAATAGAAACAGCATCATTCAACACATTAACTCTCCATTCCTTTTTCAGCGTATCAAGGTAATAGATTTGAGTACACAGAGCCGACGACACCAATCATAAAAGAGGAAATAAGTTAGGTTCAATGAATATATGTAGTAAAGTTATGAGGGTGATAATTGATCTGAGGCAAATAGCAAGTTTTTTTTTTTTTTTTTTTTTTTTAAAAAAAAAAAAGAAGAGAAATGTCAATAAATTTCCTAATGACTTTTGTTAATGAACTATTTTAAGAAATGTTTTATGGGAAAAGAAAAAAAAAAAGTAAATAATATTTTAATAACTTTTTCTATTTCCCATAAAAGTTGTGTTAAAATTTTTTTCTAAAATAGTTTGTTAATAATTGTCATAAGGGCACCCGTTAATATGACTTTTTTTTTAATACATATTTATAATTTGATACTTAGGTGAGAGAGGACTTGACACTATAAATTTCTACTAAAAATATCAATAAATGTCAATCAACACAAAGCTTTTAATACTTCGAATATGAGTTATCATAAAACTAATTCAAAATCTTGGTGGTGCAATTATCCTCTCTCACCTTGTCGTTTGTTTTGGAGAGGAAAATGATTCAAATAATATAGATTGAAATGTATTTTTAAACATTCTCTTATATGGTAATAAGCGAAATGGAATGCAATGGTTAGGAATGAATATTCATTTCATTCAACTTCTTCTTATTGATTTATCTTAAAAATGGAAGAATGCAAAATGAAAAGGATATATTGATTTTGATTTATCCATATTCTAAGAAAATACAAATAAAAGATGAAGGGTGTAATAGCTAAATTATATATTTATTTCCTTTCAATTTTTTTTTCATTTGTTTTTATGAAAACCTTTTTAGGGTTTATCAAAACCTACAGTTGGTACTTCTATTTTCATCTTTATTACAATTTTTACATAAATGATGCTAACCAAAAATAGTAAATCCGAAAGAAAGTGACATAGATACATCCATAAATTAGAGCTTAGTGCTACTAATATAGCACACTTTCTTACTATTTAGATAAAAAATCTATGACTTTTAGATTTATTTTCCAATATTAGAACAATCGTTACCACAAGGCTCTTTGGTTTTATCCTATATACACCTCACTCACCTTATCTGTATCCTTTTTTTTTTCTTTTTTTTTTTCCTTAAAAAATTCTAACTACATAATTTGGCGACTTTCATTTGCTGCGCTAATCCATTGTTACAAAAATCATATGTTCAAAAGTACATCTAAACAAATCAAAAAAAAAAAAAAGTACATCTAAAAATAGCGACGTGTTTGGCAGAAACATGTCGTTATTCACTACTGCAGCATATTACAAAAATCACATGTTCAAAAGTACACGTCTAAAAATAGCGACAGGAACATGTCCTTATTCCCTACTCTAGCACACAAGACGAGTCTTGCCCTAAATCTTCATATTTTTTTTAATATAAAATAAAAATTTTACTATAATTTAATCTAAATAAATATATATATACATGTGTGTAAATTTTATTATTAGAAACTTGAACATCAACCTTTGCCCCGCTGCCCCCTACAAACATTAATTCTTCATCTTAATTATTGACAACATTTTTTTAGCTGAAATTATTGACAAAATTAATGTAAACAAAATAAGTGACTGAGAATTCAGTGTTTACTGAAGATTATTACAAATGCAATATTGAACCATTGCTAAATGAATGAAACCAAAATAGTTAATAGGATAAGTTATTAATATATATATATATATATATATATAGGGTCCAAAAGGACAGTGTTGCCCCGTGCAATGACAGAACAATAATCAAATATACAAGTGGGTGTGCAACCCCTATCACGTTGTCACAACCCCAAAACATATCTTCTAATGGGGACAAAACAGATTGGCCCCAATGAGACCTGGTCAAACACCCACATCATTCAAAATCTCAAAATCCGGGCAACACACTTAAAAAGAAAGAAATAAAAAAAAATGAAATGATTTTAATTAGATCCAACGGATAAGCAATAGGTAAAGAACGGGTCTTCAATTAACCAAAAAAAAAAAAAAAAAAAAAAAAAGGTCTTCTTGATATCATAGGTAAAAGAGCCCAAAACCCATCATAAGAAAGATTCTAAGCTTTAGGTCTGTCTATGTCTATTTTGTAATGATCAACTTGACGTGTATATCTCAAGTTCTCCGTTCTCACTATCCCAACGTCAAATCACAGGCGTGTTTTTACAGCATGCGCAGGCGAATGCAGGTTGAGATGTTAGATGGGACACGGTGTTTGCATATTTTTTACTTATAGACCGGCGGACAACGACAAGTCCTTATTTTAGTTTTGTTTAGCCGATTAGCCTTCACTCACTCCCTCGCACATATCACATGGGTTCTCTGCCTCTGTCTCTGCCTTTGGTTTCGCAATCCTTGTAGGCCACCTGGAATGTTAAAAACTATCTCAATTTCCTTCCATTTCAGCCTAGCCTTGCCCATAATCTAAGCTTAAATATGAGAAATTACATGACACCAAGTATGGAGCTAAAATGGATATATACGATCCCAGAATTTTGGGAATTTTAAGAAATGAATATATATATATATATATATAATGGTGTACTACAACTGTTTTTATTTATATCACAATAATTTTTTTTCCCGTAACAGCGGCATTAATAATGACAATTCATTTATCTTATCCCCTCAAAAGTCAAGGCGGTGTAACTATCCGCACAATACAAACAAGTACACTACTGTATAAAACCCTGTCCTACATATTTAAATCCTATACACTAGAATCACACGTGGTCCATACCGACCCAAAGCAAAAAAACAAGATAAACAGTAACAACATTAATCTACTAGTATTAATTAATGTATTAATGATGCTAATTAAGATTGGAATATAGAGAGAGGGGTAGCTTTGGATCAGAGTGACGTGCAAAAATAAACAAATTCAGCAGAGCTCGCTGGCGCTTCTGATCACAAAGCTGTTTAAAAACTTTGGCATCATTCCCAAAACGTCCCACGCTAAACTACAAAGTAAAATTCATGGAAAGTGACTAACATGTAATAACACATTTTATTTATTAATCATAGCTTAAACTCTCACCACGTAAGACATCATTAAGACAAATCTTATATCTCCCCAAACTCTAAATCTAACCCAAACCCATAATATCTCCTACGCGCTCTCAAAGCGCGTGCGTTCAAACACAAACACAAACACGAACAAATTCAGACATGAACAGCAAAAAACAGAGATTCCAAAACTTTCAGATCAAGAACAACAACAACAACAACAAGATCCTGAAACTCAGCCACTACTTCATAGATTTGGGTTCCTATTTTTTGTTTTCCTTAACATTAAAGTTAGCAAAACCTTGACAAACAACAACATAAGAAGAAAATCCCCGCATATTTACACGATCTAAAATCAGTTTTTTTTTTTTTTTAATAACTAAAGCAACAAAATTAACTACCAATGTCATGCGGTATTTGCTTCAAAAAGAGAGAGAGGGAGAGAGAAGACATTAACTTAAACAGAACAGAAAATTTTACTGGTCTGGTCAGATTCGATCGGTGCGGTTCTTGCTATTACTACTATGATAATATGAATGCCCTCTGCTGTTACCACCGGTTTCTCGTTTCTGCGGCGACGAGAAAAGCTGTCCGAACCCAAACGATTTAGAGGAATACGGGCCACGGAGCGAACAAACCGGCACATTGAGAACCGGGGTTACTCTCACGTTTGCCGAATAGGACCTCTCCATTCCTCTGTGCTTAAACCTGGGCCCACCGTTGAAACTACTCGGACTGCTAGAGCTTCGTTCCAAGCTCTGAAACACTATCTTCCCAGACGAGTTCATTCTCGGACTATCAACCGATACTCCTCTACTCGTCGATTGGGCTTCTTTCGTAAAACTCCGCCCTGTTCTCACGTTTTTGCTGTTGTTGCTATTGTCCATTTGCCTTGCCTGCTTCGGTTTTACCGGTCTCATCTTCGGCGGGTTGCGGTGGATTGAAATCGGGTTCGGGTTCGGGTTCGGGTTCGGGTTTTGTTTCTCGGAGTCGAGGGAGAGTCTGGGGAGATCTTCGAGCTCGTGGCCTGAGGAGGAAGAGGAGGAGAGCGAGAATCGAGAAGAAGATAATAACGACTCGGATGAGGAAGAGTCTGTGTCTTTTAACAGAGGGAGGCTCAACGACGAGTCGTATGAGGAAGATAGAGATAATGATGGGGTGGCAGACTTCGAGCTTCGTTGGAGGAAGTGTTTGAGGGATTTGGTGTTTGTGGTTGTGGTTGTGGTGGTGGTGGACGACGGTGTCGTTTTGGGGTCGGGTTTGGGGTTCGAGTTGTGGTATAGTTTTTTGAAGCCGAGAAGGTCCTTCCAACGGCTAGAACATCTCGGAGCTTTGGGAGAGAAGAGGTACGGGTCGGTGCTGGAGATCTCGGGTCTCCGGCGGATTTTTGGAGATTCCGGCGACCTGATCTCGGAAATGGTGGCGTCGTTGACTTGAGGTTTGACCGACGAGAGCCGTAGTGGAACGAGCTTTCCGTCGGAGAAGAGCTCGTCGGCGGGGAGCATGGCCACCGGATCTTCCAGCCTGAACTCGAAATCTACGGCCGGCGCTTCCAGATCTGGTAGCTCGGAGGGAGGCGGCGATTTCGCCGGCGACGCTTGCTGCGGCGGCGGCTTCGGAGCGGCGAGCTTTGAAGAGTCGTCGTCGCGGCTGAAGGAGATGCGAGGGCTGAGCCAGCCGTAGGTCGCCGGAGCTAGGTCGATGAAGCTCTCCGGTGACATTCCGATGTTGTTTACACATGCTGAGGCCATTTTCTGTAAACAATGTTGTTGAAGCTGTAGTGTTTCAAAAAAAAGGGAAAATGCTCTGAGTTTCGCCGGAATCACATCGCCGGAAAATGCAGCTAGATCTCTAGAAAGATTGAGAGAGAGATTAGGGTTTTTGTGTAGTAGCTATGTGCTAGGGTTTGGAAGAAAAGAGGTTTGTTGTTAATGTGACTGAAGAGTGAGTGAGAGAGAAAGTTTGTTAAATGGTGTGACACAATAAGGGTACATACATTTATAACACTGATTTGTGTGCGCGTTTTATTACTTTACAGTTTAGATTCAAAGCTAGACTAGTAGTAGGCCCAGTTGGCTTGTTGGCGCTCTCTCTCTCTCTTGTTTTTACGTCCCCCTTTCGGCCTCTTTTTCTCATTCCTATCTCATACGTTATGTCTTTGACTTTTTGTGACAAAAACCAAAAGCAAATTTGAAATACATATATAATTGCAAATTATTGTTTATTTGTGGTTTGAAATATTACGCTTTATCTTTTTGAGATTAATTCAGTTAAAATTTTATAATTTACTTATATTAAAAATATGATTAAATATGTCATTTTACTTCACTTTTATGTTTTTTTTTTAAAAAACATAAAAAAATATATATAAAAATATAAAATCAAATAAGATAAAAACAAAATCTAACAGAATACTTGTATCATATAATTTCAAATCACAGGTATGCTATTTAAATTTCGGTCAAAATATGTAAAATGTCAAATTTCAAATCACATGTAGGCAACTTAAATTTTGGTCAAATTACATATAGATAAATTGTAATTTGACCTATATATAAAATATCATCGTTTGATTATGTATAGATTAAAAAAAAAAACATTTCAATTTTGATCTCTTTTTTCTTTTTTTCTTTTTTTAATGGGAAATACTTAAGTTTTATTAACAAACAGAGTGGCCAAATACAAGTCTGTCCTGAGCACACACGTGCTCTAAGATGCTAGGACATTCCTCCAACTAGGCTACATAGTCCACAACATCCTTTGTGTGTTGAGCCAACACATAGGCAGGGACATTTCCCTGCCTTTTGGTATGAGAAAACTTCTATTGTCTAAAAGACGAGGCTTGGTTCAAGAGCCCCGCTAACACATTCGCCACTGAAGCTGGCGGGGATGCCAGCTCCTGTACTGCATTATAAACCTCAAGCAAGTCAGTCTCAAACTCAACGTCTCTAACCCCCACGTCCCTGGCAAAGTTAACACCGGCTTCCAAGGCTTTTGCTTCGGCTTCAATTGCACCCAGAGGATAATTCCATTTCTTGCTCAGCGCAGCAACCACATCCCTAGTGTCATCTCTTATGATTACACCCGCACCTGCTTGTTTTCTATTTAAGAAGACGGCACAATCAGTGTTTACTTTGTAGTGACCACAGCTTGGAGGCTGCCAAACCACCATGGGAGAAGCTTCAGCCCAATTTTCATATTTTGATTCATTTGCTGCATGAAACTCACCAACCAAGTGCATGGCACCCCTTAATATGGTGCAGCCAGCCTATCATTTGCCACCCAAGCGGGGCACATTCCTATTCTTCCAAATACCCCAACAGAGCATCTGGTGATTGGGATGTGGACAAGCTCAATAGCTGGTTTCAACCCGAGGACAGGGAGGCAATTTTGAGCATTCCTTTGAGCACAAATGACACCAATGATAGATTAGTTTGGGCAGAAAATAGAAGGTGCAAATTCACTGTAAAAATTGCATATGCACTGGCTTTGGAGGAGCAACAACGCACAGCCATGGGGGATTGCTCAAACGGCTTGGCCCGTAGAAAGATATGGAAGGCTTTATGGCATCTAAACGTTCCACAAAAAATCAAACACTTCGCATGTAGGGCGGGTCGAGACATCCTGGCAACAAAAATGAACCTGGCAAAACGGAAAATCACATCGAGTAGTTTGTGCGAGTTGTGCGGAAAGGAGGATGAGTTGGTCAGCCATTTGCTTTGGTGCTGTGATCACGCCAAAAGGTTTTGGACAACTAGTAAATTGGTTTTTCCATTTGAAATCTCTCCAAGATGGAGTTTCTTGGATGTGGTGGAAAACTTTCTGAGGTGGGTTCAATTTTGATCTCTTCATTGTATATACTCATTTAATTTTGTCCACAAATGATAGATTGTGCACTTTAGTACTTGTTGAAGTTACGTCTAGAAAAAGCAAAATAATACATCACCTTCAATTTTCAAATCAAAATAGACTTTTGATATGCTGTTTAATCAAATACTTGAAGTTCTAAAAAAAATGTCTAATATCACTTCATAAAATAATGTATTCAATCTAAATATGATTGTATAAATGTTCAATGAATGCACTTTGGATAAGATTAGGAATATCTTAACATATTTTTTTGTCAAATTTTGGAATTAGTTATATTCCATAAATGAATTATGTAATGGATTACACATTAATAATGGACAACACATTAATTAAATGAGTATTTAGTGTGAATGAGTTGTATTAAATAACTAATCAGTAACCTATGTATTGCATGAAAAATTTTAATATAATATAATTTCTTAATTTTTGTTTGAATACGAAATTTGATAACTATGCACATTTTGTGGCTTTAGGAATTTTTTTTCAGAATGGTCACTATACAAAATCTAATAAAATAGAACTTCATATATTGATGACCAAAAAAAAAAACTCGCAAATACATAAAATCTTACAATTTTCTTTTATGAGTTTTCTTATTTTGAAATCGTTGCATAATATTCCCATTATCAATATTATAAGCCACGTCTCTTTCAAAATTTTAGTTAGATACCATCGCATACCCTTGATCTCTTAATTGTATGTACTCGATTAATTTTGTCCACAAATTATAGAGTGGTTACTTTAGTACTTGTTGAAGTTACCTCTAGAAAAAGCAAAATAATACATCACCTTTAATTTTCAAATCAAAATAGACTTTTGATATGTTGTTTAATCAAATACTTGAAGTTCTAAAAAAAATGTCTAATACCACTTCATAAAAAAATGTATTCAATCTAAATGTGATTGTATAAATGTTCAATGAATGCACTTTGGATAAGATTGAGAATATCTTAACATATTTTTTTGTCAAATTTTGGAATTAGTTATATTCCATAAATGAATTATGTAATGGATTACACATTAATTAAATAAGTATTTAGTGTGAATGAGTTGTATTAAATATCTAGTCAGTAATCTGTGTATTGCATTAAAAATTTTAATATAATATAATCTTTGAATTTCTTATTTTTTGTTTGAATAAGAAATTTGATAACTATGCACATTTTGCGATTTCAAGAATTTTTTCCAGGATGGTCACTATACAAAATCTAATAAAAATAAAACTTCATATATTGACGACCAAAAAAATAAGAAAACACTCGCGAATACATAAAATCTTACAATTTCCTTTTATGAGTTTTCTTATTTTGAAATCATTGCATAATATTCCCATTATCAATATTACAGGCCACGTCTCTTTCAAAGTTTTAGTTAGATACCACCGCATACCCTTGGTGCGATGGTCACTTCACAAGTATAAATGTTTTTGGGGTGTGGAGGGGTAATGGCTGGAATTCAATTATTTAGGAGGGAACTTCACACACATATACACTTAGATTAGGCTACAGTAGAATTTCTATCTTATATCAAAAAAATTTAGTTAGATAAAATTTTTCTTGGCTTTTTCTTTTTGTTTGTAAAGACCAAATATATTGTTAAGGGAATCAAAATTCATTTAAGGATAAAGTTTGAGTACAAACTTAGTTGTAGCTTAAATCTACAACTCTCACCAAACAAATTAGCATGGCTACATATTTTAAAAATCTAACCGTTGAATTGTATATTTTTTATGTTCTTAAAATATATGTCAAATTTCATGCTAATCGGATATTATTTACTACTTGATCCATAAACTCATTTTTTTTATGTATAATTTTAGACTACAAAAACTCAAAATTTAAACATTTGATTGATGACATAGCTAATGATTTTAAATTTTCTTAAAATTTCTCAAGCGCAGATGATACAAGGAAAAAAAATTTTAATTTAATAGTGAATTTTTCAAAATTCACATCCAATAAAAAAAAAATTTTGAGTGGAGTTGTAGCCTTAATCTCTAACTAAGTCTGTTGTCAAATTTTGTTTAAAATTTAATTATGTTGTGCCTAAAAAAAATTAGGGTGGTCACAAATTTTTTTTAACGGTAAAAAGATCGTAAATATTTTAAAATTTATATACAATATTTTTCTTTCAGGCCAGGGTGTTCTTGTGACCACCCTAGCTTCAATGTGGAGCTACCCATGTGCATTTATTATTACTGTTATTCTGTATGAAACTATATATTTTAGCATTAGACATTATTATGATTTTCCCAACATTCAAATAGTGAGATTAAATATAAACTAAATTAAACTATATATTAGTTTAATGATGTGTAAAATTGCAAGGCTTTAAAAATTTATGGGGTATAATATTATGAGATCAACCAAAAATGTGTGTATATATATATATATATATATAAACAATTGATGGTCACATGATTATGACGCATGATTGTCACATTATATTTTCAATCATAAAAGCTAACGAAAATTAATTTCAAATGTCAAATTGGCGAATATGAAAATCTCGAGGAATTATAAGGAAGAATTGAATCTCCTAGAAGCGAGAATGTAGAACCAAAGATCTAGAGTTCTTTGGAGAAGCAAGGGAGATAGAAACACAAACTACTTCCACAGCTATGTGTAGACACCTCATTTTGTACCTTTTACAACTCAAGCCCCCGTTTCCCAAATACGACATCATTCGAAGGCCCAAGGTTTATTTAGGGCTCATTCCTGTGAATTTTTAGCTTGAATGATGCTTTGGTAAGAAAATAAGGAGGAAAACCCCTAAGTATATGCACGCATACTTAAGCATTCACACGCACGCTTTAAGTATGCACGCATACATCGAGCATGCGCACGGATACCCCGCGTATGGCATATATGTAGGGTTTTAGAATACATAAAACGAAAGTTTTTGGACATAAAATTGTGTAGAGTGAATCCCACATCAGCTGGGAGCTGCCCTACACCCATCTATGATCACTATAAAAAGGTCTCAAAGGTTCTTTTACCAAAACAAGCCAAATTCATTAGAAAATGGTGAATCAAAGAGAGAGCTTTTTTTTTTTTTTTTTTTTTTTAGTTTTTTTTAAAACATTCTTAAGTTAAAGTTTTGCTGGGTTGAGACCTACTTTGGTCTTGACCTTCGAGTTTTAAGCTTACTAACCTTCTTGGTTTTGTTTTTGATTAAATTGACCAAGGGGCCGGCCAAATCAAACTCTAAAGAGTTTTAGTGTTGAGGTAGTGGTTTAAACTTTATATTTTCTTGTTTGTGTTGTTTGTTTACTTTCTTTTGTGTTTTATTGTTTTAACATATCTGTTTTTAGTTTAGGTTGTTTAGTCTTTATATTATAAGCATGATAGGTTATTAGATTTCTCGTATTTATTATTGTTTCTTTGTTGTTTTGGGTTTGCGTTTCTAGGTGTGTGTGCGTGTGTGTGTGTGTGCATGCTTCATGCATGCATACGCATACTCGCAGAATGCGTACGCATGCACATGGCCCGTGCCTAGAAACCCAGAATTAAGGTTCTTCATGTTTTATTTGCTTTAGCCAGTTTTAATCACTTGTTTAACTTCTGTTTGACTTAGTTTTACATGCTTAGACCATAGGATCAATAAGATAACATGCTTTACTTACTTTTGATTGTTAGATTAAAGATTAGGGTTTACATCTTTGAGAATCATAGGAACATGCATATGAACATAAACATACATTGATGCATAGGTGTTGTGATGCAGTGAGGTAAGTCATGCATATAAACATGAACATGCATTTGTTTGAATGATGAGTATGATTGAATGTTCTGATGTCATGCTTGAGTGATTGAACATGCTTGTCTAGATGTCTTGATACTTCGATGATTGAATATGCATATGTTGATTCCTGATGTTACTGTCTTTAGATATAATGTATGAACATATTAGATGAATGGTAGGACCTTATGCCATGTGTTGCAATGGAATGATATGCCATGTTGAATGCTAGATGCATGTTAGAGTGTGTGTGTGAGTCTAGAATAACATGTTAGAGGACCCTTTGATGGGACTAAGATTTGGAACACAATAATGTGCAAATATTAAATTAAACTATAGATTAGTTTAATGATGTGTAAAATTGCGATGTTTCAAAAATTTATGTGGTACAATATTATGAGATCAACCGAGTGTGTGTGTGTGTGTGTGTGTGTGTGTGTGTAAACAATTGGATATAATGCATGAACTAATTAGATGAATGATAGAACCTTATGCCATGTGCTACAATGGAATGATATGCCATGTTGAATGTTAAATTCATGTTAGAGTGTGTGCAAGTCTAAAATAACATGTTAGAGGACCCTCTAATGGGACTAGGATTTGGAACACAATGATGTGTAAATATTAAATTAAACTATATATTAGTTTAATGATGTGTAAAATTGCAAGGCTTCAAAACTTTATGTGGTACAATATTATGAGATCAACCAAAAGTGTGTGTGTGTGTGTGTGTATAAACAATTAATGGTCACAAGATTACGACACATGATGGTCACATGATATTTTCGATTATAAGAGCTAACAAAAGTTAATTTCAAATGTCAGTTGGCAAATATGAAAATCTCAAGGAGTTATAAGGAATAATTGTATCTCATGGAAGCAAGAGTGTGGAACCAAAGATCTAGAGTTAATTGGAGGAGCAAGAGAGATAGAAACACAAAGTACTTCCACAGCTATGCAACGTAGACATCTAAAAAATTGATTTTGGGAGTCAAAGATGCCTGGGACTAGTGGCATGATCAACACGGGCATTACAATAGTCCTAACTGATTACTACAAAGAGATGTTCTCCCCTTCAAACTGAGCCTATCTATTGGCATTCTTTCACAAATATCGTGGGTAATTACTAAAGACTTGAATGTTTAATCAACTAGAGAGTTTATGGAGTGAAAAGTTGTACAAACCCATAAACCCACAAACCCTACGTGTCCTAAATAAATAAATAAAAAAGTACAAACTTTAAAGTCAGTAGCCACCATTTATGTAAGTATAAACCCTAAGTCAGTAGTCTCCATCTATTCCACCACTGTCCATCGTGCAACATATTTTCTTTTCTTTTCTTTTTTGATTTCAACATGGCTATCTCCTTTTTCATTGGTCAACAAAATCACCTAACCCTAAAGGTTAGATATATCCTTAAAAAGGTTTGCATGCCAAACTAAACATGCAAAAGGATTAGGTTTGGTATTGTTGAAAATGAATGCAAAATGAAGAATTTTGTTGCTACTAAAAGGTTGGCACCAAGGTCATTGATTAAGATAATTGATGTACTACTTATATTTTAGGAGTTATACACAAGGATTCTATGAGGTTCATTTATTAGGATGTGGCCTATTGTTGCATAAGTTGTAGTCTTGACTATTTTACTCTTACTCGTTTTATTAAGTGCAATTTTTCCAATTCCTTCTTAAAAAAAAGAGTTGTAGGAGTGGGAAGTTGTTGCCACTCTAAAACAAATGGCCCCACACTCAAGGCCCCAGGCTCGATTTCATGCCACCTTTGTTCTTTCAGCGCTTTTGGCAAGTTGTTGTTTAGGATGTCACTCAATTTATACTGAATTGGCCAAATACAGGTTCTCTATCCTATCCTGTAAACCACACTTTCATAAACCTTATCCCTAAAATAAAGTTTCCTTTACATGTCTATGATTATCACTTCATTAGTCTATGTAATATGTTGTACAAGATTATTTCAAAAGTGCTTGCAAACAAATTGAAATTTTTTCCCTCCATAATCATGGAACATCAATCTGCTTTAGCCAAATACCGCCTAATTACTGACAATATTCTTGTTGCCTTTAAGACTCTGCATTGCATGACAAAGCATAATTTGAGAAGTTCTGGTTTCATGTCACTCAAGATAGACATGAGCAAAGCTTATGATCCTGTTGAATAGAGTTTTTTTGAGAATCTTATGAGAACTATGAGTTTCAGTGAAATATGGATTAGACTTATTATGGTGTGTGTGAGAACAGTCTCTTATTCTATTCTAGTCAACAGAGAACCCAAAGGCTAGATCTATCCGACAAGAGGGATAAGGCAAGGAGACCCTCTTTCTCATTATTTTTTTCTCCTGTGTTGTAAAGGGTTGCATTGCATCATCAAGCAAATGGCTAGAGTTGATGAGATCTGGGGATTTTATTTGTGCAAATGGGGGTCTAGACTAACACATTTGTTTTTTTTTTTTGCAAATGATAGGCTCCTTTTTTTTTCTTTTTTTGTAGGGAAAATTCAGAAGAGTGTGGAAATATTTTGAAACTCCTATTAGTTTATGAGTCCTCTTATGTCCAAAATATTATAAAAATAAAACAACCATCTTCTTCAGTAAATCAACTCTGGAAGCTACCAAGCTACATATTAAAAGAGTTATGGGGGTTTCAAGAGATCAAGCATTATGAAAAAAAATTTGGGCCTCCCCTCCTTAGTAGGAAAGGAGGAGAAAAAGCAAGTTTCAACTACATCAAGAAAATAGTTTGGAGAAAATTGCAAGGTTAGGAAAGTTAACTATTATTTCAAGCAGGGTGAGAGGTTGTAATCAAATTAATCATCTAGGCAATCCTATCATATGCTATGGGGTGCTTCAAACTACCCCTAGGACTATGCCAAGAAATTGAGGTTCTAATCAAAAAGTTTTGGTGGAGATAACATGGTGACAAGAGGAAAATTCACTGGCTTCGTTGGAATGAGTTGACAAAATCCAAGATGGTAGGTGCCATGGGCTTCAGAGATTTGACCATCTTCAATGACTCACTCTTAGCAAAACAAACTTGGAGGCTATTACATAATACTGACTACCTCTTCTATCGTGTATTCAAAGTTCATCTTTCCCCTTGCACTATTATGGAGGCAAAAGAATCAACTTCAGGTTCATATGCATGGAAGAGCATCTTAAAAGACAAAGATGTTATACATAGGGGTTCGTTTTGGCGTACAGAAAATGGGAAATTAGTAAAAATATGGCAACACCGTTGGTTACCTATTAAACATCCTACTAAGGTAATCTCATCAGTCTTGGAGACTATGGAGGAAGCAATCGTGGAATGCCTTATTGATACTTCTACTCGACAATGGGATGTGGATATGATTGATGGTATTTGGTCTTAAACTCTCCAAATAAAGTCAAAATTTTAATTTGATGACCTTGCAGAAACTTTTTGCCCACGAAACAAAACTTGGTTCGTCAAACAGTTAAAAATGATCCCCACTGCAATTGCTGCTTAGCTGCATTAGAGTCTCATTTGCATGCTCTATGGATACCTCTGAATTTTGGGACTTTCGACATCGAACCCAATTTTTGGATTTTAGAGCCCTCATCTCTTGGATTATGCAGCACAATAAAAACTTGGAATTATTTGCCACGATAGTGTGGTCAATCTGGAATTAGAGAAATCAGTCTCGTTTACACCTTCCAAGCCGCAGTGTTGATTGAATTGCACAAATGGCTAGAGACCGATATAAAGAACAAAGAGCAATTTTTGGCGCTCCATTAGCTCAACCTCCCCAGTCCCATGTTCACTAGCGCCCTCTCCCACTTGATCCACTAGAAGTTAATTTGATGGTGCCACCTTTGCCAATGTGATCAAGTCTGGTATTGGAGTGGTTGTATGCAACTCTCATGGTTTGGTTATTTCATCTCTAGCACAACAGCTCCCTCAAGCATACAAAGTTGTAGAGATTGAATCTCTAGCAGCAGCTCGAGCACTTGAACTTGGTTTGGAGATTGGTTTAGACCGAGTTATTACGGAAGGGGATTCTAATGTTACTATGAAAGCCTTGGCTATTGAGACAAGGAGTTTAGTATCCTTTGATGTATTGATCCAAGATGCAAAGATTTTTTCTAGTTGTTATTCAAAATTGCTTTACTCTCACACTAAGAGAGACGGCAATAAAGTTGTTCACAATCTTGCTAGAATGGCAGTCAATTTTCTGGACTGTATTGTGTGGATGGAGGATTTTTCACCCCAAGTTTCTCACATACTTTAGGCTGATATAGCCATTCTACATTGATAATATTCTGCACTATCTTTTCCCTTAAAAAAAACATTGAATCCCATTGGGTCTTTTTGCATTATAACCTAAATTAAATTAGCAATAGCATTGTTGGTTTCCTTCCCAAAAAAAAAAATGTTATTGATTTTTATAATGTTTTAAACATTGTGAACGTCAAGCTCATTAGGTGCAGTGATTAATTTTTCATGTATATATTGATAAAAGAGATTATTTAAGAGAGACTATAAATGATACTGTATGAGAGTAAATGCTAAAACTTAAGAGACAAGAGAGACTATTTAAGAAAGGCTATAAAGGAACACAAAATCCACAATACCAAAATCCAATCTCACAACAATCCAATTAACACTAGACTCAATCAATCATAATCCCAAATCTCATTTAAAATAACACTTGCGAAAATCAAATTTGAAAAATGAGGAGGGGGAAAGCATATCTACCTAAAGGGAGAAAATCAGAAAATAAAGAAAGCACTAAGGGAAAATTTTTATGACTTCCTTGTGTTTCTTCTTATTCTCCTTCTTTTAAATTGATTTTCGCTTTCCACTTCTCCATTTTGACATTTTCCCATGTTCAATAATTGATGTGCATGAAATATATAAAATAGATACTCCCATATTTATGTATTTAGCCTTTCTTTTATATTATTTTGTGATTGATTATGCATATCTTTGTTTTATAAGTAATAAAAGCTTTACATGCCAATGGGTTTTATCTAAGGGATAAGGATGGACTCTAACTCAAGTAGATTGAACCCAACTTATATTCAAAGACTTACAAGATGTGGAGAAGCCTAATCAATTAAGGAAATAAGTCAAATGGAGAAAAAAGATAAAATTAAAATTAAAAAAATTTCAAAATTCAGATTTTTTTTTTTGCACACATCATAGTATATTGGGCATAACTCTCAACTCATATATTGGATTGCAGTGATTCAAGTTACGTTGCACAGTTAGCTCAAAGTACTACAACTTTGTAGTGTAGGACGATAATCGATACTAATTGTTCAAATGTCAACAATTGTTGAAATAAAGAAATAGACAAAGTTTAAGATTTGAGATTGTGTGTCACAATCTCGAGGTTTGGATTATGGGGTGGTGGATACAAGATTTGGCCGAAATTTAAGTTGTCTACATGTGGTTTGAAATTTAACACTTTATTCACATGAGGTGGTTTGAAATTTGACATTTTACCCACTTGAGATTAGTTCAGTTAGAGTTCTGTAACTCACTTTTGTTAAAAATATGGCTAAATATATAATTTTTCTTTACTTTTACGTCTCTCTCCTCCAAAAACACCAATATATATATATATATATATATATAAATACAAGATCAAATAAGATAAAAAAGAATCCAACAAAATCCTTACATCATAGGATTTCAAACCACAGGTGGACCACTTAAATTTCAGTTAAAGTGACAAAACCAATATATATATATATATATATATATGACAAATTACAACTTACTCACATGTGGTTTGGTCGAAATTTAAGTTGTCTATATATGGTTTGAAATTTGACACTGTACTTACCTGAGCTGGTTTGAAATTTAACACTTTACCCACCTAAAGTTAGCTCAGTTAGAGTTTTGTAACCCACTTCTGTTACAAACATGGTTAAATATGTAATTTTGCTTCACTTTTATGTCTCTCTTCTCCAAAAACACAAAAAAATACATAAAAATACAAGATCAAATAAAAAAATAAAAAAAAGAATCCAGCAGAATACTTACATCATGAAATTTCAAATCACAGGTGTAAGGTTAAGGACCCAAATCATGTATTGGGCCTTGAGCCTTGGCCGAGAGCATGAGTAGTCCAAGGACGAACGAATAGTAATTAGTGGTTCAGACTCAGGACTTAATGAGCAAGATGCAAATGGGAAGGTGGTTCGAGAATGAATATCCCCTCGAATAAGCTAAACGCAGATCAGATATAGATCTCATAGATCAAAGTGACCTTCCAAGAAACTCCAGTGATAGGGACGTGCCTCACAAACATACGAGAAGGAAGGGAACCCAAAAATATCTAAGGGAAAACTGCTACCACCGCATTGAATACACTGCAGCTACTTTTCTGGCCGCATTTATATGGAGAAGACTCCTAAGCAGTGCTGTCTTGGCTACTGCAACTCACAGAAAGCAAAATTGTGTCTAATGGGACAGACACTTAAGTAATTGCTCAAATGATCAACAAGTGTAGGATCGAGATGGTCCAAGAGAATCTATATAATGTAAGAGACCCTCCATAAGGGGGGATCAAAAAATCAAGAGAGAAACACTGTAACAATCTAGGACCAGACTTGTAATCAAGCTTCAAAAAGCAAATACATAAGAATCAGTCTCCTCGGACTCTGGTGAGGATGTTTTTCCTTAGTGAAAGTTCGTTATTTTCCTTTCTTTGTCATCAAGATCTGTTTATTTGTTGCTCAATTCATTAAAACCCAGTTTTTCAACCCATTTTCTACAAATTTATTGTTTTAGACTTTTTGGGCCTAAGTCCACACATTTTTTGGACTAGAAGTTCAAACCGAGTCCTTACAATAGGTAAGCCACTTAAATCTCGGTCAAAGTGAGTAAAGTGTTAAATTTCAAATCATATGTAACCAACTTAAATTTCAGTTAAACTACATGTGAGTAAATTGTAATTTAACCTATATATAAAATATCATCATTTGATTATGTATAGATTTTTTTAAAAATAAATTTCAATTTTGATCTCTTAATTGTATATCCTCATTTAATTTTGTCCACAAATTATAGATTATGCAATTTAGTACTTGAGGTTACGTCTAGAAAAAGCAAAATAATACATCACTTTCAATTTTCAAATCAAAATAGACTTTTGATATGCTGTCTAATCAAATACTTGAAGTTTTTTTATTTAAAAAAAAAATTTAATATCAGTTCATTAAAAATGTATTCAATCTAAATGTGATTGTATAAATGTTCAATGAATGCACTTTGGATAAGATAAGGAATATCTTAACATATTTTTTGTCAAATTTTGGAATTAATTATATTCCATAATGAATTAGATAATGGATTACACATTAATTAAATAAGTATTTAGTGTGAATGGGTTGTATTAAATAACTAGTCGATAAACTGTGCATTGCATTAAAAAAGTTTAACATATTATAATTTTGAATTTCTTATTTTATGTTTGAATATCAAATTTGATAACTATGCACATTTTGCGACTCTAGAAATTGTTTCGAAGGTGGTCACTATACAAATCTAATAAGAATAGAACTTCATATATTGATGACCAAAAAAAATAAAAATAAAAACACACACACAAATACATAAAGTCTTACAATTTCCTTTTATAAGTTTTTTAATTTTGAAATCTTTACATAATAATCTCGTTATCAATACTACAAACTACACCTCTTTCAAAATTTTAGTTAAATAAATTTTTTTTGGCTTTTTCTTTTTGTCTGTAAGGGCCAAATATATTGTTAAGAGAACCAAAATTCCTTTAAGAACAAAGTTTGGCTACAAACTTAGTTTTATCCTAAGGCTACAACTTTCCCTAAACAAATTAGCATGTCTACATATTTTTAAAATCTAACTTTTGAATTGTATGTTTTTTATGTTCTTAAAATATATGCCAAATTTCATATTAATTGGATATTATTTACTATTGGATCCATAAACTTTTTTTTTTTATGTATAATTTTTTACTACAAAAACTTAAAATTTAAATATTTGATTGATAATATAGTTATTGATTTTTGATTTTCTTGAAATTTTTCAAGCACGGAGAATATAAGAAAAAAAATTAATCTAATGGTGAATTTATCAAAATTCACATCCAATAAAAAAATATTGAGTGGAGTTGTAGCCTTAATCTACAATTAAATTTGTTACCAAATTTTGTCCAAAGTTTAATTATGTTGGGCCTAAAAAAATTTAGGGTGGTCACAAATATTTTTAAGGGTAAAAAATCATAAAATTTTTAAAAATCATAAAAAAGCAAGCTTCAACAATATCAAGGAAAGAGTTTGGAGGAAATTGCAAGGTTGAGAAAGTAAACTGTTATCTTAAGCAAGGCGAGAGGTTCTAATCAAATCAATCATCCAGGCAATCCTAACATATGCTATGGGGTGTTTCAAACCCCTAGGACTATGCCAGGAAATTGAGGTTCTAATCAAAAAGTTTTGGTAGGGACAACGTGGTGACAAGAGGAGAATTCACTAGCTTTGTTGGGATGAGTTGACAAAGTCCAAGATGGTGGGTGACATGAGCTTCAGAGATTTGACCCTCTTCAATGACTCACTCTTAGCAAAACAAGATCGAAGGCTGTTACATAACACTAACTACCTCTTCTATCGTGTACTCAAAGCTTGTTTCTTTCCCCTTGCTCTATTATAGAGGCAAAAGAATCAGCTTCAGGTTCATATGTATGGAAGAGTATCTTAAAAGGCAGAGATGTTATACATAGGGGTTCGTGTTGGCGTACAGGAGATGGAAAATTAGTAAAAATATGGTAAGACCATTGGTTACCTATTATACATCTTACTCAGGTAATCTCACTAGTCTTGGAGACTATGGAGGAAGCAACAGTGGACTGCCTCATTGATGCTTCTACTCGACAATGGGATGTGGATATGATTGATGGAATTTTTTTACCTCAAGAAGTGGAGATCATAAAGAAAATCCCTCTAGCAGACACAACTTCAGCTGATTATCTATTTTGGTCTTACTTGCAAGATGGAAACTACTCTTGTAAATAGAGATATAGGTTCTTAAAAGAAGTGACATACTGGGATCAAATGGATGAAGCTCTGAACCAAGATGGAGAATTTTGGAATGGTATCTGGTCTTTAAACTCTCCAAATAAAGTCAAAATTTTAATTTGGTGAGCCTGTAGAAACTTTTTTCCTACGAAATAGAAATTGGTTTGTCGAACAATTAAAAAAAAAATCTCCACTACAATTGCTGCTTAGGTGCATTGAAGTCTCCTTTGCATTATCTACGAACTTTTCAAGAGCTTGACACCATGTGGGATGCCTCTAAATTTTGGGACTTTCGACACTGAACCCAAATTTTGGATTTTAGAGCCCTTATCTCTTGGGTTATGCAACACAATAAAAACCCAAAATTATTTGCCATGATAGTGTAGTCAATTTGGAATCAGAGAAATCAGTCTCGTTTACACCTTCCAAGCTGCAGTGTTGATTGAATTGCACATGTGGCTAGGGATTGATATGGAGAGCACAGAGTAGTGTTGCTCGCCCTGTTACCTTAGCCTCCCTAGTCCCTTATAAAAGAACACAAAATCCACAATACCAAAATCCAATCTCACAATAATCCAATTAACACTAGACTTAGTCAATCATAACCCCAAATCTCATTATAAATAAATAAAAAACAAAAATAACACTTGCAAAAATCAAATTTGAAAAATGAGCAAGGGGGAAAGAATATCTACCTAAAGAGAGAAAAAGAGAAGATAAAGAAAGTACTTAGAGCAAATTTGATGACTTCCTTGTGCTTCTTCTTAGTCTCCTTCTTTCAAGTTGATTTTCGCTTTCCACATCTCCATTTTGACATTTTTCCATGTTCAATAATTGGCGTGCATGAAATATATAAAATAAAGTACTCTCATATTTATATATTTAGTCTTACTTTTATATTATTTTGCAACTAATTATGAATTTTCTTTGTTTTATAGGTAATAAAGGCTTCAAATGCCAATGGGTTTTATCTAACGGATAAGGATGACTCTAACTCAAGTAGGTTGAACCCAACTCAAACTCAAAGACTTACAAGATGTGGAGAAGCCTAATTAATTAAGGAAATAAGTCAATTTGAGGAAAAAGACTTTTAAAAAATGTCAAAATTCGGAATTAATATTTTTTTTTGCCCATGTCATAGTATATTGGGCATAGCTTTTAGCTCATATATTGGATTATGGTGATTCAAGTTAGGCTGCAAAGCTAACTCAAAGTACTACAACTTTATAGCGTATGACAATAATTGATACTAATTATTCAAATGTCAACAATTGTTGAAATAAAGAAACAGACAAAGTTTAAGATTTGGGATTGTGTGTCACAATCTTGAGGTTTGGATTGTGAGGTAGTGGATGCAGGCAACGATGAAAGGGATGGAGAGTCGGGAGTCCAAATCTTCTGTTCCACTTTTCCTGCTCCACTATATACTCCACCAATAAATATTTGTCACGTGTTCACCTAATTAATTAAATACTATCATTATTGACTTATTAATATTACAGTTATTAATTAATAGTATTATTTAATTAATTAGGTGAACACATGGCAAATATTTATTGGTGGAGTATAGAGTAGAGTAAGAAAAGTAGGACAAAAGATTTGGACTCGGGGAGTAGGTGGGTCAATGGGTTAGTGGGTGTTTAAAGAGGGTAAGTTACTTTGTTTTGTTTGAGGTATAAAATATTTGGACTAAAAATACATGCATGACTTATGCCAAAATGCCCTAAATTGTATAATCAACTTGAAATTATTTTCAAATTGGCCAACATTTTTAGTTGCACCAAACACTTAAAATTGGATTTTTTTTAAAATTTTTTATTTACAGAGAAACAAACATAGATAGTTTTTTTTTTCCCTTGTAAAATAGCAACCCTATTGCAAGGTTAAAAGCACAATTGTTTATCTTAAGAAAATAATAACAAAACTTATATGAAATTGATATTCACACGGCAATAATTTTGTAACTTAATTGGCATTTATGTTTTGAATTCTCTATCTCCAATGTAATTATATATATATATGGCGAAAGTTAAATACAATTTCTTAAGTGCTCATTTTAAAATTTAAAAACATGTCTACTTATTTAGGGGGTGTTTGGTTTGTGTTTTCAAACAACAATTTTCAGTTTTTAAACAATATTACATGTATTTTCATATACGTTTTCACCCACACGTATTTCTACACATATTCTTAAACAACAATTTTTAATTTTTAAACACATATACCAAACGAGCCCTAAAACTGTGAAAATAGCGTTAACATTCTGTATATTTCTTTTTCTTCTTTTATTTTTTTCCCTGTTTCAGACTTTGAACTATCGCGAGAAAACCCCAAAACCCAAACTTCTCTCATACTTGGGTATTAAAATCATACTTGGGGCCTTTGGGCCCCCACTCCTCAGCCCAGGCCCCAGCCCAACAAGGAAAAATAAGCCGTTTAATCTAATTCCAAATTTAAAACAAGAAAAAGAGACAGACAAGAGAGACAGAGATAGAGAGACCGAGAGAGAATCAAGCGTCAGCCGCCACCGGCCACTGACCCACCGACCACGCCGCCGGCCTCTCCAACCACCATCATCCCAATCTAACCCAATTTCAAGTATTTTTCTCTCTTTCAAAATCTAATACTGATATCATATCATATTTCTCTGATACTGTTTCTCCACACTATACATTTATAGTTTGCGTGAATGTGTGATTGTGCTGTGTTTTTTTGGAAGAGCCGTGAAGGAGCCAACTGGGTTTATTTTGAATTCAAATATGCTTCTGTCTTTATGTGCATTCACATGTATTGTGTGAATGCACATAAAGTGTTTGATGAAATGCTCTACTGGAATTCCCTTTGCTTCTTTAGAAAAAAAAAAGTGGGATTTTGAGGTAGCTAAATGAAGTTAGCTCTTTTTAGTGTTGGGTTTCCTAGAAAGTACTAGATGAAAGTAAATGGATGGGACTTAGGTTTATGTTTTGAGTTTTTAGATATGTAGGAAATCACACATTTTCTTAGATTTCAAATGATTAAAAATCTTATCTTTTAACTTAGAAAATGTGGGAAAAATAAAATATGGTTCTTTTATAATTTCTAATTTTCTATCTTGAATTGGGTGCAATTTGAGCTGGCTTTTGGTAATGAATTTAGTTGAGGACCACGTTTAGCCATTCTTGGGTGCTGAAATCACCACCAGGCTTAGAGAAACGTCTCTAATATAAAACTTTATCCAAATTCTACTGCCTCAAACCATTCCTAGAGCCTCTTTTTAAAAGGCTTCAATGATTTCATTAACCCACAATTACATCCCTTAAAATCATCTCATGAAATCTTGAACAACATTAAAGCCAAAATTCCAAATTGAAAAAAGAAATCTAGTTCAAATTTCATTTTTTCAAAAATGAAATGTGGGAAAATATATGAAATAATTTTGGTTGTACTTGCTGCATCAATTCTGTCAAACTGTTTCTTTATGTAAAGTTTCCTTTTGGTATCCTGGGGCCATTAACCTACAATCTTTCAAAAGCCAAATATAATTGCACAAATACCTCACGCCGAGCTTGCCTTTTTCAGTGTAGTGGCAGTATAGTATATCAACAAACAGTCACTCCCTAGTCCCTATGCCATTATATAACTTTAAAGTTTATAGAAGGTTCTTTTTGTACACATATGGAAGACAAATCTTGAAAACGGCCCCTAAAAGGGGCCACAGGTGGTATGTATTGGACTGGAGGTGTCCAAACTGGGATATCTAATTATAAAGCCTCCAATCGATTGCTATGTGGTTTTTGATATTTTTGTTTGTCTCTTATCTAAATCAGTTTAGGGTAATTAGTGATGAAATGTTATGATGATTAGCAAAATTGGATTTGTCTTCCACATCTTAAGTCAGCAAAATTAATGGCAGTTTTATCTAAACATTGTTTTTTATCAGATGTTTATCCCCCCACCCCTTATTTTTTTTTTCCTCTCCTTATCTCCTTTTCCTCTATTCTTGAGGGGTGCCTCTCTGTTTTGAGTGTTTTCAAGCATGAGCCTTTGTACATTTCAAATTGGCCGTTTATCTTTTGCATTCCATAAGCAAGTGTTTATTCTGTATTAATTTGGTTTGACTGATTTTGTGGGTTGGCATGCTATGTTTTTATTGTGATGCAAGTTATTGGGAGATTAATTTTACAGGGTGGCTTCTTATGGTAAAAAGGAAAAAAGAAAATCTAATTATATTTTCATTCTTAAATTTAAAAAAAAAAAAAAGTAAATTTGATTATAAATTCCTCAACATATGCACACTAGCCATTTGTGCTGCCTCGCACCTAGCCATTTGTGTGTTAACTTTGTCACCGTCATAATATCTGGTTCTTTCTATTGAGTTTCTGACTCATTCAGTTTCTTGACTTAATATACACTTTATGGCATTGGTTTTGCAGACTAGCGGTAAAGGAAACTAGTTATGGGAACCGAGGAGACAAAAGACCCATTCAAGGGGGTTGACTGGAAAGCTGTTGGTGGTGACATGCAGAAGGACCCTGGTGCTAAGCCTGTTATAAAGAAGCGGCTCCCAAAAAAGATTAGGCAGATTCCAGAGTTCTACTTCCTTCCTCGAAGATCCCTACCATCTGCCATTGCCTTCTATGGGTCATGTATTGCTGGTGGAATTGGTGCTGGTATGCTGCTGGAGATCTGGATAAAAAAGAAAGTTAAAGGTTTGCTCTTGACTTTAGATTCTTAATTCCTGCATTTTAATGTTGGATTGAACCCATCTTGTCTTCCAGTTCTGTTCACATTTACTTTCAGTTCATAACAACTTATTTTCTGCATTTCTAGCAGTAGACACTCATCTACTGAAGACTTGTAAAATGGTATTGCTGCACTTTTTTTTTTTTTTTTGAGTAAACAATAATACTTATTAGAACACACACAGAAATAGTAATAATAGTGTTTTAAATCGCGTTTATAATACATTACATAACCTGAGTACAACTACAAAAGGGCCTAACCTTTGTAGTTGTAAACTGGGGTTATAAACAGTGGACACTAGATATACATAACCAATATGGTATTGCTGCACTTGGTAGCTCATAACTGCCAACTTAAAAGTTAAAATATTGAGAGGTAAAGGAAGTAGGGAAAAGAAGAAGAAGAAAATGCCGGAAAGTGTGATCCTGTCACATTGTTTTGATAAAAGAATACGGTCTATTCTTTTGAATTGTAACAAATAAATGAGACACAGATTCCGACTATTAGAATGATGATGATGGTGATCTGCAACATTCATAATGCCTAATACTAAATTGACAGGCATGTGTAGCTGGCATACAATTTGGACAGTAGCTTTCTTCACAAAACAGTGGAAGCTATTCCCTCTCGTGGTTGTGAAACTGTTAAAGTTTTTTGTTTCTTAAACATAACATATAGGACATTTTTGGAAATATTACAGATATCTAATCACTGTTGTGCTGATGCGACCAATATATATATTGTTGAAAGTCTTTATGATTATCCTATCATACTTTTGTGCTCTGGGATGGTGCTTAATGGCAATGTACCTTTGCGCTTTGCAGAGGATGGAGGTGTCATATGGGAGTTTGACAAGTAGAGCCTGGATTGCATTACCGGAGTCCCTGTCTAGATCATCCTTAATGATATGTATACCAAGGCTGTAACCTGTAAAGAAAGCTAAATAAGTTTTTAGTGCTAAAAATTTGGTCTTAGCAAGTTACATGCATGTTGCACAAATTTTGTGTATGTTCTTAGCTTGGCTTTTTATTCAGAATTTTGGAAAATTGAATTACAGGTTCATTGTTATGAGGAATTGATTTCTTGGTGTGTTTAGGAAAAAATAATTTATTTCTGTTGGCTATCCTTTTCTTCTCCTTCTTTATGGTAAAATATTTTGCGGATTTATATGTCATTTGTTGCAGTATTATGTTCAAGGGAGGACAGAGCTTTGGGAAGAAATAGTGCTTTGTGTTCTGTATTACACAGCTCCAAGCCTAAAAAGGAGGCATGTGGTTTGTTGATGTTGAACCTAAAACTAAGACTAAGTGTGCATTTGGAACGCACGTTGAATGTGAGTTTCTGCGTTTTACTAAAAAATGGTGGGTCCTGTGTACTGTTTACGAGACTCGCAAGTACAGAATTCAGCAAAAAAAATCTTTAAAACTAGGTCCTATGGAACTATTCACATATTTAAAAATTATTTTACTACAGTGTTTTCAGTTTTCAGCAATAAACAGTATCCAAATAGATCTTAAGATATTCATGCAGTGTTCGATTTATTTCTTGTTGTTTAGGCTAAAATCTGACTTACATCATTTAAGTTTGAATCCATTGTCATTTTTGTATTTAAAGTTTATTTTTTGGGCTCAACTTCACCCTTAAAGTTAACATTTGTAGTCAATTTAATCCTTTCATCTTTGAATTTCCATCAACCATTAAAACTAAAAAATAAAAATAAAAAAAAACTTATTAAATTATCTTTTAAATCAAAAATAAATTTCAAGATTAAAAGCAAAACCCCATATCACAAACTTAACAACATCCTACAAAAGAAAAATACCACACTACCCTTGGTCAAAACCCACTATCTACTACAAGTCCAAATCAAACCCACCCCAATTCAATAATAAAATGTTTAACTTCAAACGGAAAAAAATATAAATCAAACCTAAAAAATATTTTAAATCAAACCCTAACTGTAAAAGGAATCCAATGTTCATAAACCCAATATAGATCCGAGAAAAATTGCACTAATGCTCCCTAAGATTTTTCTATTATTACACTCACCTTCCCTAAAATATAAATTATTTGCACTGACCCTCTTGAATGGTTGAAAAAAATGTTTTTAAAAAATCCTGAAGAAAATTTTTTAAAATCCCAAATTCCCTATTAAAAGGGGTGTGGATGTGTGAAGTGTAAAATAGGAAATTCAATATTTTTCAAAGCATTTTTTTCAATAATGGAAGGTCAATTTAAATAGTTTGCATTTTAGGGAAGACGGATGTCTTATTTCAAACTAGAAGGGAGGTGAGTGTAATAACGAAAAACCTCATGCGAGTTCAATGCAATTTTTCTAATAAATCTAGGCATGAACACGGGCATTAAACACAAAGAGTTTTGGCTTAGGCATTGGTACCTCCCATCAAACCTGGCATCATGCTTGACCCTACAATCAACACTAGGACCAACCAAGCTAAGGTGTCACCATTTTGGCAAGAACAGAGCTCAACTACATCATCTATTAACAATCCACAATCCGTGAATGAGGGAGGGAAGAAGAGTGATAAGGTGAAGAAGTTGACTGTGAACAATCGTAAAATCTTCATATAGATCCATTAAGAATTGGTAAAGGCAATGCTAATTTTGTTGAGCATATAATTTCTTGGTCTCAGATGGATAAACCTATGAGGAGTTAGAGAGTGCTAGTCGATCCTAGAGAAACTTCGTACTAACATAAAATTCATTAATGCGTTGTCTGGGTTATTGCTTGAGACTGGTTATTTTAGGCACAGGTCTCTCATTTATTAGATTTTGATACAACCAACATGATATTATTTGATACCAAATATCTTCTCCTAACTTAGAGTATTAAAAGGTGAGTAAATTCTAGAGCTCCTTGCCTGTCTCATAACTCTTGAATTTCATGCCAATCGATTGCTCTAATGTGTTGCGAAACCAAGTAATGATCTTGTGGTTGTTGCTGCCCCAAGTCATGTGTAATCTTCGTAAGACTTTTTCATAAGCATCTTGAGACATCCAGTGATATAGGTTTAGAATTTACTTCCTTTGAGGGAACTAAGTAAGCTTCAAGCCCAAATCAAGAAATTTTGCAACAAGAAAAATTAAGGATAGGAACTTGGTATCTAGCATTAAGCAAGGAAAAACCGCTAGGAGCTGTTTATATAAGAATACAAAACCCTAATTCTATCTGGCACAAAAAAACCTACTTATTGAGAATGACAAATTTTAAAATAAAAATGCCAATACACCGGATTAAATACTTGTACTTAAAAGAAAAATAGAATCGATGACCAAAAATAAATAAAAATAAAATTTTGCTTGCCTTTCCTGCCCTGCCATTAAACCAAAAGAGAGGTGTAGTCAATTTAATTTGATCTTGGTCCCTGTCATTATCTCCCATACATAAAACACTATTTTTAAACTACCAATGCAGTCTATTAACTACATGGCTGTTTTAGTGAGTGACAATAGAACTAAAATGATAGTAAGATTAAAAATATAAGTTCGAAAATGAAGAAACTTGAGAACTAAATTGAAAATATGACCAAAATATAGAGACAAAAAAGATAATTTTAAAATTAACAAATTAAACCCCATGGTTTTAAAAAGTAGAAAACCTTGGGAAAATGTTATTTCTCTCCTCTATGTTTGGGATAATTTACAATTCTCTCCTTTATGTAGGAAACCAATAAATTTCTTCTTCTATGTTCAGAAAAATGAATAAATACTCCCAATTCATTACATTTTCAATTACATCTAATGAAATCTTTTCAAAAAGTCATTAGTCATACACCACAAGTAAGAGAAAAAGTAGAGGATTAAACATTTTGTGAAAATAATTTTTTGTGTTTTCTAGTGTTTGATAATATTAAAAAAAATGAGTAAGAGGAAAACTATCTTTGATCAACAAAAAAAGTATGACTTATTTTTAGAGATTGTTTTCTACTAATGCTTTATTTATTTCAACGATAATGTTTTATAGAAAATGAGTTATGATGGTGTAAAGAAAACGCGCTTAGTTTCGTCTCGTCTATATGGGCCGTCCATGACAAAGTGTAAAGTAGGGGACGAAGGGCTCTTACACTTGTCCCTCTTTTACTCGTCCACCCCATGCTGGTCCCAGAAGCGAATCTTGTTCGTCCTTAGTAATGGACGGACGAGGTTTATAAACCTTAGGCTCTGATGACTTAAACTCTTCCAAAAGCTAAGAGTTGCGTCAAACCAAGCCTTCCATTAACCGTTTAGCACAAGTCCCGATGAGGTAACTTTCACGGTAGTTATGGAAGTTATAATTTCCTAAATTTCTCAATAATAGGAACGGTTGATTAAATGAGTAATCGTTCCACGAAAACTATATAAGCATTCGTGAATGAACAACAGAGGGATGAAAAACATTCTCCACAAATAGGAACTTAAGAAATATTTTCTCTAAGTTTGAGACTTTTCACTGACTTTACCATCGGAGGATTCTGGGCCGGCCTCCACCGGTCTCCTCTGATTTTGTTTGATTTTCCAAGACACAGCCTTCAAGATCGACACCCGGAGATTTTCAGCCTATTGATTTCCTTAGAATTATCAAGTTATTTTCTAAAAAACATTTTCTATAAAAACTATGTCATTTTCCTATATTTGATAGCAACCTTAAATAATTTAAAACAATCTCTAAAAAAAAATCCATAATTTTTCTGTTGATCAAAGATAATTTTTTATTAACTTATTTTTTTTTATGCTACCGAACACTAAAAAACACGAAAAACTATTTTTACATAAGGTTTTCCATCCAAAAAACAGAGCATAAATTTTTTTGGAAAACAACTTTTTCTCACAGCAAGCTAAATAAAGAAAATAAAGAAATTGTCTTTCAACTCATTTAAACTTGCTACTAAACATAGAAAAATATAATAATTTTATAAAAAATGCTTTATAAAAAATGACTCATTTTTAAAAAATATTATTCCGAAACAAACAAAACGAAATTTCAATTTTTAAATTACAGTTTACAGGTTTTAATTTTTTAGAGCATTGCATTAAGATAGCAACTAAAGACACTAAAATCACATGCTACATCAAAGAAGCTATGCAGCCTATGCTACAGCTTGGGCCGTTTGATAATAATTTTATAGTAACGTTGTTTATATTAAAAAAAAAAAGGGAAAAATAATTATAATGTTTAAAAACTGAAAGTATTTAAACTCCTGTACCAAAAAATAAAAATCGATGTTTTTACTAAAAAAAAAAAAAAAAAGCTTGAATTTTTGATTCCCACACACGCGTGCCTTGTTTCCTCTGTCTCCCTCTCACACGCGGACAACCCACCACAGCTCCTACCCTCTCTCTCCCCTTCGCCCAGGCTTGCGTGGTGATTTTCGGTGTGGTTGGGTGGCTCGTGTGGTGGGTTTCGGCGTGGCTGGGTCGATCGGTGCAGTGGAATTCAGGCCAACAATGGACTAATTTCCTTCGTAATTTAATTTACCACTGCCGTTCAGAATTCAAAAGCATAATAAAAGTGAGAGAGAGAGAGAGAGAGAGAGAGAGAGAGATAGCTGTATCGACTATCGAGTAGACCTGACAATGGAATTCAGGACAACAAGCGATTGCAAGTATTCATGCGACACAGCTACGCATACTCTCCACTGGATCAACGCCATCATCCACTTCCTTAAACCCTTCACTTTCTTCATGCACGCCCACGTCGTCAATTTCTTCCAGGTTTTACTTTTTCCCCACCCCCCCCAACAAAATATTTTCCTTCTCACTTTCTCGCCAACCAAACATACATACAAACAAACAAACAAACAAAACCCATTTCAATATATATATATATTTTTATTAATGCTAATGTTGCTGTTGTTGTTGTTGTGACAGGATAGACTATGGGAATCTGTTGATAAAGAATGGATGGATTGTCTGCGCAATGAACCTGTTGAAAATCTTCTCCTCATTCCCTCTGGAGTTGTCCAGGTTCTCCATTCTTTTCTAATAGAAATTAGTTTAATTTACACTTTTACCCTTAAAGTTTGGGTTTTTTTCATGTGGGTCCCTAAAGTTTTGAGAATTTTGATTCCATTTTCTAAAGAGAGAGTGTAGGACACAACTTTAATGAGTGGTGTAGAAAAAAAGCGGTCTCTGTGAAAGTGATTGTTTACCGCTTACAGTCGCAAGTTGTGGCTAACGGTGTGGTCCTAGAAGAATTGTTTTCTAAAATAGTACGTATGTCCATGCTTGTGGCTAATCTTGTCCTTAAGAGAGAGAAACAATGTTGTCTTGTTGAACATTTGGGAAACAGAATCAAACTTGGGGATCAAATTGAAAAATCTCAAACTTAAGGGACCTAAATGAATGCCGCAAACTTTAAAGGATCAAAAGTGTAATTTAGTTTGGAAATTTACTTCATTGTCTATGTTGCTGGTTGGAATTAATAATTTTTGTATGAGCCTCATGTGTTTTGCGTGGATTATTTTGATTGTCTTTGATGGTGGGGTGGGAAATAGTGCATTGCCATGGTGGTGGTCATTGTTTGTCTTTATGGGTCCAATTAATAACTCTATGTTGGTCTGATGGTTGAATGATTGTGTTTGTTTTTTATTGTAGGATCACTGGCCTGCTTCACTGAAGGATTTTATAGTGACTTTGAGGTCTCTTGTGTTTCCAAGAGAGCAGGCGGACTTACAGACGGTATGGTGGCTTTAGCTTTCTGTCCATTGCAATTTTTATGCAGATTATTAGGGTGCAGTGTTGTGTTACAAAGGATCAAGAATTTATCTTAAGATAGGTGCAGCTAGATGCAAAAATCACAATTGGGCAATGATCACTACATTTTGCATTGAACAGAGAATGTTGGTTCTAGATGTTCTTCGAGAGAACAGTATAACACTCATGAGTGATTTTATTAATTTGGACTTTTCAAATGGTTGTTGATTGCCAATTTTCTTTGTGCTCTTCCCTGGTAAAAAGAAAGTGGAGGATAAGGTCATGGGTTCAAAACTGTATGAATCTTACTTACCTATATAAATGGTTTTTACTATAATTATATTTTGTGATATTGACATACTTATAATTGATAGAGTGCAAAGAGTCTTATGTGCAAAATCTAATCTAAGTGACACTTATGATAAAATGGTACGCAAGGGATTCGATGGACAAGAAAAGCAATTCTTTCTAGTTTTGTCATTGCATAAGACAATGTAAGAGTTGCTAATTGCTTTGCCTCTTTATGTTGATCTCTATTCCATTTTGTGATGTCCCAAAATATGGGTCCCCTTTGGAAACTCATTGCATAAGACAATTTAAGAGTTGCTAATTGCTCTAGCTATCCATTGTTTCTTATTTTCAAGATTGACAAATTCTTTAGTAATAGAGGGTGAGAACCCCATGATTGGTGTTACAAGTGTAACTTGAGTAGGGAAACAACAAATCATTTTCTACTTCATTTTGATGTTGCCTAAGAGTAGTGGACTTTACTTTTCCCTTATTTGGAGTTTTGTGGCTTACGCCTAGAACAATGGTTGATTGTTGGCATGTTGGAAAATATGTTATGGAAAGGATTGTAGTAGTGTCATATGAAGTCCACTTCCTTTGCACAAAAATGTGGTGTATTTGGCTGGAGTGAAATGTTTGGAACTTTGATGGATGTGTAGCTTCTATTGTGGAATTGAAGCTTTTGTTTTCAAGGGTCTTTGTATGATTGGATGGCTGCTACTTCGTAGTTCTCTTTTCCTCATTTGTTGGAGTTTATTGACCTCCTATATTTTAGAGGTTAGATTCATTTAGTGTTTCTCTTGTGTACTTGGTGTGTACTACAGTTGCGCCCTTTTATTTTGCATATATATATATTTTTTGATAAGTAATAATGATATATATTCAAGAACACTACCTTATGCAAAAAAAACATAGGGTAGAGAGAAAATTACAAAGGGAAAGAAAGAGAAGAAGGAAAAAAGAAAAGAAAAGATACTAATTATACAGGAGCGAGCTAAGGAACATAGGGAGAGAATCACTAGAGATGAGTCCCCTAGCCCTAGACCAGTCAAACAGAGAGCCACTAAAAGAAGCCAATAGCTGGTCATCCAAGCTATCCACGTCCTCAATCCTATTCTTCCTCTTCTTTCTTCTTCTTTCTTTTTCCTTTATCTCTGCTGTTTCCTCTTTCTTTTCTTCCTCTTCTTTCTTCTTCTATCTCAACCCACCCAAATACCCATTCAACCTAGCCAGTGTGCAACAAAATCGACACCTCCCATTCAACCAAATACCCAGCTCTGATCGACGCTGATCGACGCCAGATTGGGTTCTTAACTTCACCTTGGTGTTGATCGACGCTGATCGACGCTGACCTTTACTAGTGTAGAGTTCTTAACTTCACCTTGGTGTATATTACAGTTGTTTGTTGGTCTTGGCAGTAGCAATATCGGGTTTGGGATGGGTTTTTCTGTGGGTTTGAGTTGATTTGAGTTGGGTTTGGTATGATTTTGGTTTTCCTTGGGGTAGTGGTGGTTGGGTGTTGCTGGGTTGGTGGTTGCATCTTCTTCTTCTGTCAAGAGCTATGGTGATCGGTGGTGGCAAGAGTGAGGAGAGAGTGAGAGGGTCCAGAGAGAAAAAGAGAGTGAGGTGAAGGACAGAGAAAAAATTAGTAAAATATAAAATGCAAGAGCTTTATGCACAATATTACACCCACTGATGTGGGTGTTTTTTTGGTCAAAATGTGTAAAATGAGGGGTTTTTTCTATTTTGCAAGACTTTGGGTGGATGCTCTAAGATAGTCAACATTAATAAGCTTTTGATTTCTTGCAGGTATTACCTGGTCTGCATGTAATTTCACTTAATAGCGTTCTTGCTCAAGGCATGAATATGAAGAAAAAACATGAAGTAGGTTACTGAGTTTTTCAGTTTCTTAATTGCATTTTTTATGCCTTTACAGTTGTTCTCATTTTTGAGCCATGAAGCTGAGTCCTGGTTACATTATTGATATATAACTTTGTTATTTTATTTGAATAGGTTGAAGTTCTTTCTGCTGTTGTTAATTCGATTGCTGACAGTGCAAGAGGTCATACCATTGTTGATGTTGGTGCTGGCCAGGTGTGCCCTCACTTGTATTTTGAATGTTCCCTTGCATCTTAGTTAACATAGACATAAAGACAACTTTCCTTGCAAGTGGTTGGTCATATATTCGTTTGCCTTTTATTTGTTGATCCTGAATGTTGAAAGTAGTTTCTTCTGATAAAATCATGTATATGTATGCATTGGTTGGCAACTCCTAGTGTGTCCATGGCATCCAAGGTTCAAATCCCCCCTCCCCCATTGCAACTGTTGAATTATTAAAAAAAAAAAAGTTTTTACTTATAAAAAAAAAGTATGTATGCATATAAGCATGTTGTGTACCTCTGTGGATATTTTTGAGAAGATTTGACTATTTAATGTTTTGTCTGGTTAATTGCCATTGGTACATCATCTCTTCTGTTTACAAAGGACTTCTTTGCCACTTAATTGATTTTGCATATTTTTAGATAAGTATGGGTTTTTACACTACTCAGGATTGGAAGCATTTTAAAATTTTACATTTACAAATCTAAGTTATGGACTGCAGATACAATGACTGTTTGTCCGTCTGACTAATCGAGACCTTGGGAGTAGGTAAATATTATGGCAATGGCATTGATGATAGTGGTTTTACCTCAGTAGATAAAATATTAGGGGCTGCTTCTGTCTTTTTGTTCCTTTTTTCCTTTGTTCACTACCGTGAACTTTTTGTGCTTCTTTTGCTATTATTTTATTAATAATATTCTCTTCTTACTTATCAAAAAAAAAGAAAAAGAAAAAAAGATAAAACGAAAAAATGAAAAAGAAAAGACAATGATGGTTATAATCATTTCATGAAGAAATAGATGACTAATTGACACTGCTATTGTGGTGTGTATGGAGAAAGAGGAATGCATGTACTTTTGAGGATCGCGAATCTTTAGGGATGATATTGAACTTTTGTTCTTAACATCTTTGTTTGATGATGGCAGCAATGAGTGGCTTTAATGTTATATCTTTGATTGAATTTGTAGATATTGTGAACATCATAAGCAAGTTTTTATTTTGATATCTCTCTTATATATGTTCCATGAACTGGGGTTTCATGCCTTTTTGCACTTTTCAATGAATTGTTACTTTATATAAGAAAGTATTAACAGATAAAACATGTGAAAAGTATGGACAACTGCTTGCCAATAAGTGTGTGTAAGTATGCATATTTATAGTCATTGTTTGTTTTATATAGAATGGTAATGCATAACTTATTAAAAGAAAAGAAAAGAATGCTAATGCATACAAATATTGTGTTGCTAACAATAAGATCAAGTCATTCTTGTTTTACTCTGACAATCCCAACCTTGAACATTTTGGATGCACTGAATAAATTTTTTAGGGATGGAAATGGGACAGGTTTTTTATGGGAATCCCATTCCCTGCCCTCGCCCTGTGGGTGGTTGGGCAAAGCAGAAAACTACAAAAAACAAAACTAATCCTCAAGCTCATTGCAACAAAAAGAAACTTAATCATACCGTGTTCATTGAAAAGCCAATCAATGTGGGTGACATTTTGGTCAGGAAACTATGTGGAAGATAGTATTATTTTTTTGATAGGTAGAAGTATTTTTACTCAAAAGAGGAGATAGTTCAAATACACAATGTGTGCACTGAACCACTTCTAAATTATTATAGTACGAGCTTCAAGAGATCTAGGAACTCTAAAAAAGTAGATGAAGGAATGCTACCCTAGGTAGTTATCCAATCGTACAAGGATCTTAACAAAGATTTTTTTATAATATAATTAGGGCATGTGACACTATTAATGGTGCAATCATTGATTGGTTAGAGAGAAATAATCCTTTTTGGAAGCCTAAGATTAAGGCAAAGTCCAAGCATAAGTTTATGGGGTACTTCATTAGGTTTATTGGTGTTCCATTTTATGTTTTATTTGATTGTTTCTGGACTTAAATGTATTCTCGTAATTCTGTAATTGTCGTTTGTTGGTGGGTCGTAGTTCTGGCCTTGGGTTTTGTTTAGTAAGATTTATAATCTATACTCAAAGAATAGATAAGGTTGAATAATAAAAGTGATTATTTTGGTTGTGAAAGGCGTGTGTGCCCTACTGTGATATTTTTCCTTCTTTTATCCTTTCTTCTCTTTCTTGTGGTACCATTAATGGGTATTGTTTGCATAGCCATTGAACACCATGAGTTTCTCTCTTTCCTTCTTCATTACAACCCAAATCAAGGCATTAGTATTACCTATCAAAACCAAAACCATAAAACCCCATGTAATTTCTCTGCCAAATAGCCAACAAATAACTCATCAAAATATCCTTTAAATCTCTAACCCTATCTTCTACAATTTTAAACTCTAGATCCACAAATTCTCCTAACCCTAAACTCACCACTAGCACATGTAGAAAGATCTCCTAAAAATCTATACTACGACAACTATCAAAAGTTCTACTGTCGTTTACCAAATTGTCCATAATACACACAACAGAACCGCTTTCCAAATCTTGGCTCTGCTAGGACGGTGAAATTTTCCTTCCCAACAATTCACCATCTGCTGCACAGACTTCGGCATAACCCAAGATACCCCAAATAAGGCAAACACAAATGAACATATGTCCCATATGCCACTGAATATTGAAGTAAAAGATGATCAATTGACTCCACACTATTCTTGCAAATATAATACCAATCAATGATCACATTACATTCAGCATTGAGAACCTGGGGCTGTTGAGTTACTTTCTTAATATTAAAGTTGCTAATTTTAAAAAAGGCATCATTATATTGTTGGGGAAGTACCTTCTTATACTAAAAAGATCAAAATTGATCCTATTTATGTTGCATTTGATTAAAACTTGAATTTTTTTTTTCATTACTTCCTATGTTTCAGCATCTCTGATTATATTGTTCTTTTAGGGTTATCTTGCACAAGTTCTTTCCTTTCAGTACCAACACTCTGTAGTTGCAATTGATGCATGTTCTCATCATGGAAGCATCACAGATGCACGTGCAGAACGAATTAAGAAGCATTATGCAGCTCAGATGCGTAAATCTGAGTATGGGAATCAACTTTTTCTTCTTTTAATTCCCTTTATTTTTTGCTTTTTGTTTATGCTATTTGTTATACACTTCTGTTTTCTTATTTGCTTCCCCCCCTTGACATTGGGAAGTCTATGGCTCCTTCCAGGTGGTAAAGGGGTGTGCATGTTACATGCTAGGAATTTGAACCTTCAGTTAACATGCACTGCTGGAAATTTGTACCTCGATTAACTGGAAATTTGGTTTAATGACTAACACTTAAAATTTATAACTCTTAAATATAATTGTGGCTTTTTTTCAAGACAAAATATGGAAGAGTTTCTATCATTTATAGTATGATATGATTTGTGCATCATCAGATCTTGTTAAAAATCAAGCAATCGTGAATGTATTTTCTGTAGCCTAGACGAATTCAAGTGTTCTTACTATCTCTTTGACCATATAAGTAGTTTATACTCTAGGAATTGTCTATCATTTGTGGAAGTGATTATGATGGCTACCTTGGTGCCGCTACCTAGCTTATGTTGTCAAATAGTCTATTGATCTCTAGATAGTTCTTATTTGAAGATAACCTAGGTCCTGCCATAGATATCATAATTGCAATGTTATTTGCATGCCTTGTACTTCTAACTTCTTGATGACCAGCATTTTTTTAATGGGTTGTCAGATCTGGAAACTGGAGTTTGAATGTGCCTAAGACAATCACATGCCAGGTAATGTCTATTGGCATGTTGAAAGCCTTGACTGGCATGTCTCTTCATAAAGATGATGCTGAGCAACTTAGACCGTTTGAAGAAGATAATGCAAAACTTGAAGGAGAAAAATTAAAATCTTCATGCAATGGAAACAATGATACTTCTTTGGTCCTTGCTGGACTTCATGCTTGTGGAGATCTTTCAGTGACAATGCTAAAGTGAGTGCCAAAACATGTTTTAAAACCTATCCTTTCACATTCTAAGTTCAATGCATTTCTGATTTGCACCATATTCCTAGAGGTGGACAAAACTGCCCTAAATGAATTTGGGGATTCGAATATAAGATTTAATGACTGTTAAATGCGCTATGACTCTAAATCTTAGTTTGAAAATAAGGGGAATGCTGGTATGCTATATTCAAAGCAAACTCTTTGGGAGCACATTTTTTATTTATTGGTAAGTTACACACGCATCTTGAACCCATGACCTAACCCTCCCCCTAGAACTTATAAGGAGAGGAGGTGCTAGTTGAGCTAGAGCTCATTGGCACTCTTTTGCGAGCACTTTAGTGTTGAAAACCAGATTTTGGAGAGGAAATTATGGGAGAACTGCTTTGATAATTTTCCATGCTTGTCCAAACTTACAGTTTTGATTAGATAAAGGTCTTGGGAGGAGAGAGAGGGGTGGGGTTACAAGGAACTTTCATATTTCACAATTAATGGGGACAATATCACGACCTAGTATTTTATTTTGATTTGACTCAAGGTCACCTCATAAGTTGATGCCCCTGCCAGTGTTACTGTTCGACTTAAAAGTATGGGTCCTGTGGTAAAATCTATCCATGGAGAGGACAAATAACTGACGATATTTGTATGATTCTGAGAACCCAGATCAAGTCACCATCCTGTTCATTTTTCTGGTGCATTATTTTTAATTAGCATTGCATTTTATTGCACCCCAGCAATTCATTGTCAAGAATCTCCTCTAAATGTAACCATTGCATTCTTGTTATGCTTTTCCCCATTACCTAGCGTTTAACAATTTCCTCTTGATGTAAACAATCATTCGCAATCTTTCTGTGTTGCATGCAAAAAATTCAATTAAGCATTAATATCTACTGTATGGGTGGATAAATAAATCCTTTTTAGTCTTTCGGCGTATCTAATTATATTTTGTTTCATCTTTGATGATCATGTCTTTCCTTACTACTGTGTTATTCTAGGCCTCCCCTCAACTATTTTGGTTCCTTTAACTTGTTGCAATTAATTCTTTTGCACTGGTTCTCTTATAGATCTTTGTTGCACCTGAATAAAACATCATAAGGGGTGTCTTGATTCCTTATTCTATATCTTTCATTCGTCTTATCATCTTCATCTCAATTGTTCTCATTTTTTGGACATGTTGATTTGTAATTACAACATTTTGTGCCATAAATCATAGCTACCCTTGGAGCAGCCCAACAAAATTTCCTTTTACAACCACATTATACCTTAGACCTACTTCTCTACTTCATTCACAGAGCTCTATGTTGTATAAAATTTTTCCCTTGATCCCCTATTTTCATGGTCATATTTGAGTGTATCTAGTTTCTTCTTAGTGTCTAAGAAAGAAGGAATGCTATTCTTTTTTGGATCAGGACCTTTTTGGACTGCAAAGAAGTTAAAGCTGTTGTTAGCATTGGCTGTTGTTACAACTTATTGTCGGAAGAGGGCATTGATAAAACTGAAACTCAATGTGGATTTCCAATGAGTGCTGGTGTTAAGTCTGCAGGCTTTTCACTTGGAAAAAATTCGCGTGATCTTGCTTGCCAGGTATATGCATATCTTGCTTCTCTTATTTTCTTTCATTGACTAGAGCAATATCATCTAGGTTGCACTGACACGCCATTTTTGGCAAAGTACCGGTGTCCGACACGTGTCGGACCGATACCGGTAAGACTCACGGGACTCCGGTGTCTGAGTGGTGTCTTTTTTTTTTTGGCTTCTCCAACACGGCTCCGACATAGTAAGGAGGTTTCGGACCGGTACAAACAAGAAGAAAAAAGAAAAAGAAAAGGAAGAAGATGAGAAAAATGGGTCTGTGACTCACTGACTTGCTGCCTAATGACTGAGATCTATGCTCCAAATCTTTCATTTTTTTTTTTTCCTTCTAAACCCTTTTCTAATTTAGATCCCATTCCTCTCCATTGTAGCTGCCGCTACATCTACTTTATTCTCCTCCTTTTTTCTTGTGTCTTTGGTTTCTTCGTTGCTAATGCACTACAACTGTGTGCTTTCAGCTTTGTGTCTTTCAAATGTTCTTATCTAACTATTTAGTCAATGATGTCAGATGGTTAGGTGGGAGTGGTGTGGCAATTTAATGCACTTACTGTTTATCTTTTGCTATTTTAGAGTCATCACGTGTCTATCTTTCTTTTCTTTTTTCTTTTTTTTTCCTTTTTCTTTCATTCATTCCCTTCTTCTTTTTGGCTTTAATTCATTCCTTCACTTGTTGTTTATTGTAAATATTGTATTTTTTAAATTCTAGACATAAACATATTTTATGTCTAAAAATATTAAAAAATATGATGAAATATAAAATTTAATTAATTATTTAATTGCCCTATCCATGCCGTGTCGTATCCTTATTTTTCAAAAATTTTTGTACCCCCATATCCGTACCCGTGTTGTATCCGTACTCGTGTCCGTGTCAGTGCAACTTAGAATATCATATGCATTGTTGTACATGTGGGTTTGTTATTTATGGTAAAAAAAGAAAAAGAAAAGAAAAAGATAAACTACCTTAAATCACAACAACAGTAACAAAGCCTCTCACCAAATTGAGGAAGAATAAAATAAAATGAAGCAGAAATATAACAATTTTATTGAGGGCTTTTACATTGGAAGAAAATAAGCAAAAAGCAGTATGAAATCAGGTTGTTCCTGGGACATTGTAACTTGATTAGACCTGTCCAGTCACATGTTTTCAGCATTCTAGAGTGAGGCCATAAGATGATGTAGAGTTAGTTTGTTATTGTGGCTTGGTACATGTTTTCATATTATCCGTTGTACCTTTGGTGGACGTTGGAGCTGTTCCCCATTGCTTGATGTGGTGCATTTGGCAGGGAAAAAAAAACTGGAGCTTTGAGGATTCTAAAAGGACAATTCCTGACATTAAACTTCTCTTCTTCAAAACTTTATCAGATTGGTTGTCTGTAGTAGGCAGCCATTCTATTTTATTTCGGTTTTTCTTTGATGGATGCTTGTAATTTGTTTTTATTTATTTATTTATTTTTTTTTTTATTGTTCTTGTCCCTAGTGTATACTTCTTGTATACATGGGTGACTCTTTTTTTGATATTTTAATAAAAATTTTCATTACTTATCAAAGCAAAAAATATTATCCATTGTACCTGAATTTCATCACCAATTGATGACTGCTGCTTTTTTAGATTTCTAAAACCAGACTTCTAAGAAAATCTGAAAAATAATACATGTTGGATTACAGACCAGTATTTCTGACATCATAATCATTTGTGTGAACGTGTTAAACTTCCAAAGGGATTATGTGAACCTGTTAAACCTCCAAATGCTCTATGTCAGTTTGCTAGGCTCAAATCTCTTCATTTCACATATATTAATTATTGTGAATGTGGGATGCTCCTGTGAAGAGATGACATAAATGAGATGGATCTTAATGAGTTGACCCAAGCCTAGTACCAGAAGTTTGAGCTCCTCTTGTCATGATTTGGGTTGTTGATCCAGTCCTAATTAGATTACAAGAGGTACAAGTTTATCTCAATTGAGATAATCAGCTATATTTATGATATTGTGTAGATCAAGTTTGCAAGGTTATGGGTGGCGTATAGGAAGGCTTTTGTTGACCCCTGTATGCTCCCTGTGTACTAGGGTGTCCTTTTTTTGATATCAATAAAGTTTATTACTTTATCAAAATATATATATATATATATGTGTGTGTGTGTGTGTGTGTGCGCGCGCGCGCGCGCGCGCGTGTGGGTGTGTGTTTTAAGTGCAAAGGAGCAAAATCTATGTACGGATGTTAAATTGAAAACATTAGCTAGCTTCTAAAATCTAAATAATTTGTTAAATTGAAAAAATAATAGCCGCTTGGCACGGACATCCAACTGAAGACTGATAGGAAAAATACCATCTTAAACCTATGCTGTGGAAGCTCAGTGACCTCAAATATATATCTGGTTGTTTGGCTTATGCAACACGTAAGCTATAGTGGTAGTGAGTCAGGATAGATGCCTTAATGGACTTGATATCTATTTTGATGTAGGATCTTCAGGAATTAAGAACTAAATTAGATTTCTTGATGAAATTTCAAAGGGTACTTGAACAAGGTTTGATGTGTAAAGGTTTTGGTAGGTTAAGATGATAAAAAGTTTGGATCTTGAATATGTTTGATGGTGATTTGGTGTTAAAACAGTGAATAGAATGAGATATAAAGAAAGATAAACATTAGGCAATCACACCTAGGATTTTCTAAGCTATAACTCTAACGTAGGAGGAGGCAATCACACCTCAAAGCTTAAAATAAGATTTTGGAATTTTATTAAAACTATCTCATTATCTCTCCTTTATTGAATGCATAAAGATTCTTGAATAGGCTATTGCGATTACTAATCCTAGGACTAGGACTCCTAATAACCTTTTCCTAGAAAGAATAATATTCCTAATAACAAAGAAAGTACTTAAGAACTTCTAAATCAAATAGAAAAATGACTCAGAATATAAAATAAGAATCATGGGTGGCCAATTACAGCCCATTCCAGAAAATCTAGAAAGTTCAAAACTACCTCTAGTTTAGTTAAATTGAATACATGAAGACTCTTTTATAGGCTATTGCCAATACTAATCCTAGGACTAGGACTCCGAAATGACCTTTTCCTAGAAAGACTAGTATTCCTAATAACAAAGAGGAGTATTAAAGAGTTTCTAAATCAAATAGGAAAATTACTAAACTACCCCTAGTTTTGTTAAACTTTATAACTACTGAACCAGCAACTTTCTGAAAAAAAAGAAAGAGGGTAAATTACACCCACCTCCATTGAGGTTTATCTAAACGACACCCCCCCTAAACATATGTAAAAGTCACATGCCCCTTTGGGGTTTGAATAAATACGATAGAGATGGAGTCCTCTTCCTCTGTGTTAGTCCTAACTACTGAACCAGCAACTTTCTGAAGAAAAAAAGAGGGTAAATTACACCCACCTCCATTGAGGTTTATCTAAATGACACTCCCCCTAAACATGTGTAAAAGTCACATGCCCCTTTGAGTTTTGAATAAATACAATAGATACGGAGTCATCTACCTCTGTGTTAGACCTCGAGTCTGTTTAAAAACGATACTGGCTGAGAATTTTGTGAATTGCCTTATTAGCCCTTGAATTATATTTAACCTGCAGCCCTTGTTTGCATTAGTGTGCTTTTCAAGGAATGTGGTTTGAGAATTACATGGTGCCTCTTCCTTTATGTTAGCCCTTGAATCAGTTTAAAATGATATGATGCCTTCCTCATAATATTCTCCTAAACACTTCCAATTTTCTTGCAGTATGTTTGCCCCTACGGGGTGTACTTACATTTATTATGTCATAGACCCAGTTGTATTTTTTTCTGTCTGTTAAGGTTTGTATTGGCAGAACTCATATCTTTTTCTTTTCACTGTAAAATTAAATTTATTGATGCTCCTGTAAATATTTTATTTTGGCCTTGTAAAGATAAAATCATGACCTCGCTTTATCTTATTAGAGTGCAGAGAGATGGAGAGGTATGGAAAAAGATGCCGGCCTTCACAATTTTGAGTTGCATTCTTTTCGTGCTGCTTTCCAGATGGTATTCAATATTTACAATTTTGTTTTGTTGTCAGATTATTATTGTTATTATTAGCATGTGCAATTGCTTTACTGCCTGGCATCCTTCTCTATCTGTGTGTTTACAGGTGAAAATCTTAGTGGATTTTGACATGTTTTTTCATCTGATTGTGTCAGGATCTTTGTTTTTTCGAGAACATGTAGGATGTATTTTAAATTCTGCTTGTGCTTGCAGCATTTTTATGTGTTTGTAATGTATAATGATGTCTCTTATCAAATCCAGAATATTTTTGTTGTTTCTTTCCAGTTTACTGGATAAGCTGTTTGAAATATTTCTTGTGAAAACATACCAAGAATAATTGAATGGAACAATGATGCAGTATAGTGTAGGAGAATAAGATAAAATAGGAACAAAAAGATAAACAAAATAAACCCTAGGCTTCACCCCCTAGAATCTGCCTGAAACCCTAGGCATCACCACCAATCAAAGAGCACTAGTATAGTAAGGTTTTAGGGATTACACCAATAGGGAAGATATCTAATTAAATCCCATAAAACCCTACATTAAAAAACAAATTCAAAAGCAAAAATAATTTCAAATTCAAAAATAAATCTTAAATGATTTTGGTGCTCCTTGCATCAAACAGCCTGAGCAAGATCTTCAAAATTGATTGCAACCAAGATATTTGGTCATGGTTTATCTACTCATGGTGTATTCTAATCAGACGTGAGATTTTAGTGCATTTTGGCTTTTGTATTTCTTGCAATTTTATGCCTCTTTTTATGTGGTGATTGGCATTTAGAATATTTATCATTATGGTTTTTGTTAAAAGATTAGAAACATTTTGGACAAAAGTTTAGTAAAATATAACTGGTAAGACAGCCAAGGCCTTCACTGTGACATTTTAGATGATATCTTACCATTGTATCATGTTTTTTTGTTTGGTATTGTCTTTCTACGGTGTATGTTGTGTTCAGGGCCTTATCTATATGTTGTATCTTAAGTAAAGGAACCTCATACTGCAAATTCTTTTGTGGAGTCTTTATGAATTGTTGGACTTGGTATGTTTATGAGCTTGTTATACATTTCATGGTCCACTTCTTAACAGGTTAGAGTTTGAGGACTGATGCGCCAATGAGCTCCAGCTCAACTAGCATTTCCTTCCCTTATAAGTTCTTGGTGGAGGGTGAGATCATGGGTTGAAGACCCATTGGGTGTATGTGTAACTTTACCAATCAAAAAGAAAAAGTTTGTGGACTGATGCCCTGATGGTTTGTTCGCATAGTATCAGAGCTTAGGTGTGAGTGAGGTCCTTGGTTTCCTTGTTTTACAATATTGCATGTAAAACAGAAATGAAAGATTCATATACCAACCCTATTTAGAATGGCTCAGGCCCTAGGTTTTGTTTAGTTATTATTATTGGACTTAGTTGGTGTTGACTTCAGTCGGTCAGGAAAAGTCAATATTATGAGAGAGACTTTTAATCTAATTTGCATGATTTATCTATTTTTTTTGGACCATTGATGAGCAGTGAGTATCATACACATAAAACATTATTTCATGTAATTGAGCAACGTTAACATAAATGATCAATCAATGGTTAGTCTAGGGGTGAAACTTTCCAATGAGCTCTCTTACAAATCACACCTCTCTCCTCTCCTTATAAAAGCAATGTGGAGGGTTAGATGTGGGTTCAAGACCCACCCCGGTGTGTGTGTGTGTGTAATTATCAATAATGGAAAAAAGAAAAGCTAGGAGTGTAACTTAACAACTCAAGTCTCAAAGTTGATCCTTAATATTAGAGTCGGAATTCTTATTTATATTTTATATTTTTAAATTTAATAAAAAACTATGCAGAAGGATTAAACTGTTGGTAAATAGAACTGGATCACTTTTAGTAGTTTTAATGATCAAGTATCAAAAAAAAAAAAAAAAAAAAAAAATTTAAACACTTGAAATTTGTTTCAATTGATTTAAACAATGTTTGCTTTTAGTCTCAATTGCCTGTCTTTATCTTTTTTGTTGTTTATTTGGAATACTCTCCATTTAACTTAATGTTTCTGTCTGTACCTCTACCTGTGTTACACTAGGAACTTATAGCAGTCTTGATTTTTGATGAGCCATATTATAGTGTTTGGCATTTATGTGAACACCATTTTTGTGCTGGATGCATTCTATCTTTTTGGAACTCTTTTATATGAAGATATTTCCAACATGGTGCTAAAAGCATCCATTGAAAAAGAATAAAAAAAAAAGGTTCCACAGCTTCTTTGTATTGTGAATCTCTCTTCCGTTATATTTCTAGTTTCTGAAGACAGAATTTCTTATGAATGGTATATTTGTAGGTTAGCCTTTTTTTTCCTCCCCTTTTGGCATCCTCTCTGTTGCACATAACATTTTCTTGTTCTTTTCTCCTGAAGGTTCTTTGTAAATATTATCCAGAAGTCATGATAACAAATCCTTCTATTGGTCGTCAAGGAAAGACTTTGCGTCGCCGACAGCATAGGAAAGTGGAGTATCCATTGAATCATAAAGAAATTGCGTGTCCATCCTTGCATTCAAACATGAAAGAAAGTTGCCGTAACATAGAACCTAAAGAACTGGAAACAGGTAAGTAATGGTTCCATGTAGACTTTGAAGGTCTACCAGAATTCCAGTTGAGATAGATCACACTGTCTTCCTCACACTCAGTCTTACCTGTACATCAAAGGGAGAAATAACAAAGAAAATAATAAAAAATAATGAGATCATAAGACAAGAAGAGAAGATGGTCAATTGATTAACCTAACACAACTAATATTAGCAGAAGAGTTGTATAAGCAATGGACATTGAAACAGTTTGGCTGCATTTTCTGGGGTGTCAGCTTGAAAGTTTATAGCTAGGCTTACTGCTGTGAGGATGGGGATCTGTTCACTAATTTGAAATATGCTGCAGATAAAAACTCAGGCTTGGCATTGGACACAGATGTCTTATTTCATGGACATTCTTCCAGTAAGAGTACAAGATGTGAAGGGCCTAAATCTGTTGACAAATATGCACTTTTTGAGAAGTTCAGCCAGACTGGATTGTGTCGTCTTGGTCTCAAACTTTCCCAGGATATAAAGTTCCATGAAATATGGAAGGAATCAGAGCCATTTGCAGTACGTTACTCTAATCCCATGGTAGTTTGTATTGTGTTTAGAATAAATAGTTTCTGTGATTACTGCTTAAAAAGATAATGAGTGTCATCTTTAATTGAAAATTATACCATTTCCGTCTTGCTCATAATGCTTGCTAATATATGTAGTCTGCGTTAATAAAATAAGCTGGCATATTATATTTCAAATGTGTATTGGTATCCACACTAGATGCCCATGACTAGAAATGAGGCTTTAGAGTCTTTTTATGCTACACTCATATTGTGCTTTGTTTGGTTGGGGTGATGTGGGCAATGCTTATAATGGTCTCTGAACTGTTGGCTTGTTGGAAGGAGCATTTTGGAAATCATTGTGTTGTAGCACTTTGGAAATTATTGTTTGAGTCTTGGCAAGGTAAATTCAGGCGACATTGCAATATAGATTTTTGGAGACTAATGCCACATTGTTTGATGTGGTGAATTTGGAGCGAAAGGAATGCTAGATGCTTTGAGGGATGTGAACGGTCATTGCTAGAGATTAAGTCCTTTTTCTTACATACTCTCCTTGATTGGAGTATAGCTTTGTTGCATTTTTCTTGTTTTTCCCTTCCTGTTTTGCTTGATCATTGTAATTTTGGTTCTTGATTTTTCCCCCACAGTATATCCCCAATGTACTCAGGTTGTCTATTTGTTTATTAATAAAATCTTTCGTTATCTATCAAAAAAAAAAAAAAAAAAGAGAGATGTAAAAGGCTGTTTATGCATTATGGGGTGCATTTGGAGAGAGGAATGGTCAAACTATTGGTGGTCATGAGTTTCCTGCATAGAAGTTTGAGTATGCATGGTGTTGGAAGTATGCGGTTAAATGATTAAATTCACTATATCCCAATAGCTTAAGCTTTTGGGACAATTTGTAGTTTAACATGGTATCAGAGCGGCAGGTCCTAAGTTCAATCCCTGTCTCCTCCACTCTACCTCCCATTTAAATTCTCACGTGTTGGGCCTCATCTATTAAAAGGTATTTTCGGCCTACATGTGAGGGAGAGTGTTAGAAGTATGCGGTTAAATGATTAAATTCACTATATCCCAATAGCTTAAGCTTTTGGGACAATGTGAGGGAGAGTTAGAAGTTTGCGGTTAAATGATTAAATTCACTATATCTCAATAGCTTAAGCTTTTGGGACAACCTGTAGTTTAACACATGGCATAAAAATAATTCATTGGGAGGGCCATGAGAGTCCACATTGTACCTTCATCCTTCAATATCTTGCTGCTGCTTCTGCTCAAGAGATGTAAAAGGCTGTTCCTTTATGCATTATGGGGGGCATGTGGAGAGAGGAATGCTCAAACTTTTGGTGGTCATGAGTTGCCTGCATTGATGTTTGAGTATGCATAGCATAAGAATAATTCATTGGGAGGGCCTTGAGAAATCCACTTTGTACCTTTGTCTTTTAATATCTGGCTGCTGCTTCTGCTTCCAAGGCAACCTCTCTACATTTCTTTATGATTGGACAGCTGCTGCTAATTGTTTTTCTTCCTATAATTTTCTTGAAGTCTTAAATATTAATATTTCTTTTGTATGCTCTTGTATACCATCCATGTGGTTCCACTCCCTTTTGCACTTTTTCTACTACATATTTACTTAATATGGAGAAAAAGGACTCTGGCTCTAATGGCACTTCCTTCTCACATAAGAATGAGTGGAGAGTGAAGTTGTGAGTTCAAAACCATTTGGGTGCTTGTGCAAAGGGAAGAAAAAAGGAGGAAAGAAAAAAGAATCTGCAGAAAAAATAATAAATTTGTTATAATTGAAAGAGCCTATGTCTTATGTTAGATTTTCTGCTTAAGCCCTTAACAGAATAATGAAATATGATTAACTAACTGTGGGTCCATAAAATTGAGCTTTGCTCTAATTACGTGTTGGTGCTTATAATTAAGATTGCTCTCTCAGCTTCCTGTCAATGATTTACCATCTTCATGAAAACTGCATGTTTGCCTGAAATTGATGTAAACTCTCATAATAGGATATTTGATTGTAGTTACAAATCACAAATATCCTCTTGTAAAACGCAGAATATCATACAGGAACTCATAGGACCTTACTGGTGAAAATGTATGTGGAAGCAACTCTGGACAAGTACTGATTTGTATACCTTACGAATATCATACAGGAACTCATAGGACCTTACTGGTCTCTTCGAGCTGCTTTGGGGCCTCTTTTGGAAACTTTTCTTCTGCTTGATAGATTACTATTCCTCCAGGAGCAAGGCAGTTCAGTGGAAGTGATCATGTTGCCTATTTTTGATCCAGAGGTATCCCCAAGGAATGTGGCCATAATTGCAAAAAAGATTTTGACACAAATATGACTCCTTAGGCAAGGGAGATCAAGAAAAAAGATTATGCAATGTGAGAAAAGGTGAGATTTGCACCCCAACTCTGAACACCCCCACTTTGCCCTGTTTGTCTGTGTATGTTTGTTTGTTCTTTGATTTGTCTTCTAAATGGACATGAGTCTTGTGTTATGGCCTCAATAGTTCTCTATGAGCTTTAATCAATTACATGTTAATATCATCTGATCAATGCTTTTGTCCTCCTTTTGTATGCTTTATTCTTCAGCAGGTTCCTCTCAACTTGTTCATAATATTTGAAGTACAATGAATTATAGATTGTCCAGATCTAGTTCAGAATCCAAGTTCAAGTTGTTTTCTAGTGTACTTCAGAATCCTGAATATTAATAGTGATATTGATATCCATTCTTTTACGTATTACAATCTATTCTATTAAATTTTAAACAATATGTATTGTCATCACAAAAGGGTATTTACAATAGATACCAACGTACTTCTGGACACTGCAATTATACAGTTTTCACTGTGAGGACATATAGTAGCATTTAAAGATTACAGTTTGCAGTGATTTATGCACAGATGCAAAAAGGATGGGGAGTGCATACACGTTGATATTGCTGATTGAAAAAGGGTTGGATATGGAAATGGAAATGATATATCAGAACACACATGCACGCATGCACACACTGTCAACAATCATTCACTTGGTCTCCATTTACTAATTTTTGGTCATTTACAACAACAACCAAGTCCTAGTCCCAAATTTTTGTGATCAATTATAGATTCTCAACGAACTAATTAAGGTCAGGCACGTGTATTATTTTCTGCTATTGAAATTTTTTTTTGGCTCCCGCTCCTCTGCAATCTAAAAGAAAAATGATCATCCATGATCCCATCTTTATTAGTGCTTTCCTAACAGTAAATTAGCAAAAGAAAAGTGAATCTCAAAAACCGTGAAATGTGAGGTTCAGTCAACACGAATGCGTGAATTAATTTCTTTTACTTTGGTACTGAAAAGCCAATACATATGGTCCAAAGAATGGGGATTCTTGGGGTTTTTACCTCTTCTGAATTGTGATTGCTGTAGGATTGATTTCAGAATTCTGATGTAATTATGATCGTTAGTGGAATGCTCATCTAACTATTGTTGTTCAGAATGTGCTTTATGAAACAGACTAAATCCATGCATGTTTTTTCCTACCTTGTAAATATAAACACTAACTCGCTGTGCTCTTGAAAAAGTAATCCTAAATGGTTGTTAAGAAGGATTCTTAAGGTTGGTCCCAAAAAAAAAAAAAAAAAAAAAAAAAAAGGGATTCTTAAGGCTTTTAGTTGGCCTCCATTGGGTAATGCCAATGACAGTCATCAATATGTTTGCAACTTGGCAGGGGTCTTTCGTAAAGCATAGAAATATTGCTTATTGGAAGGTTGTGTGACATTGCATTATGTGGTGTCTTTGGCAAGAACGGAATTCCAAAAATTTTGAGGGATGTGAACGGAATATCCTAGACATTAAAGCCTTCTTCTTCCATACTTTGTTGGATTGGAGTGCTGCTTCTCTCTCTCCTCCCCTTGTTTTTCTCTCTTGCACTTGTTTGATCATTGTTTTTTTCTAATAAAATTTTTAGTTACTTATAAAAGAAAAAGGATTCTTAAGGCTTTTAGAGAACAGTTAACTTGCATGCAGATTATAGCATCTTGTATGTAATTTGTAAAGCCCCAGTATTTCATTATTTGTCAAATTTGAATCAATTTATTTCTCGTCAGAAAGATTTCTAAAAATTACAAATAGTTAATGCTATTTGTGAGGAGCCTAGAAAGAGCATTAGATATCAGAGCTTCTTTCTGGTTTCAAGATATCAATGCATACATGTATAGCAGTGTATGTGCGGTACTTGTGTGTGCGCATTATATACACATTTCTAATGTGGTGTAGAAGTGAAATCTGTATTTGTTACATTTTCAGTACAATCTATGCATTCTCACTCTGATCCATATAGGGCCGCTGCTATATTTTTCTTTACATTGCATTTTAAACCAAATATGTGTTGCTTGTGCGTTTAAAAAAGAGCCAATACACCTCTGACTTGTTTTTTGATATATGACTCCGCATACTTGTTTGTTCTGCTCAGAAACTCAATCAATACAATAGGATTTTTTCTAAATATCAACTGAAATCATATACTTAAAGGAACTCACTTTTTAGGAATTTTTGTATTTGTCATTAATGACTTGTCAGTTGTCACCAACTATAACAATTGCAAGCTGGCAACAAAAATTATAATTCCCCAATTTTAAGACTCTTAGGCAAGATTAATGAACAATGTAATGGCTGTCATGATATATGGCTATGCAATCATGAATTTTATGAGTTGAGATAATTTCCCAGTAGGTAACTTTGAAGTGGTAGACATAGAATAGTGGTGGTATTCCATGCATATTCTATATTGTTTTCTATGAAGGACAGGTGTAATAGTATATTCTCTGTTGATGTGGTTTAATATGTTGACTGGAGACTGCCAGATATCGTAACCTCTACAATGTTTGGTGTTGTATTTGCAATAATTAATTCTAGGAATTTAGTGATTGGAAATGTCAAAGGTTGAAGTATCTGTGAACTTTATCCTTTTAGCAACAGTTATACCCACAAAGCAGTCTTCCTAAGAAGTCTCTGTTAGCACGCTGGGATGAAAAAGACAGATTCGTATGCATTCAGTTGTTATACATATCTTGAATGATTGTATCATTTCCAGAAGTATTATTACTCTTGAAAGATCCAATGCATTTAAAATATTTCAAGTGCATGTTCCAATTGATACCTTAGATAAACAGTTGATAGTGCTATAATCACAAACTTTTTTTTTTTCAAACCATCTAGAAAAACTCCATCTTCACTCATCCTAAAAAATGAGTCACATTAATACTTGATTTTTCAAAAATAATGGTAGAGATGGAAGCTTGTGAGCAGTTTATGAACACTAATGATATTGCACCTATGATGATATGCTCTGTTTGTTTTGATGTAAAATATTTTCTGGAAAATGTTTTCTCATTTTCAAAGGTTTGTTTGCAGGTAAAATATAGTCGAACTTGTAAAATATATTCCGTTTATTGTAAAATATTTTATAAAAAGTTGTAAAATGTTTTATTTTTGAAAATTTGGTAAAAAAACGTTTTCCAAAATCATATAGTGGCTTTCTCTCCCTCATCTGGTCATTAGGTCACCAGTTTGGTGGTTGAAGACTTCGTTTTGCCTACCGGTGATGGCGGTTTGGTGTCTCTGCTCCGCCTAATGTCCGGAAACTCTGCTTTGGCAATTGGTGTTGGTGGTTTGATGGCCAGAGACGCCACATCGCAACCAGTGTCGGAGGTCTAGTAATCAAAGACGATGATTTGTCAATCGGTGTTGGTGGTCCAGTCACCAGAGATACGTCTTTGATGATGATCATCTGCAATCCAGTTGCTAGAGCTACCACTCTGACTGCCAGTTCTAACAGTTTGGTCACTGAACCTTTGGCACTAGCAGCTTCAGTGTTGAACCATCGGTTTTGGTAATTTACTTGAAAAATTTTACTTGTCGTACCAAACACATGAAAATATTTTACTAAAAATGTTTACATGTAAAATATTTTGTGTTTACAAATATTTTTCAAAACAAACACGTTAGCAAATATCACTTTCACTTGGATCTACTATTAACATTACCTTTATTATGCATCAACCATACAAGTTATACCTACTGTTGTGAGAAATGATTAAAGGGCTTTTTAGTGATAGAAACAATCTTTGGTGGAGAAATTTGTGGCCGTGGAGTGTACTACAATTTGGAGGTGTAGGTTAAGCCATGTGCATTGTGATTGCCTCAGCACAAAGTTTACACGGCTTGACATCAAATGAAACAAGCCTGCGTTGTCGTACTCGTTCCTGTAATGGTTGCTGTAATAGCAAATGCCAAACCTTAAAGAAGTCCTCATAACACGTGTGCATGTTTGAATGAATTCTTGTAGTCTTGGACACCTGGCTAGTTTTTCTTGGTCCTTCACTGAATACTGACACCCATGTAATTTTCAGATAAATCTACTTTGTTTTGAGCAATACGACATTATGAAATATCTCCATCACTATAAAGGGGTTTCAAACTAAGGTCCAACAGAAATGAGAAAACTTCTCCACTTAAAAAAGTAGTTTGAGAAAAAAAATGACACTTGCCCTCATGGGGTTGGTCAATGGTTGATCATTTATGTTGAAAATTAACGTATTGGAATGTTAACTGTTTTTGTTAAATACTATGTATTTTGGTATTTCTTGAGCTTTCCTTTTCAATTCAGGAAAGGACATCATGAGTGCTTTCCGTTTCATTTTGACACTAGATGATGTACTTATCTCTATCAAAATTATTGGGAGCTAGCATGGTTTTTCAGTTTAAGGACCTGGATTCTGTAGTTGCAGATAAGGAATAGGTTCCTTTGGGTTTGAAATTCTTTGCTTTTCAACACCAATTATTGCTGACCAGTTGGCAAACAAATTCTGGACCACAGTGCCATCCTTCCTTTGTATTTGTGTTGAATAATTTCACACTAGTTTCTACTTTGCCATTTCAGTATGTCAAGCCACTAATTAAGCCTTCAGCCCTTTAATTTCTTTAATGTTATCATTATATCTCTTATTCCTAATAGCTGCAAAACCTGCCGACTGCTCGATCTTTATCACTCACTTTATTGTTCTCCTCTCATATCACCAGTATCTGGCTGCGTACTAGCCAATATGTTGTCTATATCATTCCAACTTTATTGTATATTTGAAGAGAATAGACACGTTTGAATAAGTTGTTCGAAAACGGTGTTTTGCGTTTACAATGAGCGTTTGGAAAAAATGTTACAAGGAGTTATTGTTGCAAAACAGAGTTTTGAGTTTTAAAAATGCTCTTTATACTCTCAAAATGCCTAACCAAATGGACCCAATATCTAAATGAAAGAATTTTTACCATAATAGCATAGCAAATGGCACATTAAAGCCTAGTTAAGCTTGAAGGGAGAACAATCTTGAGAACAATCTGTAGGAAGACCATCTTATGAATTTTACATGATAAGATCATGTTATCTTAGTTATCTGTAAGGGGGAGGAGGGGTTTCATTCTTGCTGCTAGACAAAACCATATAGGAAAGCAATTGTACGTACGCTTCCTTGAATAGATGTATGGACAAATAAGAAGAAGGTGCAAACAAATTCTGGACCGCAGGGCCATCTTTCCTTTTTATTTGTGTTGAATAGTTTCACAAAAGTTTCTATGCCATTTCAGTATGTCAAGCCACTAACTAAGCCTTCAGCCCTTTAATTTCTTTAATGTTATTATTATGTGGGAGAAAATTGATTTTTGCCCCTTTCAAAAAAAAAAAATACAGCATTTTGCCCTCTTTCTCAAACTAATTAAGGAAATGCCCCTCTTTTGAAAATCGAGTTTCTGAAAATCGATTTAGGCCCTATAGCGGCGTTTTTAAGGACCCTATAGTGACGTTTTGTAACTCGATTTTCATAAAGTCGAGTTACATGCAATTTTTTTTCTTTTTTTTACCTATAACTCGACTTTATGAAAATCGAGTTACAAAACGTCACTATAGGTCCTTAAAAAGTCTCTATAGGGTCCTTAAAAATGCCGCTATAGGGCCTAAATCGATTTTCAGAAACTCGATTTTCAAAAGAGGGGTATTTCCCTAACTAATTTGAGAAAGAGGGCAAAATGCTGGATTTTTTTTTTGAAATGGGCAAAAAGCAATTTTGTCCTTATTATGTGTTTTAATCCTTATAGCTGCAAAACCTGCCGTCTGCTCGATCTTTATCACTGGTTTTATTGTTCTCCTCTCATATCACCACTATCTAGCTGCCACTAGTACTAGCCAATGTGTTGTCTATATCATTCCAATTTTATTGTATATTTGAAGAGAATAGACACGTTTGAATGAGCTGTTTGAAAATGGTGCTTTGCGTTTACAATGAGCGTTTGGAAAAATGTTTCGAAGAGTTATGGTTGCAAAACAGAGTTTTGAGTTTTAAAAATGCTCTTTTAAACTCTCAAAATGCCTAACAAAATGGACCCAATGTCTAAATGAAAGAATTTTTACCATAATAGCATAACAAATGGCACATTAAAGCTTAGTTAAGCTTGAAGGAAGAACAATCTTGAGAAATAAGAACAGGTTGGGTATTTGTAGGAAGACCATCTTATGAATTTTACATGATAAGATCATGTTATCTTATTTATCTACTGGGGGGAGGAGGGGTTTCATTCTTGCTGCTAGACAAAACTATATAGGAAAGCAATTGTACGTACGCTTCCTTGAATAGATGTATGGACAAATAAGAAGAGGGTGGGTAGGCCCGTCACTGTGGAAGGGTCTTCTAATCCCAATAAGATAACATGGTCTTCTGCTTTAATTTTTTAAGAGTGAACTTCTTTTTCATTTTTTATTTTTTTATGTATATTTTGACAGTCAAGAAAAGAGAAATTTAAATCCTGGACGTCTCTGTTATGCATATCTAGAGTTCTAAATTCTAATGTTTGAATTTTTCTTCTTTTTCTTCTTCTTTTTTTTTTTTTTTTTTTTTTGAAAAGAAAGTTTGTTGTATATTATTAAGTTAGACTGTTCAAATCAACCTAAAGTAGAGAATTAACATCTAAAAACGTAAAAGGGTACTATCCAAGGGTACTTTTCAGGTAAACGTGGAATATATAAGAAAAACGACAAAACATTAAAATATGATAGAAAAACGACAAAAGAATTTATATATCTAGGAATTCTAAAAACTTTGCGTATTCTAAAAAGTTTATAGTAAGAAAGGTATAAGACATCAAAGTTGATTCATAAAAGGTCTTCAAAAAGAGTAATTCTTAGGTACTCTCGAAACACGGAGAATGGTACTTCCTCTTTTCACATTCATGCTGGGGTCTGCCCGTTAAATTTAAGGTGAGGTCTACCATGAATGTGAGAGGAAGAAATACTATTTCACTATGCTCCGGGACTAATTAAGAATTTTCCCTTCAAAAATAAGAACTTTAGCTTCACCAAGCTTAACCCCCTCCCCTCAAAGTGACATGCATTCATTTCTCTTCAAAGGCACCACATTAAATACAAAGAAGCAAATTTTTGAATCCTCTCATTACTCCTCTTGCCAAAATGTTCGTTCCAACTAGATAACACCTTCATCATAGATTAGGTCTTAACCAGAAGACACCAAATATGCAAAAAATTATTAACCACGACTTTGGAGCCACCACATAATATTAGAAAAGATGAGACACATTCTCTTCATGTATTTTACACATAAAACACAAATCCATAATAACTCCTAACTTCCTTAGATTATCCATTGTCAAGTCGTTCTTAATGCCACACACCACGAGCAAAAAGCCACCCTTGACAATGCACTTACTTTCCAAATGCTATGTCAGAGAAAGACTTTACCTTCTCCTCCTCTCAATGCTTTGTAATAGCTTTTTAGTTGGAGGCCTTGCTTTTTCCAAGGGGACCATACCAATTTATCTACCTATCCACATTTAAATTTTATTGTGTATATATCTTTCAATAATTGTGCTATAGAATCTACTTCCCAATCATGCACCTCTTGAATGAATATATGATCCCTTTAAAAGCAGCCATTTATGAACTCCTTATAATCTACCACTCTAGCATCTCTACCTCTTGCAATTAGAAAAAAAGATTAGGATATGTCTCATTCAAGTAGTCTCACAATTCCACAAATTATGCTAAAAACAAATTTTAGAGTTACCTCCAATATCATAGCTGATAAAATGCGAAGTTCCATCCTTTTCTAGTATGCTTCTGTAATCCCACTGCCTATGATCTCTTGACCTTGCCCGAATACCGATTCCCCCAAGTGGTGCCATACTTTAAAGCAAATGAGAATGCATCCTAAATAGCAAAGATGTGTAGTGTTTACCTCAAAAAAGATGATGTGTCGTCAACAAAAATGGGGATGGGATATTACAATTGTTTCCCCTCAAATTATCTTTGAAAAAAATGTTCAAATAAACCCCTGACACAACTTTTTTTATCAACCAGCTCAAGGCTTCCATAACCACTAGGAGCATTATTGGGGGTAATGGATCACCTTGATGTGAGCTCTTACTACAAGTGAAGAAACCAAGGATTGATTTTCACTAGAACATAAAAATTTGATTGTGGACACAAAATTCTATCAACTTCCTTCATTTTCCCCAAAGCTACACAATTGAGGTAAATAAATCAAAAACTTCAATTGATGCAGTCATAAGCCTTTTCTATAAAAAATTTGGATAAATCCCCCATTCTCCCAAATTTCAAGAGATAATCCAAACATTCATTAATTATGAGGAAAATGTCAAGTATTTATTTGCCATGAACAAATACATTTTGCATGTTAGACACAAGTCTCCCAATATTGCTTTAAAATTTTTGCCAAAACCTTTACCAAAATTTTATAAATACAACTCACTAGACTAATTGGCCTAAAATCCTTCACTTCAAGTGCTCGCACTTTTTTAGATATTAATTCCATAAAGGTGGCATTTAAACTTTTTCCAAACATACCTTTATCATGGAATTTAGAGAAGTACATTATGTCCATCTTTACCACACTCCAATAGGATCAGGCAAAATGCCATTGTGAACCTATAGAGCCTATTGCTCTGTCACCATCAATACTATGCAAAACCTAAAGAAACTCTTCATATTGGAAACTCTGCCTACACCAAAAATTGATTAGTACCTTAGTTTTATGATAAAGAAAAATTATCATGGAACAGATACTATAATTTGAAATACTATTATAAATATTGTTTAATTTAGTGTTAAAATGCTTATTAATGCTTATATTTAGATAAAAGTATTTTAGATGTTCAAATTTAGGTTAACCTAACTTGATGCGATATGTTGAAGTGGACTCATACTTAATTAGATAAATGGAATAATTTGGGGACAAATTTGGGTTTTCAAAAATAAATAGAACGATTTTAGAAGGAAATTTCTAAAATTTAATAGTGTTTGATAATAGTTTGGTTTGTAAAAATTATTTAGATGGTTTGAATTTGGAGTTTTTTTTTCCCTTTTCTTTTTTACCCCTAAACCCAACTTCTTGTCATTCTTAGACTAAATGGAAAGAAAGTGAGGGATAGGAGGAAGAACTTAATAGGTATCTTGTGACCCTTGATCACAACATTACATATATGAGATGCGAAAAATAGAGCAAAAGTTAATAAACTTTTTTCATATATCTAAAGCAGATGAAAGATGAAGGGTTGGCTGTTGGTGTGTATTGAAATCATAAAAAAATTATATTATTTATTTAATAATAAAATAATTATGATTTTAATAATTTAATGATGAAGGTAATGGTAATCTCTAAGATTTTGATCGATTCAGGATGGTACAAATATTTCCCAGCCAAATTGTTTTGTCCTTTTGGCCGTTTGGCTTGTTTTGCAAATCTAAGATTAGTTTCATTCAAAATTCTGTGATGAACATTATTTTAGAGCATTCAAATCAAAGGTACTAAAACCACTAAAAAAAAAACTATTCTTAGCACTTTAAACACCAAAATACATGCAATATCAAAGGTGATAAAGCCTACGTTATTCTATTAAGTCCCACTCATGACTATTTTGACACCTTTGCTATGTCCTTCCATGCAAGCTCGAGGCACACACAAAAAGGGTACATAAGTACTCCATCAAATTCATTAAAAAGCTTGTTCTTTCTTTGGCAGAATAGTTAAACTTCTTAAACTTAGAAAGTATTAATTATTCATTCCCTTACTTTCACTAAGAGAGATAGCCCTCGCTAAGAGAGACGGGATCCTTCTTTGAGCCTTCTTTTTATTTTATTAATATAATATACTATTTCCTTGGATTAATTATAGAATGCATATATATGATATACAGGAAAGTATCAATTTTAGAAATGGTTTGTGGTTCTAGGTAATTTAATTGGTAAATTCTAAAAAAGAAAAAAAAAATTGATAAAGTCCTTTGTCTTCAAATAAAGGATTTCGATTCTATTCATGTCTATACCAAAACAAAAATTTCATTGGTGTCTTGACATAATCGTAAGGAAATTAACATATTTCATAAGTTTTAAATTATATCGTGTCCTAAATAGAGAGATTTTTTTTTACAAATAGTTTAAGAATTATTTTCACATTACTCCTTTTCTTTTATTTTATTTTTTAAAAAGAAAGAAAGAAAGAAAGAAAGAAACATAACTAAATGTAAAAAAAAATTAATATGGATTTGTTTCTGCACATTATTCCTGAAATCACATTGGTCAGATGGACTAGCTGATTGACAAACCTCAAGAGGTTTAGCATACACAAACTGACAAAAGGTTTTTCTTTTTTTTCTTTTTCTCTTTTTTTGATCTCCACAAAAGGTCTTTCTTAAGGTGGTCTCAAAATGACATTATATATATATATATATAAAATCTTCTATGGCCCCAAACTGTTATTATATTATCTTTTATCATTGTTGGTCGGGACCTTGTTTCTTGCAACATTTCGGCACACTAGTCGCCGAATGTCATTTAATGTCATTACACATAGATTTACATCAAGGATTAGCTTTAAGCATGTATAATGAGCTCATTAAGTAAATTCAAAAGGAAGTCCTTGGTGTATGCTTTTTTGTAGATGATTTAGTTTTAGTGAATGAAATAAGACATGAATTTAATACCAAGTTAGAAATTTGGTGAGATGATTCAAAATCTAAAACTTTAAGTCAAGTAGGACTAAAACAGAGCATATATAGAATGTAAATTTAGTAAAAATAGAAATAAAGATGGAGCTACTGTCGGAGGGAGAGGGAGGGGGGGGGGGGGGGGGGGGGGGGGGGGGCGAGGGGGGCCATGGCCCCATTGGGTTTTGAAAAAAGCCCTCCTCTTCCTTGTAACTTCTATGAAAAATAAAATTATATATTAGTTTTTGCACCGTGCCCCCTTAAGAAAATAGTTTGGCTCCGCCGCTGGATGGAGCTATTAGACTTATTGGTCAAGACATACCAAAAAGCGAGAGCTTTCAATGAAGAGATTAAAAATGAAGTGAATCATAGGAAAAGAGCATGTGGATAAAGTGGAGAAGCACATTAGAAGTATTGTATGATCCTATAATACCTATTAAGTTATAAAAATAAATTTATATGACTGCTATAAGACCATTTATACTCCATGGTATTGAATATTAATTCATAAAAGAAGAATAGGTTAAACGAGAATCTTAAGGTGGATAAGTGGGAATTTAAGGAAAAATAGAATTTGAAATAAGGGAATTCGCTTAAAGATAGGGTAGCCTCTATTGATGAAAAGATGAGAAAGAGTCGCCAAAAATGTTTTGGTAAAAGAGCGTTTAATGCACTAGTGGCAAAGAGTAAGATGATTCAAGTTAAAGGAAAAATAAATAATAGAGGAAGACGAAAAATGATATTAATATATTAGTAAAAAAGAAAAAAGACATGTCAATTAATGAAGTAACTGAGAGTATGACTTTGGATAGAATATGATAAAGTGAAAGGATAATTGTGTTTGACCATGATTAGTCTATTGAGAATCCATAATCGACTTCACAATTTTGGGACTGAGGTTTGGATGTTATTGTTATTAAAATAATTCTTCAATGATTAAATTTAACCTTTCAATATTAGCATAATCATGTATATAGAACAAATTATTTGCATATTCCTGAAGCCATAATGATTAGATGGAGGAAAACCAATATATAGCTGATTCACAAAACCTAGAGTTATTTAGCATCAAGGTTTATGCACCACCGCATTATTATTGTCACATAATATTTTTTTTTTTTTATGGTTTATTTGCATATAATTTAAGGTCTTTACTAAGGTGGCCTCTAGACTAATATTTATATCCTTTATGGCCTCATATTGAGAAGAGTAAGACTTAGATACAATATTTAGGTGCGATTCATTGGGTTCTTTTTTTCAGATTCTGCCATGTGGATTTTTTCTTATGGAATGGAAGTGTATTTTTAAGTTAAGTAGCCACATGATTGAATCTTAAGAGGAGAACTTAAGAAACAGTATCTAAGGTACTGTACCTAAGTTTTGCCCTATTGAGAATATATATTTCTTTCTCACCTCATTGTTGGTTAAGAAACTCAAGACCTCGTCTCATGCTAATAAATTTCGGCACATCAATTTCACACGCACATGGTTTTAATATTCAACAAGTGGTTGGTTGTATGGATATCTTTTTTATTATTGAGTGATGAGTGTGACCGAGCATGATTGAAGCTGCATACCAAATTATGAAATGATATTTCTCCTTCTTCTTTTCTTTTTTTTTTTTTTTTCCTCTTACACATTTTTATGAATGTAATTAAGAAATATCTGACTTTTATTTATTTATTTTACCATACTTAATATATTATGACATTACTTTCAAAAAAATATACTATGACATTGGAATGTAAAATTCATGGCATTTCCAAGTGAAAATTGGAAAGCTCCAAAGATCACATGCTCTCGTTTGACAATCTTGACTAATTATGAACGAGGTTGAAAAGGTCACTACCTTTGCAATTGTTATATTCTTATAAATATAGGGTATGAAGTTTCGTAGCAATAGCCATCTAGTACTCAAACTAATTATTTAAACCATGAAATAATTAAATAATTAAGCTAAACTTTATATTTTCATTCTTTTTTTCTGGTTGGATAAACAGAAAGTAACCCAACATCAATCTTTTTCACCATTTTATATTTTCTTATTTTATAATAGTGCAATACAACTAGTTTTATCCTCTTTACTATCTCTTAAAAAAGAGTAAAAATAAAAATTATGACTACACTTTCTTTAACCCTTATTATATAACGTTTTTAACCTGACTTTCAATTACTTACCTAAGGTCACTTTAAAAGTCCTTAGTAGAAACCAGCTTATCTACAACTAATTCCCTAAGACTCATTAATTATGATATTTTGAACCAAACAGGAAGTGAGACCCGTAACATTAGCTCAAGGTCCGGTGGAAATGGACAAGTTCAAAGAGAATGTCATCACACAGTGGGACCCACTTGAATTTGAGATTTCAGATTGGCCGGTTCAGGTTCCAACTCTTGAAATGTTTCTAGTCTAATCTAAACTCGTTGAATTTCACGGAGAAGTTTGAAGAAAAAGACAAAGAAGCAAAGGACCCCATGACTTTCTCCTCCAGGCCCCTCCCACACGTGTAATGTTAGGATTAATTGCTGATATGATTTTATACAAATTAAAATAATATTATTTTTACATATTTTTATTGTATTTTTATTGTACATAAATCATAACCGATCATGTTAATAGTTGTAAAAAAATTCATGAAAAATATTGTACCTTTAGATTTTTAGTCGCTTAACTCGTTGTTAATAAAAAAAAGATTAAATTCTGTAAGAATATAGTATAAAACTTATATTTTACCCCTCCAATCCGAATATGCTACATAATTTTATCACATATTTAAAAATAAGCACAATCACACTCAATCAATTCTAATATCTATATATAAATCCAACTAAATTAAGAGTTTATTGAGATATTATTAGATGTGGTAAGATATATTAAATTTCAAGTAAAATGTTAATGTAATAATCTCTTATTAGAAGGTGTAAAATAGAGATTTTACACATTGTCTTTATAAAATTCAAACTCTAATAGAAAATATCTCATGAGAGCCTCTCATAGAGCATCTATCTTATGTAAAGAGGAGCCATACACTTGTGAGGTTCACATCCATGTGAGAGACGTACTTCTGCGTCTAACCGCTACATAGAATAATAAATCCAAGACAGATAATTTTTTAATAATATATTAGACCGTACATTTCAATAGGATGGCAGTGATTAATTGGATCCACATTGGATCCGCATCAACATGCCACGTAGGCAAGTTCCTTAACTCTCTCTTTCTCTCTCTCTCATATATTCATGCCATGACTGATATTTGTGATGCCATTTTGACCCACCATACTACACGGAATTACCAGTTGACTCACCCCAAATTTTGTTACTTTATATATACCCCAACTAGCCCCCCTTGTTTAAGATCTCAGAAGTGAGAAAAACTCCCACACCTTGAGCTCTTTCACATACTGGTTCTCTCTCCTCTTTGACTCCCTTTCTCTGTGTGACAAAATGAGCAACATAAGCATGGTAGAGGCACAGTTGCCACCAGGATTTAGGTTCCATCCAAGAGATGAAGAACTCGTATGTGAGTACTTGATGAAGAAGGTGACAAACTGTGACCCCTCTCTTATGATTGAAGTTGACCTCAACAAGTGTGAACCTTGGGATATTCCTGGTGAGTCCTGTAAACACCATCTTCAAATTTTATTCATCATCATCATCTTTATCATCTTCATATTTATCACCATGGTCATGGTCATAATCTTAGTCTGATTTGTCTGTTACTTTTTTTTGCAAAGTCATATATATCATTATCATATGTGAGAATATATTCTTGTTCTTATCCAATACCATGCATATATTTTTTTAAAAGGATATTCCTGTATATACTAAGCATATACACCATAAGCATATATACACTTAATATATGGGAGAGAAAGTGGGTATTTTTATATTTTGTTGGTTAGCTGGGGAAGGAAAGAAAAATGGTATTGTTATTTCCAGCTCTCTTTTGTATTGCTTGAAAATGTGAAGGGAATTTTTTCTCCTTTGGTTGTGGGTGAGTTTGATAGCAACCGGACTGGCCACAAATAGACACCATTATATGGTGGTCTATTTGCTCCATATACGTGGTCGAAAAAGATTGTAGCAAACCACGACTAATTGGCTAGCTAGCAAGATATGACCAAATTTGTCATGAGCTTTTCTTTAACAAAGATTGATGGTAAATGAACAATGTTCTCATCTATTTATAAGTCATACAGCCGTCTGAATAGTGTTTTCTAGGGAATCTAGTTTGCATGGATTGTCAAAGCCAACATGAAAACCACTATCGACATGACGGATTAGACCACAGGACCAGTTATGTTTCGACCAGTGGAAAATGTCATAACATTGTGCTATCATAGAGAAAATCAGAAATCCTAATATTTTCATCAGGGAGATGAATAAATTGGTGTAATTTGATAGTTTCAGAGCATGTGGCTTTCAAATGATCTAACAATATCCATACTTGTTTAAAAAAAAAAAGTAAAAATTACTGTTAATTTTAATACAAAAACCTTACAAATTGATATAATGGTCAATTTGATTGACATCATCACATTAACAATATATAATAAATAAATTTCTTGTGTACTCTTTTGCCTTATGTTTAGAAATTGATAAATCAGTTTATAGTGCCTTAAACATTACTCAGTTGGTTTTATTTTTTCCTTTTTAATGTTGCATAGTTTAAGCTTTCATTTAAGTTTTTGCTAGGTCAAACTGACATCTTGTGCTTCATTTATTTGGTGTACCCTTTTCAAACTCAAGAGTTTTATTTTCCAAATTAGGCTAGTTACTTCTTCCAAGTATATTGACATATTGATCACCTTATTCACTTAAGAAGTAATATAAGAGATTTTGCTGCTCAGGGATCTTTGTCAAGTTGACAAAACTGTCATAAAAATCAGAGGAAGAATACTTTGTAAACTTCTCTACTAAAACATACAACTCCTTTTTTCTTTCTTCTTTTCAAAATTACAGAATTGTAAATACATTTATACATGCAAGTGAATTTACAAATTTCTGATCAATTATAAAAATGGTTAATTTTTTGACATGATTATTTCTTATTATATGTCTCTAATAATTCATTTTTGCAGTTTTCCTATATATTAATCTATTAGTCTATTTTTGCTTGGAAATTTCAATATATATATATAAATGTAAGATTTAGGTACAACTCTTTAAGTGTTGTACCTTAGGTTCTGGTGTTGAATTCAATTATATTGTTGTATTAACTAATACAATAAAAACAATATTATCTTTTTTAAAGATAATAAGTTTTAACCATGTAGTTTGATCAATACAATTATACAACTACATGATTAGAGAATTGACTAAGTACTTTAGTATACTATGGCAAAAAGAAAAGTCATTCAAAACAGTGTCTTTTTTCACCAATCTCCTAGGTAGATATGAGCCAGTCCTATGAAGGCCAATAGAATCTCAAATATCTCTAAAGCAAACTCACTCATCATCATAAATGCCCTATCTAGTTTTTTCAAAATAAACCAAAAAATTTCCTATTCGTAGCTTTTTGAAGAGGTTGACACTCTTGGAACTGTCTCAACTAAAAGTGGTGACACTGATTGAAACAATAATACAAGCACAAAGTCATCAAATCCCTTATTGTTTTTACAATACATTGCAACCATACGCGTGTAGATACTTGTAATTCGGATTGGAAGGAAGTGGATTTTTCTTTCTTGCTCTTACCAAATCCAATAAGGCTTGTCACTATCATCTCTCAACTATTGGAATCTCCTTTGTTTTCAAACATTTAATTCTTCTTCAAAGTCACAGTGTGACAAATGTTTTCAGCTACACAATAATATTAATTAATTAAACTTAATCACTCACATATGCCATATGCGTGTAAGAAAAGCAACTTTTCTTTGACTTGGCTTATTACCAGTATTACGTTCATAATTCTCTATTTATGGGGTAGATAATGACTACTCAACTGCATAATAATTGGATAATTGTTAGCTAATTGCCACAGATGCTACTGTTGATGCCATATTGTGCCTTGCAACGTGCTAATAATTTTTGTAATCCTTTTAAATTTCTATGTGATGGAACATTTGACAATAACATCTCCAGATTAATTTGAATTTTTGGTCCATGCCAATTTAATACATGAATATAATTAATATAACTTCAAACAATGATAATAATTATAATAATTTTGTAGTGTTACATGCCTTCACATTCAACTTTTTTAAGGGATATGAAAATCAAACTTATGTACAACTTTCAAAAGTTTTTATTAAAAAAAAAGGGTAGAATAGTCCCCTTTTACCTAACTTAATGTTTAAGTCAAATACAACAATAACAACAACAAAGTCTTTCATTTAAGTAAATTAATAAACCTATAAATTTAAGTTATCTCAAAGGGGCTGGAGATATAAAATTAGGAATTGAAAGGAAATTAATATATAATTTTCAGCACTAAGGTTAATGGTGGAGACATGAAAGCCCCAGTTCACTAAAAAGTTTAAAAAAGAAAAAGAAAAAGAAATCTACTGATTTTGCTGTTCTTGTTGGAAGTGACTGATTATAATCTTGTTGCTTTTGGTCATAAAGAAAATTGATTGTATCATGACAAGTCTGTTAATAATGTCACCATATATATTTTTATGGATTTGGTAGAAACGGCTTGTGTGGGAGGAAAAGACTGGTACTTCTACACTCAGCGTGATAGAAAATATGCAACTGGGTTGAGAACAAACAGAGCTACTGCCTCAGGCTATTGGAAAGCCACAGGGAAGGACAGGTCAGTTGTTCGCAAGGGTTCCCTTGTTGGGATGAGAAAAACTTTGGTGTTCTATCAAGGAAGAGCACCCAAAGGAAGAAAAACTGAGTGGGTCATGCATGAATTCAGGCTTGAAGGACCACTTGGTCCTCCTAAGATTTCATCTCCCAAGGTACCATTCAATATATGTTCTCCCTCTGGTTGATTTTCTCTATTTTATGGCCAATTTTAAAAAGCTTGAGTAGTTTAATTTTAGACTTATGAATGTATTTGTGTTTAATTTTACATATTTTGTTTACTGTCAGTCTCATACTCGAAGAAAAATAACAGGGTAAATGAATTATTGTTGTAGTAGTTTTATGTATATGATAGTGTGATTTTCAAGAGTGATGTTATAAAATTACAAATTTTATTACATAAATTTTAAAAAACTAAGATGTCGACTTTTACATATTATGTGCAACTCTAATCACATAAATTGTTATCATGTCAATTTACAAATAATTTATAATAAAATAAATTGATAGTGCCCTTAACAGTTTCAATTTTTAATTGCAAAAACTTGTAGGTCAAATTTTTGACAAACTATCACTTCTGAATGACATATCTACCCTTCTTTCATACATAATTTTTTTCTAGCTTTTGCAGAAGTCAATGGGCAAGTTGTAGTTTACAAACATTTTTTTTCCTGGTATGAAATATTGAAATCCTTGACTTTATTAGAAAAAAAATTTCTCTATAACGAAACCTTATTTGTCTTATTTGCACCGATTAATTAGTATGTAAATATTTAAATCATAATGGGTAGGTGACCTAAGAAGATCCTTCTTAGTATTATATTTAAGCATATGATGTAAGTCTATATACTAGTTTATTGTTCTTGGTCTAGTGCATATAACTTTGATTTTCAATCAATGGCTAGTGGAGATAAATATAATTAACAAGTTAGCTGACGGTAATGAAATCCAAGTCCAAGAATATATAAAATTGACTTCACAAATCAACTGGGGGATATAGGCCAACCAACTACTTGTTGTACATACATCCACAATTCTTCCTCATTTTTCTACTTCATTCATTCCATATGAGACAATGTATTCTGGTAACCTATTAATTATAACATGCAACACCATCTACTTTTGTTTCAATCTTCATTTAATTGGGTCAATTTTTTGTTTTGTTTGGTTTGGGACAAAATCTAAGTACATCTTGTATCTTAATCTTTTAAGTTTTTTAATTAAATTCAACTATGTATTTGCATCCACCAATGAATCACAAAATTGAATTGATATGTTCTTAAAAAAAAAAAATGAAACTATGTTCCTAAATTTTGGTCTCTTCTTTCATGAGTCTAAAAGCATCAGCATACTAATGTAACTCATTTTTTTTTATTGGTATGCACAGGAGGATTGGGTGTTGTGTAGGGTGTTCTACAAAAATAGAGAAGTTGCTGCCAAACCTAGCATGGGAAATTGCTATGATGACACGAGCTCTTCAACTCTCCCAGCATTAATGGACTCTTACATCAATTTTGACCAACCTAAAGCCCATGCAGATGAGTCTGAGCAAGTGCCCTGCTTCTCCATTTTCAACCAAAACCAAAACCAAACCAGCTCATTTTTCACACACATGACCAACATGGAACCAAACCTACCCACCACCAAGATTAACATTGAAACCACTTTTAAGGGAATACCAAACAATATTGGTACTTATTTAGACCCTTTCTCTTGTGACAACAAGGTACTAAAGGCTGTTCTGAGTCAACTCAGCAACATGGATAGCAATCCTAACATAAAAGGGTCACCAAGCTTAGGAGAAGGAAGTTCTGAGAGCTACTTATCTGAAGTGGGCATGCCCAACATTTGGAGCCATTACTGATTTTTGGCTTCCAGCATCGTTGTAAAAGAGATTGTAGCGAGTATTATTATATATTTAAGTTTTCCATTGTTAGCATTATGCAACTATAGGGACAATATTTTTCTCTTTACCAGTTTGGAACTGGTTTGGAAGAAGGCTTCTCCAACCCACTATATATGCCAACTCAAATGAGCACTTATGAGTACTTTTGTAGTCACATGATTTATTAAATAATTATGTGATTTGTTTAAATGATTTAATGAATCATGTGATTAAATAAAAATGTATGTTCCTATGAATTATCACGTATCTCCTCCCGTTTAATTAATTGACATCTTGATGGCATCAATTTTAACTTTATTGGGTTAAATATATATTATGAAATTTCATGTTTGTTAAAGCCATAAGGGCTAAGGGTTTGGGGAAGCTGATTTCTAATGCATAGTGCAATATATAGAAGATTGGAGAAGGTGGCCTTCTCCTTTATACTCAGATCCTAGCTAGGAAGAACCAAAGTTCTGATTCAAACATGGAACTTGGTATATCTAAGTTTATTTTCATCCTTGCAACCTGAGTTGCATCTTGTAAGGTTTGGGGTACACTTCCATCTCCTCCATCTCTTCCTAGAAGTCCATTTGTTTATTTTTAAGCATAAGAGTCATTTGTAGTTCACTTCCATCTAACCAAGAAAGAATTTTTTCCTCATTCACTAATTTTTTTTACATAAAAATATGAATTTCTTGTAGTAACTATTGAATTAAGGATTCTTCCAAAATCAACAACCTTATAATTTAGTGGTACTTCTCCTCCTTAGGAAGATGGAAATTTTGGTTTTAATCCATCAATGATTTCCTAATTGTTTAATTGGTTCATTAAAAAAATGATTAATTCTTGATTATTATAAGTTTTTAGTAATATCCAAAGTCTATCTATAGGGATAATATAAATGAAATTATGTCGGCATTTGGTTCATGAATTCAGAATTATATATGATTATTTCCAGGTCAACGACACAGCAACATTAATATTACATTGAGGCAATAATAAACTCCACAAACAAACATGGTAATTCATGAAAAGTATAGTTTACTAATTTGATCAGTGCCTAAAATATAAATCCACACAAAAGGGTGATGGGTGAAAATTAGAAGGAATTATAGTCAAAATATGTTAGACAAGTGATGCATGTATGACTTGGAGGCTTCATGCACGACATATAAGATAGTGTCGCCTAGCCAAGGAATTAATATGAACTAGTAGAGGTGTTACGTACCAACCTTACCCTACAATCTTCAATAGGATAAAATTAAATCCAGAAACAAAACTTTGATTTGCTTCAATCTAATTGTTTTGGCTTATTATCAATTGAATTGAATAAGCACATAAATGGGTTTTATTTATCTATAATATCATTGTCTTTATGCGTCGGTACATAGTCATCACCAGTGGCTCACAGTTACAGCCTTACAGGTTCTACCCAACCACATGACAAACATTTTGTAAATATTTTAGTTTATATTTTATAAATATATGTGTGAGTGTGTGTATTTTTATAATATAACACAATGTGTAAAAATAGAAAGAAAATGTTGGAATGGGAATGAAGTGATATTTGGAACATTTCCCTCTTACTTTGATTTTTATTCTTTTTTTTTTTTTGGGGTTAAAAATTAAATATACATTTAAGGCATTTGGCTTGTCATGTAGTGCCAAACAGAAGAAAACAATTAAAGGGTTCGACCTTGTTTATAGATTTTAAATCACTGTCAATTTCCTTCACAGAACTAAGAAGAAAGGACTATAGAAATGAGAGAAGAGACTAAATCCCCATGATCTCACCGCAGGATTCGCTGACTCTATTTCTTAAGGAATTGTTTGGTCTCCGTGTTTGTTGGGGATTAATTTCTCAAAAAACAAATAAATTTAACATATTACCTGTTTAAATTATTGTTGTGATTGATAGTGATAGAGATTAATAGAGAGAGAGAGAGAGAGAGAGAGAGAAAGTAGAATGGTAGGAAGGAACTATTGTGGTTTGGCCTAATAGTTTAGGTCTATAACAAAGAGTCCTTATATAGTAGTTGTATATATGTATACTTTGATAATGGATATGCTAAGTCAAGAGTCTTGTAATTCAAGCACCTCATAATATTTCCAACTCGGTAATATTGCAAAACTATAATAACCCATGGTATTTTGCAAAATCATGATATAGCCTATATTGAGTTCATACAACCATTTAAGTTCAAGGTGGGAGGTTTTTTTTTTTTTGGGTGTGTGTTTGTGTTTTGAGTAACTCTAGGTGGAAATTTGATAAGACCTTGAATTTGGAGTTTAAGATTGTAAAGGAATATATGGCATGGCTGACCGACTTGGATATGTAAAGATCAAGCTCGATGGGAATTAGAATGCAGGAGACTGTTGCTAGTGACAGGGAATGACAATGGTTAATTGGTGATGGATGGAGACCATAATGCCTACTATGGCTAGAGGATGACTGCATTAGTGGCCAAAGGATGACTACTACGGCTGAACAATGGCTACACCAGTAGGCAGAGGACATCGGCAAAGAAATAATGACTAGAGGATAGGTATACACATGACAAATATATGCCAGTAGTAACAAAAGTCAACAACAAATATTGGTTTGAAGATGTTGACACCGACCACCGTAGGAGAGCAACACTGTTGACTGGAAGATAATTGAGAGGAAAGCTTTACAAGAATAGAAAGAGATTTATAGGAGGCGCGTGAGCGAGTTGGCGACTTTTGGAGAATTAGAAAAGGGTCTTGCTCTATTACCATATAGAATTGTTGATGATGTTGGGATTTTTTTTTTTTAATACAAGATTAGAAATTTTACTCTAGTAGAATCTAAGTGTATATGTGTGTGAAACTTCATTCTAGAGACTTGAACCTCAGCCCTTACCCCCCACACCTTACCCCCCACACCTCACATCTCACAAGCACTTATACTTGTGAAGTGACCACTGACCACCGCAAGGGCGGAGTCAGGAGAGGTCGAGGGGGGCACTTGTCCCCCTGACCCCACCCAAAAAATTTGTTGATATTTCTTCTATTATATTATATAATACAAAAATGCATTTAAAAATTACATGAATAAATAGTTAATAAATAGGATGGTTTTAAAAACCATAACATTTTTTATAATTACAATTTCAAAATGATTTTTTATGTAAATAAACCCCTAATAGATAAATAATATAATGAATATGTTATTTTATTTTGAATTTTCTTACATTTAAATATTGCTTAATATACACATGAATGAATTTTTATTTTGCAAATTGATCTCAAATACTATATATATATGTTCGATTTGCTTGCATGTGCATAAATGTGATGTCAAATATAATTTTTGCCCCCCCTCAAGTCAGATCCTGGCTCCGCCACTAGACCACCGCACCAATGGTGCGTGGTGATGTTAATGTTGGGATTAAGATTTGAGAGTGGAGGAGAGAGAAATATAAAACAAAAACAAAATTAACATGGTTAGGTCTTACGGCATATGTACATAAAGGAAAGCCTAGGGGATATCCCTAAAATCATGATAATGTGTGATATTGTAAAATCACAATAGTCCATAGTATTTTATAAAATGATTAAACTAATAAAAGATGCTAAAGCAACCCTAGCAAGTATTTAGTACCCTAAACCATGCTTTTTATGGCTTAATCACTTTTAAACAAAACAAATGACATTAGTCCAAGTGTAAGTGATTTAACCAATTTCAATAAAACTAAAGCTATACTATGCAATGCATACAAAATAGAAATAAAATGGAAATAAAGGGAAAAGCAAGCAAACCAAACCAAACGCCAAAAAAGTGTTTAGGAAGAGGAAAACTAGTAACACTAGGCGGAAAAATCTCTCCCCCAACCACGTGTCAAAAATCTCCACTAGACAAGATAATTGCAGTACATAAAGGATATTATGAACCCTCTAAGCCCAAAAGCCTATATGTACTTGAGCCCTCCAAACTTCAGCTAGCAATCGACTGTTCTGAGTCCCTTTTCTTTCTAGCTCACTGGAGAACCTCCATTGAAGCACCAATGGAAACACCACCAAAATGAATTGGATTAGAATGTGGCTTCTCAAGTTTCCATAAACCTTCACTCACTCAAAAAGTTTGTGTGTATGGGTGAGATGAAGGAATACAAAATCTCAATCAAAGATTGCAAGAGATGGAAAAGAAATGATAAAGTGTGTTTTTGCTCAAACCAAAAGTTCTCTCTATTCTTACAATTGCTATGGCCTCTATCAGATGTTTATCTTATCAACTAGGATTTGTTGAGACCCTTATCAGAAGCATTTTCCACGCCTCACAGCTGTGTGCGTGAGCTAGTAGAAATACATTGGCCAAACAATGTGTAGAGAATAGAGTGTCAAGACTGTATTTTGTCCGGCCCAAATTCACGAGTCAAAACAAAGACCAAAAAATCAAAAAATTGAAAAGGGGGCAAAATCATGAATTTCAAAGCCAAAAAGGGTAAAAATAAGTACAACATTTTTGAACAGTGAATCAAAAAGTCACAATGATTGAAAAATCCATTAAGACCAAAACCCTAATTAGGTATGGTCAAAACGTTGACTTTTTTATTCGACCGTTGGATCGTGTTGAATTTTAGACCTTCTCGTAGGGCATATTTTTCCCTTCAAAATGATAATTTACAAGCCAAAATTGGAGTTTAAACGAATGAGTTATCACCAAAATACCAAAAACCCTAATAAAATCTTAGGGTAATATTGGCAGTTTTCAGGAAAAACTAGCAGTCTTTTACCTGATTTCGCGTAATAAACTGTACCGATTGGGCAAGAATTGAAATGAGCGAACTGGACCATCTTAAAGAATAGGCTTGACGATATTTGCTTCGGATTGGAATATATGAATTTTAAAAAAAAAAAAAAAAGTTACATTAGCTTTGCATCACCTTCCTTCCAGGCATGATATCTCAACGATTGTAGCTCCAAATCGAGTGAGGCCAAGATTGTTGGAAACTAGACATCTAGAACTTTCTATGAAAATTCAAATAAAATGAAACTCAAAAAAGCCTCCAAACAACAGCACGAAGATCGGGCCAGAAATCAAAAAAAGACAAAAAAGAGCTTATGAGGTGGCAAAAGTGGGAGGCTAGCATTAGTGTATCAAGATACACTAGTGCTAGCCTTCCATTTTTCTCATTCCCCTATAAATACCCCCCATTTTTGAGAAAAATTATGGAGAAAAATAGGAAGAAATAGGTAGAGAAAATAGTGAAATAGAGAGAAAAAAAAGTTTAGGAAAATCAGAAAATAGTAAGAAAATTATAGAAAAATACCTTTAGAAATTCAAAAAAGTTTCTCTCTCTCTCTCTCTCTCTCTCTAGGAAACCACACAAAAAAGCTCCATCCATTTTTGTTGTAATTTTTGTGGGTAAGGTTATAGGGATGAGTTAGTTTCTTAATAACTACACCCATCCCACCCTTTTTATTACCTTGTTATTATCATTCTCCACATATATAAAATCTTTGTTTTATCTTGCTTGTTGTTCATATTTTCTTTATTTTCTATACTCTTGTATATATTGTGTATATATCTATCTCTTTATTTCAATGTTCATATTATTGTTGTTGGTTTATATTGTTGTGTTTGTTTTCCTAGATGGGTATTGGACTATCTCCGAGACAATGTACGGAAAGTACCCTTAGGGGGGAGAAATCCCATCCCACCTAAGCATCTAGGGATTTTATTATTAACGCTTTTATTTTATGTCATCCCATTTAATTTCTTGCATGTCCCCTCTCCCCCTTTATTTTATTGCACACAAATATATATATATACCTATATATATATACTATATCTAGACACCTAAATAATAAAAAAGATTTTCTACCATCTCTCTTAAATGGTTTTTAAACTTCCATTAGAGCATAATATGGGTATGTCTAATAAGAATAATGATGACTTAGAACTCCCATTTCTTTATGATGAAGAATCCATAAGGCTCGAAAGAGATTAAAATCTATTTAAGAGAGAAACAAAAAAAAAATAAATAAAAAATAAACCTTTTTTTAATCAACCTTTACAATATTTCAGCACTTTACTTTCTTGTCGTTTAATTTCTGCACTTTACTTTTATGTCACTTAAATTTCTGCATTTTATTTTCCTTGCTATTTATTTTCTGCACTTTATTATTGTCGTTCTTTTACATTTCTCATTATTAAAGTTACCATAAAATAAATATGCTATTGGGTAAACATTTCCCCTACATACTATTCTAAGAAATTGCTTTTCTTCAAAGATCTTTTCCCACCTCTTTCTTTCAAAATGAAGTCTTTTTCAAAAAAAAAAAAAAGAAGGTTTTTTAAAATGTTTTTTTTTCCTTTGTTCTTCTTAAAAATTTTCAAAACAAAATACCTTTTTTTTTTAAATGCTTTTTCCTCTCCTTAAAAAAAAGGGTTTTCAAAATATTTATAAAAAAAATCTTTTTTTTTTCTTTTTTTTTTTTAAGGGGAGAACCCGAAACATTTAAAAAAAAAAAAAAATCTGTTTTACAAAACATTTTTTTTTTCAAAAAAATATAAAACTGTCTTTTTCGTTTTGGAGAAAACAAATCTGCTTCTTCAAAAACTGTTTTCTAAAAATAAAAAACCTGTTTTCCAAAACTGTTTTCAAAAAAAAAAAAAAAAAAATCTGTTTTCTAAAAACCTTTTCAAAATATATTAAAAAAAATCTGTTTTTCAAAGAGGGGAAACCCGAAATCTAAAAAAATAAATAAATGTTTTCAAAAATAAAATGTTCTCAAAAGTGTTTTTCTATTTACAAAAGTATGTTTTCAAAAAATGCTTTCTTCAAAAAAGATACATGCTTTTTCCCACAACTTTTTCCAAAAAAAATTTCTTCTAAAAAAATGTGTGCTTTTCTAAAATAATAAAAGTTAACGTTGTAACTTTTTATTTTCTAGTCTTTTCTTAGAATAGTATGGTAGTTTAAGGATTTGTGTTCAAGGTTTATTCTCTTGAGTCTTTGAACACCCTATAAGCTTACATTGTCCATAACATTTTTTGGTACTAATGAGTTTTCTTTGTCATCTTTTTGCATGATTAAAATGAGAAAATGGTGGATGACAACAAGATGATACTCTTCCAACCCTCTTTTTTTTTTACTCACATGTGTGTGTGTATTTGGATTTAATATTCACATGATTGGATTTTTTTTATTTTTATTGTTTCAACCATTTGTTTTTTCACCAATGGGGTTTTTTGTTATTATTGATTTAATTATCACATCACATTTGTTTCTCTTTTTGGCACATTTGTATTGAATTTTATTCATATTTATGTATTTTGGTATTCAATTCTTGATCACAAAGTTCTTTTTCTTTATCCCATTTGTTGACGCCGCATTTTGTCTGCCCTAAATTTGAGTGCAAGACTCCAAAAATTTCCAATAAATTACTTTTTGACCAGGGGACATTGGGAACATCTAGAACATTCTGGTTCAACCCGTTTAGGCATCAAAATGCTCAAAGTGCCATTTCAAGTCAAAATGACCAAAACACAGGTCAAAATTGGTCAAAACAAGGATAAGCTGTGTGGCGACATGGGGGCGACAAAAAGGGGGCTGCAATAAGAGCCTATTGTCATTATGTTAATAAAAAATAGCTAGGCGGTATGTTAACGAATTGGTATACTACAGAAACGATACTTAATAAGTTCAGGGACTTGAGAACGGAACAAAAAATGGTGAGACTATCGTCTTCTAAAAAGAGATTCAGCTATGTTGAAGAGACAATTATCTCACTTGCAAACATATCTGGGCGGGATCAAATATATGACTGGATTACCTGATACTAAGGCCCAAGGCAAGACAAGACATAGATTGGCCTAAGCCTAAGACACAACAAAGGAAAGACTCAAAATATCAAACAAAAATGAGCTACTAGAATAGGCCAACCTTTGAAAAAAAAAATTTATTTCTAAAAAAACTCAAAAGATATTTTTGGAAAATTTTTATTTTGAAAGAAACTCTTTCTTGAAAACTCAATTTGATTTTTTTTAAAAATTATTTACAAAAAACTCACTTTTAAAAAAACCTTTTTAAGAATTCATAAAGAAAAACTTCACTAAAAACTCACATTTTTTAGGTTTTTATCTGTACGTATAATTATTTGTAATTATAAAAAATATTAATGATTTTTCATGCAGTCAAATGACAAATTTTTTAGTGTTGAAATCATAGCAGGCAATAGAGAGGTTTTAAATTGGGTTTAGGAAAAATGAAAAAACGCAAACCCCTCCCTGTCCAAAAAAAGACAAATGTAGAACATTTATAAGTTGAAATCATAGGAAACAATAGAGAGGTTTACTTCTTTTTAGTTTAGTAAAGATTATGGATTTGGTTTTCCTTCAAAATCTAAAACCCAACACTCTCTCTTGGCCATCATCATCAACTCTATTCCTTCCTTGGAACTCAAAACCATGGCGTCCACGCACCCTCACCCCTGCCTCCAAGCTTAAACATGTCAAAATTCGTAGTGAGTTTGATGGCAAAGTAAATGGGGCTCTCTCTAATGACTTTGACCCCCGCTTTCTCGACAGGGTATACTTCATCCCCTCTTTCCTTTTCTTCTTCTTTAGCTGTTCTTGCATTTGTGTTTCATTCCCTTTATGCAATTCTATGTTTATATTTATCTGGGGTTCTCTTATAACTGAAGATGTTGATTTTACACGAACCCATTTCTTGCTTTTGTATTTGGATGAAAACCCATTTGTTGTTTTTGCTAACCTTAGTATTTTAGTAGAAAAGACACTACCTTTAACAATCTTTCTGCGTATTCTCAGTAACTTTTTTGTCTGAATCAATATTTTGCTGAGTTTATTTTAAATTGTGTTATTCCAAATGGCGGTTATATAGTATTGGATAGGAAACTTTTATAGTATTTGTTAGAATTATGGTTAAATTCACTATTTCCTAATAGCTTAACCTTTTGGGATAATCAGTCATTTATCATGGTATCAGAGCACTAGATGCTGGATTTGATCCCTATCTCCACTCTACCTCCCATTTAAAATGTTAAAAATCCCATGTGACAGGCCTCACTTATTAAGGCGGAGCTTAGGCCCACAGTATTAGAATTGTGGTTAAGTGATTAAATTCACCATTTCTAAATATCTTAAGCTTTTGGGACAATTGTTATTCATTTTAAGAAGAGGTGTATTCTTGGACTGCATAGTTACAGGCTTACAGCATCCAATTTATTTGTTATCATGTGCATGCCAGACATATATCGCTTGGTTTTAAACGGTGGAGGGGCATTCGAACTATAGACATCTCCATTGGAAACCCTAGGAAATGTCGTTTGACCTAAAGGTCATTGGTGCTGTTGCCCCCATTCCTCAAAGCTTTATTATAAGTATTAACACGAAAGGCTCGACTCTTCAAAAGACACCAAACCGGCTTATCTTCCCTTCCATGATTTACCTTGGCAGCATACAAATCATCCAAAAATACCCTGAAGGATTCTATCTCCCAATTCTATACCGTGCATCAAAATGAAGGGTTCCATTAAATGCTGCCCTCAAACAATCTGTATTATCTACTGCAGTAGTGTCTTTATTCTTGGCTCTTCAAAAAGAAAAAAACTCCAGGAATCTATTTTTCTAGGTATCATCCCCACACCAAAGATCGTGTCATCACCAACCTCATAACGATATATATCTAGTAAAATTAGTCCAACCATTTCTGATATTCTTCAGTAGGCTTACTCCATATGCACTCCTGCCAACATCCAAGCACCATCCTCCCCAAGAGCCCATAATTTTTATGCAAACACCAGATGCAAGCCCGTGTCGCATGGCCAGATGATGGAGGCCTGCTACCAGTTGGGCTCAATTGATATTTATTAGACATTATTATAATTTCTAAGATTCAATTTTTGTTTGCATTATGTAATTGGTTAAGAATTATTTCCTTTTCTATTTGGTTTGGGACTTTATTTATTTTATTTGCTCAGTTAGAAGGTTAGTAATATAGCTTGTGAATCCTATTTAAAGCCCCCAAGGTTTAGTATTGTTATGCTTGATTTGATGAATCAAATCTCATTGGAATTTCCAATGGCTTGGTTTTGACTTCAGGCAACACTAGGTGCTGAATCTTAGGTTTTCTATCCCTTTTCCCCTGCTTGATGCTAACTCCTAAGTTTTTGTTCATTTATTTCTTTCCCACAAATTTCTTTCAAGGCTTGTACTGCATCACTTTTGCTCTATTACATCTTTCAAACGGAAATCCCTCTCCACTGCATGCTACCATAACCTTTTACCAAGTAAAGCTTGGTTAACAACCAACAACTTCCTAATCCCTAAACCTCCATTTTCGATAGGAGTACAAACAATATTTCAATTAGCTAAATGGCATTTTAATTCGTCCCCTATACCATCTTATAAAAAAATCTCTCTGAATTTTACCCATTTGAGTTGCAATTCCATCTAGTAAAGGGAACAAAAACATAAAATAAGTGGGATTACTAGAAAGTGTACTCTTAATTAGCGTAACCTGCCCTCCTCTTGATAAATAAATCTTCTTCCAACTTGCTAAGTTTCTTTTCCATTATTTCTAAGATGCCATTCCAAATGGATCTTGATTTAGATCGAGCAACACCTAAGGGCAACCCCAAATATTTCAGTGGAAGGTGAGATGCCTTATATCCAAGAATGGTGCTAGCTCTTCTAGATTTTACCCAAATTAATCTTCAGGTCAGAAATGACGTCAAAGCATAGAAGCATACATCTTACGTACAGGAGTTGAGTAGAGTCAGCATTTAAAAAAAAAAAAAAAGTAAATCAGAAATATTCAATGGGTCAATACTCTTCGGGCTTACAGATATAGTTGACAATAAACCCCTTCTATTGCCTTGGCTACGAACCTGGTAAGAGTGTCCATTACAAAAACAAAGAGGAGTGAGGGCAAAGGATCCCCTCTCCTAGTGCTTTCGAAAAACTGCTAGGAATGCATGATTCACCACAATGAAAAATCTTTAGATTAGCAAAAACCAATCTACTTCCTCCATTTCTCCCCAAAACCACATCTCCTCAGCATGTACAATAAGAAATCCTAATTTACATGGACATAGGATTGTTCTAAATCTAGCTTACATAACATCCCTGGAATCCCTTCAATTCTAACATCTAAGTACTCATCTGCCATGAAGACATAATCTAAAATCTGTATCCCTTGAATGAATGCATTCTGAGTCTTAGACAGCAAGTCCCTCATCACACAAGGCAGTTTTCTATAATGGCGCAGTATTTTCTTGAATTAAAGAGTAAATTGTCTTTGGTTACTAAATTTATGCCTTTTCCACATTCATAATTTGCAATATGAATCAATCTGCAACACAAGAAACAAACTGACTTTTGTATATATCATATTGATCTTCTTCATGTCTCATCCTACAATATCACAGAGGCAGTTCTCTATAATGGCATAGTCCTTGCATGATTTACCTTCTTGCTTCTAGTTTTGGACTGTCTGTAAGTGCCTAAATCATGATTCTTCCATCCTTGAAGACATTTATTAGCATTAGTGTAAAACTCCATATAATTAGGTGGATACAATGATTTATTCTTTTATGTTACTGCTTAGGATGTTTAACAAGTTGGATGTATTATATATTTTGGTTTTTACAAAAATTGGAGTTTGTGAACCATTCACACTGATCTGACTGCTGCAGACAATGTGAGGACTGAGTCATGACATAAACCATATGTTAGATGGGATATTGTCCTTGGTATGATTGTCATGAAATGGATGGAAGATGGATATGAGGGCACTATCAGGACCCTCTTGCATAATCCTCTAGATAGTTACTCTGTTACCTGGACCCTTAATGTCACATTGCTGTATCTGTCTTGACATGACATGACATAAAGAGTTTGGCTAGCAGACACTTGAAAATGGTGGGAAATCTTTTGGGGACTAATGAATACAACACTTTCACAAGTACATGCGAGCAACCTGCATACTCAAGTATGTGTAATATAGTTCCACCAGTATGAAATTATAATTAGTATGGCCTATGTTTTATTATCTTATGCTCTGATTTTAAGGATTTTGAATCTTTTCATCTATGTACTTATTTCAGTTTATGTTTTATGATTGAACATGTTCTGATTTGAGTTCCTGACTATGTTATTTGCTTTTAATACAAATACTTGTAGTTTTAAAGTTTGAACATGAGCCTTGCATTATTTGTAGGATGCTAAATGGCATCATGAATTACTGAGTCACTTAGAGATTAGATCTAATTTTTTTACTTTTTGTCTCCTCCAGCAAAAAGCACTGGAAGCAGCAATGAATGATATAAATAGCTCATTTGGAAAAGGAAGTGTTACAAGATTAGGCAGTGCTGGTGGTGCTTTGGTGTATGTATTTTTATCTTTGTAATAAAAAAAATGTACTTTATCGCCCCTATTTAACCACCCCCCCCCAAATTTTTCTCTTTGAACAATGTTTTAGCTTCTGGAAGCAGGATCATTGAGCATTTTGTAACATTTTGTGCATTGCAGTGAAACCTTTCCCAGTGGCTGTTTGACATTAGACTTTGCCTTAGGTGGTGGCCTTCCCAGAGGGAGAATTGTAGAGGTATTAACTCTTTGTAGTTTGTATGTCTTCGCAGGGGGGGGGGGGGGGGGGTGTCTTCCGGTTTCTCCTTTAATTTTCCTTTTTTTGTTTTTACATTTTTATTATTTTTTAAAAAATGCTTTGGGTTTAGGGTATTTTGCCCCTTTCAAGCTTTGACAAAAACTGCCTTTTCCACCCTGCCTTCTTTGAAACCTCTCAATGTGAAACCCCATACCATTTTTTCCTTATTTATGAGGAATCACAGTGACTGGTACTGGAAATTTAAAACTTGTTAATACCTACCATTGGCAATGTGTTGGGCAGTTGGGATATTACTGAAAAAATCATGAGTTGGAAAAGTTTGAGAGAGAAGCATGTGGGTGAAAAGTATAAGCACATGTTTATTCAAATTTTGGGCACAAGTATATGGAATACACATCTTAAAACATTGACTTGTGCGCAATAAAGATGGGTGTGCCTTATGGAGTAGGTTCATACAATTAGTTATATATAAATTTTGTCACAATACATAAGACTAGTCAATACATGTTCACTTTCAAAATTCTGTTATATGCCTTTATGTTTAGGACTATGCCTTTATGCCATCATGCAAATAGACTGCTCAACTTGAATCAATGAAGTCCTGAACAAATTGAGCATCTGCAGAATATGCGATACTTTTAGTATTATATGCACCTAAAATCTGGTCACCATATGCAATAAAAAGAAAATTGAGCATGCTACTTAATTCTGCTGCACTCCTATCATAATTTGTAGTGGGTCTTTGATGTGCTTTCTTGCTCTAAAGAACGGCTCTAGCAATTTGCTGATCAGATAGGATAACTTATGCCCCAAAAAGGTCTGATATAATCTGCCATATTTCTTTCCAGATATTTGGGCCAGAAAGTAGTGGAAAAACCACCTTGGCACTCCATGCAATTGCAGAAGTGCAGGTATTACTTCTTTCTGGACTTCACTTCTTAATCTTTATTTCTGTCAATAACTAGAGCTTCACTTAGAATGTTGTTTGTAATGAGACCAACATGTAGCTTTTCAATGAAAATATGCAGAAACTGGGAGGGAATGCAATGCTTGTTGATGCGGAGCATGCTTTTGATCCAGCATATTCTAAAGCATTGGGAGTGGATGTAGAAAATCTGATTGTTTGCCAACCTGATCATGGGGAGATGGCACTTGAGAGTAATATATTTTCTCTTGGTCTATGTTGTTGTGTAAGAATTCATGTGATGTGCTGACCATATTCAATATGGACTGGTGCTTATGAAATTCATTATCTTTACGCTTGATATATATTGATTTTTTGAGTTTGTCATGTCATCTCAGTCGCAGATCGTATGTGCAGATCTGGTGCCATAGATCTTATCTGTGTTGATTCTGTCTCAGCTCTCACTCCACGGGCAGAGATTGAAGTAAGTTATCATCTCTCTCTCTCTCTCTCTCATTTATAGGTTAGTCTTGGCCCCAAGCTCTTTTAGTTTTTGAATTGACAAGGTTGCCCATGTCTGACTTGTATGCTTCACTATATCATAGGGTGAGATTGGGATGCAGCAAATGGGTTTGCAAGCACGCCTTATGAGCCAGGCTTTGCGTAAAATGTCAGGAAATGCCTCGAAAGCTGGTTGTACTCTCATTTTTTTGAATCAAATAAGATATAAGGTACTTTTGATTAATTAGGGTTTTTTATAAGCTGGTTGTACTCTCATTAATAATAGTTTTCTGATTACCTATCAATATATATATATATATATATATATTTTTTAAATTTCTAAAGACTGCACATGAGGGATGATTGTAGTTAATTTCCCTCGTGGAGCCTATTGCCAACAGACAGAATTGAGTCTAGCTCTTGCTTATATATTATTTTTCATTGTACCTTCCATTTCTGTTACAATATTCTTGGATTGAAACTGAAATTCTCTATCTTTCTGTAACTAATGTTTGCATTCTTGTGGGTTTTGTAAGATTGGTGTGTATTATGGAAATCCAGAAGTGACGAGTGGAGGAATTGCATTAAAGTTCTTTGCCTCTGTTCGGCTTGAGATACGATCTACTGGGAAGATAAAGTCTGTAAGCACAGCAGCTGCTTGGATGATTGCTACATAGATAGAGATCACTTTGTTAATTTTTGTTTTATCTCTGTGAAAACCTCATCATGCATCTGTCTTTTTCTACTTTAGGTTAAAGGAGATGAAGAAATTGGGCTTCGGGTACGTGTAAGAGTGCAAAAGAGCAAGGTAAATTACATTGGCATCAAGATTGTGCAAGGATTGTTTAATGCACTGAAACGAAGTTTTCATTTTTATTATGCCTTTAAAAACTTATATAATGTTTCTAAGATGTTCACTTGACATATATGAACGGATTGTTGCTGTTAATATAAAGAAAATGAATTGTTTTACCACTTTTAATATTGTTCTTTATGTTGACACTTGACACCAGTCTGACTGAAAGGACCTATGAATGGAAGAACTGGATGTGACATTCAATTACAGTATCCCAATATTTATATAATTTTCAAATGATTGCATTAGAATCTCTTGCTGAAGCTAGGGTTTGCCAAGTGAAGCCACTGCTGCCTTGAAGTTGTAAACATCGATGTTTTAAAGATATTATCTAAACCACTTTCACTTTTTAATTTGATGAGTAATTTTTGTTATGATGCTTGACTATGTATTTAAGGTGTATCAACTGTTATGTTTCAATTGTTACTTCACAATTGTTGCCAAAATTTGTACCTATCATTTGATTATTAGATCTACCACCATTTTGTGCGTTTGATTGATGCTTTCCCATGTGTAGAGAGATCCTCATTTCAACTAATTTTTCTAGGTGTCAAGGCCATACAAGCAGGCTGAGTTTGAAATTATCTTTGGAGAGGGAGTGAGCAATTTGGTTAGTAATGCAACATGAAAGCTTTGTTCCCCCCAAATGGTGCAAGTCACACTCCTCTTGACATCCCTTAGTTTTGCAGGGTTGCATTTTGGACTGTGCTGAGATGATGGATGTTGTGGTAAAGAAGGGCTCTTGGTATAGCTATGAGGACCACAGGTTTGTCTTTGGACTTATATTTGCAGTTCCAAGTGTTATTACTTCATACTCCTCTTCTATATGGTTCCTTTCTGTTCCTGAAGGGTAAACAAACTTACGTTACTATGCAATATGCATCTGATTACTATTTTTGTTTTCTTCCTAAACAAATAATCTGTGTAATCTTGTTAATATTGAATATCAAGGGGCTTTATGTATGATTAAATAACACAATGATTTGCTTGTCTCTCAAGGCTTTCATTTCTCTGTTTCGAAAAGTTTCAAAGTTTGTTTGTTTGTTTGTTTGTTTTTTTTTTTTTTTTTTTAACTTCTTACAGTCAAAAACTCAAGAATAATAGCAAGATTTTCTCTTTACAAAGTGATGACAGGGCTAGTTTAGAACAGGGCAATCACAACCTAAATTTTCCTGAATTAAACCATCGCTCTTTAAATCCATTGTGAATCTGCAAATCATTTTAGCCTTAATCCTTGATTAGGGGTGAAGTACTATTTCAATGAAATTAAAAAAATAAATAAATAAATAAACCCATGAACTTATCCTCCATCCCTTGTGAAAATGAGGGGGCAAGGACACTGTATCTGATATTTTCCCTGTTCATAGACCTCTATATGTTGATTAAACATCTCCTCCTTGTATTGCTATTATTGGTTTCTGTACCCTTCATTTTATTGACCATTATTATCATTGGTTGCTATAAGATTAGGGAGATTGAAGAGGGTGAATCATAGGATAAGAGCAAGGTGGAAGAAGGGGAGAAACACATTAGGAGTATTTTGTGATCATACAATACCTATTAAGTTAAATGAATTTTTTACAAGACTGATATAAGATCAACTATACTCTTTGGTACTTAATACTGGGCCATTAAGAAGCTTTATGTTCATAAAATGAGTTTAGTTGAAATGAGAATGCTAAGATAGATAAATGGAAATATGAGGACAAAAAGGATTCATAATGAGGAAAATCGCTTAAAGATAGGGGTGTCTCCTATTGATGATAAGATGAAAGAGAGTCACTTGAGATGGTTTGGACATGTGCAGAGAAAAACGATTGATGGACTAGTGAGGAAAAGTGAATTAATTCAAGTCGAGGGAATGAGAAAAGGTAGAGTATGGCCTACAACAACATTAGTAATAGCAGTAATAAAATACGTGTTAATTAAGGAGATGACAAAGAACATGTCTTTAGATTGTGGCGGAAAATGATATATGTGGCTCACTCTGATTAGTGTATATGTGGCTTATCCTGATTAATTTGTGAGGATCCATAGCCGACCCCAAAGTGTTGGTACTAAGGCTTGTTGTTATACTATTTTTCTTTTGTTAAGTATCATGCATTTCTAGTTAAAACATAAAAGCTTATTGGAGGCACAACCCCACAGCTTATGGGAGGCTATACCAGATTTAATGTTTGTTCTGTGAACAGGAAGACCAACAACTGTTTTATGTTCTTACTTAGGTGTTATGTGTTACAAATGTCTCCAGAATTGCTGGCTGTCTGTTTGTGAAGATTTTGATTTACTAGGCTAAGTGGTTTGTTATCAGCTAAAGAAGTAAGCACCATTTGAGTGGTAATATATAACAGACTGATGGGTCATTAGATCCATGTTAGTTGTTAGTTTAGTATTAATAAATTACCATTTCAATCATTTACTCGTTAAACATAGTAGGATGTGTTGAAATAACCCTTTTTATGGCCAAGTATGTACTCTAGCTTTGAGATAGCTCTCTAAGAACTACAATCTCCTATCACTGTTTTTGTGCACCATCCCTTGAGTTCTTAGAGGTAAGAAACAGGAGGACATTCGTGAATCTGCATGTGATTGGACTTCAACCTTTAATTTTCCCACTATACTTTCCCTCCAGTTCTAGATGAACAATCATAAGTTTATAAGAACTTCTCAAATTCTTTTGATTACATATAATATTATTTTCCTTTCATACAAGTGAATTTTGTGCTTTGTCTAAGAAAATATAATTAACGTGGTTTATTGTTGTCTTATGTTGTTTGCGTTTGGAAAAAGGTTGGGGCAGGGAAGAGACCGAGCATTACAGTACTTGAAAGACAACCCCAATCTTCAAGATGAAATAGAAAAGGTTTGGATGCTTATGCCCTTTACACTTGGCTGAATCTTATTAAGTCTGCTGCATTATTCTTTCCCTGTACATTAATCAATTTCCGTTTTAATGTCCAGTTGCTTTGGTTATAGACCTGTTTCATTTGTCTGGGGTTTACCATTCTGCCTAAACATGATTTGATTTACCCAATTCACTGAATGAAGCCCTTCTTCCCAACTAATTTACTTCGACAATAGGGTTTACTCAACTCTTTCCCTCAAGCATCTGACATTTTCAAATCAATAAACAGCTCTGCAATTCTTGTGATCTTTCATTTTGATGCATAATTATTGCGCATGATGTGAAATCCTTGTTACCAATTAGTTCAATGTATGCCGTGCTGGGAAATAATGATTATTGAAGAAATCGTTCATATTAATTATTACATGACTCTGAAGGCTGAGTATGCTTAACTGTATAACAAGAGTCTTAGATAAAAAAAAAATGGTCACAGTTCTCTTTTTTGTTTTACTTTAATTGGATATGTATATATACTTTTGCAGTTATAACAAAGTGCCCATGTCAAGTTGGATAAATTGAATTAAAAAAATTCAAGAGTAGCAATGTAGCATTCCAAAACTTCAACTAACTAAAATATTTAAACTTGAAATGCGTTTCTCTACTAGTATATTGTAATTCTACAATATTAATTGTTATCCACATATTATCATAATTATTATCAAATTAATAATTAGAAATAACAATATTAGTAGTAACAATGATGATATTTAGCATCAATTTGTGTGCATGCATCCTTGTCCCTGGGAGGAAAAGATAGATCCCTTTTCTTGAAATTATGACAACTTGCTCTCTCTTCAAATTTCCTTTTTATTGAAATTTCATAAGCTGTTACTTGCAAAGACTATGGGAATGAAATTGAAAATGCATTTGCAGATTGTTCAGTCCAAGATGGCAGATACAGGACAAGTAAGCTCTCCACTTGTGAAGAACTTGCCATTGCCACATCAAGAGGAAGACATTTATGAGGATATACAATGAGAATGGGCAACTACTACTAATGACTGATGCTCTCTATACCGAATGACGGAAGAGGTAGCGATGGAGGTTAAAGGCTGAAACAAATGTCTTTTCCCTATGTGCATCAACTGTAAGGCAGTTAGGTTTGATCAGTTGATATTTTTCCTTATCTATCCACTTCCAAAATGAAAAAGAACACTGATTTTGGAGGAAATTGAAATTGGAATCTCTAATTGTTGTATTATTGACAACAAAAAAAAGAAAAGAAAAGGGTCTTTTTTTGGGAGGGGGGTGGGGGGTTGTGGTAAGGGGAGGGTTTGTATGTTGAATATTCTTAACAGGTAAGAAGAAATTAAATTATTCCATTTTCATTTATTGATGTATTCAAAGTCGCTTCAAAAAGTAGGTTCAAACTTTGGTAAGATGCGTGCTCCAGAATTGTGCTCTACATAAAAGTTTCTATCAATGAACTACTACCAGTGATTGAAACAAAAGAGGGGATTTATATGATGGTAACTTTATAGGCTGCTCATTAAAATGAACATCACCAGTATGTAGATCACTCATAAAAACGAACTTCACCAGATAAACACAGGCGACCAATTTTACTCAAATTATTGGGTGTTCACTATTAGGGTACTTCTTATAATACACATGCACAGCTCTTTTTAGTCATCTAATCAAGTTGATATAGAAAAAAGAATTGTGATATATTGAAGCAAATAATAAATTTTCACCAAAATTTAGTTTCATCATCTCATTCTCTTTCATGTACAATAATTATCTCATTATCAATCCTGGCAGTTACATTTCTTTCAAAATTTTAGTTAAATAAAATTTTTCTTGAGCTTTTTCTTTTTGTTTGTAAAAACCTAATATATTGTTAAAGGGACCAAAGTTTGACTACAAACTTAGTTATAACTTAAGACTACAACTCTAACTAAACAAATTAACATGTATACATATTTTGAAAATCTAATCATTGAATTTCATGTTTTTTATGTTTTTAAAACACAAGTCAAATTTCATGTCAATCAGATGTTATTTACTATTCAATCTATAAACTTATTTTTTTATGTATAATGTTAGACTACAAAACTTCAAAATTTAAACATTTGATTAATGATATAGCTATTGATCTTTGATCTTGTTAAAATTTTGCAAGTACAGAAGATATAAGAAAAAAATGTAATCCAATAGTGAATTTGTCAAAATTCACGTCCAATAAAAAATTATTGAGTGGAGTTGAAATCCTAGTCTATAAGACTATAATCAAGATTATTGCCAAACTTTGTCCAAAGTTTATTATGTTGGGCCCAAAAAAACTTAGGCTGGTCACAAATTTTTTTTAAGGATAAAAAAGTTATAAAATTTATATATAATAATTATTTTTTTCCAAGTTAGGATGGCCCTGTAACCACCCTGGACACAATGTGGAGCCACCCTTGGTACTTAGTTTAATGGACCATTGTATTAATCATCTTAACATAATTATTAATTATTTTATACATAGGACATGCATATCTCTCTTATAATATGTGGATTCCACAACTATATAGGACCTACATATTGTGATAAAAATTATACATATGTTGATGAACATAATACCTTCTTTAACATGATATCCAAAAAGAAGAGGAATAGTTCAATAATAATTCACATTAAAGTATGGTACAAACATGAATTCAAATCCATGGAAAATATTACACATAAGGTTGAGCTCTAGTATTTCTTTGATGTTCTTGGGGACAATTACTAGGAACAGGCTATATATAGTAGAGCACAGATGATAGTAATGCATTCTACTGAGACAAAGCGCTAGTGCTGTAGACAAGGAGTGCACCCCCAGCAAGAAGGGCAGCGAGGGTAACAGCCCATATGGCCAAGCCGGTAGGACCTGCAATTTCATATTTGTTTCATGCTACTAAGTTTACCCCACTAATAAGTAACAAGAAAACCCTTAAAAGAAATGAAAAGAGAAGAAACAATGTAATAATATTCTTCCAAAGTCTGAATTAAAGCTTCAAAATCAAATTTTAGTAGTACTACATTTTCTTACCTCCCACATAGACATCACCACTTGGGGCCCAATCGTTGGTGTCGTAGATAGGACTGCATATCAATCATAGAATGAAATCAGGAACATAATTGCATTGAGTTAAATATTAATAGATTTTCATTGTTTAAGAATGTTCAGATTGAAGAATTCTTCTATTCACCCCCAAAAAAATGTCCTAAAGATAAATTTATCATAATTATCAGCACAAGATGTGAAGTAAACCAACTTTCTTTTCTTGATGGAACCAAACCAACAAAATGCAAAGGAAAACATTTTTCTCATATTGCTGACTCATTGATTCCTTTGCTAAGAATCATTGGGAGAGAATCTAGCAACTCTGCAGAATTTATAGCTCCTAGTTCAGTTAGATTAAAACTAACTTGAAAGGGAATAATCAAAGTTTGTTATTTCAATGACAACTTGCTAGCTCTTGTTTCTCTTTCTCTATTTTCTTATCAACCAATCAGTAAGATGCTAAACAGTTCTAATCTAGTCAACAGCTTTAATTCATAAGGTGCAGTTTCAATATTCAATATCCCATGTTCTCCTACATCCAAGGCATGTTTTGCAATTAGTTCTTATGGACTAATGGTAAAACCATGACAATTGTGGAGCAGATGAGATAGATTCTTTTTTTTTTCCTTTTTCTTTTTTGGGTATTAATGAGTGAGAAAATTCTATTGCTCAAAAGCTTGGTAAAAGCCCTACACACAAGACACAACAGCAAATGACAAAGTAGGACTAGCATGAAATGAAAAACTACTCCATTTAAATACAAAAACTTTTCTAAGAAACATTTTTACCCAAATGAAGACTAATTTCAACAATCTCACAAACAGACCTTAATACTTTTTTTTTTTTTGGTAATCACAGACCTTAATACTTAATTGACCAGTTATAAGTATTATATCTCCTTCATCTACCTCACCTTTTTCCCTTACATTTTCTTGTTAGAATTCCTTCCCAAAGATGTCTAATTTGTGAGCTATCTATCCAACTTCACTGATTTTCAGTTTAATTAACTCTATAAATTCCTCTTTAAGTAAGGTGCAATCACTTTTCTTTTTCAGCCAGAACCATAATTAATAAGAAAAATACATGACAAAAGAATTAAAGAATTTGAAATATTACCTGTACCCATCAACATTAGCGCCATACTTGTCTACAAATTGATATACTCCCTTTCCCTGAATAAAGTTCAAAGGTTAAGACTTAGGAGTGTTGTCAAGAAAAGTAAGATAATTAAAGAGGTAATTAATTAAAGATCAATATGTTCTTCCAAGATAACACGGTTCACAAATTACACACGCACTCACACATACAAACCCATGTATAGGGATCTGAAATGGCAGTCAATGCAGTTTATATCCATTTGGCCGAAAATTATCTTGATTTCTAAATACACTTAGATATAAGGTCAACTGCATAACTTTTATGATTTTATACAGGTCCAAAAGTTTATATTTAAAATAAAATTAAAAGAAATTTTTTTTATTGTTGTTAGAATAATACTTAAAAAATGATTAATTTCACAATTTTCTAATAGTTTAAGCTTTTAAGACCATCAGTTATCTAACATAGTACCAAAATAGGTTGTCCTGAGTTTGAATTCTATCTAGTTAAGGAGCGTTTAAGTTTTATTAGGATAATCGATAATTTATCAATTTTTGGACTAGTAAGAGATATTTAATTAAATGACAAATTTAAATGGTACATGACTTATTAGAGAACCATGTGATCATTTGCGAGAACCCAATAAAACAAAAGCTACTTCATGTGAAAAAAGAAAGAAAATTTTAAACATATGCCAACAAATTAAGCAGTAAAGATTAAACACCAACCTTTGGCTTCCTCCCAGATGCATCAAGGCCATTCCTCAATTTCATGCCGCCCCCAGGTCCTATAAACATTATATATTTTTCAGAACAAATCTTCAACTTTCTTACATATTTCATAACCATGCATGTCTATCATTAATTTTTAAGAACTCAATGAAACTAGCAGCTAGAAGAACTAACTAAAATCGCATGCTAGCTGGTGAGCCATATATATAGATCACACTTGTGTGTATGCCATGCATGCTGAGTAAATATTTAGTTAATTACGTAATGAAATTGCTACATATTGTTGGAAAGATCGAACTCATCATGCAAATGGTAGATACCATAAGGCGTATCAGTTTTGGTCTTCTTGCTACTGGCCTGAACTTTGAGTGAAGAAGTCCTAGCAAGAGAGGGAAGCCCTCTCACTGCTGACTTCTCAACAGTGAAAGGAGATGGTTTTAGACTCACTGAAGCCATAACTGATGCTGCCATTTTTGCCTTCAACAATTGTGTGGTTTGGTCTTTAGAATAATATCGTATTCCTCTTGTGATAATAATAGTGCAGTAGTGATTGCCAAATATGACACGTGGCAGTGCTTGTGTGGCTCAAATGAGGATATGATATTGCAAAACATTATCAAAATCCTTTGCTGTTTTAACCAGTTCTTTGTGAGGCATATAGATCCTCACCCATCTTTTCACATGAGTCGTGATGACACGTGTTGTGAGCCCATCGGAGGGGGATGAATTCTTGAGGGAACAAAATACCCAAGATTCCCATTCATTGTGATAACTATTACTTGTTTATTATTATCAATTTTTTAGGTAGTAAAAAAAAAATTTATTGTGTCTCCTCAAGGTGGAATCAAATAATGTTTTATTTTGAAAATTCAATAGTTATAATTAATAGCGACCGATAAGGATTTGAACCTCAATTCTCTTTGTAGAAGAAAATAAGTAATATCCCTCAACTACAAGATTGTTGACATTTTCCTTTATTAAGGTGTATTTGGATACCACTTATTACTAAAAACTGAAAATACTATAACAAAATAATTTTTAAATGTGTGAATAGTATCATTAGACCCAGTTTTAAAGATATTTTTCTGGAAAAAATACTTGCGAGTCTCGTGAATAGTGCACATGACCCACTGGAAAATGTGGAATGCAGCTAAAAAGTGCTTTTCAACACTATCCAAACATACACTAAGGGTGTGTTTGGATACCGCTTATTACTGAAAACTGAAAACACTGTAGTAAAATAATTTTTAAATGTGAGAATAGTGCTGTGAGACCTATTTTTAATGAAAGTTTTGCTAAAAAAAAAAAGTTTGTGGGTCCCGTGAACATTGCACGAAACCCACTGAAAAAGCATGAAACGCTCTTCTCATAAAAAAAAAAAAAAGGTGAAACACAGACGCTGAACGTGGCCGCTGTATACAAACGGATACTAAATACTAAAAGATGTTAAGAGCCTTATGGTTCAACATCACTAATTGTGCAAGTTGTTCAGAAGGAACAAAAAACTTCCTCAAGTGCTCCAATGCACTAAATGGGATATGAGATTAACATAGATATTTTTGAACATGTGTTGTATTTGTATTATTAGACACTAGTCGCAGACCCACGCGATGCGTGGAAATAGATAATTATATTTTAGTTATGATATAATATATAATTTATTCCCTAAATTTTGTGGAAAATAATTTTTTTTCCCAAAAACTTAAACAATTTCTAAAATTATTTTTTATTTATTTATCTCAAAAAATATATCATCATTTTATTATTTGGATTTATTTGATTGATATTATTTATTTTTTAGGCGGTCCATATTTTGATAAATTATGTTATCATGCGTTATATTTTCCTAGTTTGTTTTTTCTGTACAACTAAATTATTTTGAGTTTCAAATATATTATTCAAAATTTTTATTCTCTTAAAAAGAGATTATTATATTTATAATTTTTTTTTTTTTATCGTAGGAGTAGTTTCGAACTATTGATTAAATTTCTTTTACTAATATAGATACATGAAATTGGAACGGTATATTTCTTAGATATTCCTAAAAGACTATACTATATTATAAATTTAATATTTAAAATAATATGTAAGACAAAAGTAGACTTTATGTCTAAAATTGAACACTTCACCTATCGAAATGAAAGAAAATAATCTGTATAACATAAAGAGAACATGATTTTTTTTTTTTTTTTTACTACATACACTTTTATTTATTAAGATTTAATTGTCTTTAACTGAATCTTCATATCACATTTTTGTTACTACGCTTCTATTGAGTCTTCTCATCCGTCACATCATTTGCCATGTTATTATTCTTATTTTTTACTTTTAATTTTTTGAAAATATTAAATATATAAATATATTGGCTTTACAAATTCATATTAGGCAGTTTTAACTTTACGTATTCATTTACTTTAATTTTGATGTTATAACTAAATAATAAATCAATGAAAAATAAAAATATTGTCTATACATATTCATCTGGGGCGGTTTAATTTTAATAGTTTTTTTTAGGAGATTTAATTTTAATAGTTGATAGACACATTCAAATACATAGTCAACATTGTATTTTGATATAAATTCAAAATCTCACTTCCAAAATAATTAAGTATTATGTCAAAAAAAATAAATAAATAAAAGCTAAAAAAGGGAGAGATAAGACTTGTGAGTTGTGACAAAAAAACTTTTTTAAAAAAACACACTACCAAATTGTATTAACCCAAAATAGTATTATATAAAAGTTACAATGATTCATCAACGTAAAATAAAGTTGCAAAAAAGAATATATATATATATATAGAGAGAGAGAGAGAGAGAGAGAGAGAGAGTAATCACCTTTTTTTGGGAGAAAAATAAAAAATGAAATGAGAAAAAGAAGCATCAAATAAAAAATATAGTCATAAGTCAAAAACCAAATTATTCAAGCCATGATATATAATAGAATAACATTATTTTCTTGTAAACTATACTTATATACAATAAAATAACATTTAACAATTATAGAAAAGAAAAGAAAAAAGATAATGACTTAAAAACACAAAACCAAATTGCAATCCAAAGTAAAATTCTAAAGAACACATAAATGCATCAATCTAAAGTAGAGATACAAAATATAATAAAAAAATCACACAAAAATAAAAAATGAGAGACAGAATAATAATCTTTTTCATGTGAGAATATATGTATAGAATGGGATAGAGAATGTTATATTTATAGTAATAGAATGGGGAGAATAAGAGTCAAAATAAAAGGAAGAGGAAGATGAAGAGATAGATGAAGAGTGACATTAAGGTTGAGAGTAGTGGGGAGATGAAAATATAAAATAAAAGTTATGGTTGGAAGTAGTGGAGAGAAGTGAGAAATAGGTAGATGATGTGACCACTGATGTGGCTCAACAAAAGCGTAGCAGCAATAAATGCTACACTTCAACTTTTAGATAGATGTTGTAGGGACTGGGTTTGAGCACTTCTGCTGTTGAGTGAGTCGACTCAAGCCCAGCTAGCCCAATACAATGAATTTGTAAAGAACGGGTTCAAGAACTAAGCCTTAGCACACGGACAACGCCCAATGCGATATTCGCCACCGTCGAACGTAGACGAACCGAAATTATTTTAGAAAGTCAGTCCTCGGCTCGGTCCGAGAAGGTTGATGGTAGTCTTTATCCCCTCCAAATGGTCCCCCTTTTTTGAACTGTTTCTTCCCATTATATAGTCCTTGTAGGGACTGGGTTTAAGCACTTCTGCTTTTGAGTGAGTGGACTCAAGCCCAGCTAGTCTAATACAATGAATTTGTAGAGAGCGAATTCAAGAACTAGGCCTTAGCACACGGACAACGCCCAATGCGATATTCGCCACTGTCGAACGTAGACGAACCGAAATTATTTTAGAAAGTCAGTCCTCGGCTCGGTTCGAGGAGGTTGATGGTAGTCTTTATCCCCTCCGAATGGTCCCCCTTTTTTGAACTGTTTCTTCCCATTATATAGTCCTCCTTCAATCGATCCATTTCCTCCACTTGTCGATCATCCATGCTCCTCTCTGACAACCCGTCCCATCAACCACCTTACCAAACCCTCTGTGAGTTGCTGCAACCGAGGCAGTATTGCTCAAGGGTCATTTCTCCATTAATGCTGCCAAAACATTAGTCATGCGCATTTAATGTGGAGGTGACAGTTAATCTTGGTCTTGCTCCTCTACTATGCTTCCACTGCTGACATGTTGTACTTGCTCTTTCTCCTTAGGTGCCCTGGAAGGCTGCCTATGATGGCCCGTTACTCCCTCCTCCCATGGTCTTGGTTGGCCGAGAACAGGGTTGTCCTCGGCAAGGTTTCTGGGCAATTTGGACTTTCACACTTCGTCCTCAGGCGTTTCCTCCTCCTCGGCATGGGCCTTGGGCTTGGTATAAAGTGGGCCGAGGTTGTCAAATTCTCTGACCCCACAATAGCCCCTTAAAGTCCTGCTGTCCGGCTCCTCAGACAGGGAGGAGGATTTTGATGTCATCGGGTCTATACTGTGGCTTGTCTAGTCTGGTCCCAAGTCAGCGCTTGGGGTCTTTTCACCTGTCTAATGCACGTTTCTGGCGCTTCGATATGCGGTACGCACCCATATTAAATTTTAGCGGCTCCATACTCCCCACGTTCAACGGTGTGATGGTAATCCAACGGCGGGGATCTTTCACCATTATGGGCGGGAAGCCTTGCACAATTGTCTTTGGTGAGGAGGTAAATACCCATTTGAACCGGTTTGCCTCTTCACTTCTGCATTCAAGAGTTCTTATGCACACACCCCAAATCTGGTTAAGTCTCCAACCCAACTCGTGTCTCTTCGCAGCCTAAAAAGTCTGTTTTCAGCGCCTTCCCTCATTTCTATAAGTTTTCTTCTTACTCTATCTTGTACTTTTCCCTTTCTGATTTTCCTCTCCCTTTATTCCTCTCTTCTTTTCGCTCTTCCCTGAGTCTCTTTGCCATCCTTCAGGATGGATAGGTTTAAGAAGTTAGTTAGGTCTAAGGAAGCGATGGAGGAATTCATCGCCACTTATAGGATACCCGGTAACGTGGGTCTAAGGTACTACGAGGAGGGGGATTGGTATATCAGGAGGGAGGTTAGTGAGGTAGTGATTCCCATTATCGCCTTCCTTTAAAGTGGTATAAGAATCCCTATAGGGCCGGTGATGAAGGGCTACCTTAGGCACTTCCGGTTAGCCCCTACCCAGTGTGCCACTAACGTGTTTAGGATCCTGAGTTGCGTGGATGCCTTGAACGAGAAGATGGGGTTAAGGTTAACCCATCACGACGTGAATTGGTGATGCAACCTCCAGCAACTAACGGGTAAGTCCTACTACATGAAGACGAGAGATGATAAAGTTAGACTCATCCAGTGTCTCCCCGAGTCTAGCAAGGGGTTGAATAAGGATTTTCTCATCGTGTCGGGGGAGTGGCACTATGGCCTTCACTGCCCGACAGTAGAGGGGGAGCTAGGTAGGGTACTAGGAATATGGGAAGATTGATCTGCTATGTTTTCACTGTTTGCATTGCTTGGTTGTTAACAAGAACTAGCTTTTTCTTTTGCAGATCCACACGCCTTTGAACAGCATTTCAATTTGGTCAACAAGGCAGACTTGGAAACCGTACTTAGGGCAGAGGTCTTTATGAATGAGGCTGACAACTAGGTTAGAGTCACTCATAAGATTCTCGGGTACAAACCGATTCAAAAGTCTTTCTCGGCTCCCAGATACGTGATCAGAGCTAAGGACCCTAGGCTTCGCCAAATCACTGTGGTGGAGCACGGGTTCTCATTTTCTGAAGGATCTTCCATCCCCGAGGGCGTCCCGTTGGCAGGCTCTTCCTCGTCCCACCAAGTTGCGGAGGCCGAAGGCGAAAGTTTAGAAAAAGAGGGAGAAGTAGTTGATCTGGGTTCGTCCGAGGACGAATTTGGTGCATTCGACCAAGTCCATCTATCCGAGGATCTCTCTGGTGACTTGGGTGATCCCCATTTATCTAAAGCAGACCTTCTGTCACCAAGGACTGGTACTCGAGGCAAGATGGGTTTCAAGAGACAATCTCAAACCAGTCTATTCGACCTGCTTGAGGGCCAGCCGGGGAAGGGCACGCCAAGGAAGTCACAATCCAAGCTTCCTCCAACTCCACCCAAACTTCCTCCTCCCCCACTTAAGTCTTTGCCTGCGCAGACTTAGTCGTCTTCCACTCTGCCGACCTCAGACCCTCAACTCGAGTCCACCGATCTGAAGAGGAAGAGGCCTTCCAAGGGCAAAGACCCAGTAGATGGAGGGAGATCTCGTTCCCCCTAAAAGAAAGATGAAGCCCACCGACCTTCCAAGTAGCTGAGGATCGGTGGTCAGGACAAAGGAAAAGAGGTCATTTAGCAGTCCAAGCCCCAGGCCTGGCTACCTGCCGCCATGCTTCATGGGAAGCCTTTGATGGACGACACCACCCTCAGGGACTTCCGAGGGGGCGAGGGGGCTTGCGTAGCCGATGCCCTAGAGAGGTCCCTGCTTCTCCCCACTAACATGGCCGGGCTGGGGGGCATGAGGAGGCAAGAAGTTATCCTTAACCTTAAAAGGTACCTGGGTATTGTAAGACTTCTGATACTTGTGCCTTTATTGAATTTTATTCCTTAGTTCCCAGCTTACGGTGTACATGTTTTGATTGGCAGGCTACCCAGGCCACTTTTAGGCTGGAAGAAAAGGCCAATAACCAGGGTAGAGCTCTGGATCAGGAGCGCAACAAGTACTTGGATGCCGCGAGTACCCTTAGGAAATTTGAGGCTAATCTCAAGAAGGCAATGAAGGACTCAAAAGAGATGACGAGGGCCAGAGATGGCGCGGCAACCGACCTAGCTAGCGCTAAAAAACAGGCCGAGGACTAGACAGGGCGCCTACAGGAGGTCGAGGGTCAACTGTAGATTGCCAAAGAGCACATCACCGACTTGAAGAAGAAACTTGTTGAGGCAGAGGGAGTCAAGGGCGTTGCTGAGTACGCCAGGGAAGAGGCCTTGAGGGCTAGAGTAGAGGCTGAGTTTGCGATAACAGAGGCTGAGAGCTCCAAAGAGCAAGCGGAGGAGGAGGCCTTTACTGAGGGAGTGGCTAAGACCAAGGTTAGCCTCAAGGCTCAAGTGCCCGAAGTATGCAGACGCTACTACTCCCAGACTTGGAATGAGGCCCTCAACCAAGTTAGAGTTGAGGTCTCGTCTGAGCTTAGGAGGGCTGAGAGGGTGTATTATCCCCCCGCCATTCGTGAGGCTGCCTCTGCTGACCCCGAAGTTGGCACCGCCTCTAAAGCGACGGACGAAGGCCAGGCCAGTGCTGCCAACGATCCAATGTCAACTAATAAGCCTGCTGAGGAGACTGGGCACCAAAGGACGTTGGGAAAAGAGGAAATCAGTAACCCAGCTGCGCCCCAAGACATGGTGAAGCCTCTTGCTAACTCCCAAGTCACCCCTGCTGACTCCCAGGCTCCCCCTACCGAGAAGGAGTCCTCTGAAGTTGCAGCTCCTAGCTAGGATCTCGAGGCATCAGATAAAGCTTCTCGGCAGACCCCCAAGGACAAGCTGTCTATCAAGTTGAAGAAATAAGCTATCTTGTCGGGCTATCTTAATTCGTCGACCAAGTCCATTATGGTCTCTTTTTCTTTTCGTTCCATTTTTTTTTTTTTTTTTTTGTCTTGGTGATACTGTAATGAAACTGTTTTTTTTTTTTTTTTTTTGTGTAATATATCCAATCGTCTGTGTTTATTTCTTTGAACAACGCTTCCCTCTATTTATCTTACTTTAATGCTTTGCTCAATAATCAATTGATCTTAGCGGTGTGCCAGTAGTGCTTGAATAATTGAAAATGATGGACCCGCGATATAAATTTTGCCTCAGGCTTTAACCGAAAACCAAACTGTCTCAGCAATGCAACTTGTTTCCCCTCTGGATGAGTCACAAAGGATTTTGGTCCACGATGTATACGTTATACAATCACACGCCCTTCATAAGCTTGCCGATCCTGAGAGGGCGTTTCAGCACTTAAGGTGCTTTAAGCGATGCTCATGGGCTCGCTTTCGTTTTGCAGCTTTATCGAAGTAGGCAGGGGCAAGTGATCCGAGACATTAGACTCCCTTCTGGCTGCGTTCGCAACTTAGTTGAATGCTCTCGCTTCGTTTAGTTGAAAGTAGCTAGTTTAGCATTTAGTCTTGTGAAGTAACTAGTTTCCCCATAGGTTTGAGTCCAAGGACCACGCAAAATCTTGGTTCGGTCTAGTACTTAGATCCTCCTGTAAGTAACTAGTTTCCCCATAGGTTTGAGTTCGAGGACCATGCAAGACCTTGGTTCAGTCTAGTACTCAGGTTTTTTTTTTTTTTTTTAAGTAATTAGTTTCCCCATAGATTTGAGTCCGAGGACCATGCAAGACCTTGGTTCAGTCTAACACTTATGTTTTTTTGTAAGTAACTAGTTTCCCCATAGGTTTGAGTCCGAGGACCATGCAAGACCTTGGTTCAGTCTAGTACTCAGGTTTTTCTTGAAGTGGTTAGTTTCCCCATAGGTTTAAATCCGAGAACCATGCAAGACCTTGGTTCAGTCTAACACTTATGTTCTTCTGTAAGTAACTAGTTTCCCCATAGGTTTGAGTCCGAGGACCATGCAAGTCCTTAGTTTAGTCTAGTACTCAGGTTTTTCTTGAAGTGGTTAGTTTCTCCATAAGTTTGAGTCCGAGGATCATGCAAGACCTTGGTTCAGTTTAACACTTATGTTCTTCTGTAAGTAACTAGTTTCCCCATAGGTTTGAGTCCGAGGACCATGCAAGACCTTAGTTCAGTCTAGTACTCAGGTTTTTATTGAAGTTGTTAGTTTCCCCATAGGTTTAAATCCGAGGACCATGCAAGACCTTGGTTCAGTTTAACACTTATGTTCTTCTGTAAGTAACTAGTTTCCCCATAGGTTTGAGTCCGAGGACCATGCAAGTCCTTGGTTCAGTCTAGTACTCAAGTTTTTCTTGAAGTGGTTAGTTTCTCCATAGGTATGAGTCCGAGGACCATGCAAGATCTTGGTTCAGTCTAACACTTATGTTCTTCTGTAAGTAACTAGTTTCCCCATAGGTTTGAGTCCGAGGACCATGCAAGACCTTGGTTCAGTCTAGTACTCAAGTTTTTCTTGAAGTGGTTAGTTTCCCTATAAGTTTGAGTCCGAGGACCATGCAAGGCCTTGCTTCAATCTAACACTAATGTTCTTCTGTAAGTAACTAGTTTCCCCATAGGTTTGAGTCCGAGGACCATGCAAGACCTTGGTTTAGTCTAGTACTTAGGTTTTTCTTAAAGTGGTTAGTTTCCCCATAAGTTTGAGTCCGAGGACCATGCAAGACCTTGGTTCAGTCTAACACTTCGTCGTCACTGTTCGGGGTGAAGGAACTTGCCCTCAACGCTAGAATGTTCGCTTCTAGAGTGATAACGGTCTCGGCCCTGCCTTGCCGAGGAAGGACTCCTCCTTAGACTGGGCAATTGGCCCAATATTGACCTGGACAAGGGCAGCTTGTCCCTCTGCCTTTAAGCATGATAGTAGCCCCGTTGCGCCAATTTTTTCGTCACTTCTGATTACGAGGCGTCCTTTAGCTGTTCGGGTTGTGTGCTTGAAGTTTCGGTATGCGAGGCACGCCCTCATTAATATTTTTGTGGATTAACGCAGATCCAGCAGCTGGTGGCCTCCTTGGAAATTGGTCGGGATTAATGTTGCTGGTAATTCTTCCTTTGAATTCCGTGTGGATTAATTCCCACCAACCTTCGCCTTCTATATAAGGCTCTCTGGGGGAATCGCTCTTCCACACTTCACGAATCCTTGAGTTCAACGAGATCTCTAAGCCCCCAACCCTCTAAGCACCTCCGATAACTTTGCCAGGATCGTGATCAGGGCTTAGGGGAATGGGATGGCCTTGGATGAGGGTAAGGGCAAGGAAGCCAAGCCCCTTTCAAGAACCAAAGATGCCGCCCAGACCCTGGACGACGCAGTTGAGGCAAAGGGGGCGGGGGCCAAAGGTGTCCCTATCTTTCAACCGAGCAAGAAGGAAGGTCCTCCTTCCTCAATCGAGAGTCGTAGATCGAGCCATATTTTTAGCGCGGCAAGGCTTGGGCGTCATCCTGATGGTAATGCATCTGGCAGTTAGGAGGGAGGTTCATGAGGAACATAATGTTTTTCTCCGATACGCGTCTATGCCTGCCCTTCAAGCTGGTAGTGATTCACACCCAGCTTACCCGCCGATGGAGGTTCGCAAGATTACGTTACGATCGATGCCCGAGTGTTGCCGCCTCCGATGCTTAATTATCATGTGGCTGAGGGAGCATCAAGGGAACATCCTGGAATGGGGTCGTCAGGCGCTTCCACTCCTTTTCCTCTCTCGTTGCCAGTACCATCCATACGGGCTCGGGAGTTGTTGGTAGCCTTAAAACAAGCCTGCCTCAGCCTCCCTTTCCTACAGTTAGCTTTAGATCAAGTCTGTCTAAGCCTCCGTTTGTACATTTAGTTTTAGAACCAGCCTGTCTAAGCCATTGTTTGTATTTTTAGCTTTAGTACAAGTTTGTCTAAGCCTTCGGGCGTATGATGTACTTTTCTTTCATTTAATAAAAAGTTTGTACTGTTTACTTGCTTCATTTTCTGAATTTTTCATTTTTTTGCAACAACTGCTTCTTGGGTGGGTGCGTTGTTTTCTCTTTTTTTTTTAACGAGACTCAGAATCGGTGTTAGCAGCGGCGACGAAAAATTTGCCTAGCCATGTGCAAGCTAGCAACGTAGGAATAATTGACCATTGCGCTTGCTAACGTACTAGTTCTTCCTACAAATGGCGCCAATTGTAGGGACTGGGTTTGAGCACTTCTGCTGTTGAGTGAGTGAACTCAAGGCCAGCTAGCCCAATACAATGAATTTGTAGAGAGCAGGTTCAAGAACTAGGCCTTAGCACACGGACAACGCCCAATGCGATATTCGCCACCGTCGAACGTAGACGAACCGAAATTATTTTAGAAAGTCAGTCCTCGGCTCGGTCCTCGGAGGTTGATGGTAGTCTTTATCCCCTCCGAATGGTCCCTCTTTTTTGAACTGTTTCTTCCCATTATATAGTCCTCCTTCAATCGATCCCTTTCCTCCACTTGTCGATCATCCATGCTCCTTTCTGACAACCCGTCCCATCAGCCACCTTACCAAACCCTCTGTGAGTTGCTGCAACGAGACAGCACTGCTCAGGGGTCATTTCTCCATTATTGCTACCGGAACATTAGTCGTGCGCATTTAAGGTGGAGGTGACAGTTCATCCTGGTCTTGCTCCTCCACTTTACTTCCACGGCTGACATGTTGTACTTGCTCTTTCTCATTAAGTGCCCTAGAAGGCTGCCTATGGTTGCCCGTTACTCCCTCCTTCCATGGTCCTGGTTGGCCGAGGACAAGGTTGTCCTCGGCAAGGTTCCTGGGCAATTTGGACTTTCACACTTCGTCCTCGAGCATTTCTTCCTCCTCGGCATGAGCCTTGGGCTTGGTATAAAGTGGGCCAGGGTTGCTAAATTCTCTTACCGCACAGATGTATATATATATATAGATTAGACTCAAGCTAAATATATCCTTAAGAGAGGTTTAGGACTTGCATGCTTATTTACTCCACTAAAAATTATTTTACTTTGCATTAAAAAAAAAAATTGAAAATTTTGTAACATTTGATGAAAATACATCGCATTTCACTTATAGATAGCAATAAATTAATCCCAATGGGTTATAATTAAGATTTAATTAAGTTGGTTTATATTATAAGATGCGAACTTGTAAATACCGACATTATTCGGAAGAATATGAGCTATATTTCATCCACCTATTTCATTTCGTCCTTACTTAAACCCCAAAATTTCTTTTAAAAGAAATGAAAATTGAGTTATAAATCATTATCATTATTTCGATAAGTACACTATATATCACTACCATCACCATATATGTTATTACTTTCATTACTATTATTAAACAACTTGATGGATAACGCATCAAAAAGTGATCGCACTTTCATAAAACTCCCATGCGTAAGTTATATTTGCTATACCCAAAGGAAAAGTAACTTGCATTATAAATGAAAGTGCTATCAAACAAAGCAAAGTGGCTTGTTGATAGACACAATCAATTGCAGCCATGATGAACTTGAGATTAGCCATTGCAACAATTCTGATGCTCCAGCTGATTGCAGAACTACAATCTGGCACAGCCCACAAGCTGGTTATAACAAATTTACTAGTCTGAAAGGTTTCATGTTACTTGCCATGATGATGATGATACTAATTCTAACCTTGTCAACAAAACTGTAGCACCACTCCAAAATGCCACAATTGGGATAATACAAAACCCTTCTTGGACCTGCTGGGGGAATACTGATACGATTCACACGAGGCACAAAATATATGATCAGATGGTAGTCTATGGGAGATGCAAGGAAAATTGCCAACTGAAAATAAACCCTATGGGCTATTTTATTCGGAATGAAGGGAGGAGAAGCTGGAGTATTATTTGGCCTATATACATTACATAATAATAAAATCTTTCAAGATTTACAAATTCTCCTATACCTATAAAAGTGGGAGTTTTATGCACTGGGTACAACCTTTTTCTCCAAGATATATAAAACTTATTAAACTATATATGTGTGTCTATTTGTTTCATTTTTCTTTCCAATGGTACTAGAGATTCAGAATATTCAGTGAATCACTTCCAAAATCTTTATATAAAAGTTAATACTTAGAATTCCTTAGTGCCAAACTCACTCTCTTTTTTCTTTTTTTTCTTTTCTTTTTAAGAGAAGAATGATATTCATAACTAGTTAAAATTTGGTTGCCTAAGCTTTTCTCTCTTTTCTTCCTTCCCCATCCCTCCCTCCCTCTTTTCTCCTTTTCAAATGCATGCTTAAAGATAAATCTTGAAAGTTCTTATTAATGCAAATTTCTGATGTTGTAGAGATAATACATGAACAAAATTGGCTACATCTTTTTGCAGCTTGTCCTAATTTGGGCATAATAACTAAGTTTGTATTTGTAAGATAGTCATAGGTACTTGGCACTAGTTTTCTTTTGGATCTGAACCATTTTTCGTTCTTCCAAATATTAAAATAAAGAGCTGATATGGTTTGAATCAAATGTAGGCCGAACAATCATGTTTTAGTACCACTAAAGTTACAAATATATATGAGTTGGTAATATGAACCATCAAGATTGGTTGCTTCGATTGTAAGAAAAAAGAAAATTAGACTAGTCTATTTGAAAAAAAGCTATGTTACTTTTTAGATTTTGTTTCAAACTATATAAAATTTCGTGTAGAATTTTTTAACAAAGCAGAGTGATACTTTCAAAAAGAGAAAAAGAAAAGAACCATTTAGTACCAAAACAGCAGAATCTTTGAATATTAGCACATTATTTTCGGTGCATAGTCTCATTATTGACACTTCTACAATTTATTTTCCTACCGACTAGATTCCATGATAGAAACTACAGGAGTTCTGGCTTAAATTGACACTGGCTGACTAGATTCCATGATAGAAACTACAGGAGTGCTGGCTTAAATTGACACTGGCATGGCTTGCAGAAACTGTTAAGAATGCCTTTTGCACCAATGCCTCATCTGCAATCATAGCCTCTGCTGTCAGCAAAGGTTCAACTAATGGTCTATACCCTGAACCGTAGAGAGTAATACTACATAAATTATCATAGCTTTCTCCTCCCCCAGTTAATCCTTGCAGTTGGAAAGCTCTATATCTAATGGTCAAATGATATTAGAATCGTGCGCCCATGCTAAGGGCAAAAGTGTTGTTGGCTAAGGGTTTAGGGGTGTGAAGGGGGAAGGAGAAGAAAAAATAAAGAGAGAAGCTACTAAGTTCCCCAACCATATACAACAGGCTAAAGTAATGTAGCAATGATAAGTGCATTGTTACAATCTGCAATCATGAATATCAGAACATTTGTTATACAAAAAAAAAAAAAAAACTTCAGAAAAAAATTATTCTCCGCAGATGACAGTGAACACCAAATTCATGAAATATAATCATGTAGCAACTGATTAAAGTTTCTCAAAATTATTTTTCCACTAAAGCCGAAACCAAATTGCAAATACACCTAAAATTTAAATAACTCAGCATGTTACTTGGCTAAATGATGGTGCTTATAAACAGCTAAGCATCTCGGTAAGTTTGGATGCTGCAGCAATGCCACTTACTATGGCACCTTCAATATTTGGACTAACACAAAAATCTCCAGCAATAGCCAGCCTCTTGTTCTTCTCCCAAAGACATTTCTCCTCTTTAGCTATGCTTGTAGCAGGAAATGCGCTCCCCCTACAAGAGTACCAAAAGTGTCAGAGATACTCAGCAGTACAGCTACATGTATTCAAATGATCTCTATGCCCACAATATGATACAATAACAACAAACGCAAAAAAACTAGAAATTTTCACATAGATAACATAGAAGGATATAGAACACAAATGAAATGGTTCCCAAGTCATTTGTTAGATAATCATCCAAAAACAGTCACAAACTCTAACCCTTCCATCCAACCCCAAAAAAAGAACCATCAAATGCCTAATATGACAAGTAGGAAGCTAAAAAATTCCAGCCAGTTTTTAGTCACTAAACTAGATGTGGCCACAGATAATCTGCAAACAATTGTTTTGAAAAGATCCAAGGCATATGAGATTCTTTTCTATATACTCCCAGTAAAGGGAAAGTGTTATTATAATTCTGAATCATCAACTGTACTGAGTTCGGAAACACATGGAAAATTGCAGTTGAACATTATATACTACTTTGGGAACTATGGGAAACCAGACAACATTCAACTGTTTCCTTCTTTATCTCTGTTGAATATAGGTTCAATTATCTAATAACCTGAAGCCTATCCTTACATTTGAAATTTTTTTAAAGAAATAACCGCACCCAACTAAACTCCAAAATCTCAACTGGAATCCAGGCACTAGCCTCTTCCAGAAAGTGCAACTGAAAATCTCAATAACCTAAGGAGAAAAGCTGAACTGAGCTAGCCTATGGTTTGCCACAGTCCAATTGCATTTTAAGTTCTTAAAAACGCAACTGCAGAGGAAGAAGACAAGTCAGGCAGCTTTCAGTTAATGGATACCCTTACCTGAAAATATCATTTATAGTCAAATGGGGAGATTCATGAAGGGAAGCTAACTAGAACAATTCCAGCAAATTTCTTTTGTGAAATAGTCGTGAAGATGGAATGCAATTTGAACATTAATGGCAGCACTGCATGTCTTGTTTGTTTGCTAGGTAGTCCACAATTGATGTTATCCATTTATAAAAAACAAAAAACAAAAAAACAAAAAAAACAAAAACATAAAAAGACCAAAAAAATTCAATAAATGGGGTAGGGGGATTTGAACCTTGGACGTCTCCATTGGAAACACTAAGAAGTGCTAGTTGAACTACAAGGCTCTTGGCACAATTTAAGTTTCCAATGTTCAAATCCTTATAAAAAATTATCTTCTATCAGTGTAGTGGACATCCAATGCCAGGAGTGAGGAGGCTAGAATGTGTTCTATCAATTAACCTTCTATCAGTGTAGTGCTCATCTATAAATCTGATTTCAACAGAAAGATAACCTTCAGCTCACAATATATATAATTCATGAGACATGGTCCCCCAACTGATTGTGCTACCCCTTGGGTTCTTCAGCTCACAATATCAATAGTCCTGAATCTATTGCATCACCTACTTCTAGTAAGACTTCTCTAGTTTCAAAAGAAATTCTGAACAATATGTCACTCTTCATGTGGTAGTTGGATGTAGGACTTCTAAGATGGATTTGAATTTTGAAAGTGATACTCGGTTTATTTTAATTAGGCTTCTACAACAAATTAATGTCTAGGGATGTAACCCAAAGGGAAGAACAGATTGTGAGAGTGTGAGAAGCTTTTTCTATAATGATATCCTTTGAGCAATATATGCAATAATGCTACTAACAAGACTGAAAAGACTCTTGTTCATCTGTAGATTTCATTAAAATTAACAAAAATCTATATGAAGGCAAAGGAAATTTCATTTCAAAACAAGCAGAAAACACAAGAATGGAAAAGGAAGATTGGAACAAGCAATTGAGAGAGAAACAAATGCACACATAGAGAACTATTGTACGCATAGAAGATTGAAAGCATTTCAAACCTTATATATACAAGCAACTTAAAATCTACACTGAAATTCAAATCCACCCTCGAATTCTCAAATCAAAATGCAACCCCATCAAGTTCTGAGAGATTACAACATTAAATTTTACAGGCAGTTTCAGGATGGAAAATATCTGCCGAGTACTCTGTAGGGCTTAAATTCAACAAGAAGTTAAGACAAGGAAAAGATTCTATATCCGGAGAAAGATGAATACACCATTTAAGAAAGACTTAATTTTGCAATCACAACAAATCTCCAGGTGGAGAGGTTTGTTTTTGGGTGGTTCAGTTCAGCCTAAAGATAGAGTGTGATTTTGAAATTGATCCTGGACACTTTTTTTTTTTTTTATAGGTAATAATAATTTTATGGAAAACAGACTACTTGGTGGACTGGACACTCTTTTTACAACACTAATTTACCAATAACGACATTATTGAGAACGTACTGAGATTGAAACTTCCAGTCCTATGATTAATATTGGTATGTATGTTTGTGACCTGGCAATCAGCAGTCAACCTTTGAATTCTAATCTATATACTGACCATCTATGAGCTTTCTTGAAGAAGGGTTGAGAAATACTAAGTCCAGTGCTCTGAAATTCATGGAAAATTTCTTCGGCTACTTTTTTCAGTGTTGCTTCTGAGAGCTTTTGAAGACCCGTTTGAGCAATTACACTATTTGCATACTCCATTGTTGAATGCAATACCCACCGTTCACTGTGCAGAAAGTGTGCAAGAAAGTAAAAACAATCAATAACACATCTCCTAAAACTTGATCATTTATTTCCATGAATCTGTTAAGAATGTAACATATAAGCATATACCTAGCAGCAGAACGCCCTGGCTTGCTACTGTCACAATGAGCCCAGCTTAGAACTTCAGAATTTATCATTGTGAAGCCTTTTATGGGTATCTGAATTCATGAAATAAAATTCAATGGTCACCCTCAACTAAATCTCTCAAAATATTAAATTTTCCAAAAGGAAAAAGGATAGAAGCATAAATCAAATGAGCCATGTAAATGTTGATGAATCAGAAAAATATGCAGAGAATATGGAACTTAAAGTTGCATAATTAATATCTTACTGCAGAAAGAGGCTCCGCAAATGCTAGCATGAGAGCAAAACATGGGATAACAGGAATATCTTGCAACTTTGCTGCCAACTCAGGAACCAAATTCAAATCTGCGTAAGCAACACAAGTTAGGATGAACTTACGCAGTTTTTTTTTTTTTTTTTTTGAGAGATAATTACAATATGCTGCCAACCCCGCAGCTTGAACCCTTTCCTCCCTAAACCCCCAAGCACTTTATGCATGGAGAGGTGTCAATTCAACACAATATGCAGTTATTTTTATGCAGTTATACTTTACCAAAGAGTCTATCATGAAAACCAACAAGAACAGTGGGAACTAGGAAAAGAAAGAAACAACTTATAAGATTAAACTTATTTTCTGCTCATCACAGAATATTTAGTTGGAAAAACAAAACAAAAAAATTCAACATCACCTAGACAAAACAATTCTATTTTATCTTCCACCATTGTTTTTAAGGATTTTATCTGACAAATGATATAATTATAGGAAATGACAAATTGTGAATGCAACAAAATATTTAGCTTCATTATCTAATGCTAGCTTATAGCTTTTAACCCTACTTGGCATAACCCAGCTTATCTACTACAATTTTATTTTGAGGCTTCACAATTTAGTACGAGAAGGAATTGCATGAAAAACCCTAACTGTATCAAGCCCACTCCAGATGATTACATGCCCAAAAACTCAGTTGATTAGTTCTCTAATTGAAACTATCTAATGAATACTAACACCAGATGTAGGGAACTTAAGGGCTTAAAATTCCATGAAATCCGGTTTACAGAATAAAGTGTTTAGCCCAAAAATATTTCTTCCAACTTCTCACGCATGTCAAAATCATTTCTTTGATCACCCCTTGAGTCCCCCCCGTCTCCCCCACCCCCCCCCCCCCCCCCCCCCACAAAAAATAAATAAATAAATTAGCACAAAATCCTTAAAGTAGCCAGTCCTCATTAATTAATTATTGAGCTTGCCTTAACAAGTGGAAGTTTTTGACTTCCAAAAGAGTTCTGTGAATGCCGCTACTTGATTGCAGTTTATCCATTTGGATTACTGATCGAATTTCCTACTTAGTTTTAAAATGATTAGCCTTTATTTAATGTTAAAAATTAATTTGTGAATAATCTAGCTTGCTGATCTCTACAGACTCTACTGCATCCATACTTAACACACCCGTTACATGCACTTGCATAGTAGTTGTGTTGTCTAATTCTGAACTCCAGTCTATCATGTAACCCACAATCTTTGAAATCATAATAAAAGGAATCCAAGACTGATCTGCAAGATCAAGATTACATTAGAACCCATGCTGATTAGATTTACTGACGGCTTCCCTGCAAAGGATGACCAGTAGCCACGAAGGAGAAGCTTCCCACACAAGAAGCAGCAACACTAGATAGCATGGAACTCCTAGAAAAAATTAACGAGGACTGGCTTATATCAAACAGGTTCTCCTTCCTTCATCTTTTCAGTCAAATTTCTTACAAGAAAAATTACAAATTAAATGGTCACTGTGGGCGCAACGCATACAAAATGAGATGTCTATAGTCACCAGTATGTATTGTTGTGGGGTTCAGGACCCTACCATAAGTTTTATGTCTCATGACCACCAAAATCATCAAACATCATTGCTAATAATCTATAAGGACCTTGATCATTAATCACAATGGAATTTTACAAACACACACGCGCACTAGAAAGAAAAAAGGGAGCTCAAGCCTGGACACAACTAGAAGTCATTTGTATAAAGCAAACCGAGTGTTAGAGAGACATCATTTATCCCAAAAAAAAAAGGGAGTGCCAAAGAGACATCATACCAAGAGGCGGTGGTCGTCCTGTTACACTTGTAAACCTTGGAGAAACTATGTTTTTGTCTGAAGCAACCACCCCCTGAAAGTGACCAAGATTTTGTCCATCCAAACCAGTCAAAGACCATAAATTCTTGCTCTCTAACCACTCCATCCTTCCAACACCCACCCCAAACTTCCTTTCCACTCCTAAAGAAAAGTAAGACAAGAAATGAGCAATATTCATTGTACATTTGATACTAAATAATAAACATTTCAAAAGAGAAGTAGGGTTAATACATACCAGGCTCTTGGCATAATGCTTTACATATAGCATTCATGCCTGGCACACCCACATATCTTTTGGTTAATCCTTCCTAAATAAAATTGATAATCAGAGAAATAGTTGCTTGATAGGAATTGATATATGGCTTATGTTATTTCATGCATTCAACTTCTGCATGTGTCTGAACTATTTATATACACAAACATCTTTCAAAGAAAGAAAAGGGAAAAAGTACACTAAGTTTACATACAAAACACTTTTTTCCCCTAAAATCTCAGATGGAGGTTAGATTTCTAATAGATAGGGTTAAGACTTGAGAGTTACCACGAAGTGAAGAAGAAAGAAAAATCTCGTGTAAAAAATGCAGTTTTATAAACATCACAGAGTCAAGGTATGGTAAAGATTAATCTAGTAAAGGTAAGATTAACTGAAAAGATGTCTCAGTTAATGCTTTTGGATATCATATACCTCTGTTTGAATATCCATGAAAAGGGAGGATATAATTAAAATGTTACTTGAAACATTGTTTCAGAAAGAGTAATCTTCAACAACTATCAATTTCTACACACTAAAACAAAAAAATAGATATCTATTTCATATTAATCTATTTGCTTTTTGTGATATTTATGTGTACATATACTATTATGCACATCTGCGTACAATAAACTATACAATTTAAACTAAAGAACTCCAATTCAATAAAAGAACTAGTGAGATAGAAAAACCATATATTTAACTTGACAACATCAATGTCCTAACTTAAAAGCAGGCTGAAAAGCTGCGGTATGAGCAAAACTAAAAGTAGGAGCACAAATACCCACAAAGCCAAACTAACAGAATTAGGGCACAAATTGATGCTACCATGCAAAACAAACAAAAACGAAATATTTATCAATCAATTAATCACAAATATAATTTGTAGGAGAAGCATAGCAAGCAATGATAACCAGTTTCAACATATCCTAACCTTTGATGGGTGAAAAAAAATATATAGCACAACTGAACATAGATAACAATAACATAGAAGAGAAGCCCAAATACACTATTGGTCCTTAATCTTTAGCCCATGAGCAATTTTATTTCCTAAAGTTTAAACTGATTGCTTTTAGTACCTAAAAAATTGAAATGGGATCGTTTTTATGCCATGAGGTTTAAAGTAATCACTTTTATTCCCTAATAAACTGATTGCTTTTAGTCCTGAACATGTCAGATTTTATCCTAAGACAACGGAAAGACTATAATTGATCACTTTAAACTTCACAAATAAATTAGCTCCTTTATGGGATAAAGTTTAGGGACTAACAGAGAAGAAATAGTAGCAAACCTGTTCCATGTCGAAAAATTTGTTGGAACTACAATCAAAAGATCCAAAATTCTGTTTCCACTCAGCAACAAGACCTCTTGATTCCCACTCACGAACTAGACCCAATACCTCAGCATTGCTGACAGTAAAAAATGGAGCACCATGGTCGAACACCAGCTCCTTCCCATCTTCAGAAACCTCTCTATTTGGAAATGTTAAAAGCATAGCAACATTAAACACCCCCTTTACATAATACTTCATCAAGCCAACCAAATGGTTTTTGATATAGGCAAAATTCTAACCCAAAACGTTTAGAGATTTTAACGGTTAACTTAATTGGACGATTTCATTTATTCCTTACATTAGAACATCAATGTCATATGATTAATTTCACCATTTCCTAACAGTTTAATCTTTTCAGACAAATGACAAGTGGTTTTAAGCTCAAAGATGGTGCCTACTCTACCTCCCATGTGCCTCATTCGTTAAGGGGGTCTCGGCACACGCGAGGGAGAGTGCTAGAAGAGTGATGCTAGTCATATTACAAAATTTACCACACACATCTCACAAACTGAGGTGTCACCAATCATAATACTAAAATTTTACTACAAAAAGTTTACAAACTCGAAGTGTAATGTCATCGAATGTGATTGTTACCACTAATTAATAAATGGGTGTTTTGAATTACTTCCTGTGATTGATAACAGCTTTGTAAGAGAGCTATGATTAAATGATTGAATTAAACTTTGGAGAATAATAAATCATCAAAGTAAAAGTGATTGTGATAATGGGGTTTGGAGAAAGAAGTGGTACCTTCTTTGTGACATGCGGCCACCTGGGCCTCTAGCAGACTCGAACAAGGTGACAGAAACGCCATTCTTGGCAAGACTTGATGCACACACTGATCCTGCAACTGCGAAGTAACACACATTTTTTTATGTCATATTATAATTGTAATAATAATAATTATAGTATGGATTTTTTGACAAAAGAGGAAACTTTGAAGAATGAATTTTGAATTGAAAACTCACTTCCACTTCCAACTACGGCAACCTTAGTGGCGACGGAATTCATGCTGTCGTGGTGTCTGTTGTCTCCTTCCCAGATACTGGATTGGTCTCTTTTTCTTTTCTCTGCAACAGCCAATAGGACGTCACCGTTTTGGATATGGCATAATATTAAATTATTATTACTACTTAATAATATATATAATAAAAAAAAATACTAAATCGCAAATTACATTATTTAAGTTTGTCCGAAATTTATTATTCTCAAAAAAAAAAAAAAATTCCTTATTTGAATTTTAAGTTTAAAATCTAATCAATTTAGGTATTTTATTCAATTTTATTAAAAATTTGACATTATAAAAATATTTTTCTCACGTGAAAAAAAAATCTATAAAATTAATGTGAATTTTTTTTTTCAAAAAAGCTTTTTCTATTAGTTAATTGCATTATTAACGGCAAATTTTTAATAGGATTAGACGAAAGACCTGAATTGAATAAATTTGAAACTTGAATAATTCAATTGAATGAACTTCAAGTTAGATGCCTAAAATGAATTTCAATCAAACTTAAAAAGCGCAACTTAGGTTCAATTATCTCAATCGATAACAAGTCTCTCATCATTATGGAGTTAATCACATGATTGAATGTAATTGTTATTGAAAATGTTAACACTATTTTTATTTTAATGATAACTTTTTAAAAAGAATGTCTCCATGAATTCAGACTTGAACAATAGTGTTTTTTTACAAAAAACAAAACACAATCCACAACTTGAATGCTTCGATGAAATCGATAAGAAAGAGGGAAAGATATTTCTCTGTGTGCCACTTTCTACAACACCACACGCTGATAAAAATTCTATCATTTGCACAAAAAGTTTCCCTATTTATATAGATAACCAAAAAGTACGAAATTAAAATATATAACTCTTTCGTAATGAGCACAATTTTTTGATAATGGGTTGGGCTTGGTCCACTATTGGGCATATCCTATTTGGGTTTGGCTTGGCCAATATTTCTAACAATAATATAACTACATGGTTGAATTTAATTGAGAAAACTTAAAATCAAATACTTAAAGAACTGTAACTAAATTATATTTTAGATAAATTAGTAAAAATTAACATATTAACTAATTAATAAAAAGAAATTTAAAATTTTAAACATATTTTAGCAACTTATATTAGACAAATCAAAATAATATAGCATAGATAAACAAATTAATATTATAATTATAATTAATCCTTTAAAAACAAAACATAATTATATTAATAAACAATTAAATTTGCAAGTTTCACTTCGTAACATAAAAAATAATAAAATAAAATAAAAACTAAACTACAAAATATAAAGTCATACTGATATATAAGCATAACCCTCATTCTTGTTTAATTTTAAATTTTTTGGCTAAAAGTTTATATTTTTGTTATTAGAGAGGGACTAGTTACAATAAAGTGACATAATGAAAAAACACTGGATGAGGATTACGACAAGAATTGTACTCTTTATTGTTATGAATAAAATGTGTTATAATGTAATAACTAAACTTATTCATTAGTTTGGTTGTGAGTTATAACATTATAATGAAACTTAACATTTATTTTAGAAAATTTCTTATTCATACAATTATATCTCCTTAAAAATTGTTATTTTTAAATTTAAGAGAGATATGTGTTTTTTTTATGATTTTTTTTTTTAATAATTGTTAGATTTATATGGAAAGTTTGTTTATTTGTAAATATATTAAATTTTGAAATGATTGTACTTACTAAGGAATAGCTAATACAACCTTTTAAGGAGGAATTTTTTTTTTTTTTTTTTAGAAACTTAAAGATGAATAGTTATTCCTCATTTTGAAGAATAGCTATTCATAAAGAATGATTATTTCTTGTAATAAAAACATAACCAAACTAAAGAATAACCAAAATATAAGAATAACTATTACATTACAGCGCCTATTATGGTCTACCAAATATGCCCTAAATCAATTAAGTTGCATTTATACATGCTTAGAGCATTCACAGCAATGGTGCTAAAAAAATTAACTTTTAGCAACTCAAAAAACTATTTTATCTATTTTAACACCTCACTTTACAATACACCAAACATCAAATATTCTATTATTTTACCACTTCATTTATATATTCTTTCTTTATTCCTTTTTTATTCTTTTTTTATCTTTTCTTAATTCTTTCTTTCCATTTACAATTGATCATCTAAATGTAGCAAGCATAATTTTTAAAATCCAAATTTTTTCAATAAGGATTTTTTTTTAATTGAACAATCATATTTTTGGAAATCCATGTTTGTCATGACAATCATATTTTTGGAAATTATTTTTTTCCCTTCAAGTACCATGAATGTATCTTGTGCGCTCAGCATATGAAACATTTCTCTCACTAACATGTGGGCCTCATGCTAGGAGCATTTAAAAATTTCTCAACAGTCACATATGTTCTTTGAATAGTATGATAGAAGCAATGGAAACTCATATCTACTCCAATTGAACTAAACTTTCAACCTCTCAAAAACTATTTACACAAAGCATATACTAAACTATGAACATAATAAAAATTCATCAAAATGCAAACATATTATAAATGCAACATAAAAATCACCTTGTCAATTTGAAGTAGTTTAAGTTGAACAAAACTACAAATGTAGTCCACAAAAAATTCACATAAATAACTCATATCAAATTACAATAAAAACTCACGTACATAACTCACACATTCAAGTTCTTACGACTCGCCTTGTAATTGTCATAAATGATCGACAAGGTCTAATAGGAGTTGAGAATAAATTTCTTGGTCTCTAATGCATTCATGACTTTGGATGAACACCATAAATCCATTTGCATGCTCGTGTGACACTTGTATAAGAGGATTATCCATTTCATCAATTTGTTCTTAATTGAAGCCTACCGCTTCATTTTATTTCTCTCATCTTCAACAATCATGTTATAATGTTGTCAAATTGTGAATATCATGAATCTTTTTTTTTTTTCATTTTTATGTACCGTATATCGTATCGTATCGTGTATCGTAAGATATACAAACACTATAGTATATAAAATTTATAAAAAAATTATAGACACACACACACACATGCATACATATATGGTATATTTATTATATAATTGAAACTTAAGCAAATAATGTCTACTTTAATTATCACTTATACAATAGTATTTGACCAAGCTAACCAAATGGAAATATATATGTAACATCCATATCCAAATTCATTAGAGTTCAAAGTCATTACATATTATATTAGTCAAAAAAAAAATTTTCCTAATCATATTCATCATTGCCTTATCAAAATCTTCTGCATAGTCCAAGTCAATGAAGTTATCGTCTTCATCATCTTGCAAAATCGTTTCATCATTAACATCTTGTACATCTTCTTCGTCATCTCCAACATTCACTATTTCTTCTGGTTCTTCAACTTCAGTAACTTTTTCTTTACTTTTCTTTTTGGCATTCAAATTTCTTGGACCTATAAAAATAATACAAAAATAGAAAATAATTGTCAAAATTAACATTTATTCACAATATAGTAATGAAAATTTCAATTTAATATAAATCTATACCTCTCTTTTTCTACTACATCATTTCTCATTAACTTCAAACATTTATGAATGTCCTACCATAAAGTATCTTCTAGTAAGCAAGGTTCTTCCTTTTTCGTAATCCACTCATCATTAAATTCCATATTCGATAGACAAATTGGATCACACAAGTCACCATTCTCTTATCTCTTTATTTATCTCAACTCCAAATTAATATTATAGTTTACAAATACCAAAGCATTCACTCTTTGTTGCTAAAGATGATTTATTTTTTTGGTGTGTATGTCATCAAAATTGCTCCAATTTCTTTCATATCCCATTGCACTACAAGTTAGGCTAAGGACACGTATAGCTAGGCTTTGAAGCTCTTTGCAATGTATCTCGTAACTTTCCTACCACAATGTTTTATTGCCAACAAAAGAAAATGTAGAGGGCTACAATATAATTGCTATAACAACAAATAAAACGCTACATTAAGATGATGATGATAATAATAAAAATAACAATTACGGGGTTGCTTCTTAGTTCTTGTACGTATAGCCATTTCTTTTCCAAACAAACCCTCAGCTTTATCAAATTTCTCCAATTGTAGATCAATCCTACACCTCTCCAAAGTTGTAGGACATATCCTTTCAATCACTTCATACAAAAAATAAATATTAAGATTAAAATATATAACTGTAAAGACACAATTTAGCCCACAGCCCAAAAGATTTGGACAATGGCCCAATAAGCTCACAACAATAGATTTGTTAGAGAGTGGGTTTGTTACTGAACATTCAATAAGTTAAATGTAAATCACAATACGTTAGTTGGTGTTGGAATGATTAAGATGAACAAGTTGAAAAGAAAAACATTCATTGGTCAAGTCCGAGGATGGTATATTCTTATATATATAACTCTCAAACTTATACAAATATTCAAGTTCTTGGTTACAAAGTGGGTTTTCTCCCTTTTCTCTAATGATCCCTTCTGTAATGGAATCCTTCTCCTTTTATACTCCCTTTCCGTCTTTTATCTTAGCCTTCCACGTGCAGATCAGATTGCTAATCTCATTGATACTTATCCCGTCAGCACCTTCTTGAAATCTTTGTGGGTAGCTATAAGGCTAGAAGTCACTGTTCAAGTATCACCTCCACATTAATGCAGCCAATTGGTTAGGTGCAGAGCATTCAATGCGGTGGTAGCAGCTTTCTTCCCAGATAGTTCTCAATTCTCTGTTGACTCTCCTCTCTTCAAGGCTTATCCTCCTTCCAAGCATAGTTGTCCACTTCCTAGTACTTGTTGGGTGGTTGAGCTTCAGGTTTCCACTCTGTTTCCCGAGGAGGTTTGTCTCCTCGAACAATATTACCTGCTTGTCGTGATCAGCTCTCGTCCTCAGCCTGATAATCTACTTGCCTTTACTAACACTGGCTTGTCCTCGGGCTCTTTGATGTCCTCAAGCGCAGCCCACGGCCCAATACCCTTATCTGAGCCATTTATCCCCGCAATAACAATTCAAATAATAAATTTACTTAGGACTAAGATAATATGCTACTACTTGTAGAGGCCTATAAAGTTGAAGCACCCATCTAATTTCAATAATTCTCAATATAGGTCCATATTTCCTTTGCACATTATTAAAAAAATTTCAGATTTGCTCTTTTGCTCTATCCATGGCTTCAAATATGTAGCACATTACTAGTTTTACATCACCATCTAGGCATTTACAAGCATTAAAACTTTTATTAAAAGGATTGCACATTTCAAGCAAAATTTGATAGCAGGCCAAAACTTTGGATCACTCAAGATATTTAATTGGACATTAATGCCATCACTTTTCTTTGCAAGGGACTCTTAGCCCATTCCTTAGATGCAAACATAGACATTAGTCCAATTTTTTGTTCATACATACTCTTCAAAGTTAAGTAAACCGTGGCAAATCTTGTGACACATTTTTTTGCCAATTCCCTCCCTTTTGTATATTTTCTCATTAAATCAAGCACCTAAATATGATAATAAATAAAAAAGATAATTTTCTTTAATTTTTTTTTTTATTGTATTTGCATGCACAAGCAAATTACCAATGTCATGAAGCATCAAATCACTACAATGGGAAGCACAAGGATTCCAAAAGAATTTCCGGAATTTTTGCATTAATTTTTTACCAACTAAAACATAAGTAGAAGCACTATCTGTCACTACTTTTACCACATTCTCCTCTCCAATTTCTTGCACCAAAGAATCAAGAATTGAAATAAGTTTTTAGCATTCTTGGAAATATTGGAGGTGTCAATAGATTTAACAAAAACTATTCCCTTTGAATTATTAATAAGAAATTTTGTAATAGACCACTCTCTATTATCCATCCATCCATCTAACATCAAGGTACAACTTGTTCTTTTCCATTCATTTTTATACCTATTTAATGTGAAATGCATATTTTCCACCTTTTTTTTTAAGAAAGTCACCCTCATTTCATGATAATTAGGGAGTCTCAATCCCTTGCCATAATTAGCAACTTAGTCCATTATTTTTTTAAATGAAAGGCTCTTAACTAAATGAAAATGTATAGCATGAGAACAAATAATAAAAAAAAAAATCTACAAATAGCCAAACAAGTTGCAATACAATCTTTCATCAAAGAAGGTAAAGTCACTTGTTTTGGATTTGATTTTTTTTTTTTAATACGAATCCATGGTTCTCATTTTTGTATTATCACCACCAATCTTTTGTAATTCTTCTTTTTGAAGACAGTCAATATCAAACTCATCATTAAGTTGCTCATTTCTTTTTTTAATGTTTTCCAAAAACTTGGCAAAATAATTTTTAACATCGTCTAGCAACTTCAAGCATGGTTTAACATCCTTATGAGTATGTGCTAAGTGGTTTTTCGTTCTTATAAGTCCACCACAATATTCATTTGAGCAATAATTACATTTAACCTTAAGCATACTTATCTTATCATCATCAATACCTACACAATGACCCCGAGTGGGATCTTTTTCCTTATTTCCTTTCCTGTTATCACTTTTTTTTTATATACCTAAAAACAAATAAGAACACATGAATATTTAGTCAATCAACAACTTTTTATGTATAAAAATTACAACAAATTTCTAAGCAATAAGCATCAATCATCACGGATTCACAATAACAATATTAACATTACAAAATACATATATAAATATAAAATATTTATATATAATAAACACATATATACATACACTGATACACATACACATTCTGATGTACTAAACTAATTTTTTTATAAGGCACTTGGCTATATTAAACTAAATTAACTAATATAATAGGATAATAACAATAAATAATTACACTCATTTTTTAGTACAAAGAATTAATCAAAAAAATGTATCAAGGAAAAAGAAAAACAAACCTTACAAGTTACAATGGACCGAAAAGTGAGGCAGTACTTGACATTTTTTGTTATCTTGCTCTAATAGCATCACTAGCATGTGGTACTTTAAGGTTAGGAAAAGGAATAAAAGAAAAGGCCAACGTTGTGGTCCTTGTGAAACTTGTGGTCCCTTGGATGAAAAATCTCTTTACCATTGATGATCCTAAAAACCAAAAAGATGAAAACAGAGAGAGAGGGGGGGGGGGGGGGGGGGAAGGCAAATGGTTTGGGGAAAGTTGAGACTTAAAAGACAGAGGAAAAAATCTAAATAAAAAAAGTGCGGTCATGTGGGTTAATTTTGATTCAAAGTTTTTAAGACTAAAGAAAATAAATAAATAATTATCATAAGGCTTTTGTATTGGACCAAAGTAGCCCAATTTGGTTAAAAACAAGTGGAAAAACGTTTTGGGCAAAAATTTTAGTTAAAAAACCCAATTAAGCCTATAGTTTATACACTACAAAAAAACGACCTATTGCGGCGGGCCAAAAAGCGCCGCTAAAGGTACATTTGACCTTTAGCGGCGGGTGCTATTGTGGCGGTTTATCCCGCCACCGTTGCGGTGCCACTATAGATATATTGCGGCGGTAAAAAAAAGCGCCGCTATAGGTACACCTTTTAGCGGCAGTTTTGGTTTATTGCGGCGGGCATAAAACCACCGCCATACGACGTCCAAAATTATGTAAATTGACATTTAGCGGCGCAGTGCACCCGCCGCTATTGGTGTCCACCTTTAGCGGCGCGCTGTGCCCGCCGCTATAGGCAATTAATTAAACCGGTCCCATTGCTCCTTTAGCAGTGGGTAAAAACGCCGTTATATGTGCGTATCTTTAGCCGCGGGTGGAAATGCCACTATATATACGTACCTTTAGCGGTGGGTCTACCCGCCGCTATATGTTCGAATATATAGCGGCAGGCAATAAGCGCCGCTATAGGGTTTTATTTAATCAGGGAATGTAAACCTATTGCAGCGCTTTTTGACCACCGCTATAGGTTCCTTTTTTTTTTTTTCCCCAGGTTGCTTTAAAACCATTGTTTTCCCGGAATATATTGTTCAAACCTGTTATAAATATATTGTTCAAACCTATTTAAAACCTGTAATAATTTTAACTCTACTAACACAATACCACAAATATAATTAATTAACAACACTACAAATGTCTTCAAACTAACGTAATATTAACATAGAAATATATTATCAAATACATAACATTGTCTATAACCACCATCATAAGATTAACAAAAAAAGATGTGGTATTTTGAATAAAACAACCACTCAAATTAAGCTAATACTATAATCAAAGTTCTAAAGTGTTTAAAAATATCCTTCAACACTTGCAAAAAATGCGGTTGTTCTTCCGTAGTTCTTTGTACAAAAAAAAGTCCTCGAACACCAAGATAAAACTTATAAGCTGCTTGGTTGATAGGATGCGGCTGACGATTTTTGGGGAGTTGGAGATTGTTGAGCCGAAGGAACATCCTACATACAAAGTATAATCACTCAATAAGTGCGCATAAATGGAATAGAATGACAAGAAAATATTACCAAGGCAAAAAATGGGAACAAGTTAAACGTAGACATTTATACGCACTCACAACAACAACGAAGTGCTTACAAAGAGAAAAATATTGACTAAGTCTTTGTTAATATACCTGATTGCATTGGGATTGCATTTGTTGGAACAAACGAGCCATTCTTTGCTCCATGTCTTCGAATTGACTAAGTCTTTCCTTCATTTCATCAAAACTTGCAAGTTTATCCTCCATAGTAGCCAAGGAAGCCTTCAATTGTGCAACTTCGTTGTCCCTTGCTTGACTTGAGTTATTTCAATGTCCGTGAGAGCACTCTTGCTACTTCGACCACTTGGGCTTGGACCAAATCCTACCCCACGAATACGACCTTTGCGCTCCTTACCCATCACTTTGGCAAACACATCATCTGTTGACCATGCAATACTACCACTTATGTCAGATGACTACAAATGATTCGAAGAATCATCCAACAATTGCTTCATTTTGTCCTGATATTTGGGTTTGAACAAAATAAAAAAAAGTTAGAAATCATACGGTTAAAATGACCCCACAACATATACATACATATATATAGGATGGGACAAACAAGCACCAATATGTACTAGTAACCCTCAAGAGAAAATTGACAATCTACAGGCAACTCACCACATAAACCTCTCCAAAAAAAAAAAAACATATATATATATATATATATATAAGGAAGTCATATGTATGCTGTAATATAACAAAAGAACTAAACATAGAGGATCATGCTTTTTGAAAGGAAGTCATATGTATGCTTTTTATTAAAGTTGGGATCTCTTAAAAAGAATTTTCTCTTTTGAAAGGATCATGCTTTTTGAAGGCAGAAATCCAAAAGGAAAAGAAATTACTTTTCTTAAAGTGCATCATTCTGCTTATTGCCTGTTCCTCCTTGATATTACATGCATATACACATGGTTCCCAACCAATTTTACTTTCATGGTGACTTGTTTGTAATTGTATCACAGGGAACAGTTCTATTGACTTTATCAGTCTCGGTGTTTCCTCTGCATTTGCGTAAGGCAATGTTTTTTTTTAGCCCTTTACATATTATCAGTAAGAATAACATTTTCACAATAAAATGGAGTTTGCTATGTAATCCAACAATCAAATGACCCCACAATAAAAAGAAATGTGTATTGGCTAACAATTATCATTGAGTTCCTATTTTATTTACCCCCAACTACAATGGAGAAATTACTCACCATTTTTTCTTGTACTACAGAATTAACTGCAGTTCCATTTTTACGAGTATGTAGTATTGGATATAATACTGCACGCTCTACAGGACGTCCATCCTTCTTTGCCTACATTATGAATAGCATATTTATGTAGTGATAAATATTGGTTCCACATAAACTTTAGGAGAAGTCAAAATCATTTAAAAAATGGTCATAATACTTATTACCTTTTTTGCAGCGTGCACAACAAAGGCACAAGAACCAGCAGTATGTAAGTCATCCTGTTTAGAACGACGCTCCTTATTCTTCTCTGACTCTATCTACATTCAACAAAATTACATGTTTATATACAGTATGTTTTAAGTAAGATTCAACAAAAGTGACTCTAAAGCCACTTTTAGCTAAATAAGATTACTCAAAGTTGACATATGCTTGGCACAAAAAGGTCACTCATTTATAGAGCCATATGCTTAAGTTAATGATAATACAAAGATCTATCATAATCATGACATTCTCACAGAAAATAAAAATTAAGTATCATTCATTAAATTCCAATATGTCATTTCAACTTTGCATAACATAAAAAAATGAATAAAACCAAAAAAAAAAAGAGTCTAATTTTGAGATTTTCTTCATTGCTTATTGTTAACACAAACAGTAAAATAAAGTCATGTGCACACACATATCAAAGCCTTGTCTTAATTCTCTTAGACTTATGCTAAAAGACTAAAACCATCTAACAGTTTGCAGTTACCATTATTATTTTTAACAAAGAGTAGAATTCCCCACATTCGAACTCACTGAGTTGGGGGCCTCTCCCTCCCCTATTTCTTAGGAATTGTATTGATGTAGTCCCAAAACAAAGAAAGCCTTATAAATCTCTAGTTTGCCTTTCATGTGCATAAAATATGATCTTCACACACCACATTGGCAAGCATCTTCATCACAAAGCAAGCATGGCAGACAAAATTAAATGCTTAATCATTTCTGTAAATACACTAAAACCCAACTGCAAATCTTCAAAAATATAACAATGGCGAAGCCACAAAAGGAGTTTAGCATAAAACAACTACAAGCCATTTTGACAAATGACAAATAAGCTAATTCAGTACTAACAAACTATAGACCATCAAAGAGCTTTGTTGAATCTTTTCCTATGAAATATGAAACACAACTTCTCATATATACCAGTTTCACAAAAAGCCCACATAAAACTAACAAATCCTATCTGAAAGCAATCCAATATGTATTCTCTCAATTTCTTAATAATCATTCTCATTTTGGTATGATCCATGACAGAAAAGAGAGAGAAAACAAACATACCACTGCATCATCAGTATACCAATGATCAACAAGTATTTCCCAATCTTCTTTTATGCATCCTGTGTCTTCTTTGCTCTTTACCCGTGCTTTGTTTCTCGAATCAGGTATATAGTGTTGTTTCTTCAGCCTAGACTTATGATCCCTCCAAGCTTTCTCAATTTTTTGTAAGGTAAATGTCTTCAGAGCCGCATATGCAACAGGATTAACAGGGACACAGTATTTTCGCTACAATCAAATAATTGAGTTATCAAATTACAAATGTTTTCATGCTAAAATACTTATGTAAAACTTAATACAAAATGTCATAATTACAAATATTATAACTTTTTTAATACCTCTACAAGACGCCAACACTCTTCTTTAAATTCTTCTGGCATGGCCTTCCAATTAAGAAATCTAATCGGGCACATGTGGGGTTTCCGCGCAATTGTACCCAAGAAACCAGTGAAAGTCCTCGCCCCATCATCAATCGGCTGATGCATACTATTTAGCGGCAACTCAATCTCTTCTTCATCAGGAAGATTCCAAATATCCAAGTACTTGCTTTGCCCGCGAGTGACACGTACAACTGGCTGCACATCTGAATTTTGAAGGAGATAATATCAACCAATGTCAAACAACAAGGCATGCAAAGCTAAGGATAAGTCTAAATATTCTATTAAATAAGTGGTCATTATATGCTAAAGAAAATAAAATATTAGAAACATGCTGAATAGTACATGTTTCCAATCAAGAGGTGAGGAGGCATTCAAAACTTTGAAGCCTGCATGGTTTTAAGAATAATTCAAAACTTTGGTTCAATTAAAAAATTGAACCATGCAACATATAATATATATATATATATATATATATATATGGTATGAAGCAGATTTATCATAGCCATACTCTTAGCTATTAACATGTTTCTGGTGTGAGTCAAATAGCCTTTTTTTTAAGGCTGCATGATGCAAAATCTCAAAATTAACACTCTAAGGAGAATCCTAGAATTTTGTGGTAGGTAATGATTGAGAGGAAACCAACTTACATGCCCATTTGTTTCATAAAATTTCATATAAGGGTTCACAACTTACATGCCCATATCTTGTGTATGAATGGTAAATTATTGAGTAAAAAGCCCATACCTTGTGTAGAAGCTTCATGCGTTTCTTGGTCACCCACTTCATCCACATCTTGTGAAGAAGCTCTTTCCAATGTTGCACTCTTGGAACGAGTGCGTAGCTTTGTCTTTCGCCTTCCCATTTCAAGTGTCAAAGTCTAAAATAAACAAGTATATAATTAGCACAATGACAATTAATGGTACAAGTAATTGCAACACTAAAACTTCTCATAAAGCAAATCTATATAAGACTACCCTTAAAGTATTAATATAATGAATGATACAAAAGTATTAATGAATGATATTGTGAGCACCCAAAACCCAAACCCGTTGGGCTGGGCCTCACTTGGGCTCACAACTTACTTGTATAGTGGGTTTGAATTTCCTACACTGGGTCGTTCTAAACGCCAAGGCCCAATGGAATCACTTTCCTCTCCTCGGGGGTCTGAACCACTTCCTCACTCCGTTTTCTCTCTATTTACACTCTTCCTTTCCTCCCTTCTCCCCCTATTTGGAAGTACTTGTCCGTATCCGGCAACACCTTTACCTTGAGCATGTTCTCGGCGCGCGCGACCTCTGGCGGGCCCTGTAATTGCTATAAAGGCGTCCCCGACGATGAACATTTGGGATCGACCTGGTCCTTCTGGCCGGTCTGCTCCTTCCAATCGACCATGGTGATCAAACATTGCCTGGCCGCCTGCTGACTTCCTTGTATCACCGTGACACCATAGTCAGTGTGAAACTTAACCCTCATGTGCAGAGTGGACGGGACAGCCCCCATTGCATGTATCCATGGCCTCCCTAGAATTGCCATGTATGGTGAGTACGAGGTAACTACGAAGAAGCTCACCATCGCCTCCTTGCCCCCCATGTTCACGGGCAAACAGATTCGCCCCTCGGGCGCCACCATTTTCCCATCGAACCCAACCAGGGGAGTGTTGTACTTCAACAGATCCTCATTCCTCAACCCAAGCCCCCTGAATAGGTCCGGGTACATAACATCCGCTCCGCTTCCTTGGTCTATCATTATTCTCTTCACGACGAAACCGCCGATCCTTGCCGTGACTATCAATGCGTCGTCGTGCGGCTGAATGGTTCCTTCCAAATCACTGTCGTCGAAAGAGATCGGCTCTCGGGTAGGTCTGATCTTCTTCACGGGAGGTGGCACGCCCGTACTCCCCTCTACCGATATCATTGTCAGCACCTCCTTCCCTTTTGCCGTTGAGGTGCCCCTCGGGGCGACGTGGATAACGTCAATTATTCGAAGAGGGGGCGGAAGGGGATTCCCTGTGTGTGGGGCGCCATGTCCTGTTCCTCGATTCCCGGCATCCGTCACAAAATCCTTGAGGTGTCCCGCCTTAGCCAACTGCCCGAGATGGTCCCTTAACACTCGGCACTGCTCGGTAGTATGCCCCCGGTCTTTGTGGTAGGTGCAGTATAGGTTCTGATTCCTCCTAGAAGGGTCGCCAGCCATCCGGTTCGGCCATCTGAAGTATGGCTCGTGCTTAATCTTATCCACAATTTTATGCACGGGCTCCTTAAACGTCACGTTCACCTCCCCTGCCGGCGCTACTGGCTCTTGAATCCTCAAATTTCCCCGTGCCCTCTGTTGAAAACCGCTCACCCGAGGACGATCTGTCACCTGTGCCTTGCCTTTACTTTGTATTCTGTCATCTTCCAACCGCTTGTACTCCTCGATGCGCCTCATCAGCTGCCTCATATCCTCGGGAGGTTTCTTGGTTAATGATTCCCTCAAACCCGACTCGTCAGGCAATCCCATTCTGAAAGTGCTCGTCGCGATCTTCTCGTTCCCTCCGCTGATCTCGTTGTAGAGCTCCCAGTATTGGCTAGCGTAATCACGGAGGGTTTCCCCTGCCCTCATCTTCATAGACAGCAGCGCGTCCACCGGTTGTTGTTCCCGGCTGCACGTCACGAAACGGGATTGCTTGACGAGTCGGGGTTGAGGGAATCATTAACCAAGAAACCTCCCGAGGATATGAGGCAGCTGATGAGGCGCATCGAGGAGTACAAGCAGTTGGAAGATGACAGAATACAAAGCAAAGGCAAGGCACAGGTGACAGATCGTCCTCGGGTGAGCGGTTTTCAATAGAGGGCACGGGGAAATTTGAGGATTCAAGAGCCAGTAGCGCCGGCAGGGGAGGTGAACGTGACGTTCAAGGAGCCCGTGCATAAAATTGTGGATAAGATCAAGCACGAGCCGTACTTCAGATGGCCGAACCGGATGGCTGGCGACCCCTCTAGGAGGAATCAGAACCTATACTGCACCTACCACAAAGACCGGGGGCATACTACCGAGCAGTGCCGAGTGTTAAGGGACCATCTCGGGCAGTTGGCTAAGGCGGGACACCTCAAGGATTTTGTGACGGATGCCGGGAATCGGGGAACAGGACATGGCGCCCCACACACAGGGAATCCCCTTCTGCCCCCTCTTCGAATAATTGACGTTATCCACGTCGCCCCGAGGGGCACCTCAACGGCAAAAGGGAAGGAGGTGCTGACAATGATATCGGTAGAGGGGAGTACGGGCGTGCCGCCTCCCGCGAAGAAGATCAGACCTACCCGAGAGCCGATCTCTTTCGACGACAGTGATTTGGAAGGAACCATTCAGCCGCACGACGACGCATTGATAGTCACGGCAAGGATCGGCGGTTTCGTCGTGAAGAGAATAATGATAGACCAGGGAAGCGGAGCGGATGTTATGTACCCGGACCTATTCAGGGGGCTCGGGTTGAGGAATGAGGATCTGTCGAAGTACAACACTCCCCTGGTTGGGTTCGATGGGAAAATGGTGGCGCCCGAGGGGCGAATCTGTTTGCCCGTGAACATGGGGGGGGCAAGGAGGCGATGGTGAGCTTCTTCGTAGTTACCTCGTACTCACCATACACGGCAATTCTAGGGAGGCCATGGATACATGCAATGGGGGCTGTCCCGTCCACTCTACACATGAGGGTTAAGTTTCACACTGACTATGGTGCCACGGTGATACAAGGAAGTCAGCAGGCGGCCAGGCAATGTTTGATCGCCATGGTCGATTGGAAGGAGCAGACCGGCCAGAAGGACCAGGTCGATCCCAAATGTTCGTCGTCGGGGACGCCTTTATAGCAATTACAGGGCCCGCCAGAGGTCGCGCTCTCCGAGAACATGCTCAAGGTAAAGGTGTTGCCGGATACGGACAAGTACTTCCAAATAGGGGGAGAAGGGAGGAAAGGAAGAGTGTAAATAGAGAGAAAACGGAGTGAGGAAGTGGTTCAGACCCCCGAGGAGAGGAAAGTGATTCCATTGGGCCTTGGCGTTTAGAACGACCCAGTGTAGGAAATTCAAACCCACTATACAAGTAAGTTGTGAGCCCAAGTGAGGCCCAGCCCAACGGGTTTGGGTTTTGGGTGCGCACAATTGGCGCCGTCTGTGGGAAATCCTACTAAGCAGTGGTTCCGCTGAGACTCGCGTACAGGAAAGATGTCTGGAAGTAACGCCGAAAGTGGCTCGGCAGGGTCTTCCAGGGGCTCTACCTGGCGGGAACGGAGGTAGAAGAGACGCGAGGATCCGGCTTACGAGCAACTGGAAGAGCGGTCCGGCCTTGGAGAAGGGTCGTATCAAACGGGGAGAACGGTATCCCATGCTTCCAGGCATAGGCAGCCCGACGTCAGGGATGAAGAGCTTGAGCGGCTGCGGAGGTTAGTACAGGACCTGGAGTTGGAAGCACGAAACGAACGCCGCCGAGCCGGTCAATACGACCGAGATAGAAGGCCAGACACCGAGGAAGAGAGACGCGGGACGGGCTCGAATCGACTGGGATCCCGCCACAACAGGGAGCGCTCGCACTCGAGGGAGTCCCATTGCCGCCGAGACCGCTCCCATTCAGCGAAATCTCACCGGTGGCGAAATCGCTCTCGGTCCCGGGAATACGGGAATCGGGGCTCGGATTCTCCGGAGGAACGACCGAGGAATGCAGCAATGGATGCTATGAGCCGTGCATTGGGCAGGGCGGCTCGGTCACCATTCTCAGCAGACATTGAGCGAGCACCGATGCCGGACAGATTTATGCGCCCGCCGTTCAATTTGTATGGGGGGGAAAACGGACCCCGTGGAGCATGTCAGCCATTATATCCAGATGATGTCTTTGCATACCCGCAATGACGCTCTGATGTGCAAGGTTTTTCCCTCCAGCCTCAGTCCCACGGCCTTAAGGTGGTTCAACGGGTTGCGCAAGGGCTCCATTCACAGTTTCGCCGAGCTAATACAGGAGTTCCGTTCCCGTTTCGTGACGTGCAGCCGGGAACAACAACCGGTGGACGCGCTGCTGTCTATGAAGATGAGGGCAGGGGAAACCCTCCGTGATTACACTAGCCGATACTGGGAGCTCTACAACGAGATCGGCGGAGGGAACGAGAAGATCGCGGCGAGCACTTTCAGAATGGGATTGCCTAACGAGAAGGGAGGAAAGGAAGAGTGTAAATAGAGAGAAAACAGAGTGAGGAAGTGGTTCAGACCCCCGAGGAGAGGAAAGTGATTCCATTGGGCCTTGGCGTTTAGAACGACCCAGTGTAGGAAATTCAAACCCACTATACAAGTAAGTTGTGAGCCCAAGTGAGGCCCAGCCCAACGGGTTTGGGTTTTGGGTGCGCACAGATACAATAAGACTACTCTTAAAGTATTTTACAAGCATGGAAACCAAAGCAAAAAATATAATGAATGATACAAAAGTATTAATAGAGTCATCACCACTAAAGTCTTCATCACTAGACTCATCATCATTGGCCCTATCATCATTGGACTCATCATCATTAGACTCATAAACATCATCACTAAGCTCTTCATCATCGATAAAGTCTTGTTCAAGCAATTCATCCTCACTAATCAACGGTGTATCATAAATGGTTCCTTCTTCATCAACTCGAGCCCAAGCATGGTTGTCATTTGCGTCATCACATGCATCATCGGTAGTTACATTATAAGGGACATTCTCCATATATGTATCCACTTCTTCATCATCATTTACAACTTCAATACCAACATCAAACACCTCCCTAGGTTTTGTTTTGACCACCACCATCCAATCTTTATGTCTCACATCCTCCACGTAAAACACTTGCGAAGCTTGAGATGCTAATACATAAGGTTCGTCAATCAATCGATCACCTGTGTGTATCAATCTTGAAAAATTGACAAGGGAAAATCCAAAGTCATCTTTTTTGCATCCTCTCCCACTAATAACATCAGCCCATTGACATTTGAACAATACATATCGATACTTGTCAGAGTAGTTCAACTCAATAATATCGATTAGTTCACCATAATAAGTAGCACCACCTTCAGTATCAACACAAACCCCACTATTTTGAGTTTTCCTAGTTGTCTCAAAATCTTTGGTGCGAAACTTCAAACCATTTATGACATAACGCTTGAACCGTTTTGCTTCATTATCTGGATATCGAGCAAACCATCTAACTTTATCAGAGAGTTTCATTCTCTCAGAGGCATCCATTGACATCACCTATTATAAATGAATGCTTTTATTATAAGTATACTATCTAAAGTGTTACAACCGAAAATAGTTCTATATATATATATGCTTTCCTTACATATTCCCTAAACCAACTGCAAAATTCCTCCATGTGCTGCTTTTGAATAACATCATCAGTCACATGAAAAGGGAAACCAGCCTTGATCTTCGCTATGTGTCACTGTGTAGACAAACATGTTAGTGTTAATCTAGAGTATTGTATTGGAATGTCATTAACGAATACGCAAGGACATATCACTTACTCGTGAAATGGGGTGATTTCTTCACAATTGAATAGCACATAACGATGTGCTTGGATCCATGAATTTGAATCTAGTGTAATGCTCACCACTGCACCCATGGATTCCTCAACATTCTTTACAGGCCGATTGAATGCAGTCTCAACAGATTTAAAATAGCGTGAGCAGAATGTTAAGCATTCCTCTGCTATATACCCTTCTACAATTGAGCCTTCTGGATAAGTTTTATTATGCACGTAAGACTTAAGTCTTGACAAGTACCTATTGGAAAACCCAAGATTAACAACGGAAAATTGTGACGCAACAAAACCAAATAGACCAAGTTAATATATGTATTACCTCTCTATGGGATACATCTAACGATAATGAACTGGGCCAGCAACTTTGGGCCATTTATATGGCTATTCATTTGTTGGTTGGTGTTGAATGCCGGGACGATATTTTTCACACTTATCAATTGTTGTATTTACTGAAATGTCTTCTAACTGAATGAGTATGTAGCTGTTGGATAACGATCATCCATTATGTTATTAAATACCCTAGTTAGTTTCTATTTCATTCATTGTTGGACAGCTGGTGGTGGAAGATAGTCTTCTTGTATTGAAGACCTTCTAAGTAAAATCGTCATTCTACATGGAAGATATTTATGGTCGTCTACTTGAATGTGAGACTTTCCTGATCTTTTCTATAATAACAATGTCAATATTCTAATTTCCAACCACATAATGGAATTGAGGAATAAATTTCGTTTCACATAAAAATAAATGAAAAATAATCAACAATGGAATGTATGACAATAACTTAGCTTAACTTACAAAGTATACTTAGTATTCTCATAAAACTCACGGCACCCCTAGTTATATGGTAATCTCCTCACAAATGCATCTTGATTTGGCTACCACTTTGCAGGTGTTTGCCTGGGCATAGTGGAGTTCAAGAGACCACAATTATCAGCTTTAAGGTCATATACTCTTGGTTTGAAGGTGTAAATTCTCTCATTGATGTACCTTTTTTTTGTTTAATTTCTATTTGTAAACGATTAGAAATCAATTTACTAATGTATATAGGAAATGATTTGTCTAGAAATAATGATTCCAAATTTTATAATTCTGTCATTTATATTTTATATCTATTTAAAGAAAAAATACGTAATGCTTTTATGCAATTGGCATTTCTACTTGTATTGTGTAGCAAGTGAGTTTGTCAATTAGTAGATATATTGATATATAGTCGTATTATTTATTTATTTTGCTAAATACAGTCATGTAAGGTAGAATTGAACAAGTTACCAACCCTTTCAAGCAATCAGGCTCCGTTCTTTTCAAATGTCTATGAAAGTTCTTTACTAAAGTTTTGTATCTTTTTTTTGTAATTGAAGGTTAGAGTCACGTGCTTATTAATTGATTGATCAGTTAGAAGCCATGTGCTTAACAGTTAGTTAGTTAGTTAGTTAGTTAGTTAGACTATTAGATCAATGTAGCCAGCTGGCAGTTATTGTTAGTCAGTTAGTTGTGTCCAAGGATTGAAAGAGGCATGCAATGAGAATTCAGCCTAATTGAGAGGTCAAAAAGTTGCTGTTTAAGGCCTTAACACAACCCGCTAAGGCTGAGTTCTACAAGTTTCAGGCTTCACTATAAGTAGCTAGATTCACTTCTCTCTCCTCTTTGATAGTATATGCATATGTCTAAAGTACTCTAATTGTGTAAAATTTGTATTGTTTGGTTTTATCATGCTAAAACAACAATCAAAGTGTTTTCTTTTTTTTTTTAAAACGGTTGAGATCTGTGTCCCTTTCAAGGACTGATAGTAAAGGTTCATTTTTAACCTCAACCATTATATCTATCTTTTTCTTTTTAATTTTTAATTTTTTTTACCATATATTTTTGTGCCACAACTATGCAACAATTGTGATACCTCAAGTTATGAGTGGTAAAAACGACGTACAATTATAATTTACCATTTATATTAAATTGAGTGGTTGTAGTTGAAGTTGAAAGTTGGAGACCTACAAAGAGAATGATAGAAGAAGAGAGAGGCAAAGGCCGATGGGTCAAAAGATTGAAACAATGATAGGGTCTGAAACATCTGAAACTGGGTCCATTTCCCACCTCCACTTTCAGCCTGTTGGTAAAAATAAGACACAGAGTGTGACAAGGGAAGTCCATCTATTCAATTGTTCACACAAGAATAATACATAAAGCTAGGAAAAAAAGAAAAAATTTGTGTGGTCTGGTCTCTTCTAAGTATGAGACTCCATTAATATACTAATATTAATATAAACTTGAATTTGAGTGATGTAAATTTGTAAATAAGCGATATCAAATTATTACTTGTAATTTATTGATAATAAAAATAGTACATTATATAGTCTAATTATATACTTTAGTTATTCATTATTAGTATAGATTTATGAAGATATAAATTAATTTAGTCATAGTTTTTATTTTATATATATATATATATATATATATATATGTAAAAGAAAATTTTAATCAAGTAGTTCATTAAAAAACTTGAACTTGTTCAACAAAAATATATACCAAATTAGAAAATGTAATCTAATTTTGTAACAAGATACAATTTATGATTAAATAAATCGAATTGAACAATCTTATATATTTAATGAATATAGCCCTATTTATAATGGCATCTCTCTCTCTCTCTCTCAAGTTCTTTATATTTATTAATCAACTTATCAATTAATTCAAATGAAACTCTAGCTAGTTGGTACTTATTACTTGGGTAAAAAAAAAAAAAAAAATCTTTTCTTCTAGTTTATGGGCCTTCAAAGTCTGACAGGGCTCGTTTGTTATTGCTAACTACTAAGAATCTTACAGCATAGCTGAGCCACTTAATTTGATTGAATGTGGCTGGTTTTTTAATTTTTTTTCCTAATTAATAAAATATTGTATTATACGAAAGAGTAACCTATCTCCTTAATTTCAGCCCATAAATCCGAAGGTGGGAGAGGGGAAAGATGTAATGGGCCCTTCTTTGTTACAAGAACCAGCCCAATCAGTAAGAGAATAGGCAATCGTATTGGTCGATAAAGTTATACAAGAGAAAGGAGTACAAATTAAAACGAAGTTACTTCTTGAAAAAAAAAAAATTGATGTCATTCATTCTCCCAGCAACGCTCCAATCAGGTTTGCGTGAGCAGTTATGGGATTCAAGCATCAAGCTAATAGAGAGTTCTAACAATTGATCTAGGATAGAATACAGGCTTTAATTTTTATACTTTGTTAATTTTGGATTGTTTAATGTAGTTTTGGGAATGTTAAATTTTAGGTTAATATTTCCTTGATCCTATAGCCTCCTAGGTATATTTCTCTTAATGTTTTCCTCTTCAAATTATAGCCCTTTTATATAGTAAATATCAAATAATTAGGATCTTTGTTAGAATATGTCACTTATCAATTAATTTTATAGAGTTTTTAAATTAGAAAGTCTATCATTCATTAATTAAAGTTCCCTTTTGGATGAGTTTTAATTAGTTCAATTGGTAAAAGTTTCTTGTTGTCGAATAGTAGATCTGAGATTCGATCTTTGTCTACACAAAAAACCAATTGATGTCTTGGTTTAATAATAATGAGGAGACGCCATAGGTTTGAAATATTATTGTATCTATTAAAAAAATGATTCCTTTTTAGAGTTTTCTTTTATTTTATGGTGAATTCTAGAATTCTCCTTGTGTCACATCCCTAACTCAACAAATGAGCCAGGCTTGTGACAACCCCACATTTATAAAGTTTTTACCATAGAAGCATGCAAAGCCTTCTTATGTTGTAGCATCCTCAAAGAAATCAAATCCAAAACTAACCTCATTGATTCAATTATCAAAACAATCCCCAATACATCAATAATAACAAAAATTGTAAGTCTCAAATGCACAAAAATAATTTTTTTTAAAAAGAAAAAGAAAAAACAACTAAACTAAATCTTGGAAGTTTGATCCTTGTTCCAAAAGGCCTAATCTTGTCTCAAGCGCATAACCTAAGACTATGTTTGGTTAGAGTGAAGGGAAGGGAAGGGAAGCGAAGAGAAGAGAAAGGAAAAATAAAGAGAAAAGAAAAACTGTGTATGAATGTAAAGAATGAGAGAAATGGAATGTATTTTACACTTTTATCATTTTAATTTATAAAGAAATAAAATATAAATGTGATTTCACACAAAAAGCCAAAACTTTTTAAGGCTATAAGAGTAATTTTATGGACTTGAAAGAAAAGTTAAAAATAAAAAATTTGTAGGACCCATAGAAATTTTTTCTTTCATCCATTCTCTTCTAACCAAACAAAGGACAATAAGTCATTTGTGTGGTCTGGTCTCATTGAGGTGAAGGAAAAAAGTAGATGGTGACTGTTAATAGTATGTGAATAGAGATTTTTTTTTTTCAAAAATTAAAAAAAAATTATATTTTAATAAAATAAACTTTAGAATAGATAATTTGATGTAAGTTTTTTGAAAAGAGATTAAGTAAAATAGAAAAAGTAAGTTCTTATATTAAAATAAACAGAAATTTTTGCTCAATGCTCTTAGAATGAATCTATTAGAGTTAGTTTAAATTAGCAGATTTTACATTTTATGAAAAAAAAATTTTATCCTAATGTGATTTGAGCCATTCAAAATTTAATTAGTCCCCACAAGCTCTTTTAATTGATATATTTTAATCCCCTAAAGTTAAGATTAAAATAAGGATCATCAAATAGCCCATGGCCCACGGCCCGACCCAAAAACCCGGCAGCCCATCAGGTTAATGGGCAGCCCGGCCCGTTGTTATTGAGGCCCATGGGTAGCCCACTAGCCCAGTGGGTTAGGCCGTGGGCTAGTTTTTATGCCCATGGGCACCCAGTTAAAGACAAAATGGGCATTGCCCAAAAAAGAAGAAGTATATGAGTAGATTTCTGGACAACAAGTTAGAAACAATCAACTAAAAGAACAACACAGAGAGCTAATCCCCTTAAGGAAACAAGATGCCATTGTGAAGCCTTTTTTAATCACTTTGATACTATGTGTTATAAACATAATTAGGAAGCCACAAATGACAGCTACAGGACTATTAAATCTGTTATTTTATTTGAAAAATTCTACACAAATTTTCACTTCAATTTTAATCTGTCTCTCCTCATGCATTAATCTTAGAAAAACACAAAAGGGAAGGTAGGGTCATGGGTTCAAAACCCACTGGTTGCATGTGTAAACTTATCACTTAGAAAAAGAAGATATATATATATATATATATATATCAGTTGACTGGCAGAATTAGATCAATAAATTTACAGCTTTGAAATAACAGTTACAAAGTTTCACACACATACATACACAAATAATATAGCATTATAGAGTTGAAAAGGCTCTTTCTATCCTAATTGAAAACAAGAGTCCTAATAGAAGATGAGTATAATGCGTTTGACATCCTCTTTTTACAATAAGCTTTTTAGTAAAGTAGTGAGGACTGTAAAAGTGATTCCTCTCAAACTCAGAGCCCTATTCTTACAGGCTTACAATTACCAACATCAGTCAACCTTCCCAAAATAGCTTCAATTCAAGAACTTATATTCACTTTTAGTCAGCCACAGCCAATTTTTTTTTTTAAAATAATTTTTATAGAAAAAACCCAATTAAATTTCGGGTTAAATTCTATAATTGGGTTTTTTAATCCGAATTTAAAAAACCCAATTAACTCATCAATTTCGGATTAAATTCTATAATTGTATCAATTTAATCCAATAGCCTAGCCTGTTAAAGACAAAATGGGCATTGCCCATGGGCAGGGTCATGGGCTGGGGTTTTCTCTTTCGGCCCAGCCCGACCCGGCCCATTAACTAGTTAATAGCCCATTATGCTCAGCCCATTGTGCCTTTGGGTCAAGTAAAAATGGGCCGGGCCAGCCCGACCCAACCCATTGACGACCCTTAGATTAAAATAAATTTTCTAAAGGTACTTTGAACTAAAATGAAATTAATAGTAATATATAGGGTAAATTCAACTAATACCTTGAAGGTTGAGCTAACACTAACTAAGTTCAAAACTTTTCAAAATTAATCAATTTAATCTCTAAAACTAACGTAGTTCCTAAAAACTATTAGGTCAGTTAGTCATTTTTCCCAATTGTTTTAGAGACTAAGTTGGCTATAGAGACCAAATTAGTCAATTTTGAAAGTTCTTGAATCTAGTTGACATTAGCTAAAACCTCAATATATATTAATGAAATTTACTCTAATATTTTAAATAGAACTCTAACAATTTTTGGCACCAAGCTATAAAGAAATTCATTGGCACCATTCTTCCCATATTATATAAACATATTTTTGTAATTCCATAAGGGATTCACATGAATGTACTTCAATATATATATTACATGATTATTCAAGTATGATGAAGAGGAATGCAGCCCCAAATATTTATTTCAAATTTAGGATTCAATTGCCCCAACCGGGCATAATTTTGCTCAACCAATGCATTTGAGCACGCATGCATATCCAGAACAAGTAAGATTTCAGTTATGAATTGTAATTTTTTAGGCCTCAAAATTGAAATTGCAAACATGTAAATAAATCAGAAAGGTGAACAAAGTAACTCTGAATTTGCATTGCCTTGTAAGTGTTAATGCTTCAGAAATGATGGCTACAATGCTTCTTTAAGTGATGACTACAATTTCTATAATAAGGAAGAGAGATCTGAACATATGTGGCATACCTTTCAGGTTGGAGCTGTCATCCAAAGTGGCTTTTGTCAAAGAATCTGTTGGGTTGCCAGGAGGCTCTTCGGAACTCTTTCTCCTCTACATTGGAAACATATTCAAACATAAGTTCAGAAGATCATATTTTTCCAATGTAATAACATAGATATTACAATCCTCAGTTTCTTTTAATAAACATTAAAATATAAAGGAAATTCAAATCAAAGATTAAAATTAGCAGTACATCATCTTAAACCAACAAAGTATCCCACTATGCTTTCTAGCAAGCTAATATCAACTCTATTACATAAGACTAGGACAGATGCAGGTGTCAAAATAGCACAGACCAGTTACACTAATATTGAAGCTTCCAAATTGAGCCTTTTCACAACTTTAGAAACGTTAATACTTTTTTCTCCATCACAAAACCTAAAACCATGGTTATCACTCCACTTAGATAAGCAACTTAGACAGATTTCAAATCTGTCCAAGATCAAAAGACTCCTATTTGGAAAAACTACACGAATTATTAGAGCTCTATTCAGGTTATGCCATGAAGAAGCATACAAGAGTAGACTTACATTCAGACCAAAATGAACAATTAAACAAATTCTTGACTGATCCAAATCTATAAAACAACCTCAAAATACAAAAATTATCGTTACAGGATCAACATACCTTCAAATCATGACCAGATGTTTTACCATTGCCACTTGAAAGCTGAATCATATCCTCATCATCATCAAGATCTTCATCACGAATCCTTCGAACATAATCTTGCTTTGAACTCTACAAAAGAAACAAAGTAAATTATATTAGAGAGAGAGAGAGAGAGAGGGGGGGGGGGGCAAAGGGAAAGGAACACATTGGAAGCAAACTAATAAGAGTAGAATGCTTGTACTGACTTGAAATATTGATTTTATAAGTGCTTCATCCTCTTCTTCCAAATTTTTCTCCTATCAGCATACAGAACACTTAATAGAGTCAGAAACATATTAAATGCTACAACTTTTTCTCCTGTCAACTTTTTCACTGAAGTGGTTCTCATAGACTGTTATAATGACTCAGTGCAGGCATCTAAGGACAAGTTAGCCACAATTGAAGAAACATGAACAGAAATTAGATCCTTTTTGTGGCCCATTGATTACAAAGGATAAACACTCATATTTACCCACCCGGTAGCCCCAAGACATTGGTCTCTAACTAGAAAAAGTAAATGCTTGAGCTGGAGAAGCTTCCGGTCAAGCAGGCGAGACAAAGTCACACACATGACAAAAGTGTTGGAACACACACATTTTCACAATACAAAAACGAGGCCAACAAATCCAAACAAAAATGTGACAACACAGGCTGTTGCGCTTAATAAGAAACAAAACTAATCTTACTTAAATACAATAGAGCCAATTCAGTTTTTTCCTATCTCAAAAAAAAAAATAAAAACAATTCAGTTTTTTCCTATCTCAAAAATTAAGAACAACCCCCCTTCCCCCTTCCCCTTCCCTGCTGGAAATTGCAAAAAAAAAAAAAAAAAATGAAGCTATCGAATTACTCCCATTAAGCCAGACCAGCCCAAACAACTATAAGTCTTGAGCCTTCAATCAAGGAGAGAACATCACACGATAACCTTAAAATTAGGCCCAATTAACCATTCCATGTTTTTCTAGACTAACCATTTCTTTTAAGACAATAATTATAGGCAAGAACACATTCACAATTGACAAATGTATGTCTCACAAGGAAACAAATTGAAAAGGATTCATATTATAACGCTATTCGTCACATAAATCTAATGTAAATTTAATAACAACACATATAATTTTCCTAGACAGAGAACAATACCACACAACCAAGTTCAGCCATGGTTCAAATAATAACTCATAAATCACATGAATTAATTCAAAGTGGCCAAACCAAACATAAAACGTTACAACAATATGGTTCGACAAATCTCAAATAATTGGAGCAGTAAAAAAAAAAAAAAAAAGTAAGAATCAAATAGTATACATACCAAGGTTCTTGTTGAGGGTTTTGGTGAACTGGTTGAGAGCTGGTGGGACCTTGAGCCTCTGCTTGAGGATCCTCTTTTTCCTCTGAAGCTGAACAGTCTTAGGCCATTTGACGAATCGGGTCAGATCTCTCTTCGGTGGCAACAACCCAAATTGCTTAGGGCGCTTCTCGAACAATGGGTTCAACACCTTCTTCGTCTTCTTCTTCAATGTTGCTACATAAAACTGACTCAACTTTTTATACAACTCGCGCAACGCCTCAATTTCTTGTTGTGGGTTGGGTTGACTGTGGGTTTACGGTTTGTTTTTCTTTGTGATTTGGTGATTGTGGTTGTGGGTGATGGTGGTTGGGTGGTGGTGGTGGCGGTTGTGGTTGTGGGTGGTGGTGGCTGTGGCTGTGGGTTTGTGGGTAATGGTAGAGATGAGACACAGATTTTCGAAGAGTCTGAGAAATTTTCGAAGAGTCTGAGAGTGTGTGTGGGAGAGTAATGAAAAGGCTAAAAACGAAAAGGCGCTAAAAATGAAAAGGGAAAAAAAAACAGAGGGAAAATTTCAGGACTCAGTGGGGGCAATTTAAGGGTCTATTGCGGCGGGGCATGTGACCCGCCGTTATATCTCAGTTCAACGCCGTTATAACGAGCTTATTACGGCGGGTCACTGGCCTGCCGCTGTATTTCGCCGCAATATACTAGAACTATTGCGGCGGGTCATTGGCCCGCCGCAATAGATCTCATGTACAGCGGCTGGCCAAAATTGCGCCGCAATAGGCTACATGTAGCGGCTGTTTTCTCACCCGCCGCAATAGATCGATTTTCTTGTAGTGATATGTCATCCAATACAATCGATATGTATGATACATACAATACCGATTCATAAGCACCTATGATATGTATTTTTGATACAACATTTTTTACACATGATACAATACTTATCACAAATTGTACAATACTGACAACTATGAGTTATGGAAAATTATGCATGCTTTCATGATCTCTTGGAACATTTCAAGATAGAAAAAATCGTGCATGTCCATGAATAATTGCGAACTGTGCTTAGAGTACTTCCAACGCACGCTCAACATCCTTTTTATATGCCTCTTGGGCTTTTTCAAATAATTTTCTTTTTTGTCCTTGCGGTGCTAGGATTGTTATCACAAATGTTGACCACTTTGGATATATGCAATCGACAAGGTAATATCTCATTATGTAGTTATTACAGTTGATTAAGTAATTAACTGTAGGAGCATGTCCTTCTGCGAGCTCGAAAAATATAAGAGACCATTTTAAAACATTAGTGTCATTATTTGATCCAAGTAATCCAAAAAATGCATGCAATATCCAAAAATCATATGATGTCATTGCTTCCAAAATAATAGTTGGCTCATGAATATGACCACAATATTGACATTTCCATGTAGCTAAACATTTTTCCATTATGCATGCAATCAATTGAACCTAAAATACCTAGAAATCCACGCCTGTCATCATCGGCAAGCAATGTCTTCATTGTTTGGCTTCCTCAAATATTCCTCAAAGAAAATATCAGCCACTGTTGTAACAAATTTTTTTCAAAATCTGTATTGCAGTGGTTTCTCTATTCTGAATATATTCATCCATAAAATCACTCAATACTCCATATGCAAGCATTTTGGGTGTAGCAGTGTTCTTTTGAAAGGAAGATAAACTAAGCTTTTTGGTACCATTTCTTTTTTGTATAAAGTAAGGATCATAAACTTCTACCTTTTAGACTAAATATGGAGGAAAAGAGAACGCCTCATTTGAAATCTCTTTCAAGATAAAAACTTTCATTGCCTACCAAATGGTTACATTTGATATAGTGACGACGTTTACGTCGTGATATCGAATCCATGACAACTTGTTTAATTATGTCATCCTCATATGAACTATCAAGAAGCAATTTGCAAAACAAAGTGCGACCCATGGAGACAACTTTCAAGACAACATTGGAAAGCAATTATCATTATAAATGGAAGAAACATAAGCAACACATATTCTATAGTTTAATTTTTGGAGGGGGTGAGGGGAAAGAAAGTAATTAATGCATGAAATATAATATAAGAGTAAAAATCCTAGAAACATTTAAAATTTCATTATAAAAGAAAATAGCAGAAAGATAGTACATCAGACATAAGACTCTAGACATTTTTTCTAAAATAACAAAATACATTAAGGCCTTTAAGCTACTACCAAAATAAGATCAAAACAAGACATCATCTATATGTGTCAACGTTTTTCTAACATACAAAAGACATCAATGCCTATAAATAAGCTACTACCAAAACAAGGTCTATCTAAGACATTATTTACATGTGCCAAACTAAACAATTTACTTGAAGTTCGTCTTGCAAGGATTCCCTCTTGGAGTTGTACATAAAAAAAGTTTTTGTACTCTGGACAAGCCACTTGTATCCACCTTCATAATTCTCTCATCCTCTATCATATTTTGGATATTAAGATTTTCCTTTTCAATACTAGTTCTTTTATAGTCCATTAAAATTCTTTTCTCATTCAATCGAATTCTCTCCTTATACCTCAACTCTTCCAAGCGAACCCTTTCCGCTTTGATGTGAACACTCTCTTTTTCTTGTTCCTATGATTCCTCAATAAATTTCATTCTCTTCACCAAATATTCCCCAACATCTTTCTCACTAACTTTTTTCTTTCAATTGGCCTTTTCAATCTTCCTACCTATTGGTCTCTCAAAGTCAGTAGTGTCATCAAGTAAGGGCACATCATTCATCTCGGAAATATGTATTGAATATAGAGTTGGAGCTAACACTGTTCTCGATCTTTCTTTAGGCATACTCCACTTTGGTTGGCTCTTCAACACGAGCAAACAATATTTGAATTGAAAATCTTTTTTGTATGTGTTTCTATATATAGTCTTTGCATTTTCAATCTAAAAAAATTAAAATAAATAGAACATAATTAGCATCTTTAAACTAGTGGTGAATGTCTATTTTGACACTATTGCAATATAATTTAACTTTAGTTTGTTCGGTTGTACCACTTTAAGGCGTTGCTTCAAGTTTAGCCATGAACCCACAAAGTCTATTTGTTTTATTAATCACTCCCCATTAACTTGTTAGGGAAATATAAGTACGTGTGGTGCTGGAGGTACTATGCATACAAAAGTATTGCCAAATTGTTTTCACGAAATGTCTCTTATTTTTGCTCATTACCATGCACGGTGTCAGCACTAGTATTGAGCCATGCCAATACTAAGAGATTATCTTCGTCTACACTAAAGTTGCTATGCCGTTTCGTTTTATTAATGTTGACAATCTTAACTTCAAGTGGAGAATTAGAAACAGACATTGGATTATTTTGAGATACACCCAAAAAATGTGAGCCAACATCAATGTCCTCTTGTATAATACTAGTGTAAAACAACAAGTCTCCTTATGAATCCATAAATAGATAATGTAAATAATGACACAGCCTAATTATTAAAGACACCTTACAAAACACCAAAATCACCAAGAATATGAGATGATAAAATAAGACAATCAACTGAAGCAACCATTACAATTTATTTTAGTATAAAATCCCAAATGTAAATTCATTTTTAATAATAAATTAGAAACAACAAATGTAATTCTCAAATGTAAAGCCACATGACTCACTGCCCCATCTTTCCTCTGACACTACTCTTCTTTCTTTTATTTTTTCTTTTTCATTATCACATAACATTTTCAAACTCTCTCTTCTCATCTTTTTTCACCTTATTTTAGTTTAGACTTTAGCCTCTCTAACCTTCTCGCTACATCACAAGTCAAGTATTGAGCAACTCATAACATTCGAACCTACTCTATTGAGATCAAGTACATGGAGTCAAGCAAATTAGCAAATAAGAGCAATTGCACCAGTCCCTCTATAATAGAAAAAGTGCATCATTTTACAAATTTTTGCTTAAAATCTACCTACATCAGTCCTTCTATATCAATGTTCATTTCCAAAATTGCTACATTAATTGTGCATATTTACATGGTTACTGTAGCTTTCTGTTTTATCTTTTAATTATTTTTTCTCTCTCATCTCTCATTTGATTATCTCTCCTTTCTCATCCGATCTCTCTCTTCCTTTACTCTCTCTCTCTCCTCTTATCTTCTCTTAAATCCAACAACAAATTATCAAATTCTTCAAACTTAATCTAACTCTAGATCTCAAATTTATCAAACCCATATAAATAATCAAACCCAAATTGCAAAAGAAGAAGAAGAAGAAAATGCATCAATAGTAGAAGAACAAGAAGGTGCCAAAGAAGAAGAAGTAGCAGCAACAGTCCAATGGAGAGCCCTAAAATCACCGCCCACTATAGCGGAAAAATTTGCCCAAAATCACCACCCAAATTGCAAACCCAAAATCACTACCCATAATCAAACTCAAATAGAAAAAGAAAAAGAAAAAGAAGAAGAAGAAGAATGAGAATGAGAAGAAGAAGAAGATGTCGAAGAAGAAAAAATGCAGAAGAAGAAAGAAGGAGAAGGAAAAGAAAAAAGAAGAAAGAAGAAGCAGAAAAAGAAAGAGAGATAGAGAGTGTTTAGAGATTTTATTGGAGTGTGTGGTAAGGTGGTGGGGCCGTGGATGGATAGGTGTGAAATAATTATAATAATAAAAAAGGTGAGAATGTATTATTTAAATAAAAGATGGTGATGCGGTGGACGTAAGAAGATTATTATTTAGTATTATTTATGTTCGCAAGTCAATTGTATTTTTATGTTTTAGATCCTATCAGTTTATTGGGCTATTAGTATTTTAATTTGGAAGCAAGGTTATTTTTGTAATAAGGCAATTAGGGTTTCCTAGCCAATTAGAACTAGGGTTTAGCAGTTCTTTATAAGCAACCTATTGTACTCCTTGAGGAGATAGTTGATATTTTGATGAATGAAAAAATGGTCGTTTGGTCTTTCTTTGGTCTGGTACTGACTCTAGGTCTACTCTAGGTGCTGACTCCTAGTAGTTTCTCCACTTTGTGCTGACTCCAAGCCAAGTCTAGGTGTTGACTCCTAGGTCATATCCCTTTATTTTATTGTTGTTTCAATTTTGTTTTGTTTGTCCAACGTCAATTTTGGTATTAGAGCAAACACCGATCTGTTTAAAGCATCATCGCAGTCAATCCAGAACCCCAAAAAAAAATATATATATATATATATATATATCTGTTGAACCATCATCACAACCCATTAGAAATCCTAATCACCGTTGCTTCTTACCACCACTAGAAGACCCCACCAAAAAACAAAAAAAAAAAAAAAAAAAAATCCTGCAAGCACCACCACCATATCGCCGCCATTGACAATTTGACATAAACATCCCAATCACTCCAAGACCCCAACCCCACGGCCACAGATCCTAAGCCCATACTCAAATCACCAAACCAGTTGCAACCATGAAGACAGAGAAGTTTTATCACCGCTGACCTGGTTCATCAATTTTTGGTCTTCCTCGCGCCAGAGATCCACCTCCATCAGTTCTCACTTGCCGCCGTGACTACCGCTATACACACTCACAAGCCCCAGTTGCAATGACTCACCACCAGCAGCTTCGATCCCTTCCATCCTTATCTCGCGCTGCCATGACCATTACTTGCTTGCCGCCATGCCGTAGCAAGTACACCAGCAACCCTTCAACCCTATCTAAAAGGTAATTTATCACCTAGATTTTTGTTTTAACTTTTAAGACTCCAGCACACTTGTTTCTAAAACGCTATCCAGCAATTTTTGTTTCCCCTGAGAACTGCATTAACCCATCATTTCCTGACACGATACCCAAAAAAAAAAGTATATCAGAAGCTCAAACTTGTCATCTAGCCCGGCCTATTCAGTCCAATTAAAACCATAGGTCCCACTTCCACTTCACCCAGCATTTACCTGACCCAACTACCCCATTAAAAATTTTAAATAAAAAAAAAAAAAAAAAAAAACCCACAATATGATCAGCCCAGTAAACATCACTCAATAAGATTCATGTTCATTAGGTTATTATGGCAATATCTGAAGCACCTTATTTTGATGGTTGTAAAACTAATCCACGGGATTTTGTCTATTGGAGAATGGGATGGAGCAATTCTTTGAGCAAGCAAATTTTGCAAAAAACAAAAATGTTAGGTATGCAAAGTTGAAACTAAAAGGTGGAGCACAAAGGTTTTGGGAGAATCTTGAATATTTCCGCTATCTAAAGTATGAACCTTCCATTAGTGTGTGGGAAGATATGAAAGAAAAGTTTTTTGATGAGTATTTGTCACCATACTTTCAAGCTAAGTATCTACCACAATATCAATGTGGTACTTTTCAAGTTGAAGCAAATACGATGAATCCTCATCCCATTTCATGTCCTTGGCGCACTTTTGAAAAATCTATCAAGGAATTATCTACCAAGGAATTAAGGGAATTATCTGTAAAGCTCATGAAAGATGTTCAAGACAGGATTGCTCAGATGAAGCAAATGAAGACTCAAACCGATTCAATTGGGAAACTAAGGATTATTGATCACAATGAACTTATTGTTGCCCCCATAGAAGACAACATTGATGATGATATCTTGGTCGTGGAGAATCCTCAAGCAACACTAAAGCTTAATGTTGACACAAATGTACATGCCTCGATAAGTGTTACTTTAACGTGCATGCAAGGAAATGAATCTATTGAAGAGTAGCAAGGTGAAGAGATGGTGTCTAAAGAGAGTATTATGTTAGAGGGTGCACATGATGTGATATTGGAAGCTAATGAATCTCCTTTTGATCAACCTTCCATGGTGCATGAAGACAAACAGTTTGCTAAAGTGGAGAAAGTGGATAACATAGTGCTTCCAATGGTTCAAGATAAGATTATGTTGATTCCACACATTGATTTTGTTATTCCAGAAGAGTTTGACATGGTGGAATTCAAGGTTTTTCTTTCTTTATGCTCCCTAGTAGGGGTGAGCAAATGAATACCGGAGCCAACCTAACCGAACGACGCCGACAAGACCGTCCCAACACTAGCGCCAATCGAATGAGCCAAGGTCGGCGTTCGGAGGGCGAAGCCCGTTCCGACGTCAGTGCGATGCAGTCACCAGATCAAAGAAGGCGAAACCGATCTACACCGAACCGAACCGATACCAGAAATCGTTTCTCCCAACAGTTTGGATATGGCGTCGTTTCACAGGTTCTGATTTTAATTTTTTTTTAATGAAACGACGTCGTATGGGTGTTATTAAAAAAAAAAAAAAACTAAAGCAAAACGGTGCATTTAATGCTAGGTTTACAGATTCTCAAGGCCATATAAATTCATTCTTTTGTCCCCATATCCTTTAACTCTCTCTCTCGCTCTCGCCTCTCAGTCTCGCCTGACGCAGCGACGCTCGCCTGAGCTCTCGCCTGAGCTCACTAGTCACGACAAACCAACGGTAAGCATGAATGATTCTTAATCTCATGTACTTTGTAGTTTTTTGGGGTTGTAAAATATGGTACAATGGGTTTTAGGTTTGTGACTCTGTGAGAGAAGTGAAGTTTATGATTTTGATTTATCGGTGAGAGTTTGTGTTTGTGTCTGTATTTGTCTTTGTGTTTTGAGAGTGTTTCTGAGTGTCGTGTGTATCAATGACTTTGAAAGCCAACCCAAAAATGGGAAGAGCACAGCAGCATTATATATATAATGGTAACCTTTGTAAACCTTTTTGAGTGTCGTGTGTATAAAATAAATGACTTTGTGTTTGTGTTTGACTTTAGTCCCACTTAGGCAGATTTTTTTATGTGTTTGTGTTTGTGTTTGGGTGAATAGATTTTTTTATGTGAACAGATGTTTTTATGTGAAAAGATTTGTAGAACAATTTTTTTATTTATTTATGTGAACAGTTTTTTTTTTTTTTAATGTGAACATATTTTCTTTATGTGAATAGATTTGTTGAACAAATTTTTTTAGGTGAACAGATTTTTTTGTTAATGTTTCAAATCAAACCGATTAAACCGAGCCGATCAAACCGTACCACTAAAGGTCAAAAAACCGACCCTAATCGGTATGCATCAGTTTTAATTATTACAAAACCGATCCCTATTGGTTCGGTAACAAATTTGAAAAAATACTGAGCCGACCGAACCGCGCACACCTCTACTCCCTAGGGTGATTCCAGACTTGAAGCAAGTGTTACTTATTAGCATCCTAATCCTTCAATGCTTTAGAACTCGAGGTTGAGTTTTCTCTAACCAGGGGAGAATGATGCGGGAGACGTAAGAAGATTATTATTTAGTATTATTTATGTTTGCAAGTCAATTGTATTTTTATGTTTTAGGTCCTATTAGTTTATTGGGCTATTAGTATTTTAATTTGGAAGCAAGGTTATTTTTGTAATAAGGCAATTAGGGTTTACTAGCCAATTAGAACTAGGGTTTAGCAATCCTTTATAAGCAACTTATTGTACTCCTTAAGGAGATGGTTGATATTTTGATGAATGAAAAAATGGTCGTTTGGTCTTTCTTTGGTCTGGTGCTGACTCAAGGTCTACCCTAGGTGCTGACTCCTAGTGGTTTCTCCGCTTGGTGCTGACTCCAAGCCAGGCCTAAGTACTAACTCCTAGGTCATATCCCTTTATTTATTATTATTTCAGTTTTGTTCTGGTTGTCCTGCGTCAGATGGTGTATTATAAATAATATGAGGTGGGTATTTTTGCAATCTAGTTGTGTAAAATAGAAAAAGTAGGCTTTTATGCTAAAATGGAAGGAAAATTTTACACATACTAATGCTAATGCTCTAAGACCAGCTTTTTATTTTAGCATGGAATGGCAAAATTTCAGTTGGCATAAGCTAGAATTTGAAGCAAAGCGGAATAGAGGGGTTAGTTGCACTAGTCTACCCATCAGAATGAAAAATTCCAACCAGAATGGTGTGGAATTCAAAACTTTGCTAATAAGTGCTTCTATTTATAGGGGTGTTAAGGAGGCTTTGTGATACTTGGTTGATTTAATTAGCGACACATGTCATAATTTAAATGGAATGATTTTAATTCTTATTCTCCAACAAACACATGACCACATTTAATTTTCCTAGTGTCTTAATTGGATTGCTTATATTTCTTTAAATTAAAATACCAACATGTGTCACACATTATTAGCTCTTACACATCTATATATCTATATATATAATAATAGGTGAAACTGAGAGAAACTCAAATTAAAATTCCAAATTAGAGTTCCAATTTTATGCCATGTGTCCTAAATTATTTATTCTTAAAGAGTTTTATTTCTTAATTTTAGAATCATATGTGTGACCACATCATAAATATTCATCCAAATAAGTTATTAAGTACAAAAACCAAAAAGTCTAGAATAAATGAATGGTAAAAAAAAAGTGCTTCACAATAATAAATAAACATAAATGGACAATTTACATTTTATATCTAATAATATTCTTACAAATTTTTTTAAAGACTTAACAAATTATAAAAATAACTATCAATAATATTTAAATTATATATATAAGAATTATATTATGCATTTTACTGTATATCTTTAAATGTATCAATGCATATACATAAAATTACAAGCTAGTTATTTATAATTTATATTCAATGATGTTTGGCAAATTTCTTTTAGTCTTTGAATAAAATTACGCCCGCTAAGTAACACATGACACCTTGTAATTGGTTGTTTCAAAAGTACTACACAGACTTGGTAGTACGGTGTGGCAATTTGGGAATTGTCAAAAATTTCCCTCTCAACAGCGTTCTCTCCTCCCTGTATATTATTTTGCTTTTATCTTTCTTTAATGTCGAGAAGAAGACAACTCATGGGGCCATAGCAAAATGATGTTAATTTAACTTAAAAGGTGCCATTCAAAATTTTCCACCCACAAGCTAAGTTGTTTCATTAGTGGTTCTTAACTAATATCAACAAAGGGTGTAGATTTTCATAGTTTATACTTTATAAAGTCTTTGGTTTAACATGACATTGAATTTGACGTAAGGGAAAGTCTTTTTCTTTACAAAAATAATTAAATTTTGATAAAAATAAATTTGAAGTGGTGAATGTTACGTGACCAAATGGAGTTGATTGTAATTTCAAAAGATTGCAGGTGCATGTTCATTTTTTGATGAACATGAAATTTTATTCACCAAACAATGACAAAATTAGAAAGAGGATTCAAGAGCCTCATTCTTAATGACAAGCCCAAAATAAGGAGGGCCAAAACCTACATCAAAAGACCTAAAAACATTGTTCAAAAAGGACCAATTAGCTAAAGAGTGGGCTACTTTATTTGCCCCCCTAGGGATCCAGATAACACGACAACCAAAGGTAAGCGAAATCAAATTGAAAATTTCACTGCAAATACCTATAATTCTCCAGGGAACATTTTTGCAAAAAGATGCTAGTGAGTCAACACAGTCTTTAGAGTCACTTTCCACAATCATAAAAGCTACTTCAAGACTTTTCTTTAAGCATAAAGCCCATTTAGTGTGCGTTTGCCTATCCTGAGTCCCACGGCAATAAGTTTTCAGCTAGCTAAAAAAACGCGCGTTTTGCCTATCCTAGGTCCCAGGACAATAAGTTTGCCTAACGTGTGTTTTGCGTTTTGCCCAGGGACAAATGCAGGATTTTAAGTTTGGGGGGGGGGGGGGGGGGTGCGGAGATAAGTGAAAAAAAAAATTTCAAATACGCATCTATATAGTATTAATAAACTATCAACCAAAACAAATACCCAAAAATCATTATTTCTTAATATATTAAGATACAATCATCTACTAACAAAAACAAAAAACACGAAACACTTTTGTTTCTTTATACAATCATCTATGAAAAGGGAACTCGACGCTCTTTCAAATTTTCAAAATCATCTACAATTGAATCCAAACTAAATGTCAAAGCTATATCCTTTTCAATGTATAACATCAAAGAGTCCGTCAAAAAATCATCTTCCATTTTGTTTCGAATGTTAGTTTTGACAACTTTCATAGCTAAAAATGCTCGCTCTGTAGTAGCAGTAGAAACTAGAAGAGTAAGCACAAGTCTCACCATTCTATAAACAAGTTTGTAGTGTTCTGAACTTCTAGTTCTCACTAACCATTGAGACAACTCAGATAAACTTTTCAATTCTTTGAACTATGGATCCTGGACTACATTATACTCAAAATGATAAAGCTCCTTCTTCAGCACTTGTTTGTCATAATCTGTGAAATCTTGTGGATAGAAATTCTCTACCAACAAACAAAGATCAGTACTTCTAAAAGATTTTAATGCCTCTCGAGGTTCTAAAGCTGAGCTAAGCCTAAGTAACTCCATTGCATCTTCATTAAACCGATAATTTAGTTCCTATAGTTGAGAATCTATTGTAGCATAAAAAATATTTACTCAATAATGATGCTCAATTGTAACATTATCTTGCTGATTACGAGCTCGACCTCGCCTCGGAACATAACGAGCATTCATATCTAGGACATCAATGCAATGCTTCTCACAAAATGATATCACAGTGGTGAGTAAACCATCACATCCATCATCTCTAAATTTTTGGATAAGTGCTTTAGTAGATGAAACTAAATGTCTGGCATTTAAAATGTCTTGAGATTGGCTTTGCAAAGCTTGACAAAGTTTATCAGTGATCTCCATAGTTTCCTTCTCAAGATGCAAGATGAAGACAAATTCAAATGAAGTTAAACCCTCATAAGCTGACTCTGCTTCTACCCGATGTTCTCCATCAATTGCATCATCAATTATATTTTGTAAAACTTCAACAGTTGAAATAAACATCCTTAATAAGCTAGAAACTGATCTAAAATGTGAACTCCAACATGTTTTTACAGGTCGTTGTAAAGTGCCAATTTGATTAAGTCCACTTCCAGTCTCAAGCTCTTCAAGATCAATCAAACGTGCTATTTCATTAGCATTGGCAACTTTCAATTGCTCATTGCGCTTGCATGAAGCATTAACAATTTTGATTAGAAAAAGCAATGCAAGAAAAAAATGACTAATGGCATTAACTTGTTTTGATGCTTTTACTAATGTCAATTGTAAGCGATGTGCAAAATAATGGATGTAGTAAGCATATGAGCAATCATTCAAAATCAAAGCTTGTAATCCATTCCACATACCTCGCATGTTGCTTGCTCCATCATATCCTTGCCCTTGAATATTTTGTATATCTAAGCAATGTTGAGATAACAAAGAATATATCCCCTTCTTTAGAGTCAAAGCCGCAGTGTCAGCAACATGAATAAGCCCAAAAAAAGGTTCTTTGACAAAGCCTTCTGCATCAACATATCTAAAAACCACAGCCATTTGCTCTCTCATGGACTCATCATGAGCTTCATCAACCATTATGCAAAACTTTGCATCACCAATTTCTTCCCGAATGGCCTTCTTCACTTTGGCTGAGAAAACATGTAGAATTTCCTTTTGAATCCTAGGTGATGTGTAGGTTGCATTTTTGGGAGCTTTTTCTATTATTTCAGCAACCTTCTCATTCCAAAAAGTCACAATACCCAATGATTCAAAAAAGTTCCCACGATTTAATGAACTACAACTTTCATCTCAACCTCTAAAAGCTATAGCTTGAAAGGCAAGATATCGAACAGTAAAAATTACGACCTTCAGATGCAACCGATTATTTGCAATTTGTTCAGTAGTGAAATGATCAACTACCCTTTGTAAATGCTGCCATTGGTTCATCAAATCCTTACACTTTTGCTCGACAACTCTATGAGCTGAGTTAGGCTCTTTTCCTATATGATTTTGAAAAGAACAATCTTTGCCGCCAAAGTTTTTCCAATTCCTAAATCCACCAATAGTAAATGTATTTTGTCCCACAACCCCATTTGGATTATTAAAGACAAAGCAAGGTAGACAATAAGCTGCATCTGTGGTAGGAGAATATTCAAGCCATGTTGAATTAGATCCAAACCAAGAAGCTTGAAAGCTACGATTGCGCTTTCCACTTTTTGGGTATGTCTTTAGAGGAAGTTGGTGGGGACCTTTTATAATGTAAGCCCATCGAATTTCATCACATTGATTAACATGATATTCCCATATTTGTTTGCGTGTTCCGGGATCATAATCCAAAGAATCAAGATCGACTCTTTGAAATTATGTTTGAGAGATTGGAACATCAACATTTTCCGGAATTGAGAAATGCACATTTTCTAGAATTGGAGCATCCTCCACATTTTCTAGAATTGGAGCATCCTCCACATTTTCTAGAATTGGAGCATCTACATTTTCTAGAATTGGAGCATCCACATTTTCTGGAATTGGAATAGCAACATTAGTTGTTGGCAATCCCACGTTGACTTCGGAAGAATTTGAACCTTTTCTTTTGAAAAAATCAAGCAGTGTAATTGATTTTTTCATGATCTACAAATAAAATAAGAATCACCGTTATTTTTTTAAATTTGTGTGACAATTTTCTATAATATATGATTTTTTTTTTCTTTTTGTGTTTGGTCTGCCTTTATTTATGTCTTTGTGTTTGGTCGGCCTTATTTATAATTTATGTTTTTGGGTTGTCTCCATCTTTTTGACACTGACCCACTAACCTAATGAATCCACCACCAACACTATAAATTTATTCCCTGCACTACTAACAAAAACTTTTCTTTAAGTTTTTAACTTTACCTTTTTTTTTCTGTCACTTGCCCGTTGCCCAACCTCACTTGTCCCTATTATGCCCAACTAACAGTCAACAAAGAAAAAACTAATCTCTACAAACTCTACTCTCTGTCTCTCTCTTATCTATATAAACAATAAAGAGAGTCACAAACACAGACAGAGTCACAAAGCCAAAAAGCCAAAAAAAAAAACACCACAGGCAGCAAGCCAACAACACAGATTCAAATATTCAATTCACAATCACCAACATTTAGTTCCAATTCACAATCATAATCACCAACACCACAATTCACAAATATTCAATTCACAATCACAATCACCAACACCACAAGTCCACAAGGCAATCTCAGATTCTCAGATCAGAAAGTCACAAACATTTTGAAGTTGAAGGAAAAGATAAGAGTAAATACCTATGAACTGTGAAAGCTGGAGCAACAAAACTAGGCTGAGCAGATCAAGCAACCGACATGGGCGGCGGCAAGTAGGTCTCGTGACTCTCGCCGGTGTGGGTACTAGAAAATGGGTGAGTCTCAGATCGAGCAACTACTGGTGTGGGTCTCGGCGGCGTCGTCGGCGTGGGTGAGTGGAGTCACTCGCGACTCTCGCCAGTCGCTGGTGTGGGTATTAGAAAATGGCCAAATGGGTGAGTGGAATGGGTCTCTGCTCTTTCAATCTCAAATCGAGGATCGAGCAACCGTCGGTGTAGGTCTCGGCGACGTCGTCGGCGTGGGACTCTCAGTCTCTCTCACTCTCTGTCTCGCACTCTCGCCTCCGGCCTCTTTATCCTCTGTATCGCCTCTCCCTTTCCTCTCTCTCTTTTTTTTTTCTTTTTTTTCCTTCGTGTTTTTGGTTTGCTCTCTGTTTGGTGTTTGGTGTTGGAGTTGGACTAGTGAGAGCTAAGAGCTGAGTGTTTTTTTTTTTTTTACATGGACTAGCCAAATGTGGGCTGGGGACTGGCCGGAAAATGGACTCCTGGACTGGCCGAATGTGGGATGGGGACTGGCCGGAAAATGGACTCCTGGACTGGCCGGATATGGGCTAGGGGGTTCATGATTTCTGGGAGGGGGGCCCAAGCAAAAAACATAGGGGGGCCCAAGCCCTTTTTTTTTGTTTTTTGAAAATTTTACCTGCTAAAAAAAAAAATTTTGGGCCCGGGGGGGGCCCGAGCCCCCTTTGGACTCAACATGGGTCCGTCCCTGGTTTTGCCTATCAGCTAGCTTAAAAAATTATTTTGCTATACTATTTTTAGCAAAAAATTTTCAGTTTTCAACAAAATAAGCAGTATCCAAACATATCCTTAGCATCCGTTTGACAAAGATTATTTTCGCCAACTTATTTTTTCTACTATTCATAAGTCCCACTGCACTTTTTGGTACTATTCATGGATCTCACAGTACTATTTCAGCTAACTTTTACTTTTATTTACAATACTTTCAGTAAAAAATTTTCAATTTCAACAAAATAAACAAATCTCAAATAAACTTTTAATTACTTCTGCCTTTACGTGAAGAGAGAGGTTAATATTTACTCTCTTATCACAAGCGAATACCAATTCCCTTTTACAAGTACGTGTTCATAAACCTTCTTTCAAGTTAGGATCAAAACCTACAAGATTAATAAAGTGATGCCAACGACCTTTAATTTATGCTAAGGAAAAAAAAAAAAAAAAAAAGGCAGGATAATATAATTTTGTGGGGTACTTTCTAATAGTACAGAATAGTGTCCTATGCCTGCGCGCACATGACGTGTGCTAGACGCTACAGCAGATGAACAAGCGTTGCTACGTCTAATTTGCGTTATTCCGCGTGGGTCCGCAGTACAAAGCGGTACAAATTTCACAAAGGTCTATAAACAATATGAGATAAGAATATTTTGGCTGTTTTTTTTATTGCTCGTAAATTTGAGAAATTCTATTGGATATAATTAAATATTACTACTTTCTTACAATACTAATATTTTAATTTTGGTGGGTTATGATATAAATTTTTTATTATTTTTTTATCTATGAAAAATTACACCTCAACTATTTTATATATATATATATATATATAGTAATAATTTATTGCGTTGATAGCTTAATTCTCCCGTTTAAAAAAAGTAGAAAGGTCACCTCATTGGCTTTTTTACTTTTTGTTTTGACGGAAGCTAACGTAATTGCTTATTCCTTGACAATTGGAAAGGAAAAAACAAATTCACAAATCTAACGTTCAAACTTTGAAGTACGTTAAGGATGAGTTTGAAATTCGTTTATTTTGTTAAAATTAAAAAAAAAATTTGTTGAAAGTATTATAGATAAATGTATAAGTTAACTGAAATAATATAGTGAGACTCATGAATAGTACTAAAAAGTACAGTGAGACTTATAAATAATAACAAAAATAAGCTGAATAGTAAATTTAAGGTCTGTTTGGATACCGCTTATTGCTAAAAACTGAAAACACTGTATCACAGTAATTTTTAAATGTGTGAATAGTACTATGAGGTAAGTTGACTTTTTAAATGTGTGAATAACACTGTATCACTAAGTTGACTTTTTAACTTTTACCAAACACATACTAAAGGTAAAAATATATTTTTCATCCTTATATTTTGGGCCAATTCTTATTTTGATCCATATTTTTAAAAGCTCCTATTTTGGTTCTTATATCAATTTTTTTTTTTTTTTTAAATTAGTTCCTATCGACATTTCACTCACGGACGGTGCCTACATGACCTATGGAGTGTACAACTAGCACACAAAGTGCCTTTGTGATCATTATAATAATAATAAAAAATGTTAGGTCAATATCTAATTTTTTTAATAAAATTTTTTTATCAATTTTAACCCAAAAATTATACAGAACTAAATTAAAACAAAAAACAAAAAAAAACACATGAATTCAAATCAAGTTCATCTTAAATTTGAACTTAAGAGAACACAAATCCAAAAAATTTTAAACACAAAAACACAAACGTAGAATACAAACAAAAGATCACAAGCCCAAAAAATTCAAAATCCAAAGTCCGAATCAAGACATATCCACACAAATGCAAATATTAAATTGTAGACCACAATATTGTTAAGAGAGAGAGTTATTATTGGATTCTAAGAGCAACCACATCAATCAGTCTAAAAATTTCGGTCTCTTTTACACTAAAAACTTACTTTTTCAATTTACACTACCACATTTCCAAAACACCCACATCAGTTAATCTGTTTTACACATCTATTCTAATTAAATAATATTATTTATTGTTTTTTATTATTATTTATTAATACACATTCTCTCTCATAAACACCCACAACATTGGCTCTCTCACACGTTCCTCTCTTTCCCTCACTCTCTTCGTCACAGTCGCCTCACCCAGCCCGCTGTCGCCGCCAATCCAGCTCGCCGCCAATTCGGCCTCCCTCTCGCTTTCGCCCTCCCTCTTTCCTTCGCCCCTCCCTCTCTTCCTCCACCACCGACCCTTCGCCTCCCACCCCCAACCGACAACCCTTCACCTCCCACCCCCAACCGATGACAGCAATGGAAGATCTGGTGACAGCAATAGAAGGCCATCGGGCGGCAGCAGTGGTAGCAGATCTGGCTCTGTTGGGCATTTCATGTGAGTTTTCCATTGAGTATGGTTTGGGCTGGGTTTTCCGGTGGGGTTGGATTGTTTTTGGGTTGGGTTTACCGGTGAGTTTTGATTGATTTTGAGTTGGATTTTGAGTGGGTTTGTCTTGATTTTGAGTTGAATTTTCCAATTGCTTTTCTGTTGATTTTGGGTTAATTCTCTATGCTAAGTTGCGGTGTTTGGTGGTGGCGCTGGGTTTGGTGGTTGGGTGGTTATTCTAGCACGCTGGGTTGTTGTAAATGCTAGGGAAGAGAAGGAGTTTGATAGAGGAGAGAGAAAAAAGAATTAAAAAATCGTTTACACGGTGAACAGTAACCATGTATATATGCACGGTTACTATTCATTTGCAAGACCTCGTGTATATTTAGACATTTTTACAAAGACTGATGTGGAGGGTTATTGGGTTAAAATGTGCAAAATTGAGCATTTTTTGTATTTAGAAAAGTATTCACAAGCTGGTGTCTAAGGATTGATAGTCACATATGACATTGATTGGTATACTGAAAGTTGATTTTTATTTTTATTTATTAAGTTACTATACATTGTGATTGTGATAATATAACGAGATTTACACCCAAAAAAAAAAAAAAAAAAAAAAAAAAAAAAAAACCTATTAAGTGAAGTTAACATATGACAAAAAATTATTATTCATCGCTACCACCTAACAGTCATCGAGCCTTTTGGGATTCATAATTTGTTGAGATGGAAAAAGGCTAAAAACAATTGTTACTTTTGGATTCTTCTTTGCATTTATTTTTATTTTTATTTTTATTTTTTTATAATGATGTTGTTTTTGGGCGGATTAATGTCGAAAATATGGCGAAGTTTAACAAGAGGACAATATTGACACTCTTGTCATCTTTAATAGCGTAAATTGTAAATCTTAATAAATGAGAGATCAAATTGATAGTGCCCCTAAATCATAAGAGGCTGTAAAAGGTATTTTGCTTTTGGCCAAATAAAAAGCTACCACATGCAGTTTATAGCATTTTCAAAGCCACCGAAATAGTCTATGGCTCTTCACAAAAAATGACAAAAGATTAAAACATCGTTTAGTTATCGACAAATTGTGACTTGTGAGATTATAATTTTTATATATGTTAGGCCTTGCTTTTCTTAAGCACCATTGGAAAAAAAGCCAAAAACAGCTTCATCAAACTTTCCTGCATGTTTACTAAAAACTTCGAGCTTATCTAATTGACTTGGACTAATAGATCTTGAATAAATTGCCACTGTCAACATTCTGACAACCCAAATTTAGTTTGTTTTATGTTTGGGTCAGCTTAAGAATTCCAACCTGTGATTCTACATTTGAAACTATATATATAGTATTGTGGAAAAATATAATCCTTTTCTTCTTGAATGATATATACAGATGATTAGATCTTTGCATAGTTGAGGTATGTGTGTCAAACTTGGGTTGGTGGCTTGGGAAGTCCAATGCAACATAAGTCCTCGATCTATAGTATTATAATTAACAATGGAGTTGTGTCTGCAATGATGTCAGTAACAACGGAGCTTAGAACAATGACTAAGCTCATTTGGCGTGTAAACTTAGTACATGTATATTTATGCGTACGCAAACACTTTTGTAGATTTTAAATAGGATTTCATTTTTACACTAAAATAAATTTTAAATCTCATAGTTTACGACTTTTTTTCCCCTGAATCTCATAGTTTAGAGAGTTTATTTCAAATTAAGCATACATTTTCAAAAGTTTCCAATTATAAATGCATTTTAAAAACATTTCAATTCATCCCATTATAAGAAATTTCGTTAATGAAAAATGTTTAAGCAAAACGATGTGACATGATTTAGAGTAAAATAATCTCCACATATAATAGACATATCATGTGCTGAAAATAATCAAATAACATCATTTTGTTTTAAGAATTTTCCATTAAAAACATAATCATAAATATGTGTATGACTTGATTTTAAGTATTTTTGAAAGCGTAGAGTTTAATTTGAAACATCTAAAAATGTGAGGTTTTAATTTAAAACCACCCAAAATGTTTAAATTTTTTTTTTAAAAAAAAAAATTATGCTTGCATACAAAAACAAAAGAAATGAGTTTTTAAGGATGTATCATTTGAGTTCATGCCAGGAGGGTTTTTTTTTTTGAGAAACATGCCAGGAGGTTAGTATAATTAATTATCTTAAGAAAATTTTAAAAACATTTTTTTTTAGTAAATAGGGATGTTTATCCCATATTGGTTGTGTGTGTTTAGAATCCGCTGTTTATAACATCAGTTTACAACTACAAAGATTAAGCCCTTTTGTAATTGTACTCTGGTTATGTGATGTATTATAAACTTGGTTTAAAACACTATTATTATTTTCGTGTGTGTTCTAATAAAATTTTAAAAACATTGATGATTATGAAGTATTAGAATTATTAATCATATGATATGGAACGATGCTGGCACCTCAATAAATTATTAACAATTATAAAAAAAAAAAATTTAAGAAAATGATTAAATAACACCATGTTAATTGGATGAAGGTCAACTATATGTTTATTAAATATTTTAGGTTTTGCTAATCAAGAACCCTAAGGTCACTTTTTAATTCTAATCAAAACCCCTTTTAACTTCAAGCAAGGTAGAGCAAACTAAATCATCTAATTAATATATATATATATATATATATATATAGAGGCAAAGTTTAGAAAAAATCCAATTAGATTTTAATTGGATTTTCAATTTTGCACCACGTGTCCCATTTAATTTTTAATTTTGTGCCAAGTGAATTATTAAGTATAAAAATCAACGAATTCAAATCCAATTAGATTCTAAATTGGATTTTAATTTGAGTCTAATTTTTTGCCACGTGTCCATCTAAAATTTTAATTTTTGTAGCAAGTGAATTATTGGGTGCAAAAATCAAAGATTCTAAAACCAATTAAGTTCTAAATCATATATATAAAATGAGAAACTATTACATATTTTAGAAATGTATGGTTTAAAAAGGTATAAGATAATACCATGTGTAGGGACACGATTTTCAGACCAAGCCCAAAATGTATGGGATCTTGGCCTAGTGAGTCCAGTACAATAAATTTGTAGAGAGTGAGCCCAGTTAAAATGAGTTTTCATGACGATCAAACATAAATGAACTGAGTTTATCAAAGAAAGTTTGTCCTCGGCACAATCCAAGGAGCTCTGCTCTTTTATATATTGGATGACAATGGTTACAGGAGTTCTTGAAATTGCTACAGTGCTTTCTCTCCCCACCCCCCTCCTCTTCTCTAGAGTCTTTACTCTCATTTATATTACATCTCTTCCTTCATCTTTACCCTACAAGTGGACGGTTGATGGTTTACACTGATACTTGTCCCATCAGCCCCTCTAGAAGTCTTCTGGAGTCCTGGTAAGGCTGCAATAATACTATTCAGAAGTCACTTCCTCATAAATGCGGTGTTAGCAGCTTTCCCTTAGATATTCATGAGTTCCTATCCTTTAGAACTTCCTGGAAGGTCACTCTGACTATTTAGGACTTATATCTGACCGTGCTTTAGCTGATCTGAGGAGATATTCCTCCTCGGATTTGGACTCACTACGCTCTCGGCCAAAGCCCCACGCCCCATTGTATGATTTTGGGCTCATGACCCCACACCATGTATAATTTGAATATCTTCTAAAAAAAATATATAATTTAAACCATATAATTGTAATTGTTTTTAATTATATTGTGCATATGCACGAGATTACACACTGGTAATTTAATAATTATACCTATAACTACCCACACTTTTATTTTTTAACTAAGTTTGACAACAAGCTTGATTGTAGCCAATGATCATAACTTCACCCAATATCTTTTTATTAGATGTGAATTTTGATAAATCCACCATTAGATAACATTTTCTTCTTATATCTTCCATACTTCTAAAGATTCCAGAAAATCAAAAATTAATAGCTATATTATCAATCAAATATTTAAATTTCAAGTTTTTATAGTATAAAATCATACATAAAAAATAAGTTTATGGATTGGATAGTAAATAGCATCCGATTGGCACAAAATTTGACATGCGTGTTAGAAGATTAAGAATATAAAATCCAATAGTTAGATTTTTAAAATATGTAGTAATCTTGATTTTATTTAATTGGAGTTGTAGTCATTGGTTACAACTAATTTTGTAATCAAACTTTATTCTTATTTTTTTACTAGAATAACTACCCTCACTTAATATTATTATTATTATTATTATTATTATTATTATTATTATTATTTTGAGAAAGAACCTCACTTAATATTTGAAACATAAAGTTATAGTATTAATTCTAATTTTCTTTGTATAATGAGTTCTACCACTAGAGGTAGAACATTCAAATCTATAAGACACTTAAATCTATTGAATCTTGAATGAAATATATTTAACTGATACAATGCAAAATTTTAATCATTAAAAATGATAAATAATAGTAATTTTTTATAATTAAAAAATTAAATGCAAATTGTTAAAAGAAAAATAGTGAAGTATAATATTTAAACTCGACAAGAAAAAGTAATAAATTCTTATAATTAAAGAGCTAAATCCAATTTTTTTAATGATCAAGGATGTCATGGAGAATAGAAAAATATAGAAAATTATATGAATTAATTGTTTCTTTTCATTAAAAAAACGAACACCAATCATTCAGCGTAAAAAAAAAAATGAACACCAATTGTTCACTTATTTATGGAATATTAATCACCATTCAAATCCCTTCTCAAAAAAAAATACTATTCAAATATAATTTATTTACTCCACTAAACAAAATTTAGAGGTATAAATCCTCATGTTTCATAAAATTATTTATTGGAATTGATTTATATCCGTAAAATATTGATCATAAAAAAAATAAATACTAATCGTTAACCAGTGGGATGCACAAAAAAGTCCAGTAAAAATATTTATATATGATACATATTAACATAATAAGTATTAAGAAAAAATTTTAAAATAGATAATTTTTTTTAAGGTACTTATCTATTTTGATTAAAATTTTCTTAGAAAAAGATCAAGCCTAATTGAATTAGATTTTGATTATTAATTACCATTCTAATCTAAATTATTTTACGCCCCTAATTTAAACAAATTTGGAAGTATCTATCTATATAGTTTATATATAGATTTGCTAAGAAGTATCTATCACACAATTAAATAAATTTAAAAAAAGTCACTAATTACTATCATGCATGAACAAAGTTCAACAAGATATATTTTATATGAAACATATTTAATTAATAAGTATTAAAAAAATGTTATGCCCACAACACTTTCATAAAAAATTCAAAGTAATAAGTTGTTATTGACTATTATTAGTGGGTGAAAAATTAATTTCATTGGTGAATTCAAATTAGAACTAGTAACAACTTACCTCTTAGAATTTGTTGTGAAAACGTAATATTTCTCTAAGTATTAATAAATAATATATCCAATTAGAGAATTTGTAAAAGTAATTTACTTAATTTAAGTAGAATTGTTTAATGTAGGGTTGTTTTTATCTAAAAAGACTATAAATTGTAATTAGTTTTGTGGGGGGTAAAAGCCCAGATCTACCAATTGGGTCTGGGACCCTGTTTTTGAGATTACTTTATGTCCGAAGAGTAGTATTGGGTTGGGATAGAGTTCACCTGAGGGCAACCAACCCAGAGATGGTGGAAGAGTACAATCCGAAGAGATCACCCTTTGTCCGAGGAGGTTTTACTCCTCGGATACGAATAGTTCTGATCAAATAAGCGTACAGAATGCCCGAATACCCTTCCTGGCAATTTTGGTGACAAAGATAAGTTCCGGGCATACCTGGGGATGATAAGGATGAAGAAATATCTCAAGGAAAAGCTGCTACCACCGTATTTAATGCTCTGCAGCAACTTTTCTGACCGCATTTATGTGGAGAAAACCCCTGAACAGTGCAACCTCAGCTACCACCACTCCCAAAAAGCTAGAGAAGATGCTTGATGTGACCTATACTCAAGTATGCAAGCAGATGGAGGACAAGTGGACGATTGAGATGATTAGGAAAGAGGCTATATAAAGAGGAAAAGCCCCTGATAGAAGGGGGGGATGATCCAAAAGAGAGAGAAGAACAAAAACAACTTTACTGTAACTCTGGAACTTGTAACCTAATTCCATTAAATAAAGTGTCTCTTCGGACATTAGGTTTACCATTGTTTTCACGTGATTGCATGTTAGATTATTCGCAAATACCATAACCAACTCTTGTTTAATTCATATCCGGCCCAGTTCTTTTACCCACGCTCTACAAATTCATTGTCTTGGGTTCGTTGGGCTCATACTCCATATCTCGTGGGCTTGGGCTACAAAAATTGACCCTACAAGTTTATACTAACATAATTTAACACCATTTGTAACTCTAAAAACCAAATTAAAAAGAGGAAAAAGTACACAAAAACCCCATATGGTTGATTTTATAAATATGAAATCTTTGAAATTTTGAGTGTAACACTTAACCCGCTATAGTATTATTACATGTAAACCGTTAATTCTGTAAATTATGTTATAAATAGACTAAAATAAATGATTTATGTGTAAACCAATTATTGTTTTATATAGTTAACTCTTTTTTTGAGTTTTGTTTGTTTAAACTAATTAGAATTTACAATCTTTTTAGATAAACAATCCAACACTAAAGAAACTTTAATTGATTAGATAAGTTATTTTTACAAATTCTCTAATTTGATATATTATTTACTAATACTATTAATTACATATGTTTCGTGTATAAATAATTTTTGGGTAAACCGTTAATATATATATATATATATATTATATGAAACATAAAAACACATCTACGACATTGTTTTATCTTCTATGCATTATTAACCAATTAACGGTTTACATGTTTATTTTGTACATATATAAATATTAATATAAATATGTTAATTTATCCTTCAACTTCTGGTCTATCATGTGTTGTTGATTACACGTATAAGTGAAGTCTTACATTGAATAATGACAAGAAGAATGAGTAATTAATATAACATAATTGAGCACGTGTTAATTGGGCTTGGGCCTTTTAGGTTAAAATGTGTCTCTATATGTTATATTAATTACTTAATGAAGTTCCTAAAGGTGTTTATATGCCCAACAAGGGGTATCAGAGTCCATATTGGGATGGGGTAAAGGTGGCAAAGTTATTGAGGTTCCTTTGCAGTTGGAGCAAAAACGGAGTGTGTGTACTTAAAGCCCTTTCGCAAATAGAGCAGGGCAGGTCTCTTTCACAATTGAAGTAGGGATGGTATATTGTACCAAGCAAGCCCATAAAGCCCACACAAACGATCTTGGAAAAGGTCCAACAAAAGAGTATTATTGCTAATGGTGCTAGACAATGATGAGGTGCAAGGTTCCCATGGAGGATAAAAGATGTACGGGGTTGACCCGTGGAGGCCCATAGATGATGCACTAGCGAAGGGAAAGGCCCATGAGGTAAGGGGAAGTGAGCAGGACTTGTTCATGACCCAAGAAAAGGTCTTGAAGCCCACAGGGAGTCAAAGACTCACACGTGAATGGGAGATTGTTGGGTTACACGTATGAGTGAAGTCTCACATTAAATAATGATGAGAAGAATGAGTAATTAATATAACATAATTGAGCACATACCCGTTGGGTTTAGGTATTTTGAGTTAAAATGTATCTCTATATGTTATATTAATTATTCAATTAAGCTCTTCAAAGTGTTTATCTCCCCAACATGTGCCACACTCCATCTTTTACGTTTTTACTTTTTTTTTTTTTTTTTTTTTTAGGAGGCTATTTTCTCTTCTTCTTCTTTTTTGGTTTTTGTGTGGAAACGTTTTTTATAGGGTTGAGCAACAAAAGAAAACAGTAAATATATGGTGTAATAGCCAATAGGTGAAGGTTTGAAACTTATCAAGAAGTGAAAATATTTATTTACTCAAGGTAACCACTTGCGAGGAAATGCAGTAGCTAGCTTAGGCTTAGTCAAATTAGCACTGTTTTAATTCAAATCATATTTTAGACCGTCACTCTTTCCCATAATTAGATCAATCTTTTGCACTTTTTGGTTTCCCATGACCATTAATGCAATCAGCCAATTTGACAATTATTGCCAAATCAAATCCATCATAATATTTTCAGAGAAAAAAAAAAAAAGACAATTTTTCAATATAGAAAAAAAAATATAAGAGTTCTAGTCTATTGACCGCAGCCACAAAAGTTTTTGATTTCTTTGAAGCACGTGTTTATCAATCAAAGATTAAACCATCCGTGCGTACCTTATTATACCCTTTCATATTTTAAGGCAGACTTTATTCGACCCCAATGTGAACCAAGAATTTCTGAGAGAGACCAATAAATATATATATATATATATATATGAATTTCTGCATTGAGACTTGATAATATTTGTTTTTAGATGTACTTTCTTCCTTTCTAAGCAAGCCCTAAATAAAAAAATCAAATTCAGAGAAAGAGGTAGCTAAACCCAAAATCTAAAAGTATTCTCCACTTGATCATCCAAGTACAACGGAAACTAATTTTACAACATAAAATAATACCCCAATTGACCAAGGTAAACACAAAACACTAACCAAAGACTAAAAGGTCCAGGCCACTCTAGGGAAGTAAAAAACTCATTTCTATGATATGTCAAACACCCCCACGAACAAGCATAAATACGTTCTTATTTTGTGTCAAACACCTTTACAAACTACTAATTTTATCGGGTATATAAATTTCTGCTCTCACCACTAATTATCTTATATATTCAATATATATATCATTTTTATCACAGCATCTGAATTCTACGAACAATAAAAAATATAAATATACGATATATATTGCATGTGTGGGGCACTTTCTTGCCTTCCTCATCATACATATATGACTACGTCATCATATGAGATGGATACGTAATAGAAAATTTCTTTTTCTTTTTTTTTTAAGGGAAAAGAGACAATTTCAATATAGAAAAAAATATAGAGTCTAGTCTCTCTCTTTTTTTTTTCTTTTTTTTTTTTGAAATGATAGAGTCTAGTCTACGAAAAATTATATTATGTTTCGGGTGTATATGTTATCTCTCTCACAACAACTACGTCCCAGCTGTCGTGAGAGAGATAGCATATACGCCCGAAATATGATATACTATCTCCTAGTCTACTGACTGGCGCAGCCACAAAAGTTTTGATTTCTTTGAAGTACATGTTTATCAATTAATGTTTAATTAAACCATCCGTGCATACCTTGTTATACATTTCCATATTGTAAGGCAGAATTTATTCACCCCAATGTACCCAAAAAAAAAAAAATTTATTCAACCCCAATGTGAACTAAGAATTTTTTGAGACGTACTTTCTTCCTTTTTAAGCAAATCCTATATAAAAAATCAAATTCAGAGAAAGAGCTAAACCCAAAATCTAAAAGTATTCTCCACTTGATCATCCAAGTACAACAAAAACTAATTTTACAACAACATAAAATAATACTCCAATTGACCAAGGTAAACACAAAACACTAACCAAAGACTAAAAGGTCCAGTGCAGTAAAAAAAACTCATTTCTATGCTATGTCAAACACCCCCACGAACTAACATAAATTCATTCTTATTTTGTGTCTTTTTTTTTTTTTTACCAAACTTCAATGTTATTTCAATTAAAAAGGGAGGAACAAGGGGGGAAGTCTGCCTTACAAGCATCGGCTAGCGCCAATGGCAGACTATCCAAAGAGAAACAACTAGAAATAGGGGCTCTGAGCGCAAACTTGGTAGCTTCGTGGGCTACAGCATTGCAAACTCTTCTTACCCTTACAAAAGAAATAGAAGGGAACGACCTATTAACAGAAATTACATCACTAACAATATTGCTAATAGTCCAAGGCGACAGGGAGTCCTTGACAATAAGGGCATCAAAGCAGATTTTAGAATCTCCTTCAATGATGATCCTCATCCATCCTTCAACTGAGGCAAGGTTGATGGCCCAAAGCACGGAGGCAGCTTTTGCGTGGATAGGGAGACAGCTGATATGTTTTTTTACCCATAGCTTAATAGGAACTCCGGTGTGGTCTCTAGCAAGAACTACAAGTGTTGTGGATGTGGAGCCAACTGTTGCATCTACATTAAGTTTGATGGTGTCCGCGGGTGGAGGTGACCAAGATGTTGGTGAGGCAAGAGGGATTGTTTGTACTTCCAGGTTGTGCAGGTTGGAGAATTTAGCTACTCTGCGTGAGATGCGATTGTTGGATGAAAGAATGTCAATTTTGCTATCTTCGAAGGTGAATTGGTTCCTCATAGCCAAATTTCGTCCAGAGTGAACGTCAAAGTTGTGGTGATGTGCTCCCTATCTACTTCTTGTGTCGAGGGTATAGGTGGGTTGAGGACCAACTTTACGATATCTGCGCTATTAGTGAGGTTGTGGTCTCATTCCCAAACAAGAGGAAAACCATATTGCTCTGGCTACTGGACAGTGACAAAATAGATGGCAGGATGTTTCGGGAGCTTCTTGACAAAGTGCACAAACCTGATTGTCTAATCCCATTATTTGGTCTAAAATTTCCTTTACCGGGATGGTGTTTAATGTGATCCTCCACAACAACAATTTGATCCTCTCAAGCACTTTGATTTTCCAAAGCCTCTTCCACAGCTGGTCAGGTAAAGAACTCTGTGTGGAATGCTGGTTAGCAACTCTATAGGCTGATTTGACTGCAAATTCTCCTTTTGAGCAAGGCACCCAAATGAGTTTTTCTTTGCTTCAGCTCGAGGTAAGGGGGATGGATAAAATTGCTTCTACATATAATGGCTCAAAGAGCTGGAGGATTAGACTCTCTTTCCAACGATGAGATGGTCCATCTATGAGCATGGATACCATAAGGGGTGTCTCAACAAAGGCAAGTTGTGCTGGTTTTGGTATGAAATTTTGGATCCAAGGGACCCACCGGTCTAGCCAGACATTAATGGAGGCTCCATCTCCAATAAGGTAGCATGCACCTTAGACAATGGTTTCCTTGACACCTTCGATGGCTTTCCAAACTGGAGAAGCACTTCTTGGGGGTTCTTTTCTCAGCCAGTCGTTTCTCACTTTGTGTTTAGCTCTTAGGATAGATATACAGAGGCTGTCTCTTTTGGAGGCTATCATCCAAGCGAGTTTAGCTAGCAAATCATTGTTCATCTGTTTTGCTTTTTTAAACCCCAAACCCCCTTTGCATTTTGCCTTGCAAAGATTGTCCCAAGCTGTGAAAGCAAGGAATCTCCCCTCTAATTTCTTTGGCTTCCACCAAAACCTTCGAGATAAATAGTCTAACTTGTTGCAGACACTGTTGGGGATGCTGAAAGATGACATGGTGTAGGTTGGGATGGATTGTGCCACTGAGTTTATTAGGGTTGATCTCCCTACCCACGAGAGGCATTTGCTTCTCTAGCCCATAAGCTTCGTTTCAACCTTATCTATGATGTATTTGAAGTCCTTTGCTCGGGCACTAGACAAGAAAAGGGGGGAACCTAAATAGATGGCGTCCTTCTTCAAAATTTTCATTTGCAAAATGTGTTTGACTACTCTTTGATTTTGATGTGTTGAGTACTTGAAGAAAAACACCCCGGATTTAGAGTTGTTGAGGCTTTGTCCAGACCAGGTACAGTACTTTTGGATGCATTTGACAATGGCAGCGGCATTGTTCCTTGTTGCTTTGGAGAAGAGAATAATGTCGTCTGCATACATTACGTGGGTGATAGGCAGTGCGCGTGCACTAGCTTTAACCCCATCAATGTTTTTAAGAACAAGTTATTTCTCTAGGAGCCTAGAGAGGATTTCTTGCCCGATTATGAAAAGATAGGACGACAAGGGATCACCTTGCCTTAGCCCTCTGCTTGGCTTGAATTGGTCTGACTTACCACCATTGATGAGCACCTCAAAAGACACCGAGGAAACACCTGCCATTATCCATCCAATGAAAGTTTCGTCAAAACCTAGCTTATTAAGAACAGCTTTGGAGAAAATCCCAATTCACCCAGTCATATGCCTTTTGGAGATCAATCTTTATGGCCATCTGCCCTGCTTTAATTATCCTGACCTTGAAACTGTGAATCAGCTCCTGAACGATGACTTGATTTTCAACTATCCAACGACTAGGGATAAATGCTGATTGGCAGGGGGAGATGAATCTGGGGAGGAGAGGCCTGATTCTAGACACTAATCTTGGAGATAATTTTGTAGATCACGTTACATAAACTTATGGGCTTATAATGATTGAAAGAGGAAGGGTTGAGTACCTTTGGAATGAGGACGATTAGAGAGCTGTTTATTTATTTGGGCATAGAACCATCAGCGAAGAACGATGTAATAGCTTTAGTGACGTCATCTCACTATAGGCCAGTAGTTTTTGTAGAAAGCGATAGGGAAGCCATCGAGTCCTGGTGCCTTTAGATCAGGCATATGGAACAAGGTGAATTTAATTTCCTTAGGGGTGGGAATGTTGCACAGGGCTATATTATCCTCCTCTGAAATGATTGCTCAGATAAGCTCTTCCAAATGGTCTGAGAAGTTGACTTCCTCGACTGTGAAGTGATGCTTGAATTTGTCTAGGAAGTGCTGTCTGATTAGGCTTGTATCAGTGATCCAATTTCCTTCTTCGACTCTAATAGCATCAATGTTGTTCTTATTTTGTGTCAAACACCTTTACAAACTACTCATTCTATTAGGTACATAAATTTCCACTCTGACGCTCTCACAAATATTTATCTTATACATCCAATATATATATATATATATATATCATTTTTATCACATTATGTGAATCTTACGAGCAATAAGAAATATAAATATATAAATATATGATATATATTGCATGTATGAGGCAATTTTTTGCCTACCTCCTTCCTTGTCATACATAACTCTATAATCATATGAGATCTACACGTCATGAGATGGATGACACAAGATGCACGTATGTGTGTGTATGTGTATATATATACCTTAATGTGAACATAAGAGAGGGCCCGACAAAAACACATGCATTGTGAATTTGGACTTGGTATTTTTTATTTTTTTTCTATTTTTTTGAAGAGTAGGTGACTGGGTCATTGACATTAACAGTAGCACAGATAATTTGACAAATAAAAAGTACAAACTTTTTTAGTTTTTATTTATTTATTTATTTACGCGCCACTTTGCGTCAACTGCTTATTTCACATCTCTCTCTCTCTCTCTCTCTTCACTGTTTCACAAACCTTATTTATTCTTTTTATCATTCATAATTGGACCTCGAATGAGTTTCATTGGAAGAGACAGAGAGAGAGAAAATTCAAAAGGAGTACGCGTTCCTTCATGGACTTTTTCTTTTTTGGTGAAAACTTCATGGACTTTTTCCAGACTTAAATAGCACTTCTGTATTATCATTTTATTATTAATCTTATCCTACGCTCTCTCACAGCCCCCCACTTTTCAAGTTTAAACTCCCTTAACCTACGCACCTCTCATCCTTCTCTCTCTCTGTCTCAACTCTGTCGAGAAGACAGCCTGGTCTTTCTCTGAGCTCCTGAGGTTAGTTTCTCATCTGGGTTTCTTTTACTTTCTGTTTTTCCAATGATTCTGTACTTGGTTGACCATGTTGTTAAGCTAGTTTCTAAATTCTAAGATGGATGCTAAATGGTTTTTAAAATTTTGAATTTTTGTTGCAAAGTTAGATTCTTTTCCGAATTTAAACTGTTTTCTTTCTCTCAAATTGTCTGTCTGAGCTTTTGTTTTAGTGTTGCCTTTGATTTTTTTTTTTTTTTTTTTTTTTGATACAGTGTTGCCTTTGATTTTGATATGTTAGTAAGTTTGATATTTAGTACATATTAAAGGGGTAAATAAATTCAAGATCATCTTGGAATGAAAGAGCTAGAAGAAGAAGAAAACCCATTTTGGAGTTTAATACTTGAGAGTCATTTTTTAGTCAATCTTGGTTAATTTTATAATAATAACTTTAAACCAAGATGGGTATAATTGAATAATGAGTGATTATTAATACATTTCTTGTAATTATCCAAAATAATAATACATTTCTTGTTATGACTTTTTGTTGCATCTACCTATCTTGAGTGTCCTACTTTTCTTACATCTTTTACTATGTTTATGTTAAGAGCTGTAAAATTTTGATTGTCTGGCGTGCAGTATAAATGCATATTGCATTGGTAGTAGTTTTTGTATGTGCTTTAACATCGATAGATTGAAACATACTAGGAATCATGAGTGGTGGGCTTGTTGATTGTGATTCAAATATTTGTTATGTTGGTCAATATCCGTCTTTAATAGGAAAGGAAGTTTTGAGAAACTCTCAGGCAGAAGCATATTTAAAAAAAAAAAAATTTATAGAAGTCTAAAAAAGATTATAAGTTTATAGAATGATTTATAGAACGATTTATAGAACATTAAAAAACTTTGCCATTTGATGTTAAAATTGTGTAAAAACAAATTACCATTGGCTAATGGTAAGTGCAGAACAATGTTTGTCAGAAAAAATTGAATTCTAGGAAAATTGTGGCTGCTGAGCTGATTGTTAAAAATGTTATGCAATTATTAGGACTGATGATTCAAATATCAGTTATGCTGTACTTCTAAAATCTTGATTGTGTTTGTAGCATTTAGTGGTTTAAAATTATGAAGTATATGTGATTCATCCCATCACCTCTGATCACATTGCTCTGGGCAGGATCTCTTCTTGCCTGGACAGCCTGAGATTTTAGAGTTTTGTCTTTTTTCCCCCTTTGTTAAGCAATGTGGACATTTTTCATTTGTCTTTTCTTTTAATTCATTGAAATTTATTCGAGGAATCAATTGGACATTTTAGTGACACAAGAAGATGGGTGTATTTCAACTAAATTCTCACATAGACAATTCACCTTAGTGTTTCTAATGAAGATATTTAGGATTCAAGTCCCTCACCTCCATTGTAACTATTGAATTATTAGAAAAATGAGTTTTTTTGTCAATCAGTATGTGGGATGTTAGATGCAAATTCTCCCTTTCAATACCATCACAAGCCAATAGTTACCCATTTCCCTCTTTACTCAAATTTCCCTAAGTTGAAGAATTCATTCCAAATAGGAACTAAGGGGGCTATTTCTTTTTGACTTTTTGCATGACACACTTTACTTTCAAATCCCGTTTGATTTTTGAGACTTGTTTACCTTGAAGTCATCCGAATTGTTGCTCAAAATTTTACATACTTTTCAATTTGTTTGATATTTCTTTTTGCCTGATTATGCATCAAGAGTAATGTGTATGTTCACTGGTTGAGTTGGCAGGTCTTGGAAGTGTTTTCATTTGAAGAGATTGTTCACAGTTTGACATAGAAAGGCGTCCCTGGTGTCTCTTTCAGTTATGACTTGTTTTTCTTTCTTATTCGGTAGGAGGAAATCACCAAGAAAAGGAAGCCCTGATGTTGATGGTGGTAAGCCAGAAACTTTTTCAACAATTGATAATAAAAAATCAGAAGTATCAGACATTCACAATTCGTGTTGTTTTAATTCCAAATAATCACTTTCTGAGAATAGATAGTCTTCAAATACAATAAATTCTGATTAGAGTTTTTTTTCTCTCTCACTTTTACTGAACAGAATTGTCAAGCATTCACAATGTAAAGCTTTACACTTACAAAGAATTGAGAACTGCCACAGAAGATTTTATTCCAGTCAATAAAATTGGGGAGGGTGGTTTTGGTTGTGTTTATAAGGTAATTGCATCTTTACCATTCTAACATGCACTTTATATAAGCATTTGGCATGGAAATTACATTTTTTTTTAATTGTTTTCTTTCTTCTTCACATGATTGCACCTCCTTAAAAATATTATTGCGATTTTCCAGGGACGGCTTAAAGATGGGAAGATTGCTGCTGTAAAAGTTCTTTCAGCCGAATCAAAACAGGGAGTGAAGGAGTTCTTGACAGAGATTAATGTGATCTCAGAAATAAAGCATGACAATTTGGTTGAGCTCTATGGCTGTTGTGTGGAAGAAGATCACAGAATTTTGGTCTACAACTATCTTGAAAATAATAGCCTCGCACAAACTCTCATTGGTAAATAAAAAAGATTCTTTCTTGTTTTGGATGTCCTAGTCTTATACCATTGAGCCTGTGCTTTGTGCCATGGAGAAATTGCTCTATCATGGAAATTCTTTTACAGGAATAGTTTCCAGTATACATATTTTCTAAGTTTTCCTTGATATATGTTACTTCACGAAAATAATCAGCATTCAATTTTCTGGATGTGAATCTTACTCTAAATAGATATTTTTTTTAATCAATCCACTTCTGAATATGCTAGAAACTTTTCACTTTCAGGTGGAAGTCAAAGCAATATCTACTTTAATTGGCGAACAAGGACTAAAATTTGCATTGGTATTGCACGCGGGCTTGCCTTCCTTCACGAGGAGGTACGACCACATATTGTTCACAGAGATATCAAAGCAAGCAATATTCTCCTTGACAAAGACTTGACACCCAAGATTTCAGATTTTGGGCTTGCAAAGCTTATCCCATCGAATGTGACTCATGTTAGCACACGTGTGGCAGGAACGATGTAAGTTTCAGTATTTTCCTTACCTTGCTTAACATATTTTCATTTCCTAACTTATTGTTTTGTCTAAAACTGGAGACATGTTTTTTTAAGGGGAAGGACTTCTTATTGAGAGTATAATGTTTGAAACATTACATAAACATTGTTATTGTACCTTCTTTTAAATTCTAACTAAAAGTAAAGGATGGTTTCTGAGGGATCAACAAAGGTCCCATTAATGAAAATGAAAGCCATCTTGTCTGGACTTACTCATTTACTTTCTGGGCAACTCATTAGCTTTTGAAATGATAAATATTTTAACAGTCACATTTGTCAATTTGGTTGATAAGCATGTAGGCCTTGTTGATGGGATCCTTAAGAAAGTGATATTCTGCCTTTTTGTGCCCACATGTGGCCAGTAAATGTATCTATCATTGTCTTTCTGTAACTATGTGGGCTCTGGTTTATTCCTTAAGTTATCCTTCAATTTCCTCACAAACTACCTTGCCATTGGATAAGGGTATAAGTCTTGGAACTTTCTATGCTGCTGCTGCTGCAAATCTGCAGTGGAATGTTTCAAATTAGGTGTGCTTCATCCCTATGGGACAAGCTTCTTTCATAGTTATTTCATTAAATTTATCACATGTAGTCTCTATCCGGCCATCCCCCCCACCACTTTCATCCTCTCTATATGATACTTCTTTCATGTCTTTCCTTTTCTTGGTTTCTTCTATTTACATTTATTTTTGTTGTTTCAGAGGTTATTTGGCACCTGAATATGCGATAAGGGGACAATTAACACGGAAAGCAGATATTTACAGTTTTGGTGTCCTCCTTGTGGAAATAGTCAGCGGGAGATGTAACACAAACACACGATTACCTATTGAAGAGCAGTATCTCCTAGAAAGGGTATGAATGTCTTATTCACCCCTCAAAGAAATAATAATTTGTTTTCCTTTTCCTGAAATGAAAAATGCATAGGCACTCCATGATTTTAGAAGATGAAACTGAAATGTATTCCTGGTTGTGAAATTGTCAAAAAAAAAAAACTGCTAAGTTGTAGTGAAATGTGTAAAGGCATCATGGTAAAAAATAATCATGCTGAGTTGATAGTGTATGCTGATTAGGTAACTGGAGGCAAAGTCTTGAGTCCTTAAAAATGATCCCAAACTTCATATGATATGGGATAAACCCAATTTAATTGGAATTAAATGAAATTAACTTCTTTAGACATAAAACTGTGATTTGATTCGACTTACATGTAAAGTCCAACAGCCCCTTAGTATATACATGCACTATATAAGAGCCCGTGTCATATTTTTAACCATAAGTCTAATGACAAAACAAATTTCACAACATTTTTTACAACTGTTGAGGTGTTAGGTTGCGATTGGTAATTTGGTACAATAAAAGTGATGTCAGTGGTGGTCTTAGTGAGACCAATGTTGCATTGATCACCATTTACTGCCTCAACAAGTTGTGAAATTTGTTGTGTCTATAGCATTATTGTATTTTTAATGTTCTCTAAGGTACATGCGTTGTCAATAGAAACTATTGTGATTAGAATTTCACTTCACACTACATTACACCACCTTTTTCCTTGTTTGGTGATGGTGTTGGTGGACTTATGTAATAAAATATGTACGAAAAATTTGTTGATGTAGAACAAATTCCCCAGGAATTTTTGGAAAATGTGACCAACAGGAGCTGTGTTCTATCATGTGGAAATCACATAATTCTCTTCTTGGTTTCAGAGAGTTTAAGACTCAAGAAGCATTGCAAGTCTCAAGACCATTGACTATAATCTAGGAAATTTATGACAATTATTCTCAATGTATTTCCTTTGTTGACTGGGTCTGTGATTGCTACTCTAATCTTTACTAGCCATCAAGGATCAGTTCTGTAATTTTTACTTAGAGTTGGTCATTTTCATATTTTATGGGACTGTTCATGACATGTGTATTCTCCTGATGCAGACGTGGGAACTTTATGAACGACGAGAGTTGGTTGTACTGGTAGACACAGCACTTAACGGAGATTTTGATGTTGAGGAGGCTTGTAAATTTCTAAAGATTGGTCTTCTCTGCACACAAGATGCTCCAAAACTCCGGCCATCTATGTCAACTGTGGTCAAGATGTTAAATGGTAAGATAGATTTGGATGACAATAAGATAACAAAGCCAGGCTTAATTTCCGATTTCATGGACCTCAAAGTGCGTGGTGCCCAGAAAAAGCCTGACGCAACCATTACTTCTTCTAATGGATCCTCTGGATCAGACAACCTAGACAATTCAGCCTTGTTATCAGGAACCACAAGTGCTGCCTTTACAACATTATATGACCGGAGCATTTAAACATCAAAATGAAAAATTATTCATTTAAAATTTAATCAATTCTATTTATAGGTTTTTGAGGCTTGTTGTCTTGTGTAAAGTCTGTTAGCTTGGTTCTCTCCAACCCTTTTCATGTCAGACCTTTAGCCAAAGGTGCTCTTGTACAAAGTGGACAGGTTTGATAGTTTAAGAAAATTTTCCAGTCGGTGTTGATATCTCTCTCTCTCTCTCTCTCTCTCTCTTTCTATATATATATATATATATATATAGACACACACACACACACACAATATGATTTGAAACCTATAGCATTCGCTCCATGTTGATTGCTAATTACCAATAGACCAAGCCACCAATGGGAGTCCCTTATAAGAGATACTACCAATAGAGCTCAAAGTTTTGAATTCCATTCCTGATTCAATATTGGAATTGAATAGTTTGATGCTAGTACGTACTAGTGTACCATTTCGGGATTACCATTATATAGATATAAGGTCCTTTTTTTGGTAAACATGGAATTCAAAAACTAAGATTAAGAGCCTGCTGGACCAATGGCATACAGGCCAGCATTGTCTTAAAATAAAAGCAGTAACACGTTAGGGGGTTGCTCAAACACCACAAAATCCTGGTTCAACTGTGCTCCTTCCTTGCAAGTTCAGCACAACAATTAGCTTCCCTAAAGCAGTGGAGTACTTTATGCTGATGGATTTACCTCAACAAAGCCCAACAATCAGCAACAAGAGTAGATAGCTCACAATTGGTTTTAGCTGTGCTAGACATCAATGCAAATACTACTGTTGCATCTAACTAAAACTTAAACAGAAGGTAAACAGGATTGCACACACATCCCCTAAGAGCCCATAGTTCTGCTGCAACACTATTAGCAAAACTAAGTGCTTTTGAGAAGTGACTAATCCATTGCCCTTGATGATTTCTAAGTACTACTCCACTGCCAGCTCTTCTTGGATTATCGAAAGAGGAACCATCAATGTTAAGTTTTAACCACCCCATCCAAGGTTTCTCCCATCTCACTTGCTAAATTACCTCACTCCGATGGTGTAAGTGAATATTTTGTTGGAATATTAACATATGAGTAGTGTGATTGGTTAAGTAGTAAAATCTCACATTAAATAATGATGAGAAGAATGAGTGATTAATATAACATAGTTAAACAACGAAATTATAAGTAAAGAAATTCACCGTTAAGATACAAGAGAAAATATGTTACCGAAAAATAATTTAATGGCTTCTAGGATTGGATTAGGATGGCATTAACTTATCAAGCCCACACATTAGCACATTTTATATTAGGGTTTATAACATGATTACAATAATACTCTTATTAATATGCTAAAATAAATGACAACTAGAATTAACTCTAACAATTTTTCTACCAACAAAAAAAAAAAAAAAAAAAAAATCTAACAACACAAGACACGCTCTACACACACATAAAAAAAAAATAAGAATAAAAGAAAACTTTTGCTGGTTACGCAGTAGAGCCGAAAGCTGAAACCACTGCATGCAGCTAACAATAAAACTGCCCTCCTTAACTCCAAGTCCTGGCTCCGTCCTTGACCAATACTAATGCTTTAGAAAGAATCATCTTGGCATAAACTTCTTTCTAAATCCTACAAGCAATGGGTCCAGGCCTAAAGCATGAGTGCAAAAGGCTAAGAACTTAAGAGGCCGAAGTGATGTAATTAGTGTCATCTTCTTCTTAGGGTCCGTTTAGATAGAATTTATTTTGCTGAAACTGAAAACTAAAAACTAAAAACACTGTAGCAAAATAATTTTTAAATGTGTGAATAGCACTGTAAGACCCATTTTTAATGAAAAATTAGTTGAAAATTGATATTTGTGGGTCTGTGAACAGTGCAGTATTCACAGTTGAAAAGTTAACCTTTATGGCTGTTTAAAAAAAAAAAAAAAAAAAAAGGAACGTAAGAAATGCAAAACGTAGAAAACGTCCTATCCAAACCGCACCTTAGTGTCATTATTTGCGTTGCAAATAATCTACCTGAACATTGATAAACTTTTTGGATCTTATAAAGTATTAACCCTTGCACCAATCAAGAATATCCAAGGAATTCCAAAATTTTTTGTTATACTCTTATTCCAACCTTCAACCTTCAATTCTCTTTTCTATGTTCATCAATATTGAATCAAATGGAGGTGAATAGAGAGAAGTTTTATTTGGAGAGTTTTTTTTCATGATGTGGTGAGTTTATTTGTGGTGGTCTCAGGACTGTCGAGTATGTGGCATGTTAAATTGATGAAATACGCTGAGTGCAATAAATTTTGAACATTGATATTAAATATTGGTAGAAATGACGTTAATCATGTCATGATCATTACTTTATTACTGTACACCGCTCAAGAAAAAGACTATACGAGACTTTTCACAAAAAGTGGGGGAAAAATCCAACAGTACAGCAGCGTTTGGATAACGGTTGCGTTTTGGTTTTGGTATTTGCGTTTTCAGCTCTCCTTTTTTTTTTTCAGTGCACGGACCTACTACCTCTTGACCAACTAAATAAGAGGTGGACAGTGCTCTCTAGTGGGTCATATATACTATTTATAGGACCTACAAATACTTTTTTCACACAAATTTTCATTAAAAATAGGTCTCACGATACTATTCACACATTTAAAAATTATTTTACTATAATATTTTCAATTTTTATCAAAATAAGCGGTATTCAAATATGCGTCTATTGTTTGGGAGAGGGGTGGTAAATAAATGTGAGTGCTCACCATTCTCAAGACTTCTACTCTCTTTTTTTGAGAAACATCAAGACTTCTACTTGATTCACTTTGATATACTTGTATGTATTTTTTATCTATAGTATAAATTATTCCTCTCCTTTTATAAGTTTGTAACTATTGAATTATCGATATATAAGTAAATAAATAATCTTAATTTGTATAAAATATGCTAAGGGAAAAATAACTTGGTTCATTTTTATATAAGTTAGGTTTAAATTACACGTGGTATAATTCTAAGGAATGTTACATCACTCAATAACTTATTGTTGAATTTATATTTTGAAAATTCTGCAATTAGATTACATGTTCTATATGTTCTTAACTTGTATGTCAATGTTCAAGCAAATTGGATGTTATTTACTATTTGATCCATAAACTCATTTTTTATGCATTATTTTAAATTACAAAAACTTGAATTTAAACAATTAATTGATGACATGACTATTGATCTTTGATCTCTTTTAAATTTTGCAAATATGCAGGATATATGAAGATAATTTCATCCAACAATGGATCTGTCAAAATTCACATCCAATTAAAATTATTGAATTTTTATCATTCTTAACTCAAAATATTATTGAGTGGTGTAACATTATTTAGAGTTACACCACCTAATAACTTATTATTGAAAATTCTAACATTAGATTACATGTTCTACATGTTCTTAACATGCATGTCAACTTTCATGCAAATTGGATGTTATTTATTATTCAACCAGTAAATTCGTTTTTTATGCATTATTTTAAACTACAAAAATTTGAATTTAAATAATTGATTAATGACATGACTATTGATCCTTGATCACTTTTAAAATTTTCAAGTATGGAGGAGTCATTCAATGGTAGATTTGTCAAAATTCGCATCAAATTAAAAATGATTATGTTGTGTAATATTATTTAGAGTTATACTAAGTCTAATAAAATTATACTCCGTTTGTTTCAACTTTCAAAGTAAAATATTTTACACGTAAAAACATTTTCAAGTGTTTGGTACAACATGTAACAATTTTCTCGCATAAACCACCAAAATCGTTGGCTTAGCCATTAGAGTTGCCAGTGCTGGAGGTCCAATGATCGGACTAGTGGCACTATTGACTTGATTACCAGAGTAGTGGTTATGGAAACCAAATTGGCAGCACCAACTGTCAAAGCGGTGGCATTAGTGATCTAGCCAACAAATTTGGGGGGGGGGGGGGGGGGGTGGGGAGTCACTGTGTGTGTTTTGTACAATGTTTTACGAAGTTTTTAAATGTAAAGTTTTCCAACTTTTTACAAAGGATTTTACAATCAACGAAAAATATTTTATAGTTTGACCACATTTTACATGCAAAAAAAACGCTTGAAAATGATAAAATATTTTACTTCAAAACAAACAAAGTATAAGAGAATTCATAAATCTAGTGATATAGATATACAAAGCAACTAAAATACACATAAGAGCATTCACATCAGTATGTCTAAAATTTTCTATATATTTTAGTATAAGAACCTGCTTGTTTCTATTTTACATAAACAATTTGCAAAAATACCCACATTAGATCATCTATTATACACTTTCTTTTCTTTAAATAATCTTTTACTGTTATTATTTCACCTACCCACATTAAAACACACACACTCCCCCCCCCCCCCCCCTTCTTTTCTCATCCATTTTTGAAATTTCTCTTCTTCTCTACCCATCATTTTTTTTCTTCTTCTTATTCCTCCCTTTTTCTCTCACAGAAAAACTCCATAAAACAAATCTCAAAACTTCACTTCAACACAAACCCATATCAATCTGAGTCCATTTTTGGCATTTGAAGGAAAATTTGAGGCAAACTCGATCCTTGAACCAACCATCACAAATTCAATTCAGGTTTGTAAGGTCCAAATCTTCACTTTCTCTCTCATGGTAGTGGCGAGCACTCCACCCAAGCTTCCATGGTAGCGACGACAGCAGCTTTGGCATGGGTTTTGGGTTGATTTGTTTTTTTTTCAAATGAGTTTTTCGTTAGATTTTGTTTTGGGTTGATTTTGAATTGGATTTGTGATGAGTTTTCAGGTTTTTTTGAGTTGATTTATTCTATTTTTTTTTGGATTGAAGAGAGAGAGAGAGAGAGAGGAGAGAGAAAATTATTTAAATAATCAAATAAAAAGCTACAGTTTATGTATTCACAATATCATAGATTCACTAATGTGGATAGTTTTTGAATATAAATATGTAAAATTGACAGCTGTTTCTATTTTACACCAATTGTTGCAATTGCCCTAAAAGTAAACCCCATTGTGTTATACTTGCCTGTTATTATGGGATTTTGGAAAAGACTATTGGAGATGGTTAAGGTCCCGACTCCCTACTATGTATATTTGTTGTTTATTGTTAAAAAAAGAGGATAAATTTCATTTCAAAACCTATAATTAATAAATGAATAACTATGATTTAATAGTTGTTTTGAGTTATTACACTTTAAGAAGTTTCAAGTGAAAGCCTACACTTTCAATATAAACAAAAAGGCTTCAATTAAGTGTGCGTTTGGCTCTAAATTAAAAAACCAATTTATTTTACTATTCAACTTATTTTTGCTACTATTCATAGGTCTCACTGCTCTTTTTTGTACTATTTATGGGTCTTATTATGCTATTTCAGCTAGTTTTTACTTTTATGTATAATACTTTCAGCAAAAAAATTTTAGTTTCAGCAAAATAAACGAAACCTAAACCGCCTATAAACATTAAACTTATCATGTGATGTTGCCGTCAATGAAATCGCATCATCAAATGACGACATGTGACTTGGAGTAAAATGGTGTCCTATTAAACACATATAATTTATTATATAGGACACCATATTAAAATGGTGCCCCTCCCGTTTTGGTGATGTTATCAGGTTGGCCTTGATTTCCCTTTGCTTGTAATTTATTTTATTCAAAAAAAAATTTCCAGATGTTCATATATATATATATAAACATATGTTATAAATTATTCAAATTCTTCTAAAAAAAAATACTATTTGAAAATTGTGGATTTTAGTTAGCTCTATTGATAACCTACACCAAAAACTAATTAATATTTTGATCTGATGGTAAAAAAAACCATTAAGAACCAACGCTATAAGTTGAAATTTTCTCTTAAAAAAATAAAATCTGGACGCTAATACAAAACCCCTTTTTTAAGTATTCATTATTAACATCTTTCGAGTCCCGCTGCCCGTAGGTTTTCGTTGGTAAGTAAACTTAGTGGTGAGGTGTACTCATAAATGTGAGGTGACTCCCGCACAGTGGTACAAAAGGGCTCCCGAGATCGGGCTACCCCGACTGAGACCACTGGCTCTCTGCCCAAAGGTGTAATATGACCATAAAGACCCCATTTTTTTCTTTAAAAAAAAAAAAGTATTCATTATTAACATCATCATCATAAATAGTTTATTAATAAAAGTATCTTATAGCTCAATATGGTAATTTTTGAGTGTTTTAAACAAAAATGTTTAATTAAATCCTCTTGCTCCGGTATTAAATTAATAAAAATAAATAAACAGATAAAATAATAAAATGATGCCAACCGGACAATCTCCTAATATTCTTAAATTCCAACAACAACCAAGAAGTAGTATGGATGGGACGTGAATGTGATAATAAAAACAACGAAACAAAAGAAAAAGGACATGGGTGGGCACCACTGCATCATTGTTTTTTTATTTTTTCGTTTTTTGGTCTAGAAACCACTGCATCATTATTCATTTGGCTTTGCAACTTTTTCAGCAGCATATATGGTCAATTTGTCAACAATCCAATCCACATTCCACACATTAAAAGGTAAATATGCTTATGATGACCTCCTTTCCTCTCCTGAATTATCTTCCACTTTCTACTCATTTGCTATAAGTTTAAGACAACCCCATTGTATAGAGGATTAAAATTAAATCATTAAACTAAAATTTCATTTTTGAGAACATTAAACTATCGAGTAATTTTAGTACCATATAAAGAGTCGCAACTTTATCCCTTCCAGACATGTAATAAAATGTCACAATATTATTTTTTCGAGAACATCTGATAAAAGGTCACGATTTTTGCTATAACTATCCTACATGACAGATTGTGACTGCCTGCATGTCAGTTTAACATGAATTTACTATTTTTTCTCTACCATTAACAATGTGTCACATGAATAGTTGTGGCAAGAATTATGATTTATTACATGTTCTTAGAATTTTTGTTGGAATAAAGAACCTTATCTAGCTTTAGCCCCAAACTAAGGATGATGTGGAACGTTGATATTATTATTTTTATCCCCAAAATGCCCTCAAGGTAGATGCGAGCTCATAGATGCAGCCACTGGTCGCCCTCATTGTAGTACCACTTTATCCTTAAATAATGCAAAATGTCAATATCTCTTAATTCCTCTCAGCCGCACCCCAAAAAAAAAAAAAAATATATATATATATATATATATAACCAAATTTTATTCACTTACGGGAAAAAATATATATATTAAAAAACTACCAAAAAAAGAAATACTAAAATCCACATAAAATATAAAATAAAATTATATATATAGTGTAATATTTAATCTCCTATAATATTGTTTTACATGTAAATTGTAATTTAGTATTAACACTTATTTAATCTCATGAAGGTTTTGAACGTAACACGTAATCTTTTTTTCTTTTTTTTTCCCCTTTTTTGAGAAAGACACGTAATCTTTAGTCTAACACAAAACCCCACGTTATCTCTTTTTATTTGAAAATAATGTGAATGTGTTGTGTCATATGTTTATTTTTTTATGACTCATATTAACAAGTTCCCTTAGACCAATTGTAATAAATTATAATAGTAAAGTTTTGACACTACTTTTACAGAAAATATAAAAAACTGTTAACATAATTAATTGTTTTATTATTTTTTCATAAAAATATCCTAAAAATAATTTCTAAACCAATGCTTTTAGGATATTAGTTAACATTTAACTTTTTTTTAATTAGAAAAAAAAAGTAATTTCACTAATGGTTAATGGTTTTTGAGATGGACAATTTCTTCGCCAAATTACTCGTTTGGATAGAAAATGTGTTATTAGACATTCGAGGTTGTTTAAAGTAATTTGACCTCTATGATTAATGATATTTAATTCTTAAGTATTAAATATTACACTCAAAATTCCTAACTTTTTTTTTATTTGCAAACATAAAATACTTTATTATTTTCTCTTTCCTGAATCCCTAATAAAAAAAACTTAAACATAAATGGTTTTTTTTTTTGGCACTTAAAAAAAAAGAAAGTGAGAACTCTGCTCATTTTTATATAGGCAAAAAATGCAAAACTAATCCTCTAATTTTCAGTTTTTTTCATTTCAGTCTTCTAACTTTCAATTTTGTCATTTAAGTTATTTAACTTTTAATTTTTGCCAATGTAGGACTCCGTTAGAACTCAGTTAGAGCTGCTGTTAATTGAGTCAAAACGACATCGTTTTGGCTCTTTTTTAAAAAAATAAATTTTGGAATTTAAAGAATATACGTGTACGAGTCTCTCTCATGAAGACTTAACCCGAAATATCTTTTTTTTTTTTAGAATACTAAATATTTTTAACATACATGCACATAGAAAGAGGAGAAAATTTTTAAAGAAACTTATATTAGTGTATATTCAAAAAAACTTAACTCTTAAAACATCTTATACTTTACATTGTTTTGGCTCTTTTTTTTAAGTAAATTTTAAAATTTAAAGAATATACGCGTACGAGTCTCTCTCATGGAGACTTAGCCCGAACCACCTTATACTTTATGTCGTTTTGACTCATTTTTTTTTGTAATAAATTTCAGAATCTAAAGTATAATACGCGTACGAGTGTCTCTCTCATGAAAACTTAACCCGAAACACCTTATATATATTTTACATTTATTTCTCCTCCCTACTCCACTGTGTGCACAGTACAGGAAGTATAAATAAAATTGCTAATAAAAACTTTCTGAAACTTTCCCCAAGTTATCTCCTACCTTTTATCACGAGCCATCCCTGAAACACAAAAACACAAAAACAAAAAAACAAAAGTTTCTCTAGGGTTCCCAAAAAAGCCAAACCTACGCTCTCTGTCGGTGCTTGTACTTCTCTTCCATAACCAGGTCATCTCCACTGCTCAACCGTTCTTTTTTTTTTTTCACAGACTGAAAAACAAAAGCCATTAGTCTCTGTCAAAAAAGAACCACTTTATTATTATTTTTTTAATTTTTAATTAATTTAATTTAATTTTTTTTACTTTTTTAGAAGCGTATTTATCAAGCATATCAGCGTTGAACGAACAAACGTGATCGAATTTACTCAAAAAAGTCACTCAATTCCGTGATTTTTAATTTTCTTTTTCCATTTTTAGACTGCTATGGAGATTCTCAGAGATTTTCCCGGAAAATTTCTAGGGCTACTACAATAATACTAGTTACCACTACTACTACTAGTAGTTTTGTGGAGGTGGTGATGGAAGATATAGGCTTAGTGAAGCAAGGCTGGAAATGGCTGCGATCGCAGAAGGGCGCGTGCTCGCGTGCTCGAGTCGCCGTCGGTTGCTGTAAAGACAGGGTTTGCTCGTTTTTGGAGCGGCATTGGCCCAAGGTGTGTAGCGGGAGCGTCAGCTTCGCCAGGCTGCTTCGTTGCTCGGTGCTGCTATGGAAGAACTGCGTGGTGAGAGGGTTCCGATCGATGATCGCGTTCGGCTCCGCCGCGTTGCTGTTTATCATGTGGAGTTTCTTCCTCAGTCTCACTTCTCTGTCTTGCTTGGCCTATGTGATTCTCAGTATGGTATGTGATTGATTGATTGATTGGTTTTGTTCGAGTTTATGTGATTCTTTAGTATATAAGTTTGATTAATTTGTTTCTAGAGTGATTTAGTGTGAATCGTGTTCGATACGACAAATTTTAGTCAAATTCGAAGGTCTTAGTATGGAAATTTTGTTGATTTGGTTCTAGTCATTTAGTGTAAACTTTAGTGTGACACACAAGATTTAATAGCATTTAAGTAGTGGAGATAATTGAAATTTGAATGCATAATGATGTTCTTGATTTCGTGGTGGCCGCTTGTTATAGAAGCGTTGTTGGGCATTATTATCCTTTTTTGTTATGAAAGGAAAGGATTTGATTATTTTATTAATGGATTTGTGATAATATGGACTTCTTAGTATGGGAATTTTATGAATTTGTTTCTAGTCAATTAGTGTAAATTGTGTTGAATCTCAAAACTTTAGTCGACCACAAGTTTCAATAGCTTTTTTAGTAGCAGAAAGAGTTGTTGTTTTTAAAGTTGTAGTCAATAACAAGTTTCAATGAGCATAACTGCTTATATGGTAAAGCCTATCCGTAGCATTGTGGTTCTGCATGCACAAATTTTTTATGGCTCTTAATTTGGTACTATCCATGACCTTTAGATAAGATTCTTACATGACTTGATATTGAATATTTTTCTCCATAATTTGAATATACCAATCAATTCTTGTTGTAAGAGGGAAAATGAGGTGCTTGATATTCTTCTTTTTGCATGGTTGATATTATATTCTGGAAGGCTTTACTAAAAGCACATGTGAGTCCATTCAACATTGTTTGGTCTAATTATGGTATGTGATATTCATGCTTGATAACATGTTTGGGCTTGCATTTTCTCTTTTTTTTTTTTTTTTGGGGGGGGGGGGGGGGGGGGGCGTTTGTCATGGGTTCATTTACACATATTGCGATGGGTGGGTTACTATTCCAGTGACTAATTAATGAAGATGGTTTGTGCTTCTTTTTTAGTTTGATTTACTGAATTTTGCGACAGCACAATTTTAAGTCAGGTGGTATTATATGGTGAAACTGTATTGGAGATTTATGGTGTTAGTGCTATCAGAGATATCTTGCAAATTGCAATGGCATTAGTGATTAGACAACCCCCCCCCCCCCCCTCCCCCAAATTAAGCTAATCCAACACCTTTTAGATTTCCTCATCGTCTTAAGCCCCAATAATGCGATTCTTGAATGCTTGACTTCTGTTATCCCCACACACTTGTGGAGATCTTTTAATAAAGAAATTAAGTTTTGTATGGTAAATAGTATAGACCAATTAGCCTTGCAATGGTTGTTAATATGGTTCACATGCTTCCAACATGAATCAAGAGATCCTTGTAAAGAACATATCTCTAGGGTTTCATCAACTTAATTGATCATACAGATGAAATGTGATAATAATGGCACTTTTGGTTGGTTATTTCAGGGAGCTGCTGGAGTTGCCATTAAGTACTTGGGATATACTCCTGGAATTTTTATTGTGGGGCTCTTTGCCATTCTAGTTTTATGGATGTATGCCAACTTTTGGATAATGGGGACATTGTTTGTAGTTGGAGGTATGGCTTGGTTTCTTTTCCTAATTTGATTTGATTTTTTGTGCAAAATTTTTGTTAATTTCCTATATATATTAAGAAAGTACTCTCTCCTACAAATGTAGGTTACTTGTTCTCCCTAAATCATGCACGGTTGGTGGTCTTAGTGGCAGCTATATATGCCAGTTACTGTGTCAAAGTTCAAGTTGGATGGCATGGTGTTTTTCTCTCAATAAACCTTGCATTCTTATCTAGTGATTTACTGAATTTTATGCTTCAATGGTGTGATAAAATGAGTGAAAGCACACACTCTGAAGAACAGAAACCATCAGCCAGAGTTTTGGGGGATGAATTTTCTGAAGAGTGTGAGTACTTTATTCCTACCACTGAATCTGAAAATTTGCACTCATGTAAATCATCTAGCACACCACCTGTAACTTCATCTGTTACTAATGAGCACAAAGAGTCTGCTTCTAGCAAAGCAGTCAAAGAGCTTGCAAGTTCAGTTGATGAAATGAAAAGAATATTAAATTGCGTGGATCATTATGAAGCACTGGGATTCCCTCGCCACAAGACAATAGATGCAAAGATTTTGAAACAGGAATATCGGAAGAAGGTATGCAAAATTTTAACTTGGCCCCCTCTCATGATTTAAAAAAAATATTTATATAAAAAAAAAAAAAAAACCCCAATTAAGATCTCTTTCTCTCTTCAACAGTTCAACCACATAGCTACTAGTTGGAAATGTAAGGATGGACCATCTTTTGTACATTTCTGTTGGGCCTAGATCTGGAAAGAACTTCCACTATAGTTGACAGTTGCCCTCATTTAGCTGGAAGTTGAGGTAGTTCCTTGCATGACCAAGGACTTTCACTGCTACGTAAGAGTAATAGAAATAGGAACCTTGGAGAAGGGTGGGATTAATGGAACTGAGGGAGAAGTGAGAGGTTAGAGGAGTCCACCTTCCCCCTCACCATGTGATTGGAGTGAAGGTAAAGAGAATGAAAAGTGAAGGGTTGAGGATTACCATTACATCATTATATCCCTATTTAAATGGTTTAACAAAAGTGAACTTTCACACAATTTACCCAATAACCTCTCTTGTCACCAATCAGTCCACTTTTGGAGGGATTACTTTAAGAGGGCATGGAGTAATTTTGTGGCTTTTGCTCCTCTCCCTTTTCTCCTGCCAAGCAGATGTTCTCTCTCTCTGTCTCCTTCCCACCCATTCCCCTCTTTCTCTCTCTCAACTAGCATAGAGTTTGTCCCCTCCTCTTCAACTCAACCAACTGTTTTTTAATAAAATATCTGATGGTTAGTGGATTTGAAATGTTTAATAGAGTGAAGGTGCTTGACAATTCCTATTGCCAAAAGTAGTATTATCCTAGTTATTGAAAAAATTAATTATTAACTTTTAATATTTCTGGAGTTGAAAGCCGGTCACCATATCTATACACTGACCGTGCATTTTTCTTTTAATTGTATTTTTTTAAGCTTTCCCTTTTACAATTAATTTGCAGGCTATGCTTGTGCATCCTGATAAAAATATGGGAAGTTCACAAGCAAGCGAATCCTTTAAGAAACTCCAATGTGCATATGAGGTAAAAGTCAATAAGAAGTACAGTTTTATGTGTTTTCTTGTTGCTACTTGATGCATATATGAGATAGAAATTCAGTGAATTTACGGAGGTTGTGGTGTTACAGGTTCTTTCTGATTCCATAAAGAAGAGAGACTATGATGAGCAATTGAGAAAAGAAGAATCCAGGACTAGGAGTGTGTGTCAGAGGTCCCATAGTACATCCCATCAGGTAAATAATGTGGTATTGCTTATTGATGTAATTGCATCTACTTCTGGAATATTATGTCACTGTTTTCTTAGAAATTTTGGGGTCTTCTTGATGAATCCAGAACATGGTAATGACATTTATTCATGCTCCTTAATTTGTACATTTAATTTGACTGTTCCACTTTGCCAAATTTGTAAGGATATGTAGGAAACCATCTTGTGCACTTTGATTTCTCAGTGTGACATCAATAAAGCAAACTTTAGATGGGAAGGTCATATTTAATGAGTTGCAAGAATTATCTTTACTTATGGAAACCTGCCTTTTAGTCATGTTTTAACTTTAATAAATGAAAGCATAAATATGTACTTCATTTCATTCCATGCACGGGGCAGAGTTAAGTCTGATGCAGGACAGCCTAGGCTTCATCACCTAAGGGTTGATTGGCATCGCCACCAAACAGAAGCAATTTCACGAAGGAATTTTATTAATAATAATCTGGATAATAATAACATCACCAATGAGAGCTTTTTATAAAGCTTCCAGGAAATAAAGATAAAGATAATATCCCATGAAAACTAATCCTAGTTGAACTCAAACTATAAATGAAAGTCTTAGTCTAATAAAATCTAATCCAAATACACAAGATAAGATATTCCCCCCAGATAATAGATTTAGTGTCTGCACCAAGGTCACTGATACTGAGTGATAACCTCAAATGAAATTTCTTAACGCCACTGCTACCATGAGCAGGGTAATCAGGACTATCGCTCTGAAGAGTCAAGACGTATACAGTGCACCAAGTGTGGCCTTTCACATATATGGGTATGCACCAATAGGAGCAAGGCTAAGGCAAGATGGTGTCAGGTTACTCTCTCTCTCTCTCTCTCTCTCTCTCCCCCTCCCCACCCATCCATTTCTGCACTTCATTTTTGTAGCCATGAGTTGTGAGACTTGTTTTGGCATCAGGATTGCTGTCAGTATCATCAAGCCAAGGATGGAGATGGATGGGTTGAATACAGAGGCTCGTTGGTATTTGAATGTCCTCAAAAGGTAATTCATATATACATACTGTGAGTATGTATATTGAAGTATATGTATGTTAAGTTCCACCATATCATCACTGCCTCTACCTAACACTACCATGCTAAATTATGAGGGCATTTGTAATGTGTGCCTTAAACTATAAAATTTTGGTATCATCCTAACATGAGATTAATTTGTCATTTTCCAATTGCTCAAAATACAAGCTCACTTGTTCTGGTATTTTTTTTTCTTTTAAATTTCTTGTCCACCATACCATCATGTATAAAAAATTGTATTCACCTTATCATGATGCATGTTTGCTTTGTTTGATTGAATCATTATCAATTTCTTTCCTGATTACAGTGATGTGATTAGCATGTGGTATTCATTTAGAAAATTTTTTTATTGTCTTTTAGGTGGAAATACCACGTGCTTTTGTCTGTGCTGAGAGCAAAATCTTTGATGTATCAGAATGGGCTATCTGTCAGGTCAGTGGTTTGCATCTTTGTGCATATAATTCCTATAACCATTTGTTGTTTTGAGTTTTAGAATTTTATTTAAGGATGTTGCTGAATTTAGTTTAATCAGATCTGCTAAGAATAGAGAAACAAGAGGATAATTAGGTCATGCAGAGTGCAATATATATATATGGTTCTGTTTTGACTCGTTTAGGTGGGTATCCACTGAGGGCAGCATCAAATTTATTGGCGGCATATGTATTATTCTAAGTTTTTAGGCTGCATTTATGTGTACATTTTTATATCCATTGTGTTTTCTGAAAGATTATAAGAGAATGCAAAAAGCCAAAATTGGCCTTTTACAAATTGTTTATGCATGTGTTACTTAGGGGGGTTTTGAAAGTAGCGAAACTTGCCGAAATATGGATATTGTCTCCTAGACTGTAACACCTTGCTGGACTATCATTCACATATGAATGCTGTATACTGGCTTGTAGTTTTCCTTTCAAGAAAAACCAGGGATTTCTAACCCTTTGGACAACTCATGAAATTTTAGCAAGTGTTATGGTGTTTCTGTTGCTTCACTTTGGGCATAAAAATTGCTGGGGGAAACGATCAACGTTTCTTTACGTGATCAATTCCATCTTTAGTATTTTAAATCTTGAATTGTTCTGTGCAGGGAATGGCTTGTAGGCCCAACACCCATCGGCCCAGCTTCCATGTAAACATGGTTGGCCTGGAGAAAACTCAACGATCCAAGTCATGCAGATTCCCATGGGATTTGGATGCTGAAATGATGGATGAAGATGAAGAAGCATTTGAGTTGTGGCTTCAGCAGGCTCTGGCTTCTGGACTCTTTTGTGAATGCTCCAAACGCAGAAAGAGCTGGAGTCCATTCAACTTGCATCATAAGAAAGGAAAGAAGGAGAAGCAATGGCACCGAAGAACGTCATGCTGAATTGTAAAGGGTAAAAGTTTTGTTTGCCCATCACAAAGGGGATTGCTCTGATCAAGGGTAAAAGTGATGGAGTTTGTACATGCGAATCCTAGTAATTCCATTACTTTTGGTGGGCTTGGAAGGCTCATAATGGGTGACATTGCTTTTCACAATTGCAAAGAATGTAGATTGATTAGAAACTTTTTTCCATCCATCTGATTCTGAAAAATAACCAAATTATTAGAGCAGTAGGTTGATTGAATTGGTTTGCACAATGCTATGTGCCAGAGGAACCTGATGTTTTCAGGTCGTTAACCCATGAGATTGAAAGGTTTTAGGAAAGGGGTGGAAAGGGAAGAGATTCTATTATTGCCAATAGAAAATGTAATCGCCATCCAAGAACTGTAAAATTTTTAAATTTAGTAGTAACCTTAAGAACTTTGTAAACTGCAATCAAGTTGTGAAAAATGTGTAATCTGTGTTCTGTAATGATCCATGTTTCTGCCTTACTAATCATATATTAGATAACAATTATGTGTAATAAAGAAAATATTTCTAATAAAATATTAGTAAAATAAAATAAAATATATATTATTTATTGACATGACCTGTGTAAGATAGTTCTCTTAAAAATAAAAAATTGTTATGGATTAGAAAATAATTTAAAATAAATAATGAAAGTTATTCAAAACTTTTTATAATGGAGTTTTAGTTGGGAGTAGTATTTTATTTTCTTAAAAATTTTATAATAGAATTTGACTTGAAGTAAATTATGTTAATGATTGTAATATATTTATAATGAGTTATATTATATGACAAAATTATGTTGTACAATTTAAGTCATATAGTGCTTATATATGTGGGAAATACTTAAATTCACTCAGATCAGTTATATAATGCATGCACACTATAATATTTAATTATTATTATTATTAAACAAAAAATAGTTTATTGGATTAAAATAATACAAAAATAATAAACAAAATTTTAAATTTCTAGAAACCTTAAAACCATTTTGAGACTTTAGTAATAAACTTTTGCTTAAAGCAATTTTGTTAGTTATTGTAACATATTCAAAGAATGTTACATGACATAAGAATAATAAAATGAAAAGAAAACAATTTTTTTATTAAAAAATTGGTGTAGCTTCCCAATTTTGCGAACTTTAGACTTTAGAGTCTAAACAATTTTTAAAAGTAAAAGGCCTTTCAAAAAAAAAAAAAAAAAAATTCATTTTAAATCAACAACTTTGAAGAGTAACATAACATATTGCAAAATTTTGAATAAGGTGAGAGAGCTAGATGAGACATCTTTTTTGGTGATTTTTTTACAGGCCTCCGGCCAAAAACGTTAAGGCTGTGGAAATTTGGTTCGAAGACTTTGCGACAAATCTAGATAATATGTATTGTTATTTGGACTAGATAACAACTCAAGCATTATTTTTGTTTCTTTCATTAAATTCTTCTTCTTTTTTTTTTTTTTTTTTTTTTGGATTTGTTCTTTGTGCATAGGTTGGCTCTGCAAACGGATTCACTTTTCAGGAGGAACGAAACCCAACTTCTTTTGAAAGGAGAAACCCTTTGGGCCTTGAAACCCCAAGATCCAAAAAGCCTTATATCTAGCCACGGGACTTGGGCTTGAAAAGTCACAAAAAAAGGCCACCACAAACATAAAACAATAAACAAAGTGACTATTTTAAAATCAGAATCAAATTAAAATAGATCAAAACGAGAAATTTCAATCTTAAATAACCAACATAAAAAAATAACCCAAATTTTAAATTTCAAATTTGTAATTTGTAATTTCACCCTCTATAATAATGTGAAAAAAAAAAAAAAATGAAGATTGTATATACAAATTGGGTAGGGAAAAACCCTCCCTACGATTCCACTTGCTCTGGTAACTACTAAGTCTTATTTTTCAAAATTTCGTTTGCTTATTATTTTTGAGAGATATTCTGTAGATGTTTTAATAAGTTAGGATTTAATAAATTACATCTAAAAAAAGAAACTAAATAAGTGATTTTTATTTCTTTAAGAAAAAATGGGTGAAAAAGCCAAGTCAAACAACGCACTTGAGAGGTAGGTTGATATGCCCATATACTGATTTCAATTTTGACTCAAACTGACAAAGAAAATAACAACTAAACTACAATTAGATTTTATTTGATTTTGACCATTAAATTTTGTATTATTTTTATTTTAATACTTAAGTTCAAGATTTTTCATTTTGATTCATCAAATTTGCTTTTATTTTTTTATTTTTCAAAAAGGTTTTTATGTCAATGTTCCTGGCCAATTTGGCCCTCGAGAGAAAAGCGTTTATGTAGTAGACTAATGCCACGAATGCTAGGAACACATAAAATGACACAATTTTTTACCACAACTCGCCCACGTGGCGAGTTGTGAGTAGTAGAGATGTGATGGTAGGTCCATGTGGGGACGCACTTCTATCACTCACAACTTGCCACGTGGGCAAGTTGTGGCACAAATTGTTCCATTTTATGTGTCCTTAGCATTACTCCTAATACCACAAACAAACTCACAAGTACAACTTTTTTTATTACCGTGATTGGTTATTGTCACTTTCATATGAACTCACCATCATCTACCAATCAAAGACACACATCTACCACTCATAACTCATCACGTGAGCGAGTTGTGGCACAAGTTGTTCAATTTTATGTGTCTTTAGCATTACTCCTAATACCACAAACAAACTCACAATTACAACTTTTTTTAATTACTGTGATTGGTTACTTTCATATGAACTCACCATCATCTACCAATTAAAGTCAATCATATGGAGAGTTATAACAAAAGTTGTGTATGTTTTTTCTTTATACTAAAATATTTGAGGGAACAAAAAAAGAAAAAAAAAAAAAACACTAACAAGATGGCATAGGTTTGGGGATTTGGATGTTGGCCACACGCTTGCATCTTATGAAATAGCTCTAGTGCAGCCTGGGGTCTCTCCACTCGGAAAAACCCATCGATAATAGTGTTGTAAGTTACAACATTAGGAATAACTCCCTTGTTGGACATTTCATGAAAGATACACATTGCCTCATCAATTTTTTTTTTTTTTTTTGGCAATATCCATTTATCAATGTGGTATAGCTAAACACATCGGGTGAACAACCCTTCTCAACCATCATATTAAACGTCTTAATTAAGCCTCTTTGAATCATCACTTCAAAAACTTCTTTTGCCTCTATCAACATCCCTTCTTTGCAAAGTGTGTCGACCAATATACTAAAGGTTCGCACATTCGGCATGATCTTCCTTTATGCCATCTCGTTCAACAAAGTAGTTGCCTCCCTCCACCAGCCAAAATTGCATAGACCTTGAACTAAGGAATTTTAAGTGACCAGATTTGGTCGAATTCCTTTACTCATCATTTCAGATAAAAGGTTCAAAGCGTTATTTACCAATCTCTCCTTACATAAATTGTCAATGATCGTGCTATAGAGCACCACATTATGGTCAAAATTCCTTTTTTCAAGCTTCCTGAGCAACCTAGTAGCCACACCAGTCTGGCCAATCTTGCATAGACCGTTTACTATTGTTCCACAAGTAATCACATTACGCTTATACCTTTTCTTCTCCATTTCTTCTACCAACCTTGTAGCTCCAACGACGTTTCCTAGAAGACAGAGGCCTTTGACAAGAGTGGTTAGAGTTAAATGGTTTGGTTGATAGCCAAGTTTCAAAATTGTTGCTATGATAGAGAAACCAAAATCGACATGGTTCAAATGGTAGAAGCAATTAATCAAAACATTGAGAGTATAAACATCGGGAGAGATTCTGAATGATTCCATTTGTTGAATTAGAGTAATGACGACGGAGTAATGCTTCATTCTTGCAACCGCACCCAACAAGAGATCTTGTTTATTTACTCAATTCCTCATGAAGAAGAAGAAGCAAATCTGGTTTTCACAATGACAGTCTCAGCTAACAACTTGGGTCGGGTCGAATTGGATTTAGTTTCGACTGAGCTCCATAACTTCAAAAAATCGAAAGGAGAAATTGTGGTCTAGTGGTGATGGAGAGCGAAGCTGTGAGTGTGAGTGTGAGTGAGAGAGAGTGATTTGTATTTCTTAATTAGAAACTCCACTACAAAACACGCAAGCTATTAATAACAAAATCCCTTCACAAAAATTTTTAAATTCTCTAAATAATTTTAAATTAAAAAACATAAACAGGTTAAAAGAATAATTTATTATTTCTAAGTTTTAGACTTTTTTCCTTTATTTTTTCATTCAGCCTAAAACTTAGAATATTATCTCTATCTCATTTTTAAACATTATTCCATCTTACGTTACCTCTTTCTTAAAAAAAAAATACACATGGTTATTTATATATCAATTTTAAACATTATATTGATTATAACATTAATAAAAAAAAAGAAAGCATTATTGTACGTGCAAAACACGTGTGATGAGTCTAGGTTTTTTACTAAAAAAAATATGAAGAGTGCGGTTACCGCAAACAATCACACAGATTTTGCCAAAACTCACTAAGGTGTAAGTTGTTAAACACATGAACCCACAACTGGCCATAGGAGTGAGTTGTGACAAAAATTGTGTGATTTTTTGTGGTACTAGCATTAAAAAAAAAAAAAAAAATTTAGTTAAAGAGCCAAGCAAAACAACATAAATAATTCCACTTCTAAGAGGATCTACAGCAGTTGAGCCAAATTTTTAGCTTTTTAGCACCACAAAAAGTCATTTCATCTATTTTACCTTCTCACATCCAATAACAGTGGTTTTATTTTAGCTTTTAATACAATAAAATAATATAAACACTATAATAAAATGATATTTCATTCAACCACCAAAACACAACCACAACCACCATCAAAGCCATAGAAATCACTGCACAGCCACAACCTTGCCACTGTAACCAATGCCCATCAAAACTAGTGAAGAAGAACAAAAAAAGAAAGCAGAAAAATCAAATCGAAACACAAACCCAAACCGAAACCCATGCCCAAAACAAAAGCCCAGCCCGAAACACAAACCCGAAACATAAGCACAACCTGAAACTTAGCCCGAAATCCATGTCGAAAACAAAGAAGAGAGGCCGAGATGGGTTAGCGTGGGTCGGCAGCCGAGCGTGGGTTAGCAACAATGGGTCTGTGGCAGCTGGGCTCGTGTAGTCGGCGTGGAGGAAGAAAGAAACAGATGGAGAGATAGTGAGGAGAGAGACACGGGCATGGAGGAAAATGAAATGCAGAAGAAAGAAGGAAAATAAGAAAAGCAGTGTGAAAGCAATTTTTTTTTTTCCAGCTACAGTGCATAGCCAAAAATAGCTGTGCACTGTAGCTGTGGAGCCAAAAAATATAGTTTTGGCTCCACTATTGCAGGGTACATTTTGATATTTAGTGGTGCTAAAAAGCTATATAGCTATTTAGCACCACTATTGTTAGTGCTCTAAGAATTTAGTAAATGAACATAATTTACCCTAGCATCTTCTTTTTGTTATGTCTCTTTTGGCAAATTTGGTTAGCAAGAAATGAAAGAATTTTCAAAGCATCGTCAATTACACAATCTCAACTCATTCACAAATCTATCCACCTAGCTCTTGAATTTGACTACTACATCCGTGAGTAATAAAATAATAAAAACTATTAAATGGAATCCTCCTATAAAACCTTTTGTAACTTCAAAACATGGATGGTAGTTTTTTTTGGAAATCCTGGCAGAGCTGGAGGTGGGAGGTTATCCGTTCCCATACTAACCAATAAATTAAAAATTTCCCTTTAAATCTAGGCATTACAACAAATAATGTAGCCAAGTTGGAAGCAGCTAGATACTTAGGTCCTGTTTGGATTTTTTTTTTCATCACTCATCACTCATAACTTAAAATACCCTAACTCTCTACTGAAGTCTGTTTGGCACACATCACTCAAAATTTTCAACTTTTTGTGGCCCCATACCTGAAACTTGGTTAGAGCAAACTCCAAATCCATGGCCAAACCAAAACTTATAGACACCACCATAATCACCGGCCAAACCAAAACTTATAGACACCACCATAATCCATGACCCCTGAACAACCACCGAATCAACCCAACGCACCAAACCCCAAATCCATGGCCATACCATAATCACACCCACTTCTAAAATCTCAAACCAAATATTAAACCCACACCAGTGACCACCACAATCATACCCACTTCTCAAATCTCAAACCAGATACCACCACAATCAAACCCATGGCCCACGGCCCATGCCCACCAGAAACCCACAACTTGAAACCCGATCTAAAACCCACGGCCACGACCCAAACCCATAGACGAGACCCACCCCCGCTGAAACAGACCATAGACGAGACCCACCACCGAAATGCTGGCCACTGATTCAACTCCAGCCACCGATTCAACTCGACCACCGAAATCCACCACCGAAATGCCACACATCAATACCCAACTCCACCATTGAAACGCCACCATAGACGAGAAGAGATAGATTAGAGAAAAACAATGAGAATAGAGAGAAGAGTAAGGAAACAGAGAGGGATTTTTTTTAAAATAACTACAAAACCCAAACAATATTATTAGTTAGCCAACGTTTCAAACATATTGCATTTCTAACAATTCGACTTCAGAGGAGTCGATTTTACTGTTTATATTGCCTATTTTTTGCGATTTCTTTAACACAGAAACCGACTTTTTTGGAGTCGTTTTCTATACAAAGAAATCGACTTCAGTGAAGTCGATTTCTTTGTATAGAAATCGACTTCAATGAAGTCGATTTCTTTGATATGCCCAGCCCAAAAACTTACACGATTTTTTCGTGTTCTTCCTTTCCTCCCCAAAATGCGCCTGGGTTCCTTCGTTTGCTTGTCGGTGTTGCTGGGTTCGTCGGTCAGAATCGGTGCCTGGGTTCGTCGGCAAGAAACCCAGGCGCCTGGGTTCGTTCTTCGTTCTTCATTCGCTTGGGTTCGTTCTTCTTCGTTCGGCTAGAAACCCAGGCCTGGGTTCTTCGTTCTTCGTTCGTGACCGACGTTCTTCGTTCTTCGTTCTTCGCCTGGGTTCGTTCTTCTTCGTTCGGCTAGAAACCCAGGCCTGGGTTCTTCGTTCTTCGTTCTTCGTTCGTGACCGACGTTCTTCGTTCTTCGTTCTTCGTTCTTCGTTCTTCGCTCTTCACTCTTCGGTCAGACTTCGTTCTTCATCACACAAAAAGCTTGATTTAGTGTTTGAAAATAAATTCAAAGAAATCGACTTCTCTGGAGTCGTTTTCTGTGTATAAGAAATGAGTCCAAAGGACTCGATTTCTTTATCTACGTGGCACAAAAATAAGTGATATGAACAGTAAAATCGACTCATCTGAAGTCGAATTGTTAGAAATGCAATATGTTTGAAACGTTGCCTAACTAATAATATTGTTTGGGTTTTGTAGTTATTTAAAAAAAAATCCCAAACAGAGAAGAGAGAAATAGAGAGTAAAGGCAAAAGGTATTTTCAGTGATACGGGACACTGACAGTGGGACCCATTTGTGCTGAAGAATTACAAAATTGCCATTGAAAACTGAATTCTAGAAACTGAAAACATCTAAAATGTGTTTTTAGTTTACATAACTCATCACTCAAAAATCAAAGAATTGAGTGACGAAAACAAAAACTGAGTTATGATGCCAAACACACTTCTTAGTTGTAGGACCCACATATTTTGAGTTATAAGTGATGAAAACAGAGTTATAAGTTATGAAAATCATAAATCCAAATAGCTCGTTAGACATTGTTTAATGTTAGCTTGGAATTTGGGCTTTAAATTTGTTATTTTGAATCTTGATTCTACTTTGGTTTTATAATGGCTAACAAAAGACGGTCAATATGCACCATATTTCGTCCCTTTAATTGATGATTGCAGGATCCTTATCAAGCAGAGTGGACTTTCCATCTTTTTCACGCTACTGTGAGGCCAACATGTTAGCAGATGGATTAGCAAAAGAAAGGAAGTTCACAAAAAGACAAAATTTTTGCTTATGAAACTTGTCCTATTTTTGTTTATGAGCAGTATATTAGGGACAGTTTTTGCACTCATAAAGAAATGTCTATAGCTGGACGTGTGATCCTATCATTTGTTTTCTTTTAAATAAAATTCCTCTTTACATCCAAAAAATAAAAAAAATTATTTGGATATATTTTTAATTTATTTTTTTATACTATTACAGAGTTATTTTTTAAAACCAAAAATTAGTATAAAATATATTATACAAAATATTAATTAATTTGTGTGTCTTTGTAGTATTATTATTTGCTATTTTTTTAAATCACCAAAATGCATTATTCCTCCTAATTTATATTTGCTATATATATAAATATATATATACCAAAATACACCATATTTTTAATACATACTGTTAGGGTCATATTTTCTATGTATTAGTTAATCTTTTGACAAAATGCATTTTACTTGTAATTGAGTACATTTAAGTTGGGTTTAATATATCAAGAATTATGTAACTCTTACATAATAAGTGGTATCATTAGAGACATGAAAATTGAACCAAGAAACAAGTGAAGAAAAGCTGATTCAGTGAAGCTCGATACTAATATCTATCAAAATTTAATGAAGGATTCTCACCACAAGCTCGACACCTCTCGATCTATTGAGCTTTGTGATTTCAAAATTCTTAGATTTGAATTTCGATCCATGATGACTTGGACTGGTAGGGGCTAAACCTCTAGACCATATAAAAACTTTATTTTAAAGTCATCAAAGACACAGAAACTCAATTAGATAACTCATATACTCTATGAGAAGCTACTTTGTTCTTGTGTGCCTTAGGGTTTTGACACCAAGTGCTTCCAGATCTTCAATGTGCTTTGAAGTGAAGGACTTTATATCCAACAACAATCAATCAGTTGCTGAGAAGTGAGACACGTATTGGGATCCGTGCATACAAGAAGAAGTCTTTACAAGTTCAAGTTCAATTAGGGATTGGTGTAAAGGTTCAATTATAGGTTGGTAGTTTGGGATTGGCCAAAGTAGTGGTAAGATTCCTTATACTTGTAACTACTTGTTCTTGATTAGTGGATTCTTGGAACTGGTAACCTGAAAATCACCAGTGGAATTTTTGTCTTGAGAGAAGTTTTCCCCATTCATCAACAAATCACCGTGTCTATTTAATTTCTGTTGCGCTTAGTTTATTTGATGATTTGTTAGTGCCTCCACGATTTGCATGTAATTTAACCTAATTAAACAACTTTGATAATTGAATTAATTAACCGGGGTCAATTCATAACCCAACACATACTATTTACAACAACTACATCTGTCTTAAACAATTTATTTTGATTTGTTGATGAATGATAGGCCACAAACTGAATGACCCCTTGTGATTAAACCAATTAATTAATTAGCCAAGTTATTAATTAATCAATTTATCATGCAAACACGTGGAAGCACAAACAAATCACCAATAAACTAATTAAGTAGGGGAAATTAAATAACACGGTGATTTGTTTACGAATTGGAAAAACCTTTGCGGCAAAAAACCCCCCGGGTGATTTTCAGGTCACCACTCCTGAAACTCCACTATTATCAAATCAAGCGGTTACAAGTAAAGGAATCCCAAGTACCTTACCAACCAATAGTTGAACCCTTACCCCAATACCCAATTGGATTTGATCTGTAGTGACAGTTCCCCTTTTTGATGCATGGCTCCCAAGTGCGTGACTAACCAATGCGCGGATTCCAGTACGCGACTTCAACACCAACTTAGAAGGAGAGGTTGGCTGCAAAGTTCTTCAGTTCATCCTACACGATGAAGATCAGGAAGATGCTTGGTCACAAAACCCTTTGGTGCAAATACACAGTAACTTCTTCAAAAGAGATGAACTAGGTCAAGAATTTCGTCTTTGATCACAAATTGCTTGAACAGAGTTTGCTCAATGCTTATGCAACTTGTGTACAATTTGACGGCTCTTAAAATAATCATTTTATATGTCTAGGGTTAGGAGAAAAGAAATCCCAAAGACACATTCATGGATCCCAAGAAATCAGATCAGAAAATCTGATTTTATAAATCTCGACAGATAGCAAAGTGTTAAGGAGCTATCGAGCAGGTGTCGAGCTTTAATGAATTTGCATTTCAACTTGTTTTTCTTGGACAGACTTGATGATTTCAACACTTAATCTAGAAACCTTATTTCTTGAAGTATTAAAGACACCTAAAACTACCCAATTACAAGTAGAGTGCGTTTTGTCAAAGGATTAGCCAATTTACATGAACAAATGACATATGTTCTTAACAAAAGAAAACACATATGTCCTAACAATCTCTCCCTTTGGCAATCCGTGACAAAACCACAACAAACAAATGAACATATGAGAGAAGTCATAAATCACTTAACTCATACTCACTTGTTGAATACAATAAAACCTATCCTATCACAAACCCTTGAAAAACTTTGCAAGAAAAGAGTTTATGGCAAGTAGACTTTGACAACTATGTCCTATACTAACTCTCCCCCTAAGATGACTACTTTCATATCCCCAAAACTACTCCCCCTTTTTGTCACGAGCGACAAAGGGTAGAGTGTCAAGTAGACATCTCATCAGTAGAGCTAGCATCTCCATCATCATCCGAAGCGTCATCGTCATCACCATCATCATCATCATCCTCAGAGTTAGAAGCCGTTAGAGAAGGTGGTGAAGGAGTAGCCTCAGAAGCAAACCCACCCATGGTCGCCTGCCGTCGTACAATACGACCAACACTAACATTCACCTGATACAACTCCGTGGAGAGTGTATCGAGGCGAGCATCCATGCGCTGCAGCTGCGCCATGATGTCTCCAAGAGATACATCGCCTATAGAGGAAGAAGGAGCAGATATAGATGGAGCAGATTTGGATGGAGCTGAACGGGAGGAAGGAGTGGAATTCGGCTGTCTCGACTTAAACTGAGCCTCACTACGTTTTACGGTTGCGACATCTATGGCACAAATGTGTGTGAAGTGGTCGGACATAGGAAAAGCGACAGAAAAATGGCGTAAGATCCTCGTGATAGCGGAAGGAAAGATGAGCTTATCACGGGACGCCGAATCTAAATGAACATCTATGATAGAAATAATGAAATGGGAAGGAAAATCTATAGTAAGATGCTCAAGAAGAGATAACAAAAATCGAACACGAGGCTCTGTGATGGAGTTGTAGTGAGAGAGTGGATAGAGTACAAAAGTCATCACCATGTTTAGGAATCTAGGATCTTTAGCAAAAGGTCTACATGATGTATACTGATGTTGACCCCAATCAGCAGGGTGCTCACAAAAAGCAGAAATGAGCTCATCTTTGGACACAGTCCTCAGACGCTCACAAGAAGGATAGTCAGGAAACTCTATCCTAGGAACCCGGAGCACATCTGCAACTAGCTGTGGTGTGATAGGGATGTGCGTACCTCAAACGCGAGTGAAAAAGAGAGGTACTGAACGATCAATCCTGTGCATGTTGGAGTAAAACTCCTGAATGAGCACGAGAGGACATATGACCGAGACATCACACAGTGAATCCCATCCCCTATTGTGAATGACAGAGGGAAGGTCAGTGTCGGCGAAGTCCGCCAAAATGACTTGGCGTTCCAAATGAACACCTCGTTTAGAAAAGTTCTCCGAAAATGCCTTGCGGGCATCCTTATCACGGAACCGAAGATTAAGAGGAGCAGAATCAGAAGAGGAAGAAGCTCCAGAACGCAGAGGGTTCCGAGCCGGAGTGGATTTACGCTTAGGTGCCATAGACACTACTAATGTAAACAGAATGAGAAAGAGAGAGAGAAAGAGACAATCAGAAAAGTCCCAAAACAGTTCAATTATATCAAATATATTGAATAAAGAGTATGTATGCATGAGGAATGCATGAACATGTGACATGCAAAGTAAAAAGCATCATGGGCTCAACCTAATTCAATCCTACCAGCACACAAGTATAGAACACACATCTAAATGCATGAAAATACCATTCTAATGCACATGTAATGCAATGTATGACATTTTGAACACATTTAAGTGCAAACCCAACCCAAAATTTTTTTAAAAAAACTCATCAATTTTGAAAAACCCCAAAAATTTTCAAAAACCTCAAAACCTAAGATTTAAAACATGAAATGCATGAATAATGAAGGAAAAAGAGATCATACCAAGTGATTTGAAGCAAGGAATGGCCGAAAATCACGTGGGTTGAAGGTTTTGAGTGAGAAAAAAGGAGTTTGGGAGATGAACAGCCGCGGATAGATCGAGAGTGATAGAGAAAATGAGAACAGAATCGCGACAGCAGCTTATATAGAAGCATCAGTAATTCTCGACAGATGAGGTGTCGAGAGGTGTCGAGGAATCTGTCGAGGAGGTGTCGAGAAAATAGCCTTCGACAGCTGCAGGTGTCGAGAGGTATTGAGGAACAAGAAACACCTTCAAGGAACAGAATCTCGATTGATCCACCAGGTGTCGAGAAGGTATTGAGAAGGCAGGAACTTTCTCGATCGATCCACCAGGTGTCGAGGAGGTGTCGAGATTGCGATAAGAAAAAGGCTTGAGAAGCTCGACAGATAACAAGGTATCGAGAAGGTGTCGAGCCAGCTTTTAAAAACAGTTTTTCGAGAAGTGAAAAACACAGACATGAATGCAATCCAACATGCACCTCAACCAATGATCCAATCAACATATTAAGCTCTCAAAATCATCTCTCATCAAACATTTTAAGCACATGGATCCTCAGAATCACACACACACACTAAACAAGTCTAACCAATTTTATTTTTTAAAAACAAGTCAAGACAGTTTAGTGAGCATACATTAGCACATGTAAACACTTGTGATGGCGAAATCACATTGTACCTGCACATGTATCAATAGTAGCAAAGAATATTGCGTGTTGTGTGTGAAAAATATCGCAAGATTGCATATGTGTATACAAGTAATAACGATCTAAGATATGAGAAAATAACTTTAACTCACACACAATCATAACTGTTTGATGGGGACTATCACCTTCGAGGTACATCCTGTAACTCCCACATCTCCTAGAAAACATGCTTGCAATCATATTTAAAGCATTTTAATCTTTTTGCTTTTTATTTTCTTTGCATATTTTCCTTTAAGCATATCATGCATGGGCATAAAAAGAGAGAAAAGAAATACCTAACATGTTAAGCATAGACATTGCACTTTTGCTATGCCGAAGCATACGGATGTCTTTGACACTACACTTTTGCTATGTCGTAGCATACAGGTGTCTATGACACTGCACTTTTGCCATGCCGAAGCATACAGGTGTCATAATATGATTGGCGGGCAACAGTGGTGAGTTGGTTATTTATGTCTTTCTCTTAGGATTTTCTAGTCCTACCCGTCAAAAAAAGTGATATGAGTGTTAAGTTTTAAGAGATAACTTAATCTTACTCATCACAAACAAGAGCCACAAAACTCACTTGCTTAGTTGTGCATGGAGATGCTCATCTAAGCTACAAAAGATACAAAGTTTAGAAAATTTTGTTTCAATGGCCATCCAAGGTACACAAGTACCAATGTATACATAACACACACTGTTTTTGTATTTTTCTGATTTTTTAATTTTTTTAAAATTTTTTTTATATCAAAAACAAAATAAACAAAAATGAAAACAAACACACAAAAACATGCTTTCAAAACAAAACATAAAACTAGACTGACTCAAAAAAAATGCAATACACACAAGTAATGCAATAAACAAAAACAAGAAGATAGAAGAAAGTGATAAAATCATTTAGAGTCATTTTTCTTCCACACCTTGGAAGAACATTTCCTTTGATTGAACCCTTGAACCGGCTGTGAGGGGGAAGAATTTAAATCGTTTAAGTTCGAAAGGAGCATGAGGGCTTTTAGAAGATCTCCAAGAGGAGCAAGAGAGGATTGAAGCTGATTTTGGCTTCTAGATACTATCATGCCGTTGCTTTGTTGAGTGGCTAGCCACTTGTAGCCATTTGGTTGAGTATGACCGGCAGCTCCACAATGATGACAGAGATGCTGCTTCTTCTGTTTAGGCTTTTGAGAGTTAGCCTTCTTAGCCCTAGGGTTTTTAGCATCTTTCTTATCCTGCTTAGGGGGTGCTCCTAAGATAGATTTACTCTTGTCTAAGTTCTCATTAGCTAATTCAATTTTATCATCAGTGTTCTCAATTTCAATGTTATTAGCAGGAGAAACAAAAACAGTAGCACTAGTAGAAGCAATATGAAAGGAAGAAAGACCATACCCTAAACCTATTAGATCCGAAGCAGATTTCTGATTGCTGAGCATCTCATTAAGCTTTGCACTTGAAGTCCTCTGCAGTTGAGCTCTAACTTGAAACAGCTCTGCTTCAAGCTTCTTGGTCTTCTCAGCCAAGAAATTGTTCTCAAATCTCAGTGCACCAATCGTTTGATTAGCTTCATCAAACTTTGTGGAAAGTTCTTCACGATCGAGTTTCACATCACTGAGCTTCTTGGTGGCCAGCCTATACAGTTTCTCATGCTTCTCAGAGAGCTTGTATAGTTTCTCATAGGCTGAATGGATATCATCTTGATCATCCATCTTCTCACACTTAGAATCCACCAATTCTTCTTTTTCTTCCACTTCATCAACAATCCCTTCAGTAGGATTGACTGTGGCAGTAAAGGCATTTAAGATTCCGTCATCCTCATTGTCGGAATCATCTTCAGACTCAGTGTCACTAAAGGTTGCAACAAGTGCCTTACTCTTACCAATGCTTTTGAGATATGTAGGACACTCATGTCTCATGTGTCCGAACCCATGACACCCAAAGCACTTAGGTCCTGCGGGAACAGTGTACTGACCGCCATCCTTAGCATCCTTCTTCCCTTTGTCTTGGCTCTTAAACTGAGAAGAACTGGACTGCCTGCGATCCTTGTCAAAGCCCTTTCCATTGGCATTCTTCATGAATTTCTTGAACTACTTGGTGATGTAGGACTTCATCTTGGAATCTTCATTATCTGAAGACTCATCTGTGTCACTTTTCTTTGCCTTCAAGGCCATGCTTTTGCCTTTACCCGACTTGCCAATCCTAGATAACCCTATCTCGTAGGTCTGCAAGTTTCCAACCAGCTCAGTTAAAGGAATCTTGTCAATGTCCTTTGATTCCTCTATAACAATAATCTTCGCATGAAATCTCTCGAGTAGAGATCTGAGTACCTTCCTTACAATCTTGGGTTCAGGGATGGTTTCCCCAAGATTGAAGGCTGAGTTCACTATGTCCTTGAGCTTGGCATATAACTCATCAAATGACTCATCCTCCTCTATCATTATTTCTTCAAAGCTTGTTGTGAACCTTTGAAGCTTTGAATCCTTGACAGCCTTTGTGCGCTCATAGGTTGTCTGGAGGATGGTCCATGCCTCCTTAGCAGTTTCTGTTGAGGATATCTTTTTGAACTCCTCATTGGTAACCGCACTGAACAACGCATTCAATGCCCTGCTGTTGAAGTTTGCCGCCTTGATCTTGGCTTCATCCCAATCGGCCGGCGCTTCCTTTGGCTTAGTCCAGCCAATCTCTACAGCTTGCCACACATATTCATCTAAGGACTACAAAAAAGCTCTCATGCATACTTTCCAGTATGCATAGTTTGTCCCATCAAATAAAGGAGGTATAATTAACGACTGTCCTCTATCCATGACAAACAGGGGTCAATGGATCAAACACAGCAAAGATTAAAACCTAATCAGAGTGTGCCTGCTCTGATACCACTTGATAGGCCACAAATTGAATGACTCTTTGTGATTAAACCAATTAATTAATTAGCCAAGTTATTAATTAATCAATTTATCATGCAAACGCGTGGAAACACAAACAAATCACCAATAAACTAATTAAGCAGCAAAAATTAAATAACACGGTGATTTGTTTACGAATGGGGAAAACTCTTGCGGCAAAAATCCCACCAGGTGATTTTCAGGTCACCATTCTCGAAACTCCACTATTATCAAATCAAGTGGTAACAAGTAAAAGAATCCCAAGTACCTTACCAACCTACAGTTGAACCCTTACCCCAATACCCAATTGGACTTGATCTGTAATGACAGTTCCTCCTTTTGATGCACGGCTCCCAAGTATGTGACTAACCAATGCGCGGATCCTAGTACGCGACTTCAACACCAACTTAGAAGGAGAGGTTGGCTGCAAAGTTATTCAGTTCATCCTACACGATGAAGATCAAGAAGATGCTTGGTCATAAAACCCTTTGGTGCAAATACACCGCAACTTCTTCAGAAGAGATGAACTAGGTCAAGAACTTCGTCTTTGATCACAAATTGCTTGAACAGAGTTTGCTCAATGCTTGTGCAACTTGTGTACAATTTGACGGCTCTTAAAATAATCATTTTATATGTCTAGGGTTAGGAGAAAAGAAATCTCAAAGACACATTCACGAATCCCAAGAAATCAGATCAGAAAATCTGATTTTATAAATCTCGACAGATAGCAAGGTGTCGAGTAGCTATCGAGCAGGTGTCGAGCTTTAATGAATTTGCACTTCAGCTTGTTTTTCTTGGACAGACTTGATGACTTCAACACTTGATCTAGAAACCTTGTTTCTTGAAGTATTAAAAACACCTAGAACTACCCAATTACAAGTAGAGTGCGTTTTGTCAAAGGATTAGCCAATTTACATAAACAAATGACATATGTTCTTAACAAGTGAAAACACATATGTTCTAACAATAAACAATAACTCAAAGAAGTATTGAGGTATTATTCATTTGTTAGTTTTACACATTAAGATGTTGAATTTGTTGCATTGGGCTTTAAAGTGGGTTTAACTATATTTTTGTCTAAACGTCAGTTTGTCCAGCCTGAGAAGTTTTAATGGATTTAGTTTTTAATTTGGTTATGTCATCTAAAAAACTAAAAAAGATTACTATAAACTCTAGGGACTAAAATCATTCAACTATAAGGATTAACAGTGCATTTTGAACAAAATATAACTATCTGTATTATATGGTACCCTTGTCTCATATTTGTACCCATTCTTGTGCTTAGGGGTGTGCAGCCAACCGCCAACCAGAAAAAACCGACCCGACCCAACCTGTTGGGTTGGGTTGGTTTTTAGGGCTTGGTGGGTTGCAATTTTTTTTTTTAATTTTTTTTTTTATAGCAGGTCGGGTTGGGTTTGGGTCGTAAGATTCCAAACCCGACCTGACCCACCCATATATTTAATATATATTTAAAATATATTATATAATTAATAAAATTTTTTAAATAACTAGCTCTTCCTATTCTATATAAAAATCAATTAGTTCACACAAGCCCTAGAACCTTTTCTCTTAATGTGCCGCCTCTCACTCCCCTCTCCCACTTCACTTCCTTTTGAACCCTAACCTTCTCTCCCTCTGCTGAACCACTATCGTCCATCAGCTATCATCACCGCTTTAGCGATCGTTCTATCTTTCCGGTGGTAGCTCTCTCTTCCAGTGTTAGATAAAGTTCCTCAATGTTCTCTCTTTCTCTCTCTCTCTCTGTGTCTCTCTCTCTCTCTAACCATGGTGGATCAATATTTATTTTTTGCTTTTTTGATTTCTTAGTTTTCTTTTAACTAATTTTTATTTACTGATTTTTAAATGATTTTGCGTTGTCTCAACCACAGGTCTCTTTCTTACTCTAGTGTTTATCTCTTTCGGTGTTAGGTGTAGGTACTTGGGTTTCTTTCTCTTGCTCTATTTCTCTTTTTCTGGCTTCCCTCTCTCCGCTCTCTTACTCTATTTTCTTATCTCTCTTGCTGTGGTGGATCAATGTTTAGCTTTTGCTTTATTGATTTCTTAGTTTTCTATTGGCTGATTTTTAAATGTTTTTGCTTTGTCTCAACTTACAGGTCTATTTCTTACTCTACAATATTTCTCTTGCCAACTTACTATGCCCCTTTCTCTCTATCTTGCTTTGTAAGTTTGTCTCTGTCTGGCCCTCTCCCTATTGTTTTTACTATTGTTGTCTAGTCATTAGTGTTGTTTGCCTTTAAGGAGTTACATTGGTACTAATCTTTAGATTTTTTAAAATATATTTATATTTATATTTTTTTCTGCTCAATTTAATAATAATAGTAATAAAAAAAAATTGTCCAACCCATGGGTTCAACTTGACCCATGTGGGTTGGGTTGGGTTGGGTTGGGTTTGGTTGATTTTTTTTTAACCCACCATGGTGGGTTGGGTCAAAAAATCCCCTTAACCCGACCCAACTCAACCCATGCACACCCTTGTGCTTCCTTGATGATTTTTGGAGATTTTTTAGCCATGAATATGGTGACTTTAGCTGTGAATACTCTGCACGTAGTCTATAAAATAGGATTAGTGCTACCCACATCACTAGTCTTACACTTTAAGAAATAGTATTTTTAGAGGAAAATTTTTATAAAACCTTGTACACACATCGAAATAGGTATATTGTTCTAATGCCAAGCTTAAGCTGTTGGAAAAGCTGGTTTTGTATCTCATACAAAACACATAGCGGAAATAACAAACATGGATCTACTTCAATCACTACAAGATAACATGTAACCATGAATTCTAGAATAAAGAATAGAAAGTGTACCTTGATGCAGTGAATTTCAAAACCGCGATTTGAGAATATCTTTAATCTTCATCTCAATTCCACATAGTGCCCAAGATGTGTGGTCTCTCAATCAGTCCTTTGTACATAGACTCTCAAAGAAGAATCCTTCTTCTTCTCCTTGAAGAGAAAAACTGATTTTTTTTCTTTTTCATCATATGTACGTTAAAACTATTCTCATAGTTTTATTATTTAATAACTCTTATTAAATAATAACTGATTATCTAATTAGGTTAGCCTTTTAGGTCTACCCAATTGGGTTTTAGTTTGTGGCTTGAGATGGGACCAAAGGGAACAAATAAGACTTTAGCTCCAATGGGCCTTGGGCTTTTCTGTCAACTCTTGACAAGTCCAAAATTACCATTAATTATATTCAATACCACTATAAGAATATAATTGCACTCTAGGCCTTATTAATAAATTATATCCCAAGACTTTATTATATATACAACCCCTTCATTAAAATATTCGTAGTAATACAAAGTCATGAATGTTGGCTGCCATTTTGAAAATTACTACATCTAATCATTGAGTACCCGGTTTAATCCTTTATATTATTCATCATATATTTATGAAATCCAATTTCATAAATATATACTTTAGTAACTCCTTACTAAAGTGGTTGGGTCCAACACTCTGAATAACTAAACCCATTAAACTTATCTCAAGGGAATATATCCCAAGACTTTATTATATATACAACCCCTTCATTAAAATATTCGTAGTAATACAAAGTCATGAATGTTGGCTGCTATTTTGAAAATTACTACATCTAATCATTGAGTACCCGGTTTAATCCTTTATATTATTCATCATATATTTATGAAATCCAATTTCATAAATATATACTTTAGTAACTCCTTACTAAAGTGGTTGGGTCCAACACTCTGAATAACTAAACCCATTAAACTTATCTCAAGGGAATATTTTATATCTCTGTTAAGAGATTTTGAATTCCATCTTGAAAATATATGTTCCATCAACATTAAATGCGGCTGCCCAACATATTGAGGTTTTGACCGTAACTTATAGATCTTACTACTGATATATCAAAGCAACCTACATCTCATGATCAGGTCCATTATTCTCTCAGAATTTAGAATTGATATAAATAGTTTCGTGAGATTTATTATTCATTTGACAATCGTTAGGAGAATAATAAATTTCACAGCGGTCCAGTTCAATATGTCTTAACTTTTAAAACATATCAACATATCAACTAGAAGTTTCCACTTCCATGATCAAGACAAATCATCTTAGTTGATATGTTATAGTCTTCGCAAATGAAATGCTCAATTTTACCACTGACTACGAATTAAAATTCTGAGTTTACAAAGAATTTGTGATTTATATCTTCTGTGATTTTTCACATAAATCACATAGTATGCATCTCATGGACTAAGATAATATCTCATTAGTTCATTTATAGATAGTCTCATATAATTAATCTATTTAATTATTTATGACATGCCAATAAATTGGATATTAGGGCATAAACCCCAACATAAGCGACCATTCAACATACAATTCCAAACTATAAACAATATAAAGCAAAAGTATAATTAGGTTATGTAGTCATTAGAACAAGATTTTTCCTATGAAACAAAACTGCAATCTACCCAATTTAGCTAGACTTGAATCAACAGCTTCGACTCATACAACAATTCCAACCTAAACTTGTAAATAAATAAAAAAACGCAAAGGCCAATACATGAATTCAAAATTTACCTATAATTTTTCTACTTTAATCCCGAATATTACTGATGATTAAGATTTGGTCTAACTAATTCCAATACATTTGTCAATAGGATAGCTTGTGTCCTTAGTAAATGGACTTCAAATGTACGATGTAATGATTATCTTAGTTCAAATGGCCAATAACTTAAAAGTGTTCCTCCATATTATTGATTTTTATTTTATTTTTTAAAGATGATGGGAGAATCAAAAACCTTAGTGACTGTAACAGTACTTGTTGGACATACATAATTCTTTTTATTTTTATGAACACTTGCTGATTGAATGGCAACATTCTAGTATCCTAACATTATAAAAAAATCCAATGAACAAAATAAATTAATAATGGCATTTCAAACAACCTAATCATCCAAAGGGCCCTGCCTTGGTGAGGTACCATGTCATGAAAATAAATAAATAAAATTTACTAATGACGGCACTCTTACTTTAAAACAGCTATCCTACACATCCTCAAATGAATAAAGGTTCAAGAATCTCTAGTAACATGCAAATCGTAGTAAGTGCAAACAGGACATCAGAATTTTGAAGGTTGGACTCAAAATAGATCCTACCTTTTGGCAAAATACAACTGAAAGGTATGAAAGTGAAAGAGACAGTAACTTAAGTCTTAAATTAATTGATATTTAAGAAGTCCCACAGCTCAATCTATTGTGGTTTTAAACCAATAGTTTAACTTGCAAGCACCCATAAACTGCTTTAAAACTAAATTTGCTAAGCAAATTACAACCAGACTACGTTTGTAAAACTGAAACTGATTCAAGAACTAATTTGATCCAGAACCTAATCACTAAGGGTTTTAAGAATTTTGGGGCTGGTTTAGGGAGAAGTGCATACCTATATAAGGTATGATATTTAGCATTAACTTTACATTATAAAAAATTTGAAACATCTATACATGAGAAAGGGTCTAATGCAACAAAATGAGTGCAAAACAAAATCACAACAAAAGATCGGACAGTAAAAGGAACAAACAATCTTGTGTACAGAATTGGAAAGAAATACCATCTTAGAAAAAATATTAAATTTTACTGGAAGCAAATATACATCACTCACATAATGACCTGTGATTGGTTAAAATATAAAAGTTGTCCTTGATCTTGAGAAAATAAATAACCTTCACTCAAACTTTTGAAGCAATTCTTGAATATTTTCATCTACTTGATTCGATGACAGCAAGTTAATAAACATGGTTGTAGTGGTCACATTTACTGAAAAACCCTTGTCAACCATTATTTTGAGATATTTTGTTGCCTTTGATGTCTCACCATGTTGCAATAATTGTTGAATTATTGTGTTATACGTGCGCTCGTTAGGTGAACAACCATTGCCATCCATTTTCTCAAGCAGCTCACTTGCTTCATCAACTAGTCCATTCTTACAAAATCCTTTGATCATTATAGTGTAAGTTACAACATTAGGCTGCAATCCTTTGGTAGGGAGACTATAAAAGAGTTCTCTTGCAGTTGTAAGATTCCCAGCATTACACAAACCGTCAATCAAGATGCTGTATTGAATCACAGTAACACAGTCCTGCCTTTTGTCTCACATCTCCTGAAACAATGCCATTGCCTCAGCAATTCGTCTATTCTTAAAAAAGCCATCTAACAAGATGGCATAGGTTTGGGGATCTAGATGTTGTACACAAGCTTGCATTGTATTGAATAGCTCTAGTGCAGCCTGGACTCTCTCCACTAGACAAAACCCACCAATAAGAGTGGTGTAAGTCACAACATTAGGAATCACCCCCTTGTTGGACATTTCATGAAAGAGATTCATTGCCTTATCATTTTTTTTTACCTTTGCGATATCCATTTATCAATGTGTTATAGCTAAACACATCAGGTGAACAACCCTTCTCAACCATCGTATTAAACATCTTAACTGCCTCTTTTATTCTGTTTTGCAAACAATAACCATCAATCAAAGAATTGTATGAGGCTACGTTAGGATCAATGCCTCTTTGAATCATCACATCAAAAACTTCTTTTGCCTTAGTCAACATCCCTTCCTTGCAAAGTGTGTCCACCAATATGCTAAATGTTTGTACATCTGGCATGACCTTCCTTTGCTCCATCTCATTCAACAAAGTAGCTGCCTCCCTCCACTGGCCAAACTTGCATAGTCCTTGAACTAAGGAACTGTAAGTGACAACGTTTGGTTGAATGCCTTTACTCATCATTTCAGATAAAAGGTTCAAAGCCTCAGTTACTAATATGTCCTTACATAAACTGTCAGTGACCGTGTTATAGAGCACCACATTTTGTTCAAAATTCCTTTTTTCAAGCTTCCTGAGCAACCTAATAGCCACACCAGTTTGGCCATTCTTACATAAACCGTTTACTATCATCCCACAAGTGATTGCATTAGGTTGGTACCCTTTGTTCTTCATTTCCTCTACCAAACTCATAGCTCTAGAAATATTACCTTGAAGACAGAGACCATTAAGAAGAGTGTTTAGAATTATACGGTCAGGCTGATAACCAAGTTTCAAAATTGTTGCTAAGACAAAGATCCCAAAATCGACCCGGTTCAAGTGGTAGAAACAATTAATCAAAACAGTGAGAATATAAACATCGGGAGAGATTCCGAATGATTCCATTCGTTGAATTAGAGTAATGATTATGGAGTAATGCTTCATTCTTGCAATGGAACCAAACATGTGATTAAAATCCCCAGTGGAAGGCAAAGGGTGCGTGTGAAGCATTGTATCAAACAAGCCTAAGGCGTGATCAAGATTCTTAAAGGTTCCAAATTTGCAATGATCTCTCACAGATTTCAACAACTGATTCTTAAAGGTTGTCGCATTTTGTCTAATAGTAGAACTATAATGATAAGAAGTAAAAGCACGAAACGGAAGGCTTACTACTCTAATAATCAAACGACTGCATATAAAAAAGAAGAAGAGAGGATGTTGATTTACCCATTTCATAATGACGACAGTAATCTCAACTACCAACTCGGGCTGGGTTTGGTTTCGGCTTAGCTTCGAAAGGAGAAATCATGGTGGTGGAGTGGCAGATTGGAGAGCGAAGCAGTGACAGTGAGTACGACTGGACGAGTTCAAAAGTATGATTAAAGGATGAGAATGATTGTATTTCTGAACTAATGGGAAACTCGTTCAGAGATAGAGCCCTTTTCACCCCCGAAAAAACAATAAAAAATTGTAAGGTTAGGTTAGACATATTTTTTGGCTGTGTTTTCAAGTTTTGTTTCTATTACTCAATTCTCTGATTTTTGAGTGAGGAGTTATGAAAACTGGAAACAAGTTTTAGGTGTTTTCAAGTTATGAAAATACAGTTATGGTGGCATTTTGGTAATTTCACTCAATTAATGGGCCCCACGGTCAGTGTATAGTCATTTCAATGCTAGCTTTTGCTCCCCCAACGACTATCTTCATACCAGACCAAACCCCTTTCCCTTCCATTAATTTCTTTCTCTTCTCTTCCCCAGCCGGCCTCTCCATACCCACTGGTAGCTGCTCTCTCTCATCTCGGTCTGCCACTCCATCCTATATTGTCACACAACCCACATTCAAAAATTATTATTTGTCAAACACAACTCAAATCATCAGTGCAAATCCACTCGTGTGGTGGAACTTAATACATAATACAAAATGGGTAATCTCAAATTAGTGTCAAGAATTCGAAAAGGCATCAAAACACCCAATACTTTGACCAAAATTTGAAACCCATCGGATAGGAAAATCAATGAATCAAAGAGGAAATTACAAGCACCAAACCCATACAAAGGAAACCCATATACCCATAGATTACAAGCACCAATCCCATTCAAAGATTACAAGCACCAAACCGATACCAAACTGATATACCCATAAATCGGCACCGCTGCTGCCCGTCGGAGGTGATCTTGCAAGCTGGGTGCTGGTAGAGATCAGCGTTGGGTGAGGTGGAGATCTTGGCTAGGTGGATTTCCTTTGCTAGAGATCGGCGCTGTTTATACTCGGTGAGGTGGAGATTGGCACTATTTGAACTCGATGAGAGGAAGAGAATGGAGGGGCGGAGATGAGGAGAGAACTGTGTGTCAGGGTATTGGGGGAGAGTGATGGAAAGAAAGAAAAACAAAAGGAGAAAAGGGGATGTATACGCGGGTATGGTGCTCAGGCAGAGGGTCAGGTATGAGTCCCACAAAAAGTAGAAAAATTTGAGTGATGAAAAGCTGAAAATATGTGCCAAACGTGTGGGGTTTAGAAAATTGAGGTATTTTAAGTGATGAGGGAGGAGTGATGAGTGATGAGTGACAAAAATTGAGTGAGAAGTGATGAGTGATGGTTTTTTTAAAAACCAAACAGTCCCTTAAAGGTCAAAACGGCCAAATACCACAATTTTGGAAAATATTTTAGTTACTACCACTGTTTCAGAAATATATAAGAATCTACCACTATTTTGGTACTCGATGTTGAGGAACTCGAGTTTCCAATGGTACTTGAGTTCTAAGAACTCGAGTTCCACTAGAATTTGCCACCATAGCAGTGGCTGAGCTTGAATTTTTTTAATTAAAAATGCCACCTTGAACTCGAGGTCTTGAATCTCGAGTTTTGTCTTGATAGTACTCGAGTTTATTGTATTCATGTACTATGTAAGTATTAAACTACAAAGTACTCGATTTCAGTAAACATGAGTACAATGTACTTACATACCCGAGTTTATAAACTTCGAGTACCATGTTATATGCCCCATGTTATCTATATATTAGCATTAACCAAAATGTTAGCCAAACTGATTTAAAATTTTGTAGCATCTAACATTATCCAAACTATTAGAACTAATTTTTATATTTTTGCCATAAATTTTAGCTAAATAAAAAGTTTTTATTTATACTACTATTTAAGGAGCTTCTCTTGTTTAAGTTTCTCAATTTTAATGCCTAATATACTCTCATCATACTCACTCACAATTTTTTAACTAACAGGGATAAATATGTAAATTAAAACTCCTATACTTTAAGACCCACAAACTCATGTACGCTTTGCCAATTTCTCTCAATTCTTCTTCAAATTTAAGACATTCAGTTTAGCTCTACATCCTCTTCTTTCTTCTTTTTCTACTTTCATATTTGGTTTCTAAACAATTTAAACAGACTTTGTCAGAGACGGGGCTCCTTCTTATACTTTTAGATTTGATTTCTAAACAATTTAAACAAATATTGTCAGAGGCTCCAACAGCTTTTCAGATTCTATCTTTTGCAAGTTCCCTTTTTTTTTCTTTTTTTTTTCTTTTCTTTATCATTGAATTTGTTTGAGTTCTTACCTGCCATGGCTGTCAAGTATTCAAAGTTTGAGGAGTACTTACCCATGAGTGAATGTGATTTTTTAGGAATTTGAGGTTGTTTTGATGCTTGCTTATTATCTGTGGCTAACTACTTGAGAAAGGATACCAGTAAGGACTATTTCTATTTGTAGTTTGCACCAACGTGTTTCCAAACATTTGATTTTTATTTTTATTTTTTATAATGAATTCGTTCTTTATTTTTTAAATGATTAACATTAGATTTTTTTTAGGTACAAACTTTTTGCACAAACACAAACTCTTTTTTAGTTTTTTTTTTTTTTTAATAGGAATTTACATTACTATGGTTTCCCAATTTAATTATGTTTTGCTTTTTTTTTTTTTTTTTTTTTTTAAATAATGATAACCTAAAAAAAAAACTTCAATGTGTTTGTGAACCACTTTCCTATCATTGTTGATTAATTCAAAGTCTTTCAACATATTTGTGAACCAAAAAAGTCATTCAAGGTCATTCAACGTGGTTATAAAAGAAAAAAAAGAGAGTCATTCAACGTTATTCCATTTATAAAGTTTGCTCTTTTTTCAATTTTAAAATACTTGATTTATTCAAAATAATGATAATCTTAGATTTATCTCTTTTCTCTCTCAGGTTGATATATGCACAAATTTCTTAAATTGCATTCAGTACGCATTGGAATGAAATATTAGATAAGTTCGGGTGAGAGATTTTACAAGAGTTATTGTATGATTCAAACCTCGCATGAAGTAGTTTTTATCTAAGAAATTGTTGTAAAAGAATTTCTTTTGTAAAAGAAATTATATTTATCATTTGTATAATTTTATGTGGGATTCAATTTATAGTTTTTTTTTTATAAGGATAAGGGTGTATTTTTTTTTTTTTTTTGAAATGGAAATAAGTTTTTTTTTTTTTTTTTTTAAAATGTATAATTCTAAGTTAAGATGGTTTTTTTTTTTTTTTTTTTTGGGATAGAATCATTGAAATCAAAGGTATTTTTCTTTTATTTTTCTAAAAGGGTGAGGAAAAAAAGAGAGAGAAGAATTGAACGCGCGTAAGAGAAAAAAAGAGTAGTGGGGATAACTGAAAATTCTTTTAACTACATGGAAAAATCTCATTAAAAAATTAAATATTAAAAATACATGGATGATGGGGGTAAGGATAAGGGTTTAAAAAAAAAAAGGAAATAAGGGTTTTTTTTTTTAATTTTTAGTTTCAACTCTAATTCAACGTTAATCTAGGTTAACATGGTTTTTTTTTGTGTGGATAGAATCATTGAAATCAAAGGTATTTTTCTTTTATTTTTCTAAGAAGGAGATTTTAGAAGTGGTTTCTATCTAGCAAAAGAGATTTAAAGAAGGAAAAAAAAGGGTAGGTGCCATGCAGAGCCACGTGGCATCTACATGGCCTGAGTGGTCTTTAAGAAGCCCCAAATGGAAATATCTTGCATCCCACGATAAATCCTAGTCAACGAAATCTCTATATGGGAATAATCCCGCAAAATATGTGTATTTATGAGGATCTTCCCCCCGCAAGGAGACATCTTATTCTCCAAGAAATAAATGTCGGTTCTACACTACTATAAAAACTCAAAACTCTCAAAAAATAAGGTACGTACAATTTACCCCAGCTCTGACACTCTAGAGTTGTGAAAAGTTCTCTAACTTAACCTTTGGAGGGTATTTGGCCGGTACCATACTGGTACTCTCTGTAAGGTTTTCTTCTTCTTCTTTGTTGTGCAGGTTTTATCTAGAGCACGTGAGGACCGTGTAGCTTACTGATCGATTTTCGGCATCATCAATTGGCGCGATCTGTGGGAAAGGAAGTAAGCCATACTACCACTTCCCGGACAAAAAGTTACATGGTACTTAGTCGCTCGATGGCGACCACCAACAACAATCAAGGAGATGAACCACGTACCACCGCCCTCGAAAGACAGGTTCAGACTCTCGCCGCGGCTGTAGAACGCCTTACCAAGCAAAACCATGACCTAGAGGAACAACTGCGCCAAAAGAACGTAGGGCTTAACACTCGGGAGGAGGACTGAGAAGGTACCGGTGCTGAGAGTAGGGACCAAGAAGGGTTAGATGGCAGCAACGCCCCAAGCAGCCAAGAACGACAGGATACAAGCCGTCCATCCACCACAGATATAGCTCCTCCATACATGGTAGCGGAGATGCAGATGATGAAGTAACAGATGGACTTCATGATGAATGCTATCAGATGACAGATGTTGAGCGACCTCGATGAGTTGGTCCATCAAATAGATTCACCCTTCATTGCATCTGTCACTTCATTCCCCCTTCTGCCGAAGTTCTGCATTTCGTAAGTAGAGGCCTACAATGGCTGTAAGAACCCCTTAGATCACTTGGAGTCTTTCAAAAAACTGATGCACTTGCAAGGCATGGCGGATAAGATCATGTGCCGGGCCTTCCCGACTACATTGAAGGGTCCCGCAAGGGTCTGGTTCAGCAAGTTGACGCCAAATTTCATTAGTACCTTTAAGGAGTTGAGTGCACAATTTGCCTCATACTTTGTCGGGGGGCACAAGCATAAGAAGACCCCTACATGCCTAATAAACATCAAGCAATGGGAGGAGGAGACACTGAGGTCTTACATAACCCGCTATAACAAAGAAGCTCTCCCGATTAACGAAGTTGACGACAAAATATTAGTGGCTGCATTTACCAATGGGTTATGTAAGGGGAAGTTTCTGTTTTCCCTATACAAAAACGACCCAAAAACCATGTCAGACGTACTTTACAGGACTACTAAGTACATGAACACGGAAGACGCGCTGCTTGCCCGAGAAAAGAAGCCCAAGAAGAGGGAAAGACAAGAAGAGGCACGGCAGGACAGGGGATGGAAGACAACAAGGACTGGAGACAAACGGGAGAATAGATGCTCTAAACCCCCTACTAGAAGGTTCACGAGCTTCACCCCGCTGAATGCCCCAATCTATCAAGTTTTGATGCAGATTAAGGATGAAGGAGCCTTGACATTCCCTGGCAAGTTGAAGGGAGACTCTAGTAAGAGGTTCTGAGACAAGTACTGCCATTTTCGCCATGATCACGGTCATGATACATTCGACTGCTATGACTTGAAGTAGCAGATAGAAGCTCTTATCAGACAAGGAAAATTGCAAAGGTTTGTTAGCAAGGAGAGGGTGGACCCACCATAAAAGCAGCCTACTCGAAGGGAAAATGAGCGTCCTAGGCCATCCCTAAGAGACATAAGGATGATTGTAGGGGGTAACACAGCCTCCAATTCGTCCAGGAAGGCACGCAAAACATACCTTCGAATGCTTCAGAACGCTTAGCTAACAGGCTTCGTCCCAAAGATGGCACGAATCAACAACCCTATAATTGGATTTACAGAGGAAGATGCACGGCGTCTCCACCACCCACACAACGATGCACTCGTTGTAAGCATACGGGTGGGGGACTACAACACTCACCGAGTCCTTGTAGACAATGAGAGCTTCGCTAATATCCTCTACTAACCGGTGTTCCAGCAAACGAGGATTGAGAGAGACCGGCTGATTCCAACTAACGCACCACTTGTTAGATTCGGGGGAACAAGGGTATACCCCCTTGGTGCGGTCACTTTGCCCGTGACGGTCGGTGATTACCCCCAACAGATCACCAAGGATGTCATATTCTTGGTCGTCGACTCTTCGTCCACTTACAATGCCATCCTGGACCGTCCTACTCTGAACTCGTGAAAGGCCATAACTTCAACTTACCACTTGATAATCAAGTTCCCCACCGAGTACGGGATAGGGCAAGTACGAGGAGACCAAGTGGCAGCACGCAAGTGCTACATCACCATGCTGGAGATGAACGATCATTTACAAGCCATGTGTGTGGAAGAGTAGCGAACGGTGGCAGAGCCCGTGGAAGGGTTGGAAGAGGTACCTCTAGATGACTCTAGGCCTGAGCGAACGACCATGATTGGCACTGTCGCCAGCCCATCCGTCCGTCAGGCACTCACGACATTTTTAAGGGAGAACCAGAACGTCTTTGCTTGGAGCCACGAGGGCATGCCTAGAATCGATCCTTCAGTCACAGTCCAAAGGTTGAATGTGTCGTCCTCTTTTACTCCTATCCATCAGAAGAAATGGGTGTTCGCACAGGAACGAGACAAGGCCATAGCAGAGGAGGTTCACAAGTTGCAAGAAGCAAAGTTCATACGAGAAGTATACTACCCCGACTGGTTCGCCAATGTAGTAATGGTCAAGAAGGTCAACGGAAAGTGGAGGATATGTATGGAGTTCACGGACTTGAACAAAGTATGCCAGAAGGACAGCTACCTACTCCCACAGATCGATGTTCTTGTAGACTCGGCTGCAAGACACCAGTTATTGAGCTTCATGGATACGTTTTCTGGATTCAACCAAATTAAGCTGGATAAAGCCGATCAGGAAAAAACTTCGTTCATTACTAGTCAATGCCTCTTCTACTACAAAGTGCCACGTATCAAAGGCTAATGAATAAGATGTTTACACACCAAATTGGGAGGAATGTGCAAGTTTACATGGATGACATGTTGTTAAAAAGCATACAGGAGGACGACCACTTGGTCAACCTCAAAGAGACCTTCCACACCTTTCATTCTCATAATATGAAGATGAATCCAAACAAGTGTGCATTTGAGGTGACGGCAGGAAAATTCCTAGGGTTCATAGTGTCCTAGAGAATATAAAGGTCAACCTAGATAGATACATGCCATAATGGAGTTAACTCTGCCAAAAAAGTCAAGGAGGAACAGAGTCTAAACGGCAAGGTAGCTGTACTGAACAGGTTCGTCTCAAGAGCAACAGATAAGTGCCTACCTTTCTTCCACACACTGAAAAAAATCCTTCGAGTAGATGCTCGAGTGTCAATAAGCATTCGAGGACCTGAAGGCATACCTTTCTTCCTTGCCGTTGTTGAGCCCATCTAAACCAGGAGAAGAATTGTTTCTCTACCTAGCCGTCTCCCTAACCGCTATCAGCACAGCCTTAATGAGAGAGGAGGACAGAGTACAGAAACCCGTATACTTCACGAGCCGAGCACTCCAAGGTATAGAAGAGAGGTACCTTCCAATGGAAAAGCTAGCCTTCGCCCTGGTGACCACAGCCTGCAAACTCAAACCTTACTTTCAGACGCACACGGTGATTGTTCTAACGGACAAATCTCTATGGAGAGCAATGAGCAGCCCTGAAGCCGCCGGATAGATGGCATTATAGGCAATCGAGTTGAGCGAGTTCGACATACAGTATTGCCCACATTTGGCCATAAAGGGACAAGTTATTGCTGATTTCATCGCAAAATTCAACAACATGGAAGGCTGGGGGGCAAGAGAGTGTCCTCAATGGAGTATCCACACGAACGGATTGTCTAACAGACAAGCAGGCGGAGCTGGTGTGGTACTCCATAGCCCAGAAGGGGACGAGGTCGAATGCATGGTCTGACTTGATTTCCTTATGACTAATAACGAGGTGGAGTACGAAGCTTTAATAGCAGGGCTGGATCTCGCCAAAGCAGCAGGAGCTACAGATGTGGTCGTGTATTGCGACTCTCAAGTAGTCACAAGTTAAGTAAACGGTGACTATGAGTGTAAGGGTGAATGAATGAAGAAGTACTTGGAGCAAGTGAAGAAACGAATGAATAACCTCAAAGCAAAGTTCATTCAAATCCCAAGGGAGGAGAACAAACAAGCCGACCGTCTTGCCAAGGCTGCATCAGCAGAACATATGCTAATCCCTAGTCAGGTATTGTCCTTTATTCAAATTTCACCACTAATAGACAGCGTTAGTGTGCAGGAGATAGGTTTCGAAAGCAACTGGACTACACCAATAACCTCCTATTTAAAAGACGGCATGCTACCTGACGGCAAGGAGGCAGCTAGGAAGTTAAAGGTTCTGGCAGCACTGTTCGTGCTAATCAAAGGCGTTTTGTACAAAAGAGGCTTCTCCCATCCGTACCTGAGGGGTCTTAATTCCGAGGAGGCAGACTATATCATGAGAGAAGTCCACGAAGAAGTCTGCGGGAACCATTTAGGATCACGATCTTTAATGCATAAACTGATTTGGGCGAGATACTATTGGCCTACCATGCAGAAGGATGCCCATGCATATGTCAAAGTTGGCGACAAGTATCAGAAGTTTGGCAACCTCATTAGACAACTAACAGAGGAGCTCACTCCAATGACAGCCCTATGGCCTTTCGCTTAATGGGGGTTAGATATCATGGGCCCTTCCTAACAGCAATTAGACAATTGAAATTCCTAGTAGTCGGTATAAACTACTTCACTAAGTGGGTGGAAGCCGAAGCCCTGGCCACCATCATGGAAAAGAATGTGCAAAGTTTTGTATGGAGGAACATCATCTGCAGGAATGGTATACCTAGAGTATTGGTCTCAGACAACGGGAAGTAGTTCGACAACGACACATTCAGAGATTTTTGCTAACAGCTAGGGATCAAGAATCACTACTCATCACCCGCCCACCCTCAAGCCAATGGATAAGTTGAGGTCACGAACCGATCCTTACTCAAAATCATCAAGACTCAGCTCGAGAGGGCAAAGGGTATATGGCCGAAAGAATTGCCAAGCGTTTTATGGGCTTACAGGACGATGGTAGGGACGCCTACAGGAGAAACACCGTTTCGACTAGCATATAAAAGCGAGGCAATCATCCCTGCTGAAGTGGGACTCACAAGCTATAGAGTGGGAAACCATGACAAGAGTAGGAATAATGAAGTTATGCGCATGTAGCTTGATTTGGTGGACAAGGTCAGAGTAACGGCTGAGCAAAGGTTAGTGCGGTACTAGAACCTCATGGCCAATCACTACAACTCCAAAGTCAGACACAAGGACTTCTAGGTTGGAGATCTTGTCTTGAAAAGGTGACGGGCACCACGAGAGACACCTCCTAGGGGAAGCTAGGACCTAACTAGGAAGGACCATACAAGATTGCATCTTGGCATAAGAAAGGCACCTATCACCTGGAGACACTAGACAGGCAAAAATTACACCACTCATGGAACATGGAGCACCTGAAGAAATACTACCAGTAGACGACGATACGAACAACAACACTTCTCATTTCCAGTTTATTTCTTTTTAATTAAATTTTTATTATCTACAGTAGTTATTAAGCCCGAAAGGCAGGTTTTTATTTTTCAAGAACAATTTTTATATGCGCATGTTTATCACAATAAGAGGAGTCATTCAGAAATAAAATGTGTATGCTATCTACATTCCTACAAAGCTATTATCAAGTCCAATAATGGACGAAATCATCCCAAGGGATGATTCAAGATTATTATGTCCCATAGCGGACGGGTTCATCCCAAGGGGTGATCTGAAAATTATTGAGTCCATAAGGGGACGGGTTCATCCCAAGGGGTGATCTGAAAGTTCTTAAGTCTATAAGTGGAAGAGTTCATCCTAAGGGGTGATCTGAAAAATATTATAGTCCATAAGTGGACGGGTTCCTCCCAAGAGTTGATCTAAAAAATATTATGGTCCATAAGTGGACAGGTTCATCCCAAGGGGTGATCTGAAAAATATTAAGTCCATAAGTGGACGGGTTCATCCCAAGGGGTGATCCGAAAGTTATTAAGTCCATAAGTGGACGGGTACATTCCAAGGGGTGATCTGAAAAATATTATGATCCATAAGTGGACGGGTTCGTCCCAAAGGATGATTACAATTATTATGTCCATAAGTGGATGGGTTCATCCCAAAGGATTTATCCCATGATTTGATTTTGCAATCTTTACTACCATAAGTGGACGGGTATATTATTTAAACTAAAATAAATAAGTTCATATCCACTGATGAACGGATACATCCTAAATGTTGGCCCCAAGACAGACGAGCAAAAACGAGTCACAAAGATAGGAAATAACAAACAACAAACGGATTAAGAGACGATAGATAAAAAGCCCTTGAAATGCGAATGTTTACATTTAAAGAAACCCAAAAACAATGGGCAACGGAAGGGATGGATATTGTTCTCTCCAGTAGTCAACAGTAAATAATATACAAGTAAAGGAAAAAGAAAAAAAGTAGAAAACTACTGCTGGACGACGGGGGTCTCTTCATTCTTCTCCTCAACCAACTGGTCCCCTTCAAGTTGACGGGTGCTGTACTTGACAGATTTTTCTTGATCAGTGTGAGCGACTTCCTCGTCACCTTGAGGGTTGGGGTTGGTGTCATAGCAAATAGCTCATCGGTACCTTTGAAGTCAACAAGGGGGGCTGGAGCCTGGCCTTTAGCATCAATGGTGATGTGAGAAAGGTCCAATTCCGGGAAGGAGGCCTTGACCTGACAAAAGTAGTCATCAAAACCATCAGCAAAGGAGATGCCTAGTACTTTTATGAGATCGTTGGAGTCACGATATTCTGACAAAGCTTATCCTTGGCATCCTTGATCTCACCCTCTTTGTCCTCAAGGACCTTTCTAAGCACCTTGGCCTACTTCTCCAAGTCACCTCGGATCTGCTCTAATGCAGTAAGTGTAACACCCCATAATTTTTTTTTACACCAATTTAATTAATTATTCATAAGTTATAAAGGAGGCCTACAATTAAATGGATTAAATTGAAGTGGGCCTAAGATATTAAAAAATAAGATTAATACTATGGAATAGAAAGTCCAAATGAGGTGGCATGAGTAAACATATAGGCCTTAATAACCCTAGCCTTTTTCTCTTAAATCACATGTGTAATTGCTGATGGGAATGCTTTTTACTTCAGTCGACTGCTGAAACCTTGCTTCCCGTCACTGTGGTTGGGAGTAGAGACTACAGGTATGGTTTCTATGACTATGTTAATGGAAATAGGACTCCTTAATTTGTTATCATACTTAGACTAGGCAAGTGCATATAGGCATGTCTCATGGAAAGGAACTAAGAGACGTGGGTCTCATGAATTTCCACCTATCCGTACATTAAGGAAAAGATGTCCTATATTGTTATTATATTAGATTAGGATTGGTCAAGAACACTGTATGTCAGAGAAGCTTTGAAATTGTATCTAATAGGTTTGGACTTTATCAATTGGTTTGTCACCATGCGAATGAGGAAAAGCTGCTTATGGTTTACTATATAATTGCACTATCTATCTATGTTCCCAATCTATCATTCACGCACCTGCCAAGATTCAAAACTTGTCCAGCGGCATTAAAGGGATAATAGGCAACTAGATTGATAGGTAGGCTTGTACGTGGCTTTCCATGTTAGATTGAATATAAATGTATATAATAAAAACCTTGTTATGAAGATTTAAAGCTTTTAAATCCTTTTGTTGAAAAAGCAGTCACAGCATCCAAAAAATTCTTGGTTGCTAGCTTTAACAGTACTTGCCGTGTTAATTATGTCCACCAAGTCATACCTATATTTATTCCCAGCAGCAATTAGAAGTCTTAAGGCTTTGATCACCTTCTGTGTAGAATACCATAAATGTGCCTGAGGCAAAGGAGAGCTGGTATTTGATGAATCCCAATCTAGGAATTTATAGTGGATTCTGACTAGGCAGCAATATTTTTTTAGTCTAGAAATCTGATCAAAGCTGAAAGTGTATTGGATAGTTAAGTAAATTAATAGAGGTTTTGGATATATCAATATTGTCTAGGATAAAACCATTTAAGTGTGAAAATAGATTTTTAGGTGAGAAATTGTGTATTGACGAACCTATTTTTGGTGTTGCTAGGTTCTAATTCTTCTGAATTGTTGTGATTCAAGAGAGGTTGATTTCCTTATTTTTTTGCAACTAAGAGGTAAGTGGTGTTTACTAATTTTGGGGGTTTTCCCAAAGCAATGTTGATTATTCAACTATTTTATATCAAAGAAACATGTTGATATTTTATATATGAATTGATATTTTATAAATGTTTGATGTGCACATTGACTATTCGTTTTATGAAAAACTTGTGGGACAACCTGAATGTATTTAAACTTGTATGTGTGAATATATCTTTATATTTTTGAGAATTATGAATGGATTATTTTTGTGAGCATATTGAAATGTGTTTTGGAAACCCATGGCAAGTCGTGAATAGAAGCTCAGTATGGTATCTAGTCCTTAGCAAGGGACAATCATACTGCAGCTAGTCCTTAGCAAGGGACGGTCCCAGAAAAGGGGATAGTGCACCTTTGATAGCTCCTTAGCAAGGGAGTATATTATTGAGAATCCAAAAAGGAAGCTCCTTAGCAAGGGAGTGCACCTTTAGGTTCCAAAGGAACCATCCTTAAGAAAGGGGATGAAAAGGAGGTTCCAATCCCAAAAAGGGGGACAGCACAACCCTGTCAACGGGGCGTAAACGTTGACCACGAGAAAAGCCTAGGAAATTGTTTATGTGATGATATTAATATATATATTATGATGGCTCACAATATAAAGATATTTGTTTTTATATATATGAAGTATTTGATGATGAATATTGATGAGTTACAAGTTATGAAATTGTTGTAAAAATTATTTATTTGAAAGGTTTGTTTCCACACCCCAATGTTAGTGAATTCCACTTATTGAGTTATCTCACCCCCCTTTTATTTTCCATTACAGACACATTAGAGGGACTATTGGAGTAGAGATTCTTGGGAGACAGCAGTTACAAACTATTTAGTTGAATTGAGGATTTTATCATTATTTTATGGCATTGAACATTGTATTGGAGAATTATTTTGAGGATGTTTTTGTATTTGGTGAATTAGAGCTCTGACAGTTATGATGACATTTTAGATTGCTGGTTTCTTTCATCTAATATTTTTATGGATTATTCAAATTAAATAGACTTTTATTATTTATGATTTTGGGGTGTTACAGTAAGCTTATTTTCTTGGACCACTTTCCAGGTCTTCAACTCACCCAGCTTCACCTCCGTCACCTCCGCCTTCACCCTTAGATGTTTTACCACCGTCTCTTGAGATAGGCAACGGTCCATTAAGCCCTTCATCATGAGAACCCCCAAAAACAAAAACAAAAACAAGGGTGAGAAAAAAGGATAAGCAACATGACGGAGGGGAAAGAAGGACGGATATACAACTGTGCAAGGCTGAAAAGACCCGTCTTCCCCATAGCCTCGGTGGCATAATTGCCCAAGTCCTCATAGTCTTCACCCTTAATAGTAGACGTAAGTTGCTTAAGGGCATACTGAGGGTCTTTGTGAAGGAGGACGAGAGGTTTCTTGGTGATGGGACCCTGACTCATCATCAAGACTTTCCCCTTCCCTGGACTAGGCTTAGGGGGCAACTTGCTGATATTAGGAGTCTTACCAACAATTGATCCCGTCACCACCTTGGTCTTCTTGGGTTAACGGTTTACTTTGTTTGACGACTTCCTTTTTGAACCCATCACCTTAGGAGGTAAGCCTCCCTCCTGTTTTTTCTTCACAGCAACTTGCTGCTTAATGAAAGCTCTCCTTTTGCTGTCTTCCATTTCTGCATAAAGATGGATGGATAGGAGGAGTTAGATAAGCTACTAAAAATTAGAAAGAAAGGCAAGACAATGGACTTATGTTTGCGCACTTGGCTGTTGTAACGACGGCCAACTGCAGTAGGTTTAGGACCCTTACAATACCAGTTGAGGGTGTCTAAGGTAACTAGCTTGATCCACGTTCTGTCCGAAAACTTGGTGGTCCTAAAGATCTTCTCCAAGAAGCTCCACTGCACAATAATAAATTCTGTGCAATCTCGAGTTGCAATAAGAGATGGTTAGGATGTTAAACAAAAAAGTAATAGAAAATGAAACCTAAGACGAATAGACACAAAACGCACGGGGGCATTATGCCCAGGTTTTGTCCACAGGCATGTACTTCTGGTCATCGAGGTGACACATCCGGTCGTCCTCTTGTATAAAAAAGTACCGACTCTTCCAGTTTCTGTTTGAGTCGGGGGTCTCGCAAATTAGCCTAAGTGACAGACTCCTTGGTAGGAAACTGTACATGCCTTTAGATTGAATAATCTCGAATGGATGGTAGCAGTGGAAGAACTCCTCCACCGTCATCCTACGCGCCCTATTGGATAACACCCCGTACAAGACTTCCGCTCCTAGGAAGACTCTCTAGGCATTCAGAGAGATTTGGGTAACAGCTAGTCCCAGGTACTGAAAGAGACGACGGTGAAGAGCACTTAAAGGGAATCTAAGTCCCGCTTTCAGCATCTGCTCATACACTTCGATGTCTTCAGCATCCTGGTAGTAACACTTCTTGAACTTGAAGGGTAAACGGATTGGGATGCCGATGGGAATATGGTATTTCTCCCTAAGTGTATTGAAGTATTTTGGTTTGATAGAAGAGTTAAAGTAGTTTATTATCCACAACGGAAGCATGATAAACTCCCTAAGACCATCAGGACCTATAACAGATTGGATTGGGGGGGGGGGGGGGGGGTTCAGCATTGCCTATATCTTCATCATTTGAATCACCCTCTGACTTGTCCACGTCCAAGTCCTCAGCCTCCTTCGCGGAAGGTGAGTTGGTGGACGGAATCCTTTCGTTATAAGAGGTGTTGGGGTCATCTTGACCTGACGAATACACCTTATCGTAGCTTGCTCCTTCGTAGACATATGATTGTTCACTCGACGCCTCATTAGACATTTGTCACCTACACGTGACGAGTAAATCCCTAAGACTCTATAGGTCTACATAGGCGACGGGCGTGCGATATTTAAATAAATAGCAAGAAAAGGAGAGTTCAGCATAAGGTAAAGGATACTTACATTTGAACAATGTGAAGAAGGAGACGGAGAAAGCGTAGTCGACAATCACACCAAGTAGATGATATGACGGTTTGTTGAAAAGAACGATAGCACTTTGCTTGGAAATTTGTTGTGAAAAGTAAAAATGAAAGGGAGAAGCAACATATATATAAAGGGAAGGGCACGAAAGATGAAGGGGCATTTCGGTCCGGATAATTAACCACTAAAAACATGCCACGTGCCCCTACTGCGTTAATGACTCTAGGCTAGCTTGTCAATCAAGGCGCTTTCCCCAAGGTTTAGGTTAGACCATCACTCCACAGGTTCGTCTGGGAAATTAGGCGACAGACACATGGAGTAAGGGGGTAGCTGGAGAGGATGAAATTGAGGTAGACGGATTCTTCGATAAGAACGGCCATAGGCAATGGGACGAAGAGAATGGACGGTTAGAGTATATAGACGACACGACGGATCATGTCCAGGAGCAAGACGGACGAACCCTCCCTAATGAACGGATCCCAACTAAACGGATGCAAGGTGGACGGATGGCAGAGCCACATGGCATTTACATGGCCTGAGCGATCCCTAAGCCCCAAATGGAAATATCTTGCACCCCACGATAAATCCTAGTGAATGAAATCTTTATATGGGAAGAATCTCACAAAATACGTGTATTTATGAGAATCTTCCCCTAGAAGGAAACATCTTCTTCTCCAAGAAATAAATGTCAGTTTTACACTACTATAAAAACTCAAAACCCTTAGAAAATAAGGTACGCACAATTTACTCCAGCTCTAGCACTTTAAAGTTGTGAAAAGTTCTCTAACTTAACATTCAGAGGGTATTTGGCCGGTATCACACTAGCACTCTCTGTAAGGTTTTCTTCTTCTTCTTTGTTGCACAGGTCTTATCTAGAGCACGTGAGGACCATGTAGCTTACTGATCGATTTTCGGTATCATCAATAACTGTCACAAATAAAATTAAAAAAAAAAAAAAACAACAAAAACCACAGTACCTAAAGATAAAGAAACGTGGATTTGGATCATTTCCTTTAACAAAAATAAAAAATTAAATAAAAAAAAAATGTGAGCATTTTATTGTAACCAAAAAAATAAAAACTATTAACATTTTATACTTTGTTTTGTTATGGATGTATACTAATTAGCTACATTTTAGGACTACTATAAATAGATAACAGCCATGTCCATTCTTCTAAAAAAACCCCACATCCATTTTTATTTCCTTCAAAAATGTTATTCCATAAAAAATGTCAAGTATAGTTTCCTGCTTTTAAAGGTAGTTGCTAAATCCTAAATTTAAGCTCTTTTTAACTTTTGTTATGGATGTGTAATAAGTGGCTAAATTTTAGGATTAAAGATAAGTAGATAACTCCTATAAATAAATCAAAATTTTCTCCTTAAAAAATATAAGAAACAATTGAGGAAATAGGTGTAAATAAAAATTTGGATAAATGAATCATTTCAAAATGAAGTTTTCTTTTTCTATTCTTCACTGAAAAAGAAAAAAGAAAAAAAAAAGACACTTTAGATATGCCCATAAATATCGGACTGAATTCAAAACTAATAATAAAAACTAATATATTGAATTATTTTAATAAGATAACCTATTCCATGTTTCTAATGTGGTGAATTATTTTACTATTCTATATATATAATAATAGGTAAAACAGAGAGAAAATCCAATTAAATTTCAAATTGGAATTCAATTAGAGTCTAATTTTGCATCATGTGTCTCATTTACTCTAAATTTTTGAATTTTGTACCAAGTGAGTTAATTTAGTGTAAAAGTTGAATTTCAATTAGAGTTTAATTTTGTGCCATGTGTCCCATCTAATCTAAAATTTAAAATTTTTGTTCCAAATTAGTTAATTAGTGTAGAAAACGAGGAGTCCAATATAATCTATATATATAATAATTGGTGAAACGAAGAGAAACTCAAATTATAATTTCAAATTAGAGTTTCAATTTTGCGCCATGTGTTCTAAATTATTTATTCTTAATCAAATGTGGGGTCACATTATAAATATTCATCCAAGTGAGTTATTAAGTACAAAAACCAAAGAGTCTAAAATAAATGAATCCTAAAAAAAAAAAGTGCTTCACAATAATTTTTTTTTTTTAAATGGACAATTTACATTTTATACCTAATAATATCCTTACAAATTTTTTTAAAGAGTTAACCATAAAAAAAACAATCATATAACTAAAAAAAATTCAAATTTATAAGTCATCTATATATATATATATATTTTTTTTTTTTTTTTTAATAGGTAAAGTTTAGAGAAAATTGAATTAGAATTTGAAATTATAATCCAATTGTGTGCCATGTGTCTAAATTTATGTGGGAACTATACCATAATTATCCTCTTAAGCTTGTACCATGTGTTTACTTAAGTTTTTTTAATTTTTATGTCAAGTGACTTAATGAGTGCAAAATACTAAGAATCTAATATTAATGAACTATTAAATTAAAAAAAAAAATCACATATACTCAATAAAAATCACCACATATTTCTCAAAAAATAAATAAAATAAAAATCACCACATAACAAAAATCACCACACGTTCTATCTTATTAAAAATTAGAAAAAAAATGATCATAAGTAGTATTAAATTTAGGTAAGAATTTTAATATGTAACTAATTACGTTTACTTTAAAAAAATAATTTGACTAATTATCTATATTTTATGATAATAATTGTGTTTAATTTTAAATGTATCTATATGAATGCATGTGTTACATGCTTTAAAAAAAATTAATTGGACTAATTATTTATATTTTTATAATAAAAATTTTGTTTAATTTTAAATGCATCCATGCGTTTGCATGGAGTTACATGCTAGTTTACCTAATATAAATATTTCAAGTTTCTACATTTATCCATCAACTTCTTCATTATAGATTTTGTAAATATTTTCACATGCAATTTGTAAATAGTTTTATAGTTACAATTTCATTATGCATTTTTAATTTATGTAAATTTATAAGATTTACTTAGTGGATCTCTTTTTTCCTCTCCTAAATGTTAATACTGAATTATAGCATCATCTTTCAATCATTAAAACATTGATTACAACGTTAACAAAATTGCCAAAAACGGATGATAATTACAGAATATTAGCCTCTGAGTATGCGTGTGTGCGCGTGCTCAGAGGCTCTTATATTTTTTTGGATAAAAGTTAATAATTTGTATCAATTATAATTTTGAATTATTACATTTTTCAATCACCAAAAAAAAAAAAAAAAAAAAACTAAGAGTGTAACCCATAAATGTATAATATTTATCACACTACTAAGTTTTTTTGTTCTAATTAAAAAATATAATTATCTTAAATTATAATTTATCTAAATTATCAATTTTTATCCAAAAAAATAGAAAAATTTCTGGGCGAGCGCTCAGATTAATTTTTTATTTTAATTATCTTAATGAGAAGACTATGTAAGAAACTTCCTTGTAAGTTGTAAATGATGGGAATCTTTCATACAGCCCTACCACCCCCTACCCACCACAGAGCTTCGTAGAATCATAGCTGGTTACCACGAAACGACCATGTACTCATCTATTGATTTAAATTATAATATAAAAAAATAAAGCAAAGAATTAGGAAAGTCAGGCGCGCGTGCTCAGGAGGAAACTTCCTTGTAATGATGGGAATCTCTCATACAGCCCCACCACCCACCACCCACCACATCTGGGTGCAGTTTGGACTCCACGTCCACGTTTCTTCAATCCGCCTTTTTTTTTTTTTTTTTTTTTTTGCCGTATTATTTGACTTTGAGAGGCAAAAAAAAATATTGTGTATAAACAGTGTATATATTGTTTATACACTGTTCACATAATAAAAAATATTAAAAATGAGTCTTACGACACTATTCACACATTTAAAAATTATTTTGCTACAGTATTTTCAGCTTTCAGTTTTCAATTTTCAATTTTCAATTTTAACAATAATAAATTTAATCCAAACAGGCCCCTGAATTAAAAGTAAATTTAATTATTTAAACAGAGCTTCGTAGAATCATAGCTGGTTACCACGAAACGACCATGTACTCATCTATTGATTTAATTAATAATTAAAAAAAATAAAGCAAAGAATTAGGAAAGTCAGGAACCAATGACTTGTGGCAACACTAAGAAATTAATGGGGAAAGGTAGTTGAGAGTTTAGAGTTGAGACTAGCCCAGAAAAGAGTTGTTGACTTGGCAAAATACAGGGGATGTGAAATTGTGAACGCACACGGAGAAAGAGAGAACAGAGTCCAATCCTTTATTGAAGAGGCAATTATCTAATAGGAATTGAATCCGGCTTTGTTTCGAGCATTGAAATCACTACGACTGTAATTTCAATTCCCAAATCTGTAAGTTGTCATTTTTCACACATATTCATCCCTTTTATGGAGTATGGATCTTCAACATGAATATTTTCTCTCCATTTAAAATGGTTTAACATTTTCTAGTATTATTTTTGACTATTTCCATGAGCAGTCAGGGCGCCTCAATGTCATCACCATCTCCTTTTTCAACACCTTGATGGAAATACGAGGTGTTTCTTAGTTTTTGTGGCGTAGACACTCGTAGAGGTTTTACTGATCATCTATATGCTGCTTTGCAACGGAAGGGCATTTTGACCTTTAGGGATGATGAAGAACTTGAGAGAGGAAAACCTATTTCACCCGAGCTCTTGAAAGCAATAGAAGAATCGAGGTTTGCTATCGTTATTTTCTCAAGAAACTATGCATTTTCTACATGGTGCTTGGATGAACTCGCAAAGATCGTTAGATGCATGAGGGAGACAGGATTGACGGTTTGGCCCTTTTTTATGATGTTGATCCATCTAATGTACGAAAACAGATGGGAACTTTTGGAGAGGCCTTTAGTGAACACGAAAAACGTTTCACAGATAACATAAAGAAAGTGGAAATATGGAGAGATGCTTTGAGAGAAGTGGCCAATCTATCTGGTTGGCATCTACAAGATTGGTAATTTTCATAACAAATATATTTCTTTTGATATTTAATCGGTTAGTGTTTTTTCATATATCATGAAGTATATATATATGAGAGATGCTACATTTATAATAATTTTACAACATTTTTACAACAAATCACAGGAGGTTAGTTGTTATTGGATCAAATTTGAAACTAACACTAAAATTACTTTTTTTGCCTCAACAATAACAACCAGTTACAACCTGCCACTTAGGATTTGTTGTAAAAATGTTATAGACATATCATTTCTCTATATATATAGATAGATAGAACGTAACATTATATGCAAGGATTGAATATTACTCACTAGTTAAGATTTTGTTGTATTATTAGAAATAGTTTGTGACCCCTGCTTTACGACTTAGGAAACACTCCTTTGCAATAATTAAAAAGGAACTACTTGATTTGAGGACAAAACTTACTATGAATTATAAATTTATTAAGATTGTCTATTATTTTCATTATTTTTTTGGGGAAAATTACATTTTATGCTTTGTGGTTTGGCTATTTCACAATTTAGTTCACAAAATTTTTATTTTGGTGGAAGGCACTTACTATTGCATTAAGGCTCGACCTCTTGTCGATAGAATATATACATTCTAATGACTAAAAGAATTAATTCTACGATGAAGAGGCAATCAATTATTAAGTCATGTAATGTTTTAATTTGATGGACAAGCATTCAACAATTGTTCTTGTCTATAACTAAGGGAGGTATAACTTTGCACTAGATGTCATTTCGGTTTAGCCAAGGGAATGAAATATTTCAGTACTGGTTGATATCTGTATGCTGTTTTGGGATTGCCACTATTTATATATTTCGATCCATCCATCCATATATATGTGTGTGTGTATAATATGTTTGTATTTATTTTATGTATGTGTGCATTTATTTATATTTATGTTTATCAACATATAATTTAAAATCCAAATATTTTATAAGCTAAAATATTGGCCTAAGTACATTAACTCAATGTATTATCTAAAATAATATATAATTTTTATTTTTTCTTTTAATTTTAAAATTTTTTTATCATATAGGCCAAAATATCAATATCGGCTAAACACCCTAAAAATCTCCGGTTTAACCAGTATAGGCCAGTATAGAATGGAATTTTATTTAGGACATTTTTGAGAAGTACTATACCGATTTAATGGCTGATACCAGTATAGTATTGGCTTCCTTGTTTATAATACTTTTAAAAACTGAATGTGATGATTCAAAAACCCAAAATTACCTTCTGCCAAATTTCAAACTGGATTAAGTTTACGTTGGGCATATAAGTGCTTTTTTAAAGGATTTAGTTTTGGCCCAATCATTGTTTTGGGTTAAATAAAATCCTTATAGCTCATTTTGTCCACTTTATTCACAAATCAATTTTTTACATAATTTTATTCAGTAAAAAAAAGTTTACATAATTTTGAAGGGGTGGAGCTTGTAGTAGTTTATAATGATATTAGCGGCTAAATAGAAATTCAAAGAACACCTTCTCTCAAGGCGGGAAAAATCATAATTTGGGCTGTTGGGCTTTGACTCAATAGGTAAAAACTTCCTTTGTGTTGGCACTAAGGCTTAACTTTATTATTTGTACTCAAGCAACCTAAAAATTTGATGGATATATTTGAACTAAGAATACTGAAAACTATAGCTCTGAATTTGTCCGTTTGAAATAAGTAACTAATATAATATGCAATTCTTATATGAGTGCTTTTTTAAATTGGGCATATAATCAGTGCTTTTTTAAAGGATTTAGTTTTGGCCCAATCATTGTTTTGGGTTAAATAAAATCCTTATAGGTCATTTTGTCCATTTTATTCACAAATCAATTTTTTACATAATTTTATTTGGTAAAAAAACGTTTACATAATTTTGAAGAAGGGGAGCTTGTAGTAGTTTATAATGATATTAGTGGCTAAATAGAAATTCAAAGAACACCTTCTCTCAAGGGGGGAAAAATCATAATTTGGGCTGTTGGGCTTTGACTCAAAAGGTAAAAACTTCCTTTGTGTTGGCACTAAGGCTTAACTTTTATTATTTGTACTCAAGCAACCTAAAAATTTGATGGATATATTTGAACTAAGTATAATGAAAACTATAGCTCTGAATTTGTCCGTTTGAAATAAGTAACTAAGAGCATTCACATCAGTATGTGTATTTTACACATCTATTTTTACACTAAAAACTTACTTTTTTTATTTTACACATTCACTTTTACAAAACACCCACATCAGTTCATTTATTTTACAAGATATTTCAATAAAATATTCATTATACTCTATTTTTTTATTATTTCTCTCTAACTACCTCCCTAGTGGTCATACTTTTTAAATTTAAACTTAAATTTTAAGTAAACTACCAACATCGGTGGCTCGGCCAATGGAGCCGCTTGTGGTGGAGGTCTGGTGGTCAACCTCTAAAATAGTGTTTCCGGCGACCGCTGCTAGATCGGTGTCTCCGTCCACCGTGCCGCTAGCACTAGTGGCTAGACCACCAAAATAGTGGCTTCGGCGACAACCGATAGATTATTGTTTTCGACCATCATTCTACCATCAATGAAATATTTCTGTGTGTCGTTTCAGGGTTACGTATTGAAGAGAGATATATATATATATATATATATATATATATTATTTACTATTAGTATGATTTTAGTTTTAAAAAAAAAAAAAAAAAAGGGCACCGATTTGAATTAAAAATTTTAATATAGACTTTAATAAAATTCCAAATAAAATCATGCTTGGTTTGAAAAAAAAAAATCTCAATCATAATTCTTTTATAATTAAATTATATTTAGATATATTTATAAGGAAAGGAAGCTTCAGCTTCCTTTCCCCTCACTTTTAACCCCTACCACGCATCTGACCCTCACTTTTATTTTTTCCTTTTATATCTCACAAAGCTACATCCTTTCTCTACTTCCTCTCCCATGGTCACCACATATCTGACCGTCACTTTTATTTTTTCCTTTTATATCTCACAAAGCCACATCCTTTCTCTACTTCCTCTCCCACGGTCACCACACATTTGATCCTCACTTTTATTATTTCCTTTTATATCTCACAAAACAACATCCTTTCTCTACTTCCTCTCCCACGGTCTGTTCTCTTTTTTTTTTGATCTTTTCCTTTGTCGTAGCTCAGCACTTGTTTCTCTCTTCTCTAATGGCAGCAGCAAGCTCTCCACGAGCAAAGAAAGCAGCAAGCTCTCCATGGCAGTGGTGACAGCGGCCTTGATTTGAGTTTGGGTTTGGGTTGATGGGTTTTCTGTTGAAAGTTTGATTTTGGGTTCTAAGTTGTTGAGTTTTCCATTGAAGGTTTGATTTTTCTTTGTTTTTGGTTGATTTTGTGATTGGAATATCATGGGTCTGGATGGATTGTGGTGGTGGTGATTGAGTGGTGGTTAGGCGGTGTTGATTTTGGGTTAATTCTTTGTGCTAGGTTGCGGTGTTTGGTGGTGGCACTGGGTTTGGTGGTGGCACTGGCGCCTTCTTCCCCGCGCTAGTTTGTTGCAGTTTGATAGAGGAGAGAGAAAAAAAGAATAAAAAAATCGGATACACATGAACAGTAACTGTGTAAATATACACGGTTTACTGTTCATTTACACCGGCTGTGTATATTTTACACATCTTTACACCCACTGATGTGGGTGTTTTTTTGCTCAAAATGTGTAAAATTGGTCAAAATGTGTATTTTACACAATTATAAAAGAGCTGATGCGAATGCTCTAATATAATATGCAATTCTTATATGGGCAGTTCTACTTCTATCCATGTTGCTTGAGCTATTCACATGTGTTTGAGAAAGGAGTATTCTTGCCTAATATTTTTCTTCCTCCCCTATAGTTTTATAATTGTGTTTGGACAATCATGTAATTATTTTCTATCTTGTTCACAAGTGTGAGTCAGAGTTTATCCTAAACATTGTGAAAAGGATGATTTTATAATTGGTTTGGACCAACATGTAAATATTTTCAATTTTCTTTGTAGGCATGAATCAGAATTTATCCAACACATTGTGGAAGAGATGATGGAGAAATTGAGTTCAAAGTCCTCATTGCCAAAACCTTCATAGGAATAGAATCTAAGGTGGCAAAATTGATCCCTTCATATTTAGGTTTTAAGAATAATGTTTGCATGATAGGAATTTATGGTATGGGGGGAATAGGCAAGACAACTCTTGCTAGAGTTGTTTATGATGAGTTTCGTAGTCATTTTGAAGGTTCTAGTTTTATTGCTAATGTTAGGGAAGATTCAAAAAAACACGGTTTGCATCGATTACAACAACAGCTTCTTGCAGACATTTTGGAGGACAAAAATATAGATACAAGGAATGTTTATGAAGGAGTTGACATGATTAAGAAAAGGATATGTCATAGAAAAGTTCTACTTGTTATAGATGATGTCAACCAATTGGATCAATTAGAAAAACTGGCAGGAGAGCAGGATTGGTTTGGATTGGGGAGTTGGATCATTATAACAACTAGAGATGAACATGTGTTGGTCCAACATGGAGTTCTTAAAAGATATAAGCCTGAATTGTTAAATAATGATGATGCTTCGAAACTTTTTTGTTTGAAAGCCTCCAAAATGGAGCAACCCAAAGAAGGTTATATGCAACTCTCCCATAAAGTTGTAGAATATGCTAATGGCCTTCCATTAGCTCTTGTTACTTTGGGCTCCTTTTTGGTTGGAAGAACAACAGATGAATGGAAAAGTGCATTGGATAGTTTTAAAAAAACTAAAGGAGAAATATTTGATATACTTAAAATAAGTTACGATGGACTAGAGGAAATGTGGAAGGAGATCTTTTTAGATATTGCATGTTTCTTTAGATTGCAGCAAAAAGATCGAGTAATACGGATATTAGAGAATTGTGGTTTTGATGCAAGAATTGGTATAAGTGTTCTTTTGGAAAAATCTCTTCTAACCATAAGTAACTATGGAAGTTTGGGGATGCATGATCTACTAACAGAAATGGCTGAAAAAATTATTCGTCTAGAATCAGGTGGAATGCTTGGAAGGCAGAGTAGATTGTGGCTTATTGAGGACTTACTTTGTGTATTGGAGAATGATATGGTAAGAACAATGACAATGCTATAATTTTATTTCAGAAAATAAGATTAAGTAGGAATAGTGACATAATTTTGTTTGATAAATTAGTTCTTTATAAAAAAAAATTCCAGTAGGCAAGTGATTATATCTAAGTATTTAAGTAGCAAAATAAATAATTAAACATTCATTTACCATGATAAAATATTGTCAATGAAGATTTCTTATATTTTGAAAAAAAAAAAAACTTTGTAATTGTTTATAAAATTGAATTCATATTTCTTGATGTAATCAATCAATCTTTCATTTCTTGGTTACTACCTATAACAAAAAGCTATCTTAACATTTTTTTATATATATATAAAACTGCGAGCTTTATTTCTTTATTTTTTTTTCATTGCTTTTAAAGTAATGTTGTAACTCTTAATTTTTCTTCTCTTGGTCTTGAATTTCTAAAAGGTAAAAGTGCACCTTTCTAGTTTTAATGTATGAGTTTCAAAGAGATTAATAAGGGAAAAAAATTTTAAAAATAAGATTTTGTACTACAATCTATTAGTTACTAATGGGACTCTTATCATCTGTTTGAGTTAGTTTTTTGAAAATTTTATGTGTTTTTGGTAATGCGTTTTAAAAAAATGAAATTAAGTGTCTAGTAAAATATGTGAAAAGTATTTTTTGATATGAAAAATTGCATCGTAAAAATGCAATTTTCATGAGCTGAGATTGAAAACACACCTTTTCTCTTATTATAAAAATGTAATTTTCTAAAAAATTCCAAGCCAAATACCAATCCTCTTGCATTTTCATTTAATTTTCTCTTTTTTACACAAAATAGCGATGCTAAATGGTAATATGTAGTGCATTTTACTTTTTTCTATTTATTAAATTTAAAGTTGGGCCCTCCTAGTGGAGAAGAGGGTAATGCATAAATTAAATAACTTTTAGAAAGGTTACATATATGGAAAACTCAGATGTTTTTATTTCCTTTACGGATTTAACTCAATATAAAACTTGTGTCATTTTGACAACACTACTAAAAAGCCGGTCTAAAGCTGTGTTTTTCTTGTGATCTATTGCGGAGTTTTCCACAAACGCTGCTACAAACAATGACCTGTTCTGCGTTGATACCAAGACTTGATACTTCTTGGTGTGTCCATGATCTCTAACGTTTAAATCCCCAAAGCAGAAGAATATAAGAAAGAAAAAAGAAAAAGAAAAAAAGAAATTGAAATGCACAACAATAGTGCTTGTGTATATTTGCACAAGTATCGTAGCAAAAATACATTTTTTCACAATGTATGCATAAGTTGATGTGGGTCATTTTTTGGGGTTGGTTAGGCAAATTTTGGCCTTTATGCTATTTTGCATGAGTTGATGTGAATATCCTTTACTTTTGAAATTTTTAGGCATCAGAAGCAATTCAAGCCATAGGCGTATATGGGAAAGGGAATTTCAAATTTGAAAAATGTCCTGAAGTTCTTACGAAGATGTCTAATCTTAGATTGCTGATTATTGATGGTCAGCACTTCCCGAATGCTCTCAATTTTGCTCCTAATAACCTGAAATATCTTTCATGGAATTTCGGTTCTTCAAAATGTTTCCCATCTAGTTTCCAACCAAAGGAGCTTGTTCAACTTGACTTGCACGTTAGCACGTGTGAATATCTTTGGGAAGGAGTAAAGGTAATTTTGTTCTTTTACTTGATTTTCTATTATTTATTAATTCTATTTTCTCTAAGTGTAGCTACAATACACTCCTAGTGTATTTGAGCTTCCTCTTTTCATTCATAAAGTTGTTTTAATTTAAATTTCTCAAAAAAAAAAGTTGTTTTAATTTAAAAGAATTCTTTGCTTATTAAATTAAATTCTATTTTTAATGGAAGCTTTGTTTTTTGTAACAGCTTTTAGGAAAGTTAAAGTTCATTGATCTTTGTATGTCCATGAACCTTATTAGGACACCTGATTTTTCTGGGGTTCCAAGACTTGTGGAACTAAAGCTTGTTGGTTTCGCTAATTTGGTTGAGATCCACCCATCTATTGGACAACTTAGCAGGCTTAAATGTTTAGATCTGAGATTCTGTAAATCTCTTACCAATCTTCCCAGCATGTCTGCTGAAATGCAGTCTCTTACGGCTATTCGTCTATCTGGTTGTTCTAAAATCAGTTCCCTTCCAAAATTTACTGGAATTATGAAAAGCCTATCAGAACTCTATATGGATGGGACTGCTATTGAGAAACTAGCACCCTCATCGATCAAGTATTTGACTGCTCTTACTTTATTTGATCTAAGTAACTGTGGAGCTCTCAAATTTCTTCCATGCAATATGGATAGTTTGAGGTCTCTTGAAAAACTCATTATTTCTGGATGCTCTAGTCTAAAACCGTTTCGAAGGCTTCCATCAACTATAAGATATATAAATGCTCAAAGGTGTTATTCTCTAAAGCCGTCACCAGCACTAGTCAAACTGAGTAGCTTGTTGCAACCTTACTCCCGGCGGATTCCAAAAAATGAGCACAGAGTTGGAGTGGCATTTACAATATTATACCATTACCTACAGGTAATCTCTACTATCTCTCTTGAATTGTTAAATTACAGTTAACTACAACCATAGTTGTGTTTTGGGTACAGGGACTCCTCTGTCGAAAAACTGTTGATGAAACTTCTACCGAAAGGAAAGAGGATGAGGGTGAATCTATAACAGAATTTCACATAATTATTGACGGATTTGACATTCCGTCTTGGTTAACTCATCAAAGTGTGGGGAATTCAATAAGCATAGAGCTGCCTTCAAATTGGTGTAATTGTAAATGGATGGGATTTGCCATCTGTGCATCGGTATCAGCTAGCAGACGGAGAGAAATTGGCGTTAGAGCTTGTGTGATAGCCCTTGGTGATACGCCTCAGAATAACTGTCTCTAAACTTTTGTTTGGGATGATGCGTTGTGAGGACAGCATTTGGCTACTGTATTTGTCTCGTGATAATTGGTTTGCTACTGTTGGGAATGGTGAATGCAGTCAGATTAAGGTAATATTTGAGACTGATGACTTTGCCGTTCATGTGTGGGAATGTGGGGTCAGTTTGGTATACGAGCAAGATGTAGACGAGTTCAGCCGAACAAATGCACAATGTTTGATTGAGAAGTTGAAATTCACTGGTAATGGCCAACTCAAACATCCTTCATGTTAATGCCCAATCCTATTTTCTTTCTAACTATACATCTGGTTTCGTCACTGTCAAGTAACTCCCTGTCAATTTTCTTTTTCTTTTTTTGTTTCACCATGTGCAAGCAATCCCAATCACCCTATACTTTTTGAGTTCCCGAAAATTAACCTTAGATTCCACCATGAGTTTATTGCCAATTGTCTAAGCCTCTACATCATCATCACTTACAAGAAGCATAATAATTAGTAAAACATTAGGCAAGCAGTTTGATCTAGATAGGAAATACATTCTCAAGCTTAACCCATTACATTTCACAAAGGAATTTGCTAATGTAGATCTTTCAATCCTAATTTGGCATCCTATATTTAACTATCAGAGTATTATGCTATTTTGCATATTCATTTTGCGCTGGAAAAAGAAATACTACTTTTCCTGATAAATTTTTGAAACAGGAAAACTAGAGACAGTATAGTATTTCCTTCCCCACCATATATATTCTTCATAATCATTGGTGTCATGCCTTCTAAAACAGGTAAGAAACAACTCCAATTTCAGTCATTAGTAAGGAGTGAGTTGTGTAGTTATTATTATTATTATTATTATAGTACCATACTAACTCAAGTTTTCACATATATGCAGTGGGTGATGATGATGATGATGATTGTCATGATTGCAGAAGATTGCGCTCATGTTCTGTTTGTACTTTGACTATCTTTTTTTCATAGGATGAATTTCAATAGAGGCTTTGGCAATTAGATATGTACATGCATTTCAATCAGCATGACTATGTTATATTGAATTTGTATTTGGTTCGGTTATAATTATTTAAAAGCTTGTTCAAGTGGTATATCTATGCATCTTGTTTCAAAATAAATTTGGAGTTTAAAATCTTTTTATTTTTATTTTTAAAGGGGATCTAGGTCTTGACAGATAATGAGTTATATGGCTTTAGTAATAATATTTCTCATTGGATGGCACACAAGCAATACTTTAAGGTAATTTTGTCACATTTTGCTCTTCTATGTGGATTTGAGTTAATGTCTATGAGACAGTGAGCTTTGAATTTTTGAAGCAGAACTTTGAAGGTTATAATTTTCTATCAATCTAGCTATATTATCAAATAATAATTAATTTTAATATTCAAGAGGACCTGTTAGTAGATATGCCCTAGGAGGCATGAGCATGGACACTTCATTTGGGTTACTGTGTTCGTGTCTGACATGTATTGGGACCCGGACACCTCTAGGACACATGGATACCTATGGGACATAGTTGTAGGTGTGTCCCAGCCCCCTTTTTTTTAATTTTTTTTTATTTTTTGAGAAACAAGAACATGAATTCATTTAATCAACAGAAACTTCTGTCAAACAATACAAGATTGGTAGCATCACTTTGGATGTCCTCTAACCAGATTTGAGGGAGATGAGATCCTCTAGCTAGTTTAGCTAACTTATAAGCAACACAATTGCCTTTACGTTTCACATGAGAAAAAGAAAAGGACCTGAAACTAGCTACGAGTTGGAGAGAATCTTCAATCAGGTGACCAAAGGGCGCCATACAAACTTCATTTGAGTTGACAGATATGATAATAGCTTCAGAATCCCCTTCAAATATGACTTCCTGCAAGCCAATCTCGCGAGCAAAGGAAATAGCTCTCCAGCACGCTAAGGCTTTGACGTCCTCAACAGATGGGGGCAAGGCTATTCTTTCAGAAAGAGCGCCAATAATGTGGCCTTCATGGTCCCTAATCACCACTCCAAGGCCAGCTGCAGCTAGATCTTGAAAGATAGCACCGTCAAAGTTGGCTTTGAAGCGTGGACTGGGAGGGGGAGACCAGTGAACTAAAGAAGGGGGCTGCTGTATTAGTGGTGGCCAGTCTTGGGCCCTTTGGAATTCCTGAAGCCGCTCAATGGCTTTGGCATGAATCTTGGGAGTATGGCAGCGATGGTGAGTCAAGTCGGGTAGAATTTCTTTTATACCAAATGCTCCAGGAAATAAAAGCAAAGCGCTCTGCTAATTGCGGAACCTGGGCATTGAGAATTCCCATGAATAGATCCCGAAAATTAACAAAGTGATCCGACAACTATGGTCTGCATAATTCTTCCTCCCACCTGATTTCTTTGACGACGTAGCATTCCCAAAGGGCGTGTATGGTATCTTCATCTTGGTCACGGCAGCATTCGCAAGTTGCATTCAGGGGCGGCCCAACATAATTTGGGGCCTAAGGCGAAAAATTTATGCAGGACCTTTAATATGTAAATATTAATTAAACAAAATTATTTAATACTAATCAAATTAAGGTTAATTTAATACATTAAATACATAATTAATACCAACTAGATTAATGTTAATTTCATATAGAGAATTGAATATTATAGTTGAACCTATAAATATTAATAAAAAGAAATAAAAATATATTGCGATTGAAAAAGATACTTTATTTTGGATATAAGACGATGTATAGTTAAATAAAATTGTAATCTAATTTTTAATTTTATATTTTGATTTTAAGAGAGAGAGATAGATATTATTTGGTGTATGACTTTGTAGGATATTATTTTACAAAAATCAAAGTCTCAAACTATTAAGAGAGATTAATCTATAATTGATGATTTAACACATTTGCAACATCTTTTTGAAATATTTTAGGGTTTCAATTGAGTTAAGGTTCTATTGGTCTCGTACTTTGAGAGTCTTAATAGAAATGAAAAAGAAAAATACGCTAATTAAAAGCACTATAAAATGTTCAAAATATAATGTGATATTATTTCTCATTGATGAACTTCATCAATTTAACTAATGAATGTTTATATCACTTTTTTGTGATTAATAACACGGCAATTTGTAAGCCAATAGTAAAATTTGTAGTATCCTTAACATCACTAATAAAAAAAATGTACAACCTTTAGAAAATATATATATAATTTTATAAAAATTTGGGCCTTCAACTATGGAAAGTGGGGCCTTTTTTTCTAAGGAAAATTTTGTTTTTTGGTGGGGCCTTAGGCCTAGGCCCAACTTGCCTATGCCTTGAGCCGGCACTGGTTGCATTGGTAGTAATCTTCCTATGGAAAAGATTTCCTTTAGTTGGAAGTGAGTCAGAGCAAGCCCGCCATAAGAAATGTTTAATCTTATTCGGGATATTGAGCTTCCAAATGCTTGTCTAGAATCCATTACTAAGAGAGGTGTTTCAAGGCCCTGGTTGATCCATTGCAACTGACTCAGCCAGAAGCCGATATGCAGATTTAGTGGAGTACACACCACTCTTTGTCTTCCTCCATATTTTGGTGTCACTGGACCTGCGCGAGCTCAGTGGGATGCTGAGAATGACTCGAGCTTCGTGAGGCAGAAACTCCTCCAAGACCCGGTCTTCAATCCAGCTATTGCCATCTTCAGCCAACAAAGCTCAAACCTTGGTGTTCGCTGGGAAGTTTTTTAGAGGAGAAATCACTTTGCTGGAATGCAAATTATGGTAATGATTGTTTTATATTTATAATGAGTTATATTATATGACAAAATTATGTTGTACAATTTAAGTCACATTGTGCAAGTATATGTGTGAAATACTTAAATTCACTCATTTCAGTCATATAATGTATGCACACTGTGTAATATTTAAATATTACAGTATTATTATTATTAAACAAAAAATAGTTTATTGTATTAAAATAATACAAAAAATAATAAACAATTTTTTAAATTTCTAGAAACCTTAAAACCTTTTTGAGACTTTAGTAATAAACTTTTACTTGAAGAAAACAATTTAAAAAAAAAAAATTGTGTACCTACCCAATTTTTCTAACTTTAGAGTCTAAACAATTTTTAAAAGTAAAAGGCCTTAAAAAAAAAAAAAAACCATTTTCCTTTTAAATATAGTTTCGATTCAATTCAACAACTTTGAACAGTAACGTAACATTTTGCAAGAAATTGAATAAGGTTAGAGAGCTAGATGAGACATCTTTTTTGGTGATTTTTTTACAGGCCTCCTGCTAAAACATTAAGGTTGTGGAAGCTTGGTTCCAAGACTTTGTGATCCATCTCTCGTAGATAATCTGTATTGTCATTTGGACTAGATAACAACTTAAGCATTATTGTTGTTTCTTTAACTGATTTATTTTTGGATTAGCTCTTTGGGCATAGGTTGGTTTTGCAAACGGACTCACTTTTCAGGGAGGAACCGAACCCAACTTTTGTTGAAACCCTTTGGGCCTTGAAACCCCATGATCCAAAAAGCCTTATATTTAGCCACAGGACTTGGGCTTGACGAGTCAACATGACAGACTACTGTTCATTAGCACACTCGAACAAGATAAATAGAAAGGTAAAAGAATCTCCACATTTTATCGTTGCAAGATAGACAACTCAAGACTCCACATTTCATCATTACAAGAGGACTGAATGAGACAAAAGGAAGATGATAGTAAGAAGAATGATAGGCACCTACGGATAAAATGAGGATAGAAGGACGATAGACAGCTAAGGACAAGGAGAAGATAGAATACTGCAAGAAGAAAGATAGGAATGAAGCATCTACGGTAAAACCTTATAACTGCAAGAAGAAAGATAGGAATGAAGAAAGGAAGGAACATCTACGGTGAAGCATGCATTATAAAAACAAAAATGTTACTATTCATGAAAAGTTCAAACTATTCATCCACCGACAAATTAGTCTGGGTTCATTTTTCAACTAGAGTTACTTTTTAAGACATACTATGGCTCACTCTCTCTATAAATAAACGAACACAAGATTTGGCTACCCCTATTAAAAAGACTAGTTGAAGTAATGACCATAAGAATTTAGATAACATATTCAACATAATAATTATAATAATGTTTATCTAAAAATAATTGGTGAAAATCTATAGGAAATAGAAGACAGAATCACCCCCTCTTCTACCTCTCTTAAGAAAGAAAATGATTCTAAAACTGCTTTATTCATTTCTTACCTTAGATCACCTTTAAAGAAATTTATAACAGATAAGATAGATAATTTACTTAGATTATAAAACAATTTAAAATAAATAATGAAAGTTTTTCAAAATTTTTTATAATGAAGTTTTAATTGGTGTAGTATTTTATTTTCTTAAAAGTTTTATAATATAATTTCACTTAAAGTAAATTATGTTAATGATTTTAATATATTTATAATGAGTTATATTATATGACAAAACTATGTCGTACAATTTAAGTCATATAGTGCAAGTAAATGTGTGAAATACTTAAATTCACTCATTTCAGTCGTATCATGCATGCACACTATGTAATATCTAATTATTATTAAACCAAAAAATAAAGTTATTGTATTAAAAAAAAAATGATAAACAAATTTTTAAAATTTGTGAAACCTTAAAACCATTTTGAGACTTTAGTAATAAGCTTTTGCTTAAAGCAATGTTGTTAGTTATTGTAACGTACTTAAAGTATGTTACATGACATAAGGATAATAAAATGAAAAGGAAACAATGTTTTTTATTAAAAAAATGGTGTAGCTTCCCAATTTTTCAAAAGTAAAAGGCCTTTTAAAAAATATATATATATATATATATTTTTTTTTTTTTCATTTTAAATCAACAACTTTGAAGAGTAACATAACATATTGCAAAAATTTGAATAAGGTTAGAGAGCTAGATGCGACATCTTTTATGGTGATTTTTTTACAGGCCTCCGGCCAAAATCGTTAAGGCTGTGGAAATTTGGTTCCAAGACTTTGTGACAAATCTAGATAATCTCTATTGTTATTTGGACTAGATAATCTGTACTTTTATTTTTATTTTTTGGATTTGCTCTTTGTGCATAGGTTGGTTCTGCAAACGGATTCACTTTTCAGGAGGAACCAAACCCAACTTCTTTTGAAAGGTGAAATCCTTTGGGCCTTGAAACCCCAAGATCCAAAAAGCCTTATATCTAGCCACGGGACTTGGGCTTGAAAAGTCACAAAAAAGGCCCCCACAAACATAAAACAATAAACAAAGCGACTATTTTAAAACCAGAATCAAATTAAAATAGATCAAAATGAGAAATTTCAATCTTAAATAACCAACATAAAAAAATAACCCAAATTTTAAATTTCAAATTTATAATTTCACTCTTTATAATAACGTGAAAAAAAAAAAAAAAATGAAGCTTGTATATACAAATTGGGTAGGAAAAAACTCTCTCTATGATTCCACTTGCTCTGGTAACTACTATTTCTTATTTTTCAAAATTTCGTATAATTATTATTTTTGAGGGATATTCTGTAGATGTTTTAACAAGCTAGGATTTAATAAATTACATCTTAAAAAAAAAACTAAATAAGTGATTTTTATTTCTTTAAGAAAAAATAGGTGAAAAGCCAAGTCATATGCATATACTGATTTCAATTTTGACTCATACTGACAAAGAAAATAACAACTAGAATTAGATTTTATTTGATTTTGACCATTAAATTTTGTATTATTTTTATTTTAATACTTAAGTTTAAGATTTTCATTTTGATTCATCAAATTTGCTTTTATTTTTTTTATTTTTCAAAAAGGTTTTTATGTTAATATCCCTGACCAATTTGGCCTATGAGAGAGAAGTATTCATGCAATAGACTAATGCTAGGAGTAATACTAGGGACACATAAAATGACATAACTTGTGTTACAATTTGTTTACGTGATGAGTTGTGAGCGGTAGAGGTGTATCCCCACATCACATTTCTACCATTTATAACTTGCCACGTGGGTGAATTGTAATACAAATTGTGCCATTTTATGTGTCTTTAGCATTACTCTTAATACCATAAACAAATTCACAACTACAACTTTTTTATTAATGTGATTAGTTTCTGTCACTTTCATGTAAACCCACCATCTTTTATTTACTAATCAAAGTCAATCATATGGAAAGTTATGACAAAAGTTGTGTATTTTTTTTCTACTAAAATATTTGAGAAAAAACAAAAGACACTATTTTGTTGGAACTTTTGTTAAAAAGAATTTTTTTTTTGGGTTAGCACTTAATGATCAAATCAGTCATAAAAATGAAAAAAAAAGAATGATTATTTTTAAAAGTAGGATCAAATTTAAAAATTTCCAACTTTTTAAAGATGCAAAATAAAAATAATCCCAATTATAAAGGTACAAAAGTGTAATTTCACTATTTCTTTAATAACGTGAAGAGAAAACAAAAGAAGCGTAGAAAATAGAAATACAAAATTGAGCTTGGAAACTGAGAGAGACGCAGAGATTGGGAAAAGATGGAAGAAGCACAGAAGTACGTATGGGAAGGAGCGATTCCGCTTCAGATTCATCTCCATGAATCCGAAGTCACCACTCTCCCTACTCCTCCACCCGCACTGGTAAATTCCTATTCTTCAAAAACAAATTTTCTTAATTTACTACTTTTTTTGATTGCAAAAGCTCAAAAAAGTAAAAATTATTATGTATGTGAATGGGTTTTCAGATCTTGGCTCCTCGAATTGGATACTTGCCTTTGTTGGTTCCTCAAATAAAGCCCCATTTCAGTAACGCGCTCCCTCCTGGCTCCCCTGACACTGTTTGGTTCGACTACAATGGCTTGCCCCTCAAATGGTCTGCCTTTTTACTTTTTAATTTATTTATATATATATATATATATTTAATTTGGGTAAAAATATATCGGTAAGGGAGAGTGTCTGGACTAACTGTAAAAAGTGATTTGACTCGAGGTTTCACACGTTAACCTCTCTACTGTTCACAACTCACCATGTGGTGAGTTGTGGCACTAGTTGTGCCACTTTATGTGTCACAGTATTACTCCGTCAGGGGTGGTCCCATTGGCCCATACCTCGAGGGGATCCTTGTCATAAATTAAAAAAAAGAAAAAACTATTTGTGACAAAAGTTGAGTCAAGTTTTTGCTTCTGGGCATGAGTATAAATTGTTTTGCCCATCGAGGTGAATGCTGACAACTAGTTCTGGCGGGTGGGATTAGTTATCAGTAGGTTTTACTGAGTAGACAGAACTCCTTTTTAGAAAAATTTCCTACATTATGAAAAAAGAAAAATTGAGTCGAGTTTTATTTAGTTTGTGGAATTTAAAAATATGTATTACAATGAACCTGTTAATAGGTATTTATAGGTGGCTAAATGCTAAACTAACAATCTTATGACCTTGCTTGTACTTGAAGTAGAATTAGATACAATAAACACGGACAACAATCTTAGGCCTTGACCTCTTTAACAGAAAAGTTCTTTTGTAGTCTTCAAAAACTTATACCTCTTTAACAGAAAAGTTCTTTTGTAGTCTTCAAAAACTTATAAATTTACTAACTTAGTTATTCTATAGCCTTGTCTGTAAAATGGAGTTCTGCATGGCTTTGTCAAATTTTGCCATGTAATGGCAAGACCACGAAGGGACTAATTTGATATGATTTTTAGGACTATCAAATTACATAGAGTACAATAGAACCTGAAAACTATTTGTTCATCAAGATTGGGAATGTTTTTACATTATATAGTACTGGGTAGCTAATACTATAATATTTTTTTGGTTGATATTTTTATTATTCACCATTGAACATAGTACAGAAAGTTATTATTACGGTTAAAAACTGTTAAATGGGTTAACTATAACAACTACTAGTCCTTGTTCTTGCTACGCTTTCGTGTGCTGTAAAACAAATGGGGTGTCTGTATTTATGTATTTCTAATTAATCTGAAAACTTTTTGATATGATATACTAGTGTAATGTAGCCACCTCCTCACCTTATAACTTCTAGTAGAAATGTGGAGGGTGAAGTTGAGAGTTCAAGATCCACCGGGTGTATGTGTACCTATTGATAAAAAAACAAGAACAAAGAAAAAAAAGTGTAATTTAATGAACAAAAGAAAAATAGAGATGTATGCTCTGCCTTATATACAGAAGATATTTCTTTTTACTCTATATATCGACACGATTTTCATATACTTATATGTATGTGAGACAGTTGATACTAGCATCTTGTGTTAGTAGCATACTTATTTGATCCTCTATATAAGTTGTATTTTCTTTCATTGTCTTGCAGGTTTAAAAATTTTGTTGATTGAATTTGTCTCCATTTTGTAGGTATATACCAACAGGAGTTCTTTTTGACCTTCTATGTGCTGAACCAGAAAGACCTTGGAATCTAACGGTATGTTGATGGCTTTGGTATTTTCATAATTTGAATTGCCATTGAAATATGAGATAAGGCTTATTAAGGATGAAAAAGAGTCTGAATTTGTCTTTGAAGTCTGAGCAATTGCTATGTGATGCTATGTAGCTGCTTTGATTTACTGGTCATTGTTTAAATTTGCTTTATGTCATTTCAAGTTGAATTATCCCTGGTAGGTTAAGAATGAAAAAGTAAATTATGAAACAAATTTTGGTCCAAAACAACCAAAAATAGTTGTGGATTCATATAAATTTGATAATGGGACACATGGGTCTGTTTGGGATCTGCTTATTTCTGAAACTGAAAACTTTTGGTTGAAAGTACTGTAGATAAATGTAGATGTTAGTTGAAATAGTATAATGGGGCTCATGAATAGTGCCAAAAAGTGCAGTGGGACCCATGAATAGTAGCAAAAATAAGCTGAATAGTAAAGTAAGTTAGCAAAAAATAAGCTAGCCAAACAGACACATAATGTTATTTCAGAAGCTGCTTTCCTATATATAATATGGAATCAGATTTCCCCATTTCTGTGAACAACAAAATATTTCTATATTTATGCAATATGAAATTCTGGGAATCAGTCTCCCTCTCCAAAAATGGGGACAAGGATTCCTACCAATTGCCTCTCTCAGACCCCATAGAATTGGGGAGCCTCATGCACTGGGTATTGGAACTCATTCACTTCCCCTATTCATTTTAACCTTAAGAAAAACTTTGAAGTGAGAAATTCATTTTAGGATTTAAGGAAAAACCATGCAAATATGTGTTGATACAAATAAAGTTACATGCATCAGTTTCCTTTATTTATTAAAGTAGATGAAATTGGACCATATAGACTGCCATGTCAAGACGAATTTGATATGATAATAGCAACGGAAAATCTATTAATTATGTTTCTTATACAAGTCAAGGAATATTTTCTTGACAGACTGCATGTTTCGGATGATGGAATAATCTGGTTCTTTTTCTTTTCTTTTAATTTTTAATTTTTTTATATCCGTTTCCCTATGCAACATTTTTTATGTGAAATTTCTATTTTTGGATCTTCTTTCTACAGGTACATTTTAGAGGATACCCATCAAATATATTAGTCCCGTGTGAAGGTGAAGATAGTGTAAAATGGAGCTTTATTAATTCTTTGAAAGAGGTCAGTCTATAATTGTTGGAAAAGTTTGTTGGATTGTAATAATTTTGATTTTTGATGTAATTCACTGTGGCATCAAAACATGGAAATTTGCATATTTAATGGGAAATAGAAGAAAATGTTTGAAAATGGGATATAATTGTTGAAAATGTGATGGGGCAATACTTAATGGGAAATAGAAGAAAATGTTTGAGGTACTTATTGCATATTTAGCCTGAGCAATATTGATAGTTTCCCAGCCTGATCTAGGTTGTTAGGTATTGTTCTGCTTGACTGGGCTGCTCATGAGAGAATTTTGAAGTCTGATAATACAATCCAAAGTTCATTTAAATTATGAAGAGGACTGAACTTACTTAATAATGATTATTTTCTTAAGTTCTAGTGTAATAATGTATCCACTTTACTTTTTGTTCTTTTTTTTTTTTTGATTGGTAAGTTTACACACACACCCAGTTGGTTTTGATCCCACAATCTTACCCTCCATTTCTTCTGGGAGTAGGAGATGCTGTTTGAGTTAGAGCTCATTAGTTTTTTTTTTTTTTGGGTCAAGCTTTACATGGAACTCTAACTTCATGCTAAGAAAAGTTATTTCAGATTATAATGGTGGTTTACGAGTGATGGGTGATGGCTTTTTGTTAGGCTATTGGTTGGAATAAAATGTCAACCAGGCCTTGGGATTTCTTCTTCTTTTTTTTTTTTTTTTTTTTTTTTTTTTTGGGGTGGGGGTGGGGGGGAGGGGGTTGGGTTGGAGGGGGAAACTTTGCTAGTGTGCTCATGTTTGTGGGCAGAAATAAAATTAAGCTCTCTAACTCTTTGGTTCTGATAGAGTTTGCTCCTTTCTGTACATGCTGGTGTATCCCTTCAAAATAGGGCTCTATTTTGTTGGAAATTTTTGTTGAGATATCAGTTCCCTTCACAATTTGTCCCTATTGTGTCTTGAGAGTGCTTGTTTTAAGTTTCATTTCATAAACCTGTGTATTGCATGCCTCTCTGTGTGTGTCATACTTATTTCTTTACAATATGTTGTTTCCAATTAAAATAAGAGTTATCCGCTTTACTAATCCAAAAAAAAGAAGAGTTATCCTTATGTTGATATAGTCTGTGAGTGGGGTTAAGTTAAGGCTCTACTTTGGGTAGCCTTGGGACATTGTCATCATCTACCTTGGTTGTGAGGATAGGTTGGATAATTCTAACTGGGCTTTTTCTTTGGCACCTGCTGGGGATAGGGGTGGGGGAGGGGTGGTGTCTTGCAGAACACCTATCAATATCAATATTCATTGAGTGGCATCTTTTCCTGGGTTAGTTTGGGTGCTTATTTTCTTCGCCATTGTCCTATTCTGACTTCCCTTAAGTTTGTTCTGCTGTTTGAAATACCACATGCAGTCATGGATTAGGCTTATCCTGCATTAACTAAGATGATTTACGGTCAGTAAAAGTCTTTTCATTGCTCTTAATTATTGAGATAACAAATTACAAGATACCAAGCCAAATCCAATGTGTTGCTTTGGTGTATGGTCTGGCTTGAATATTTTACATAGGCTTTTGTTGTATGGTCCAGAAGTTGACCTTTCATTAATATCTGGAATTGAAACTGAAATGATTTCGACCAAGTGCATCTTCTTTTACAAGATTTGAGAATTCAGTCCTTAGAGTTCTAATGCATCTTATGATTATTCCCACCCTAATCCCCCTACCTTTTCATACAAAGACCTAGGCCCTATTAAAAATGATAGGAAAGAGTGAAATAGGTTTACTTGACAACCTAGCTATTGCAGAGAAAAATATGGTGAGAGTATTGTACAATAAATCTGTAACCCAGAAACCGAGGTGCTAAAATTTTTGTTCATGGAATGCAGCTGTTCATTTCTTGTTAATTGTCTTTATTTTTTTAATATATATTTTTATTATGATTGGAAACTGTAATAACATATCAATGGAAATGCCAAAGGGTAGCACTATTCGCTAGGGATCGCGCCTCATGAAGTGGATGTCACTAGTTCAATCAAATCTCCCTTTCCCCCTCTCCTTGAGGCCAAACTTATTAAAAATAAAAATCTATCAATGGAAATGTACATGTTTTTAAAATTGATTGTTATGTACACCAAGAAAATGATTGTCAACAATAATGTTTATTTCTGACAAACAGGCAGCATATATAATCAATGGAAACTGCAAGAATGTCATGAACATGTCTCAACCTGATCAGGTGGAGCTTTGGCGCTCTGTTTTAAATGGTATGTCTGCTAATTTCTAAATAACTAGGACATGATACATATTTTTTCCCACATCTTGATGCTTTGAATTGATGCATAAATGCTAAAATGAAGGCAAATCTGTATATCATTATCAACACAATAGGTGAAATGTAACACTATGAACAATTAAGTGCCCTTTGCATGATCCTAATGACAGGACCGAATTGATATAATCTAAAAAGCAACAACTTTAAGTAGGACCATTTTTATATTCAAATATCAGTTAAATTGTATTTATTCAATTTTTTATATTTATATATCTATATTTTTATTTAAAATCCATTGTTCATGCTTTTTTACATACAAAATTATTATTTAAGTGTTAGTATTTAAATTTTGCTGACATCATTTTTTCAATTGTTAACGTGTGTAATCCGCTTAATCTTCTTTTGATGTATTTGGTTTTAAGTAGGATTTTATCTATTGTAATTTTGAAAAACTTCTTCTTTTTTGATAATCTAATTGTTAGATTAAATATTGGTGGTGAAATTCTACACGTGCTTGTTTCTAGTGCTATGTTTTATATTGTATAATTTCATTATCTTCTAACTCTTTTGATAAATTTCTTTCTCATTTGTGAGATTTTCATCTATATTATTAGCAAAAATTTATTTAGAGATGTTATTTGAGATCAAATTATTTTTTTATTCTTCTCTCTCTCTCTCTCTCTCTCTCATATTTTTCTTTAAGTTTTTCATATCCAAATTGCTATTTTCTAGTAGAAATTTATAATAAAAAAATACTACTACAATATAAAATTATAATATGAAAATTTTAAAATAAATTTCAATGCATAGAACAATAGAATTTATTTTATTAAAGATACTATTGCAGTTTCACTTAACAATGGAATCAGGCAAAAGCCCAAACCTGCCCAAGTAAATATGGATTTAATACATTATTTGATCAATTAATTCTAACCAAACCATAACTAATATTATGTAGATAATCAAAATCATGGTTCAAGCATAAAATTTATTAAAAGTAGATGGAAATGTACTATTTTTAATAAGGAATTTTAGTTTACCTTGGGTAACAAGATGCGTGGTGAAGGAAAGCTGAAACCTGATTTCCAATTTTGATTTTGGTGAAGAGAGAGATTTTTTGGTGTGTGGCCATATGGAAGATTTGATGGCTAATGTTGACAATCCATTGAGTGGGAGATTGGCTTACAAAAAGTGATTTGGTGTGGGGCATTAAGAGTGTGGAGAGAGCTCACAACCCACTTTTTTTTTTTAAAATCCTGTTGAAACTGATTGTTGACGCACAATTTGGGAGCCTATGCATAGAGCTGGCCGTGCCTAATGATTCAAGCTAGTACCTTGAGTTGCTTAGATTCCAATAATTCCCCCATTACTTTATCTTGTACAATTCATATGATTGCTAGTGATTCACAGATCATATATTTTAAGCTGCCAAGTACAAATGATGTTACTTGGTGTCCATAAGATGTTGGCTGCCATAGACAAGCTTGTTCCAGGAGCCTCAGCTACTCACCCAGAAATTAATAAGGTTATCTATTACCTTTCAAACTTTGTCCTATTAAGAAATGCACCTGTTAGTATAGGTACGCCGTAGTTGTTTAGATATTTCATATATAAGTTTGCTGTCTGACCATTTCTAAAAAATCGAAGGAAAGTACTTTTCTTACAAATGATTTTTAGAAAATTATATTACCAAATGAGGTAGAAAGTAGAAACAGATAAAAGCCGCTAAGAGTCTTGTAGCTTGATTGACACTTCCTGGCGTTTGCAATGGAGACGTCTAGGATTTAGATACCCCTAATTATCAAATTATCATATTAAAAAAAAACAGTTAAGCCCAATCTAAATTTGCTTCTGTTAATTTTATTTACTCATTGTAAAACAGATAAGCCATATTTGTTCATTGTTTCTCCAATTAAAAAAAAAAAAAAATCATTGTAACACAAAAATTATTTGACTGAGAAGCATAAAAACATTTTTCATATTATAAATTTGATTATACTTCTTGGGATTATTGTATTTTGTATTAGTTTTTTGAAACACAAAAAAAAAAAATGTTTTTATATTTCCTCAAAAAGCATTTTCTTTGGGTTGTAAGCACTAAATGGAGCATTTTCATTAGCTTGTTGAGCTTTTCAGTGTGTTAACAGACATTGTATAGCAGGTAATTTGGAAGCCTATGTGCGGATATCATCTAAACTTAAGCTTGGAACAGTTGGAGATGAATACGCAGATGGTGGTGGACAAGGACAAGTCAAGACAGGTGAGCAAAGTCTACTGAAAGCACATTCCAGTCTCGGTGCTTCACTGTAAATGATATACAAACATGTTAAATAATGAAAAAATAAATGTCAACAAATCGTTTTCTATGTTTCCATGAGCAATAGATAGACTTAGGTAGAGGAAGACCAAAAATAACATTAAAGTACATGTCAATCAAGGAAGTAATAGAAAGTATAACTTTTTTTTAGGTAAACAATAGAAAGTATAACTTTAGATAGAATAAGAATGGAGGAAAAGAATACATGTGGCCGACCTTGACTAATATGTTGAGGATCCATATCCAACCCCAAAATTTTGCAATTAAAGCTTTGTTGTTGTTCTTGTATATAGCATATTTTATACCCTTATGTTCTAGGTCCATCAGGTAATGATGCTAATTAGTTTATATGGAGCTCACCTTATATCATGTTCATAAGTTAATGGTTTTGAAAGATTTACTTAGGTCTATCTAACGTGCAAGATCGAAATTGTTAGAGAACTGATCGTATTGCTAGTTTTTGGTGGTGACCAATTTTTAAACTACATAAACATATCATTTTATTCAAGCAATATACTTTCATATCAGAATAAATCTAAAACAAACCAGTGGACCATTACTGCAGCTAGTGAGGGAGGATATCTATAAATTAGCTTAGTTTCCTTAAGTTACAAAATCAAAAGAAGCCAAACCACTGACATACTTATGTCAAAACCTAAATACTATTCTCAATATCAATTAGACTAGGGCAGTTTACATTTCAAGTAGGGGAAATGAAGTAAAACTATCTTCTTTTTACTTTTCTTGATAGTCTAATTTTTAGGAGACTTTGTTCTTCCTCTGAGCCTCTGTGCCCTCTGCTTTGTATGAGCCACTACACCAATAATCCATGGTTTGCTTTCTCTGTTCTTTATTTTCATTCAGGTATCCTTATTTTGAGTCTTTTTCCCTTTCTGGGGTTTAAATTTCTCGCACATAGTTCTTCTTGGGAACCCTTGTTCCTATGAAATGGTTTCCAGGATTTTATCTGTGCGCATATTAAATTTAAAGAAATCCTTTCTGCTTGAGCTCTCTCCTTCTCAATGTCCATGGAGATGGGCTCCAATGTTATTGGATTACATTTTGCTTTCAAACCCATCAAGGAACCTGTCAATTTTTATTTTTATATGAGCTTCTGGCAGTATGGTTGATATGGTGTGAATGCTTATGTTTAGTAACTTTGAAAATTGTGCTATAACCACTTTTTAAAAGTTGTAATTTACTTGATAAAGTCTGCCTTTTACAACTACTTTTTCACAATATTTATATTGTTATGTTTTTAGGGACAAAGTTTGGTTACATACTAGTTTGTATTTAATAGCTACAACTCCACTTAATATTTTTTGATTGGATGTGAATTTTTACAAATTCACCATTGGATTACATTTTCTTCTCGTATCTTTCATGCTTGCAAAATTTTCAAAAGATCAAAAATCAATACTATATCAGCAATCAAATGTTTAAATTTCGAGTTTTTGTAGTCTAAAATTATGCATAAAAGATAAGCTTATGAATCGAATAGTAAATAACATCCGATTGACATGAAATTTGACACGCATGTTAAGAACTTAGAGAATATGCAATCCAATTGTTAGATTTTCAAAATATGTAGCTATGTTAATTTTTTTAGTGGGAGTTGTAGGTGTTACTTCTTTCCTATTTTTTCTAATCTTTGCTGTGAATATGCTTATGATTGTTGGAGCTATTATTAGGTAGAGTTCCAGTTCGATTGTATGTTTGGAGTGTCAGTGAGGATTTTGATGATCTAGAAGATGCACCTCAAATTGATAGTTGGGACAAAATTTCTTACATAAATCGGCCTGTTGAGATCCATGGAGAAGAAGGTAAGCAACGCCCTATTGTTAGAACAAGTTGTTTGGAGTCTGTAAATGTGGTGAACTTAATTTGTTGCCTTTTCATTCTGTGTTTTTATTTTTCTTATGCAATAGATTGTAACAGGAAAAAAGGATTATTCATCAGGATAGAATAGACTACCTACTTTTATGGCTAGTCGACAGAGAAAAAAGTAGTACACAATTGCTGTCTAGAAAATTGATAGATCTTACTGCTAACTAACCACCTTATGCGAGTGTTTTTGGTGAATACATATGAATTATACCCCCTGTTAACTGTAGTTCCATACCTGTGTTTTGGGCTTTACCCATACTATCTTTCCCGGGTCATTCTTTATGTGAACTTTTGGGGTTGATTATGGATCCTCAACATAATTGGAATTGACTGAGTATTCTTTTCTGCGATTTTATCCTATCCATATTCTTGTCACCTCTTTAATTAACAAGTCCTTGTCTTCAATATTAGCTAACCCTATCTTTAAACAAATATCTTATCTTTCCTTGTATTTCCACTTCATCTACTAGGCACTAACATTAACTCATGAGTGCCACCCCTCTCAAAATATGTCATAAGAACTTTCTCCATTGCTGCAGACCACATGAAGAAGGCCACCCTTGGTTTTACTCAAACACTTCCAAGAAAAAGAACAATTGGCCCCTATCACATAGCTTTGCAGTAACTTTTCACCTAAAACCCCTTTTTGAAGGAAGCCACAACATCTTGTCCTCATCCACATGGCTTGCTCAAACAATAATAAATCATCGAAGAAGCAAGCCCCTTGTTGGTCCATGTAGACCCCTCAAGCACCAGTTCTTAGTGGATGAGGAGCCACATAGTGCTGCGCAGGTAGACAGTTGCTGCAGCTGATCATTGCCCTTGATCTTTTTTATTCAGCACCAAAAATCTCCCCCACACACCCCCCCCCCCCCCCCCCCCAAAAAAAAAAAAAAAATCTCAATCATGAAGCTCTCTAACAAATGAGGGATTTACTTGAGCAAAAAACGAATAAGGGATTTAATACAATTATATTGTTTTTAAATTGATTTAGCAGTTGTGTTTATGACATTATCGGCTAAGAAGCTATAGACACTTCAAAACCTCCCATTTTGTGTCCATGTCAGACATGCCAGGGATACTTGTACTTATTTATCCTTATTGTGTTGGGAGGAAAAAAATTTTAAAGAATTCTTTTTGTTTTTAGATATGATTATAAAAGAGTTGGATAGTTATTATTTATTTCAAAAACTTAAAATAAACATGAAATATGCCTATAAATAAATAAAATATACGTAAAAGCATGTATTAAACTATTAATCAATCGTTGTATCCCCACTGTGTTGTGTCCAAAATTTTCAAGAATTGATGTCCCCTTGTAATGTTGAATCATTATTGAATCATCTTTCTGGCTCATGTTCTGGTTCAGTTTTTAGAATGTTTATTAAGCTTAGTGAAATAGCAGATGACAACTGGTTTAGGAGATTGATATTTGAGAGATGTGTGTACGATTCATTTCCTTCTTTTTATCTTGGTTTTCATCTAGTCTTCTAACTGTAACATTCATCCTGGTGCATGCACATCTTATCTAGTGATGACCTGCCAACCTGTTTCAGCATCTTGAGGACTATTCATTGCTTAATTTCTTGTACTGCAGGTAATTACTTCACCTTACAAGATGCAGTAAAAAGTATTCTTCCTGAATATTTTCCAAACAAATCCTCAACAAATGAGGAATCATCAAGAGATGAAGACGAGAATGAACAGACAGTTCCTTCAGAAGAGGGGGAGAAATATTTGAGTGAAAATGTGCAGTCTTGCTATCCATCTGATAATGTTGAAATCAAGCTTGTCCGTATCCAAGGGATTGAACCCAAAATGGAAATACCCTTCTCTTGGGTAGTGAAGAACTTAACGAATCCTGAGCATTATCTTCATATTTGTGTGTGCCTGAAAGTTCCACAAGTACTATAGATAACATTTATATTAATTGGCCAATTAAACAAGGGCATAGACGGGATGGCCAACCCAAATTCTTTTAATTTAATTATCAAAGTAGGCCACACAATTGGAATAGCAATCTCCTCATATTTATTCCTTCCCAGAGGTACCTATGATCTCTACTTTATCATAGGGAGAGGCACACTTGTCTACAAAAGCCTATGTTGTTATTTGGTGACCACAAAAGCAAATTGCATTTTATTTTTTTGTATAGAATTGTACAGTTACATTATCAATGTACAGTTAATCATTTATTTCTTTTTGTCCACGCCCCATTTGAGACATTATGTAAAATAAGAACAGTGAACATTAGAAGAACCATGATTGGCGCAAACTCTGCCTTTTGTCCAAAATAGAGCATGATGCACCGCCAACAACCTTTAGAAACAGAGTGAAAATATGGGAAGGCAGGGTTAATCCTAGCCTTGAAGCCATGTATATTGTTTTTGAAATTGAGGGTCATGGAGCACAAGCAGCCAAACACATGGATTAGTTTTGGGTAAGCACAGCACAAGAACAGAGGATTGTGTGATCCTGTGATCCATCAATCTGACATTATCCTCATATCATAAACATCAAGAAAATTTGTACATTTATATATTAGGAATGTATGTACATGTGTGTGTAAAGTTGGAGCTCCAAAACTAAACAGAAGCAAGAGTAATCAAGAAAACTAAGCATAAATAATACTCATGATTATCGGAACAAAGTCTGTTATTGACACAAATTCGAGGAACAAACTTGTAAAAACTGGTTAATTCATTTCTCAACATATTCATAAAATTTTGCCGAAATGGGCTAGTGTAGGTTTCTCCACTTCCAAAGCAACTTTGCTGAACGAGGATTTAGAGGCGTTTACAGGGGATTTTTAAGTGAATTCTTGCCATTAAGAGGGTCTCAAAAGAATCAAAGCGGAGGAAAAATTCAATAGCAAATGTTAGAAGTGAAAATTATTAGTCATGAGATATACATAGGAATTGGGCTCAAATTATTGGTTGGTGTCAAACACTGGAATATCATCCTTCAATAAAAAAAAAAAATCACGTGAATAGGAAGGACTTCAAGTGCAAATATTCATACGTGCTTGTTTAACCCAAAAAAGAAGAAGAAAATGGGAGATGTTTAACTCAAATGTGGGCCTCAGTTAAATTTGCTGCCACCACCAAGCTTGAAAAAATGCCTGAACAAAGTTTATTACTTTCTTCAACCATAAATTGTGAGTTAATCCTAGTCCTCTAGTCAAATGCACCATAAAATTAAGGGCTGTGGTTATTATACACAAACTATTATACATAATTTTACACCTATCCTATTTTTGAATTAAAGTCATAATTTTGAATTTTAAAATTGTGAAATGATATATGTTGTGTGCAACAAGTATTACCCTAAAATTTTTTTTTTTTTTGATACGATATTACCCTAAAATTAATACACATGTATTTCAAAAAAATATTAATACCCATAAAAATATGTACAAAGAGTTGGTAGTCTTATGTGTCATTGGAAAATAATAAATGAAAATAACCTCTTTATCACCAACTTGTTCATCTTCTTCCTCTCCCATTCCTATTGGCCTCTCTACTCTCAACTCTCAAGACTCAACTTAACTAGCCAAGTCATCACGTCAATGAACTAACCCCAAATTTAATATTAAAAATTTGAAATTATAATTAGCTGTCCCACTTACATAACCATTTTGACCGTTGGAAGTTTATTTCTGTAATTACCCATTTACCCCTAAACATCCCCAAGCCGCCATTCTTTGTGTCTCTGATATAATAATCCCTTAGGTATTCGGAAACCTCAATCCTAGTCTTCTTCCATTGATTGTCTTGGCTTCAGTATTACTTGCTCTTTCGTTTCCAAAAAAGAAAAAAAAAAAAAATTGCTTGCTTTTCGAAGTTCAAAAGTTCAAACCCTTTGAACACATTCTTTAACACACCACCAAGATTCTAATCATACATCTGTGCTCAAGATTTTAGCCATGTATGACTTGCCACCCGGTGTTGTTTTTGGTCCCACAGACCCAGAAATTGTTCTCTACTATCTTCTCAACAGGGTCAATGGAGAGACAATGTTTGAAGACTCAATGAATTATATCACTGAATGTGATGTTTATGGGGATCCTAACGCATGGATCAAAGTCTTTCAAGAAACCCACATGGAGCGTCTCTATTTCTACGCAAAACTGAAGAAGAAGACTCAGAAAGGGAAGCGAATTGAGAGATCTACACACTCTGGGACTTGGAGATGTCAAAAGGATGAACAACTTTTTCTTAACGAAACACAATATGGGTCAAAAAGAAGTTTCACTTTCGTCGCCAAGAACGGCTTTAACGGCATGGGAAGATGGACCATGCACGAATTCCGGCTCGACGGACTGTATGGAAACACGGCTAATAATGTAAGACTCTTGATTTTCCTGATTTTTTTTTTAATATCCATTCTAATGCTCTGCTTCTTGATTTTCTTGATGCTCTGTTTCTTGATTTTCTTTGAAACCTCTCTCTGTGTCTATATATATGGGGATTGTATCTGTCTCCAAGTTAATAAATTTAGGAAAGGATTTTGATTTATGGATTATATACTAAAATGGGGTTTCCTTAATTTATTGATTTGTAACTTAGATTTCAGTCACTGAATTTTATGTGACTCTACCAGTGAGGTTTTGACCAGTTTCTTTTTTTTTTTTTTTGAGAAACACACCAGTTTTTTTCAAGTGGCCAATTTTGATTTTAGGGGTTTTAACTTTAACTAATGTTTTTTCGGAACTCCATGGTTTTACTTGTTAGTGGACTCTGTGGACTCTGGGGGGTTATGTTTTTTAGTAAATGTGATCGAATTTGTGGTTGGGACTTTTGGACAGTGTGTGATATAAATTGCTACTTTTTGATAATTAATATTACTTGTTACTGCAATAGTAATTAGCACCCATTTTATTTGGTTTGCAATAATGGTGACCCAGTTTTGGTTTTTAATGATTCTTGCTTAATGTTGCATATTGTTCAAAGTTATTAATGTGTGTGAGAGAACAACACCGTGGCTTTTTTAATTTACATATTCCGCAAATTGGGTGCTGATGGGTTCTAACTTCTAAGCATAATGAGTCCGACTTTAATTAAATGCTTATGCTCTCCCATTTTATTTGGTTACAATTATGGTGACCCACTTTTGGTTTTAATGTTTCATATTGTCCAAATTTACTAAATGTTCTTTTAATTCAAAATTTTGTATTTATAAGTTACCTTCTTTGTTTAACATCCTTGCTCTGTTTCTTGTGACAATTGTTATATCACAATTTTTTTTTCGCTTTTCAATTAATTATCGTATGGGTCCTAAATCTCATTATTTTTGTTATTGTACAGGATAATTATGTTATTTGTTGCATTTCAAAGAAGGAGTGAGATATATAGGATCAACATTTCTGAAGGCCTCAATGCCTCATTGAGCAAAAGATGGAGCAACTTCAATTTAATTTTTTAAATAAAAAGTAAAAAAACACTACTTTGACAGTATTTCATTTTTATCATTTCTTAATTTGTGCTGATAAAAATATTTCATTTTTATCATTTTTTGAATACACATTTCTTAGGGATTTTCATATATATAATTTTTAAAAAAATTTAGTCATGACTAATTTTGATGATCAATGATATCGTATATGTAGCGTGCTTTTGAGGTTCTTAAATGGCATCCTGGTTTGCTTTGCCACTACCTTAATTTTTTTCTCTGGGTTGTTTGGTAACAAGCTCGTGTGTGCGTGAGTATAGCTTAACTGAAAAGGATTTTCAATCTCATCTTGACGATCCTTTATGTTATGGGTGTGAATGTAGATCCAAATGTTACAAACAATAGATGGGAATGAATAGGGTTTTAATTATAAAATAATAATAAATAAAAAATTTATGGGTTGTAGACTTGGATTAGAAGAGAATTAAATTTTTTATTTTTATTTTTATAAATAAATGAATGAAATGAAACTCTAAAAGATTGTGGTGGCAATATTTCACCTTCCCCACTTCCTATAATGTAACGTTTGCAATGATGCACATAAATAGAAGGGACACGCTAGGAAGCCTACAACTGATGTAACTCGAGAAAATACCCCTAGACAAATGTGTTGGAGAGAACTCTAAAAGAAATAAGGAGTTGTTTTGGTGATTCATCCGGTCTCATAGGATTCAAGACTTTTTTTTATTGGAAATATTATCTTGAAACCAACTTAAGGGATTCCTTCTTGTTATGTTGTTGGGTGTAGGACAGGTGGGTACCACTAAAAAAGGGCAAAGAACTAAAAGATATACTCAAAAAAATAGTCAGTTACTTAAAAAGGGCTTTGGTGACCATAGTTTGTGAAAAAAAACATATAAAAAACTGTATTGGTGAAAAGTGCCCCTAAGCTAGAATTGTCAAACTATTCGGGTTTGACCCAATTGGGTACGGGTCAAATTGGGTATGGGTCAGAAATTTATTAGACTAAAATGGGTTGCTATTCCAATGACCCTTACTCTGTCTTTGATGTCAGGAACACACTTAGGATTAGTGTTCCTTCATGAGAGATTTTAATTCTTGATGATTGAATGATGGAATTTGGTGTTTGAGAGAGAGAGAGAGAGAGAGAGCTAAACACAGCAACAACTTGATTATTATTCGACATGATGTTGCATACCACGTGCATTAAGTGGCAGTACATGCTAACACTAAAAATGTATGCAAGGTGTACTAGTTGGACTTTGAGCTAAGTACGCCCTATCTGTGGCTTGCATCTATCTGTGCCTGCAAATTCCTCTCAATCTCAAGGGAGTACTGGCTGGCTTACTGACACAAGTGCATCTGATCACCACTTCACACCCAATCTATCTAATTTCTCTACAGCGGCAACCAACTAATGGTACTAAGACAGTCACTGTGGGAAATGGTTTTGAACTTCCTGTTACTCATGTACGCAATGCCGCAATGGTGAGTTTCATACTCATAAGTTTCTCTTGAAAAACATACTTAGCTTACCTTATTTAGCTTCTAATCTTTTGTCTATTAATAAGTTGTGCAATCAAAATAAATGGTTATCAGTTATCAATTCCGGATCTACCACTGGGGAGAATCGTTTACAAAAGCCTGAGTAAGGATGGAGTATAGTCAATTCCTTCAGTTGCTTCTTTGAACTCTTTTACTGCATATTCCACTTACAGTACCTCACCTAAGCATAAGAGTTTGTAATTCTACTACTCAAAATCAATTCTAATTGTGGCACAATTGATTTGGCCATCCTAGTTCTAAGACTTTGCATTCTGCTTTGAACAATGTACAGGAATTTGTGTCTTTGTCTCAAGTTTGTATTGTTTGTTCTACTAGTAAATATTGTATAAGTGCAAAGATGCCCAGAACCCCACTGAACAAACAGAAATGTCGTCAACCTTTCCCTCTGAATTGATTCACCGTGATGTTTGGTGTCCTGAACCCATTACTTCTCCTCTTAGTTTTAGGTATTATGTGATATTTGTGGATTGACTCACGTGGATGTTCTTGTTGAAACGAAATTCTGACGTATTTTCTATCTTCGTTCATTTTTAAAACTTTAATTGACACTCAATTCTCTACTAAAATCCAAATTCTAAGAACTGATGGTGTGGTGAATATACTAACACCGAGTTTTAATCTTACTGTTCTACCCATGCCCTCATATTCCTCAACCTAGGAAGTATGGACACATATACGAGTTCAGGTACAACATGGAGACTTGGGCTATTTTTGAAAAAAATATAATATGACATGGCGGACATGACACTAATATGAAAAAGGTATGACACTAATACAACATTAGTACGACCCCAAATGAAGTGTTGATTGTATTTCTAAGAAAAAGTATAGGAATATATTGTAGAGACTAGTCTAGCTTTGCTTTACAAGTCTCACCTACATTAGTGGCTTCACATTGAGTCCAGAGTGGTCACAGGACCACCTTGACCTTGAAAAAAAATAAATATTATGTATAAAATTTAAATATTTTATGATTTTTTTTTTGTCCTTAAAAATATTTGTGATCACCCTAAGTTTTTTTAGCCCAACATAATTAAACTTTGGACAAAATTTGGTAACAAACTTAGTTGTAGACTAAGGTTAAAACTCCACTCAATAATTTTTTATTAGATGTGAATTTTGATAAATCTATCATTAGATTATATTTGCTTCTTCTATCTCTCGTACTAGCAAAATTTTAAGAAGATCAAAGATTAATAACTATATTATCAATCAAATATATAAATTGAGTTTTTGTACTCTAAAATAATACACAAAAAATAAGTTTATGGATCAAATAGTAAATAACATTTGATTGACATGAAATTTGATGTGTTTTAAGAACATAAAAAACATGCAATTCAATGGTTAGATTTTCAAAATATGTAATCATGCTAATTTTTTTAGTGAGAGTTTTAGTCTTAGGCTACAACAAAATTTGTTGCCATACTTTGTCCTTAAACTTTAGTCCCCTTAAAAATATATTAGGTCCTTACAAAATACAAACAAAAAGAAAAAGATCAAGAAAATTTTTAGCTAACTAAAATTTTGAAAGAGATGTAACTTTCAGTATTGATAATGAGACTATTATGAAAAGATTTCAAAGTAAGAAAATTCGTAAAAAAATTTGTAAAACTTTATGTATTTGGGTGTGTGTGCATCTTTTTTTTTTTTTTTTTTTTTTTTTTTGTATTAGTATTAGTATTTGTATTTGTATTTGTTTTTGTTTTTTTGTTGATATATGTAGTGATGATGCAAAGAAAATCAGTAGGCTGAATGCTGTGGGCTTCAATGGGTTAGTGATTGCTTGGAAGGCTTGAAAAGAAAGAAAAAACAAGATCAAAGGTGACCGGGGTGAACTTGCCAAGAATCCTCCGATGCTTAAGTTAATTTTCTCTCTAGAACTCAAGAATTTCAACTTTGGGGGTAGTGGAAACCTACTTTCATTTGATGTGGATGAGTCCTTATATAGTAAGTTTTAGAGTGGTTACTTGTTTTAACTTCCTCAACGTGTGTGGAAGTTAGAAAGTTCAGACTTAACTTCCACAACTGCTATAGAAGTTAGAAGGTTCAATCTTATGCTCTACAACTGCCATTAGAAAATAAGAATTTAGTGAGAAGTTATAGTGATGAACAAGGATCTTGTTCATACTTCTAAATAGTAGAACGTGGCCCGAATCATAAGTTTTTATACTTAAATCCGTTTCTGAAAATTTTCTAAGTGTTAAGAGGTCGTCCAGGTGTTTTACTGATGGACGACCTTTATACCAACAGACGACCTCTTGATGGTGGACGACCTTCCTATGTTGGGTTAACTTTCTTGGTCCTGGATGACTCTATGGACGAACTCGAGATAGTACGATTTTTTGTTCATCATCATATAGCTACCTTTTTATTAAATTTTGTATCATTTAAGTTTCTTAATAACCACTTTGGAAAATATTCCTGGAGCCACCACTGCTCACTTGCCTTTGAATTATTGGTCCTTTGATTTAACCACTGCCCTTATCTCATTAACATATTACTCCCTTCTTCTTCTTCTTTTTGTCAATTGAAATTTCCTTGAAAACAACTCTATTGTAAGAATACTGTTTGGTTTGTGTTGGGTGCATATTCATTTTTAGTTTTTTTATTCAATACTCATTTTCTCTTTCTCAAATCTTGTACTTTTTTTTTTCTTTCTATTTCAAACTCATTTTCTGTTTGACACAAATTTTATTGTCTACATTTTTTTTTCACTTTTCAATTAAAAATTCAAAACAAACTTTGAGTTAATTTTATTTTATTTCATTTTATTTTAGATGTCATTGTATATATTTTCAATAAAAATGAAAATGGAAAAAATGATGCACTCATTTTTTGTATTCAAACTCACTTTTTTGGACACTAAAAATGAAAACTGTGTACAAATAACAAAGCCAAACTAGTTTTTTAGTGGTGGGTCTCACTAAAAACTAAAAATGAAAACAAAATACACCGCCTTTTTCTTCTAACCAAACATCCTCTAAGCCTCCACCACTTATTGCAAAAGTCCAAATGATGTCAACTTAACTCACAATTAGAGAAATAAATTAGACACCCGTATTCACCTAATTTAATGGGTTGTTAAAGTAGTTATCTCTCCCACCATTTTTTCTCTCAAGCACTCTGTTATTATATTTGTAAATAAAACAGTCTCTTTTTTTTTTCTTTGATTCTTGTAATCTTTAATTCACATTAATATGAAAATTAATTCAATCTTTTCAGTTTTCTTTCTCTCTGTTAAGCTTTGTTTGTAAACTCTTTCACGTTCACTTTACATACTCTATACTCATTTTCTCTTTCTAAAATCTTGTACTCAAATTCTATTTCCAACTCATTTTATGTTTACACAAATTTTCTTCTCTACATTTTTTTTTTCACTTTCCAATTAAAAATTCAACACAAACTTTGAGGTTTTTTTTTTTTTTTTTTTTTTTTTTTTTTTAACAAAAATATTGTATTCATGAAAACAGGAAAAAGGTGTATTAATTTTTTGTATTCAAACTCACATTTTTGGATATTGAAAATGAAAATTGAGTACAAATAACAATGCCAAACCAGTTTTTTAGTGGTGGGTCCGACTGAAAATGAAAACAAAACACACCACTCTTTTCTTCTAACCAAACATCATCTAAGCCTCCTCTACTAATTGCAGAAGTCCAAACGATGTCATCTTAACTCACAATTAGAGAAATAGATTAGACACATGTATTGACCTTATTTAATAGGTTGTCATCTTAACTCACAATTAGAGAAATAGATTAGACACATGTATTGACCTTATTTAATAGGTTGTTAAAGTAGCTATTTCTCCCACCAGTTTTTCTCTCAAGCCTCTATTATTATAACTGTAAATAAAACAATCTCTTTTTTTCTTTGATTCTTGTAATCTTTAATTCACTTTAATGTGAAAAGTAATTCAATCTTTTAGGTTTCCTTCTCTTTGTTAACCTTTGTTTGTAAACTCTTCCACGTTCACTTTTCATATCCCGTACTCATTTTCTTTCTTAACAAAGTTTATTTCTTTCTTTAATCCTTTAGTCACGTGCACTATAAAATTAAGGGCTGTATTTATCATACACAGTTTTACACACACCCGATTTTTAAATTGAATTCATAATTTTAAATTTTGAAATTGTGACTCGAAGTCATGGTTTCAATTAAAAAAAGGTGTGAGCTGTGTACAACAAATATCTCCTAAAATTAATATACATTTCCAAAAAAATATTAATACCCATAAAATTAATACACAAAGTGTTGGTAGTCATATCATATATGTGCCATTGAAAAATAGTAATTGAAGATGACCTATTTATCACCAAGTTGTTCATCTTATGTTCTTAACTCTCAACTCTCAACTCTCGAGACTCAACTTAACTGAACAAGTCATCACATCAATGAACTAACCCCAGATTTAATATTAAAAATTTGAAATTACATAGATAGGTTTGACTTTGATAATTCTAAATTTTGAATATTATATTTTTATATATATATTTTTGATAGGGAATATTATATTTAGTTGTCCCACTTGCATAACCATTTTGACCGTTGGAAGTTTATTTCTGTAATTACCCATTTACCCCTAAACATCCCCAAGCCGCCATTCTCTGTGTCTCTGATATAATAATCCCTTAAGTATTCGGAAACCTCAATCCTAGTCTTCTTCCATTGATTGTCTTGGCTTCGGTATTACTTGCTCTTTCGTTTCCAAAAAAAGAAAAAAAAAATTGCTTGCTTTTCGAAGTTCAAAAGTTCAAACCCTTTGAACACATTCTTTAACACACCACCAAGAGTCTAATCATACATCTGTGCTCAAGATTTTAGCCATGTATGACTTGCCACCCGGTGTTGTTTTTGGTCCCACAGACCCAGAAATTGTTCTCTACTATCTTCTCAACAGGGTCAATGGAGAGCCAATGTTTGAAGACTCAATGAATTATATCACTGAATGTGATGTTTATGGGGATCATAACGCATGGATCAAAGTCTTTCAAGAAACCCACATGGAGCGTCTCTATTTCTACGCAAAACTGAAGAAGAAGACTCAGAAAGGGAAGCGAATTGAGAGATCTACACACTCTGGGACTTGGAGATGTCAAAAGGATGAACAACTTTTTCTTAACGAAACACAATATGGGTCAAAAAGAAGTTTCACTTTCGTCGCCAAGAACGGCTTTAACGGCATGGGAAGATGGACCATGCACGAATTCCGGCTCGACGGACTGTATGGAAACACGGCTAATAATGTAAGACTCTTGATTTTCCTGATTTTTTTTAATATCCATTCTAATGCTCTGTTTCTTGATTTTCTTGATGCTCTGTTTCTTGATTTTTTTTGAAACCTCTCTCTGTGTCTATATATATGGGGATTGTATCTGTCTCCAAGTTAATAAATTTAGGATGGGATTTTGATTTATGGCTCATATACTAAAATGGGTTTTCCTTAATTTATTGATTTGTAACTTAGATTTCAGTCACTGAATTTATGTGACTCTACCAGTGAGGTTTTGACCAGTTTTTTCAAGTGGCCAATTTTGATTTTTGGGGTTGTAACTTTAACTAATGTTTTTTCGGAACTCCATGGTTTTACTTGTTAGTGGACTCTGGGGGGTTATGTTTTTTTTAGTTAATGTGATCGAATTTGTGATCTGGGACTTTTGGACACACTGTGTGATATAAATTGCTACTTTTTGATAATTAATATTACTTGTCACTGCAATAGTAATTAGCACCCATTTTATTTGGTTTGCAATAATGGTGACCCAGTTTTGGTTTGTAATGATTCTTGCTTAATGTTGCATATTGTTCAAAGTTATTAATGTGTGTGAGAGAACAACACCGTGGCTTTTTTAATTTACATATTCCGCAAATTGGGTGCTGATGGGTTCTAACTTCTAAGCATAATGAGTCCGACTTTAATTAAATGCTTATGCTCTCCCATTTTATTTGGTTACAATTATGGTGACCCACTTTTGGTTTTAATGTTTCATATTGTCCAAATTTACTAAATGTTCTTTTAATTCAAAATTTTGTATTTATAAGTTACCTTCTTTGTTTAACATCCTTGCTCTGTTTCTTGTGACAATTGTTATATCGCAAATTTTTTTTTTCGCTTTTCAATTAATTATCGTATGGGTCCTAAATCTCATTATTTTTGTTATTGTACAGGATAATTACGTTATTTGTTGCATTTCAAAGAAGGAGTGAGATATATAAGATCAACATTTCTGAAGGCCTCAATGCCTCATTGAGCAAAAGATGGAGCAACTTCAATTTAATTTTTTAAATAGAAAGTAAAAAAACACTACTTTGACCGTATTTCATTTTTTTCATTTCTTAATTTGTACTGATAAAAATATTTCATTTTTATCATTTTTTGAATACATATTTCTTACGGAATTTTTTATATATAATTTTAAAAAAAATTTAGTCATGATTAATTTTAATGATCAATGATATCGTATATGTAGCATGCTTTTGAGGTTCTAAAATGGCATCCTGGTTTGCTTTGCCACTACCTTAATTTTTTTCTCTGGGTTGTTTGGTAACAAGCTCGTGTGTGCATGAGTATAGCTTAACTGAAAAGGATTTTCAATCTCATCTTGACGATCCTTTACGTTATGGGTGTGAATGTAGATCCAAATGTTACAAACAATATATGGAAATGGAATTGGGTTTTAATTATAAAATAATAATAAATAAAAAATTTATGGGTTGTAGACTTGTATTAGAAGAGAATTAATTAATTTTTTTTATTATAAATAAATGATAGAAATAAAATTCGAAAAAATTGTGGTGGCAATGTTTCACCTTCTCCACTTCCTAAATGTAATGTAACGTTTGCAATGATGCACATAAAGAGGAGGGGCACACTAGGAAGCCTACAACTAGATGTAACTCGAGAAAATATCCCTAGACAAATGTGTTGAAGAGAAATTCTCAAAGAAATAAGGATGTGTTTTGGTGATTCATACGGTCTCATAGGATTCATGACTTTTTTTTATTAGAAACCTTATCTTGAAACCAACTTAAGGGATTCCTTCTTGTTATGTTGTTGGGTGTAGGACAAGGGTGTAGCACTAAAAAAAAAGGACAAGAGACTAAAAGACATACTCGAGGGAATAGTAAGCTTTGGAGATCATTGTTAGCGTAAAAAAACATATAAAAAAAGTGTATTGGAGAAAAGTGCCCTTAAACTAATACAGTAGAACTGTCAAACTGTACGGGTCAAATGGGTTTGGGTTTGCCCGATTGGGTACGGGACAAATTGGGTATGGATCAGAAATTTATTAGACTAAAATGGATTGCTATTACAATGACCCTTACTTTGTGTTTGATGTTAGGAAGACACTTAGGATTAGTGTTCCTTGATGAGAGATTTTGATTCTTGATGATTGAATGATAGAATTTGGGGTTTATATACTACGAGTGTATATGAGATTTGCTTATTTGAGTTTTTTTGTCTTTTTTTGGTATTATTTATAGGTCTTATTGCACTTTTTGGTACTATTTATCAGTTCTATTATACTACTTAGCAAACTATTAATTTTTTTTTTTTACACTTTCATCAAAAAGTTTTCAATTTTAACTAAATAAGCTATACCCAAACAGACACTACACATGCATTAAGTGGCAGTAAATTGCTAACACTGAAAATGCACGTAAGGTGTCTTAGACGGACTTTGAGCTAAGTATGCACTATCTGTGGCTTGCATCTATCTGTGCCTGCAAATTCCTCTCAATCTCAAGGGAGTACTGGCTAGCCTACTGACACAAGTGCATTTGACCACTTCACACCCAATCTGTCTACTCTACAGCAGCAACCAACTAATGGTACTAAGACAGTCACTCTGGGAAATGGTTTTGAACTTCCTATTACTCATGTAGGAAATGCCGCAATGGTGAGTTTCATACTCATAAGTTTCTCTTGAAAAACATACGTAGCTTACCTTATTTAGTTTATAATCTTTTGTCTATTAATAAGTTGTGCAATCAAAATAAATGGTTATCAGTTATCAATTCCGGATTTACCTTTAGGGAGAATCGTTTACAAAGGCCTGAGTAAGGATGGAGTCTAGTCAATTCCTTCAGTTGCTTCTTTGAACTCTTTTACTGCATATTCTACTTACAGCACCTCACCTAAGCATAAGAGTTTGTAATTCTACTGCTCAAAATCAGTTCTAATTGTGGCACAATTGATTTGGTCATCCTAGTTCTAAGACATTGCATTCTGCTTTGATCAATGTGCACGAATTTGTGTCTGTCTCATGTTGGTATTGTTTGTTCCACTAGTAAATATTGTGCAAGTGCAAAGATGCCCAGAACCCCACTGAACAAACCTGAAATGTCATCAATTTTTCCCTCTGAATTGATTCACAGTGATGTTTGGTGTCCTGAACCCATTACTTCTCCTCTTAGTTTTAGGTATTATGTGATATTTGTGGATTGACTCACATGGATGTTCTTGTTGAAACAAAATTCTGACGTCTTTTCTATCTTTGTGCATTTTTAAAACTCTAATTGAAACTCAATTCTCTACTAAAATCCAAATTGTAGGAACTGATGGTGTGGTGAATACACTAACACTGAGTTTTAATCTTACTGCTCTACTATCCATGCCCTCATATTCCTCAACCTAGGAAGCATGGAGACAGTTACGAGTTTGGATATGACATAGGAATATGAGCAATTTTTGAAAAAAATATAATATGACTTGGCGGGCATAACACCGATATGATAAGAGTATGACACCAATACGACACTAGTACAACCTCAAATAAAATGTCAATCGTATTTCTAAGAAAAAGTATAGGCATATATTGTAGAGTATAGTCTTGCTTTGCTTTACAAGTCTCACTTACATTAGTGGCTCCACATTGAGTCTAGGGTGGTCACAAGACCACCCTAACTTGGAAAAAAAAATTGAGATTTAAAAATTTTATGATTTTTTTATCTTAAAAAAAATTTCTGACCAACCTAATTTTTTTAGGCCCGACATAATTAAACTTTGGACAAAATTTGGCAACAAATTTGGTTGTAGACTAAAACTACGTACAACTCTAAATATTTTTTTATTAGATATAAATTTTGACAAATCTACCATTGGATTATATTTTCTTTTTCTATCTTCCATACTTGCAAAATTTTAAGAAGATCATAGATTAATAGCTATATGATCAATCAAATCTTTAAATTAAGTTTTTGTAGTAGAAAATTATACATAAAATATAAGTTTATGGATCAAATAGTAAATAAAATTCGATTGACATAAAATTTGACATGTGTTTTAAGAATATAAAAAACATGTAATTCAACGGTTAGATTTTCAAAATATGTAACCATATTAATTTGTTTAGTAAAAGTTTTAGTCTTATGCTACAACTAAGTTTGTAGTTAAATTTTGTTCTTAAATTTTTGGCTACCTTAGCAATATATTAGGTCCTTACAAACCAAAAAAAAAAAAAAAAAAAAAAGTCCAAGAAAATTTTAGCTAACTAAAATTTTGAAATAGATGTAATTTGCAGCATTGATAATGAGACAATCATGCAAAGATTTCAAAATAAGAAAATTCGTAAAAAAAAAGTTGTAAGACTTTATGTATTTGTGTGTGTTTGTGTTTTTTTCTTTTGGTCGATATATGCAGTTATCTTTTTATTAAATTTTTGTATAATTTAAGTTTCTTAATGACCACTTCAGAAAATATTCATGGAGTTGCCATTGCTCACTTACCTTTGAATTATTGGTCTTTTGCTTTCACCACTGCCCCATATCTCATTAACATATTACCTACTTCTTCTTCTTGTTTTTGTCAATTCAAATCTCCTTGGAAACAACTCTATTGTAAGAATACTGTTTGGTTTAGGGGAAATTGCACTTTACCCACCTGCAGTTTGGCCCATTTTAACAGTGCCTACCCGTGGTTTGAAATTTGTCACTTAACCCACCTGAGGTGACCTCCGTTAGACCCCCGTTACCCACCTCTGCCCTTTCTGTTAAAAAATCCTCTTTACTTTGTAAGCCAATATTAGAACCCAAATAAAACCCTAAAAAAAAGAAAAGGAAGGAGCTCTCTCCCTCTCTCTACCTTGGAGCCTCAAACCCATTTCCTCTATATCAACTTGATCTTCGGCCATGGACTTGGAATCTAACTACGAAATTGCCCCCATTGCCGATTTCATCTACTCCCGCAACATCTACCCGCAACTTCAACAGAAGCTTTTAGAGAGATTGCAGAAATTCGGTGTCTTTATTCTTTGATTGGTTGCTGAGAAACTGAAGGAAAGGAAAATAGAAAGTTAGTGTGTGTCAGTGAGAATTTAAGTTTGATTAGTTTGCTAGTTTCAGTTGCTTTCTTCAAAGTTTCTGGGGAGATTTTGGAAATTTTATTTCCTTATTCTCTGTTTGTTTCCTGAGAAAATGGAGGAAAAGGAATAAAAGGTTACTGTGTCAGTGAAATTTAAATGTGATTAGTTTACTTGCTTTAGTTGATTTCGAACCTGGTTTGGTTTAGGAGGAGTTTTGTTGCGGTGGAGGATCTCCACGAGTGGGACCATGAAGGCTAGGGTTTTGCCAGAGCCAGTGGCGGCATCGATGGCGACGTCCTTGTAGCTACAAAGTAAGTGGATTGTGGCGGCTTGGACCGGCGTACAGAACTTGAAGTCGGCTTGAGTTAGGGCTTCAAGAATCGGTTTAGAGAGTGAGGGGTTGAGATCTGTTTCTTCATTCTTTGTTTGTTTGCTGAGAAACTGAAGAAAAGGAAAAGAAAAAATCATAAAGGAGGTGAGGACATTCACGGATTTGGGGTTGAAGGAGGCTAAGGAATTGGTCGAGAAAGTCCCTGTGGTGTTGAAGAAAGGTCTCACTAAAGAAGAGGCTGATCCCATTCTCGCTAAGCTCAAGGAGTTGGGTGCCATTGTGGTATTGGAATAAAGATTGATTTTTGTTTTTGTTTTTTTATAATGTTTAAATGTAGAATAATGGTTGTTCTTAGATTAATGAGAAATGAGAAATCCATTAAACCCAAAAAATTTGAACAGATTGCTGGGTTTTTTTGTAGATTTTGTTTTTACTTGCAAATCTGGGTTTTTTTTAGAGAACCCAGCAAAAGAAAGAGGGTTAGAGTTTTATTTTGTGATTGTTCTATGAAGAATTATGTAGTCAATTTTTGGATTTAGCAGTGGAAGGCTAGCAAATCTGTGGGTATATGTTCACATGGATTTTTGGCTTTGATTGTGACTATAGGTGTATTGGTTTTCTTGTCATTGTAAAAATATGTTTGGCAATTGTAGTGGGCATTGGGTAAGAACGTTAAATGCACATTTCTGGGTTTTTTTTTTTTTTGATGTGAACATTTCTGGGTTTTGATTGTGAAGAAGAAGAAGAAGAAGGAGGAGAGAAAAGAGGAGAGAGATATAAAACATAATGAAAAAGACACATTTACCCCTATTTTTAACGGTGAAAAGGGAGAGGTGGGTAACGGGGGTCTAACGGAGGTCACTTCAGGTGGGTTAAGTGACAAATTTCAAACCACGGGTAGGCACTGTTAAAACGGGCCAAACTACAGGTGGGTAAAGTGCAGTTTCCCCTTTGGTTTATGTTGGGTGAGTATTCATTTTCAGTTTTCATCATTCTCTAATCTTGTACCTTTTTTTTTTTTTTTTTTTCTAACTCATTTTATGTTTGGCATAACTTTTCTTGTCTACATTTTTTTTTTCACTCTTCAATTAAAAATTCTACACAAATTTTGAGTTTTTTTTTTTAATTACAAAATTGTCATTTTATTTTCAATGAAAAAGAAAAAGAAAAAGAAAAAAATGTGTCTTCATTTTTGTATTCAAAATTACTTTTTGGGACACTGAAAATGAAAATTGAGTTCAAATAACAAAGCCAAACCAATTTTTTAGTGGTGGGTTTCATTGAAAACTGAAAGTGAAAACAAAATATACCACTCTTTTCTCCTAACCAAACATCTTCTAAGCCTCCACCACTTATTGCAAAGAGAGATGCTATGTATACAACATTTTTACAACAAATCACAGGTGGTTAGTTATTATTGGTTCAAATTTGAAACTAACACTAAAATTACTTTTTTTCCCCAACAATAACAACCAGTAACAACCTGACACTTAGGATTTGTTGTAAAAATGTTGTAGACATATCATTTCTCTATTGCAAAAGTCCAAATGATATCAACTTAACTCACAATTAAAGAAATAGATTAGATACCTGTATTCACCTTATTTAATGGGTTGTTAAAGTAGTTATTTCTCCCACCAGGTTTTCTCTCAAGAACTTTGTTATTATAACTGTAAATAAAACAATCTCTTTTTTTCTTTAATTCTTGTAATCTTTAATTCACTTTAATGTGAAAAGTAATTCAATGTTTTTAGTTTTTCTTCTCTTTGTTAAGCTTTGCTTGTAAACTCTTTCACGTTCAGTTTCCATATTTTGTACTCATTTTCTTTTTCCAACTCATTTTATGTTTGACATAAATTTTCTCGTCTACATTTTATTTTTCACTTTTCAATTAAAAATTCAACACAAACTTTGAGGTTTTTATTTATTTATTTTTATTTATTTTTTTTAATTTAAAAAAATGTCATTATATTCATTTTTAGTGAAAATGAAAATAGCAAAAAAGTGCATTCATTTTTTGTATTCAAACTCACATTTTTGGATTCTTTTTTTTGCTGAGAAACTCACATTTTTGGATTGTTGTAAATGAAAACTGAGTACAAATAACAATGCCAAACCAGTTTTTTAGAACTGATACCGACTGAAAACGAAAACAAAACACACCACTTTTTCTCCTAACCAAACATCCTCTAAGCGTCCATCACTTATTGCAAATGTCCAAACATTCTCAGCTCAACTCACAATTAGAGAACCAGATTAAACGCTAGTTATTTTCCTCAAGCACTTTGTTATTATTATAACTGTAAACAAAACAGAATCTCTCTTTTTCTTTCAATCTTCCTTCCCTCTGTTAAGCTTTGTTTGTAAACTCTTTCACATTCACCGCACCAGTGGGCTCAAATTCATGTTCTTCAAATTAGCATTTTTCTCCGGCGACATCGGAATCTTCAACCCAACCTCTGAATCCGGGATATCTCTCTCCTTCGACCCCTCATATATCCAAACCACCGCCTCCCATGGCGTTCACAAGTTCAAAGCCACCCTATACATTCGAGACCCGTTAAAGTACTCTGTTTCCCGTTGGTGGCATTTGGGAAGTATTAAGTTTTGGGAAGAAGATTCGGTGTTTTATGTTAATGGGTATTGGTCAGAATCTTTTGGGAAGCTCTGTATGATCGGATCGGGGAAGAATTATTCTAAGGTTGTTCTTAAGCTTAATTATTCAAAGAATAATACCACTTATGGGAGTTTAATTGATGGTACATTAGAGAGCTTGCATATGGAAAATGATTATAATTACTTTGAACTGATTGTGATAATGGGTTTGTCTCAGAATCTAAATTATCAGTATCAATTGGTTGATAACGTAAGTTGTTTTAGTGTAGAGAGAGGTGGGAGAGATAAGAATAATATTATTATCAATTTGTCTCTAAGCAAATTGGACAATGGTGTTTGTTTCATTTTTGATGGACGAACTAGTGTTTATGAATTGGAATATTGGAGTGATTGTGGTAGTGTGAATTGCAATCCTTTAGGTAGGAGTATTAGGTATTTGCCTAATTGGATTGCTTTTCGCGGGGTTCGGTGTGATCAGCACAGCAGAAAGGTACAGATGTTGATGGGTTTTCCTAATCCTAGTACTGGTATGAAATTTGAATTTCCTGGTCCTAATGCGACATTGATTGCTGAGGGTGCTTGGGATGAGAAAGATAACCAGTGTTGTGGTGTTGCGTGTAGAATTTTGGGTAATGCTTCTGTTGGGGATTGCTTGATTGGGTTGAATTTGAGATTTCCGGCGGTTTTGTCATTAAGGAATTGGAGAAGTACTGTGGGGGAAATTTGGAGCAAGAAAGATGTGAATGATTCAGAATACTTTGGAGGAATTGGGTTTCAGAGTTGGGAAATTCCTTTTGACCCCCAAAATCTTAGATATGAGTATACTGAAATTGAGGAAGTAAGAAATTCTTGTGCACTAGGGGAGGAAACTATTAGGGGAAAGGGTAAGTCTTATCTTGACGGGTTTTCCCTGGACATGGTATTTGATATGTTGTTGTTGTTGTTGTTTTTTTTTTTTTTTTTTTTTGCTTGGTAAGTGCGGGGGATTGAACCCCGAGCAACAGGTCACTACAGAACTTGGGTAACTATGAAAAACTGAATTTATGATTGAAATCAGAATTCTGTTATTGATAGAATTGATCTGTACATATATACTCAAAGACCCAAAAACAGAGCACGTGACTAACTAAATAAAAAAACTGCTCTGCACGTGTGAACACATACCAACATATGTAACTAACTACCACACGTGAGTCACTAGCCTACCTTTAGTTATATACAGAACTACAAGTAGCTTACAACACAACTCCAACTATGCTACATCCCTATTCTGTCGTGTGTGTCTGTACAATTCTTGATTCTCTTCAACTGTGCAACACTAGATTCAGTTGCCAAACAATCACTCAACTCTTCAATCTTCATACTTGTTGCTTTGGCACCTGCTGTAACATCATCAAAAAGTCTTGCTTGATCTGGCACACATTGATGCTTCCCTGGTGCACTATCTGCTGCACTAAGTTGCAGCCTGAGCTGCATCAGTGTAGCAGCTGATGCACCTGCTGCAGAACCGGGAACAGAACTGGGAACTACAACTTTAGGACTTTGATACTCCTTCTCAAGATGGACTGATGGAGAGTAAATATTGATTAGTCCCATCTTGGACATTAACTCAGAAAATTGCTTATAACCCAAAGCTTTGGTCAAGAAATCTGCTAACTGGCAATGTGTTCTTACATGATTCAACTTGATCACTCTAGCCAACACCTTATCCCTCACAATGTGACAGTCAATTTCTATATGCTTTGTCCTTTCATGGAAAACCGGATTGGACCTTATGTGCAAGGCAGATTGACTATCGCAGAACAGAAGTGCTTCTCTATCATGCTTGACGTGTAAACCCTTTAGCAAATAGAGAATCCATACAATCTCACAAGTGCTCATAGCCATTGCCCTATACTCTGCCTCAGCTGAAGACCTTGATACAGTAGCTTGCTTCTTTGATTTCCAAGAGATTAAAGAATCTCCAAGAAAGATACAATACCCTGTTACAGACCTTCTTGTGTCTGGACAAGAGGCCCAATCAGCATCACTAAAGCCTTTTACATGAAGTTCTGAGCTAGTAGAAAAGAAAACCCCTCTACCTGGTTCATTCTTGATGTAGTGTAAGACTTTAAGAGCAGCTGCATAATGAGGTTTTTGTGGCCTTGCCATGAATTGGCTTAGCTTGTGGACTGCAAAAGTAATGTCAGGTCTGGTGATAGTTAAATACAAGAGTCTACCTACTAGTCTCTTGTATTGGCTCGGATCATCAAGTAACTCACCATCAAACTTACTAAGCTTCAAAGTTTGATCCATAGGGACCTTAGAAGGCTTACATCCTAACAAACCAACATCTTCTAATATCTCTAAGGCATATTTCCTTTGGCATAAGGAAATTCCTTTATCTGTTCTAGCAACCTCTAATCCAAGAAAATACCTCAACTTTCCCAAATCTTTTAACTTAAACTTCTGGTCTAACAAAACCTTAAAATCCTTAACCCCTTTTTGATCATTACTTGCAATTAAGACATCATCCACATACACTAACAACACAATGAATGATTCACCTTGTTGTCTAGTGAATAAAGAATAGTTTGCCTTAGACTGAACAAACCCAAACTCAACCAAAGCAGTGGAAAACTTGAAGAACCACATTCTAGATGCCTATTTAAGACCATATAGAGATTTATTGAGTTTACATACCAGCTGTGACGGCTCCCCCTTACTGTATTGCTCCCCCTTGTTGTGAAAGCCTGGTGGAAGGGACATATACACTTCCTCATGCAAATCCCCATGGAGAAATGCATTGTTAACCTCAAGTTGGTTGAGAAACCAGCCTTTCACAGCAGTAACTTCAAGCACACACTTCACAGATACCATTTTAGCAACAGGTGAGAATGTGTCTATGTAATCAAGCCCTTCCTTTTGGGTGAAACCCTTAGCAACAAGTCTTGCTTTATACCTCTCAATGGAACCGTCTGACTTGTATTTGACCCTATAGACCCACTTACATCCAATAGGTTTCTTTCCTGGTGGCAAGGAAGTGATAGTCCAAGTATTGTTAGCTTCTAATGCCTTAATTTCAGCATCCATAGCATCTTGCCACTTGGGATTACCTACTGCTTGGTGGTAAAAGGTAGGTTCTGTAATTGAGGAAATGGCATAACAAAAAAACTTGTAGGAAAGGGAAATGTTAGTGTAGGAAATATAGGAGTGAAGGGGGTGTGAGGTACCTGAAATGGAGGAAATTGGAAGGGCAGCAAATGAGACCTGATTGCAATGGTAAGCTACAAGATAAGAAGGAGGCTTAGTAGGTCTAGTAGACCTTCTAAGGGCAACAGGTGGCTGACCAACAAGTGGCTGACCAGACAGATTAGAGGGATGAGGTGAATCAGGTACGTCAGGAAACTCCTGAATGTCCTCATCAAAATCATGATGGATTTGGACAATAGTATCATCGGATATAGGCAAAGAAGATAGGGAAAGATTGGAAGAGGGAAAATCAATTAAAACAGAAGATGGAGTAGGATTAGAAGAGAAAATAGGCAAAGGAATGAGATCAAGAGACTGAGGAGGATTAGAAGAGAAAGGAAAAGTGGATTCATGAAAAACAACATCCCTAGAAAGGAAAACAGTATGGGAATCAAGATCAAGAAGCTTATAACCTTTGACATGAAAAGGATATCCTAGAAAAACACATCTTCTAGCTTTAGGAGTGAATTTATGCTTATGAGGAGTGAGATTAGTAGCAAAACATAAGCATCCAAAAGTCCTAAGGTGAGAATAGGAAGGTGGCTTATTGAATAAGATCTCAAAAGGTGTTTTATGACCAAGAATTGGAGAAGGGAGCCTATTAATTAAGTAGGCTGCAGTGAGAACACAATCTCCCCAAAAGGATAAAGGAACATTAGATTGAATTTGCAATGCCCTAGCAGTAGCAAGAATGTGTTGATGTTTTCTCTCCACAACTGAATTCTGTTGGGGAGTATAAACACAACTCAATTGGTGAATAATTCCATTGGAATTATAAAAATTTGGAATGCTAAATTCTAAGGCATTGTTAGATCTAATGGCCTTAATTTTGGTTCCAAATTGTGTGAGGATCATGTTATAAAAGGAAACAACTAATGGTCTAACATAAGATTTTGCTTTTAGTAAGAAAATCCAAGTAGCTCTAGATGCATCATCAACAATAGTAAGGAAGTATTTATGGCCATTAGAAGTCAAAACAGAAAAAGGGCCCCAAACATCCATATGAACAAGATCAAAAGGATGAGAACATTTATTATTATTGAAGGGAAAAGGAATCCTTTTCTGTTTTGCTAAAGGACAAACTGTACAAGTTTTATTATAGCAGTTCTTGAGAAAAGGAAAAACATGGCTTAAGGACTGAACCTTCACATCAGAGTAATGTCCAAGCCTTGAATGCCAAAGGGAAAATAAATTGGTGGAGAGATTAGATGAACAAGCAGCAGAAAAAGACTTGAGAGACTGCTTGGACAGAAAATCAGCAAGAGAAGCAGTGGCTTGATCCAAGCTGGAATCTTGCAACAGATACAGGCCATCATGCATTTGGCCCATTCCAATCGTGCTCCAACAAGTAAGGTCCTGTATAAAACAAAATTTGGACAGAAAAACAAGGCATATAGATTGAGTTTTAGTTAAAGCACTGATAGACAGTAGGTTAAAGGTGAAAGAAGGTACACAAAGCACATTGGTAAGGGTAATGTGAGAAGAAAGATGTATGATTCCAATGTGTGTGACAACAGCAGCCTACCCATTAGGCAATTCAACCATGGAATGTGAAATTTCAGTATAGGAAGTCAACAATTTCATAGAACACACTATGTGATCACTAGCACCAGTATCAATAACCCATGTGTTGATATCATAAGCTCTCCTATTTACTGTCTTAGCAGAGAAGACTGAGTGCTTAAAGTTAGTAAAATTACCTGCAATAGCATTAGATGTGCAAGTCACAGCATTAGCTACATGAGAGGCCTGACCTGTTGTGGGTTGTGAAGTAGAACAAGAACCAATCAAGGTTACAAGTTGTTGGTACTGATAATGAATGAAAGCAGGAGTTTGAGAAACAGGCATGTTTGAAGTAAAACCATGAACTCCATTGCACTGATTGCCTTGAATCAACTCAAGATTAGAGTAGACTTGATGAGCAGTGGCATTTTTGTTGTTCTTGAACTTAAACCCTGGTGGAAAACCATGCAACTTGTAGCATTTATCCACGGTATGACCCATTTTACCACAATGAGTACATACAGGTCTCTCTTTCCCCTTGAAATTATTGCATGAACTTTTGGTAGCCAAAATAGTTGATTCAACTCTAACAGGGTTGGTCACAGATCTTTGCATTTCTTCTTGGATGAATAAGGAGTGTGCTTTATTGACAGAAGGTAAAGGATCCATCAACAAGATCTGAGTTCTTACTTGAGAGAAAGCATCGTTTACTCCCATAAGAAATTTCATGGTGGACTCCTTGGTTTGAAGATTCTTCAACCTTTGATTGATTCCACACATACACTGACCACAAGTACACTAAGGAAATGGACTCAAATTCTGCAATTGATCCCACAAAATCTTGAGCTGAGTGAAGTAATCAGTGAGTGATTGCTCTCCTTGATGAATCTCAGCGATTTGTTTCTGAATATTGAAGATCTTGGTTCCATTTCCTTGACTAAAAGTGTCTCGAAGATCCGTCCAAATCTCCAAAGCAGTATCTCTGTAGATAATGCTTCCTTGGAGCTTTGGTGATACGGAGTTGATAATCCAGGTGCCCACTACATTATCGGCACGAATCCACGCCTGAGCAGCATTTGGAGAATTCACCAATGGTAAAAAGATGGTTAAAGATCCATCAATAAACCCTAGCTTGTTCTTGCCAATCAAAGATTTTCTCATTGATCTTGCCCAAGCAGGATAATTTTCTTCTCCAATCAGTGGTTGAGAAGTGAGAACTGCTCCTGGATTTTCTCCAGGATGCAAGAACAGAGGATTACTTAGATTATAGAAATCTTGTGAAAAAGATGAAGTCTCTGTAGTGGAAGCATTAGCTGCTGTTGTTTCTGCCATTGAGAGAGCTTTAAAAGCTTGTAGAGCACAACAATGGCTGATGAGGAAAGCTCGAAGAAGATGATAATGGCGGATGAGAAAATGAGAAAATTCCCAAAATTGATTTGAGAAACCCTAGAAATGGAAGCGTCTAGAGGTTTCGCTCTGATACCATATGAAAAACTGAATTTATGATTGAAATCAGAATTCTGTTATTGATAGAATTGATTTGTACATATATACTCAAAGACCCAAAAACAGAGCACGTGACTAACTAAATAAAAAAACTGCTCTGCACGTGTGAACACATACCAACATATGTAACTAACTACCACAAGTGAGTCACTAGCCTACCTTTAGTTATATACAGAACTACAAGTAGCTTACAACACAACTCCAACTATGCTACATCCCTATTCTGTCGTGTGTGTCTGTACAATTCTTGATTCTCTTCAACTGTGCAACACTAGATTCAGTTGCTAAACAATCACTCAACTCTTCAATCTTCATACTTGTTGCTTTGGCACTTGTTGTAGCATCATCAAAATGTCTTGCTTGATCTGGCACACATTGATGCTGCCCTGGAGCACTATCTGCTGCACTAAGTTGCAGGTTGAGCTGCATTAGTGTAGCAGCTGATGCACCTGCTGCAGAACTGGGAACAGAACTGGGAACTACAACTTTAGGACTTCGATAGTAACAACTCGCCTAGAGGGGCGATGGTGGGATTTGATATGTTGTTGAGGAACACCGAAGGAAAGGTAGTGTCTGGTTTCTTAAGGCCACAATTTGTGGGAGATGTGCTTTATGTACAACAGGATAAGCTGAAAAGTAACCATAGCAAAGTGTTGAATATGAGTTACAGGATTGGCTTCACACCTCCACCTGATTTTAGGTTTGGAGCTGATGCTATATACAAATTTGTCCATATTTTTGCTAAAGGAAAATATGATGGGGATACTGGTCTCCTATGCATGATGATCAAAATTCGATTAAAAATGGTTCATTGGACTATGAAACAAGGATTAAAGTTCAGTTCCCTCCCTTGCATGCAGAGCAGGCTGAAATTGCTAAGGGGACTATTGAAAGCAGGTGATCAAAGTCAGATCCTCTTTACTTTGAAAGTCTTCAACTGTCTTCAAATTCGATAACCACTACCCAAGCTAAGGAATCCATTTGGAAAATGAAATTGGAGATTACCATGGTTGTGATTTGTTGTGGTGGTCTGATATTTGGTGTGCTATTTAGAGGTCGCTGCATTCTTCCTAAGAGGTTTAAAGACAATACCTATTATTGGCAACGACGAATTGTAAGGGAACTTATTCAATTAATACTTTTACAAGAATTGCTACTGAACAAACTTGTGCATATCATGTATAATTACTTACCTTTCTTGCTAATACTCATAGTCTAGATCCAAAATCAAATGAGCTCTTTCTCCACACCTAACCTAAAAGTAAAGAGTAACACAATTATATAATTAATCCACCTTGTCATATACCATATGGATGTAAGGGACACTTCCTAATAATTTACTAATCTTTAAACATCGCTACAATCCTCCATAATATATTATTTCTCCTTAATATTATGTCTTTGAGACTAATAGAGGTATTCCCATCCCATAAGGATGTGATCCAATGAGAATAAGCATACTGGCGGTTCACTAAGATTTCCATCAAGTCCTAATAGGTTATAATACCAATATAACCATTGTCTAGTTAAGTGTCAGATTCATATTTTCTTTAAGATTTCATATAACACTTCAACGCCAACATGAAATACTCTATAAGATCCAAATTGAAATTGGTAAAAATCACACTAAACGGTACAAATATCTCATGCTACACCATATTGAGGTTTATTCACACAGCGGACACAGCTTCAACGAAATGTTTACAATACTATCAAAATTAAATATTTTACTGATATAAACCCTTGATTGATTTTTGGATTATGACTAACTATTTGTTTCCAAGGGAAGAACATTGAAAGTAAAAGATGAAGAAATGCAGTGGCGGCTCTAGAATTTTTTTTTTTAGGTGGGTCGATTTTGAAAATTTATTGGTCTTTGTCATTAAATTAACCACAAGGTTTTGAATTCCGTTCTAGCGAATATTCTGAGTTGACTAATAGAATGGAATATTCAAGTAATCATGTATATACCGGTACACTGTTTTAATATATATTAAACTTGTTATCTAATCAAAAGTTAGAAAAAAAAAGCTCCTTATTTTCTCTAAAGTCTTTCAATTCTTCTATCAATGGTTTTAAAAATTTGATTGGTGGATCAAAAAATTGAAAAAAAAAAGAGTGATTCCTGGTTAGATGACATTATAATAGTTATTTAGTAATTTAATAATTTATAATTGTATATTTACTATACATATTTCCTTCTAAAAAAATCTACAAATATTAATTAATTTGGTCATCTATTAGATAGTGTTTCACTATTTTGTGAATATATTTGACTGCAAAAAAAAAAAAAAAAAAAAAAAAAAAAAAAAAATTAAAAGGTTGCATGGCCACAATGTAGCAATCTACCAATATATTGATTTAAAAAAAAAAAAAAAAATCTTAACAAGTAGCAAAATAGAATGTGTCATTCCAATTAATTTCCCCACCTATCTCAATACTTCTTTCTTTCTATTTTGCTGTGGACCAACTAGTCTCTCTCTCTCTTTCTCTCTCTATATGGAGATCGCCAGCAAGCCATAGCCCATGAGTGTCATTTCCTTTGCCGTCTACAACTAGCATGGCCATCACTACTAGTCACCGTGTCCAAAACCTTGACATCCAAAGCACTTTGGTCTGGAGGGAACAATGTACTGATTGCCATCCCTAGCATCCTTCTTCCCTTTATTTTGGCTCTTGAATTGTGAAGAACTGGATTGCTTTCGGTCCTTGTCAAATCCTTTAGCACTGGCATTCTTCATAAACTTTGTTAGGTTCTAAGACTTTAGGATCTTAATGTATTAGAACTTCAATGTGTAATGTTGGCAAACCATGATCAAAACATTTTAGTCTAGATTTATGCTGCTCAAAGTGTGGTTAGGTGTAAAGTTGGAATCAAGTAATTAAAGGAAATTACTACTTAATTTCTGCAAGGCTCGATCGATAAAAAATTAGACTCGATCGGTCAAAGCTCGTGCAGATTGTTTTTCTGTAGAATTTTCCAACTCAGCCCAAGCCTATATGACGTGTAGGGTTTTATGTTTTGCTTCAAGTATAAAAAGAAAAACCCTAGCCACGTTTTAAAGGTTGTTGATATGCTATGTGTGTGAAACTCTTATGAGATCTAGAGGTGTTTACCTTCATACATACTTAGGGTTATCAAGATCAAGATTGATGTCGAGAGCTTGGTGATCTCTCCAGTTGCTGTTTCAAGAGCTTAAAGAAAAACACAAGTGGGAGTACTTGTGGTTGTTGTGGATTAAGGAAAGAAGTAGTCAGTGGAGTCGGAGCTGTCACATGGTCGTGGTAGTAAGTTTTCTACTCGAGGTAGCAATAGGATGTTAGTGGTCTAAGTCGCTATTCTAAAACTTCAATTCTTTCATAGTGGATCTGTTTTACCTTGAGAATAGCTTGGTTAAATCCTCCTCAGGTTTTTTACCGGTTTAGTTTTCTTGGATTATCATATTGTGTGTTCTTTATATTTCCGCACTGCTTTACATGATATGATTGTTTTGTTATAACCTAGATTTGTATAATTTACCTATTAATCACTTGGCTAAATAACTAAGTTAAACAACTTGTGTTTTAAGGGGTCTAAAAATGTACAAACTTTTTGAACTGCCTTGTTATGTAAGATTTCATTTTAGAATCTTCATCGTCTGAAGACTCATCTGTGTCACTACTTTTGGCCTTTAGTGCCATGCTTTTACCCTTGCTCGATTTCCTAATCCTGGTCAAATCCAATTCATAAGTCTGGAAGTTCTATCAAAAAAATTTTGTCTATGTCCTTTGATTCCTTAATGGTGGTGATCATGGCATGAAATCTCTCAGGTACAGATCTAAGCACTTTTCTAACAATCTTGGGTTTGGGAGTGGTTTCCGCAAGATTAAATGCAGAGTTCACTATGTCCTTGAGCTTGGCATAGAACTCATTGAATGACTCATCCTCCTCCATCTTAATCTCTTCAAAGCTTGTGGTAAGCCTCTGAAGTTTTGAATCCTTGATAGCCTTAGTTCCTTTATAGGTTGTCTAGAGGATGGTCCATGCTTCTTTTACAGTTTCAATAAAGGATATCTTCTTGAACTCCTCATTCCTTTGCAGTTTTTTATCGGTTTGGTTTTCTTGGATTATCACATCGTGTATTCTTTATATTTCCGCACTGCTTTACATGATATGATTGTTTTGTTATAACCTAGATTTGAATAATTTATCTAAGTAATCACTTGGCTAAATAACTAGGTTAAACAACTTGTGTTTTAAGGAGTCTAAAAACGTACAAGTGGTATCAGAGCAGGTTAGCTCTTGTGTTAGATCTTTTGATCTAAGAGTTGATCCTTGATCCCTGTTATCATGGATAGTTTTATGTGTCTTATTGTTTTTGATTGTGATAATTTGAATAAGAAGGACACTATTGTTTCTGTGATCTTATTAATGCCTGTGAATTCGTAAGGAATAATTGAAATCTATGAAAATTGCTAAGAAATTCAAGGAAGAGTGAAAATTGGCTAATCTTGAAAAAGAGGTATTGGTTGTTAGATTAGATGAATCTAATAAAAAGAATGAATTTTTGAGAAATCAAATTTCCTCTCAAGATGAGAAGATGAAAAGCTTGGAACAGGAGTTAGTTGAATCTAAAGCTAAAATTAAAAATTTGACTAGTACCAAGCCTGTTGTTGATAACAGAAGTGTTTCTGTTTCTCTTAAGCCTAAAACTGAGAAAGTTTATGTCCCTCATTTCAAGAGGAATAATAAAGAAAATGCTTGTTTTGCTAGGTTAGACGAAGGTAAAAGTTCTGATGTAGACGTTGAAATTTCTAAACCTATGTCTAAACCTACTGTTAGAGAGCATAATAAATCTATTTTTGTGCCTACTTGTCACCTTTGTGGTGTTGTTGGTCATATTAGACCAAATTGTTCTTTGTTGAGGCAAAAACCAAAATTTGAGACTAGATTTGTTGTTAGGAATATTGATATTCCTAAATTTGTTCATGTTTGTCACTTTTGTGGTGTTTCCGGTCACATTCGTCCTAATTGTCATAAATTGAAATTCAAAAATTCTGTATTTCCATCTAGGATATGTGATGATATTTCTTATGCCATAAGTCCATACAAATTGTTTCATATTCTTTTGAAAAATTTAAGCTTGTTGGCTTGTGAAAGGAATTTACAAAATTTCAGTTTTTCTCAGAAGATTGGTGTAATCCCTTTAATACACTCTGCTTCTCATGGATTTTCACCTACAAAGCCGAAGACTCGTGCTATATGGGTGAGAAAAGATTCTCTAAGGTGAGTGTTGTTTACTTGTCCTTGATTTAATTCTTTCAATTAATTGTGGACATGTTTTCTTTTAGTTTTTGGTTGTTTTATTTTCTTAGGTTGTTTTGATTATTCAAAAATCCAAAAACATTGAAAATTTTCAAAAAGATAAAAATATATTATTTTGTGTCTTCTTTTATTTGTTTTGAGGATTACATGAGTTATAATATCTCTCTCTTGATTTAGAACATGCTTGACATTGTGGAGAAACTTGAATAGTATGTGTTATATAAGTGCTAAGCTATTTATGATTTTGTAGGAGTATGTACTAGTTTGTACATGTACTCATGGGTTAATTAAGAAATTGATATTTTTTGTTTGTGTACCCTCTATAGCTTAGTTAAGCACTATAATGCATAGCATTGCATTGTTCATTTAGCATAATGTGTGCTTTTTGTTTTTGGTCATAAAATTTTTTTAAACCAAAAAGATTTTTGTGTCTTGTATTACATATCATGGACGTGTAGTTAAAGTTAGCCATATTTTCTTTACATAACATGCTTGAGTACCTTGTTGAGCTTGGATGAGCTTATTTTTTTGCACTTTGCTAGTTTTAGCTATGTAGTGCATGTTGTGTGGGAGTTGTTTATAGTTTTTGATCACATAATCTTGATTTTGAAGTCACACGTTTTTGATTGTTAGGACTAGAACCTAATGAGAAAGACATAAATAACCATCTCACCACTGTTTACTAGCCAATCATGAACACCTTAGTGCATATCATTAGATTTTGTGCTCGAGAAAGTGTAGCACATGCACAAAAAGAACATAAGGTGTAGCATCAGATTAAAAATAAAATTGGTGAGTACATTATTGGGCTATAATAAATTCAAAATAAAATAAAATTGGTATGTAAATTATGAGGCAAATCAAGAAACTTACATTATTGCAAGGTTGTTTTCTAGGAGAAGTGAGAGTTATATGATGCAACTCTTTAAGTGATAGTCTTTTTCAAACTTATGTGATGAATTTTGTAGAAATTGTGATTGATTACTATCTACATATCACCACGCATGTATCTCATGCTATTGCTAGTTGCACACAATACACAAGTTATTCTTTGCTAAACTTAGTACATGATATTGTGTGTGAATTTGTTTTAGCCATCCAAGATTACACGTTCCTTGATTTTGATGCAAAATATGTTTAATATTTGAGTTTTGAGGACAATTCGATTGAAAATCTTGTTTTTGAAAGATCTGGGTTGAATTCAAGTGTTTTTGAAAAACTTTTAAACTCATACTCATGCATTTCATTTATGAAATATGGTGTTTTGAGTGGTTTCTGCTTAAATTTGCTCTGTTTTTCAAAAAACTCATTTTTCCATATTTTTGATCGATCGAAGCTGTTGCTCGACCGATTGAAATTACACTTAAATTTTTGGTTTGAATCTGCTTGACTCAATTAGTATTCGATCGATGCTTGACCGATCGAAACTGAAAAATTTTCAGTTTCTGAGTTTTTGACCAAATTTTTTTCGTGCATCATTTATGTTTAGGATTCATATGCATTGCATTGTTTTTTTTTTTTTTTTTATCCATCTTGCATTTTTGCAGTCATATCTCTTATTTTTTTTTCACACATAAGATGCATACACTTTGCTAAATTGGGTACTCAACTTGATTTAAAAATTGATTGATTAATTTTTGAGTCTTTTGTACACATAACATGCACACCTTTTTATGTCTAACATTATGAGCATGTAACTTTTTTTAATTTCACTGTAATTAATTTTTATATTGGTTTTTACAAATATCAATATCCATAAAATTTTAAACATATCATGTTTAATATGATCATGATTTCTATCATAAAATAATATTAAATCTACATATGAAAAAGAATTCACATCAACTATTTGCTTGAACTAATAATTTTTTCTAACAATTTTATATATCTCTTTTATCCCTTAGGACTCCTTTAATATTAAATTTTCATGAATCTCTACTCTTTTTTAAGGAGATCCCATCCATTAGTGTATCAAAACATAACTCTTAATAAATTTTGAAAAAAATAATACCATGTAGTCTATACTCTTCAAGTGCATAACACATTTTAGATGTAACTACAAATATTCTGGAAAATGAAAAACCTTTGGTTAAGTTTACTTAGGCTTTTAATTATTAAATTTAGGATGTTTTTTCATATAAATATGTTGTGTGATTGCTTTAATTCAAAGAAAAATACTTTATATACAATTTATATGATCAAGACTCTAGTGATTTTTAATAAAATTATTCTAAAAGTTTATAGCCAAGACCGTGCAACGCATGAGAATAATGCTAGTATGGCATAAAAGTAGACTCCAATTTGAGATTTAATTGAATTTTCTCTCACATTATGGTTTGAAAATCTTAAGGATGTTATTTATTCATTTTGACAAACTAAGACTTAAGCACGAGACACTAGATAATGATATAAATTGACTAGAGTTCTTTTTTGCTAATCACAATGTAACATTCATGTCTCTTGCTCTCTCTCTCTCTCTGTTTTTTTTTGGTCACATTAAATATTCTTCGAGAATTATATTGAACTTAAAGAAACATGTCTTCATCTATTTTTAAATAATTTTTTTAAAATATTTTAAATAATATTGTTTCATCCATAAGTAATATCAACCTGATAAGTTCATCATTATATTTTTTTCTACATCATAGCTTGGTTACTGTCATTATTGAACATGTTCTTGAATAAGTTTCTCATTTGTGCAATTTAATAGTAAAATTATCAAACATTCTGTTTCATTTTTGCTAAACAAAAACGGACTAGAGCTCCGCACTCTTCATTGATTTGTATTTTTCAAGAATCATAGATGGAAATGCTTAAACTAAAACCTGTGTTTGAAAACTCGGGAATATAAAAATATATTTTTATATATTTTTATTTTATTTTATGTTACTAAAGGAGAGCTTCACATACTCAACCATAATGAAAACTTCAAAAGAAAAAAAATTACAATTTTAAATTTTCAAAATCTACTGAATGAGTTGAGACTTACCCGCCCATCAAACAGGTTCACGAGTAGTTTAGAATAAAAGCTAGAGCTAAAGCAAGAGTCCACAAACAAAACATAAACATAAACATAAACATATGTATATACATAAACTAACAAACTAAACAAACAGTTAATAATTTAGAGAAACAAATAACAACTAAGTGAGTAAAAATATACTTTAATAACATAAATTTAAATGTTTATATACAAAAATTTAAAAGGAAACAATAAAGTTATTTTATTTTGCACTTTTATCTTTTATTTAAAATTCTACTTATTTATATCATTTTTCCCTAATGTGAACCTCAATCAACACACTTTGAGACCTAACAAATAATATTGGAATATTTTCCAAAGAAAGCTAAAATTTAGATTTTTGATAGAAAACCCCAACCCAATGTCTATAAATGAAACGCAAACCAAAGGTATAAAGTAACAAACCTCGACAAAATGCTTATAATTGAATCATGAATCGAAGATATATAATTTGAACGCCATAAGCAAGAATCCATGATAAATTCACAAGTTTTTTGACGAACCAATAGAAGAAGCAAACCTCACGTTTGTCTTGATTTTCATTCAAAAAAAATTAATTCCTTGATTACAATGAGTGCATGCTATATATAAAACATGGCTAAAAATAAGAAAGTAGATAAAAAAATGACTAAATATTAGAAGCATAAAATTAAGTTGATTTGGTCTGAAATTAGCAGCTCTTCCATGCCCAAAATAGACTGAAATGGGCAAACAAATCATGATGATGGAAGGCAAGTCAATTAGCCAATCGACACTCTACATGTATTGATTAAGATTTAAGACTTGTGCCAGTTGGCACTATGGGAGTGCTAATCGGCACTTCCCAAATGCCAATTGATAAAATTGGCATTTAGGAAATGCCGACCTTAAAGAGAAGAAATTTCTAAAGCCGCCTCCAGAATTTCTTTTATGTAAAGGGAGAGAGGGAGTGTTGAATTTTAGATTTTCTCCTCTATTTATAGAGGTGTCTGCTTAAAAAAAAAAAAAGCTACGATTGTTTAGAAAATCAGCATACACAAATTAGGTCAGGTTTTATCTCTAAAAAATCGAATCTGAGTGCCACAATCTACAAAATTTATTCTTTTCAATCAATGTATTTAATACAGTATAACTGGAGGTTAAACATGACAACTTGTATTTACCTTAATTTTAGATGTCAAAAAGTATTATTATTATTATTAGTGGTTACGTTAATTTTGTATCATCTCCTTTAGCTTTCTTAATTTGTTGTCCTTTTAAAAAAAATTATAATTATTGTATTGATAAATTTTATTATTTTACTACTTTGGTGCAGAGATAATTCATGTAGCTTTGCTTTATATAAACAATTATTTTGATGTTGATATAAATGGAAGATGGCCTAATAATCTCAAGGTGATGTTCATAGGTTATTTATTTATTTTTTTTTAACAAAGAAATGGCAGTGTCAAAGGTGCAAATATACAGGAGCAAGCACGTGCACATACACACAAAGACACAACTAAACATAAATATAAATAGAGAAAAAAACATAAACATAAACATAAACATAATATTTGCTGATGTATGAACTGACAAAATATATTAAATAATTAATAAATCATAGAAATAAAAAACTACGAAATTAATAAATAAATAAATATATATTGCTAATAAATTAAATTTAAATGTTTATAAAAAAATTCGTTAAGAACAAAAAATTTAGTGAACTTTAAAAGATAATTTTAAAATTATTTTATTTTCTATTTTTTATCTTTAGTTTTAAAATCTTACTTGTAATTTACCATTTTTGCCCACTAACTTGTAAGTATAAATCTTAGGGGTAAATCTATAGAGTTTATCTACGTTACAAATAGTTGGAGAGTTTCCTTGATGGCTAGCATTGCTGGAACTTAAAGGAAATCCAATTAGATTTTAATTGGATATTCAATTTTGCGCCACGTGTCCTATTTAATTTTTAATTTTGTGCCAAGTGAATTATTGATTGAAAACTGAAGACTCTAAATCTAATTAGAGTCTAAATTAGAGTCTAATTTTCCACCATATATCCATTTAAATTTTTAATTTTTGTAGCAAGTGAATTATTAGGTGCAAACACCGAAGAGTCTAAAACCAATCAAATTCTAAATCACACACACACACACACACACACACACACACACATATATATATATATAATGAGTAAAAATTACATATTTTAGAAATGCATGGTTTAAAAAAAGTGTAAACTAATACCATGTATAATTTGAAACTCTTCTTAAAAAAATGTATAATTTTAATCATATTGTGATTGTTTTTAATTCTATCCATGCATATACACGGGCTATACACTAGTCTATATATATATATATATATATATAAGTAGAAACCTCATGTGGGTGAGTATGAGGTTCTAACAAGTGGCGTATTGTATTACATTTTTTTTATTTAGACTTCCACCTCATCCAAATTTAGCATTTATGTTAGATGCATTTATTTCAATGTATTAATATAATTCAAAGAATTTGTATACATTTACAACTTTAAATGCTTTGGATAGATACAAATGGATCTAAAAAGTCATGGGAAAAATACGAATTAAGAAAACTTTTCAATTTTCTGCATAAACTAACTTCAATGCAAAATTACAAGAGTCAGATTCAACAAATTTGGTAATATAATTATTTGTCTTCACATTTGTCCAATATAAATCTTCATTTCCTTTGGACTTAAAAAATTAAATTTCCATAACTTCTCTCATAATATCTTTGGTTCCCTTTTTGAAAGGTATGTTAATTTTGAAAATATTATGTTCAACTTATATATTTTGTTTATATTTATGTATACATTTTTACTGATATAGCATTCTAATGTGTTTAGGCTAATTTTTTCATATTATGTGCCAATTGAGATTTTTGGTTTTCCATATAATGCATATACTTGGTAAGGATTTGTAGTATTTTTGGTATTTTGGTTGCTTTTAGTTCAATTAAAATTTGGAGGTTAAATTGTTATATTATTGCATCACTATGACATTATTTTTCCATTATTGTATCATGAAAATTCTAGCAGTTTTTATAGCTAATTGATTAAGACATCCTTCTATTAATTTTTACTCTATTATAATTACGATCTTTGAAAATCAAACTTTTCTTCAATTAAAATGTTAATGTGCCTTAATTTTATCTATCATATCAATTTTGAAATCTATGAAAAGCTACTTTCTTTAACATAAAAATTGTAGGTGCTGATAAAGAGACTTTAATGGCATAAGAAATGTAGAAATTAACACTATAGAATCTATATATAAAGCACAAATCATACAAGAAAGACACATAGGAATCAATAGTTTGTAGGTGATAATGTGAACTATGATCTGATGACATTTATTGGTTGCATGAATTGGAGAATTTGTCCCCCCAATGTATTTAGTTTGAATTTAGTTTTACTACAAAACTTCAAAGATTAACTATGACTAATAATAATAGTATTCATGAATGGGTCATAAAATTAATATACAAATAGTTGGTAGACATATCATGTGTCATTGGAAAATACCTCTTTATCACGAATTTGTTCATCTTCTTCTCCCTCTTCCATTCCCATTGACCTCTCCACTCTCAACTCTCAAGGCTCAACTTAACTAAACAAGTCATCACACCAACGAACTACCCAACTAAACCAATAATCCTAAAATTTGAAATTAAAATAGGTTTGACTTTGATAATCCTAAATTTTGAATATTATAATTAGTTGTCCCAAATACATAACCGTTCAAACCGTTGGAGCACATCCCCAACTAAACCGGCACACATCCCAAATAATCCTATTAAGTATTCGAAAACCTCAACCCTAAGGTCCCTAATCTTCTTCCATTGATTATCTAACTTCAATATTACTTGCTCTTTCATTTCGAAAAAGAGAAAAAATCTTTCTTGCTCTTAAAACTTCAAAGTTCAAACCCTTTGAACACTTTTCTGTTAACACCACCAAGATTCTAATGATATCTGTGCATAAGCTATTAGCCATGTACGACTTGCCACCCGGTGTTGTTTTCAGTCCCACAGACCCATAAATAGTTCTCTACTATATTCTCAACAGGGTCAATGAAAGCCAATGTTTGAGGATTCAATGAACCATGTCATTGAATGTGATCACTACACCAAAATAAGTCTATTACATCAAGTGTTAATACAACAAAATTAGTATAGTGGTATTAGACAGTGAGCGTTTGGATAGTGATGAAAGTCACGTTTGCCTTTTTTTTTTTTTTTTTTTTTTTTTTTTTTTTTTCAGGCCTGTGAGGGAGTAAGCGGTTACTGTGCGGCTACTGTTCAATGAATAGTAGCTGCACTTGTTGACTTTTTGTCCATGAACAGTGCATTCGTGCATTGTTCACGGACCCACAACTTTCACTTTTCAATAACTTTTTCATTAAAAATAGGTCCTACGGTACTATTTACACATTTAAAAATTATTTTGCTACAGTGTTTTCAGTTTTCAGTTTTTAGCTGTATCCAAACGGACCCATAATATCACATCTAAAAATTAAAAGTCGTTGTAATAGTAACTTAAAAATAGTAAATTATTACATTAATAATAATTAGTTGTAATAATTTATAATTTTCAGTTGCAATAGAGATTTTAATACTAAATTGAATTTAGAAATTTTTTTGCAATAACTTTTGATGAATCCTTGGAAATCAGTGGGCTGAAAGTCTCCAGGCGTTGATGATCTTGAAGGCTAAGTCTTGAAAAATCAAAGAAGATCAGAGAATACCGGTGGTGGCCGGTCTTGAATCCTCCGATGGTAAAGTCAGTGGGTTGAAGTAGAAAAGAAAATACTTCTGAGACTTTACTATTTTTCTAGAAATGTCTGAATCCCTTACCTTCTACGTAGAGGAGTGCTTATATAGGGTACATTGAGCGGTTATTTGTCGTGATAACCGCTTCTATTGTTGAGGAGTCCAGAGAATTCAGAGATAACTTCCCTAACTTTCGTGGAAGTTACCTTATTTGGACCGGTGCTTCATTGCGGTTAATGGAGGCTTTGGTTCGTTTGGCATGTTAAGTTCAAAATGATCGTCCGTCTGTTGTCATGGATGGACGAGGTTACGCCCTTCCATCATTAGGGAAGGATGAGGTCACATCCATCCTTTATTAAGGAGGGACGAGATCACGTTTGTTGGAAGAGCGAATCGTTAGTGCCAAAGCTTTGTAAATCCTTGTCCGTCCATTACTAAGGACAGACGAGATTAGCCTCTAGGACCAGCATAGGGTGGACGACAAAAAGAGGGACGAGTGTAAGAGCCCCTTGTCTCTTCCTTTACACTTTGTCACGGACGGCCCATATGGACGATACGAAACTAGCGCATTTTCCTTACACCATAAGTTGCCCCCTCGTCCATGGGTCGTCCCAGAATATATAGAGATACAGTTCTCTGGACGGACGAGCTCTTTTCATCAATTAGATGTGCCACGTGTTATAATTTAGATGGTGGCCCGTCTCGTCGATTCAGTTTTCCTAGGCAGAGACCACGTGTCATCATCTAATTGATTGTGTCATTTCGTGTGCCCAGGTCAGCTATCTATAAATAGTGGAATGCCTCCACTACCCTTCATACTTCAGAGATTTTCCTTCCTTGACATTCATTGTCTAGAGCTTCACCTTGGAGTTTTCTCGCGTCCATAGTCTCTGTTCGTCCTAGAGCCAGGTATTTCCTCTTTTCTCGTCTTTTAGGTTTCTTCAATTTTTTTCAAAAAATGGCAGAAATAGCTATTTCCTCGTCTAGCGATAGTACAGAGAAACTCATAGACGAGTATTATGACGAGAGTAGTGATGGCTCTAGTGATTTTAGTAATAGTAGTGGGGGAAACACCACAGACGAGGAGTATGTCTCAGGCGTCCCTGGGTTTCCTGTAGAAGTAGTTCAAGAACAGCTTAGGAAAGCTTTAGGGTCCCAGGAAGGCACCTCGTCCTTCGTCCCTCCGTCTTGTCCTTTAGACGAGGCGGAGATAACTGTGTATAGCTGTGTCGTAGATATCCCTTCTAAGACGGACGAGCAAAGACTAAACAATCTTAGGGAGTGGTATCAGATCCCAGGCGAATTTAATCCTAGATTGCCCGTCTGTGGGGAGTGGTATTGTAACCCCCATTTTGGGATAGGCGTTTATGAGGCTTATCTTTTGGGGGGTTTAGGTTTCCTTTAAATGCTTTCACTAGAGAATTATTAGTTAGGTTAGGTTTAGGAGTATGCCAATTTAACCCAAATGCATGGAGATTGATTATCTTTATGCAAATTTTGTGGAGGGAAGTGTTTGGAGGGGATCGTCCTCTTACCGTGGACGAGTTCCTCTATTGTTATAAACCTTCAGAGATTCACCAATCCCCTGGCTTTTATCAATTCACAGCCAGAGGTAGAGATTGTAGACTGGTGAAATCCTTGGCCTCGTCTGACAGAAAGTGGAAGACGGAGTTTTTCATCATCTTTGGCTTCTGGGCTGGGAATCCCATGGACGTTGGCCAGGATACATTTGGTCGTTATGCTGGGGACCTAGGGAACCTTCGTCCTGAGGGTAAGTCCCTTAGCTTTCCCTTTCTCCCTTTTTATTTATTATCATAATTTATTTATTCATTATTATTCTTTAACCTATGATTGTTCTCTCGCAGTCATTGAACGACCTTCTTTGAGCAAGTTGCATCGTGACCGCGTCCACAGGGCTCATCTACATCCAGACAGGGATTTTTACTCCTTGGTTAATCTTAGACGACTTGCCAAGTGGGGATTAGGTCCTAACTCGTCCGAAGAGGCACTTGCACACGAAGTTACTATGAGAAAAAGTAAGTTTTAAACTTCTAACATTCCTTGCACCAAATTTTTTTTTTTTTTTTTACTAAAGAAAACTTTCCTCGCTCCTTTTTTTGTTAGGAATGGCAACCATGAAAGGAAACAAGGGAAAAGAAGCAACTGGTGAGGGGGCTTGTCCTGAGGTTGAGTCTCAGGCTCGTCCGTCGGCTGGGGATAAAAGGAAAACTTTATCCAAGTATTTAGATTTGGAAAATCTCCCTAGCCGACGAAGCAAGAAAACCAGGCATGGCTCGTCCCAAGTAGTTAAGCCAAATCCTCCCTCGTCCCATCAGCCTATCAAAGTGTTCGACGTTGACTGGTCCACTCCTGTTGAAACCACACCGTCCAAAACTCCTCCGTCCAAAGTGGCTATGTCTACCTCATCCCAACATTCCCAAAAGGTTTCTTCACATATTATTGGAAATGAAGATCTGGCTTGGGAATGTTTCAAGAATGCTGTTTCTGATGAAGACATAAATGCTTGCTATGACATGTCCCTTAAAGATTTTGAGCACTCTGGTATTCATGATCTTTTTAAGGTAAATCTTTACCTCGTCTTGACTAAAAAATTTCTTTCTTCTCCTTTTGTTTTCCTCTTTTTATTTTTATTTTTTTATTTTTAACTTTCATTTGCCATTTGCATGTTTTGTTTGTTTTTGTAGGCCATGTCAAAGTTTATGGCAGCGTCTAGGCAGGCCACAGGGTTGGACAAGACGAGGGTCTTGTTAGAAAAGAGGATTCAGGAGGTGAAGGACGAGGCAAAGAAATGGGCTGAAGTGGCTGCCAAAGCTGAGGACAAGGTGATGAAACTACAAACCTCGGTTGAGGAGTTGAAGACCAGTGCTGCGGAGAAAGATGCTCGTCTTGAAGACTTGCAGAAAAAGAATGACGAGCAAAGTGTTCTTCTTTCCAAAGCGAAGGAAGACGCAGTGGCTGAATTCAAAGTGTCCAAACAATATACTGATGTTCTGGACACTAATTATGCAGCAAGCTTCGAGGATTTCAGAATGGAAGCTATAGAGAAGTTCCCTGGCGTGGACTTTAGCTCCATTATAATTGATTTGAATGCTGCTGCCACTAGTTCTCTCCTTTGCATTGGTTCTGAGGACGCCAATATAGAGGACGATGCTACGACCTTGCCTCAGGACGATCCTAATGTCGATGCTCCTCCAGTTTAGGAAACCTTCAATGTTCATGTACTTATTATTTTATGTAATCCAAGCACATTAGGCTTGTCCATGTTTAAGGACGAGTTTTTATAAAACTAGTTTTGGAAGGGTGTTTGGACGTTAGTCGTCCGCCCTTGAAACAATTAAATGAACACTGTTTCTTCTTATATATGCATGGACGAGAGTTTTTGTTTCTACATACAAGATTTCTTGTTTAGCTCATCTATATTTCATATATATATACTTTAACCATTTTTATTGGAATTTTACCAAGTGTAATTCATCCATGTGAAATGGTAGTTATCAGCGTTACTCGTCCTTAGACTTGGCTGATTCTCGTGTTTAATGAAGGCAAAACCCTGTATCTCGCTCGTCCATGGACTGGAATGTTTTTTATCTAAACGAGTTTTTTTTTTTTTTTTTTAACACTCGTCCATACATTTCCTCGTCCATGGTCTGGGTTTGAGCTTGCTTCATCCATAACACGGACATACGCCTTGGGCCATGGTTTTTCTCAAGGTAGATTTTATCTTGTCCTTTGCTTTGGACGAGCATGCCTTGATTTCACTTTCCCTCGGGAGAGTTTGACGAGGTAGATTTTATCTCGTCCTTTGCTTTGGACGAGCATGCCTTGATTTCACTTTCCCTTGGGAGAGTTTGACGTTATATTCTCTGCGTCTAGAGAATTTTTTCGTCTTGAGCTTTTTTGCGTTCCCATGGGTTAATTCAAACAAAAGTAATATGCCAGTGATTCACACAACATTATGTACATATCATAAATATTGTTCACAGACGAGGCATGCACTTCGTCCATAACTTTAAAGAAAATAAATACAAACCAAACCACAACTTCATCCATAACTTTAATATAATGACAAAGCAACACTAAAAATACGTAAGTAAACAAACTTATGTATATAGACAAGTAGATAAATGGTCTCCAGGCTCGTCCAGGCTGGCATTTTTATTGGTAGTACCTCCTCAGGTGCTCAACATTCCAAGGATGCTCCAACTTCCTCCCGTCTAGGGTCTCCAAGTAGTAGGATCCTTGCCTTTTACAATTAACAACTTTGTAGGGACCCTCCCAATTAGGACCTAGTTTCCCATGAGCTGGGTTCTTTGTTGCTAAAGACACCCTTTTCAGGACGAGGTCTCCTATGTTGAACCGCCTTGGCTTCACCATTGCATCATATTGCCTAGCCATCAGATTTTTGTACCTTGCCATCGTTTGCTCAGCATCCATCCTTACCTCGTCTATTAGATCGAGGTTCAAATGGAGTTGCTCTTCATTATCTTTGTCCTGATAGGTTGTCACCCTATGATTGGCCATGTGCACTTCCGCGGGTATGACTGCTTCAGTTCCATAGGCTAGCTTGAAAGGAGTTTCTCCTGTTGGAGTTCTTACTGTCGTCCTATATGCCCACAGAACACCTGGTAACTCGTCTGGCCATACTCCCTTTGCCCCCTTAAGCCGAGTCTTGATTATTTTTAACAAGGATCGGTTTGCAACTTCGGCCTGGCCATTTGCTTGTGGGTGGGCGGGTGAGGAGTAGTGATTCTGAATCCCGAAGTGTATGCAAAAATCTTTGAAGAGTACATTGTCAAATTGTCGTCTGTTATCGGATATCAGCACCCTAGGCACGCCAAACCTGCACACAATGTTCTTCCATACGAAGTTTTTGACATTTTGTTGTGTGATATTAGCTAAAGGTTCAGCCTCTACCCATTTGGTGAAATAGTCAATACCAACCACAAGAAATTTCATTTGCCTCACACCTATTGGAAAAGGACCCAGGATGTCTAGTCCCCATTGCGCAAAGGGCTATGGGGCCGTCATTGGGGCTAGGTACTCTGATGGTTGCTTGGGGACATTACTAAACCGTTGGCATTGATTGCAGACCTTTACATAAGCTTTTGCATCTGTTTGGAGAGTTGGCCAATAATACCTTGCACGGACGATCTTATGGATAAGTGATCTGGCTCTTGAATGGTTTCCACAGGCTCCTTCATGAACTTCTCTCAGCACGTAGTTCACCTCGTCCGGAGCCAGACACCTGAGTTAAGGCTGAGAAAATCCTCTCTTGTATAGAACTTCGTCCATAAGGACATACCTGGCTGCTCTAACCCTGAGTTTTCTGGCCTTGTCCCTGCCTTTCGGAAGCTTCCCGTCCTTCAAGTACGATATTATTGGGCTCATCCAACTTTCCTTGTTCCCTATTTGCTTCACTTCTCGGAGATCTATGCTTGGGACGTACTGGACTTCATCGAATTCGTCCATGGCTCCTGTCCCTGAGGCTTCCTTTGCTAAAGCATTCGCTTCTGCGTTCTCCTCCCTTGGGATTTGAACGAATTTAGCTTCCTTGAACTTCTTCACAAGCCGTAACACTTTTTCCAGGCATTTTTTCATTCGTCCTTCCTTCGCCTCATACATCCCATTTATCTGGCCCATGACCAATTGAGAATCTCCCAGGACGAGTACTGATTTTGCTTCCACGGACTTAGCTAGTTCCAGCCCTTTAAGAAGAGCTTCATATTCAACTTCATTATTGGTCGCTTGGTACTGTAAACGAACTTTGTGTTTGAGTTTGTCCCTTTCTGGAGATTGCAGAATCACACCTATTCCTCCTGCGTGCTGTGTAGACGAACCATCCATATGGACGATCCATTTCTGGCTGTCTTCCATCTCACCTACATTGTTGCAATTTGGGGTAAACTCTGCAATGAAGTCTGCCAGAGCTTGAGCTTTTATGGCGTGCCTTGGTTGGTACTTTATGTCAAACTCACTAAGTTCAACAGCCCATTGAATCAATCGTCCTGCAGCCTCCAATTTGTTCATTGCCTTCTTGAGTGGATGATCCGTCATGACGTTGATGACATGTGCCTGGAAATAATGCCTTAGCTTCCTGGAGGCTGTTATTAGTGCGAAAGCTAGCTTTTCCATTAATGGATATCGTCCTTCCGCTCCTCTCAGTGCCTTACTTGTATAGTACACTGGCTTCTGCACTTTTCCTTCCTCTCTTATCAATGCTGAGCTCACGGTATGTGGGGTCACTGCCAAATATAAAAACAGCTCTTTTCCTGTCACGGACGGGCTTAGCAGCGGAGCCGTAACGAGGTACGTTTTCAAATCTTGGAAGGCTTTTTCGCACTCGTCCGTCCACTTTAATGCTTTCCTTAGAACCTTGAAAAATGGTAGACACTTGTCGGTAGCTTTAGACACAAACCTGTTAAGGGCTGCAACTCGCCCGGTAAGAGACTGGATTTCTTTGATACTCTGCAGAGGCTTCATATCTAGAATTGCTTTAATCTTTTCTGGGTTTGCCTCGATCCCCCTATACGAAACCATGAACCCAAGAAATTTTCCTGACGCCACTTCGAAAGCACATTTGCTGGGATTCAACTTCATTCCGTATTGCCTGAATGTATTAAAAGTCTCCTGCAGGTCGTCCAAATGCTTCTCCTCACCCAGGCTTTTCACCAACATGTCGTCCATATAGACTTTTACGTTTAGCCCGATCTGAGGACGAAACATGTGGTTGACTAGTCGTTGGTATATTGCTCCAGCGTTTTTCAAACCGAAGGGCATTACTTCATAACAAAATAAGCCTTGACTAGTAAAAAAGGACGTCTTCTCTTGGTCGGCCTCATCCATCCTTATTTGGTTGTATCCTGAGAAAGCATCCATGAAACTAAGTAATTTATGGCCTGTAGTAGAATCCACCAGTTGGTCAATGCGCGGCAATGGATAGTTGTCCTTGGGGTAAGCCCTGTTTAGATCAGTAAAATCTACACACATCCTCCACTTGCCGTTCGCTTTTTTGACCATCACCACGTTGGCCAACCAATCTGGATAGTACACTTCTCATATAAACTTCGCCGCCATCAACTTCTGAACCTCGTCTTTAATAGCCTCACCTCTCTCAGGGGCGAACACCTTTTTCTTTTGTCGAACTGGCTTTGAGGAAGGACATACGTTCAAACGGTGGGTGATGACACTAGGATCTATACCCGGCATATCCTCATGAGTCCAAGAAAATACATCAGTGTTTTTCCTCAAAAATTGGATGAGGTCCTCCTTAAGCTTTTCTTCTAGATCTACCCCAATCCTGGTACACCTCTCATAGTTGTTCTCGTCTAAAGAAACATCTTCTAACACTTCAGCAGGTTCTACCACGACTCTCATTTCTTCAATATTCATGGCCTGAATTTGTTTGTCCATGGCCAACTTAGCCAGGTAACATTCTCTTGCTGCTAGTTGGTCTCCTTGCACTTGTCCTACTCCTTGTTTTGTTGGAAACTTAACCGACAGGTGATAAGTGGATGTAATAGCCTTCCAACTGTTTAAAGTCGGCCTTCCAATTATGGCATTGTAGGAGGATGAACAATCTACCACAAGGAAGTTCACCTCCTTGGTGACCTGCTGCGGGTATGCCCTCACTGTCACTGGTAATGAAATAATGCCTACAGGTTGTACCTTCATTCCACCAAAACCTACTAGGGGGGAGCTCGCTGGACGGAGCCGGTCTCATCCTAACCTCATCTGCTGAAAAGCTGAATAATACAAAATATCAGCCGAACTTCCATTATCTATCAGCACCCTTCTAGTCTTGTAGTCAGCAATAAGGAGGGTGATGACAATAGCATCGTCATGAGGGTGATGAATTCTTTCGGCATCCTCGTCCGTGAAGGTGACTACTTGCTTGTCCGTGGTCCTTGCTCTCGGTGATCGTCCAGAGAGTTGGACGTTTTGCACTACTTTCAAGTATGCCTTCTTTGACTTGGACGACTGTCTTGTAGAACTTCCCCCTAGGATGATTCTTATTTCTCCGAGCAGTGGTCGTGATGATTCCTCTACCTTCCCTTTCAATTTCTCGTCCTTGTGGTCTCGTCCAAGGAAATTTCTCAGCTTCCCTTGCCTGATAAGATTCTCAATCTACTGCTTCAAATCAAAGCATTCGTCCGTATAATGCCCATGATCTCTATGGAAGCGACAATACTTATTCCTATTGCACTTGTTGGGATCTCCCTTCATCTTCTCCGGCCACTTCAAGGAAGGCTCGTCCTTGATTTGCATAAGGACTTGCTCGAGTGGCACATTCAAAGGGGTATACTGTTGATTCCGGGCAGAAGGATCTGCTTTCTTCTCTCGGTCTTTCCTATCTTTTGTTCGTCCATTCTTAGGACGAGGACATTGTTTCGACTGATGCATTGGGTTGGCTTCCACTTTCTTAACTCTCTTCCTCTTCTTGGCTATGATAGCATCCTCCGCATTCATAAAGTTCTGGGCTGAATGAACTAGTTCAGCCATGGTCTGAGGCGCCTGTTCATATAACTTGTAGATAAACAAATCAGAGTGAACCCTATTATGGAATGTTGCCAGAAGGAGCTCATCATCCACCTCGTCCACTGCCAAGGCGTCCTTGTTGAACCGCGTGATGAAGGACCGCAAACTTTCATTCTCCCCTTGCTCTATAGTTAGCAAGCTAGACGAAGAATGCTTGTGCCTCTGCCCTCCGATAAAATTGTTAACGAACAATTTGCTTAACTCCTCGAAGGATGTCACTGTGTTAGGAGGTATTTTGCTAAACCACACTCGTGCAGGTCCTTTGAGGGTAGTAGCAAAAACTCTGCACATTATTTCATCTGGAACTCCTTGGAGATGCATGGTAGTTTTGAAGGTGGCAATGTGGTCAAAAGGATCCCGCGTCCCATCATATGAATCTAATGAAGGCATCTTGAACTTGGGTGGCAAAGGATGGGCATTGATGGAAGCCACAAAGGGGGAGTCAATCCTGTGAACTAAATCTTCCACAGGGTTCATTTTCTTCATATTCTCCCTCATCTCATCCATAACTCTTCTCATTTGATCCATTTCCTTTTCCAAATGGGGTACCCTCCGTGAAGCGGTACCCCTTGACTGGCTTTCAGGTTCAACATTCCTTCCCTCTTCTTGACTCTGAGCCTGTCCTTCGGTGTTCCATTCATGACGTTGCCTCCTTAAATCAAGTTGTTTGACCAACTCCTGGTTCTGGCAGGTTAACTCCGCCATAGCAGCGGCCATGGATTGCATGTGTTGGACCGAAGATGGTTGCATGGTGGGCACGGATTGACGGTCGCGATGAGGGTTACTGGAGGCGTCCCTGCTCTGTTGAGGGCCTAGACTAGTAGCCCTAAATCTTGTTCGAACCATTTCAACCCCTTGTCGGAGAAAGAAATCGCAGAACTCAACAAATTAAGTTCAAGGGCGACAAATTTCCTTTTCCCACAGACGGCGCCAACTGATGAATCCTTGGAAACCAGTGGGCTGAGAGTCTCCGGGCGTTGATGATCTTAAAGGCTAAGTCCTGAAAAATCAAAGAAGATCGGAGAAGACCGGTGGTGGCCGGTCTTGAATCCTCTGATGGTAAAGTCAGTGGGTTGAAGTAGAAAAGAAAATACTTCTGAGACTTTACTATTTTTCTAGAAATGTTTGAATCCCTTACCTTCTACGTAGAGGAGTGCTTATATAGGGTACACTGAGCGGTTATTTGTTGTGATAACCGCTCCTATTGTTGAGGAGTCCAGAGAATTCAGAGATAACTTCCCTAACTTCCGTGGAATTTACCTTATTTGGACTGGTGCTTCATTGCGGTTAATGGAGGCTTTGGTTCGTTTGGCATGTTGAGTTCAAAATGATGGTCTGTCCGTTGTCATGGACGGACGAGGTTACGCCCTTCCATCATCAGGAAAGGATGAGGTCACATCCATCCTTTATTAAGGAGGGACGAGATCACGTTTTTTGGAAAAGCGAATTGTTAGTGCCAAAGCTTTGTAAATCCTCATCCGTCCATTACTAAGGACGGACGAGATTAGCCTCTAGGACCAGCATAGGGTGGACGACAAAAAGAGGGATGAGTGTAAGAGCCCCTCGTCCCTTCCTTTACACTTTGTCACGGACGGCCCATATGGACGATACGAAACTAGCGCATTTTCCTTACACCATCAACTTTAATTGAAGAAATCAATTTTTTTTAATAACTTAAATTGAAGAAACCATTGTAATAACTTGATACCAATTATATATTTTGTGATATATTATAATAGATCGAAATTTCAAAGAGATGGCTTATGGCAACAAATTTAACATTGCAATAACTAAAATATCAATTATTTTACAATCTATTGCAATGACAAACATGAAGCTGCAATGAATATATTATTACAATGATCTAATTCCAATTATTTTACAATCTATTGTAAGAAAAAATATGAAAAATTTAACTATTACAATAAATATACTGTTGCAATAATTTGAACCCAAATTATTTTTGTCAATTCTTTACAATCTATTGTAATAAAATTCATGAAATAATAGCCTATTGCTACAAGATATTCGAAGTAATAAATTGTTTATTGCAATAGCAAATATATTATTACATCAAAATTTTCATTAAAATATTTAAGGTTTATTGCAACAAAATTTTTTTGTAGCACAAACTTATTACCTTAAATTTTATTGCAACACTTCGCATAAACTATTGCAATGACTTCGATGTTATTGCAACGGTTTTTTTTTTTTTTTTTTTGTTGTAATAAACATTTTTTGTTGTAGTGGATGTTTATGGGATCCTAACGCATGGATTAAAGTCTTTCAGGAAACCCACATGGAGCGTCTCTATTTTTACACAAAACTGAAAAAGAGGAATCAAAAAGGGGAGCAAATTGAGAGATCTACACACTGCGGAACTTGGAGATGTCAAAAGGATGAACAACTTTCTCTTAATGAAATACAATGTGGGTCTAAGAATGGCTTCAATGGCACGGGAAAATGGACCATGCATGAATTCCAGCTTGACGGAGTTTATGGAAACACGCCTAATCATGTATGACTCTTGATTTTTATTTAATATCCATAATGATGCTCTATTTCTTGATTTTATTTAGGGATAATTACAGATTAGCCACCTGTGGTTTAGCCCGAATTTAACTTACCCACCCGTGGTTTCATTTTTGACACTTTACCCACCTGTGCTTCACTCTGTATACTACTCCGTAACCCACCTCCCTTTCAGACGTTACTCTAACACATTTTTCATCGAGATAATTACAGATTACCCACTTGTGGTTTAGTCCAAATTTAACTTACCCACCCATGGTTTCATTTTTGACACTTTACTCACCTGAGGTTACTTCCGTTTAGTCTCTGTTACCCACCTCTGTTTAAAAAGAGGGGTAAATAAGTCTTTTTACTCTCATTTTATGTGTCTCTCATCCCAAAACAAGAAAAACAAAAAAAGCAAAAGAAAACAAGATCAAAGTAAGAAATAAACCCAGATTTCCTCAAACTAAGAAACCCATCATACAAACAAACCATTAAATCGACTTGCCCCTTGATCCAAAAAGCCAATTCAATCTAACTAGCCCCCTAAAATAGAAATATTCGAAGTAAACCCAGCCATTCATACCAACAAATAACAAAAACCCAGTAAAAACCATTCAAAAAACATGAGCACCTAAGAAAAGTCTTAGCAACCCATCCTTTCCTTCATATTCATGACTCATCGGAACACAACAACAAGCCCATCCAACAAACTCCAAACGGCAAAACTACCCAACAAAATCCCAGTATACCCATTCGTTGTTGTGACTCATCAAAATGCTAAACCCAAATCCAAAGACAACCCAACCTCCCTTTCAAGTCGAAGCAAGGGGCAGAGAAGAGTGGATTTGCTTATTTTTTTCTCTCTCTTTCTAAGATCTGAAATGGGTTTTTGGTTTCTTTTACTGGGTTTGTCTCAAAATCCGCCATTTCAGAGTGACAAATTCCCATACCCATGGTGGAACTTATTTTTTGTGTTGTGATCTATATCTCTTTCTCTCTAAGATCTTGTGTTGTGTTATGTGTTTATTGTAATATGTGGACTCTCTCACTCCTCATATCATATCAAGTTTGGATATACTTCTTTCAATTTAGATGTTCTTAACTTTATCATAATTATTGATATGCTAAGATGTTCATATTGTATGTACTCATGATTTTCAAGCAAATTAGTAGATCTACCCCATGTGGATGGGAGTGTGTTTTGGGAGAGAGGAGTGTTTGATCTGTTTTGGGTTTTGTTTTTGATGAAAAATGTATAATTACAGATTAGCCACCTGTGGTTTAGCCCGAATTTAACTTACCCACCCGTGGTTTCATTTTTGACATTTTACCCACCTGTGCTTCACTCTGTTACTACTCTGTAACCCACATCCCTTTCAGACGTTACTCTAACACATTTTTCATCAAAAACAAAACCCAAAACAGATCAAACACGCCTCTCTCCCAAAACACACTCCCATCCACATGAGGTAGATCTACTAATTTGCTTGAAAATCATGAGTACATACAATATGAACATCTTAGCATATCAATAATTATGATAAAGTTAAGAACATCTAAATTGAAAGAAGTATATCCAAACTTGATATGATATGAGGAGTGAGAGAGTCCACATATTACAACAAACACATAACACAACACAAGATCTCAAAGAGAGAGACATAGATCACAACACAAAAAATAAGTTCCACCATGGGTATGGGAATTTGTCACTCTGAAATGGTGGATTTTGTGTCAAACCCAGTAAAAGAAACCAAAAACCCATTTCAGATCTTAGAGAGACAGAGAAAAATAAGTAGATCCACTCTTCTCTGCCCCTTGCTTCGACTTGAAAGGGAGGTTAGGTTGTCTTTGGATTTGGGTTTAGCGTTTTGATGAGTCATAGCAACGAATGGGTATGCTGGGATTTTGTTGGGTAGTTTTGCCGTTTGGAGTTTGTTGGGTGGGCTTGTTGTTGTGTTCCGATGAGTCATGAATATGAAGGAAAGGATGGGTTGCTAAGACTTTTCTTAGGTGCTCATGTTTTTTGAATGGTTTTTACTAGGTTTTTGTTATTTGTTGGTATGAATGGCTGGGTTTACTTCAAATATTTCTATTTTAGGGGGCTAGTTAGATTGAATTGGCTTTTTGGATCAAGGGGCAAGTCGATTTAATGGTTTGTTTGTATGATGGGTTTCTTAGTTTGAGGAAATCTGGGTTTATTTCTTAGTTTGATCTTGTTTTCTTTTGTTTTTTTTGTTTTTCTTGTTTTGGGATGAGAGACACATAAAATGAGAGTAAAAAGTTTTATTTACCCCTCTTTTTAAACAGAGGTGGGTAACAGAGACTAAACTGAAGTAACCTCAAGTGAGTAAAGTGTCAAAAATGAAACCATGGGTGGGTAAGTTAAATTCGGGCTAAACCACAGGTGGGTAATCTGTAATTATCTCTTTTATTTAATACACATAATGATTTGTTTCTTGATTTTTTTTTCTTTGAAATCTCTCTCTCTATATATGGGGATTGTATCTGTCTCAAGTTAATAAATTTAGGATAGGATTTTGATTTTTGTCTCATATAATAAAATGGGTTTCCCTTAATTTATTGATTTGTAACTTAGATTTCAAACACTGAATTTATGTTATTGTACCAGTTGAGGATTTGACTGATTTTGTGAAGTAGCAAATTTTGAATTTTGGGGCTATAATTAATGTCTGTTTGGAACTCCATGGTTTTACTTGTTACTTTTTTTTTTTTTGAGAAAGTACTTGTTACTTTAGTTAGTGGACTCTGGGGGTTATGGATTTTAGTTATTGTGATCCAAATTGTGGTCTGGAACTGTTGGAAAGTGTGTGATATTAATTGTTACTTTTTGATAATCAATATTACTTGTTACTCTAATAGAGATCAGCACTCATTTTATTTGGTTTGTAGTAATGGTGACCTAGTTTTGGTTTTTAATGATGCTTGCTTAATGTTGCATTTTTTTATTATATAATTCTTTAATAGATGAGTGTGAAACTTAACATAATTTGGGAATTGGGTGTTGATGGGTTCTAATTCTATCATCTATACATAATTGATTATATGCATCCGACTTTAATTAAACTAGTAAGTTGCCCGTGCGATGCACGGATAATATTATGATATTTTGTGTAAGATGGTTTTGCATCATGTTGTACATATATCATAAAGAAAAAGTAGACTAAATTAGAGTAAAGAAACGTATACATTTTGAGATATTAAAAATTAGTTTAGTGGCTTCATTGCATATTTGTAGTCTTCTTAAGGTAAGATTAATTTAAAAAAAAAAAAAAATCATGAAACCAAAAATAAATGTAAAAGAGTAATGGGACCATGAAAATAAACTAATTTGTGTTGTGTTCACATATTTCATACCATGAAATGAAAGTATGTCCAACTTTTTGACCATCTTTCCACTCATCGATAGTGCAACATTAAGATATGGTGTGGGCAAGTGTGTATGCATGTGTCTTATAGATGATTTAAAATTAAACCATGGTAGAATATTACCTTACATTACGCACCAAATATTCCCTCTATTTATATACCCAAAACCAAAACTATCTTACTAAATTACTTAAACCAAAATCATATTTAAGCCCCTAATTTAAAAAGGAAAAAGAAAAAATTACCCGTAGGGGTTTCAGTTTCTTGATGGTGGTGGGAGGCCAGTATAACAGAGGTGGTGACCCCTTAGATTCCTCTTTCTCTCTCTTTCAAATGTTTTGTCAGTTTCAAGTCTTTTATTTTGGTAAAATATAGTGAAATGGTGCGTTTTATTTAACAATACACAATATTTTTGTGTCTCTCTATCTCTCTCTAGGGCTTTATATAGCTTGTTATTACTATCAGTCCTTACTTCTTTTTTTTTTTTTTTAAAAAATACTAAAATAGTGGGTATGCTAAAAGACATAAATAATAGACAAATGTGTGGTGTAAGCTTAGCCAATTAATGAAATATTAATGAGATAATAGTAAAATAAGTTTTTTTTTTTAATAGGGAAAATAGTAAAATAAGTTAATGTGAACTTTTGGTTAACAGTTAAAAAAAAAAAAAAAAAAAAGCTAAATACAAAATTAGAGCACTACTTGGCAAGACCTCATGTATGAGTCATAGTTAATCTTTGAAGTTTTGCAGTAAAACTAAATACAAACTAAATACATTGGGGGGAAAAATTTCTCCAATTCATGTAACTAATAAATGTCATCAGATCACAGTTTACATTATAACCTATAAACTGTTGATTCCTAAGTGTCTTTCTTGTATGATTTGTGCTTTATATATAGATTTTGTGGTGTTAATTTCTGCATTTCTTATGCCACTAAAGTCTCTATATCAACAACTACAATTTTTATGTCAATGAAAGTAGCTTTTCATTGATTTCAAAATTGATATGAGAGATAATATTAAGGCACATTAACATTTTAATTAAAGAAAATTTTTATTTTCAAAGATCATAATTATAATAGAGTGAAATTGATAGAAGGATATCTTAATCAATTAGCTATAAAAACTAGCTACTAGAATTTTCATGATACAATAATAGAAAAATAATGCCATAGTGATGCAATAATATCACAATTTAACTTCCAAATTTTAATTGAACTAAAAAAAAATTGAACTAAAAGCAACCAAAATACCAAAAATACTACAAATCCATACCAAGTATATGCATCATATGGAAAACCAAAAATCTACATTGGCACATAATATGAAAAAATCAACCTAAACACATTAGAATGGTATCGGTAAAAATGTATACATAAAATATAAACAAAATATATGAGACGAACATAATATTTAAGAAATTAACATACCTTTCAGAAAGGGAACCAAAGATATTAAGAGAGAAATTATGGAAGTTTAATTTTTAAGTCTAAAGGAAATGGAGATTTATATTGGACAAATGTGAAGACAAATAATCATATTACCAAATTCGTTGAATTTGACTCTCGTAATTTTGCATTGAAGTTAGCTTATGCAGAAAATTGAAAAGTTTTCTTAATTCGTATTTTTCTTGTGACTTTTTAGATCCATTCGTATCTATCAAAAGCATTTAAAGTTGTAAATGTATAAAAATTCTTTGAATTATATTAATACTTTGAAATAATGCATCTAACATGAATGCTAAATTTGGATGAGGTGGAAGCTTAAATGGAAAAAAGGTCATACAATGCGCCACTTGGTAGAACCTCATACTCTCCCGCATGAGGTCTCTACTTATATATATATATATATATATATATATATATTGAATATTGACTAGTGTGTAGCCCCGTGTATATGCATGGATAGAATTAAAAACAATCACAATACAATTAAAATTATACATATTTTTTTAGAAGAGGTTCAAATTATACATAGTATTAGCTTACACTAGTCAATATTCAATATTCTAAATCATATATATATATATATATATATATATATATGTATGATTTAGAATTTAATTGGTTTTAGACTCTTCAGTTTTTGCACCCAATAATTCATTTGCCACAAAAATTAAAAACTAAGATGGATACATGGTGAAAAATTCAACTCCAATTGAAATCTAATTTAGAATCTAATTGGATTTAGACTCTTCGATTTTTACACTCAATAATTCACTTGGCACTAAATAAAAAATTAAATGGGACATGTGGCATAAAATTGAGTATCCAATTAAAATCTAATTGGATTTCCTTTGAGTTCCAGCAATGCTAGCCGTCAAGGAAACTCTCCAACTATTTGTAACTTAGATAAACTCTATAGATATACCCCTAAGATTTATACTTATAAATTAGTGGGCAAAAATGGTAAATTACAAGTAAGATTTTAAAACTAAAAAAATTGAAAATAAATAATTTTAAAATTATATTTTAAAGTTCATTAATCTTTTTGTTAACGAATTTTTTTTTTATAAACATTTAAATTAATTTATTAGCAATATATATAATATTTATTTATTGATTTCGTAGTTTTTAATTTCTATGATATATTAATTATTTAATTTATTTTGTCAGTTCGTGCATAAGCATATATTATGTTTATGTTTATGTTTTTTTGTCCGTTTATATTTATGTTTAGTTGTGTCTTTGTGTGTATGTGCACATGCTCGCTCCTATATGTTTGCACCTTTGACACTAACATTTCTTAAAAAAAAAAACAAACACCTATGAACATCACTTTGAGATTATTAGGCCATCTTCCATTTATATCAACATCAAAGTAATTGTTTATATAAAGCAAAGCTACATGAATTATCTCTGAACCAAATTAGCAAAATAATAAAATTGATCAATACAATAATTATAATTTTTTAAAAAAGGAAAACAAATTAAGAAAGCTAAAGGAGACGATACAAAATTAAGGTAACCACTACTACTACTACTACTAATAATAATACTTAATGACATCAGAAATTAAGGTAAATACAAGTCATCACGGTTACCCTCCAGTTATACTGTATTAAATACATTGATTGAAAAGAATAAAGTTTTGTAGATTGTGGTGCTTACATGTGTTTTTTTATTTAAGACTGAAATAGAAATACTCACGTTTTTTTCTTTTTTTTTTGAAAAATAAAATTACTCATAATAGTTACATTGAGAATTAGAAATACTCATGTTAGAAATACTGTTTACATCACCAAGAGGAAGTGCTAATTGGCACAAGTTGTAAATTAGGCCTAGATATGATTAGCTTAGGTCTAGGCCTATCAGATTCGATTTTTTAGGGATAAAACCTCACCTAATTTGTATATGATAATTTTCTAAACAACAGTAACTAATTTTTTAAGCAGACACACCTCTATAAATAGAGGAGAAAATCTAAAATTCAGTACCCCCCTCTCTCCCTTTACGTTAAAGAGGTTCTAGAAGCTTTGCTTTAAGAATTTCTTTTCTATCAGTGTCTATACTCCAAAAGTGCTAGTCAGCACTCACGAAGTGCCGACTAGCACTCCCACCGTGCTGATTGACTTGCCATCCATTCACGAACTGCTAATTTCAGACCAAATCAACTTAATTTTAGGCTTCTATTATTTAGTCCTTTTTTTTTCCTTCTACTTTCCTATTTTTAGCCATGTTTTGTAAATAGCATGCACTCATTGTAATCAAGGAATTAATTTTTTTGAATTAAAATCAAGACAAACGTGAGTTTTGTTTCTCTTGGTTCTTCAAAGAACTTGTGAATTTATCATGGATTCTTCCTTGTGGCGTTCAAATTTTATACATTCGGTTTGTGATTCAATTATAATCATTGGGTCGAGGTTTGTTACTTTATAACTTTGGTTTGAGTTTCATCTATAGATGTTGGGTTGGGGTTTTCTATCAAAAATCTGAATTTTAGCTTTCTTGGGCAAGTATTCCAATATTATTTGTAGGGTCTCAAAGCATGTTGATTGAGGTTCGCAATAGGGAAAAATGATATAAATAAGTAGTATTTTAAATCAAAGATAAAAGTGCAAAATAAAATAACTTTATTGTTTCCTTTTAAATTTTTGTATATAAACATTTAAATTTATTTATGAAAGTATATTGTTACTCATTTAGTTGTTATTTTTTTTCTCTAAATTATTAATTGTTCATTTAGTTTGTTAGTTTATGTATATACATATGTTTTTGTTTTGTTTATGTTTGGGTGTGTTTGTGGAATCTTGCATTAGCTCTGGCTTTTATTCTAAACTACTTGTGAACCTGTTTGATGTGCGGGTTAGAGTAGAGACTACATGGTATTATTTTTTCAAAATTTATCTAGAGTTACGTTTTGATACACTAATGGATGGGATTTCCTTAAAAAAGAGTAGAGAGTCGTGAAAATTTAATATTAAAGGAGTCCTAAGGGATAAAAAGGATATATAAAATTGCTAGAAAAAATTATTAGTTCAAGAAAATAATTGATGTGAATTCCTTTTCATGATGTAGATTTAATATTATTTGATGATAGAAATCATGATCATATTAAACATGCTATGTTTAAAATTTTATGGATATTGATATTTGTAAAAACCAATATAAAAATTAATTATAGTGAAAAAAAAAAAAGTTACACGGTCATAATGTTAGACAATTTCTTTTGCACACATATAAATCATTAACACCAAAAATAAAAATGAGAAATAGTAACATAAAATTTTTACTACTCAGGAAAATTAATTTAATCTAATAATACACATATAAACATAACACATATCCAGATGGAACCCTTGTTGTAGGAGAGAATACAAAATTTGATAATTCTTGAATAATAAATAGATAAAGCGTAAATATTTATAGAGGTCAAATAATGTATGTCCTGGATTTAAAATTTCATTTATGACTCATAAGCAAATCCTTCAAAAAAAAAAAAAAAAAAAAAAAAAAAAAAAAAAAAAAACAAACAAACAAACAAAGAGAAATACATACCTGTTATAGTTTGGATGGTAGGTTTGATAAAGACTTCTACTATAAATTAAATTTCACAAACACCAAATTGCATAAATGATAAGAAAAAGGAAAAAAAAAAAAAGGAGAAATAGATTTCTTAACAATATATAAATTCTAAGATATTGAGGATTATTGGTAATGGGGGAGAGAAAAGAAGAAGAAGAAGAAGAAGTTGTGCCTAAGAATATATAAGAATACACAGAAGAATAGAATATATATATATATGTGTGTGTGTGTGTGTGTGTGTGTGTGTGTGTGTGTGGGAGGACCAGAATTTGAGGATAGGGTCAAAAGTGAGAAGTCCAATGTTAGAAGAACTGATAGTGAGCCCTCGGGAAAAATATGAGCAACTCATCACAAGTCTAGGGAGATTGCAATGCTCAAAGACCCTGGGGACACTCTTATGTCCTTGGGAGGGTCAAAGACCAGTTTTGAAGACCATAAGGCATAAACCGAGGAAGGTTTGTCGGCAAGCAAAGAAGGGAATAATGTTGATAAAGCATCCATCACCTCCGCATTCAAAGCTCTGAACCCACTTAGCTGGCCACATTAATGGAGAAATGACCCTTGAACAGTGTCATCACGACTTATAGCATGGTGTAGAAGCCCTCCAATGAAATCCCGATGGGACAAGTATCAAGGGAAACAAACTCAAGCCCTTTAAGTGGAAGACTAAGATACAACCTGGGAGGCTATATAAGGTGGAAAGACCTCTGTAGAAAGAGGAGGAACAAATCAGAGAAGAAAAGATAGCAATACAAATAATGTGATTGAAATCCAAGAACAAGTGTAACCTGTACCTTGGACCAAACCTGAGGAAGATAATATAAGGCCCTTAAAGCTCATTTTGACCAACTCTTATTTATACACTTATGCTTAATACTGATCATTCTATTTCTAGTTAATCCAATACAACTTAATAGAGGTATTAAAGGTTGATTAGCATCCCACCTCTATAAATTAATTGTGTGAGTAAAAAAGAAAGTTTTACTTATTTTTTCCCGCCACAATTGATATCGTCTGTGGGAACATCACCTAAATACCCTTGGGTAAAAGTCTTCTTATTATGGTCAACTCTAAAAGAAGTGGTTCTCTGGAGTCTGTGGTCCCAACAGAGGGACCAATTTGTGAATCTTGAACAAAGAAGGGACCATAATATGGTCCACACCCACTATGAAAGAGCTCTATTTGTGCATTCCGAGCGTACCGATCAACACCATGTCAATCGTAATTCGCATAAAGCATAAAAAGAGGTATATAATCTCAAAAGGAAAGTGGATTGACTATGCCAATGCCTCCATCGCATGACACAGATAAGGGAGGAGAGGACTCGCACCCCAAGCTAGAGTTCTAGCTCTGAGGATGACAACAGTTACCGACGAAGAAGCAGAACTCCACCTAGTGAATCTTTCACATCATCATCACGTTACAATTCTGGTGAAAGGCACCATCATAAGCGGTCTAGGACCCCGCCATGGAGAAGCATGAGAAATGATGCCATGGGAAAGATTCTCCTACAAATATCACGCTCACCCTTCACTAGGCGCATTGAGTAGATCGAGCTCCTTCGCCACTTCAATTAGCCCACTTTTACAATATATAATGGCAAGACAAATCATGTTAAGCACATGCGCCCCTTTAATTAGAGGATGACCATCCATTCTAAGAACAAGGCGTTGACGTGTAAAGTTTTCCTCTTGAGTCTCGATCCTGTTGCCATGAGGTGGTTCCATAGCCTAGAGGAGGGATCGATAAGTTCTTTTGAGAAGTTGATGAGTGCATTCGGAGCAAGGTTTATGACATTTAGTCGAGTTTTGAGGCCTTTAGACTTTTTGCTTTCGATGTCTATAAGAGGAGAGACCCTTAAGGGCTATTTCAATAGATAGTGGGAGCTTTACAATGAAATTGATGGGGACTTTGAGGATGTAGCTATCAAAGCCTTTAAGGTGGGTCTCCCTACACACTTCAACCTCTAGAAGTCCCATACCATGAAGCCTCAAATGGTAAATTCAGTGTTTAAGGAGCTGATCTACCTAGTGCTGTAAAAGATCAAGAGTGAGCCCTAGTTTAAATGGCCTAACAGAATGGGAGGAGACCCCACCAAAAGGAATCAAAATCTATATTGTCAATACCATCAAGACTGAGGTTATACTATGCAGGATTGCAGGACATTGCAACACTTACTTGGTTAATTGGTCAAAACTGGGAAGTTGAAGCAATTTTTACACCAGCCTGTCGCTCAAGGACAACAGCCCATGATAGGGTCTCAAAGAAACAATGTTCCTTGGTCTTCCCTTAGAACAATCGATGTCATATTTGTGGAACCAAGAAAGGATCCCAACTTTGTCAGCGGGGTGATGATGATATCTCCACAGTCAAAAGTGGACAAGGAAGGTAGGTCATTTAAGAAATTCAAGTTACAGTTCCAACCAATCTTAGGGTTCTCCGAGGCTGATAAGGAGGAAAGATTCAGCCCCATGATGATGCACTTGTAGTTACCTTGCGAATTACGGGATTCGATGTCAAGAGGGTAATGATTGATCAGGAAAGTGGGGCTGAGATCATGTCTCCATACTTGTATAAAGGCTTGGGACTCAAGCTTGAAGACCTTAGTAAGTATGACACACATTGGTTGGATTTGATGGAAATACTATCGTTTAGGGGCATGATTAGGTTACTTGTTCAGATGGGAATGCAAGTGGTGAATGTGGACTTCATTATGGGGGAGGTTTATTCTCCCTATACGACCATCTTGGCAAGGACATAGCTTCATGCTAAGGGGTCTGTATCTTCAACTCTGTTTGTAAAGTTGAAGTACCCTATCGAGGAAGGTGTGGGAGAGTTATTGGGATGCCATACCTCATAGGAATCAGCGATCGTCCTACCAGCCTCCTTGGATTCTTCAGTATCATGTGAAAGATTGGATAAGATTGTCATCGGTGAAGACAAGGAGAGGTACTTCCAAATTGGGACTGAGCTTCCACCAGACGAGAAAAAGGAATTAGTGAACTTTTTGAGGAGCAATCTAGAAGTTTTCACTTGGAGTGCATACGAAGCCCCTGGAGTTGATCCATAATTCATATGCCATAGTTTCAATGTAAACCCAAGTGCAACCTCGAAGAAGCAGCAACCTCGGTGGTCTTTCAAGGAGCACGCTGATGCAGTTAAGGAAGAGGTCTGTAAGCTCAAGCAGGCTAGGGCTATCAAAGAGCTCTTTTACCCAGAGTGGTTGGCTAACACAATAGTTGTCAAGAAAAAATCTGAGAAGTGGAGAGTATGTGTTGATTTCATGCATCTTACCCAGGCATGCCCCAAAGACCTATTCCCTCTTCCAAGGATTAACTAACTTGTGGATGCAACATTTGGTCATCCTAGAATGAGCTTCCTTAACACTTTCCAAGGATATCATTAGATCCCATGAGCACTGTCAGATCAGGAGAAAATAGCTTTCCTAACCCTAACTAGGAATTACCATTATTAGGTAATGCCTTTTGGCCTGAAGAATGCTGGGTCCACATACCAAAGAATGGTGACGAGGATGTTTGAAAATCAGTTGGGCAAAAATGTAGAGGCCTTCATTAATGATATGGTGGTGAAAAGTAAGAAGTTGTCCTAGCATTTGACTGATTTAGATGAAGTCTTTATAGTACTAAGGAAGCATAGGCTTCACTTGAACGCTTCCAAATGTTCCTTCAGTGTAGGGTTAGGAAAGTTTTTGGGTTACATGATTACCCACCGAGGAATCAAAGTCAATCCCAATCTAATCAAAGCCATTCATAATTTACACCTACCCCAAAACCCTAAAGAGGTCCAACGTTTGACCGGGATGATGGCGGCCCTAAATAGATTCATATCTCAGTCAGTCGATCGATGTAGACCTTTTTTCCAACTGTTACATAAGTGGAAGGATTTTTTCTGGTTCGAGGAATGTGACAGAGCCATTGAAGATCTTAAGGCATATTTAACACATCCTCCAATCCTGTCCACACCAGAAAAAGAGAAGGTGTTGTATACTTATATAGTTGTTACTTCAAATGTAGTGAGTTTGGTTTGACATGAGTTGAAGAGGGGATCCAAAAGCTAGTTTATTATGTTAGTAAATCCCTTTAGGAAGCCGAAGCTCGATATCTCCCCCTAGAGAAAACTATCCTAGCCATTATTCATGCCACAAAAAAGCTCCTACACTACTTCCAAGCTCATACAATCATCATCCTCACTTAGTTGCCGTCACAAGCGCTACTTTAGAGATCTGATTACACTAAAAGAGTGGCCAAGTGGCGAACTATGTTGGGAGCATTTGATATCCAATATTTACCTCAGACAGCGGTGAAAGGACAAGTCCTTGTGGACCTAGTAGCGGAGTTTACTAAAGAAGAAGACCAAGTTGGTTTTGAAGGGGTAGGGATGCCTTAAGAAGGACTAAGGGTAAACATGATCTCATCTCGGTGAACCTGGGAGCTGTTTGTAGATGAGGCAGCTAACTAAAAGGGTTAGGGGGTCAGAATCGTGATAATCTTCCAAGAAGGAATTACATTAGAGAAATCTTTGAGACTAAGCTTTTCAGCCACAAACAATGAGGCAAAGTATGAGGCCTTCCAAGCAGGATTAGTTGCTGTTCAGAAGCTCGTGGGGAAACTTGTGAAATTTTATTGTGATTCAAGGCTCATAGTTAGGTAAGTTTGAGGTGAATTTGAAGCAAAGGATCCAAGGGTGCAGTGGTACTTAAGTAAGGTGAAGCGTTTGTTGGCAAACTTCAAATCCTTTACTTTAGAGCAAGTACCTTGGAGTCAAAATTCTCATGCTAATCCACTAGCAACTTTCGCTACCTTAGCTGGAGAGAGACTTTGGGATAATACTGGTAGTAAACCTTGTAACTCCTGCCTATAACAAGCAAACACTAGTGGGGGTGAACTTCACACGGGTAGGCCCTAATTGGATGGACCTGATAGTCTCTTTCCTCGAGGATGGATCTTTGCCCGAGGATACAATGAGGCAAAGAAAACTCGTAGAAAAGTGCCAAGGTAATCGCTTTTAGAAGAGTTGAAATTGTATAAACGTTTGTATTCTGGACCGTATTTGTTATGTGTCCGCCGTGAGGCAGTTGAAACATTTCTGGAAAAGCTTTATAAGGGAGTTTGTGGTAGTCATACGGGGGGTAGGTCCTTATCATATAGAGATCTAACACAAGGTTACTAGTGGCCGAGCATGCAGAAGTCCTCCTAAGAGTTTGTTAAAAAGTGTGATAAATGCAAATGGTATGCCCTGAACATCCATTAACTAGAGGGAGTGCTCAATCCCCTAACTAGCTCGTGACCCTTTACACAATGGGGATTGGATATTGTTGGTCTGTTCCCTAAGGCTACAGGAAATCAAAGGTATCTTCTCACCGCGACTTACTACTTCACCAAATGGGTAGAATCTGAGCCTCCTGCTAACATCTGAGATCAAGATGTGAAGAGGCTTGTATGGCAAAACATCATTATGAGATTTGGGGTCCCAAACACTCTCATATTAGATAACGAGCTTCAATTTGATAACAATGCCTTTCAGAGATATTGTTGTAATTTGGGCATAAAGAATAGACATTAAACCCCAACATACCCTCAGGGTAAAGGCCAAGTAGAGGCTACAAATAAGGTTATCATGGATGGATTGAAGAAGAGGTTGGAAGAAGCTAAGGGTAAATGGGTGGACAAGCTACCCCATGTGTTATGGGAATATTGCACGACGTCGAGAAGATCCACAGGAGAAACTCCTTTTTCCATGATGTATGGGTTCGAGGCAGTCATCCCCTTAGAAACAGGTTTTCCAACAATGAGAATTGATTAGTTTGACAGGATTAACAATGAGCAACTTCTTTCTAACAACTGGGATTTGGTCGAAGAGCTAAGGGAGGTCACCACCGTCAGGTTGGAGCAATATTAGCAGAAATGAAGGCAGAGGTATGAGAAAGGTGTAAAAGTAAGAACGTTCATACCAAAGGACCCCATCCTAAGAAGGGTGGTTGGCAATATGAAGAATCCTGCTTGGGGAAAGCTCAAACCCAATTGGGAAAGACCTTATCAAGTGACCTCAGTAACCAGAGTGAGGGTTTATTGTTTAGAAGACTTAGATGAAATCCCAGTCCCACGTCCATGGAGTGCAAATAATTTACGAATGTATTACTAGTAGTGTATGGGCTCATGTATGGTCATATTCATATATATTACTTTGATGTATTTACAAAACTTTTCTCCTATTCTTTCTGTTGATTAAAATCATGGTTGTGGACTCAAAGCAAATGCACTAAAGGTTAAATGGAACCTTGGCCAAGTTCGTTTCCTCGGGTTACTTGCCTTGGGTAAATTAATGCCTAATTCTGTTAAGGGTTAAACAGAACTTCTGCTAGGTTCAATTCCTCGGATCACCTACCTTGGGTAAATTAATGCCTAATTCTGCTAAGGGTTAAACAGAACCTCAGCTAGGATCGATTCCTCGAATCACCTGCCTTGGGTAAATCAATACCTAAAAATGCCTAAGGGTCAAACATGATCCCTGCTAGGCTTAATTCCTTAGATTTCATACCTTGGTCAAATTAACTTTTTTTTTTTTTAACAAAAAAAACCTAAGTACAAATGAAATCTTTCTCGTGTTGGGTTCCTTAGACCATCAAGTAAGTTAAGCATTAAAGGTAGTGCAATCTAAATCATCCGAAAGTGGCAAAGATTGTTAAAGAGAAGAACACATATAAATATAACACTGAATTGAAGATATTTATTAATTGATAAAAAAAAAGGCTCAAAATAAGCAAAAGTCATAGAAAAAAAAACCCTACATGGGAAAATTTTCTACAAAAAAGTAAGTACAGTAAACTATCTACTCCAAAAACCTAAGCCTTACTTTGCCAACACTTTCCCCTGCTCCTTCGGTTCGTCGTTCTTCTCGACCACTTGGGAGGTCTGCCCTTTAGTAAGGGGATTTAGAGCAACGAGAATAGCCTTGTCTTGAATAGGGCCTTCATTCTTGGAAGAGGTCAGAGGAGCTGCAGGAGTCTTGTCACTTGGTGTGGGACCAGAAGTCTTGGCAGAAGCCAATGAGGTTGAAGGGACAGTGCTGCTCGTGACAGGGGCAACTACTTTAACTCTAATAACTGGGGGTCAAAATACCTTATGGATCCCTCAGTTCCGAGGATTGATCTACATTGGCAATCCAAGTCTTGAGGCAGAAGCCTCGACACAAGGTTGTGATCTAAGACTTGAGGTAGGCCTCAGTCTCTTTTTGCACCAAGTTGTAGACTGCCTACTCGACCTTAGTGATCTCCTCGACTTTCTGCCTTTGTTCCTTGGTCAACTCCCTAATTTTTACCTGGGCAAGAGCAAGTTGATCCTCAGCCTCCTTCAGATGAAGAAGTTGCTCTCGAGCTTGCCTTTCAGAGCTCTCTATGGAGGCCTTTACATTTTTTCAAGCTTTATCACACTCAGTCACTTGAGAAGAGTCTCTTTCAGCTTTTTATTGGTCTGGGCTTGGGCCTTCTAAGTAGCATATCATTTGGACTCTTCCTTTTTCTTCCCATAAAGAGTTTGGTTCACCTACTTTTTGGCAACATAGGCAGCCTACGTTGCTTTTTTTTTTTTTTTTTTTTTTTTTAAAAAAGAAAAAAGAAAAGAAAAGAGGGGGGCTAATAGTCATTCCTGCAAGTAGATGTCAAAAGGGTATACCTACACATGTCAACCCTAATGCATCAAAGGTCTTTAGCCTTGATTACGTGCTTCGAGATTTAGAAATGGGTGGAGATAGGCTTAAAATTGAGGATGATGTGCGTAGCTTGGAGTTAGCTGTTGTGATGGAGAAATATCTTCGATCTCAAAATTCGGTTAAGCTCGTCGAAATTCACTAAGCTTCGTTTCTTGGCGGTGGCCTTCTTATTTGAAGAAAAGATAATAGAAACCGTAGGGAAAGAAGTAAAGAGAAAGAGGGAAAGCCAAAAAAAAAAAAAAAAATCCTCTCGTAGCAGCTAAAAGTTTAAAATCTTTAGGGTATTCCTAAACCACCCCACCTAGTGTACCATCCTTAGTCGGGCAATGCAGTTCATTGTGCCACTCCTCTGAAACTATAAGAAAATCCTCATCCATGCCCTTATTGGTCTCGGGGAGGTGAGAAATTAGCCTAATTGTGGGGACCCTAGTTTTTAGGTAATATCCTACCTCCTTATTATTTTGGCAACTATATACCCAATTTACATCATGATGAGTGAGGTTTACACCCATTTTCTCATTTAGCGCATCTACACTACCTATTATCCTAAACATGTAGGGGGGCACACTGAGTGGGACGGAGTCTAAAATGACACAAAAAATCTCTAGTTACCATACCCATGGGAATTCTCATTCCCCCCTCTCTCAACGCTATCGTTGGAATTACTACAACATCGCAAGGCCTTTCCTCATACCACTCTCCTAAGTCACAGTGTTCTATGGTGACATCACTAGGAATCCTATTTCTTAAACTCTTCCTTGTGCTCGGGTGTGTTAACTAAGCTAAAAAACCTACCCATTTTAAAGAAAAATAAGAAAGAAAAGAGATCTTGATTCAAATAAAAAGAAGAATACGAGACACTTACAAAGAAATAGAAGAGAAGGGCTCCTCATGCAAGTTATCTAGAAGGGGATTGATTTTTTCTCTGATAAAGGTAAAAATGGGGAAAAATCACCCCATCCCCTCCTTTTATTGGGGCCAAGAAAGGAGCGGCAATTTTCCCACTCCTTTAAAGTGAAGAATTGGGACTGTAGGATCATAATCTCACCTAGAACGTGGGGGGACAAGGAGCCATCTGCTGCATTTGCTGCTGCATCGTGGATTTCGAAGTGTCAAGAGCATGTCTCAAATTAGTTGAAAAGACATCCACACGTGGGAACACATTTGGAGTGTGCCAAATGCCTCCCCACAATTACTAAAACAGCCCTTCCCTAGAAGGAATGGGAAGTGAGGTTTTGGGAGGCTATTGTGGGAGGATGAGAATCCGAGGATAGGGTCAAAAGTGTGAAGTCCGATATCAGAAGAACATACCTTGGAAGGCATTGACGGTAAGCCCTCAGGAAAAATATGAGCAACTCATCACAAGTCTAGGGAGACTACAATGCTTAAAGACCCTAAGGACACTTTTATGTCATTGGAAGGGTTGAAGAACAGCTCTGAAGAGCATTGGGCATAAACCAAGGAAGAGGAGGAAGATTTGTTAGCAAGCAAAGAAGGGAAGAATATAGACAAAGCATCCATCACCTCCACATTCAATACTCTGAACCCACTTAGCTAGCCACATTAATGGGAAACTAACCCCTGAACAGTGTCATCACAAGTCATAGCCTGGTGTAGAAGCCTTCCAGTGAAGTCTTGATGGGACAAGTATCAAGGGAAACGAATCCAAGCCCTCCAAGTGGAAGGCTAAGATACAACCTAGGAGGTTATATAAGGTGGAAAGACCTCTGTAGAAAGGGGAGGAGCAGCTCAAAGAAGAAAAGATAGCAATACAAGTAGTGTGATTGTAATCCAAGAATAAGTGTAACCTGTACCTCAAACCAAACCCGAGAAACATAATATAAGCCCCCCGAAGCTCATTTTGACCAACTCTCATTTTATACACTTATGCTTAATACTAATCCTTCCATTTCTAGTTAATCCAATACAACTCAATAGTGGTATTAAAGACTGATTAGCATCCCACCTATATATATATATTAATTGTTTGAGGAAAAAAGCAAGTCTAACTTATTTTTTCCCGTCACAATATATATATATATATATATATATATAGAATTTTCAATTGTGATGAAGTTAGATTTCTAATCCAAGAACAAGTGTAACCTGTACCTCGGACCAAACCCGAGGAACATAATATAAGCCCCCCGAAGCTCATTTTGACCAACTCTCATTTTAGGCACTTATGCTTAATACTGATCCTTCCATTTCTAGTTAATCCAATACAACTCAATAGTGGTATTAAAGGTTGATTAGCATTCCACCTCTATAAATTATTGTGTGAGGAAAAAAGCAAGTCAGACTTATTTTTGTCAGCCACAATATATATATATATATATATATATAGAAATTCCAATTGTGATGAAGTTAGATTTCTAATCATTCTAAGAATTATAAGAGAAGAAGAATTAACTTGGATGTATGTTATCCAAAAAGAAAAAAAATGTGACATGAACATAATGTAAAAAAAGAAAAGAAAAGTAAGTAAATGTGAATGATGGAAAAAAGGAAATAGTGTTATTTTTTTAAAAGTTAAAATCATCTTAGAAGTTTAAACTTTAAAGTTATACAAAGCAGAAGAAGTTAAACTCAACATAACTTTATCCAAAAAAGTGATAAAGTTATAGAAGAAAAGCTGATAAGAACAAAGAAGATGATTTATTTACAATTTTTTTTTGATTTAAAAAGAATTTCTACAATTTGAATTTAAAAAAAAAAAAAAATCATAGGAATAGTGAGAAAGGATTTTATTTTATTTTTTTGATATGAACGTAACATAAAAAAAATAACATGTTTGATGTTCATACAAAAAGATGCATTAGACCTTATATATATGTGTGTGTGTGTGTGTGTTTTCTTTTTTATATGTTGTGTACTAATTGAAAAACAAGAAAGTTGTTGCTTTTTTTATATTATAATACACTACACATAAGAAATAAGTATTAGATGGATTAGATGAAGAATTTGGATTGTAATCAAATTCAGATTTCTGATAGAAGAAGAAAACTTTTATATATATATATATATATATACTTTAAAATCTAAAAATCTAAAACTTTTGTTGCAATTTTATTACGTTGCAAAAAGATGCATTAGTCCTGTTTTTATTTTTTATTTTTTTATTTATAAATGTTTTCTTTTTTACATGTAGTGTATTAATTAAAAAAAAGTTTTTTTTTTTTAATAATATACTATACGTAAAAAATAAGGATTAGATGGATTAGATGAAGAATTTGGACTGTAATCAAATTATGATTGTTATCAACTTAGAAATTATAGGAGAAGGAAAATTATATATATTTTTTAAAATAAAAAATTACAAAAAAATTTCTACTATTTGGTGAAACTACTTGGCGCAACCACGGCTTCTAAGCCTAACTTTTATTATAGAGTATATGATGTCCTATATAATTTCTTAAATTTTTTACATCTATTTACTTACATTGCGAAATTCAAGAAGTCCAATTTAATTTTCGTAATATTTTGTGCTAAATGAGTTATGTAGGGGCAGTTTTTGTAGCCCAAACCCAAAAAGGATGAGTTAGAGGCCCAACGAACCCAACACAATGAATTTATAGAGAGTGGGTGAAAGAGCTGGGCTGGATCTGAATTAAACTATGGATGGCTAAATTACGTGAGACCGAGATAGCATAAACTAATGACAGCGAATGTTTCAGTGAAAGTCCGAAGAGACATCTTATTGACTAAACAGTAATAACAATGTTCAGAGCTACCGTCAAGCCTCTTCCTCCTTTTTTTTCTCCCCCCTCGATTAGGGATCAACCTTCTTTATATATTACCCTCCTTCCTCATCTCCATCGTCCACCTGTTCCCCCTCTGGGTAAACACTTGAGCGCGGGTCAAATCATGCGCCCACTTTAGTTCTTTGTGAGTGGTGGTAGCTAAGGTTTCACTGTTCAGAGGTCCTCTCCACATAAATGCGGCCAGAAAAGCTGTTGCAGCGCATTAAATACGGTGGTAGCAGCTTTTCCTTTAGATATTTCTTCATTCTTATCATCCTCAGGAGTGCCCAGAGCTTGTTTTTGTCACACACATTGCTAGGAAGGGCCCCCGAGCTCCCTGTACATGTATTTAATCAGAACTTCCCGTATCCGAGGAGTAAAGTCTCTTCGGACGACGAATAACCTCCTCGGACTGCATTTCTCGGCCATCTTCGGACCCCGGTTTAGAGGAACCGTGTCCCACCCCGCTTGAGCTCTTCGGACATAAGAGGCCACAAAGGACGGGCCCCCAGGCCCACCTAGATCTGGGCTTTTACCCCCCACAAGTTATTAATTGATAAAACTATAGAATCAAAATTAATAAACCTCTTTCTTAAAAAAATAAACCTTAAAAAAATCACCATCATTTATTAATTTTTCTTATTATTACTATTACACAAACTAGTGCATAACCCGTGCGTATGCACGGTACAATTAGAAACAATCATAATTATTCACATATATGGGTTCAAATTATACTTGGTGTAAGAGTTACACATTTTTCAAGTCATAAATGAGTTTTACTCTCTCTCTTTTATTTATTTTATTTTATTTTATTTTGGATATACACATGAGTTTACTCTTTTTTCTTTCTTTCTTTCCTTTTTGTGTGTGTGTGTGTGTGTGTGTGTGTGTTTGGGTTTTTGATGGTTTTCTTATATTAGAGTCTCTGTCTTTTGCACAATATTAACTCACCTAGAACAAAATTTTTAAAAAGTTAGATAGGACATGTGGTACAAAATTAGAAAACGATTGCAATCAAATTTAGAATCTAATTAGATTTTCTTTCAACTTTGGCTTTAATTATATACTAGTGTGTAGCCCCGTGCATATGCACAGATTCAATTAACAATAATCACAATTATATGATTCGAATTATATTTTCTTTAAAAGAGATTCAAATTATACATAGTATTAGCTTACACTTTTTTAAAATCATGCATTTCTAAAATATGTAATGGTTTCAATTAATTTACTAATCTTTAAACATTGCTACAATCCTCCATAATATATTACTTCTCCTTAATATTATGTCTTTGAAACTAATAGATGTATTCCCATCCCATAAGGATATGAACCAATGAGAATATGCATACTTGCAGTTCACCAAGATTTCCATCAAGTCCCAATTGGTTACAATACCAATATAACCATTGTCTAGTTAAGTGTCAGATTCATATTTTCTTTAAGATTTCATATAACACTTAAATGCCACCATGAAATACTCTATAATATCCAAATTGAAACTGGTAAAATCACTCTAAATGGTATAAATATCTCATGCTACACCATATTGAGGTTTATTCACAGAGTGGACATGGCTTCAACGAAAAGTTTACAATACTATCAAAACTAAATATTTCACTGATACAAATCCTTGATTGATTTTCGGGTTATGACTAACTGTTGGTTTCTAAGCGAAGAACACAGAAAGTAAAAGATGGAGACATTGGATGATACTTGATTGAGAGATCAAACTTAAACACTAGCTATAGCCTATAGATGATGCCTCCAACTATCCCAGTACAATTATTTCTTCCTCTTCTTCTTTGGCTTACATGTATAATGAACTAATGAAGAGGCCTTAGAGCTTGAATATACTTCCAAGATTTTATTATTTTTAATTAACCTCAGTTTATGGTGTTATTAACTACTGAATAAGCAGGAATTCCAAGGGATTCCAATTAAACTTCTTATCCAAATAGGTTTTATTCTCTTAACTTTTCCTTAACTGAAAAGAATGAAGACTAAAACTTTTATATGGATAACTCAAATTAGGGACAAAATGGGCTTTTGCCCTTTTCCAGAAAATTAAACATCCTTTTGCCCTATTTCCCAAACTAAATAGGGAATTGCCCCTGTTTTGTAACTCGATAATACCAGAGTCGAGTTATATGAATTACTCAATTATAGAATACTCGAGTTAGCTTCAGGTTTGTGCCACGCTGGACGTCCAGCATGGCATTTTCTTTTTCAAATCCCTAAATAACTCGATTTTATATTAATCGAGTTATGTAACCGACTATTTAGATATCGAGATACGCTCTTATTAAACCTGTTTTTAGACTGTCTTTGTGTTAGGCGTATGGATATATGGTTTTTAACATAACTCAATTACTGTAATATCTAGTTATAAAGTATACTCGAACTCCATAAAATTGAGTTATTCGCATATAATTTCTCCACACCTCCTCTCATTTAGTGTGTTTGGATTTTCACTAAACTGAATTCCACTCTGCTCAAATCAACAGCTTTCGGACTCAACTGAAGTTTGTATCATCTCAGGTAAAAAACTCACACCAGAATTTTAGGGCAATGATATTTTTATTTGATATTGTACTGATTTTTATTTTTTTGGTTGAATGAGTGTGAAGTAAGTACATTGGTGTGGTTTTGGTTGTTTGTTGTAGTAAACGTTGGTCACAAGAGAATGAAATCTTTACTTTAGCAACATTTTGTATTGCACATAATCACATTGGTCAAACATTTACAACAACATTATGTATTGAACACAATGGGTAGACATTAATAACAATTTGTTTGCGCATGGTTAAATGTTAGTGTTAGTGTTAGTATTTCATTTTTAGCATGTAATAGTACAAAAATTTATGAATGTCTTTGTCGTGTACCATCTTATGTAGCATTACATTATTTACCAACAGTTGATGCACACTGTTAACTTGATCATTTGGTGTTATTGTATTCAGCATCAATGTCTGGTTCTGGCAACCCACAAATCTATAGGCCTCATGATGTGTTCACTGCTATGGGTCATTGCTGGGTATTAGAAGATGAGTTTAGCTATCCAATCAATCCGAATCTGCGAAATAGTGCTTATGTTCACAATACCATGAGACAGGAGTGGGCTTGGTTATTTCGTGAATAGCAAATGTTTTATGATGAGCTTGTTGGTTTTAAGTTGCCAGTGCCTCGGCGACTCGCATTGCAGATGCCTAGAGACACGATCGACAAACTTCGTAAAGCATTGAACCGCATAAGAGAAGAAAATAATCGAATGAAGATACGTCTTAATCGATACCCAAGTTGAGATTCGAGAGTTAGTGGAGGAAGGGTGGTATGAGCACGCACATTCATGTAATCACTTCTTGCCGATCCCATTTATCAGTCAGACGTGGAGATGTCAGATGAAGAGTAATCGTGTCGTGGTGTTATTAGATTTTGTTGGAGAACTATTTTTCTTAACTATGTTTTATATGTATGTGTGTCACCGTTGTTGCATTTGTACTATGTAAACCTTATTATTGATTGTGAGGAGCATGCACGTTATTCGTAATCTAGATTATTCTCACATAACGCATAAAAGTTAAATATTCCCACACATGATGATTTTCAATAAGCACATACGACATAACACAGAAAACTTAAAATAACTTACACTAACATTATTAACTTAACATTAGACATAACACACACACCACATAGGCATTCATTCTAACAAGTAGTCCTCATAGTTGAGGACATTGTTACGTTCCGTCGGAGTGAGTTGCCTGTTCGTTGCGGCGGCCAGCTCCTCCGCTAGTTGTAGCATATGATACCTAGACCTATGAAGTATCATAAGATTGTTTTCTTTTTTCTTTTTTTATTTATTATTATTATTTTTTTATTTTAGTAACTGCTCGCTCATATTGGTGCATGTTTCACCGTGGCAATGCGAGTGAGCTACAGTTGACAAGAGGCGCTTCGAGTCCCAGGAGATCATTGTGCAGAGCGTTGGACTCATTCATGCGAAAGTCCCACTCCCGCTGCAATCCTGCATAGTATTCCCTCTCGTCAGAATCTCTTTCCCTTCTATAGTTATCTAGAAAATGAGGTAGCATCCAATTGCGCATCGACATTGGAAAATGTGACTTTAGATCGGTATGTGTAGATGTTTTGCAAGGGTAGATGTAAATGGGACTTTTGCAAGTGTAGATGTAAATGGGACTTTTTCAAGGGTAGATGTAAATGGGACTTCGGTATGTGTAGATGTTTTGCAATGGTAGATGTAAATGGGACTTTATATAGGGGTTTTGCAAGGGCAAGTATTCACGTGGATGTGACTATATGTAAGGGTAAGTATTCACGTGAATAAAGATGATATGACTCGACAGTGTATTGTTCAGTGGCAAGGTGTTGAGGAGCACATGCAAAATTACGAACATGACTTGGTTGTACAGTGGCGTCTATTGGTGCATGTGATTCGCTGAGGTAGCTATTTGATATGGCTATATCTTATGCTACAGCAGCGGGCTGGTGATGTGTACTGCAAAAGAGGTTGCGTATTTATTCACATTAATACTACTCAGCATTGATGTGCTTCATCTGACATGAGTTGACGAGATACTGTTGAGTTGTGTTAAACGTATCATAAAATTTTCAAGGATGCTCTGCATCCTTGAAAACGGTGCATTGCAAAAGCTGTTAAGCGTGCATTGCAAAAGGTGTATTGACGTGCGTGTAGGTAATATGACTGGACAGGGTTCAACAGTGCGAAGCTGTTGAGCATAAATTTTTCAGGGATGCTCCGTATATTTACGTGAGTGTGGATGGGTACTCTTGGTCAGGGTTCAACAGTGTTGAACTATCCACCATAGCTACACTCATTGCTCCCTATGGTGGTATTTGGCAAGTGGGATTGAAGAAAGATGATAACAACATTTGGTTTTGTAATGGTTGGCAGGATTTCATTGAATACCATTCTATCTGTTATGATTATATTTTAGTCTTCAGATATGAAGGAAATTCAAGCTTCCATGTTCTTATATTTAATAAGAATGCCACTGAGATTCAATATCCACCTAGGAAGAATTGTAAATTGGAAGATCATCATGTAGAAATAATATACTTAGATGAAGATGATACAAACTCATCATAAGCAAACCTCAATGTACAGACCCACAAAACATGAAGTCAGAGAAAAGTATGTTTTGAAAACATTATCTAGCATGTCAAAAGGAAGAGAGAGAGCAATCCAAGTAGCCGAAAAGTTCAAGCCTAAAAATTCTTCTTTCATGGGTATCTCGCCGCATAATATGGTGAGCCTTTATACATAATGTGATCATGATGTCACACTTCAATGTCTTGTGCTATTACCCTCCATCAAAACATATTCAGCAATGAGATTCAGGAAGCGATGGGTTGCATTTTCAAAAGCACAATAATTTAGAAGCAGGAGATGTCTGTGTCTTCGAGGCTATAGAGAGGAAGCCTGTTGTGCTTAGTGTCTCAATATTTCACGTGGTTGACCACCAGAGTTTGGACTAGGTTAACATGTTTAAATTTTAAACTAGTGATGTTTATGCTTATATTTAATTAGGGACTTTGATCACTAGTATGGTTTATATCTGATGGATGTGGTTTTAAGACTGTTCTCTGACCAGTTTGGTATGTCTTGTTGAAGACTATTCAGCACTACGAACATCAGTGTAGCAACGGTGGATAGCTCACCCCCAAAATTGATGCATAACCAATTCAGGGATGCTCTGCCTCCTCAAAAACAGTGCATTGCAAAGGGTTGCACATCTGTGTATTCACGTGAGTGGGGATGGGTACTTGTGGTCAGGGTTCAATAGTGCCAAGATATTGAGCATCACATGCAAAACTACATCAATCAAGTGTAGCAATAGTGGACAGCTCACCCCCAAAATTTTTCTTACACTTTTGAGGGATCCTCTGCATCCTTGAAAATAGTGCATTGCAAAATGTTGCATATCTGTTTATTCATGTGAGCATGGATGATATGACTGAACAGGGTTTAACAGTGCCGAGCTGTTGAGCAGCACATGCAGAATTGCGTACATGACTTGGCTGAATAGTGTAGAGCTGTGTTAGCCTTCTCCAATCTCACTTGCTAAATGCTAGTATTACGTGCAGCGAGTGTAGCAACACTGGAGAGTTTTATCCCCATATTCCCTTACAAACATTTCAGGGAGTCTTTGCGGGTACAAAATGTAGTTACATTTTCTCAACATCAATGTAAAATTACATAAAGAAAACTATGCTTCCAATTTTACATCAATGGCTTCCGATCATCACAATTGCAATATTAGGGAGCTTTAGAGCAATGCTACAACAAACCAATAACTTGAATGAAACATTTTAGAGGCTGATCAGGCTTTTAGGCCTTTACCCTATTTCTAAGCAAACCAAATATCATTGTGACAGTGTGTTGTGTGAGCCGTATGGATTTTCAGTAAGTGAGTGGTTAGTCTAGTTTGGACGAGTCTTTATGTAATGTATCTATATAAAGTAGGACACTATAAGAACTAAGATACATGGATACGTGTATATGATACCGCGAATCAAACAACTCATATAAATGAATTATTTGTATTATTGAATCATATGTGCGGTTGGTCTATGTGCTTTGGATGAGTCTGTATGTATTGAATCTATTAAATTTTCCTAAAAGTAATGTGGAATAAATATAATTTGGAGGCATTTCACTTCCTACGGTTTTTCGTACATTACAAAGCAAAGGACATTGTCCAACCAAAGCACATTACTTGAATGTAGCAACAAAGAACAATAGGAAAGAAATGAGAAACTGATTTCACATAAACTTAGCCAAAACTAATGAACAGTTAATCTTTAGAGTTGCAAAAGTTGAATGTACATAATCATCATTTGTCAGACATTAACAACAACATTATGAATTGCACATAATGTGTAGACATTAACAACAACGTCTAATGTTCGTAGGTAGAAATTTTTGGAAATCATCAATGCTTGAATCTGAGAAGTCTGAAATATCTGTTTCATCATCTAATGCAGTAATTTCATTAATAGACTTGATGGCTCGCTATTGCGCCTTCCCCTTTAGATGCTTCCTAGCTTTTTAGATTGCATGAAAATGGTCTAGTCACCTTTGCATTTGATTGTTCTCTTGTTCAAGACGAGCAAGTATATTGGTAGGTTCATCTCTAGGTAACTCGACTGAGCGTACCTTAGGAACTCGTAACCCATGCCATCGACAATACACCTCTAACTCACACCTCTTCTCGTATAGGGTTGACCATGGTGGTTCCGCTGGTTCTGCTATAGTGAACTCTATTGCGGTGGTATCTGTACTTAGTTTTGTAGGTTTGCTAACCATGATGTGTTTGACGCTTCCAAGACTCTCGTACGTGTATATTGGCATATTAACGAAATCTCTCTTCTTTCCAACCCATATCCCTCCATAGTGGTCTGTGTATGTATGTAGTTGTTGATCTGTTGGAACTTGTGATGATGCATTTGTTGAAGTAGATCCAAACTTGTTTCGCATTGTACGCTTTGATGTTGAGGCGTTGCGACTTATAGCTTAATCAATCTATGAAGTTAGCGAGGTAGAAAGTTAACATTATATCACTGGTGCATTTATAACCTCATTTCATGGTCTACTATTTAATTAAAATTTCAGTTATTAGGGCTTGTCATGTCAATACATGCTGGAAAAACATTGCAATATAAACAGGATTTTACATGTTCCCAATGTCACATCAAAGGTGGGTAGTAGTTGCAACATTAGATGTAAATGAGACATCTATGCATCCAATTTCGCAATTGTGTATTCACGTGAGTGTGGGTGTGAAACAATGTTGAGCTGTTGATACTTCTAGTACAGAATTGCGAACATGACTTGGTTAAACAGCTGCGTCTGTTGGTGCATGTGTTGTGATTGAAGGAGTTTGATATGACTACAGTTGGTGCTACAACAACGGGCTGGTGACGTGCGTTCAGAGTTCGAACTTGGTCATCTTGAAACTTCGCTATAGGTATCCATGTTTTGTCTTTCACGCTGCAATTTTGCTATATTAATTTATTAATTGTTGAAATCCTTCACAAAACAGATTCTGAAGATCACAGTGTGTTATTATCTTTGGTCATTTTTAAGCCAGTTTAAACATCATGGTGTGTAAACATCACGGTGTTCATTACCTTTGGTCATTAAACATTTAAAGGTTAAAAGCATCACTTTGCTCTCAAAACCATCACTCTTACAAATTACGCAGCCCCATAGCCTGAAACACTAAAATTTCTCTTGTAATCGTAGCCAATTAATGTGACCCTGTAGATTTGGAATACCTACTTACTTGACTATTCGATCAAACATCGTGGTCAAAGAGTTGCCGGTTTGAAGCGAAGCCCAACTGGAACTGAATAGCACATCTGTTATACCTTTGATGTTGGTGGCTTGAGCTCACTGTTATATTTGTTTAATTGTGCTTTGTCCTTCACAAAACATTAAACATTAGGGTGTTTATTATTGTTGGTGATTTTCAAGGATGCCAGTCAAAATGCTCTTCCCATAATCCGTGACTATTGGTTAGAAGAGATTGCACATGGTAAAACCATCTTCAACCCTGAAACTGAGCTCTCAAACAATCGCGTCCCATAAACATTTACAGGTTGAAAGCACCACTTTGCTCTCAAAACTTTCATGTTGGTGGCTTGAGCTCACTGTTGTATCTGTTTAATTGTGTTTGGTCCTTCATAAAAACATTAAACTTCACGATGTTTATTATCTTCAGCTCACTGTTATCTATACTATTATGTTAGGGGCTTCTCTTGTTTGAAATCCTCATATTTTATTTCAAAAATGCCCCCACACCCCTATGTTTAAGTAGAGACAAAACTAAGGGACAATCCAGTAACAATGTAACTGTAACTCTCACTAATACATTGCCCAAAATACCCTCATCATAACTCTCACTAATTTACTACTCTATAAACGTGGGATAGTTTTTTTTTTTGTTTTTTTGATTGTTTGTTTATTTTTTTGGAATGACTTGGCGCTTGTTGTAGTTATTATTGCTATTGTAGTTATTATGACTATTATTGGTCGCTAACCCGTGCGATGCATGGAGCAGTTGAACAACATGATGAAGATTAACATTTGTATACTTCATTGCTGTAACGCAAAATCAATACAGGTGATGGGTGATTAAAAAAAAAAATTGTTAGACCTAATGCGGGAGTGCATGAGGTTGTGCCTAGTGTCACTTTTATCGTTTTTGGACGAGTCTGCATTGCAAGGTTTCATCAATAAATTTTGTAATGAAAATATGATGCATGAGGTACAGTCCAGGCGGGGACCAAATTCAGAATAATATAATTACTGATTTAAGAGTGACAAAAATATCCAATTAGTGGAAAATACATGTCTGAAAAGCAAGACCTCCAATAAAAACAGTTGCCTGAAGTGAATATATAGCTTGAGCCATTGCTCCAAGGAAAATCTCCTAGGTGGTTCATCGTAAAAAACAAACCCTGCAAACCAATTGTGCTTTCACAAACCTTCAATTTGTATTAATAATTACTATAATCTAATAACACGTGAGTGCCGTACAGAATTATGAAATAAATCTTATTTACACACTGACTTGGATCTACTTGATGTTATATAGAATCACACAATAAATTGATGGGTTCTTACAGTTAGAACCATTGCAATAATACTAATAATAGTAACAATAGGCATGAAACTAACCATCATATTAATATATCAAATTACTTTCCACGAATACCATGTTCGTCAAATTGCCACTCAAATAACAAAATATACAACTGGCCGAAAGCCAGTTCATAGAACTGTCATACAATTCTCCAAATATGCTACAACAACTACAACAAATTCGTCCCCTCCTTGGGTACAATGGGCAATGGCAATCATGAAGAGTCAGCTGGTGGAGAAGGTGGAACAGGACGTCTATAGTCAGTTGCGTCCGCTCGGAGAGCTACAACCTCGGCAAGAAGACCATGTAGAAGCTGCCCATGGGCTGCCTAAGTTGTCATAATGGTCTCCATCATAGCATGAAGAGAGGGAGGAAGAGGGCCTGTATGCGTTGCATCAGTAGTGTCAACATCTACCTGATCATCACCATCCTTGGCAATAGCAGCTGTGGGATCCCTATGCATGTCCTTATCTGGAACATCTCTAGTAGTAGACCGTACTCGTGGTGTCTTGGATGGACCAGCACTGGGGTCGACAACCTTCTTTTGGGCACTTTGCTGTTTCAGAAATTTGGCTCCTATGGGGGCTTGGATGTGAACCAACTCTTGGGAAGGAAAATTCTTTAATCCTAAATATTTGAGGAACCTATGGATGAGAGCTGGAAAAAACAAACCATGCCTCTTATACTTGCTCCTATGCACCTCCACAATGGTTTCGATGAAAAGGGAAGGAAAACAAATGGAACTATTGGTGACGAGGGCGTAAAGAAAGAAACACCTATCTACAGGGATTGTATGGATATGAGAGATAGGGAAAATGTTGTGACAAGCTATCCTAAAGAAGATATAATTAAGCTCAGTCAACTCACTTGAGCTAATACTTCAGTCAGAACCCGAGTGACTGATCGTCCACAAAGGACATCCATAACATCATCAACACGAGGAGACATAGAGTATGGATAAGTAGGTGCACAAATTATAGGTACATCAAGAGCTTTAGATACGCGCTCCCTAGTTATTGTAAATGGTACACCACGTATGGACGATGCCACCTTGTGACCCCCGAGATCCTCATGCACCGATAGATTCGAATAGAATTCTCTAATCAAGTCAGTTGGATGGGGTTGTATGTTTGTACACAGGGACAACCAATGCCTAGACTGTAGATTCTCACGGACAAAAGGATGCAGTTCATGTGGATCGATTTGCCTTTCTCCCCAAATACGCCTACGCTTAATCAAGGTTTCAAAGGTTTGCTCATTCTCGGGCGTGAGGAACCTTAATTGATCAAACACCACTTCAGGTTCAGATGCAGCTTTGCATTTTCCCCTCTTAGCCCTCTTCGGAGCCATAATAACTGATGGTCAGCAGTGGAAACATGATTAGCTCACACAAATACAGAACCAAATACCGCATTACGAAGAGATAAACAATGAAGTTTGAAGCAGAGAACAAAAATTGCCAAATATAACGCACTACCATGTGTATAAAATCATCCATACAATATATTGTCTAGAGCAGTTTACAACAACACAATGAAAAAACAATATTCTTATTCACGGGTTGTTTAGTTGGTTAAATAAATGTAATACATTTTGGTCCGAGTGGACTTGTAATTTGAAGATAGAGACCTAGAGTATATGAACTTTAGTTTAACTCAAAGAGCCAACATGCAATTTGTTAACATATTGAATTTTGTCAAAATGATCAATAATGTCACGCACTGATAGCAAGCATTCTAACAGCATGTTCAACATTATATAGGAAACATACAAGTGGATGTAGGACCTGACACATTTTCAAAATTCCTAGCTACATGTAGTAAGTTTCACCAACTTGGACAAAAAACATTAAATTGCACAATATACAGTTCAGACATACAAACAGCATAAGGACTACCACACACATATGGTGCCATTGGCAAGTTCATTTTGTAGAAGGATACTAGTCAAAGACAACCTACGAGATAAGCAACCTTACTAACAACAATGCATTTGACTACCCAAACACCCATCTTCATCACAATCTACATAGACAATGAACTTTGAAGCATGAATAAAAAATTTGACAATAACGCACCACAAATGTGTCATTTTAAAGACAACAAAATGTTAAAAGACTCTTACTATGTAAAATCTTCGAAGAATTTGCGCAGAAATTGTCGATTCTGGCTAGATGCAGCGAGAGCAATTGAAGATGTAATTTCGCACAGCTGCAAGTTCTGCAGAACTGTGGGGTTTATAATGGTGGGGGACATATCTCGAGAATTACTCGATGATACATAAATCGAGTAATGTGCATATAACTCGATTACTAGGAAATTGAGTTACATGCAATGTACATAACAATAATCCAGTTATATATAACTCGATTATGTATACCTCGAGTTATGTTCACTGGGCTTCCCCATTAAGCCTAGATATTTTGGACTGCTCCAGATGCAGTCCAAGAGGAATCCAAGTGTCCAGGAGGGTCTTCCACATAACCCGATTTTTGTGAAATCGAGTTCTGTGCAATTCCTGTCTAGAACGGTCTTCCACGTAACTCGGCACTCCAGAAAACGAGGTCTGTTCACATAACTCGATTATATATAGGTCGAGTTCTGTTCACTGGGCTTCACCACCCAGCCCACATATTTGGACTGATCCAGATGCAGTCTAAGAGGAATCCAAGTGTCCAGGAGGGTCTTCCACATAACCCGATTTCTTTGAAACCGAGTTCTGTGCATTGTAAATCATAGGAATCCAATTTATGTGTAGCACGTAACTTGATACTACAGAAAACGAGTTATGTTCACTTTTACTCGATTATATATAACTCGAGTTATGTTCACTGGGCTTCCCCGCCCAGCCCAGATATTTGGACCGCTCCAGATGCAGTCCAAGAGTCCAGAATGGTGAATAACGTAAGATGAGAACAAAAAAAAAGTAAAAATAAACCTTCTCTTCAACAGGGGGTTTCTGGCCTCACTATTGGGCTATTTTCTGGTAGTGTCGTAACTAATTCCAGCCAATTTGGTCAAACTTTTACAACTTATATTTTAATGAAATGTAGTGTAAAATAGATAATTTGATGTGGGGTTTATTTTAAAATTAGTATGTAAAAAAAGAAAAAGAAAAGAAGAAGTTCTTATGCAGTCATAGAGAGAGTTTTTTGCAAGAGCTTAATTGAATGCTAAGGTTTTAAATCTTTCTTATGGTTAATTGAAAATAGCCCAACATTTAAATCTTTCTTTTGCAAGAGCTTAACTGAAATCTTTCTTATTCTTAATTGAATGCTAAGGGTTTAAAACTTAATTGCAATAGCTTATGCAGTGAGCCTTATAATTCTGGAATTATTTACAATAGGAATCACCATATTTGGACCTAGAGCTTTTGGTCATGAAGTCAATCATTCTTGAGATACTAAAACTACCTGTTTACCAACATTGAGGCTAGAAAATTGCCCAACATTAGGAAGTGGGCAGATAGTGTCGTAACTAATTTCATCACAATTTGGTAAAACTTTTTGATACGACCCCCTCCACGGCCGTGTGCAGATCCCCTTTTCCTTTGAGGGGCTATGGTTAGATCTAAGGATTTTCAAAAATAAAATAGTAGACAAGAGGAAATTTATGGTTATACTTCGAGGGATAACCAAAACCTCCTTAACAAGCAAAGCTTGATTTTGACTAAAATATTCTCATACCTTTTTATTAATCATAATAGGCTTACAACTGAACGTAAAAAGAAATCCAACACCTAAACGATAGAAACAATTCCTACAACCTAGCCTACTAATCTGATAAGGATAAAGGCAATTGTTATCCCAATAAATAACAAATACTTGAAATATTAGATAACAATCAATAGCTAAGATAAAGATAAACTCCTAAGCAAATTCAAAAGCAAGAACCAAATCTGATATGGCAGCTGGAACGTAACACTTTTGTCACAGTTTATATTGGCCTAAATAACTCCATATTGATAAGATGTGCAACTAGTATCGATGATATTACACAGCAAGTCAGCTTTGCTTTTAAATAGTACAACATGCCAGGGCTGTAGATATAACAAAACATCAACCTTGGCCACAATCCATTCCAAAAACAAAAAGGGAAAAAAGGGATGATCATAGTAGTTGCAAAATAAACACATCCAAAGTTGGGGTATAACACATTACTGACGAATGCATCCACCATAACCACTTATTCGATGCATCTGAAAATGTGGACCTTCAACACAACATCGTCCCTCATAATCAGCTCAAATACGCAAACATCTCCTACTCGCAACGTATTTTCCCTCGCAAATGCAGACCAACCAGCAGGTATGACACATGATGAACCCACACTTCGTTCATAAATGTATAACTTCACAGGCCATAATCGGTCCACAACTTGGAGCTTCACTGTGAGTATACTTCCTTTGCTGTAGTCCTTGGTAAAGCCTTCTCTCGGTAAGTAGTTGATAATGGCCTAGGGTAAACTCTATACAAAAAATATGGAAAGAGATATTTCAAAAATTGTTGAACCTAAGATGAACCTAAGATGTTAGATATATATACATCTTTTCCCCTAAAAACACAACTACGCAAATCATTAGCAACAAGTATCTGCTACATGCTTTCTAATTGATCTATGAAAAATCAAAGTAAAAAAGAGGGCATGACTAAAACCCAACAATTTATGTGAAGCTGAAAGCTTACCGCACGGTCCTTGCCATCAATGTATGATGGATGAATGGTAACAGTGAAAAGGGGATTCTCTGATTTAAAAGCATTGGCTCTCACAAGATTTTCAGCTACACCACCATCTTTCTTAGGACATTGGTCAGATTCAAGTTTAACTAACGAACTGCTTGTGCATCCTACTCGATTTCCTCCAACCCCATGAGCTGATCCTGAAATGACAAGAAACTACGAAGTGATGCACATGAAATTAATAGTAAACAGGCTAATAAAATCAACCAGTTCCTTACAAAAGTGTGAGATTCAAACCTGAACCCTCTCCCTTAGTAAAGCCGTCCATGATTTCAACAGAGTCATCATCACTCTCATTATCTTCCATCCTACAAACTTGGAGTTGGTCATCTAAAGTATAGTCTATTTCTATTGCAGTGGCATCAAATATGAGTACATCAAAGTGTGAATTTCTAATATATCTGAAAACTAGCAAGTGGCCCAGGGTTAGACCATGACAGCTTGCAAATTCGCACCAACCATTTTGAAACCAACCCCCCCCCCCCCCCCCAATCATGTTTTGTCACCTTGACTTTCCAATTTGTACCATTTGGAATTGTAAGAAAGCCGTATCGGACAAATCAACTCCATATTTGCTTATAAACTTTGTTGGAATCCGCTGTAAAAAGAATCTCCATAACATTAATGCAGGCTTTGTAAATAAACACCTGCAGCTACCATTACAGGAAATCTAACACAAAATCTAACAAATGAGATGTAGGGGATGATGTTAGTGAAATGAATTTCTATTAGTTGAATGAGTTAAAAGCAATTTTTGTTGCATATTTCTATTTTTGATTTTGGTATCTGTAGAGTTCAATATTTTGTTAATTTTTGCATAAAGGTCTATCATATCATGAGCTTAAACCAATGGCAGTATTAAACCGCCAAAACTAAAACGGGTATTTTTTTTTATTTTTTTTATTGCTAAGGTCAGATATGCTTGTAAAGATTAGTAGCCTTAGCAGCTGATACTTGTTGGATGAGCAAAAAAAAAAAAAAAAAAAAAAAACCAAACAAAAACCATATAGACAGTGCATTTGGGTACAATTCTCCCTCACATTTGGGTACAACTGGCACATATACGAATTACATATTCATACATACCTTTATACAGCTACATTTTTACCCCCTAACATTAAATTACCCACTACTTTTTTTTCATTGAACATGTTTAGTCTAGATCAAGCATTGAAAAACAATTTGAAACTTAACAACAACAATAACAATAAAAGACTTAGTTCGAAATTGAAAATTAAATATAAAAATTATATGTGTGTGTGTCTCCAAGAATACAAGAATATGTATTTTAAGTATTGTCACTCCCTAACATTACATATCCTCAGTATAGTTTTTTAGCATTTAATGCTTTGTGACTAACTAATTAAGTATTGACAAACAATTTAAAACTTAACAAAAACAACAAAAAGACTTAGTCTCAAATAAAATAACTCTAAGAGAAATTTATTTTATTAAAAACTTACTATCTAAACTCAACAAACAAAACTTTCCAATTAAGAGAGGCAAAAACTAAAAATTTGAAAGTAACAACTATGTATGTTATAAGGTGAATAGTTTGTTGTTCTTAACAACTATTTTTTGACATTCTTGACAATAAGTTGTTCAATTCTTTTTTGCAGGGGCCAGCTCTTATTTTTTGGAGGGGCCAAATATTGATTTTAAGGTCTAATATTTTAAACAATTGCAAAATATACATACATTGTGAAGTTTTTAAAAAATTGAATGGGGGGCCACGACACCCCATTGCTAAGTGTAGCTCTGCCCCTTATAGTGATGGGTTTCCTATTATAATTGTTCAAGGAAGATACTTAAGCCCTATCACATTTTCAAAAAAAAATGCTATTCTGCTCTGTATATTTTCTTTTCCTCAGTTTGTATCATGCACTTATCCTTGTTTGATTTTTCGTTCATATCAAGTAATTTGAGGTAAAAGCACTCTGTTATGTGATTATGTTTTCTTCTTCAAATGTAACATATGTATTGCAAAATGAAATTTTTTTATGACTACATGTAACAAATGTAAATTTTTTCAAAAATCAGAAAAAAGAAGATCAAGTGGACAACGTGTATTAGCATATTAGTTTCAGAGAGAAAAAAATATCATGAATTTAAGTATACTTACAATCCTTCCTTCTTGAAGAGCTCGAGGCATAATAATCTTGAAAAAGTGTGGGGACCTCAACGTAAGATCAGCAGGACCATCCTCATTGTCTCTCTGCCAATGAGAAGCCATTGTTCTGGTTCTCCAAAGTCCGGTGCTTTTCACTGAGAAGTTGAACGGTTGATTCTTATTAGGCTGAGTACTAAATAGTGTCCAGCAAATTGCCTAGTCTTCCACATAACCCAATTATTCAATAATCGAGTTATGTGCACTGTAACTCAAAGGAATCCATGTTGTGTGCAGTGTAACTTTAAAGGAATCCATGTAGTGTTGTACAGCTTGCACGTAGCTCAATACCATAGAAATCGGGTTAATACCAGACTTACTCGATAATTCAGGGACCGAGTTATGTGCACTATTGTTCCACACCCAGCCCTCCATATTTGGACTGATCCAGATGTTGTCCAAGAGGTATCCAAGTGTCCAGAAAGGTCTTCCACATAACTCGATTATTTGTAAATCGAGTTATATGGAGTGTAAGCTAGTCCAACCCAATTTATGTCAAGAACGGTCTTCCACATAACTCAGTTATTAGTAATTCGAGTTATGTGTAGTGTAAATTAGTAACGCTCTTCCACGTAACTCGATGATATGGAAGTCGAGTTATTTTCACTGGGCTTTACCACCCAGCCCAGATATTTGGACTGATCCAGATGCAGTCCAAAAGGAATCTAAGTGTCCAAAAGGGTCTCCCGCATAACTCGGTTATTTAGAAATCGAGTTATGTGTAGTCTAAATCGCTCCATAACTCGATGATACAGAAGTCAAGTTATGTTCACTGGGCTTTACCACCCAGCCCAGATATTTGGACTGATCCAGATGCAGTCTAAGAGGAATCTAAGTGTCCAGAAGGGTCTTCCACATAACTCGGGAAATCAAAAATCGAGTTATGTTCATACATGAACTTTCGTTCATGCAGTGTCCACACCCATACAGTATTGGCTTGCTCATAAGCCAGTAAAAGTGGACCTATTCACAACCATACTATACAACAACTCATCCATCTACTTCCAACCACATCCATCAATTAATCATTCCCTCATTTCCATTACGTGAATAAGAAAATCATCCATACAAGCTTATTTGTAAGTAAAGTGCCTTTATACATTTAAATCCGTTGATGCACAAAAATAAAATGTTCAATTCTACATTTTAAACATTATTCACAATTTTAACTTGAAACTTGGATAGCATACGCCAACAATGGTTTTAGGCAATCATGGAGTCTGCGCAATTGAGTTACACCTTTTTTTTGTTCTCTTCGGTCAATCTAACAACTTCATCCGTGGTACGTCTCAAGTCTGGCACCTTTGCCACATAGGACATGGCAACAGAATTGTAACTACAAACCTCCCGTTGCTGTAGGCCTGCCTCCTTTCTGCGTAGTAACAAACTCAAAAATTAGTATACAACCCACATTAATTAATAGCATGAATTGACAGATACAGAAGAACCTTGAAGCTTGCTTGCTTAAATGACGAGCATCTACAGTTAAACCTTGGCCACAATTAGCAACTAAAGCAAAACATATACAGTTAGGGAAATAAAGACCCCATGAATACAAGAATATGTACATCACAAACAATAAGATTGGAAGAACACCAAAACTGGGACAGAAGACTTGGAATGGTAATTGGTAGGAGTTAAGACTAACTGCAACTACTTGAAGAAGTAATCACAAAATTGCCCAAAGTGTAGCTAAATTTGATACAATGGTATTACTATCATGGTTCCAATCTAAAAATTACTCCATGAATCTTACTTATAACTCATAATGTAACACCATGGCTTGTTGATGCTACGTAACACCATGGCTTGTTGATGCTACATTTCACGTTGGACATGTACGCCGGTTACAAACCTCTTGGCGACACAACCCACACTTCAACTTTGGTCCATTCTCAATCCACAATGAGGTTGGCAACTCCCTATCCTCTTCATCCATCTCATTGCGGATTCTCGTGGATGTCGGCCGACCTTTCTCATGGATCAACTGCGGGTTTGGCATCACGGTTCTCCTTTCTTCTGGCTCCGACCATTCTAACCTATCTTTAAATGGTTGGAATATCGGCTCATAGCTATGATACCATTCTTCCACGCAGTAGAAATTATCCATATACTCATTGGCATCGTGGTTGTACTTGGCACAAACTGCTATCAAGTGTGAACAAGGGATCTTGTTTGCTTCCCATTTGCCACACGTGCATGTCATGTCCATGAGGGAAACCCTATGGGTGTGATCTCCCCTGCCAGTGTTCAACAATGAAGACTGTGTCTCCACTGTATATAACTGTTGTTGCGTGCTCATCCGTCTAACTATATGGAACTTCGCCTTCTCTTGATTTGCCTCGAACTTGTCATAGGCATATTTGCACCACACTTGCCCCTCTTCCAACTGCTCTAGGATTTTGTTTCGACGTTCGTCAAAGTACGAGTTCACCTTGTAAAATGTGAACTTCACCATTGCAGTTATGGGCAAGCTACGTGCGCCCTTAAGTACCCCATTGAAGCACTCTGACAGGTTGGTTGTTATTACCCCATATCGGTGCCCATGGTCATGTACAAGTGTCCACTTTTCTTGATCTACCTCCTTAAGATAGTCATACGCATCCGGGTTGACATTCTTGATGCAATCCATGGTGTTTTCAAACTTCCTAACTTGATTTGCAGTTGCTGCCTTCTATACCAAGTTCTTCAACAGCACACTATTGAAGTTTGTGTTAACATTGCTTACTAAATGGCGGAGGCAATATCGGTGATGCGTTAAAGGCGGTTGCAAGTAGGCCCTAGTGGTGTCATCGAAGCATGATTGTATCCCATGATGCCTGTCGGAGATTATACACAAATTGGTCCGGTCTGTAACATAGGTTAGTAGGCATGCCAAGAGCCATCCCCATGTCTTCGTGCTCTCGCTTTCGACAGCAGCAAACGTGAGTGGATAAACCTCGTTGTTACCATCTGTTGCCATTGCTATCAACAGCTTTCCTTTGTACTTGCCATAGAGGTGCATTGCATCTATGCTTATCACTGGCTTGCAATGCCTGAACCCTCTAATACACAGACTAAAAGCCCAAAACGCAGAGTTGAATATACATGTCCTCGGGACACGAGGGTCACACTTCAACATGGTTACAGTGTCTGGATCTGCATCGGACAATGCTGCTAGAAACCGTGGCAATTCCACGTACGACTCGTCAAAATCCCCGTAAATACATGCAACTGCCTTCTGTTTGGCTTCCCAAACCTTGTACATAGTTACATCATGCCCGTGCCTTGCATGCAGCATACTACGCAAGTCCCTTACCTTTCGAGTTAGGTCCTCCTGTACATACTTCTCAAGTGCAATGGAGATGAACTTTGAATCCATAATCCGCCCATCGGTCGCTACCTGGAGGGATGAGCAACTGTGGGGACCCGTACATTTACTGATCTGCCACAGCCCGTGTTTCTTGCTGCAAATGGCCCGAATTGACCACATACATGCCTCATGTATGCACCGCACTACCAACCTATTGGTGTCAGACTTGATGACCTTGTATTGCTTATGATGCTCCATAGAGTAGAGGGTCAACACATACTGAACAGAGGCTTTATTCTTGAATAGCATCTCGATGGCTGGGTGGTCACCTTTATGCCAACTTGTAAGATGCCCTGTACCCAATGCAGGTGATGGGTCCTTAATATTGTCCCATGTGTTTGATGTGAACCATTCTAGGATAGAAACTGTAGTAAGGCAATCCTCCTCGTTGTTTTCGATCAGTGGTACATCTAAGACCTCCACATCATCCACTGGTCCATCAGTATCAATGAACTCTTTGTACACATCTCGGCTGGCATCAATATCAATTCCCCCATCCATATGAACTTGTGTATGTTCATACGTGTGACTAGACCCTCCCACGTATCGTGTATGGGTGGCGCCCAACACTTCGGTTTTGTCAACATCATCAACTGCACTGCATGGTTGATTATTGTAGGGCAAAGGCGTGGCATCGGCAAAGGAAGGCTACACGTCAAGCGGCGATGAGTGTGGCGCTTCCACCCCACTGCCATGCTGTGAACTTGCACTAGCATGGAACCCAACAACCTCAACAGTTACATACAAGTCAGACGCTATGAACTGGGGGGTCCACTTAATCACTATCCATATCATGTCCACATCAGCATCGCAACCCAATGGATTTGAGTTGTAGACAACTTGAGTACTCACAAGTATCTGGGAGGCACGGTACACGATGGGTATCTTATGTGACTCCCTGTCCAACCCTAGAGCTTCCATTATCTTCCGATGCATTTTTCTCAAATGTGTTCCGCATTTCAACTTAATGAACTTCTACTTCACTGACTCGCCTTTATAGGGCAACCCATGCAAGTCGTGGAAATACTGCTCCCCATCAAAGTAAACGTAGAAGCAATGACGACCCATGGCAAACCTAGATAAGGACAATTAATTGTGGTTATCATGCAGAAGATAGAGGGTCATGTTAATGATAATTAATCGTTTACAGACGCACTATAATGATATCCTAAGTATTCTTAACAAACTTGATTTGTTTGTACACAAACATTGGCCTTTTAGGGGAGACATGCCACAACAAATCTTAAGGAAAATGCTAACATGGTCAGCATAACTTTTTCACCTCGCAGGCTTTCTTTTTTAGAACCCACACATTGAAGCCTTTCAGAACTGAAAGAACCATACAATTTAAACCTCTGATTACTTGTTACATCATTGTTGATACCTATGAATAAATGCATATATCATCATAGGAATTCACCCTACAATGTTTGTTTATATATATGTTCCCAATTATCCATACATAAATTACTAGATCTATACACATAGAGGAAGAATATGTATACAATGTCAATATCACACACACACACATATAGGAGCACACAATAATTAATCGTTTTTGGGAAAATTGTTCTCGGGATTTTCAGTATATTGACAGTTTTTGAAATTCCTAACAAAATGTTTCAAAAATGGGTGGTTTAATGTGTGGCCTAAGGGCATACATTATATATAAACTATGTTTACATATATATATATATATATATATATACACATGTGATCATATATGGAAAGTCCACTTTGTATATATTTACATATATTTGCACACACACAAACACACACACACACACACACATATATATATATATATATACGACACTATGTGTGTGTGTGCGCGTATATATATACACACACACATACATCTGACCATATATGGGTATGTAGGTTTGTCTATTTATAGATACATATATAAAACCATGTGTATATATATACACACACACATACATAGTGTCAGAACCATAGTAAGAAAGTAATCACATTTATACTAAAGTGTCAATCCAAATGTAATTACAGAGTTATGTAAGTCAAGATATACATATCAGGAGAGATGTGCCATAACAAAGAAGAAGGGGACCACAGCTATAGCATGTTTGGTGAGGATGCAATAGTGACAAGGAAAATACCAAAAGGGTACAAGTATAAGAAGTAATCACCTTGCAGGCTTTCTTTTTCAGAAACCCACACACTGAAGGTTTTCAGCACTAAAAGAGCCAGACACGTGCATGGATTTTGAAATGTGGTGAGGGGTGAATCATAACTCGATATCTGGGATATCGATTTTACTTAAAACTCGACTTCAGCAGTATCGAGTTACTGTTGACGCGACATATTGACGTGACGAATTCAGAAACTCGGTAGTTCAGAAATCGAGTTACTTACAACTATATATGGATTTATTGCTATAACTCGATTTCTAAGAAATGGAGTTTCTGTTTCCATTTCCTCTGTAAAAAAGTAGACTGACTCCACTAGTAAGAAGGTGCATCCACCAGCTCAAATACGCAAGGAGTTCCACCATTTTGTGTTTGTAGAGCGGGATGAGACGTACTTATGTTGTGTTTAACGGTTGTGTTCCAGGCATATACAACAGTTGGGTAGATGCGAGCAAACAAGTTCATAAATTCCCAAACGCCAATCACAAATCATATAAAGATCGAAGGGAAGCAGAAGCCACATACATGGAGTATTTGCATTGTAATGGTATGGACGTGCATGGTGGTGAGTCCGCATCGTCAGCAACTTTGAACATATCAACCTCAGCTCCACCTAGCACTTCTCCAAGCAAAGGAACCAACTACGACAGTGGAGACATTAGGAACACCTTGTTAAGGTGTCAATTGGAAGTTGCCATTGAGGAGTGTGACCATGCAAGAAGGATTGCAACCTTGAGTGCGAACATATTGAATTAAGTAGTGGCTCATGTTGTGGGGGATGATGAAGTTGATGCACCCACGAGACAACGTATGGTTAAATGAATGCAAAAGTATGACTTCTTGTTGTTGTATTCATTAAGATATGTACACTTGCAAGTAACTAGGTTCGTGTGTATGGTTTAACTAGAAATGTCATCGTTTTCCAGCTGTTTAACTCGCAGATATGTATATATGGGAAAGTAACCTTATTATTTTTGTTTTAGCACTACTTTGGTCTTATTCGGTCCACTTTGGTCCTATTTAGTCTAGTACATTCTATTCGCTCTATTTGATCGTAACTGATGGTCAGCTTTGGTCGTATGAGATCTATTTGTTTCACTTCAGTCCATTATTGTGTAGTTACAAAATACAAGATCAGCCCATACACAATGAGTCACAAGTAATGAATGTACATGACATCAAAAACAACAATGACTTGCAAATTGCCTGGATGAATGATTTTGAAAATCCATTGGGAGGATTCACTGCAATCCATACCAATCAAAGGAAAAATGATGGGCATTGAAAAAGATAAGATTGGAATTGATCATACATGAAAAATCGTCCAACATCAGAAAAGGATCCAAATTCTTCAAGTCAATTCTGAAAAATTTAATATGTAGAAGATAGAAAGTCCAGAACAAAATAACCATGAATAAAAATTGACACCAACCAACTAAAAAAACAAATAACACAATTATATAAAGATTCTTGAATCCCAAACACACTAAATAAAACCCCAAAAGTATGATGTGACTTGTAATATTATTCAAAATTAAAGAAAAAGTTACACCTAAAATTTCGAAATTACTTGAAAACTTAACATTACATGGATAAGTGTATGATGCAAAATTGATGTTGGAAAAACTTATCCACAAGCGGTTAGTTTTTGCTGGTGACTCCCATTGGGAGAAACCAATGGGAGTCCCTTCTTTGCATGCTCTCCACTGAAGTTCCCAACAAAGATTCAATCTATGAAGTGAATGGCAGCACAATTACAAAGCACATGTTGTTCTTATTCTTCAAGTTTAAGGACTACAACTGCATAGTGGAGTACAAGTTTCAATACATACATTATTATATCTTCCCTCCAGCTGGATCCACTAGACGAAATAGAGCACCTATGAGAGTGGTCTTCCCATTGCCAGTTCTGCCAATAATACCTGTTTTGTGCCCTTAACCAAATGTGCAACTGATCCCCCTTAGAACAAGTGGTGGATCAGGCCTATATCTGATATGTTTTAACATTGATATTCTTAGAATCTCAGATAAGAACCTTCTTTAATTTTAACATTAAATCAAAAAAAATAGTTACCTACAAACCATGTACCTCAACTTTACCCACAGATGGCCAATTTGATGGAGGCCGGTTTCCTTCTAACGGTAACATTCTTCAGGAGGTTTGGTGTAATGCCCTTGTAAAAACCTCGAACAGCCTCGAACCTGCAAGCCCCAATAGAATAGATTAGCCTTATAGATGAGGAAATGTCTCAAGTTTATAATGAAAGTAAGAACGTCTACATTTCCTATTATAATTGAGTGTGTTACTCACTGGGGTGAGCCAAAATATCCCACCTTCTGGCTATACTATTATGTAGACTGTAAGAATTAATATACCATCAAACATTCATATCAGAAATACAAACACCACCCAATTGATAATATCACAAAGCAAACAATTATACTCCTGGAACTATGCATAACTTACAAAGTTTTAAAAGCAGTGCAAAAGCCTACACTTAACTCCAATGAGTCTTTCTTAACTTAAAATACTCCTCGTATACAATACTCAGAATGCCCCATGTTCCAAATGCTTTAGATAAATTATAGTGGACGTTAAAACTTATTGTGCCTTATATGTTGAGAAGTGAAGTAATATTACAGAAAAATAACGATGAAGTATGATATAAATTCCGAAGAGAAGATACTTGTAATACTCCTATACACTTAGAGGGGACTAGCCATAGCACCAAAATCCTACCTTTTAATACTCCTATATACTTGTTTTTGTTTTAAAAAAAAGGATGGAATCTCAGTTATGGACAGAATATCCATTTAGACAGATGTGTGACATGGGCAAGCCCATATATCTAAGTTATCATGCATCTCACCCTGGTAGATTTTGTTAGATTATATCCACCCACATCAAGGCCAAATGACCATTGGCATAGCAAATGCCAGGATAAACAAAGTAGATGCGACGGTACAATCTTGCATGTACACACCCTATCCGGTCCAGTAATAGAACCACAGATTCAACATACAGTTTTCTGTTAGTGACATCTCTCCATTAAATGAGGACTTGAGTTATCAATCATTCTTGACAGGAAATTTCCAGATTTGCCAAAAAGAAGGGACCCATTTGTCAATGCAAAAGTGTACATTGATATTTCTAGTATATGCACATTTATACAGTTATGCAGACCCAAATTCAAAAGAGCATTGATTGTAGTGACTTACCAAGAGTTTATCATCACTTTCAGATTCCCTTCTATTACTTCGGGGGCCTCACTAGGTATATGCATGTATTGATTTAGCCTTTGTATAGAAATGACATAATTTGGTAAAGTGCACTGATTTTGAATTGAGAAGACAAGTGACGTGTTTAATGAAAGACCATAAGAAAGTGCCATTCCAATAAATCCTGCAATTAAAGGAGAAATTGTTATAAAGAATCTAATACGCATGTTTTGCAGCTCAATATAACTCCACAAGCATGTTTAAAAAACCATCTCCAGAAGTATTGAAGAATCTATAGAAGAACTGTAATCCGTTAAAGATTGAAAAAATAACTCTTCAAGGTAAAACTCACCAGAGCTAACAGATCCGGGAGGAAGCCATGACCATGTAGAATGCTGAAGAGGCAAGAACAATTGCACTAAGTGTTTCTAATCTTTGGATCAACCACTCATTTGCTGCAAAACTATGGAAAAAAGGATTGGCATTTTTGTCAATCAGTTCAAGATTCTTTTAAAAGAATCGGTCTTCCTCCTCAAAAGCCCTTATAGTCATGGCGCCAATGTTGGGGTTTGTGCCCTAAAATCCAATTTATTGACATGTCATAAATAATTAAGTTGTTTAATTATATGAGACTATTTATGAACTAGTGAGATATTATCTTAGTCCATGAGATGCATAGTATGTGATTTATGTGAAAAGTCACAGAAGATATAAATCACAAGTTTTTTGTAAACTCAGAATTTTAGTTAGTAGTCGGTGATGAAATTGGGCGTTTCATCTGCGAAGACTATAACATATCAACTAAGATGATTTGTCTTGATCATGGAAGTGGAGACTTCTAGTTGATATGTTGATATGTTTTAAGAGTTAAAACATATTGAATTGGACCGCTGTGAGATTTATTATTCTCCTAAAGACTGTCAAATGAATAGCAAATCTTACGACTTCCATTTACATCAACTCTAAATCCTAAGAGAATAATAGACTTGATCATGAGATGTAGGTTGCTTTGATATATCAGGAGTGAGATCTATAAATTACGGTCAAAACCTCAGTATGTTGGGCAACCGCATTTAATGTTGATGGAACATATATTCTCAAGATGGAATTCATAATCTCTTAATGGAGATATAAAATATTCCCTTGAGATAAGTTTAATGGGTTTGGTTATTCAGAGTGTTGGGCCCAACCACTTTAGTAAGTAGTTACTAAAGTATATATTTATGGAATTGGATTGCATAAATATATGACGAATAACATAAACGATTAAACCGGGTACTCAAGGATTAAGATATAGTAATTTTCAAAGTGACAATCTATTTTATGACTTTGTATTACTACAGATATTTTTATGAAGGGGTTGTATGTATTATAAAGTCTTGGGATATAATTTATTAATAAGGCTTAGAGTGCAATTATATTCTTATAGTGGTATTGAATATAATTAATGGTAACTTTGGACTTGTCAAGAGTTGATAGAAAAGCCCAAGGCCCATTGGAGCTAGAGTCTTATTTGTTCCCTTTGGTCCCATCTCAAACCACAAACTAAAGCCCAATTGGGTAGGCCCAAAAGGCTAACCTAATTAGATAATCAGTCATTATTTATTAAGAGTTATTAAATAAAGAAATGAGGAGAATAGTTTAACGTACGTATGATGAAAAGAAAAGAAATCAGTTTTTCTCCGCAAGGAGAAGAAGAAGGATTTTTCTTTGAGAAGTCTATGTACAAAAAGACTGATTGAGAAACCACACATCTTGGGCACCATGTGGAATTAAGATGAAGATTAAAGGTATTCTCAAGTCAAGTTTTTGAAATTCACTGCATCAAGGTACGCTTTCTATTCTTTATTCTAGAATTCATGGTTACATGTTTATCTTTCATGATTGAAGTAGATCCGTGGTTGTTGCTTCCGCTGTGTGTTTTGTATGAGATACAAAACCAGATTTTCCAACAAATGGTATCAGAGCGGTCTTCAATATCATGCTTCTATAACATGTGATTGAGTTTTAGAATTAAAGAAAAATAGTTTTCTTGGTGTTCTAGTTTTCTGCAGTAAAAGTTTCTGCATAATTTTGTTTTAAAACTGTTGTTCGTTAAAACCAGATGTCGTGTGTTTCTAATCTTTGTATTAAAGTGGAACACGGTGGTTAAGAATTGCTATGTTTCTTATAAACGTAGATCGTCAAGATGAGGATACGGTTATTAGAAACAATATACAAACCTGACACTGTTGGTTTCGTGTTTCATTACACTTTATGCATATTTAGAATAGTGGTTTGACCTTTTTTGTCTCTATATTATATTAATATTGTTTCAGTGAATTCGTTTGCATGATGATGTTCAACGTTGTTTCATTGATATTGTTTATTAATATATATATGGATCCATGTGAGTATATGAGTCTATGTTATAGATTTTCACTTGATGTTTGCTTAGTTACGGTGCCATGATTATAGTTATTGAATGTAAGTGGAATAACTGTCATGTGCGTAAGTTTCTTTATTGCATCGCATGGATGTTTTGCATCGCTTGGCTGTTATAAGACAATTTAACGTAATTGCCTTGATGACAATCTTGTATGTGTTAATTGTTTATAAAGGATTCATCCTATTGCTGCTTGCCTTGCATTAAATATTTATTTTATGATCAAACAGTATGTTAATGCTAGGATTATGAAATTTATTCCTAATGAGATTAGGATTGTGTTTTCAAGGTTTCTAGCATTATTATGATGGTTCTTGATCTTGAAAACCCTAATGTTTGATCTGTAAATCTTTGATGATAAAATCAAAAAGTTTTTTTTTTTGATGGAAGAACAATGAAGATGTCAAAAACGGTTAACAGAAAAAATGGCTATTTCTGGGTTTTTTCCCGACTGGTAAGTCACGAGTTAAGTCGCCAGTGAGTCGCCAAAGCTTCTAGATGAACTCGCGACTGGGGTCTCACGACTGGACAAGTAGCCAAAACTCGCGACTGGAATGAGTCGCCAAAAAGAGTCGCCAAAAATTCTGGCACCTGTTTTTCACATAAATAAAAGTAAGGCGATGTGATTAACTTTATAGTCCTTAAAAGTTAAGAACATTTATTAATCATTATCTAACTAAAAGACCTAATGAGATCAAAGATGTTAGTTAAATAGAACTCTTAGTCCTAAATTGTTTTATGATTAAAAGTCCGTAATTTTTTTTAATTAGAGATTTTTAATGAGATTAAAATTGTAATTAAAAGGTATATAGTTTCTAATGAGATTAGAATACTATATCTAGTAAATTAAGGATAGAGTTCTGTATAACTAATTTTTGATTCATTAGTGTTTAAGGAATCCTAAATAGGTTAGGACTTCCATTTTAGTTAGTGATTCTAATAAGGTTAGAGTCTTCAATAAGTGCAAGGTTATTAGTTGTGATGGGATCACAATTATTTAAGAAAAACCCAAATAATGAGTGGGAGTGCTGAAATAACCCTTTTGTAAGTTTATTGTAAAGTGAATAGATACCTTGTCTTGACTTCGAGTCTTGCATTCCATGCGAAGGGTATTTACTTCACGGATTATAAGGTTAAACTTCTTTGTGATTGTGCGAATGTTCGTTACGCTATTGTGACGTGACTTAGTTACATCACATTGAATTTAAACAATTAAACACATTTAATGTGTAGGGTTAAAATTGTGATTAGATCACAATGATTTCAAGACAATCCACTTGTTTTAAAATTTCTAGTGGGAGAGAGATTCAAGGGTTGATTCTCACGGCCTCCATTGCTGGTTTATAGTAGTGTGATTAAGCACCTTGCCTTGGCGTATATGCCTTGCTCCCTTCGGAGGGTGTTTAATTCATGGTACTACAGGTTAAACTTCTTAATGATAGATGAAATGTGTTTTTACATTGAGAACGACCACGCTTCCGTGGAGTTACTTGGTGACTCACATTGATTCTAGGCAATGGTGTACACTAGACTAAGTGTAATGTTAACCTCCCTTTGGAGCTATGTCATTATTACTTAGAGGCTAAAGGAAGAGCGGCAATTATTTTTGTTTGGTAAGAGTTACCATGATAGCATTAATAATGAGAATAATTCTCGCCTGATCATAGTGATTGGTATGACCTCGCTTCCGAGGAATATTAATTGCGGGATTAGGTTGTCGTTGCACCTAGTATAATATGTTTTTTGGGTTACATATTATATGGTTATGGATGCAAAATATAATGTCCTAGTGATTATGTTCATAGTCTCAAAATAAAGTTGTCATAAATTTTGTCCTCTAGCTACTATTTTGGTTGAATCACATTAACTAAGAAATAATTTTGGACATGGTGCTTAAAGGAGCAGAAGTACATATTTATGTTTCGATTTAGCATTGTCATAATTTCCTATACATGATGCATTTATGGAAGATAGCTTATGATGTGATCATAGTCTCCATTGAAATGGTAAATGTTACATTGGCTTCTATCTCAATTGTACTATAGCATGAGATGCAAGAGATAGTACAAGACTTAGACTTTATATTAAGTCTAAATAAGATGTTTGGTATGAATCATATTCAGTGCTAAGAAAAGCTTAAGGAGTTCCAATTCTATATCTTTTAATTTTAAAATGAATTGGAATTCTTGGATGTAGAGATTAAATGTTAATCTCATATGGATATGATTTACAAGTCCTTGTTAGAATCATTTGATCAATTCAGCTTGTTTTGAAAATAAATTCTCTTTATATTATCTGAATTGATGAGTGAGTTCTATGCAATGGAAGACATCCTAAAAGCTAAGGCTAGGATCAATATGATTTGGTTCAAACTCTTAACCTAAACCGAAAGGTAAGGGTGGTAAGAAGATGAATTATAATACCTAACAGTTGGACAAGTTAGTTTCTCTAGTAGTTGCCAAAAGGAAATTAGACTTATAAGCATGACCAAAAGGAAAGTGTTTCTGATTTTGGTAAAGCTAAGCATTGTCCATGATTGTCTTCTAGATGGAAATTTACATGTTTTACTTTTTAAAGAGAAAGTTTCCATCCTTTGTAATTGTATGTTTTGGCACTTATGTCTATAGATCTTATTAATCTAAATGATATTCAAGATTGATGAAAGATGGACTTTTAGAACCATTATTTTATTATATTCTCAATCTATGAATTCTATTTAGAGGACAATAAAATCTAGGGTTCCTTTTTGTAAAGGAATGAAGTTCCAACATAAATGAGGAATAGGGCTCTTTACAGGTAAATTGTTCTAGATGAAAAATGACAGAATTTGTTGTAGGACAATTATAAAATACATTTGGAAATGAGATGGTTGTATTAGATACATCATATCACATTATTCTGTAGATAACTATTACACCGATACAATATCATAGTGGGAGGATTTCCAAATAAATTCATACTTTTGGGATAAACTTTTGAAGTCATTCCATAAGGATATGAATTTGATCCTCGGTCCTACGTAAAGGCAATAGATGATATGAATATGGATTACTGATTCAAGGTTATGTGAATAGAATTAGATTCTATTTAAAGTCTAGAACTTGTAGAGGCGCTTAATTGCATTAAGCCTATTGTTTTCAAATAGGTCTACAAGTAAATGAGATTGATAGATTTGAAGGTGCAAACCTTCAAAGTCAAGACTAATGGTGAGAAGATTTATTCAAAAAGAAATGGTTCGATTATGATGTAACTAGACTTGTTCATAGCAAAGAACCAGTAGTGTATAGTATGTAAGTTGCTTAAAGTCCATTTATGGACTAAAGCAAGCATATGAACCATAAAATATCATATTTGATCAAGCATTCAAATTGTTTGATTTTGATCAAGTATTAAAAGGCCTTAATTGTGTAAAAGCTATATAGAATAATAAATTTCTTAATGTATGTTGATGACATTCTAATCATTTAGGATGATGTAGAGTTATTGTCATCAATAGAGTCTTTGTTGTCTAGTCCAGTTTGATATTAAAGTACTTGGGAAAGACTAGTCACATCCTAAGAATTATAACTTTGTTAAAATTCAGAAATTAGGATGTTGGGTCTATCTCAAACTGCTTAAATAGATTAGATTCTAGCCAAGTATAGCATGAAATAATTTAAGAAAGGATTCTTTCCTTTTAAGTTTGAAGTTCCTTTATATAGGACTATAGTCCTAAGACATATAAAAGGAAGAGCATATTAAGACAGTTCCTTATGCCATATCAATAGGAAGTCTTTATGCTATGCTAGATACTAGGCTAAATATCTATTTTGCAGTTGGCATAGTAAGCAAATATCAATAGAATCAAATATCACTTAATTTAGTGGAAGTAAAGCATATACTCAAATATCTTAGGAGAATGAGGGATTATATGCTTGTCCACAAAATTGAGGTTTTGATAGATACTGGATGTGCAAATACTGACTTGTAGTTTGATTGTGATTCATGAAGTTGTACTTCAAGATATGTGTTCATCCTAAGTGGTGAAGATACATATTAAGCGTAAGTATTATCTCATTAGAGAGATATGAGTAGGTAAGAAGTAGTAGTAGAAGAAGATAATTTATGCAATAAATCTGGCAGAAACTTGTTTTCAAGCCTTGCCTTAGAGTGACTATGAATTACACTAAAGGGAGACAAGTGTCGGATATGTGATAAATTGTCTTTGAGGGCAAGTGGGAGATTGTTGGGGTTTGTGCCCTAAAATCCAATTTATTGGCATGTCATAAATAATTAAGTTGTTTAATTATATGAGACTATTTATGAACTAGTGAGACATTATCTTAGTCCATGAGATGCATAGTATGTGATTTATGTGAAAAGTCACAAAAGATATAAATCACAAGTTCTTTGTAAACTCAGAATTTTAGTTAGTAATCGGTGATGAAATTGGGCGTTTCATTTGCGAAGACTATAACATATCAACTAAGATGATTTGTCTTGATCATGGAAGTGGAGATTTCTAGTTGATATGTTAATATGTTTTAAGAGTTAAGACATATTGAACTGGATCGCTGTGAGATTTATTATTCTTCTAAAGACTGTCAAATGAATAATAAATCTTACGACTTCTATTTACATCAATTCTAAATCCTGAGAGAATAATGGACCTGATCATGAGATGTAGGTTGCTTTGATATATCAGGAGTGAGATCTATAAATTACGGTCAAAACCTCAGTATGTTGGGCAACCGCATTTAATGTTGATGGAACATATATTCTCAAGATGGAATTCATAATCTCTTAATGGAGATATAAAATATTCTCTTGAGATAAGTTTAATAGGTTTGGTTATTCAGAATGTTGGGCCCAACCACTTTAGTAAGTTGTTACTAAAGTATATATTTATAGAATTCGATTTCATAAATATATGATGAATAACATAAAGGATTAAACTGGGTACTCAAGGATTAAGATGTAGTAATTTTCAAAGTGACAGTCTATTTTATGACTTTGTATTACTACAAATATTTTTATGAAGGGGTTGTATGTATTATAAAGTCTTGGGATATAATTTATTAATAAGGCTTAGAGTGCAATTATATTCTTATAGTGGTATTGAATATAATTAATGGTAACTTTGGACTTGTCAAGAGTTGACAGAAAAGCCCAAGGCCCATTGGAGCTAGAGTCTTATTTGTTCCCTTTGGTCTCATCTCAAGCCACAAACTAAAGCCCAATTGGGTAGGCCCAAAAGGCTATCCCAATTAGATAATCAGTCATTATTTAATAAGAGTTATTAAATAAAGAAATGAGGAGAATAGTTTAACATACGTATGATGAAAAGAAAAGAAATCAGTTTTTCTCCGCAAGGAGAAGAAGAAGGATTTTTCTTTGAGAAGTCTATGTATAAAAAGACTGATTGAGAGACCATACATCTTGGGCACCATGTGGAATTGAGATGAAGATTAAAGGTATTCTCAAGTCAAGTTTTTGAAATTCACTGCATTAAGGTACGCTTTCTATTCTTTATTCTAGAATTCATGGTTACATGTTTATCTTTCGTGATTGAAGTAGATCCGTGGTTGTTGCTTCTGCTGTGTGTTTTGTATGAGATACAAAACCAGATTTTCCAATAGCCAAGCATTGTAGAGACTCAGATAAATGATTTGCTACAAAGGAGTTGGTTGTGCCATTGATCCACATAAACTTCCTCATCAAACTCTTTTATGAAAAGTATCAACTTACCTCTTCTTGCTTATCACCAAAACCGCATATTTGTTTCTTAAAAAAAAAAAAAAAAAAAAAACCAATGCCACATAAAATCTCTCTTACAACCCACTGTACTCCAGCTAACAACATATCAAAATACAAGAAAGTTTGGCTTCAAATGAATATCAATCGAGGCATTTGTCCATTTGCAATCAAAATTCCAAGCCCAGAAAAACTTCCTAATACATCAGTAAATACAATACACCTTATGGGTTTTCTCCTACATGTAACAATTTGTTGACAACAAACACATTGGAAGCCAGTATTCTCCCCAAGCAATGATCCACAAACAGATGCACAGCCACCAAGATTCTCCCCAATTATAACATTTTGCATGCTTATTCCAGTCCAGTCACCTATACATATGAAGAGTAAGCACACAGGGACAATCAGGCTCAATGGCCTTTTCGTTTCCACCATATATTAGCTCTAAAAAAAGGATACAACTTTAAAAGAAAAGTGAAACGAAAATATCCAGTCACCTATAGGCCGGAAGTATAAGCATTATTTACAATAGGCATTTAATGATCTTTTCGTTTCGGCCCATATGCCCTGACAGGTCTAATCTTACCTGTTTCATCAGACACAACAGCATAATTAAATTAACATAATCAATCAAATGCGCAGTATAAGTAGCTAAGAAGATGGGAAGTGTAGACGAAGTACATACCATCACCGATCCCGCAACTGGGAGCATGCGCAAGAGGGCGCCGCGATCTCCGCAAACCCTCCACCGGCTCAATGTCCTCAGCCAGTATCTGCTCAATTTGTACAGGATTGTTAGGTTCTAAAGATTTAGGAATTTATGTATTTAGAACTCTAATTTGTATTGTTGGCAAACCATGATCAAAACAGGTTGTTTAGTCTTGTTTAGGCTTGCTCAAAGTTGTGTCTTTCATGTAAAGTTGGAATCGAGAGGCTGCAGATGCATTGGTGCATTTCAGCCTGGCTCGATCGATCGAAAGAAAGACTCGATCGATCGAATCTCGGCCAAAATGCTTTTCAGCAGAATTTTCCAACTCAACCCTAACTCATTAAACGTTTTGGGTTTTCTGTTTTTACCCTAGGTATATAAAGAAAACCCTAGCCACGTTTTTCGAGTTGCTCCTGTTGTATTGTTGCTTATACTTTTCTGTTTTGTGTAAATCTCTTGTGAGATCTAGAGGAGCTTTCCTTTACACAAAGCTTAGGGTTTTCAAGATAGAGATAGTATCAACGTCTTGATGATCAACTCGGTTGCTGCCATTGGAGCTTAAAGAATAACAAGCGTGGGTGCTTGTAGCTGATTGGAGAATCCAAGAAAGAAGGAGTCCGTAGATTCGGAGCTTGCATGTGGTCGTGTCAGTAAGTTCTACTAGTGGGTAGCATTAGGAAGTCGAGCGGGGGTGCTTGTAAGTCCTTTTGTATGAACTTCGATTCTTTCTAGTAGATTTGCTTTTTACCTTGAGGATAGCTAGGTTAAATCATCCCTAGGTTTTTTACAGGTTTGGTTTTCCTTGGTGATCATATCATTGTGTTATTTATATTTCCGCTGATTTATTTCTTGATTTGATTAATTGATTGTGCTAACCTAGATTTGCATAATTTGACTAAGTTAACCACTTGGCTAATAAACTAGGTTAATCCAATTGTTGTGTTTTAAGAGGTCTAAATAACTAACAAGTAGTATCAGAGCAGGTAGCTCTCTTGTTTGAGATTTTTTGATCTCTGAGCTGATCCTTGACCCCTGTTGTCATGGATTCTTGGAAAATCTTTTTGCTTATATGTCAACTTGTCTACTTGTTGTCTTTGCCTTTTGTTTTTTTTGTTAAATCTTTCCTTGAGTATCTTGGCATGATCATATGTGAGAAGAATTATGTATGTTATACTGCTTTAACCGCCTTAAAGGCAGATGATTCTTGTCTTTGGTATTTGGATAGTGGTTATTCCAGGCATATGACAGGAAATAAAGGTTTATTCGAAACACTCTTTGAAGGAAAGATTGGAACAGTCACTTTTGGAGATGGAAGCAAATCTGTGATCAGAGGCATTAATACTGTGGACATTCTAGGATTGCCAGTGTTTAAAGATGTTTCGTATGTTGATGGATTGAAGGCCAATTTACTCAGCATAAGTCAGATTTGTGACAATAGATTAAATGTTCTTTTCACCAAGTATGAATGTGAGATACTTGATAGAGGAGGTGACTGTATGTGTGTTGGTGTAAGGACAGCTGACAACTGTTATGGCATAACACCAAGTGTAAACAACAAGTGCTTTAGTGCAAAGATTGATCAAGTTGATTTATGGCATCAACGGTTGGGGCATGCCAGCCTGAAGCAGTTAGAGAAGATTTCTAAATGTGAGGCAGTTATCAGTTTACCTAAGTTTGAGAAGATAGATAAGTGCATTTGTGGACCATATCAGATAGGTAAACAAGTAAAATCCAAGCATCCGTCTGTGACTAGTGTTCAAACTTCAAGACCTTTAGAGTTATTACACATTGACCTCATGGGTCTTGCCAGAGTTCAAAGTTTGGGTGGAAAGAAGTATATTCTAGTTGTTATGGATGACTTTACTAGATATACTTAGGTTGTGCTTTTGAAAGATAAAGCTGAGGCTCTTGAGAAGATGATACATCTGTGCAAGAAATTGCAGGTTGAGAAAGATACTGTGATAGTCAGAATCAGAAGTGATCATGGAAGAGAATTTGAGAATACCAAGCTGGCCACTTTCTGCAATGATCAAGGCACTCATCAAGAGTTCTCATCGCCCAAGACATCTCAACAGAATGAGATTGTGGAAAGGAAAAACAGGGTTGTTCAGGAGATGGCACGGGTCATGCTACACAACAAAAAGTTGCCAAAATCCTTCTGGGGAGAAGCAGTCAACACTGCTTGCCATACACTCAACCGGGTGTATTTTAGACCTGACTCCAAGAAAACTCCCTATGAACTCTGGAGAGGGAAGAAACCTGTTGTCAAATATTTCAGGATTTTTGGTAGTGACTGTTACATTCTACGTGATAGAGAGAACCTAGAAAAGTTTGATGCAAAAAGTGACAAAGGATACTTTCTAGGATACTCTTCCACTGGTAGAGCTTATAGAGTGTACAATCTAAGAACCAAAACAGTCATGGAATCTTCAAATGTTGTAATAAATGATGAAGTGTGTTCAGAAGCACTTTCAGAAAGCACTGCTCCTACTCAAGGTAAGTCTCTAGAAGTTGATGATTCACTTCCTGCTGAGTATGTGGGGAAACATAGTGAAGAAGAGCTGCTGGTGTTAAATGATACAGTCTCAGTACCATCAAGTTCAGAACCATCCACTCCGAATCATGACCCTCGACAGGTACAAAGTGAGCTCAATCCTCCATCTGAACAGAAAGGTACCACCACATCTCTAGTTAAAGGTCCATCCTCTAGAGTGAGATTGAATCATCCTCCCACAAATATATTGGGTAGTCTGAATGATAACATGAGATTGAGATCAAAAGCCTTGAATGTGATTACTCACTCATGTTATCTGTCCCAATTTGAACCGAAGAAGGTGGATGAAGCACTTCAAGATGCTGATTGGGTAAATTCAATGCATGAATAACTTCATCAATTCGTTCGAAATGATGTGTGGGAATTATTTCCTGGGCCGAATAGTGTAAATGTGATTGGAACTAAATGGATCTTTAAGAACAAATCAGATGAACATGGCACTATGATCAGAAACAAGTCAAGACTTGTTGCACAAGGGTACACACAAGTGGAAGGAATTGACTTTGATGAGACCTTTGCACCAGTAGCAAGGTTGGAATCCATTCGGATACTGTTGGCCATAGCAAGTCATCTAAACTTCAAGTTGTATCAAATGGATGTCAAGAGTGCTTTCTTAAATGGGATGTTACAAGAAGAGGTATATGTTGAGCAACCTAAGGGATTTGTTGATCCTCACAGACTGGATGATGTCTACAAGTTGAAGAGAGCCCTCTATGGTTTGAAGCAAGCTCCTAGGACTTGGTATGATAGATTGACTGCATATCTCACTGAGCATGGATTCAAAAGGGGATCTGCAGATACAACTCTCTTCATAAGAAAGGATAAGATTGGTTTTGTTGTAGCTCAAATTTATGTTGATGACATTGTTTTTGGTGCTACTAATGACTCTCTTGCTCATTCTTTTGCAAATGAAATGAAGGCGATGTTTGAAATGAGCATGGTTGGTGAACTGACTTACTTTTGGGATTACAGTTAAAGCAAACAGAGTCAGGAATCTACATAAATTAAGCTAAATATGCAAGAAATCTAGTCAAAAGATTTGGACTGGACAAGGCTGCTCATGCTAGAACACCAATGGCTGCTAATGCAAAATTAACAATTGATCCATTAGGTGAGTCTGTTGATGTTACTTTGTATAGAAGCATGATTGGATGTCTTCTGTATTTAACTGCTAGTCGGCCTAATATCTCTTTTAGTGTTGGTGTTTGCTCTAGATTTCAGTCTAATCCTAAGATTTCTCATTTAAATGATGTTAAGAGAATTATAAAATATGTGAGTGGAACCTGTGATTATGGATTATTTTATAGCAAAGAGTCTAATTTGTCTCTCGCTGGTTTTTTTGATTCTGATTAGGCTGGGAATGCTGATGACAGAAAAAGCACTACTGGGGGTGTTTTTATGTTGGAGCCAATCTTGTGGCTTGGATGAGTAAGAAGCAAAATTCTGTTTCTTTATCCACTGCTGAGGCAGAATATATTGCTGCTGGGAGTTGCTGTTCTCAGCTCCTTTGGATGAAAAAGCTTTTGAGTGATTATGGGATTCCTCAAGACACCATGGTTGTCTATTGTGATAATTCTAGTGCTATAGATATATCTAAGAATCCTGTTCAGCACTCTAAGACCAAATACATTGAAATTAGATATCACTTCATTAGGGATTTGGTTGAAAAGAAAATTGTTGTTCTTGAGTATATCCCTACTGATCGTCAAAACGCTGACATCTTTACCAAACCACTTGATGGAAGTAAGTTTGAGACACTTCGCCAAGTGATTGGTGTGCTTCGATGTCCTTAGTCTCTTTTGGCTTTCTTGGTCCTTATGCTTCATTGCTCATTTCTCTGTGACCATTGTTCTTTGGTGTTTTTTTCTAGGACTTGCATTGCATTACATTCATGCATTTCATTCTAGGATTTATTTGTTTTCTCTTTTAAAATTAAAAAAAAAAAAAAAAAGGGAAAAGCAAATTGTGTTTGGCACTATTGTTCTTGGTCTTTGAAAACAAGGTTGGTCAATTTATTTACACATAACATGTCTTGTGTACCTTGTTTAGCTTTGATGAGCTTATTTATTGCACTTTACTAGTTGAAGCTTTGTAGTGCATGTTGTGTGAGAAAGATGTTTATGGTGTTTATCACTTTGTCTTAATCTTGAAGTCACATGTTATTTGACTGTCGGACTTAATCCTTTTGAGAAAGGCATAAATAACCATCTCACCACTATTCACTAGCCAATCATGAACACCTTAGTGCATATCATAAGATTTTGTGCTCGAGAAAGTTGTAGCACATGCACAAAAAGAACATAAGGTGTAGCCTCGGTAAATTGCTTAATGATTAAAACTGGTGTGTACTATTAGGCTTGATGCCAATTCACTTGATTAAAACTGGTGTGTACTATTAGGCTTGATGCCAAATTTCATATAATTATGGGGCAAAATTCAAGAAACTTACATGATTGCAAGCTTATGTTCTAGGAGATGTGGGAGTTATATGATGTAACTCTTTAGGTGATAGTCTCTTTTGAATTCTATGTGATGGATTTTGTAGACTTTGTGATCTGTTGCTATTAACATATTACCTCACATGTATCTCAAGTTTTTGCTAGTTGCACACACTACACAAGTTACTCTTTGCTAAACATTGTGTGTGTTTTTGGTCTGACAAACCAAGTTTGAAAATACTTTGAGTATTATGCAAAACCTTTTTTTGCTTGAGAATGTAAAGGGAGAATGGCTGAAATTTTCTTTGGAGAAACTGGGATTAAAATTTGGGTTTTTGAAAAAGCATTCCATATCATCTCATACTCATGCATTTTGTTTTGTTAATTTTAATGCTTTGATGAGTTATTTTCAAAAACTGGTTTGAAATTTTCAAAATTGTGATTTTTCTCAAAAATTTTGTGAGCCTCTGCCTGTTTTGATCGATCCATTCTGTTTTTCGATCGATCGAAAATGTGCTTCAATTTATTTAAAAGTCTCGGATTGATTCGATCGATCGAATGTGATTTTTGATCAATCGAATGTCGCGAATCAGGTTTTTAAAACACTGTTCTTTGACTGATTCAAAACACTTTTTCAAAAGTTTTTCAAACTTTCTCTGACTCGGCAAGGCTAAAGGTTCAATTTTTTGTCGTTTTCCTCCAAAATTTTTGCTAGGTTTCTCTTTCCTCAAGCCGGTAAGACTGTTTTGCCCTCCCTTTTGAGTTTATTTTCAAGTTTTCATGCATTTTTCATGCATTATACACTCTAATTTTTGGACTATACATCTTTGGGATTTTTGTTGATTCAAGCCCTATTTTGTGAAATTGATTGATGGGTTTTTGTGGGGACATGATATGAACATGATATTGATGGTTTAATTTGATCAATTTTGAGTTTTGAGAAAAATTAAAATTCTAGGGCTTGTATTGAATCCGAATTGGGGATTTTGGTCAATTAGGTTGAAATTGATGAAATTGGGTTGTTGTTTTGATGTAATTAAGCATTATAATCTGTGTGTTGTGTAATGCTCTGACAGGAATTTAGACCCCTTAAACAACCAGATTGCGTAGCCTAGATTAATTAGCCAAGTTGTTACTTAGTCAAATTAAGCAATTCTAGGTTAAAACAATCCAAACAATCATATCAAGAATAATAATGCAGCGGAAAATAAATAACACAAGATATGATCACCCAGGAAACCACACGGTAAAAACCTGGGGAGGATTTGACCCACCGATCCTCAAGGCATAACAGAATTCACTATGAAAGAATTGAAGTTCTTACAAAAGGATTGCAAGCTCCCCGCTCGACTTCCTAATGCTACCCACCAGTAGAACTTCCTGACACGACCACGCGCAGGCTCCAAATCCACGGACTACTTCTTTCTTGAATTCCTCAATCAGCTACAAGCTCCCCGCTTGCTTTTCTTTTAAGTTCCAATGGTTGCAACGGTAATGATCTTCAAGATGTTGAAATCATCTCTACCATGAAAACCCTAAGTTTTGTGTAAAGGAAAGCTCCTCAAAGATCTCACAAGAGATTCACACAAAACAGTAATGTATGAGCAACAATACAATATGGACAACCTTCAAAAACGTGGCTAGGGTTTAGTTTATATACCTAGGGTAAAAACATAAAACCCTAAACGTTTAATGAAGTAGGGCTGAGTTGGAAATTCTGCAGAAAAATCAACCTGTACGATTTTCGATCGATCGAGTCTATTCTTCGATCGATCGAGCCAGGCCGAAAGTCCCAAGTACTTCTGCAGCCACTCGATTCCAACTTTACAATATTAAACCAACTTTGAGCAAGTCTAAATAAGACTAAATACAATGTTTTGATCATGGTTTGCCAACATTACAAATTAGAGTTCTAAATACATAAAATCCTAAGACCTTAGAACCTAACAAACTCCCCCTTTGGCAATCCGTGACAAAACCCTAATTAACAGCTCAAAGTTTTACAAATGAAAAACCCTTTACAAAGATAATGCTCATAAAATTCAATTCAGTCTAACTACTATCCATAGTTGCAAGTGTAGACAGCAGCTTAGTTGAATCAACCTGTATAATCCTGAAATACTCAACAAACGCATAAACGCATGTGTGACAGAAAAGAGTAAAACAACAGGTATAACATTCTTGTAAGATTCACACAACACAAAATAAAGACATATATGAATGAACACCTCATAAATATAAGTCAATAAGCAGTGAATCACAAAACAACAAGAATCAATGAATATAACATGTATATCAATCAATGTTACTCCCCCTAACATGAATAACCCCAAAAATGATATACAAAGTGAAGCACCTAGATACAATCTAAAAACTCCACAAGCTCCTCTAAAACAAAAAAATCTCCCCCTAACTACAAAAACTCCACTACAAGTCAAAAACTCCACTCCCCCTTTTTGTGACGGAATGCCAAAGGGCAATCACAAGTCGCCATCAAAAAGGAGGTGGTGAGGGTGAATGAAGACGCGCAAAATCAGCTCGGAGAGCACGAATCTCGTCCATCAAGTCCACCAAAATCTGACCATGAGCCGCCTGAACGGTCATGACAGTCTCCAAAGTACGACGAACATCGAAGTTGGCCGAAGGAGGTGGAGGAACATCAGCAGCAGCAGCATCATCACCAACTGGATCAGTAATATCCTCACCAGCAAGACCTGCAGAAGAAGAAGGAGGAGGTGCGCTACTAGAGGGCTCAGACCTAGGGTGTTTAGAACCAGCTCGAAGATGAGCGGCCCTCTGGCTAAGAAAAGACGCACCTATAGGAGCTATCACATGAACGGGCTCTGAGGAAGGAAAGCCACTAAGATCAAGATAGAGAAGAATCCTATGAATGAAAATAGGATGTACAAGAGCATGAGCAGTAGATGAACTCCTATAAACATCGTTCAACGAACGAAGAAAAAGATGGGGAAAACAAATAGGAGCATCAGTAACCAGAGCGTACAGAAATACACACCTCTCAAGAGGAATAGTGTGAACATGGGAAATGGGACAGATAGAATGACATGCTATCCTAAAGAACAGATAGTGTAACCCGGAGAGCTTAGCAGAAGTGATCCGAGGATCAGAACCCCACTGGACAGTAGTACCAGTGATGTAAGACAAAACATCGCTAATCTCGGGAGACTCAGCATATGAATAGACAGGATGCTGGACCAACGGTACCCCTAGAGCATCAGCCACTACCCGAGGAGTAATGGAGTACTCTACGCCTCGTATCCAACTCTTGACTAGAGTGTTGAAATCATAGATGCGGATAGAGATGTTCGAATAAAACTCTCTAATCAAGGCAGAAGGTGGAGGAGGATCAGAAACATCCACCAAGGGTAACCAACCCCGACGCTCAAAATTTGCCCTAATGGCAGGATCAAGTTCATCTAAATGAACAGAACGCTCAGCCCATATCTTTCTCTTAAGATTTAGCTTCTCAAAAATCTCTTGGTTTTTCTCACTCGAAAACCTTCTCACTATCAAAGGATGGAGGGGGTGAAGGAGAAGGTGAGGGAACATTCCTACGGGCTCTAGACCCCTTAAACAACCAGATTGCGTAGCCTAGATTAATTAGCCAAGTTGTTACTTAGTCAAATTAAGCAATTCTAGGTTAAAACAATCCAAACAATCATATCAAGAATAATAATGCAGCGGAAAATAAATAACACAAGATATGATCACCCAGGAAACCACACGGTAAAAACCTGGGGAGGATTTGACCCACCGATCCTCAAGGCATAACAGAATTCACTATGAAAGAATTGAAGTTCTTACAAAAGGACTACAAGCTCCCCGCTCGACTTCCTAATGCTACCCACCAGTAGAACTTCCTGACACGACCACGCGCAGGCTCTGAATCCACGGACTACTTCTTTCTTGAATTCCTCAATCAGCTACAAGCTCCCCGCTTGCTTTTCTTTTAAGTTCCAATGGTTGCAACGGTAATGATCTTCAAGATGTTGAAATCATCTCTACCATGAAAACCCTAAGTTTTGTGTAAAGGAAAGCTCCTCAAAGATCTCACAAGAGATTCACACAAAACAGCAATGTATGAGCAACAATACAATATGGACAACCTTCAAAAACGTGGCTAGGGTTTAGTTTATATACCTAGGGTAAAAACATAAAACCCTAAACGTTTAATGAAGTAGGGCTGAGTTGGAAATTCTGCAGAAAAATCAACCTGTACGATTTTCGATCGATCGAGTCTATTCTTCGATCGATCGAGCCAGGCCGAAAGTCCCAAGTACTTCTGCAGCCACTCGATTCCAACTTTACAGTATTAAACCAACTTTGAGCAAGTCTAAATAAGACTAAATACAATGTTTTGATCATGGTTTGCCAACATTACAAATTAGAGTTCTAAATACATAAAATCCTAAGACCTTAGAACCTAACATGCTCAATTCATCAATTTGTTTCAAAATTTTCAAGTGGTTTTTCAAATTTTTGGGGTTTTTGTTAGAAACTCTATGCTCAAGCCAATTTTGTGACATTGAACTTAATTTGAACTTTTGTTTACTGCATTAGTACATGCATCATGACATTGTAATTGTTCATGCATCATATAGATTTTTGCTCTATATTTTTTTGTACTAACCTGCAGTCTGCCCTTGGTTTTTGTTTTTTTCTTTTGGTTTTCTCTCTGTGTCTTTGTCCTTTCCTTAGCACTATGCCTAGGAAGACTAGGGCTTGTAGGTCTATTCCCTCACCTACTCCTTCCCCTCCTCCCTTTGACCGAGAGAGGTTTCCTAGTGAGAAAAATCAAGAGATTTATGATAAGCTGAACCTTAAGAGGAAGATATGGTCTGAGCGATCTATCATCTTAGATGAGCTTGATCCAGCCATTAGGGAAAACTTTGAGCGTAGGGGCTGGTTACCCTTGGTGGATATTTCTGATCCTCCTCCACCTACTACCTTGATTAGAAAGTTCTTTTCGAACATCTCTATCCGCGTCTATGATTCCAACACTTTGGTAAAGAGTTGGATACGAGGCGTAGAGTACACCATTACTCCTAAGGTAGTGGCTGATGCTCTAGGGGTACCTTTGGTACAGCACCCTGTTTACCCTTATGATGAGTCTCCTTTATTGAGTGATGTCATGTCTTACATCACTGGGTCTTCTATCCAGTGGGGTTCTGATCCTAGGATCACCACTGCTGAGCTTTCTTAGCTACATTATCTCTTCTTTAGGATAGTATGTCACTCTTTTTGGCCCATTTCTCATCTTCACACCATTTCTCTCGAGCGATGTGTATTTTTGTATGCTTTTGTCACTGATGCTCCTATCAGTTTTCCCCATTTGTTTATTCGTTCTTTGAACGAAGTTTATAGGAGTTCATCTTCATCTTATGCCCTTGTTCATCCTATTTTCATTCATAGGATTTTGCTATATCTTGATCTTAGTGGCTTTCCTTCCTCTGAGCCCGTTCATGTGATTGCTCCTATAGGTGTGTTTTTTCTTAGACAGAGGGCTGCTCACCTTCGAGTTGGCTCTAAACATCCTAGGTCTGAGCCTTCTGGTTCCGCACCTCCTCCTCCTTCTTCTACAGGTCCTGCTGGTAAGGCTGTTCCTGATCCTGATGATGCTGCTGTTTCTCCACCTCCATCAGATGACTTTGATATACGTAGTACCTTGGAGACTGTCATGATCGTTCAGCCGGCTCATGGTCAGATTTTGGTGGACTTATTTGACGAGATCCGTGTTTTGCGTGCTGATCTGGCGCATTTGTGTTCGCCTTCACCACCTCCTTTTGATGATGGCTTGTGATTGCTTTTTGGCATTCCGTCACAAAAAGGGGGAGTAGTGTTTGTAGAGGAGTTTTGTAGTTATGGGGAGACTTTTTTGTTTTGAGGAGCCAGTGGAGATGTTAGATTGTATCTAGGTGCTTCACTTTGTATATCATTTTTTTGGGGCTATTCATGTTAGGGGGAGTAACATTGTGTTTGATATACATGATATATTCTTGATTCTTGTTTTCTTTGGATTCGCTGTTCATTGATTTATATTTCTGAGTTGTTCATTGATATATGTCTTTATTATGTATTATGTGAATCATACAAGAATGTTATACCTATTTATTTACTATTTTCTGTCACACATGCGTTTATGCGTTTGTTGAGTGTTTCAGGAATATACAGGTTGATTCAATTGAGCTGCTGTCTACACTTGCAACTGATGGATAGTAGTTAGGATTAAATTTTAGTTTTTATGAGCATTGTTTTTGTAAAGGGCTTTCACTTGTAAACTTTGAGCTTTGTGTTTGTGTTTTGTCAAGGATTGCCAAAGGGGGAGTTTGTTAGGTTCTAAAGATTTAGGAATTTATGTATTTAGAACTCTAATTTGTATTGTTGGCAAACCATGATCAAAATAGGTTGTTTAGTCTTGTTTAGGCTTGCTCAAAGTTGTGTCTTTCATGTAAAGTTGGAATTGAGAGGCTGCAGATGCATTGGTGCATTTCGGCCTGGCTCGATCGATCGAATCTCGGCCAAAATGCTTTTCTGCAGAAATTTTCAACTCAGCCCTAACTCATTAAACATTTTGGGTTTTCTGTTTTTACCCTCGGTATATAAAGAAAAACCCTAGCCACATTTTTCGAGTTACTATTGTTGTATTGTTGCTTATACTTTTCTGTTTTGTGTAAATCTCTTGTGAGATCTAGAGGAGCTTTCCTTTACACAAAGCTTAGGGTTTTCAAGGTAGAGATAGTATCAACATCTTGATGATCAACTCGGTTGCTGCCATTGGAGCTTAAAGAATAACAAGCGTGGGTGCTTATAGCTGATTGGAGAATCCAAGAAAGAAGGAGTCCGTAGATTCGGAGCTTGCATGTGGTCGTGTCAGTAAGTTCTACTGGTGGGTAGCATTAGGAAGTCAAGCGAGGGTGCTTGTAAGTCCTTTTGTATGAACTTCGATTCTTTCTAGTGGATTTGCTTTTTACCTTGAGGATAGCTAGGTTAAATCCTCCCCAGGTTTTTTACCGGTTTAGTTTTCCTAGGTGATCATATCATTGTGTTATTTATATTTCCGCTGCTTTATTTCTTGATTTGATTAATTGATTGTGCTAACCTAGATTTGCATAATTTGACTAAGTTAATCACTTGGCTAATAAACTAGGTTAATCCAATTGTTGTGTTTTAAGGAGTCTAAACTAGGTTAATTGATAGTGCCCTCATGATCGGCGCTGTGGGATGGCCCAACACTAGCGCTAGACGTGCATCGCGGTGTCTTGCCGCCGTCGTCAAATAGTACCCAATTAGTGCCAAGCCATGACTCTTTTGTACCCGAGTCATCCCCTTTGTCGTAGATGGGATTCGGTTCAGTTGTACGGCCGTGACCAGCTCGGCCACCTCCATGATGTCCACCCCCACGAGACCCACCACTTTGCCCGCCATGACCTGGGGCCTGTGTACCAATGTGAACTGCTTCTGCGAGCGTATCCGCCAATTTAAGTTGGCCCAGCTCCTCCACAAGTTGTAGTGTATATGTAAGGTCATTGTGCATGTCAGAACCTTCGTCGCACCTCTGTATAGACCTAATCATCGTCCGAACCTACAAAACAAGGGCATTATAAAAGCAAGAACGTATGATGCAAAAGTTGGATAAATCTGTTCCAAAATCAAAAGAAAAAAGTAGTAAACATAGCTAATGAACTCCTTATATTACTTATAACTATTAAACATCTTAAAAAAGATTGCGTATAAAAATAGGGGTTGGACCCCCTGTGCAAAAATTTATAGTTCCACCCCAGCAGTCACAAATTTTCAGTTTCCTGTTATGTTTATGGGTATGCAATCTAAACATTGAGATAATACTTCCGAAAAACACGTATGGTTGGTTGTACATAAGTTCAATCTTAGCATAAGTGAAAATATCTTTTATCATTTGTGTATCTAGGCTTCACTAGAGTTACAACTCCATTAATATCATACTGCAATCAGGACACATATTTTGAAGTCATTATTTCCTAAGGTACACGTCCGAATGGATGACAATTGAAAATATCAAACGCGAGCTTAAAGTTTCAATTAAGGGAAGTACCATCAGTTACAACATATATCATACTTGAATCTAGTAGTCCTGCACATATCCTTGTTGCATACTTGCAAGATTTTAAATGACCTTTAAGCTGTTGGAAATTGAATTCTACCAACAGTTTAGTAAGGGACTTCCTAGTCCTAGAGGTAATATCTATCAAGGAATATGTAATTAGCTTTCAGTCCTGGAGGTAAGGCTATCTAGTGTGACAATGAACTATCATGAAATGTGAATTTATCACTACTAAAAGGAGTTGCACTGTCTGTTTGAAATTACAAGCCAACCAAAAACAAAAAAAATAAAACAAAAAATAAAAATAAAAGAATAAAACCCAACCCACCCTTTTTAAAATTTGAATGTAATTATATGAACAAAGGTGTGGTCATCATTGGTCGTTGCCAATTAACCATTCCTCACGCAAACAAATTGAATGAAGATAAATTCAGTTATTTATGAACAACTTAAATCATGCAGTAGCTTAAAAACATAATGAAAGATAAACTCATAGAGATGTAACAACAATAATAATTGTGGAGTTTTGCATGCATGATAAAGCTGCTGAAGATATTTAATTGAACAATGGTTTCATACATAAAATAGGAATTGTTGCCTCACCATGAGTTCCCAGTATGCAGACTCTGGTGTTATGTACCGCCTTGTGTTGCGATTGTACCACGTCATGTACTGAACGAGGTATGTATCATCACCGTTCAAGAGAAGGGCCCCGCGAACTTCATTCTCTCGGTTGGCCCATTGCTGAATAAAGACAACATGTTCTGCCTCCCAATCCTTCTCCCATTTACCCTGGAGGGATATCCTGTGAAGGACAGTCGACGTATCTACGACAAGTGGAACTGGTTGCTTCATCCCAAACTGACGGAGGACCTGCTCAGGATGATGCCCCTCCACTATCCAAAAGTATATCAATGGCACCTCGGCCCTCCAAATATGCTGCCAGGCAGTGCAATATGCAGGCAAGGAGCCTAGCGTATGTGTGTACGGCTCCCATACAATCTGCATAAGTGGATTATGTTTGTGATAGTGAGACATCATACTAATTAAAGATTATGTTTGTGATATGTAATGTGGAAAGCATGGAGTTTCTTGATTCTATTCGTACACAAAATCTTCAGGGATTATTGGGCAGAAAGTAAAGGAACAGCAACATTGTGTTCAAAATATTAACAGAATGAAGTCAACAAGCAATTAAAACAATGACTAGCATTGATCTGCAGAAAATAGTAAATGATATAGGTTGACCAATGTCCACATTCCATTCTCAGAACCATGTTCATATGCATAACATTGGAAGCTAAGTGAGACCATCAGATACTAGGGTTTTCAATCTAAACCAGACTTAGAGGAGGGTACCAAAGCATCCTTATGGCTGTAAGATGAATCCAAGTTGATGATTTCGCAAAAGCTTTTTATCGTAATAGAAAACTTGTACTGGATCAATTGCTGCATTAGTCATTAACAATGTTTCAATGAATGAGAACAAAATGACTATTAATCATTGTAAGACTAAACTAATTGTACTTAATTTTCTCTTGAAGCTATCAAAAATATGGCGGGAAGACATATATAAGGTCTGCTGAAGACATTGCATTTCAAGTAGCACTTTTTATTGCAAGAAATGGAAGCTATGTAAACTACTACATGGTATAATCCTCATCAAATACTGTTATCATATTTCTATCTAAATATATTTTCTTATAAAATTTAGTGTTTGAAATTACGTAAATTGAATAGTTATCTGAAACTAATCATGTCAATGTCTAAAATTACATTCCTTATCTTAGTACCTTGGTGGAACAAATTATGTGGAACAAGCTCTGCAGTGTAAATCACAGTTTGTTCTAATCAACCTCCTCTTGATGAATATGGTGAGTAGCATATGTTGCACGCTTCTAAAATTATATGAATAAAGTAGTAATTAATAGTCCACAACTTCTAATAATTTTAGGACTATTAAGGCAGCTCAAGTGGGGACAACTTAAGGAGTTGCATGCTGCAATTAAATTGTGCTCTACAACTTTGGTGCAAGGAGCACGAACTAACTTTTCAGTTAGGTCAACAACAAGAGGTAATGTGTCAAAAGTCTTTATGTTTTCTCATATATCACCGATTAATAGTTATTTGTTTATTTAAACTTAGGCCGTTGTCTTCCAAGAAGAAAATGGAGGCTGTGTGGCATTTCTTACTAACTATGCGAAACAGAATGTTACTGTACAAATTCAAAATATACCACTTGAATACATAAATCGAAGTCGATCAGTATTCTAGTAGGCTGTAAAAATATAACTTTCAATTCAGCAAAGGTAATTTATAACTTACAATGTAACAATGTTTTTTGCAGAGCAATAACAATGTTTGTAATCCTGGATTCTAACAGTTAGAACAATAAATACTAAATTGTCTACTTATTAGGCAGAGCAATAACTATGGTTTTGAGCTCATAACATTTTATTAATTAGTTACAAACTGTACAAGCTTTATTTATATTTTTTTAATCAAATTTCTAGCATATATTGTTTGAGTTTTGCAAAAATCATTTATATTCTAATGTGCCTTGATTCCCTTGTTTTGAAAAGACCCATATCTGTCAAATTTATAGTAGGAAATTCGTTGTTTATAATTTAATTGATATCTTGTGAGTTTACAATCATTCCGCTTATATAAAGTCTTTTTTTTTTTTTTTGGGACTTTTTTCTTTTCTTTTGATGGCAGGCTAAAAGTTCTATTTTCCCTTATTGTAAATAGGTTAAAATGGTGTATAATGACAGAATCAATAAATCAACACAACCTTTTGTTTCAGTTAGTAGCTGGGAAGAATAGAGGGATGTCATTGTGAATTTCGAAGATGCATCATTAAAATCAAATGAATTACTTGAGCACACAAATACAACCAAAGACAAATCTGATTATCTTTGGTATACTCTTAGGTAAAATAATTTCTCATTGAATTATAACCAATTACATATGAACAATATGTGTGCCTTCTCTTCATTGCATCAGATTAATGACATTTGTAAGAATTGATGGAGTTTTCTTTTTTTTTTTTAGTTGCAATACAGGTTTGAAGTCACTTTGTCTTGCACTAAACCAAGACTTCATGCTCAATCTTTTGCGCATGTTGCACATGCTTTTTTGAAAGACATATACATAGGTAAGTTACTTTTTTAGTTCAAACATCTTGGATAGGGACAATTTCTTCTTTCTTTCTTGTATTTTTTGGGTGTAAATCACAAAAGTTTCCGTACATAATCAAGGATATAGCCAAATTCTACTTAATATATATATGACTAAATTTAAATATAACCCATTGATCCAGCCCAACTTAACCTGACTCACGTGAGTCGGGTTGCGTTGGTTTTTACACATATAATGAGTTAGGAATTTCTCAACCTGACATTCTTAGGTGGAGTTGGAAAAAACCCTTCAATCCAACCCAACTCGACCCATGCACATGTACACCCCTACTTTTGATAATAAGAAGTCTCCAAATATAAGGTTTTAAAATTGTTGGATTATATAATATTTGTTTATGCTAGGTTAAAATAAAAGAATTGAAACCTTTGATTTAACACTTTAGAATTTTTGAGTTTATGCTTGGTCGTATTCATGCAGGTGCTGCGAATGGAAGTTCTAATGTGATGTACTTCACAATGGACATTCCAATTGAGTTAAATGATGGGATGAAATCCTAGTATCAAACAAAATGATGGGATGGAACCAATATTCTAAAATCAACTCATTCCTACAACAATCCAAGAATTCAAACTAAAATAAAAGTAAAAACTTGGAAACATACTTGAGGGAAATGAAAATAAAAACCTCAAATTGAGGACGTAAATTAACCGAATACCTGCTCTGCCCGTAGTGTAGCTAGCGACATCCGGTACGCAGCAATGATGTGTGTGGCATGCTCTGCGATGCATTTTGGCCCGCTCCACCTAGCAAACATGGGGTGTCAACAAATGCTCGTTACCGAACTTTACATTTAACAAACTTTGCTTTATATTTCACATCCATATACTAAGGATTAATAAGTTTATTTTTGTTTGTTAGTTTGACATATTTTCAATTATATCAAAGAGACAAATAAAATGTAATATACTATTACGCGTAAATAATTATTCCTAAGAGACACTTAGCTTGAATAACGAGAACTCAATGAACGTACCTAATGGCAAGGGGCCCGAGTGCACTGGCGGTAGAGGCGGCCTCACAATAGGGCATAGTTGTGGGAACCTTGAATAGGCCCATAGCTGCACCAATAAGAGTGCTCCTCTAGTCTGCATCGCATCCTTCTTCGATGCACTACAAAGTTGCTTATAGAGCCAAGCCAATGCTGCACTGCCCCAGCTATACCGTCTCGCATTGCTGATTAGGTTGAGCAACTGCAGAGGCAACATTGAGACCCGGTCCGCAGACTTGTCCATGAACAACAGGGCCTCCATCCGTACAAGTATGTGGTAGCGGGCATGTTGCTGGACGACTTCGTCACCGGCATCCCCAGCTGGGGGAGCGGGAAACTGTTCATCAAGCCACTTGTATTTTATCCTCGCCCCAATAAGGGTAGACTTGTTTGAGTTCGGTATCACAGACGGAGGTTCATGGCCCAACAACTCTCAGCACACCACGTTCCATTGCTTGGCTGTACTCCCAGTAACAGGCAACCCATCCACTGGAATCCCTAGCATCACCTCAATATCTTGCAAGTTGATTCCCATTTCTCCATGGGGCAAGTGGAACGTGTGTGTCTCCGGACGCCACCGCTCAACCAAGGCCATGATCAAGGCGTGGTCGACCTCCATATCAGGAACCTTGAATAAACTGGTCAAACCTGCTACATCTATGCATTGCATGATACGTGGGTCTAGCCCACCCTGCGGCAATACACATTTACGGCGTCGAACCTTTATCATGCCAGGCACCTCCTGCACAGGGACAAGTATTATGTTAGGTAGTGCACACGAGGTAATTATAAAATAGACATGTATTAATAATACAACTACATACCTCGTCGGCGGCGTGGCTCCAAAGCGGAGTTGACCGATGATTTGGTTGCTGGGTCAACTGGGTAAGATCGTTGGGTTCAGGCCGCACTCTATCTAGTGCCTGCATATCTGACATTGCAGCAAATAGATTGTTAGCAATTATCTGACAAGTAAACCACAATTAATATAAAATAAAAGCATGGATACAGTAAGACATATTATGATCCCAACAAGATTGTCAACTTCGCTTCTTACCCCCACTTAACATGCAATCCAAAAGCAATCAAATTGAAGCTTAAATAAATAAGAACTTGCCATAATTTTACATACAAACACTTTTTTTTCCCTATTATCTGTAATTGAAGTAAAAAAACAAACAAATGACTAATTAATGTGCTAGAAACTTGATTGATACCTGCATGTTCAACATCTAAGCAATATTTAAATGTGAGAGTTCTTTTTGGTGTATGATGTCTTTAAGATTGATTTTAACGTGGGATATCAATTACAATTATTAGGAGCTGCATATGGAGAGAAGACATATTAAATTCAACCATGCGACACACAATATGTGATCCTCCCCCAAGGACATTTAAATTGAACTCTATGGCTTATGACCAATGCAGTCACATAGTAAATATAAATTGCAACAACTCAATGTTTAGGTATTTTATTCTCAAAACCTGTTCAATCAAACTTGGTGTTTTCAACAAAGTAACACTCTCCATAAGGTCATCCTTGACAGCTCCCCGTTTTATGTCCTACGTAATTGCCCATTTACGATGGACCACTAAGATCCCTATAGCTACAGGTCATTTGGGCTCGAGTTCTCAACTTAATATCTAGAAACCTATACTAATTATTCTACATTTCTACCACTAGATATGTAAGCATACCATGACTCAGTCAGCCCATTTTCCTGCTTGTTAGGCCTATTTTCAACATTTTAGGAGTTAATTCTACTCAATTTCCTGCTTGGTGAGTCGTTTTCAAATTTTAGGCTCATTTGCTGGGTCTATTTCCCTGCTTGGTGAGTCGTTACAAGTATTACCCTGTTCCACTGTATTAGCTATAAGCAATAGTCAATCAAAATGTACCAAACTCATTAAACCACAATGATGGAGTGAATGTTGTTTCCTAGAGTAAATGCACTCATTTTTTCCTTGAAGTTACTTGAGCAGTTTGATGTTCCAGTGAATATCATTTCTTGTTTAACAAAAGGGTGAAAAATTATAGAGTATTCTCCTAAAAAACATTTACATAATCAAAATATTATAATCGCAAAGAAAGAAAATCAATAAAATCTACAACAAAATGCATGTCATTTTCACCAAAGGGTGCAGGACCACTCGAACAAGAATCTCAAATTCACCGACTTCAACCCAATAAGCTGAATAGTAAAATAAGTTGGCAAAAATAATCTTTGCCAAATAGACTCTGTATATCAAGGCTTATCCATGAGCATTGCATAATTTTTAAGTAAAACTCTATTAGTAATTTTTTTTATAGATGCTTCATTTAACTTAATTTAAAAATGAATGCAAAACTGTTTAGATTATGAAACATGCTCACTACATACCTTGCTCCAAATAACTCAATATTATGTGTGTGTATTACACTATTATAATTAAAGTCTTTTTATCATTAGCTCTTCCATTAAAAATTATTAACATAGTTAATTTATTTTATGCAAAAGTCTATAAAATTTTTAGTAGACTCGGATAATTTTGATATTATCTAAAATTTTTATATTTTATATTTACAAATAAAAATTTTTTATTTTAATAATGTTATCTTTTATACATATAATTAGTTTTCTATACATAATTTTTTATAGAAAATATCTACATATACCAATCACATATATTACCTCAACTTCTTTTTTAGCACTTTCTCAAAAGGGAAAATTCAAACTAATTATCATGATTTGGAGATATACGTTTTAAAAAAATTATAAAATTAGTAAATGCTAATTCTATTTAGCTTGCCCATTTAGGAATTTTTTTAATTAAAAATGAGATAAAATGCCCCGGACCCTGCCAATGAAAAAATCTATGATTATTTCATACATTTAACTTTCAATCCTTGGTCAACATAAGGTTAAAAGTATTTTTATATTCATAGATGCCCTTTGGGTAATTATTAATAAACTATTTAAAAAATTTTAAGTTATAACACCACTTTTATGAGAAATATAATCAACAGTCATAAAAACTAAATGCTTTTTTCTTGTCCTCAAAATGTATCCAAAATCTAAGAAAATTTTTAAGTACTCCTAAAATACGAAAAAATGATACCCCCTCCTCTCTAATTTTTTATGAACCTCACCATGAATTTAAATAATGGACTCCTCAGTGAATGTGAGAACAACACCCTTTTCTTTGCTCCATTAACTTTTTCCTTATTATTTTTGTACACCACCTAAACAGCAGTTTACATGGAAGAGGCAGTTTACATATTTGTGCGCCTAATAAAGAGGACCAAATTGATCAAGAAAAATGGATCAAACATATGTGCCTTAAAAAAACTGCCAAGAAACAAAATCCATAAAATAAATTGAACAAGTGACAAGATAACATTCAAACATTCAGGGGTAAAAAATTTGAAATCAAAAGAATATTTCAAGGGCTTTCATATTTCAAGGGCTTTTATTGATATCTATTGTTGGAAATAATCATAAACGTGGCGGAAAAATTAACGAATCTACTTCATTTAGAATTGATAACATGCATAATGTAAGTTTTAGAATATTGAACAAGAGAGTGTACCTTGGTGAAGTGAATTTCAAAACCAAAGATCAGAAGTTCTCAGGAACACTTTCAATCTTCACTCCAATTCCACTAACGCCCAAGATGTGTGGTCTCTCAATCAGTTTCCAAGGGAGAGTAATTGAGTGGCTTCACTCACACATACACACCATTTCACAAACTTCTTGTATATTATGTGAAATTCTGTATGTTTCTCTCCTAATCACTGATTGTCTAATTGGGCTAGCCTTTTGGGCTTTTCCAATTGGGCTTTAGTATGTAGCTTGGAGTGGGACCAAAAGGGACCAATAAGACACTAGCTCCAATGGGCCTTGGGCTTTTCTGTCAACTTTTGACAAGTCCAAAGTTACCATTAATTATATTTAATACCACTATAAAAATATAATTGCACTCTAGACCTTATTAATAAATTATATCCCAAGCCTTTATTGTACATGCAACCCTTTCATAAAATATTCGTAGTAATTCAAAGTCATGAATATAAACTGTCACTTTGAACATTACTACATCTTAATCCTTGAGTACCCGGTTTAATCTTTTTAAGTTACTCACCATATATTTATGAAATCCAATTTCATAAATATATACTTTAGTAATTTCTTACTAAAGTGGTTAGGCCTAACTCTCTAAATAATTGAACCCATTAAACTTATCTCAAGGGAATATTTTATATCTCCGTTAAGAGACTATGAATTCCTTCTTGAGAATATATGTTCCATCAACACTAAATGTGGTTGCCCAACATACTGAGGTTTTGACCGTTACTTTAGATCTCACTCTTGATATATCAAAGCAACCTACACTTCATGATCAGGTTCATTATTCTCTCAAGATTAAGAGTTCATGCAAATATAAGTCGTGAGATTTATTATTCAATTGACAGTCATTAGGAGAATAATAAATCCCACAGCGGTCCAGTTCAATATGTCTTAACTCTTAAAACATATCAATATATCAACTAGAAGTCTCCACTTCCATGATCAAGACAAATCATCTTAGTTGATATGTTATAGTCTTCGCAGATGAAATGCCTAATTTCATCACCGACTACGAACTAAGATTCTGAGTTTACAAAGAACTTGTGACTTATATCTTCTGTGACTAAATCACATAAATCACATACTATGCATCTCATGGACTAAATGATAATGTCTGAATATTCATGTTACCATTATTTTAGATAAAAATAAAACAACTTTATTAATTAGAATATTAAGTCATACATCATGTCATACATAATGTCATACATAATATTATATATAGCATCATACAATAGGATTTAAGGGCACTAATCCCAACAATCTATATCATCATTGAGTGTTGGAATGAGTTAGAACTGCACAAATGGAGCCTGAAATATCCACAATAGAAGCACCCATTTTCATTTACAAAAAGATTTTAAATTTCTTAATCTATAGTAACCAGCCAGCTCAAAATAAAAGGGGGCAAAAAAACGTTCACATATTTGTGCTCCTATAGAAGAGTACCAAATTGATTTAGAGAAACCTTAAAAAGCAGCCACTCTCCAAATTCTTTAAATAAAAAATTAGAGTAAAGAATATTATAATATTTTAGGGTTCAAACAAGAATCTCAAATTCACCAAAGGGTGCAGGACCATTGAATGTTCAATTATTCCTCTCCCCCTCCATATGGTCAATTTTAAACAAAGAGGAGTTGTATTGCAAGCAAAAGAACTTCTATGCTTGCTATATCAGCTTCTCCAGCCATAGATTTGCACATATAAGCTGAGGGTACCAGCGAATGAATTTTTTTCCAGTAAAGTTACTTAAAATTTTCTAGATTGCAAAACAAAAGTAGTGTCAATTCCAAGAAATAATGAAAATTATAAAAACCTAGATATACCAAAAACAATGAGTACTAAAACTTTTAAGGGATATGAAAGAACTTAATTTGTTTGTTGCTATACTAAACACTACTATTTCATCACTCTTACTAGTTTTTAACTGGACTTACAGTAACTGACTTTCTGTTTCATGTGAATGTGTATTGTATTTCATAGATTTATGTATATAGGATGTCATTATGGGCAGAACATCTTGGATTTATAGAAGACTGCTTCAAACAACTAGAGTCTCATTATTTTCAGCATTTTTTTCTTAACACGTAACCAATAGAACCAATCTTTGTCCAAACCAATCTTTACGAGATGGGTTCTGCTTCAGAGCTAATGGTTGCTGCTAGAGGCATGAGACACATTTTACACAATTTACAACAACTATTTACACTCAAACGTAATTACTTTGACACCATTTACAACAACTATAACAAAATCATGCCTACAATCGGATAAGACACATTTTACATAAACCCAGAGACATCACTGAAACACCACCACTCGATTTGCCAAAACCCCCCATCAAAACCCCAAGCACATTTAAACTCATTAATGAGAAAAATAATCATTGCAGCATGTAAAAGACAACAAATTTCTCATTAATGAGAAAATCACACAGACATAACCATATAGCAACAAATACTTTACATCATCATCATCGCAGCATATAAAAGACAACAAAATTCTCATCTTGATTAGTAAATTTACTACTTTTTAAGTAAGTTTCAACAAAATAATCAAAATCCCACATAAAACACAACCTAATATTAACCAAGATCAGAAAAGATATTAGAGGAGAGGACTGTACCTATCATCAACGGCGGTGGGAAGCAACGACGACGAGAAGCAACGACGATTGAGGGAGACTGGATAGGGAGAGTGAGACTGATGGGGAGTGAGGAAGAGTCGGGAAGCCTGATCGCAGAGTGAGCGACAAGAGTGATGGCAAAGAGCGAGGGAAAGAGAGTGTATAGGGAGAGAGTGAGTGAATAGGGGTTGTGAGACATTAGGGTCCTATTGATTCAAACCGCTAAAGAAAACTCGATTTTACGGTTCCCAAGTTATGAATGGCTACGCGATCATTTTTTTATTGGGGAAAACCCACGTCTGTTACGCCAGCGTGGCACAACGGTCAGACTAACTCGATCATAGTAATGTCGAGTTCTTCATAAAAACTCGACTTTCGTATTATTGAGTTACAAAACAGGGGCATTTTCCTATTTAGTTTGGGAATGGGGGCAAAAGGATGTTTAATTTGGCCGAAAAGGGAAAAAGCCCATTTTGTCCCTCAAATTAGCCCTCCTTGTTACACCTTCCTTTCTATTTTAAACTGCAACACAAAAATTGTATGCACTACAACTTTAGTTTTCTCACATGTTTTTTAGCATCACAAAATTGTTTACTCCTGTCTTACCGTGCACGCATATAGCACCTTAACCCTATTATAATATTAATAATGATGATAGCAATGATGATCGTAAAAATCGGTGTAATATTCCAATTACACATAAATGATTATACACAGTTTTACACACATTTTATTTTTGAACTGAAGACACGATTTTGAACCAATAAATCATGACTTCAAGTCATGGTTTGTATTACACTAAAATTAATACATATATACCAAAAATATTAATACCCATAAAAATAATATACAGAGATTTAGAAGACATATCATGTGTCATTGGAAAATAATAATTGGAAAATACCACTTCATCACAATTTTGTTCATCTTCTTCTTCCTCCTCCCATTCCCATTGGCCTCTCCACTCTCAACTCTCAAGGCTCTACTTAACTAAACAAGTCATCACATCAATGAACTACCCCAGATTAAGTATTAAAATTTGAAATTAAAATAGGTTTGACTTTGATAATCCTAAATTTTGAATATTATAATTAGTTGTCCCAAATACATAACCGTTCTGACCGTTGGACCACATCCCCAGCTAAACCGACATTCTCTGTTTCTCTGATAATAATCCTATAAGTATTTGGAAACCTCAACCCTAAGGTCCCTAATCTTCTTCCATTGATTATCTAACTTCAATATCACTTGCTCTTTCGCTTCCAAAAAGAGATAAAATCCTGCCTGCTCTTCAAACTTCAAAGTTCAAACCCTTTGAACACTTCTCTTTAACACACCACCAAGATTCTAATCATATCTGTGCATAAGCTATTAGCATGTACGACTTGCCACCAGGTGTTGTTTTTAGTCCTACAGACGTAGAAATAGTTCTCGACTATCTTGTACAGGGTCAATGGAAAGCCAATGTTTGAGGATGCAATGAACTATGTCATTGAATGTGATGATTATAGGGATCCTAACGCATGGATTAAAGTTTTTCAAGAAACCCACATGGTGCGTCTGTATTTTTACACAAAACTGAAAGAAGAGGAATCAGAAAGGGAAGCGAATTGAGAGATATACTTATTGCCGAACTTGGAGATGTCAAAAGGATGAAGAGCTTTCTTTTAACCTAATACAATATAGGTCTAAGCGAAGTTTCACTTTTATCGCCAAGAATGGCTTCAATGGCATGGGAAGGTGGACCATCAACCATGCATGAATTCCGGCTCGACGGAGTTTGTGGAAACGCCTAATCATGTAAGACTCTTGATTTTATTTAATACCCATATTGCTCTGTTTCTTGATTTTATAAATACCCATATTGCTCTGTTTCTTGATTTTATTTAATACCCATGATTTTCCCGAAATTTTTTCTTTGAAATCTCTCTCTTTATGGGGATTGTATCTGTCTCCAAGTTAATAAATTTAGGACATGATTTTGATTTTTGTCTCATATACTAAAATGAGTTTTGTCTCAAACACTGAATTTATATACCGTACCAGTTGAGGATTTGGCCAGTTTTGTCAAGTGGCTAATTTTGAATTTTGGGGATTTAATTAATGTTTGTTTGGAACTCCATGGTTTCACTTGTTATTTTTTGATAATTAATATTACTTGTTACTCTAATGGTGATTAGCACTCATTTTATTTGGTGTGCAATAATGGTGACCCAGTTTTGGCTTTTAATGATGCTTGCTTAATGTTGCATATATATTTTTTTATAAGGATTATGCTAACGAGTGCCCTTAGAGCACTCATTAATAATTTATTTTAAGAAAGTTTTAATATCACTTTTATTGAAAATGAAAAAAGTTGTCAAAATGTTAATTACTTTTTTTTTCCGTGCTTTGTTATTGATTTGAGACAATTGTTATATATATTTTTGTATTTACTGTCTTTTTTATTTCCTTTGTAATTAATCATAGTATGGTTTTAATTTTAAAGTATTCCTAACATATTTTTGTTGTTGTACAGGATAATTACGTTATTTGTTGCATTTCAAAGAAGGAGGGGGGATACACAAGATCAACATTTCTAAAGGCCTCATTGAGCAAAAGATGGAGCAACTTCAATTTATTTATTTTTTATTATAAAAAAATAGAAAGCAAAAAACAATACTTTGACAGTAATTATTCGTTTTTATGACTTCTTAATTTGTATATCATTTTTATCATTGTTTTGAATAAGTATTTCTTATGGAATTTTTTTTATAACAATTTAAAAAAAAAAAATTAATCGTGATTATTTGTGATGATATCATATGGGATCAATGTCATCAGTCAAGTCTTTATTGGGTTTGGGCACCGCACGTTGCCACTATCTTAATTTCATCTATTTTTTTTCGTGTGCTCAGTGCATGTATAAATGTGGATGAAATTGGGTTTTTATTTTTTTATGGAACGAAATTGGTTTAAATTATAAATAAAAATGATAAAAAAATATTATGGGTTGTAGACTTGTATTAGAAGAGAATTAAAATTTTGTTATAAATAAATGAAAGCAATGAAATTCGAAAAGATTGTGGTGGCAATCTTTCACCTTCCCCACTTCAATTGTGGTTGTAATGTAACGCTTGCAGTGATGCGCATAAATAGGTGGGACACGCTAGGAAACCCAAGACCAAAAGGCTACAAGCCTGCAACTAGATGTAACCGGAGAAAGTACGTACCCCTAGACAAATGTGCTGGAGAGAAACTCTAAAGAAATAAGGAGTTGTTTTGGCGAATCATACGGGATTAATGGCTTCTTTTATTAGAAACCTTATCTTGAAACCAATCTAAGAGATTCCTTCTTGTTATGTTGTTGGGTGTAGGACAAGGGACTAAAAGACATACACAATTACACACGAGGGAATAGTTAGTTGCTCAAAAAGCTGTGGAGACCATCATTAGTGTAAAACAACAAAAATAATGTGTGTTGTAGAAAAGTGCCCCTAAACTAGAATTGGCAAATTGTTTAGGTTAAACGGGTTTGGGTTTGACCTAATTGGATACTAGTTAGAAATTGATTAGACTAAAACACATTGTTATTCTGATGACCCTTACTTTGTGTTTGATGTTAGGAACACACTTATGATTAGTGTCCCTTGACGAGGGATTTTGGTTCTTGATGTTTGAATTATAGAATTTAGTATATATACGAGAGAGAGAGAGAGAGAGAGAGAGAGAGAGAGAGAGAGAGAGAGAGAGAGAGAGAGAGAGAGAGAGAGAGAGAGAGGCAACAACTTAATTATTATTTAACATGATATTACATACTACGTGCATTAAGTTGCAGTACATGCCAACACTGAAAATGCATGCAAGGTGACTTAATTGGACTTTGACTTAAGCATGGAATTTTTTTGCAATTTAGTACCAAAATGCTAACAATTTCGTTAGTTAGCATCATTTTTAAACTATTTAGAAAACTAGCATCTCGAGTCTCTTAGACTAAAGTTCATTGTAGAAACTCGAATTCAATGTGCTAGCAAAGCTGAGGTCAGTGGCAGAGCTAGAAATTTTTTCTAAGGGTGGCCAAGTTATATCATAAAGACTATATCTTTTTGTTGTTTGTTGGGTTAGCTCGTAAGAGCACTCTTATTTGTTTTCTTTTTTCTTTTTAGTGACTCTAAGATCATGAGTCACTCGCCATTTGCTTGCAAGTGGCAAAACAAGTTCTAAGATAGCAAACCTGTCATTGCTCGTTTCCCGAGTAACAAAGGTGGGACTTTAGACATACGAATCCCACGCTCCTCTTCGGAGTTGCAACTCACCCCATGTATGCTTGATGTATGTTGTGTGCATGGGTTGGGCCCGAGCCGTACGTCGAAACAAAATGTTTTGTCTCTTATTATTTTGATTCCGTTAGTGAAACTCACGAATCAAAAGAGGGACATTTATAGACACCGCATTTTGTACCTCTTATGACTCGGGCCCTCGTTCCTCAACGATGCTCGAACTCTAAGGCCCAAGGCCAGTTTAGAGCTCAATCAGATATTAAATTGACTTAAGGAGTGTTAAAATGGAAAATATAACCTTTTAAATGAGCAAAAATCTATTTTTGAAAATAAAATGACCAATGTAGCCCTCAACTTGCGTACATGGGTCGCAGCCTGCGTACTCGAGCCAAAGCATACGTACACAGGCACATTCCTGCATACGCAGCTAGGGTTTTAAAAGCATAAGAAAGACAAGTTTTCTGCAATAATGGCTGAGGTTTGGAATGAATCCCACATCGTCGGGGAGCTGTTCGAAACCTCATTTTCTCAATTATAAAAAACCTTACATGGTACATTTTTAAAACACATAGAAATCCCACGAGAAAAACCTAAGATTCACTAGAAATTAGTGAATCAAAAGGGAGTTTTTCACAAAACACCCTTAAGTCAGTTTTATTTGATTGAGACATTTTCTGGCCTCAATCCTTATAGTTTAATGTTGCTAATCAATTTCTTATTGGTTTGTGAATAGATTTGACTGAGGGGAACGGTCAAAATGAAGTTTGGAAAGTTTTTGTTTAAGGTATTGGGTCTAACCTTTTCTTTTTCATTCTTTTTTTTTTTTCTTTTTTTTTTTTTGCATAGCTTATGTTTGTGTATGTCTGTTTAAGTTAGTTTTTTAGTTCTTTTCATGTTGTGTGCACGTTAGGTTGTTAGATTTTCGTTTTAAAGTCCTGTTCTGTTTTTTAGTTTTTAGGTTTTTTGGGCAAGGATCTATGTACGCATAATCTAGCCTATGCACGTAGGTTGGATTATTTGTACACAATCTTGTTCTAGCGTGCGTGATGCTGTTGCCTAGAAACCCTAAATTTTTGTTTGTTTGTTTTGTTTTTTCCTTCATATGTTTGTTCTATTTATCCTTTTTTTTCATATGTTTTAGGCCCCATAAGTTCCTATTCACCTTTTCACATGCTTGTTTGTTATCACATGTTTAGATTAGGATTTCTTATTTTTAATGCCATTCATTCACATATCCATACATGATGCCATTGGTGATGTGTTGCTAAAAGGTGAGTAAAGGTAAGTCATGCATTGGTATGAACACGCATTTGACATTATTTGAATGTTCGTTCTATGTTTTTTAATCCCAATTGTATGCCTTGTGTGATTTTGTGATTGCCATAATACCTTGTTGCCATGATTGAGTTGCTGCCTTGCTTTAGGTGTACGATATGATAGTTTCTCACATGCTATATGAATGCTAGGGTTTCTTTTGTATGTTTGGCTCTCTTTTGTTTGGGTGGATAGATAAGTATGTTTTCACTACAAGAAAAACGAGCTATTGCGGCGGGTGCGAAAACTGCCGCTATATGTTGCCTGTTGCGGCGCGTTTTTGGCCCGCCGCTGTACATAAGATCTATTGTGGCGTTCTATATGCCCACCGCAATAATTCTAGTATTTTGCAGTGTACTACAGTGCCGGGCCAATGACCCATCGCAATAGACCTGTTTTAGCGGCGCTAAGCTTAGATATAGTAGCGGGTCAATGACCTGCCGCAATTTGTACTCCTTTTTGCGGCGGGATGGACCGCCGCAATAGACCTATAAATTTCCCAACCCCAAAATTTTGCTCTATTTTTGTTGCCTTCCAACTTAAAGATCAAATGGTAAATTACATCCGATTGACATGAAAATTGGCATGCATGTTAAGAACATATAGGATATGTAATCCAATGGTTGGATTTTCAAAATATGAATTCAATAATAAGTTATTGGTTGGTGTAAAATTTTTTAGAATTATATTAGGTGTAACTTGAACCTAACCCTATATTTCTTAATTCAATGTGAATTTCGACAAATCTACCGTTAGATTACATTATCTTCACATATTTTTCATGCTTACAAAATTTTAAGGTGATCAAAGATTAATAGGCATGTCATCAATCAACTGTTTAAATTTAAGGTTTTGTAATTTAAAATAACGCATAAAAGATGAGTTTTAAGATCAAATGGTAAATTACATCCGATTGGCATGAAAATTGACATACATGTTAAGAACATATAGAACATGTAATCCAACATTTGGATTTTCAAAATGTGAATTCAATAATAAGTTATTGGTTGGTGTAACATTTTTTAGAGTTACATTAGGTGTAACTTGAACCCAACCCTATATTTCTTAATTCAATGTGAATTTTGACAAATCTACCTTTAGATTACATTATTTTCATATATTTTTCATGCTTACAAAATTTCAAGGCGATCAAAGATTAATAGTCACGTCATCAATCAATTGTTTAAATTTAAGTTTTTGTAGTTTAAAATAACGCATAAAAGATGAGTTTAAAGATCAAATGGTAAATTACATCCGATTGGCATGAAAAATGGCATGCATGTTCAGATCATATAGAACATGTAATCCAACGGTTCAATTTTCAAAATATGAATTCAATAATAAGTTATTTGTTGGTGTAACATTTTTTAGAGTTACATTAGGTGTAACTTGAACCCAATCATATATTTCTTAATTCAATGTGAATTTTGACAAATCTACCATTAGATTACATTATCTTGGTATATTTTTCATGCTTACAAAATTTCAAGGTGATCAAAGATTAATAGCCACGTCATCAATCAATTGTTTAAATTTAAGTTTTTGTAGTTTAAAATAACGCATAAAAGATTTGTTTAAAGATCAAATGGTAAATTACATCTGATTGGAATGAACATTGGCATGCATGTTAAGAACATATAGAATATGTAATCAAACGGTTAGATTTTCAAAATATGAATTCAATAATAAGTTATTAGTTGGTGTAACATTTTTTAGAGTTACATTATGTGTAACTTGAACCCAACTCTATATTTCTTAATTCAATGTGAATTTTGACAAATCTACCATTAGATTATATTATCTTCATATATTTTTCATGCTTACAAAATTTCAAGGCGATCAAAGATAAATAGTCACGTCATCAATCAATTGTTTAAATTTAAGTTTTTGTAGTTTAAAATGACGCATAAAAGATCAGTTTAAAGATCAAACGGTAAATTACATCTGATTGGCATGAAAAATGGCATGCATGTTCAGACCATATAGAACATGTAATCCAACGGTTGTATTTTCAAAATATGAATTTAATAATAAGTTATTTGTTGGTGTAACATTTTTTAGAGTTACATTAGGTGTAACTTGAACCCAGTCCTATATTTCTTAATTCAATGTGAATTTTGACAAATCTACTATTAGATTACATTATCTTCGTATATTTTGCATGCTTACAAAATTTCAAGGTGATCAAAGATTAATAGCCACGTCATCAATCAACTGTTTAAATTTAAACTTTTGTAGTTTAAAATAACGCATAAAAGATTTGTTTAAAGATCAAATGGTAAATTACATCTGATTGGAATGAACATTGGCATGCATGTTAAGAACATATAGAATATGTAATTCAACGGTTGGATTTTCAAAATATGAATTCAATAATAAGTTATTGGTTAGTGTAACATTTTTTAGAGTTACATTAGGTGTAACTTGAACCCAACCCTATATTTCTTAATTCAATGTGAATTTTGACAAATTTACCGTTAAATTACATTATGTTCACATATTTTTCATGCTAACAAAATTTTAAGGTAATCAAAGATTAATAGGCACGTCATCAATCAATTGTTTAAATTTAAGGTTTTATAATTTAAAATAACGCATAAAAGATGAGTTTGAAGATCAAATGATAAATTACATCCGATTGGCATGAAAATTGGCATGCATGTTAAGAACATATAGAACATGTAATCCAATGGTTGGATTTTTAAAATATGAATTCAATAATAAGTTATTGGTTGGTGTAACATTTTTTAGAGTTACATTAGGTGTAACTTGAACCCTATCCTGTATTTCTTAATTCAATGTGAATTTTGATAAATCTACCATTATATTACATTATCTTCATATATTTTTCATGCTTACAAAATTTCAAGGTGATCAATGATTAATAGCCATGTTATCAATCAATTGTTTAAATTTAACTTTTTGTAGTTTAAAATAACGCATAAAAGATGAGTTTAAAGATCAAATGGTAAATTACATCTGATTGGAATGAACATTGGTATGCATGTTAAGAACATATAGAATATGTAATCCAACGGTTGGATTTTCAAAATATGAATTCAATAATAAGTTATTGGTTAGTGTAACATTTTTTAGAGTTACATTAGGTGTAACTTGAACTCAACCCTATATTTCTTAATTCAATGTGAATTTTGACAAAATTACCGTTAAATTACATTATGTTCACATATTTTTCATGCTTACAAAATTTTAAGGTAATCAAAGATTAATAGGCACGTCATCAATCAATTGTTTAAATTTAAGGTTTTGTAATTTAAAATAACGCATAAAAGATGAGTTTAAAGATCAAATGATAAATTACATCCGATTGGCATGAAAATTGGCATGCATGTTAAGAACATATAGAACATGTAATCCAACGGTTGGATTTTTAAAATATGAATTCAATAATAAGTTATTGGTTGGTGTAACATTTTTTAGAGTTACATTAGGTGTAACTTGAACTCTATCCTATATTTCTTAATTCAATGTGAATTTTGATAAATCTAACATTATATTACATTATCTTCATATATTTTTCATGCTTACAAAATTTCAAGGTGATCAATGATTAATAGCCATGTCATCAATCAATTGTTTAAATTTAAGTTTTTGTAGTTTAAAATAACGCATAAAAGATGAGTTTAAAGATCAAATGGTAAATTACATCTGATTGGAATGAACATTGGCATGCATGTTAAGAACATATAGAATATGTAATCCAAGGGTTGGATTTTCAAAATATGAATTCAATAATAAGTTATTGGTTAGTGTAACATTTTTTAGAGTTACATTAGGTGTAACTTGAACCCAACCCTATATTTCTTAATTCAATGTGAATTTTGACAAATTTACCATTAAATTACATTATGTTCACATATTTTTCATGCTTACAAAATTTTAAGGTAATCAAAGATTAATAGGCACGTCATCAATCAATTGTTTAAATTTAAGGTTTTGTAATTTAAAATAACGCATAAAAGATGAGTTTAAAGATCAAATGATAAATTACATCCGATTGGCATGAAAATTGGCATGCATGTTAAGAACATATAGAACATGTAATCCAATTGGATTTTTAAAATATGAATTCAATAATAAGTTATTGGTTGGTGTAACATTTTTTAGAGTTATATTAGGTGTAACTTGAACCCTATCCTATATTTCTTAATTCAATGTGAATTTTGATAAATCTACCATTATATTACATTATCTTCATATATTTTTCATGCTTACAAAATTTCAAGGTGATCAAAGGTTAATAGCCACGTCATCAATCAATTGTTTAAATTTAAGTTTTTGTAGTTTAAAATAACGCATAAAAGATGAGTTTAAAGATCAAATGGTCAATTACATCCGTTTGGCATAAAAATTGGCATGCATGTTCAGAACATATAGAACATGTAATTCAACGATTGGATTTTCAAAATATGAATTCAATAATAAGTTATTGGTTAGTGTAACATTCAATAATATGTTATTGACCACGCCTTTTTCTAAATCTAACCGTTTGATTGTGACCATAATTTACCAGAATTAAGCATTTGTTACACTCTTCAATTCCAATGGTTAGATTTCAAACCTAGGAATGGCACATGATAGACATGTGCTATGTACTTGTATGTTTATGTTCTCTCAATCTGACCATCCAATTAGTTATATTTTTTTTTTTTTTAAAAGTAAATGAAGTTAGTCACATATTAAAATTCTTACATAAATTTAATAATAGCTATGATTTTTTTTTTTTAATTTTTAATAAGATAGAACGTTGGATAATTTTTGTTGTGTGATATATATATATATATATATATTTGAGAAAGTTGTATGGTGAATTTTATTGAGTATATGTGATTGTTTTTTGTTTTTAAATTTTATTTCATAGCTCATTAATAAAATGACCAAGTGACTTCACCCAATTGCACATTTTTTTTTTAATAATTTTTTTAAATAAATATATATTTTTTGTTTTTATCTTTTTCTCCTATAATTTCTAAGTTGATAAAAATATTAATTTAACTACAATCTAAACTCTTCATCAAAACATTTTTTTTTTATTTAAATTATATTATCACGTGTATTTATATGTCGTAACATTAATATGTTTTAAGCCAACGTCAATCGCGTGTACCTTTTTTTATATTTTTTTGTTGAGTTAAACCACTTGTGTACTTTGTGACCTAAAATAGGTTACCTTGTTCTAGTAGAAGTAAATTGACCTTACCTTGTCCAGTAATTTTTTTTTTTTTTCCGTTTATGGGGTAAGTTGGCCATTTTTATATTAATTATTAAATTATATTTTATTAATTTGAAGTATTATATTATATTTTATTAATTTTTAATATTAAATTATATTTAAATAATTGGAAGTATTAAATTATATTGGAATTATTATTATTATATTATTTTTTTTTTGTGAGGCAACTCATCACTTAACACATTTAGACTTAGGAAAGAAGAAAAAAAACAAAAACAAAAACAAAAACAAAAACAAAAACAAAACAAAAACAAAGGAAGAAAATGAAAAATCATGCCCAGTGCGAATACAAAAGAAAAAATTTTTCTTTAAAAAAATAAAATATCCAATTAAAACTTTTTTTAAAACTTTAAACAATAGAAAAATCTAGTTAAAACTTAAAAAAAAGAAAAAAAAAAGAAAAAAAAAAAAAGCATGTCATGCCCAAGAAAGAAAAAGGAAAAAAAATGTAAAAAGAAAACTTAACAAATAGGGCTTATTAACAATAAAGAAAAGACAAAGAAAAAAAAAAGAAAAAAGAAGGTTTTAAAGGAATATACATGCAAGTTTTGAGTTGAGCAGGACGAAGGAGATACAGAGGAGGAGATTGATAGGTTCCCTTCTGCTCCAGAACCTTCAGCACAGCCATCTTCTTCTGCACCAGCACGAGGACCAGATAGACTAGATCGTCTCCTGGAGAGAGTGGACTAGATGTTCATCATGTTAGACTCCCATGTGCAGCACACCGCGACCTAGTTTGCCTATGTTCAGGGACAGATCACTGCATTATCTTCCCAGATCAGTGACTTATCCACAGCGCATGGATTAGATTTAGAGTCTGATCAGTTCTATCCTCTTTGGCTATTCCGGTCAAAAAGGGGGAGAAAATTTTGAGGGGGAGTTGCGGAAGAGCTTGCACAGTGTTAGGGGGAGCATAGTTTTAGACTTATAAACATTGGTTATTGGTTCTTAGATGGTTCACTTCTGTTTGTTTCAGTTTTTATGTTACTGCTTTTGTTTAAAGCTTTGACACTCTGTTTTTTAATTTCAGTTTATTATCAGTAATTTGTGTCTTTCTCAATGCTTTTGTAGCATCTTTTTGTACTTTTAAGATATTACTAATATGTCTTAAGTACCTCACTCTTGTGCCCTAGTAGGATCGAGTATCCTAGATGCAAATACTTCGTGTATTTTGCATTGGTTGAGTGTTGGACATGCAATTGATCCTAGGGATTGCTCTTAATTGCATTGCGTGTTCGGATGAGCATTTACTTGCTAAATGTTCATTGTAGTCATTTTGAATGAGTGTTTGTGTTTGATCAAGATATGCTTACATGTTTTACTATGTTTACAAACTTGATCGCACTTTACTTACTTATGCACGTACCTTAATGAAAGTTTTGTTTGTGTGCAAATGTTTCAGGTAACAGGTATATACATGCAAGTGCTTCACAGCTTTTAGATTAGGTGTGAGCGAGTTTTGCCACTGTTCCTAAACTCACGTTTAAGTCTAGAGTCTGTTTTAGGGGTTTTGTCATGGAATAGCCAAATGGGGAGATTGTAAAGTTGTTATTTACAACTATTTGTTGTGTTGGCTTTTATTCTATGCCAAATTTGATTGTAATTTTGTTCAATCGTTTTGTATCCTGTATTTACTGTGGGATTTCATTGTAAGGGTTGTGTGTTAGAGAGAGAGAGTGTGAAGACTCAAGCAGTTGAAGAAGGAAGTGTTTTCGCGGGTAGCTCACGACTTAGCATCCCGCGAAGTAACTCATGTGCCCTGCACATGCTGGAATGCTAAGAGTCAGGCCAGATGGAGACAGTTGTGTCTCGCGAGTATCTCGCGAGTAAGGCCTTCCCGCGAGACACCCACGAGACATTCTGTTCTGCTAGCTTATCCAGTCTGATTCACACTTTTTGTGCCTACACTATTTATACCCACATTACCCACAAATGTAAAAGAGAGCTTCTGAGAGAAAACCCTAGCCAAACACCTTGAGAGTTAGAGATTGTTATACCCACAATCCTCTACACATTTTTTTTGGGAATTTCCTCATCTCCTACCTCTCCATTTCCATACCATTGAGAGGTTGATAGCCCAAACACTTACCACACCCTTTGAGAGTGTCAAGTGGAGTTTTGGTGCTGCTGGGAAGCATTGGAAAAAGTCTAGAATAGCAGATGCAACATGGAGCTTGTTGCGGGATCCGGAGAACTAGACAAGACACGGTTTCGAGAAGCCTTTTTGGAGTAGGAGCTTGGAGGGCTTAGGTACAGAGGGTAGATTAGGCTTGGAGGGTCTCTTGCTCACCCTTGTATCCCAACTGATTGTCTAGTGGATCGATTTCTACTTGGAGGGCGGTGGAGAGGTTTTTCGCCGAGTTCTTCGGTTTCCTCTTCGGTAACACGTCTCGGTGTTATCTGTGTTTGCATTTCTCTTCCCTACTCTTGTTCATTTCATTTTACTGCTGTGTTGCTTTAAATATGGATTAGAGTAGCTCTCTTGCTTATATGCTTGTGTTTACACTATTCCGCACTTAGCATTAAGTTAGTGTAAAATCAACCAAGCCGTAACTTTGTTTTGGGGGTCTAAACAACTCTTGTGTTTTCGACACATTTTCTAGCTTTCAAACTCTATTAAATAAATATTGAATTTCATATTTTAAAGAGGAAGGTCTATTAAATTAAACTCATCTCTCTCTCTCTCTCTCTCCCCTCTCTCTATTTTGTGCTCGTTTGGTTTTCGATCGTTGAGTTCGATCTCGTTCAAAGGCTAGGGTTTGGTTGGATTTGCCTCTCAAACTTTCTTTAAAATTCATTTTATGATATGGGTATTGGTTATTGTCATCTATTTTGGATTTATACACCTCTTTTTTTCTTCCTTTCTTCCCTTTTTTTTCTCTGAGGACCATGTTTTGATTACTTGCTATGTTTAGGAATAATGGTACAATGAATTGGATAGTTTGCTTTTTGAAGGAAAAAAAAAATTATCTTTTAAATATGGAGAATTAGGAATAGTCTAGACAAAGAAAAAATGACATTCCTTTTGTTCCGACTATTGCTTGGTGGTTCAATCAGGGCCATGACAATAAGAGGATTGAGATGTGTTTCAAGTTTCACTCAATGTTTACTTTTCACAAATTGGGCTTAAACTGATAGATGAACTGAAAAAAAGTCTTTTTTTTTTCCCCTGTGTTGACTTTGTAGGGAAAAGCACAATGTAGGCATATAACAGGAACTTCAGTTCAGGTGCCTAGAATTAGTGCACTTTTTTAGGGATCTAAGAAGTCTGCAGCACCACCACAGGAAGTGGACTTTTCACTTGGAGATTTCACTTTGACAGGGTCATTGCCAGAGGTACCCCCCTCCTTTGGATTGTTGATTGCATATTTATCTGTTTGTTGTTTTTAGTTGTTGTAGCTAATGGCATTGTACTGATTCTCAATTCAGGGCATTTCAGCAAATGAAGTGAAATCTAAAAGGATAACAATTTCAGTTGTTTCTTCAACCTTAGAGGTTTCAACTAACGACTGGGATGCGTGCGCTTTGGATGCCACGGGTCCTGAAAAATATAATCCATATCTTACACATGGTTTTCTTTCGAGCTTAGAGGAGTCTAACTGCGCAGTAAAGGTTAGGAATCATTGCTTCATATCGGGCCTCTATAATTTGTAATGTTATCTATTTCTCCTGGTGCCATTTTAGTATCTCGCTTTTTAGCTTATCTAGCACTAGAAAATGAATGTCCTCTGATATTTTATTTTGCTAAAGAGTATAACAAAGGCTTTGCCATGAGTATTACTCCAAGTAATTAGTTCTGCTTTCTTCGAATTTCCACTTTTCATTAAGAATTGCTCCCTTATTTACTTCCTTAACGAATATTGTAGTATTTATTGGTGGAAAGCTTGTCTACCTCAAATATAATACATAAAATTCTAGACTTAAATAATCACTGTCTATAATTTCTATAAGCATAAATGAATCTTTTGTTCAACTCACTCACTTTTGTGGATCCCTGATTGAGCAAATCCATGGTGCTACACCTACACATTTCATGTTCAAAACAAATCCTTCCCACTTGGAAACTTTATGAGAAATCGTAACTTTCCCAGTAAACATCAATGGGTCTGGGATCATCAGGGCCAATGAGCTCTAGCTCAAATGGGACTTGCTCCTCTTGTAAGAGCAAGGTGGAGGATGAGGTCGTGCGTTGATGTGAATGAACATGAAAATTCCTGTGTTAAATCAATTATGAGCTTAATTTTTCTTTCAGGAAACAGGATGGATGCCACGCCACATGATTGTGAAGGATGAATGTGAAAATATTTTAGGTGTTGTTCCACTCTATCTTAAAAGGTTTACCATCTGCTATGTTGTCCACACAGAAAGTTTTCATGTACTTTCTTCTACAATTTCGTAAAATGCTTAAACTTTATCTCGTCCCTACTGATAATATTGTTTTTTTTTACATTTGCAGCCATTCCTATGGTGAATTTGTTTTTGATCATTCTTGGGCCGATGCATACTACAATTTTGGGGCAAGATATTATCCAAAGTTGCAATGTTGTGTACCTTTTACTCTAGTAACTAGTCCAAGAATTTTAATTCTCAATACGTCTTTCAAGGATCAAGTTTTTGACATTATGGTCTCTGCTCTTAAGGAGTTGGCAGCCAAGGTATTAGATGAATCCAATGGTTCATTATTTTCATGCGTTAGTTTGTTTTTGTTAAGCTATTTCTATACCTATTGTGTGTATTTTTTTTCATATATCTATTCCAAATTTATTTTGAGTACAGCTGTTGTTTCTCTGTCCATGTGAGAAACAAGGAGACATGTTTTATTAATTGGGTTAACTGAAAAATTCCTCTGTTTGTATCGATGTGAGATAGATGATGTGACATATTATATTGTGTCTAAATCAGGCATCAGTTTCCTCTCTTTTCTGGATTAGTACTGCTGTAGATGCACCTGCACTTGTACATGTTTATATAATTTAAATATTCAGGGGAACAATATCTTCATATGAAAACTCAAATTTGATGTGTATATTACTATCTTTACTTAAGTGCCTTTTGGGAACTTCCCTCACATATTTTTGTCGATGAACAATTGTTTGTATTTCTAGTCAGTTATCTTTGTAGATATTGAAATTTTAGTATCCGGTTTTGCCTCTTTATGAAGTTAATTGACATATCACTTGGTCAAGCCACAATAAGTACAGGTAGAGTTTTAGGAAGGCCAGAATGAGTGAATGAGAATGGTGAATTGCTTAGCAAAAAAAATTCTTTGAACTTTTGGTGATTGATGATTACCAAAATTTGTGTTGAAGCAACCTTATACTACATCAAGGCACCTAATGTTGTAACTCAGTTCAGATATCTTGTTGAGAATCAGAGGCTTTGCCAAGACCAGGTTGCATATGGGATCTCTGCTCACGAAAGATTTGATTTAAGCAAATATACTCAGTATATGAGGGGGAAAAAAAAATTTAATTTAAGCCTCTTTTACACGTATTTAATAAATCATTTAAAAAATTAAAGAAGAATAAGAGAGCAAAATTGAATTGCATGGCTTATGTGGAATTTTCTTCGTGCCTGTGGAACCATGTCTAGTGGGAGTATGTATATTATAGTGCTACAATGTTAGACCCCTAGAAATTTAGAAACTAGCCAATAATATATAAAGAAAAGGAAAATTTGGGAAAAAGGTATTGACTGCATATTAATCATCACAAGGAATAAAATCTTCTCAGTAGTTTTCTAAAAAGTTTATACAGATGAATAGAATAATTATATAATTTTTCTTTGTGTACATACTTCTTGTGCATTGTATTTCCTAAGTGTGTGCACACACAAATATGTATGCTATGTATCTATGTGTGTAACATTTTCCTTATATATATATATATATATATATATGTTTGTGTGTGTTTGTTATTGCTTAAGTCGGCTAGGAGAGAAGAAACTAAAATGCTTCATAGGTGGTGCTGAGATGAGTAAAGGTTTCTTGTGATATTGGTCTCTACTTACAGTGGATGGAAAAAGATAACTGATGGGGAAAATATCTGATATCTAAGTGAGGAAATCTTTTAATTGCATTTTCCATCTTTGGTCTTAGAACACACTTCAACATTTTATTGATAAAAGGATTTGTTTTCCAATAGAGTAATATTTAGTATTTGTTTAATGCAGGCTTTAAGTTAACTAGCCACAAACCCACGCGTTGCGCATGATAATTATTTTATGGTAGTTTTATTAAAAAAAATTTACAATTTAAACTAATCTAATAATGAGTAATGTATTTCATAATTATATTTTTATTTATTATAGGAACAATCATATATGTAATGTAGAAACAATCCAAAACACCAAAAAAAAAAAACGTAAACTTAAAAAAATTAATAAAACTTAATAATGATTAATTGAACCAATATTAGGATAAAATTTTGTTTTTGATAATCTATTAAGGTTATTTTCTTTGTAGAAATTATAATTTCGGCCACCCAAAACATATTATCAAATAAACAATTATTAGCAAAATCTAAGAATTAAATTTATATACATGCATTGTTATAAAATAATAATAATTAAAATAAAATTACAAAAGTTAAAATTTGTCACCTATCGGATTATTTTCATTTGGCTAACCTTTGCTTTTCTTTAAATAAATGGCATTATAGAGTACTTTGCCCACTACAAAGGATTAGAAAATAAACAAAAATTAGTAAAGTCTCATAGTTTAACATCTAAATTGAGCATTATAAAAAATCATGCTATGTAACAGAATAAATAGCAAATTATCCAAATCATTCTATGTAATAGAATAATATTATATTTTTATATGCTATATTTAATTCTTTACAACGCAATAGGATAACATTTAACAATCAAAGAGAATAAAAAATATTATATAAAAAAAACAACAATTAAAAAAAAAAAAAAAAAACTAAATCACTCTAACCCAAAATTGAGTTTTAAAGAATATAAAAAATTATCAACCTAAGTAGAGACGCAAGAAAAATAAAAAAAAATCCACCAAAAAATTTAGAGAGAGAAAGAGAGAGAGAGAGAGGGAACCTTTTTTTTTTTGTGAGGGAAAACTATGCATAGAATAGAAGAGATAGTGACAAATTTATAGTAAGAGGGTGTGAATAAGAAGAGACAAAAATAAAGGAAGATGAAGAATGATATTAATGTAGAGGGTAGTGGAGAGATGAAAAGGTAAGGGAGGGAGAAAGATTGAAGTAGTGGGGAGATGAAATGGTAAGGGAGAGAGAAATGTTGGAGAAATATAATATTAAAAAAATAACTGTTAAAAACAATTATAGGAAAATTGAAAAAAAAAAAAAAAAAAAAAAACCCAAAAGCTTGAAAGGCTTCAACGTTGTTTTTTTTTTTTTTTTTTTTTTTTTTTTTTTTGCCTATTCCTTTAAGCTGAAAAAGCTCACACAAAACTTTAAAGCTGAACTGAAAAGTGCTGGATTTATTATAGAGTGATAGTGGAAGTAAATAAATAAGTAGTGGGTTGCATTTATAGGGTTGAAAATTGTAAAAACCATTTTAAAATTGTAGGACAAATTATATTAAAAAAAAAAAAATGACGTGGCAGCTGATGTGGCGCAACGTGAGAGCAGCAGCATTAAACTCTACGCTTCAGCTGTTAGTAATATATAGATTTGTAGTATGGCTCTTATTCTAGTTATATTGTGATTATTACCTTTTCCTTATTCAGGAGATTGGCTACGTTCTTGTTTTAGATAATCTTTTTTGTTTTGGTACAATATTTTAGATAATCTAAAGAGCACTTATGGTGTTTCTATATTCATTTATGTTGACACACAAGAATTGACTGCTGGGTCACTTAAGGTTACCTTATATCTTTTACAGTCTCAGCTTTCATCATTGGTTTGTGAGTAGTGATAAGAATATAATGTTAGTTTGGAGACATTTGTGGTGTTATCTAGTTACATTTGTGGTAATGTCTTAGTGGAGCTAAAATTATTACAAGTTATTTGTAATAGAAATTTGGTTTTAGGACCCAAGAGGGGGGAAAAAAAATAACCTATAGCGGCGGGCAAAACCCACCGCTGAAGGACTAAAATTATGAAATAATTGAAGACCCTATAGTGGTGTTTATCTCCTGCCACTAAAAGGTACATAGGGTATGTTGTACATGAAGCCCTACAGCGACGCTTATTAACTGCTGCTATAGGTGACAACTATAGCGGCGGGCCTATCCCGCCGCTAAAAGGCCACTTGACCCGAATGGAAACCTCATATGGCGGCGGTTTTTAGCCCGCTGCAATAAACCAAAAGCGCTGCTAAATGGTAGATCTATTGCGGCGCTTTCTTTAATGACCTATAGCGGCACTTTCTTTAACGACCTATAGCGGCACTGCAGCACTGACGGGACGGCCCGCCGCTATAGGTCAAATGTACCTTTAGCGACACTTTTGGCCTGCCGCAATATCCCATTTTTCTTGTAGTGTTTGTTTGGGATGAAAAATGTCATGTTGTATGCTAGATGCATGTTAGTGTGCATGTGAGTCTTGGATATAAGTGTTGAGTTAAATTTTTAATAGGGTTAAGGTATGAGACACAATGATAGGAGGTCAATCTCAAGGTTGGGTAATCTTGGGTGTCTAACACCTTTCCAAGAACGTACCTAAACTCCAAACCTATATATTTGGTAGTAAGATCAAAAGGTCTTTCCTCAAAGGGATGCTATATATATGGTTCCTAGACCATTACAAAAACTAGGTGGCAACTTTAGAAAGACATCCCTTGTGTCCACAACAAGTGGGTATACAGAATAAAGAATGAGCATAATGGTAGCAAGGGCTACAAGACCAGATTAGTTGTCAAAGTGTTCCAGCAAAAGAAGGGCATCAATTACTCAGAAATATTTTCTCCAGTTGTAAAGATGTCAACAATTAGACTAGTACTGGGAATGGTGGCCACAAAGAATTTGCTTCTTGAGCAATTAGATGTGAAGATGACATTCCTTCATGGTGACTTGGAGGAAGACATTTACATGAGTCAACCAGAATAGTTTACTGTTCAAGGACAAGAGAGCCTAGTTTGCAAACTGAGAAAGCGTTTGTATGGCCTAAAATAAGCTCCAAGACGATGGTTAAAGGAATATGATAGTTTCATGTATAAAACTGGGTTCAAAAGATGTGAAGCTGATCACTGTTACTATACTAAGTTCTTTGACAATTGTTACATCATTTTACTGTTGTACGTGGACGATATGCTCATTGCAGGGTCTAACGCTAAGGAGATTAATAATCTGAAGAAGTAATTATCAAAATAGTTTGCAATGAAGGATTTGGGAGCTGCAAAATAAATCCTTGGTATAAAAATCACTAAAGACAAGTCTAATGGTGCATTGAAGCATCCACAGACAAAGTATGTGAAGAAGATTGTCAGCAGGTTTAACATGAATGAAGCTAAACCAGTAAGCATACCCTTGGGTAGTAATTTCAAACTAAGTAAAGAATAGTCACCGAAGACAAAAGAAGAAAGGGACCATATGAGCAAGGTGCACTATGCCTCAACTATTGGCAGCTTGATGTATGCTATGGTGTGTACAAGGCCAGAGATTGCACATGCAGTGGGAGTTATGAGTAGATACATGAGTAGGCCAGGAAAGTAGCATTAGGAGGCAGTCAAGTGGATTATGTGGTATCTAAGTGGTTCATTAGGTACATGTCTTTGCTTCACAAGTGCAATTTTGAAATTGTAGGGTTATGTAGATGCTGATTTAGTAGGTGATATTGATAGTAGAAAGAGTATTACTGGGTTTGTATTTACTCTGGGTGGTACAATTATATCTTGGTCTTCAAATCTACAAAAGATTGTTACTTTGTCTACTATAGAAGTTGAGTATGTTGCAACGACTAAAGTTGGAAAGGAGATGATTTGGCTACACAGCTTCTTCGATGAATTGGATAAGAAGCAAGAGATGGGCATTCTACACAGTGATAGTCAGACTGCAATTTTTCTTGCTAAAAATTTAACTTTTCATTCAAAGTTAAAGCATATACAGATGAGATACTATTTTATTCGTTACCTTGTTGAAGGTAAGCTGGTAATACTTGTGAAGATTTGTGGATTTAAGAATCCAGTAGACATTTTGACTAAGGGTGTCATTATTGAGAAGCTGAAGTTGTGTGTAGCTTTAGTTGGTCTTTTAGCTTGAGGACAGGAGGATGAGTTGCAATAATGAGGGATTGTTTTTGGAGGATTGCGGTTAATGTTGATGATTGAACTAGTCTCCAAGTGGGAGATTTGTTAGGTTTTGTGGAGCCTAGTTATGTTTGGTCCGAATTATGACCCGACCCGAACTAATATTGTTACGGTTTTGTAATGGGAGATTAGAGATTTGATGTTGTTTTTGAGAGAAAAAACTGTACTGCCACCTCTTGTATTTTATCCCCTAAAAGTAGTAAAAGTCCTGCAACTCCGTGGATGTAAGCAAATTGCCGAACCACGTAAATACTGTCTTATGTGTGATTATTTTTCTTGGCATATATTTTTTCTCTATTTTTGCATCTCACAGATTTGGAAATTTCATGTATATTCTCTTCAGGGTTTTCCCCAGGTTTTTTTATTGTGAAACTAGTTTGTGTCATTGGTTTTCCTAGGTCATCATATCTTGTCTTATTTACTATTCCGCTGTGCATGATATTGACATGATATTAATGTTTTTTTTTTTTGTTGGAACAAGGATTATTCATAATAGATCTAATTAACAACTTGGTTTTAAAATTTGTTAATTCTATCAATCGGAGTCTAAATTTCCCAACATCCATGAAATCCACTATCAAAGAAAATTAAGATGCTTTTATTTTCCATGCCAAATATTCATGCATTTCCCCATATGCAATATTAAACATGATGCAATTTTCATATATAAACATATATAGTTAGGTCATAACATGATTCTCTTTAGGAAAACATTGTTCCCCAAATAATTTTCTAAATTTGTTTAACCCAAAAATAAAATTTTGTGCAATATGCTTATTTTTCTAAAAATCTCATTAAGAAGCCACTTACCTTGCAACCAACAAAAGCCTAAGCCTCCAAGCTCCAATGGAGATTAGCTAGAATACAATACCAAACAAACTTATCATGATAAGCATAAAGCTTGACATTGCATCTAGCTACAAATTAGAAATCGCTAAATAAGAAATTAATTAGGCATTCCTAAGCATTTAACCTCATTATAATGTATTCCACTTCCAAAATTTCACAACTAATTAATTTGCAAGGCATAGACTCCAATTTATACTCATAAGTCATTCATGGTATTCTACCGAACATCAAATTAACTTTATAAGTAGCTCCCACAAGAATTATACAACATCATCAAGAGACCCATGAAAGCAAAATCACAATATCCTCCAAGGCAAACAATTTGAATCTTTAACTAACTCCAAATAAACAATAAAAATTATATTTACCATCTATTTCACATTCAAAAACCAAAACCCCCAAATCTTCACCATAACAAACCTCAAATAACCACCATTGTAAAAATCATAAACCCACTCATCAAATAAATCCACCAAATCAAAACTCATATACATAATCACAAGAATATCACCCAAGAAGCTTATAAATCACATGAATATCATTTCCAAAGCTTAGATAAAGAGAACCTCTAGCAAAAGCACATAAACCCACCAAAATATTAGAAATTTTTATCTCAAATAAAATAGATGAATATGCTTAGTGGTTCCTAAGGATTTTTCTGGTGATCTTGTTAGAAAAAGATGGTGAAGATGGTGGTGAGGAGTGGGGTACCTATGGGAGAGTGAGAGAGTGTGAGAGAGGAGTGTTTGTGTTTGTGAGAAAATGAAAAAGAAAAGTGTAGAGAGGAACCTAGTTGATCAGCCAAGAGAGTGAGAGTGTGAGATGATATTTGGGTGGTGGGGAAGTAGATGGGATAGGTAGGTCATGTGTGAGTCTCAAAACTCTGACCATACTTTTATTTATTTTTAATGCTAGGATGTTACAGAACATATGATGCAAAATTGAAAATTCAATTAAAATCTAATTGAATTTCCTTTACGCTCCAACAATGCTAGTCGTCAAGGAAACTCTCCAACTATTTGTAAGGTAGATAAAATCTTCAAACATATACAAATAAGATTTATCTTACAAGTTAGTGGGTAAAAATAGTAAATTACAAGTAAGATTTTAAAACTAAAGATCAAAAATAGAAAATAAAATAACTTTAGAATTATCTTTTAAAGTTCATTAAGTTTTTTGTTCTTCATGAATTTTTTTATAAACATTTAAATTTAATTTATTTGCACATATATATATATATATATATATATTCATTTCGTAGTTTTTTTTTGTTTTTTTTTTTTATTTTTTTATTTCTATAATTTATCAATTATTGAATTCAGTTAGTTCATGCATAAGCATATTTATGTTTATGTTTATGTTTTGTTCTCCATTTATATTTATGTTTAGTTGCTTCTTTTGTGTGTATGTACGTGCGCACTCCTATATATGTGCACATACCTTTGACACTAACATTTCTTTTTAAACTAGAAGCAAAACAGTCACCCATGTGACCATCACCTTTAAATTATTAGACCATCTTCCATTTATATCAACATCAAAGTCATTATTTATGTAAAGCAAAGCTAAATGACTGCATCAAATTAGTATAATAATAATAATAATAATAATAATAATAATAATAATAATAATAATAATAATACTTATTGATATCTAAAATTAAGGTAAATACAAGTCCTCATGGTTACCCTCCAATTATACAGTATTAAATACATTGATTGAAAAGAATAAAGTTTGGACAAAATTGCAAAATGCCCCTTTTGGGCAAACTAAGCAGCGTTTTGCCATATTTTTCAAACTAATTAGGGAAATGCCCCTTTTTTGAAACTCGATTTTCTCAAAATCGAGTTATAAAAAAAAAATTTATAGAGCCTTATAACGGCGTTTTTAAAGACCTATAGTAACGTTTTCAGGATCTATAGTGACGTTTTGTAACTCGACTTCCAATAAATCAAGTTATAGGCAATTTTTTTTTTTATTTTTTTTACCTATAACTCGATTTTATATAAATCGAGTTACAAAACACCACTATAGGTCCTGAAAACGTCACTATAGGCTCCTTAAAAACGCCACTATAAGGCCTAAATCGATTTTGAGAAACTCGATTTTCAAAAGAGGGGCATTTCCCTAATTAGTTTGAGAAAGAGGGCAAAACGCTGCTTAGTTTGCCCAAAAGAGGCATTTTGCAATTTTGTCCATAAAGTTTTGTAAATTTTGGTGCTCACATGTCTTTTTCATTTAAGACTGAAATAAAAATACTTACGTTTGTTACATTGAGAAGGTTGAAAGGTAAAACTTCTTTTTAAGTGATAAATTACTATATGGTATGTTACATACTGGCTTCAAATGGTACATTTTCCTATGTTAATATCACCTTAATAAGGTTGGTAAACAGTACTATTTTCAGGATAATGTTAATGGCAATATTGTTCAAACTATTTTATTAGCTTTATTTCAAATTTTTTTAGTGTTTATCCAGCTGAATTTATATATATATATATATATATATATACTCCTAGCTAAAAAAATATAGGATTTTCCTAGCTAAAAAAATAGCCATTTACTAAAATTTATATTTATAAGTTGGTGAGGAAAAAAATGATAAAAATAAGTAGTCATTTAAATAAAAGATAAAAGTGCAAAATAAAATAACTTTATAGTTTCTTTTTAAAACCTATTAAATTTTTTCTTCTTTGTAAATTTTTGAATATAAACATTTAAAATTATGTTATTAAAGTATATTATTACTCATTTAGTTTTTTTTTTCTCTCTAAATTATTAATCATTGATTTAGTTTGTTATTTTATGTAATATTTATGTTTATATTTATATTTTGATTTAAATCTAGCTTTTATTCTGAACTACTCGTGAACCTGTTTGATTTATGAGTAAGTCTCAACTCATTCAATAGATTTTGAAATTTTATATATGTAATTTTTTCATTTGAAGTTTTCATTATGGTTGGGTATGTGAAGCTTTCTTTTAATAAAATAAAATAAAAATATAAAAAATATTTTTATATTTCCGAGTTTCTAGACACATATATAGCTTGTTTTAGTTTAAGCATTTCCATCTTCTTGAAAAGTACAAATCAATGAAGGGTGGGGAACCTCTAGCTGGTTTTTGTTTAGCAAAAAAAAAAACAAAATATCTGATAATATTACTATTAAATTGCACAAATGAGAAACTTATTCAAGAACATGGTCAATAATAATAGCAACCAAGCTATGATGTAGTAAAAAATATATATATATATAATGATGAAGTTATCATGTTGATATTATTTATGGATGAAACAACATTATCTAAAATATTTTAAAAAGACATTATTTAAAAAAAGAAGAAGGCATGTTTCTTTATATTCAATATAATTCTCCAAGAACACATGCAACGTGACCAAAAAAAAAGAAAAAAAGAAAGAGAAAGAGACATGAATGATACATTGTGATTAGGAAAAAAAAAAGAAAAGAACTATAGTCAATTTATATCATTTTCTAGTGTCTCATGCTTAAGTCTTTTTTTGTCAAAATGAATAAATAAATTCTTTAAGATTATATACTAGTGTGTAGCCACGTGGTTTTAATTATATGCCATACGGTTCAAATTATACATTTGTTTATAGAAGAGGTTAAAACTATATATGGTATTTAGCTTACACTTTTTTTAAACCATAAATTTCTAAAATATGTAATGGTTTCTCATTATATATATATATATATATATATAATTTAGAATTTAATTGGGTTTAGAGTCTTCAGTTTTTGTATCCAATAATTCACTTGCCCCAAAAAAAAAAAAAAATTTAAATGGACACATGGCGAAAAATTAAACTCCAATTGAAGTCTAATTTAGAATCTAATTAGATTAGGACTCTTCGATTTTTACACTTAATAATTCACTTGGTAAAAAATTAAAAACTAAATGGGACAAGTGGCGCAAAATTGATAATCCAATTAAAATCTAATTGGATTTTCTCTGAACTTTGGCTATTAATATTTATTCCTTATGAATAGCTATTCTTTAAAATAATGAATAACTATTCATCTCTAAAAGAGATGTAATTGCTATTCCTTAATAGGTGTATTAATTTCTACAATTAATATATTTCTAAATAAACAAACTTTCCATATGCACTTAACAATTATGAAAATAAAAAATCATAAAAAATAACTAATCTCTCTTTCAAATTTAATAAATATTATTTTTTTAGGAAATATAATTATATGAGTAAGATATTTCCTAAAATATATCTTAAGTTTGATTTAAAATGCTTTCATTTCGTTGTCTTCAGGGTTCTATTATTTATTTATTTAAAGATATTTTATATATTTAACATAAAATTTAATTTTAATAAAAACTTGATGGTTTCAATGATATATTTTAAGATAATTTTATTATTCAATTTCAAATATTACTGATTTTTTTTATTTGATTTACATGCCTTTATCTATATCTATATATTACTAAAAACTGAAGTATAACATTTAATGTCGCTACACTCAAGTTGAGCCACATCAGCTGCCATGTCATTACCATTTTTTTTCCTGAATTTTTCCTACAATTTAAAATTAGTTTTCTTAAATTTAAAAATACTAATAAAAAGAAAATAATTTCCAACCCTTTTGTGTTCCATGATTACAATTTTAGATGGCAACATTTTGTGTTCCATGGTTACAATTTTAAACAAAAACCCTTTGTGTTCCACAATTACAATCTCAAACGGCAACCCTTTAGCTTCTTAACGCTAGACTTTGGCTTTCTAACTCCTTCATCTCTTCCTCTCTTCAAACTATATTAATACTGAAAAGTTGGATGATTCAATTTAGGTATCTCTAAATCCCAGTTGCTTTTGATCTCTATTCTTGTGGCTGCCTGCATAATAGTTCAATGTAAAGATTAGATTAATAGTGTTGTTCTTTTTTATTGTTTTTTTTTTCTTTTTTAATTTTGTTACTACCTTTTTTGTGTTGTGGGTCATATATGAGTTTTTATGTATTTAGGTTGGGTATTTGTACTGATATATGATTGTTTGTTTCTATGTTTAAAATTGATTTTTTTTTTTTTTTTAATGTTTGAGACGGTAACATTATTGGTTTATATTGTGTAATCCGTGTGATAGAGTTTTAGTAGTGTCCGTGTGATAGAGTTTTAGTAGTTAGAAAATTGAATGATAGAGTTTTAGTAGTATACGTGCCTGTAGAAATTCAATTGAATAATATGTGCCTGCAAAAATTCAATTTGCTAAGGTATTTTAGTAGTCAACAAATTGAATTATAGAGTTTAAAATTCAATACCACACTCAGAACATGATACTTCTCCTTTTTTCTTGGTCTCCTCATTTAAGTGAATCCCTCCTTCATCATTGAAATTGATTTAAAATTCCTTATGTTAGCTTTGATTGTACTCTTGGCTATATCATAAAAGACTGTTTTTTTATATAATCTTTTTATGGTAATTATCATTATTTTTGTTGTAGTTGAATCAAAATAAGATTATGCTAGATTTGTATAATTAGTAGTTATTGCATCTTCATCATTATCACAAGTTTAAAATAGAGATTACCCTCATCAATATAGCTACTGCATCTTCTTCATTGCCAAACTTGATCATCTTGACAAACCTTTTATTTATCTGATTGTACCACATGTATTTATTTACTTATGGATTTATTCTATTTGATTGTAAGATTTTTATGTCTTTTGATATAAATTAACAACCTGCTATGCTAGCCAAACCGCTTGCTTCTTTAGATTTTTTTTTTTCCTTTTTAATCTTTTACTTTGCCTCCAACACTAACGTAATTGGTTGTCTCTTTAATGGCATGTTCTGTCTCCATCGCTACATATATATATTGTAGGATCCAAGCAAGAAAGAGTTTAAGATGCTTCCTGTGTTATTCTCTCAAATTTTTTACAGCATGAACAACTTGCGGTATTGAAGTAATTACTGAATATTTTATATCAATAGTTATTTGTTAATAGGTGTTTGACAACTTTAGAATATAAATTTTTTTAAGTTAAATGGGTAACAACTTTAATTTTGTTAATTTTTGCTACCTAAATTACTAATAGTGATTTATCATGTTAAATTGGTAGTTTATTTGTATATTAATCACCTACAATATTGTAATGTTATTTATTTTTCTTTCTAATTTGTGAAGTTTAATTCAAATAATTTTGAATAAGTCCTCTGAAATCAAATTCAATACAAAAGAAATTTTGTTAGGGACTCTATAAGGCTAAGGGGAGCTTGAAGATAATATAAGTTTTGGCCTCATATAATATACTTATATTGTGAGCTTCAGTTGCTACAAGTAGTATCGTAGTAACTTTGATATGAAACTCCAGATGTTACACAAACAGCTAAGGATAACGATATTCACTAATATTTGTCTTTTAATTTAAATGGTATTTAAAATAATTGTTTTGCATTCATTAGATTTCATTTTCAGTAATTTTTCTGTGCATCGCACGGGATAGTGACTAGTTTTAATTAATTTATACAACGTATGAACAACTAATGGATATTTACTTTTCTCTCTTTTAATTTATATTTTTATACTTTGTAGAAAACATTTTTGTACATTAAAAAAAGGGAAAAAAGTTTTTGCTACAAACATGTTTGGAGGCTCTAACCACCAATAGAAAGATGACACGTGTATTATCATATGTAATGCACGTGACTCACTTGATTGGTTGGTTTAAATGAGCCATATGTATCATACATGATAAGGATAAATGTCATCTTCCTATTATTGATTGAACAAAACTTAAGTATAGTACTTTAGGTGTTGTTTCGTAGGTTACTTTCTTAAGATTCTGTCATGTGGCTGCTTAACTAAAAAATATACTTCCATTCCAGGAAAAAATTTCATATGACAGAATCTTAAGAGGGGAATTTAAGGAACAATACCTAAGAACTGTACCTAAGTCTTATCTTTATTAATTGGAGCCCAAAGCTCCAAACATTTAAAGCCAAACTTTGACTTAAAAAAAATGACAAATTTTAGCTACAAACTTGGTTGTAGCTAATGTTTATAACTCCCATTAAAAAATTTAATATGACTATATATTTTGAAAATTTAACCATTTGAGTACATGTTTTTATGTTCTTAATATGTATGTTAAATTTTATGCAAATTGGATATTATTTATTATTTAATTCATAAATTTATTTTCTATGCTTAATTAGAGACTATAAAAATTTGAAATTTAAACTTTTGATTAAAATATAGCTATCATCTTCTCAAATTTTGGCAAAACACATTAACTATATGTTAAACTACAAAACTGTCTTTTTATGGTTGCTAATTGCTGCCCCCTTCACTTGGAGAAATTATAAGATCCATATGGTGGACAAGTGATGTGCTCTACTATTCCACTAAAAAACTGCCACTTGTTTAAAATTGTTAGTTAGAAATTTTTTTTAAATAAAAATTAATGACTGACTCAGCAATTTTATACAAGTAAAAATTTTTTAATAAAATGATGGACAAGTGATGTGCTCTACCAGATTACTCTATAATTTCTCCTTCACTTACCACATGCACACATAACCATATTTGTATAAACATTAAAAAACATAGAAGAGATCGCCAGAGATTGTTAACAGTGATACACGAGGCATAGTTTGTGGCGAAAGTTGTATTCATGGCAATGGCATCTCCGCCCAAATGAGCCGCCCTCTTCCTCTTATATTCTCTCTTGCGAGAGCAAGTCTTGGTCTTCATCTCCGTTTCTCTCCCTCTCGTTTCAAACACAACCCATCATTCACATTCACATCTCTCTCTCGCTTCATGGCTCCAGCATTTGAAGCCCAAGGTGGAGCACCACCACCACAAGCGGAGCCAGTACAAGAACAAGCCGCCGCCTCACAAAACAATGCCCACTTCTCCAATTATGAATCCAAAGTCACCATTGTTGGTAGTGGCAACTGGGGCAGTGTGGCTTCCAAGCTCATTGCCTCCAACACCCTTAGGCTCTCCTCTTTCCATGGTATTTACTAGTATTTACTTTTATATGCTATATATAAGTTATACATGTGGTTGACTCTGACTATTCTTTTGAGAATTCATAGCCGACCCTAAAATTTTGAGACCAAGGCCTGGTTGTAGTTGTAATGCATACATATAAGCTAGCAAATATAGATTTGATTCATTGTTATTATTCGTGTCTTGCTCATTTCTTATCTTTTCATTTGTTTACTAATGATGAAGAATGCTTCAAAAGCCACGCCAATTACCAAAATATTTGTTATTTAACATAGTTTCGAATTGAGCTTCTATAGAATTGGACAATTTTATATAAAGAATTTTGATTTCTTTTGCTTTTGCTACCTTTGTCAGCAACCAAAAATATGTTTCAATGAAAACCCAATTTGAGTATTTTTTTTAATGAAATTCAGATGAAGTGAGGATGTGGGTCTATGAGGAAATATTACCAAGTGGTGAGAAGCTTACAGATGTCATCAACTCTACCAATGTAAACACTTTATAACCTGCATCACTTCATTATTATCTGTGTTTTTGCAATATTTCTACACGGTAATCTCTTGGTTTCTTTAACAGGAAAATGTGAAATATCTCCCTGGTATTAAGCTTGGAAAAAATGTTGTTGCAGACCCAGACCTTGAAAATGCTGGTATGAGTTTCTTGTTTTTGCCGAGTGTCCTGTCTATCTAGTAATATTCATATGGTAGATTATACTTTTGGTCCCTGAAATTTGGGTTATGTTCAATTTTGGTCCTTCAAATTTAAAAGGTTTGGATTTGGTTCCTGAAATTTCAAAAAGGAAATAATTTCATCCCTCCATCTATGAGCTCAGTTTGATTTTGGTTTCTAAAATAGGTGCTTGGTTTGACTTGGTCCCTAAAAAATGGGGTGCTTCAGCATCCCATTAGTCCTGTTAACTAAAAAATAGATGGAGAGGCCAAATTGTTCTCTTTTTGAAATTTCAAGGACCAAATTTGAGGAACCAAAATTGTACCTACACCAAATTTCAGGGAGGAAAAATATAATTTACCCTATGGTTCTCATGTGATCACCTGGTTTGTTGTTCTGATGGGGGTATTATCCATTATGCAGTGAAGGATGCAAACATGTTGGTTTTTGTGACCCCACATCAATTTATGGAGGGAATATGTAGGAAGCTTGTTGGGAAAATAAATGGAGATGTGCAGGCTATTTCCCTCATCAAAGGAATGGAGGTCAAGATGGAAGGCCCATGCATGATCTCTTCTCTCATCTCTAAGCAATTAGGGATTAATTGTTGTGCCCTAATGGGGGCCAACATTGCTAACGAGGTAATTAGTAGGATTTTCCATCATTCTTCTTGGCAATTCAAGTGCTGGCTCATTTTCTAACACTAGAGGTTACTGTGCAGATTGCCGTGGATAAGTTTAGTGAAGCGACAGTTGGATACAGAGAGAACAGAGAAATTGCAGAGAAATGGGTTCAACTGTTTAGTACTCCCTATTTCTTAGTCACAGCTGTGAGTGCGATAGACACATTCAGTTGATAAAAATCAATTTTGTAAATTACTTAGCAAGTAATATGAAGTACCATAATTCTAAATCATTCACAAAAACCTTGACTTGAATAAAGGAATTTTCTTAGAGTGATTTATAGGCAAATTTTAACACCGCAGAAACATAAAAAGTCAAACTGCCATTTTTTGCGTGGGTTATGATTAGATGCACATCAAATCACTGTCTAAGACATGCTTTGTTTGTAATTTTTCATATGACATTATCAAATAGGTCCAAGATGTGGAAGGAGTTGAACTATGTGGGACCCTGAAAAACGTTGTGGCCTTAGCAGCAGGTTAGTAGTACAATTTAGCTCTTTTTCTTCTCCTTTAAACAAATTTAATAAGTAATGAAGGAATTAATTCACTGATGGGACAGGTTTTGTGGATGGCTTGGAGATGGGGAATAATACAAAAGTAAGTGCAAACAATACTCAACTTACTTAGAAGTTTCTTTGTGTCTAATGCGCTCTACTTGTTTATGTACGCATAGGCTGCAATCATGAGAATTGGTTTGAGAGAGATGAAGGCGTTTTCCAAGTTGTTGTTTTCATCTGTCAAGGATACCACCTTCTTTGAGAGCTGTGGTGTAGCTGATCTGATTACAACATGCTGTAAGGAAGCAGATAGTTTCCTTTAATTCCTTTTAGAGCAAAATTTTTCTTTTATTGTAACCATTTCATGTATGGCAGTGGGAGGAAGGAACAGAAAAGTTGCAGAGGCTTTTGCAAAGAATGGAGGGAAAAGTTTAATCTTAACTGTCTGGTGTGCAATTGTCATGTCATAAATGTAAAAAAATTCACCTATCACCCATCTATCTTTTGTCTGCAGGATATTTGATGAGCTTGAAGCAGAGATGCTGCAGGGCCAGAAGTTACAGGTTTATATTTGAAACTATAACTATAACAAAGCGCTGAATTTGTCTGGGCAAAGAAAACTAATATCAAATAAAAGAGAGGAGTACCGATTTGAAAACTGGAACTAAATAATTGCAACATTATTTTACACACATCAGCAGCCTTGTTGTTCCTGCATCTTAAAAACTCAGAATGGGAAATATAGAAATAATAAATCCTAATTTCCATATCAATTATCATATTCATAACATTTTGGTTTCCAGAGTTCATAAATGCAGTCATGTTAAATGGTAAATACGAATTTACAAAGTGCAGAATGTATTTTACGACCAACAACGAGTGTATAAATACCAGAAATCAAACAGCTAGCCAAAAATTACAAGGAGGAAAAAAATTCCTAAAGAACAATGTATTTATACTTTTATCTGGATTCTGAATACTCTAATTTTCTTCTTTCCTGAAGGGTGTCTCAACTGCTAGAGAGGTTTATGAGGTTTTAGGGCACCGTGGATGGCTAGAGTTGTTTCCACTTTTTGCAACAGTGCATGAGATCTGCATCGGTCGTCTTCCACCATCAGCCATAGTTGAGCATAGTGAGCGCAAACCCAGATTTGAGCTGTTAGATGGCTCTACCCAATACTGTTAACTGTTCCTTGGATACAACAATATATTTCACACAAAAATTATAGCAAACTTTTCTCCAGTTATGTGTCACGCAAGAACAGCAGAACTAGGTGAAACATTGGAATAGCTAATATATGACACTATGGCAACAAGAGATTAGGGGAGGCAGCACTTGAGGGAGCTTCAGGCTTGTTTCCATTGAAAGTAGGATGGAAATTAACACGTTTTGAAAGTTCCTATTATGTACTCTTTTTTCTTTTTTCACTTTACACAAACTTTGAAATGTTCTTAAGTACTACTACAGACGACGAACTTTATAATGTGACATGCAGAATGATAATAATCATCAAACTCAATGAAACACGGTATTCTTTCCAGCTTATAAATGAACTTATACTCTTGAGTAAACTCTCCAGCTTTTAGGAGAATAGCTGAATCTTATTAACCAATTCAGGGTATTCTTTCCTGAGTTCGATTATATCTGACAGTCAAATTGCATCATCTTCCTTAAATCAAGTATGTAGCAGATGTTATAGAACTGCAAGATGTTTGCATACTAGGCAGCCGAGTGGTAAGGGTGGGATTGTGTAAAAAGCCTTTAAACTTTGAAGTCTTAGGAGTTCAAAAAGGAAAAATATATCCAGAATTATGTTAATGTGTAAGATGGGATGAATGGGAGTTTCAATGTTAATGTGTAAGATGGGAGTTTCTAAGAATACGCTGTCTTGACCTCCATATTGAGCAAAGCATAACATAAATGCACCACCTCTGACTAGTAATGTGGTAGAAAGGAAATTTTCTGGTTCATGGAGCTACAGGAACAAAGTTTCAGAAATTTTCATTTATCTCATTTGAGGCCTGAAATCTCTCCAAGCAGCCTGCAATTGGAAAACTGGGAAAACACCCCAGTAATGAATTTCACAATTAACCGATTTTACCATATATTTTTGTGATTCGAAGAAACTCAGATGAATTGAGCCTAAAATCATCAGTTATTAGCAGCACAAGTTGCAGGCCTTGAGAGTTGAGTCATCACTTCCCATTTACATTCCATGGCGCTTAAGAATTAAAGCTGTTTCATGCTTAATATGGGCGGGTACACTATGAATCTACTTGAGCTACCAGACATGCTTGAGATATGAGCCTCAGCTACAAATTTCTTCCAACCACATGGTTTTGATGGACCCCAAACTCACATTGCAATTCTTCATCTTGCTGGGGCAGTTAGTGGGAAACTCATTCTACTTGCATCCCACGTAGTACATGTGGGTCAAGCATTTTTTATATCAGAATTTTTATAGGTCCCCAATAGCATTAAGGACTCACAATATGCATTTTCTTGGAGACCTTTAAAAGTTCAATTAAGAACCCCAACCCTCTTCCCAGTTACATGATTGGTAGAAAATACATTAGTAGAGGGGATCCTACTTTTAAGTGTTGGGTATAATTGACTGGAAGAAAATCTGGGTCTAATATAGAATGACTGAAAACCGAAAAATTAGAGAAAATGGAGTCACAATCTAAAATGAAAGAGAAATCCCATTGTAACACCATACCCTTTCTCATTTCGTACCATAGTTATTATAGAATTTCCATAAACCAAACTACACAGCTGGAAAACCATAAAATAAGATCAAAAAAAGAAGGGAAAAAAAAAACCCAAATAATTTTCCCACAACACCAAACCCATTGATGAATTTTACAACTGGTTATAATAAAAATTACCCAGTTCGTATTCTATCCAGCCGGTCAACACTCTTCCGTGCTCTTTCCAACTGGTGGTCAATGCTTTTTCGAGACTTCTCGTGGCAATCCACGCTTCTCCGAGACCTTTCCACATGGTCAAAAGAGATTCTTAATTTTTCTAGCTTATCAACATTACTAGACAGGTTTTTCAGTTTTTCAGGCCTGTCAGTGCTCTGCCTTGGTTTCTCTCTCCGATCAGTGCTCTTTCTAGAAACTTCAAATACATCAGTACTCTTTCGAGGTTGCTCAAACTGGTCTGTGCTTCTCCTGGAGCTGTATCTTTGGGAAGGAGACTTCTCAACGGTTGATATAAATTTCTTCAGATGCCTGATATACTCTGGATAGAGCTCCAAATCACAGTGGTTTCCCTCTTTAAGCCATAGTGGTTCATACTTCTCTTTACACAGTTCCCAGAGTTGCTTACCATGGGAGCAATCAACAACTTCATCTGAAGTCCCCTACAAAAGGATATAAAAGAGTCAGACTACAAAAAAATTAATTTATACCAGCATGTTGTAGCATTTTCACTTATTTCAGAAAACTCTCTTGGTGGGAAGCAAACAATCTACTTGTGATTATAAATGCTTACTTATAAATGAATGCCCTAAGAGAGGAAAGACCATGGCTCATTAACCTTAGAAGATTTTACAGAAGAAAAAGCAATTAATATTGGATTAGAAATATATATTTTTTGATATGTTTGGCACCAGGCGGAGGGCGAAGGGCGAAGTGAAGATTTGAACTAAGGAATGTGGGTTCACTCCTGCTACCCACTAATAATGTATCCCTTAGAGTGATCTTACAACTATTTCAAATTTTATTATATAGTCCTTACAAACTGATGTGCCAACTTTTAAACAAACAACTAAGCAATTTAGGAATTTATTATGTTATTGATGTAACGCCAAACACATTCATTGCCATGTCAGTTGTAAGCTCTTGTGGAAAATTGGTAGTAGCTTTAGCATTTTTCTATCTTTGAATGTCTAAATAACTAATGTGATGTCACTGAATTGAATGTGCAATTCCCAAAATTTCCTCACACTTTTTTTCCCCAAGAAAGAGACATGAAACTAAATAGAAGAAAAGCAAACTGGAAGGCACTCTCTTTCTATAATGTCTACACTCAATTCTTTTCCTTCTTTGACTAATTATTTTATGATCCCTCTAAAGGTCAAAATGGACACATCAATATAAAATCCTTTGAAATAATGGAATCTGGAAAATGTGTTCACCATCCAAACACTAATTTAGAAAAGCAACTCAACTCATCCCTAAGTTTACTCACTGGGCTGATGAAGGGTGCTTCAGATGCAGCAGTATTTCTTTTATGAACCATAATTAACATAGTGTCTAAATTGCTTATCCTCCTAAACTGGAAATTAGTGCTTACTAACATGACAGTAATCTTCTTGTTTGGATGTTGGGTTTGAATCCCTTTTAATTGTAATGATGCTATTGGCCAATTTTTTTGTTTTTGTTTTGTTGGGTTTATCACATGGATGATAGAATTAAATCAAACAATGAAAAATATATATTGCATTTTATTATTTAAGTAATGTTATTGGTCTTTTTTTTTTTTTTTTTGATTTATCATACATAGGATAGCATTAGATAAAACAATGAATAAACAAAAGAGAATATTGCATTTTATTATTTAAGTGATGTTACAGTGAAGAAAAAAGAGAATATTGCATTTTATTATTTAAAATATATAAAGGGACATTAAAAAATAAAAATTGATCATTGAACTTGGAATCTTCTTGGAGGCGCCAATGAAGCGCTAATGTATGAGAGTGTGAAGCAAGAAAGAGTGGGATTGAACATTGTGTTTGAACTCGGCCTTGCTCTGAGAAATCCGTAAGGAGGAAGAGAGGGCAGTATGTGGATTTAGTTGGTAGAGGTTGAGAGAGGAGGAGACATGGGATGACGATATGGAATTAGGAGGAGATGATGTTTTACTTTTATAGTCTTTCTCATTGGACTCCTTGGTTCTGGTTGTGGGATTAGAAGAGCTCCAGACTTTATTGAGATCACCCATAAAAGTGTGCAGGTGAGATATTCTTGCTTAGGCCAATGAGTATTATCATTGTGCTTTTCTTGGCTTCCGTGTTAAATGTTAATGCATCATTTATTTGGTGCCAAAAATTAGAAAATTTAGATAAGATACATGACACAAAATTAGAGTCCAATTTATAATCTCCATAAAAGTGTGCAGGTAAGATGTTCTTACTTAGGCTAATGAGTATTATCATTGTGATTTTCTTGGCTTCCGTGTTAAATGTTAATGCATCATTTATTTGGGCACAAAAATTAGAAAATTTAGATAAGAAATTGGAGTCAAATTTATAATCTAATTAGATTTTTTTTTGAATTTTGGTTAGGACAAGTGGCGCAAAATTGAGAATCCAATTGAAATCTAATTGGATTTTCTCTCTGCTTCACCTATTATTATATATATAGACTAGTGTATAACCTGTGCATATGCATGGTAAAATTTAAAAAAAAAAAATTACAATTCCACAAATATATGAATTCATATTATACTCTCTCCCTCTCCCTCTCTTATTTTTTTTTTATTTTAATTTATGTTGGATATACACGTGAGTTTACTCTTTCTTTTTTCTTTTTCCTTTTTCTTTTTTCTTTATTGAGTTTTTGATAATTTATTTATATTAGACCCTTCATCTTTTGCACCTTATTAACTCACCTAGAACAAAAATTTAAAAAAAAAAAAAAAAAAACTTAAATAGAGCAAGCTGCGCAAAATTAGACAACAATTGGAATCCAATTTAAAACCTAATTGGATTTTCTCTCAATTTTACCTATATATATATAGACTAGCATGTAACCGATGCAAAAACATGGATGCATTTAAAATTAAACACAATTTTTATTATAAAAATATAAATAATTAGTTAAATTATTAAAAAAATAGCATGTAACACATTCATATGTATACATTTAAAATTAAATACAATTTTTATTATAAAATATAAATAATTAGTCAAATTATTTTTTGAAAAGATAAACGTAATTAGTCACATAGTAAAATTCTTGCTTAAATTTAATACTACTTATTATCATTATTTTCTAATTTTTAATAAGATAGAATATGTGATGATCTTTGTTTTGTGATGATTTTTATTGAGTATATGTGATAGGCTTTTAAATATATATATATATATATATATATATATATATTTTATAGCTCCTTAATATTAGATTCTTAGTAGTTTACACTTATTAACTCACTTGGCACAAAGATTAAAAAACTTAAACAGACACATAGTACAAACTTAAGTGAATAATTATGGTGTGTTCTCCACATAAATTAGACACATGACACAAAATTTAATTCTAATTTCAAATTCTAATTGAACATTGTCTGAGCTTTACCTATATACGCATATATGTGTGTGTGTGTGTGTATATATATATATATAGACTAGTGTGTAGCCCCTTGCATATGCATGGGTACAATTAAAAATAATCACAATTACACAGTTCAAATTATACTTTGTTTAGAAGAGATTCAAATTATACATAATATTATCTTACACTTTTTAAAACCATATATTTCAAAAATATGTAATGTTATATATATATATATATATATATATATATATGATTTAGAATTTAATTAGATCAAACTCTTCAAATTTTGCACCCAATAATTCATTTGCCACAAAAATTTTAAAAATAAATAGATATGTGGCAGAAACTTGGACTCCAATTGAAATCCAATTTAGAATCTAGTAGGATTTGGTCTCTGCGATTTTTACACCCAATAATTCACTGGCACAAAATTAAAAATTAAATGGGATATGTGGCACAAAATTGAGAATTCAATTAAAATCTAATTAGATTTTCTTTGAAGTTTGGCTATTAATATATATATATATATATATATATATATGTATGTATGTATGTATGTATGTATATAAATAGATATAGACTAGAGTATAACTAGTGTATATGCACGGTACAATTAAAATTAATCTCAATTACACACATATATGAGTTCAAATTATACCTAATGTAAAAGTTATACATTTTTTAAGTCATAGATATATACATGAGTTTACCTTTTATTATTATTGAGTTTTAATGGTTTATTTATATTAGATTTTTCGTCTTTTACACAACATTAACTCGCCTAAAACAAAAATTAAAAAAACTTAGATAAGACATATGACACAACATTTGACAACAATTGGAATCCAAATTACAATTTTTTTCTTTTTTTCTTTTTATAAAAAAAATTACAAATTATTTAGATTTTCTCTTAACTTTGATTTAATTATTTATATATAGACAAACTTGCAATTGAATTAAAAAGAAATAAATAAAAAAAAGTAATATTTGAATTGAATGAATGAAAAGAAAAAAAGAATGTGAGGAGGAGAGACAGTAGGCATGAGAAATAAAAGTCAAAAAGGGGGTAAAATGGGGAAGAAAAGGAAGGAAAAAAGAGTTTTCAGTTAAAAAACTCAATGAGAAGTTGAGAACTGAAGAAAACAGAGTTTAATAGGCTGAGAGTGAGAGCCCCTTCCTAAATACCTACTAGCCGTTAGTTTTTAGGGTTTGGATTTTTTAAATTATAAATAAAATTCCCTATGCTTTGCTCAGTTTGTTTTCTCAGACTCAGAGTCGGAGAAACTGAGACTGATTTGAACCCAACGCAACTCTTATAATTCAAACTCAACTAGCCATGTTTTGCTATCTCCGAATCAGAGAAGGAGAGACTTCACTTACTTGAACCCAACACAACTCCGACTCTCTCAACTAGCCGTTACTTAATAGTTTTATCATTTATGTTTATGCTAAAGAATCAAAACTGTAAACGCTGACAGAGAGTCACATATTTATTAGCTGAGAATGCAACAGAAGATCTGGGTATTATTTCAAACCCATTTGGGGCGGTCAGATCAAACTTTGCTTCTAATTCTAAACCCCAATCTCAATCCCATGCCCACATTCCAATTTTGAATCTCAAGAGGAAGAGGGATTATGGGTTTCTGCCAGATCTTCTTGCTAACGCTAAACCCCATTTGGATGTGGGTTTTAATCTTGATGAAAATCCAAAGCCAAACAAGATCAAACGGCTGAAAATAATCGCATCCAAAAAGCCTCCTCACTCCTGCTCTGCCACACTCATGATTCATGATATGGAGGGTCATACTAATACTGTTGCTCCCATTTGGTTCTCTTTTGACGCCTTGGTTGAGGTTGCATCCGAAGAAATAGAGAAATTTGACAAGTTTGTAAGATTGATACAAGAGAAGGCTCTCAAGAAGCCAATGTTTATCCAAGACAAGGTCAAGAGCACTGATGTTCAAAGTCCAAGATTTGAAGACGTGGATGATCAAGATTGGAGTTTGGAATTGGAAACCAAGAAACAGAGGGCAAAGGTTGTGCAAGAAAAGGTCATGGGCTCTGCTTTTTCTGTTCAAGATTGGGGTTTGAGTTTGGAGGCCAAGAAAAAGAAGCAGTGCTCGATGTCAATCAAGAAAGCGATTGTGGGTCCAAACCCGCCACCCATCTTGCCTCCAGAGTTCAAGGATGTGATCAATTCATTGAATGGTGATGAATTGCTGGTGATACAGAAAAAGCTGTTCAAGACTGACATAATAAAGGGTAACAACCGGTTTTCAATACCTTTGAGACAAATAGTGAGGAAGGATTTCTTGTCTGGGCAAGAGAAAGAGGAGCTTATAGATTTTAGTTCTCTTCGTTTGTTTTTATATCAAATTATTAGTTGGTTTAATTAAGCAATAGAGTAAATGTATATATATTAATTATCAATAATCGTGTATTAATCATCTAAGATAAAGAGAAAGGCACTAAAGGGATGACCGTGAAAAGACAAAGAAATGCTGAAATTATGACATAGAGAGTTGTTTCATGAGCATTGTATGATTATCATAAAAATGAAACAGAGAAACGCATTTATGACCCTGTTGATGTTGTAAAATAGCGGAAGTTAAAAAATTATCAAGATTGATTGTGAAAATATTTTAGGCCTAAGAAAGATCTCCAAACAAACAATAAGAACAAAGAAAATAAATCCAAAATAAAATAGACACAAAACACCAAGAATTACGTGGTTCAGCAATAGTCTATATCCACCGACAACAATGAACAAATTTCACTATAACAAATTTTGGATAGTACAAATTGGTATAGAGGCACTCTCACAAACCCAAATCTCAAATACATCTAAATAGCTCTCTCACAAATACAAACCAAAGAACCAAATACAAACCAAAGAGAGCCGCAAATCAAATCCAAAAGTTGCAACAAACCAAGAGAGACCAAATCAAAAACCATAGAACCAAAACCAAACGGTAACAAATCTCTCTCATTATTCCAAATTGCAACTCACAAATATCAAAGAACCAAACAAGAGAGAGCCTTTTTTTCTCACACACTTTGAATTTGCCGCAATGCTTATATAGGAGACTTAAGTCGGCTAGCATATCCAAAACCGAGACGGACTTGACTTCTTTTCCACGCACAAAGGAGAATCACTCCTATTCCAAATCAAAATCAAAATCAAGTGGTAGACAAGACTTCTAATAGAGTTTGATAACTTCAAATAACAGTAACCCAAAAGGAATAAAATTCTTTTCTTATCCAAATCCAACAAGTAGTCGAACTCCTAATTCAAGCCATGTTCTACAGTTGAGATGAGCACCAGCCTTCAATTGGTGAACTACACAAGCTTTGAACTCTTCTATTGCATATTCCGCTTACAGCACCTTACCTAATCATTCAGTTTGTAATTCTGCTACTCCAGATCTAATCTAATTGTTGCCCAATTGATTTTGGTCACCCTAGTTCTAAGATTTTTCATTCTACTTTAATCAATGTACATGAATCTATGTCTTTGTTTTTGTATAAGCGCAAAGATGCACAGAATTCGATTGAATAAACATGAAATATCATCAACCTTTCCATTTAATTTGATTCACAGTGATGTTTGGTGTCCTGAACCCATTACTTCTCTTCTTGGTTTTAAGTAATATGTGATATTAATTTGTAGATGATTTTACTAGTTTTACATGGATGTTCTTGTTGAAACAAAAGTTTGCCGTCATTTTTTTGTCTTTGTGCATTTTTAAAACTCTAATTGAAACCTAATTCTTTGCAAAAATCCAAATTCTAAGAATTGATGGTGGGTGAATATCCTAGCACTAAGTTTAAATCTTACAGTCATGTCTTCATGTAAGGATCGCCATACCCATTGGGTAATGGGTATCCAACCCTACCCAATCCAAATACTCTGAGTAATACCCATTTCTTAATGGGTAGAAGGTAATTAGGTAAGGTTTGGATATTACCTGAATTTTTCGAAAATTCCCTAAACCACTATTTTCAAACCTAAAAAATGACCAAAATATTAGAACATTTAATTTGACAAAAATACTCTCAAAACATCCAAAATACCTCAAACCTGTATTTTGGTAATTTTAGGGATTTCATGTGTATTTTGGTCACCTCACAGGTTTAGGGGTATTTTGGTCATTTTAAAGGTTTCAAGAGTATTATGGACATTTTAGATATTTGAGGGGGGTATTTTGGTCATTTTATATGTTTTGGGGTATTTTTGGTAATTTTAGAAGTTTTGGTTTATTTTTGGTCATTTTAGAGGTTTTGGGGTATTTCAGCCATTTTAAAGGTTTTTTGGTGTTTTGGTCATTTTATAGGTTTGAGGGTATTTCAGACATTTTCTTTAGGTTTAGGGTGTATTTTTATCATCTTATAGGTTTTAGGGGCATTTTTTTCATTTTATAGGTTTGAGAGGGGGGTATTTCAATCATTTTCTTTTAGGTTTAGGGGGGTATTTTGATAATTTTTAAGTTTCAGGGATATTTTGGTCTTTTTTTAGATCTCGGAGGTATTTCAGTCATTTTTAAGTTTAGAGAGTATTTCAGTCATTTTTAAGTTCGAGGCTATTTCAGTCAAATTTTAGGTTTTTGGGGATATCTCGGTCATTTTTTAGGTTTAGGGGGTATTTTGGCAATTTTTAGATTTCAAGGGTATTTTGGACATTTTTTAAGTTTCATGGGTACTTTGGTCATTTTTTAGGTTTCGGGGATATTTCGGTCATTTTTTAGGTTTAGGTGGTATTTTAGTAAGTTTTAGTTTTTTAAGAGCATATTTGGTTATTTTAGAGATTTCAGGGGCATTTTGGTCATTTTAAAGGTCTCATAGGTATTTACTTCTTTTAGAGATTTTTGGGATATCTTGGTTATTTTAGTGGTTTTTAAGCGTATTTGGTGATTCTAGAGATATCAAAGGTATTTTGGTCATTTTAAAAGTTTCATGGGTATTTTGCTCATTTAAAGATTTTTGGATATTTTGTTATTTTTGTGGTTTTTGAGCATATTTGGTGATTTTAAATATCGGGGGTATTTTGGTCATTTTAAAGGTTTCGTAGGCATTTTGGTCATTTGAGAGATTTTGAGGATATTTTGGTCATTTTAGTGGTTTTTGAGCATATTTGGTGATTTTATAGAGATTGAGTTTAGGCTAGGTATCGATATTTATGGAGAAACAAATTGAGTAATAATTGGGTATGGTTACTAATTGAGTAAGGTAATCGGGTATCCATAAATAAATTAATCGGGTCAGGTATGGTTATACTCTACCTATATCCAATCTGTGGCCATTAGGGGTGTGCGCGGTTCGGTAGGCTCAGTTTTTTCTCAAAATTGTTACCGAACCGATAGGGATCGGTTTCTCATAATTAAAACCGATTCATACCAATTAAGGTCGGTTTTTTGACCTATAGCGGTGCGGTTTGGTCAGCTCGGTTTAATCGGTTTGGTCGATTTGAAACATTAAAATTTTTTTTTTTTTTTTAATAAAAAAAATCCTTTCAACCTATTCAATATTCAATAAGGTAACAATTTAACACTAAAGTAACAAGTAACACTACAAAGTCCAAACAAGTGCGGAAAAATTGATAATTAAAAAAAAAATGATAAATATTATTAAGTTTATAGTTTATAGCTTCTATTTTTACTAGTTTATAGCTTCTATTGTTAAAATATTGTAAACGTAGCATTAATAATGATTTATCTTCTTTTTTTAAAGTATAAATAAATATTAATATATATTATACACCATTATACCTACACATTAGACCTACACAGTGATGGGAAAATATCTAAGTCTGATACTTGGATTTTTCTTTTAAACTTTTCTTTTGCCATTTTCAAAGCTAGACACGTGTGGGGTCATAAAAGTTGAAACGTTAAAAGACTAAAACTTTAAAAGAGTTCTAATCTCTCTAGAAGACAATTGAAACTAGAACTTACAAGAGAAATAAAAGACTAGACCAGTGCACTGCAGGACGAAGAAGAACCAGTGCAAAACGAAGAAGAGAAGAAGAAGAAGAACGGCGACATGCAACATGGTGGAGACCATTGATGGGTTTGTAGTTTTTTTTTTTTTTTTTTTTTTTTTTTTTTTTTTGCTTTTTTAAAGACAAAATCTCGGTAAAACGACGCCATATCCAAAGTTCCAAACATCTGAAACAGGGGTCGGTTCGGTTCGGCGAGGCTTCAGTTCTGGATTTGCTACTCCCATTACTGCACCGTACTGGAGTTGGAACTCTCTTCTCGTTCCGTTCGTCGGCATCGGCTCCGTCGGTCAGTTGCAGTGGCGGTGCGGGAAGGTCGGCGCCGATCGGTATTGTCGGCTCCGGTATTGGTTTGCACAGCCCTAGTGGCCATCCCTATCAACTTCATGTTCCACAACAGAGTGGTGTTTCTAAGAGCAAAAGACATAAGTCTCACTTACCTTTGAATTATTGGTCCTATGCTTTCACCTCTACCCTTAAGGCCCTAAGAGCTTCAGTTTCTGGAGTTGTAAAACTCTAGATTTGCTAAAATTTAGCATCAAACCCCATAAAATATGCATTTTTTGGACCTGCAATTCTAAAAAAATTTACAACTTTGCTACAATACCATCCTAAAATTATTATGGTACTGTAGCAATGTTCTAAACCAAAATAATATATTTTATTCCTAAAATATCTGCCTTTTTTTCTCTCTTCAGCCTCTCATCTCCTCTGTCTCTATCTCTTTTCCTTCTCTCTCTCTTGTTTTGCTCTCTCCTCTCTTCAAGGCCGGACCACCATCACCAAGCCTAGCCGGATCATTACTCTCTCTCTCTCTCTCTCTCTCTCTCTTGCCACCACACTCATAATGGTGGCTTGCTTGTTCTCTCCGACACTGAAACTCTCTCTCCTCTCTTCAAAGCCACCATGGCCGGACCCACCATCACCAAGCCAAGTCAAAGTCATCCACCATTCCCCGACCCAAATCCTCAAAAACTTCAACAAAATTTGCTTCTTTTGAATCCCAACGGTGAATTAGGTATCAAGGATGAGGTTTTGCTTAACTAGTGTGCCGATTTTGGCTCCACCCATAACAGTTGTGTCATTCTCGGCGCCTCCTCTGTTCTCCGCTCCCTTGCCAGCGTTGTCGATTTGGGGTATTTGTTATGTTTGTGGGTGAAGATTGTGTGTTCATAGTGGATTAGTAGTGGGATGGTTGGGTTTTGATGGTGGTAGTGTTGGATTTTAGGTTTGTTCACAGTGGCGAAACAGAGGCTGAGAGAGGGGAGGAAGAGAGAGGAGAGATGATTTTGGGTAATATATTTTATTGTATAGACATATTATTTTAATGTATTATATAGGAAAATAAAAGTTAAGTTGTTAGGTGTGTTGTAAAGTAGTATAATATAATAGATAAAAGTAATTTTTAAGATGATAAAATAATATATTTTTTAGAAACCAGACCTCCTTTTTTATTGTTGGTATTATTAATTTTTTCAATTCAAATCTCCTTGGGAACAACAACTCTATTGTAATTTGTAAGAATAATCCGCCACCACTTATTACAAAAGTCCAAACGATGCAGCTCAAAATAAGAATTTGAGAAACAGATTAGACACTTGTATTCTCCCATATTTAACGGGTTGTTAAGCAGTTATTGGCCCGCTTCTTTTTCACTTAGGCACTGTTGTTATAACTGTAAAAAATATATATATATATATATATAAATTTTTTTTTTCCTTTTTGCAATCTTCAATTCACATCAATGTGAGAGTAATATTCAATCTTATCAGAGAGTAATTCTTTCATTCTTGTAATCTTTAATTCACATCAATGCGCTCAAATTCATGTTCTTCTTCTTCTTCTTCTCCAAATCCTAAGAAATCGAAATTCACACCCAGTCCCCTCTGCTTCTTATTCTTATTCCTCAACTTCCCCACCGCCACAGCTTTTTTGCGAAACCCATTTTGGAAACCCGAAATCTCGTACTCCCATAACTGCAATGACGTCATTCCCGAGCCGCCTTTATCCTCCGGCGATGTCCCCGTCTCCCACTCCAACGATTTCCTCAGCTTCCAATTCGCATTTTTCTCCGGCGGCGTCGGAATCTTCAACCGAAACCACTGAGTCCGGGATATCTCTCTCCTTCAACCCCTCATATATCAACAACACCACCTCCCATGGCGTTCACAAGGTCAAAGCCACCCTGTACATTCGAGACCCATGAAGTACTCTGTTTTCGGTCGGCGACGTTTGGGAAGAATTAGTTATCGGAAAGACGATTCAGTTTTTTCGGTTAATGGGTATTGGTCAGAATCTTTTGGGAAGCTCTGTATGGTCGGATCAGGGAAGAGTTATGTTGGTTCGTTTAGTTCAAAATATCCAGATGTTGTTTTTAAGCTTAATTATTCAAAAAACAATAGCATTTATGGTAGTTTGATTAGTGGAACATTAGAATGTTTGCATATGAAAAGTGATTATAATTACTTTGAACCGATTGTGATATTGGGGTTGTCTCAGAATCCAGATTATGAATATGCTTTGGTTGATAAGACTGATTGTTTGAGTGCACATGCAGAAAGGTGGTGGAGATATTAATTTGTCTCCAAGCAAATTGGACCGTGGTGTTTGGTCCGTTTTCAATGGACAGACTAGTGACTATGATTTGCACTATTGGAGTGATTGTGGTAGTGTGAATTGCAATCCTTTACGTGGGAGTATTGAGTACTTGCCTTCTAGGTTTGCTTATCGTGGGGTTAGGTGTGACCAGCGCAGCAGAAAGGTACAGTTGTTGGGTTTTCATAAGTTTATTGATATGGAATCTGAATTTCCTAGTCCTAATGCAACATTGATTGCTGAGGGTGCTTGGGATGAGAGAGAATAAGTTTTGTGGTGTTGCGTGCAGAATTTTGGCTAATGCTTCTGTTGGAGATTGCTCTATTGGGTTTAGTTTGAGATTTCCGGCAGTTATTAAATTAAGGAATTCGAGTAGTATTGTGGGGGAAATTTGGAGCAAGAAAGATGTGAAGGATTCAGGTTACTTCGGAAGAATTGGGTTTCAGAGTTGGGGAAGACCGATTGAACCCCAAGGTCTTAGATATGAGTATACTGAGATTGAGGCTGTAAGAAATTCTTGTGCACAAGGGGTGGAAATTGTTGGGGACAAGGGAAAGACTTATCCTAATGGGTTTTCCCCGGACATGGGATTTGGTATGTTGGTAAGGAACACTGAAGGAAAGGTAACGACGGGTTTCTTAAGGCCACAATTTGTGGGAGACGTGCTTTATGTACATCAGGATGAGCTGAAAAGTAATCATAGCAGAATGCTGAATATGAGTTTCAGGATGGGCTTCGAGGATGGAGCTGATGCTTTACCCAAATTAGTCATTATTTTTGCTGAAGGAATATATGATAGGGATATTGGTCTCCTGAGCATGATAGGATGTCGGTATCTTGATTTTGATTCACTTGGTCGAAATTCGATTAAAAATGGTTCATTGGACTGTGAAACTAGGATTAATATTCAATTCCCTCCACTACATGCAGAGAAGACTGAAATTGCTATGGGAACTATTGAAAGCAGGCGATCAAAGTCAGATCCTCTTTACTTTGAACGTCTTCAACTGTCTTCAAATTTGATGACCACTACCCAAGCTAAGGAATCCATCAGGACAATGAATTTGGGGATTACCATGGTTGTGATTTGCTTTGGTGGTCTGCTATTAGGTGTGCTATTTAGAGGCCGCTGCATGTTACCCAATTGGTTTAGAGACAGTTCTAAATACGAGAAAGTACTTGTACAAGAATTGCTACTGCGTTTTCAATTTACTGCACATAATGAAATATGAGCTTTGGGAGGTATTACTACTGATGAGATAACAAAAATTACATCTGTGGTTCGTCCAGATGGGTCGTCCAGACCTCTCTTCCTTGAGAAGTGGACCAATTGGGTAAACCCCATAATCATGCCGAAAAGAGTCGTCCATGGGTGTAGAGCCTGGACGACCAAAAAACAGCATAACAAAGGGTCGTCCATAGGCATCGCACATGGACGACCACACAACACTTAGCAAATCCTGGAGCGGTTAACCAACCCGTGTTCATCACCGCCAATTCCTCCCAAATATGTAACTTCCAACGACGGTTATGGTTTCAATAGCAGTTGAGTTCCGGATTCCAAGAATCTGGGAAAAGTTATTTGGACCAGTAACCACCGTGAAGTACCCTATATAAGGACCGGTTTGAACCATGCAGAGATATGAGATTCTGAGATTTTTACTCCCAATACAGTTAGAACTCCATTTGAGAGAAGACACTAACTTAATCATCGGAGGGTATTTGGCCGGTCCACCCCGGTCTCCCTTTGATTGTTTTTTCTCTTTACAGGCCTCCGCTAACGCCGTAGTCCACCGGCGAAGTGTTCAACCAACTAATTCCTCCATTATCAGTTGGCGCCGTCTGTGGGAAATAAGGGACAAATTGTTTTTACGATTTGGCTTTCTGGAACAAAAGGTTGAATGGTTCGGACTAGGTCGAGGGCTACAAGCCCAGGCTATCAGGGAAGCAGAGATGCTTCAAGCAACCCCCATCGCGATCGCCAATCAGCGCCTGTCATGCAGTCGCCTTCCATCCAACAGATGCAATCCATGGTGGCCGCTATGGCGGAGTTAACTCGCCAGAATCAAGAGTTGACTAGAGAAATGGAGAGGCAGCGCCGTGAAGGACATGCTGAGAGGCAATCCCAGAGTCAAGAAGATAGAGAGGGACATGCTGAGCCCGAGACTCAATCAAGAGGCACCACTTCGCGAAGGGTGCCACATTTGGAGAAGGAAATGGATCAGATGAGGAAGGTTATGGACGAGATGAAGGAAAACATGAGAAGGGCAAATCCCGTAGAGGATTTGGTTCATCGAACAGATTCCCCATTCACGGCTTCCCTCAACGGGCATCCCTTGCCGCCGAAGTTCAAAATGCCTTCCCTGGATTCATATGATGGAGCGCTTAATCCTTTTGATCACATCGCTACTTTCAAGACCACAATGCATCTCTAAGGGGTTCCAGACGAGATTATGTGCAGAGCCTTCCCTACCACCCTTAAGGGACCAGCGCGAGTGTGGTTCAGCAAAATACCCCCGAATTCTGTAAGTTCTTTTGAGGAGTTAAGCAAATTATTTGTCAATAATTTCATTGGAGGACAAAGACACAAACGTTCCTCGTCTAGTTTGCTGACCATTGAGCAAGGAGAGAATGAAAGCCTGCGTTCCTTCATCACGCGCTTCAACAGGGAAGCCCTGACAGTAGACGAGGTGGACGACAAGCTATTATTGGCAGCCTTCCACAATGGGGTTAACTCGGACTTGTTCATTCACAAGCTGTATAAAAAAGAGCCCTAGTCCATGGTTGAACTTGTCCATTCAGCCCAAAACTTTATGAACGCGGAAAACGCAATCATAGCTAAGAAGAGGAAGAGAGCTGAGAGAATGGAAGTCAACCCCACGCGTCACCCTGAACAAGGGCCTCGTCCAAAGAAAGGACGAACGGAAGAGAAAAAGGATCGAGACAGAGATAACAGGAAGGCAGACCCATCAGCAAGGAATTAGAATTACACACCCTTGAATGCCCCACTCGATCAAGTGCTCATGTAAATCAAGGATGATCCTTCCTTGAAGTGGCCAGAGAAGATGAAAGGAGATCCTAACAAGCGCAATAAGAATAAATATTGTCGCTTCCATAGAGATCATGGGCATGACACAGACGAGTGTTATGACTTGAAGCAGCAGATTGAGAATCTCATTAGACAAGGAAAGTTGAGGCATTTTGTTGGAAGGGATTATAAAGATGAAAAATTGAAAGCAAAGATGGAAGAGTCATCATGACCCCTACTCGGAGAAATAAGGGTTATCATTGGAGGGACTTCTGAAGGACAATCCTCTAGATCAAAGAAGACGTATCTCAAAGTGGTGCAAAATGTCTAACTCTCTGGACTATCCCCAAGGATGATGGGGACGGACGAACCAACCATTTCTTTCACTGATGAAGAAGTTGAGAGAATTCATCATCCACATGACGATGCAATTGTCATTACCCTACTCATAGCAGATTACAGAACTAGGAGGGTGTTGGTGGATAATGGAAGCTCAGCGGATATATTGTATTATCCTGCCTTCCAGCTGATGAGGCTTGGACGAGATCAACTTCGTCCAGCATGTTCACCACTGATAGGATTTGGAGGAATGAAAGTGCAGCCCGTAGGTACCATTACCTTGCCTGTAGTGGTGGGGTCATACCCGCAGCAGATAACTAAGGAAGTGAATTTCCTTGTGGTGGATTGTTCATCCTCATACAATGCCATCATTGGAAAACCAACCTTGAATAGTTGGAAGGCGGTAACATCTACCTACCATCTATCAGTCAAATTCCCTACGGAGTGTGGGATTGGACAAGCACAAGGAAATCAGTTGGCAGCCAGAGAGTGTTACCTAGCCATGTTGGCTGCGGACGAGCAGATGCAGACTATGAGTATAGAAGAAAGAAGAATTGTTGCAGAACCAACTAAAATATTGGAAGATGTTTTATTACAAGAAAATGATCCTGAGAAGTTCACTAGAATCAGAACAAGTATGAAGGAGAAGGCGAAAGAAGACCTCGTATGGTTTCTAAAGAAGAATGCCGATGTTTTTGCATGGAGTTATGACGACATGCCTGGCATTGATCCAAGTGTAATCACTCATCGACTGAACGTGTCCCCTTCTTCTAAGCCTATTCGTCAAAAGAAGATGGTGTTCGCCCCTAAACGAGAGAAGGCTATCAAGGAAGAGGTTCAGAAACTAACCACAGCATAGTTCATCCGGGAAGTTTATTACCCGGATTGGTTGGCAAATGTAGTGATGGTGAAGAAGGCAAATGGCAAGTGGAGGATGTGCGCTGACTTCACTGACTTGAACAAGGCTTACCCTAAGGATAGTTATCCTTTGCCACGTATTGATCAGCTGGTTGATTTTACAGCTGGCCATCAACTGTTGAGCTTCATGGACACCTTCTTAGGATATAATCAGATAAAGATGGACGAGGTAGACCAAGAAAAGACATCTTTTATTACCAGTAAAGGTTTGTTTTGTTACAAGGTAATGCCCTTCGGTCTAAAGAACGCAGGGGCAACTTATCAAAAGTTGGTGAATCACATGTTTCGTCCACAGATAGGACGGCATGTGGAGGTGTACATGGACGACATCCTTGTGAAGAGCTTAGACGAGGGAAGCCACTTGGACGATCTTTAGGAAACCTTTGAAACACTTAGGCGATACAAGATGAAGCTGAACCCAAGTAAATGTGCATTCGGAGTATCGTCAGGAAAGTTTCTAGGATTCATGGCTTCAGAGAGAGGAATTGAGGCAAATCCAGACAAGATCAAAGCCATATTGAACATGGAACCACCGAAGAACATTAAGGAAGTCCAATCCCTAACTGGACGAGTTACAGTTCTGAACAGTTTTGTCTCAAAAGCCATTGACAAGTGTTTACCCTTTTTCAAAATTCTCAGGAAGACATTTGAAAGGACGAACGAGTGTCTGAAGGCCTTCTAGGACCTAAAGCACTATCTAACCACGGCCCCATTGCTAAGTTCGTCCGTTCTAGGAGAAGAACTATATCTATACTTAGCAGTGTCCCCACATGCCGTGAGTTCAGCGTTGGTCAGGGAGGAAGAAAAGGTGCAGAAGCCTGTGTATTATACTAGCCGGGCGTTGAGAGAGGCAGAAGGAAGGTACCCATTGATAGAAAAGTTAGCCTTCGCACTAATAACAGCTTCTAGAAGGTTAAGACACTACTTTCAAGGTCATGTCATCAATGTCATGACTGATCATCCACTCAAGAAGGCAATGAACAAACTTGAAGCTGCAGGACAACTAATTCAATGGGTAGTTGAGCTCAGTGAGTTTGACATTCGGTACCAACCGAGTAATGCAATAAAAGCTCAAGCCCTGGCAGATTTCATTGCAGAATTCACCCCAAGTTATGAGGACTTGGATGAAAAAGAAGACAGTAAAAAATGGGTCGTCCATGTAGACGGATCATCTACACTATATGCAGGAGGTATAGGAGTTGTTTTGCAGTCACCAGAAGGAGATAAACTGGAGCACAAAGTTTGCTTGCAGTACCAAGCAACTAATAATGAAGCAGAGTATGAAGCCCTCCTTAAAGGGTTGGAATTGGCTAAATCAGTGGAAGCATATTCAATACTTGTCTTAGGAGACTCTCAGTTGGTCATAGGCCAAGTAAATGGGACGTGTGAAGCCAAGGAAGATAGAATAAAGAGATATTTGAAGAAGATGTTACGCCTTATGAAGAAATTCAGAGAAGCTAATTTCGTTCAAATTCCGAGGGAAGAGAACATGGAAGCGGACACTCTAGCGAAGGAAGCCTCCGCTAATGAAGCAATGGACAAGTTGGATGAAATACGATACATGCCAAGCATAGACCTTCCAGAAATGTTGCAGATAGAAGGTGAGGAGAACTGGATGACCCCGATAGTCTCATACCTGAAGGATGGAAGGCTTCCAGAAGGGAAGGACGAAGCCAGGAAGCTCAGAGTTAGATCAGCCAAATACATCCTTATGGACGAAGTGTTATACAAAAGAGGTTTTTCACAACCATACCTGAGGTGCTTAGCTCCAGACGAAGCGAATTACGTATTGAGGGAAGTTCATGAAGGAGCATGTGGTAATCACTCAGGAGCCAGATCACTCGTCCACAAGGTCATTCGTGCAGGGTACTACTGGCCAACCGTCCAAGCTAATGCTAAGGCATATGTTAAGGTATGTGACCAATGTCAACGTTTCAGTAATATCCCTAGACAGCCTTCAGAATACCTCACCCCAATGATGGCCCCTTGGCCTTTTGCACAGTGGGGTTTGGATATTTTGGGCCCCTTTTCAACTGGAACCAGACAGATGAAGTTCTTGGTAGTGGGGATAGATTATTTCACTAAATGGGTGGAAGCTGAACCCTTAGTGAAAATTACACAACAAAATGTCAAAAATTTCGTCTGGAAGAGCATTGTATGCAGGTTTGGAGTACCAAGAGTACTAGTATCTGACAATGGACAACAGTTTGACAACACCCCCTTCAGAGAATTTTGTGAACAGCTTGGAATCAAGAATCATTATTCCTCACCCTCCCACCCACAAGCTAACGGACAAGTAGAAGTAGCAAACCGATCCTTGTTGAAAATCATCAAGACTCGGCTTGAAGGGGCAAAGGGAGTATGGCCGGATGAATTACCAGGTGTTTTGTGGGCTTACAGAACAACAGCGAGGACTCCCACAGGAGAGACTCCTTTCAAACTGGCTTACGGGAGCGAAACAGTCATACCTGCAGAAGTGCATATGGCCAGCCATAGGGTGATGAAGTATCAAGATGAGGAAAACAACGAACAGCTTCGTCTTAACCTCGATCTCATAGATGAGGTAAGAATGGACGCGGAGCAAAGAACAGCAAGGTACAAGAATCTCATGGCAAAGTAGCATGACGCTATGGTGAAACTCAGGTGCTTCAGCATTGGGGATCTCATCCTTAAAAGGGTTTCTTTGGCCACCAAAAACCCGGCCCATGGGAAGGTAGGACCAAACTGGGAAGGACCTTACAGGGTAATCAATTGCAAGAGGCAAGGATCCTACTATTTGGAAGCCCTGGACGGAAGGAAGTTAGAGCACCCGTGGAACGTTGAACACCTAAGGAGGTACTATCAATGAAGGGTGATCACGGACGAGCCACGAGATGGACGAGACCCTTGGACGTTTGAAGTAATGTGTTTAATATTTTCTAGTACTTTCTTATTATTATTGTGTTTTAAGTAAATAAGTATTTTATGCTGCTCATGGACGAAGTTATGTTGTATTATGTATTTTTAATTCCCTAAAAGCACAAGCTCTTAAGCATGTGCCATGATTGTGGACGAATGATTACATAGTATGGATTTCTGAATATATATATGATGTTTTAAATATATGTATGATTGTATGGGAATCCTCCATTTTCTATGATCCACGGAAGGCGAAAAGCCAAAGACGAGTAAAATACTTGGACGAAGGAAGTATCATCTAAAAGCTTTCCTTTAGATAAGGATAAAGCAAGAAAAATAAGGTGTGTCCGTCTAAGCTCAAGACGAGACAAACCTGAAGTGTGATCGTCTATACCATGGACGAACAATGTGCGTGCTAAAACACCACAAGCCCATAGACGAATCTAACCAACATAACAATCCAGCCCATGGACGAGAATTTGTTGGGAAATTTTTGTTAAGGACGAATAAATAATCGTCCTAAATTTGAGCAACAAATTAAATTTGGCAATCATTCATATACATGAAGGAACTCGTCCATATGTTCAAGACGAGATAAAACCTAGTCCCACAACCACAATGGTATGGACGACATAATTGAAGTTTGTTCACAAAACTAAAGGAATATTCACACAATGAACAATGAAAGAAAAGCATTCATACATTCATAAAATTCAAAGGGTAGACGACCACCGTCCAAAAACCCTTTAGTGCTTATTCATAAAAGCTCTTCCATATACTTGGACGAAGAAATTGTGCTTAGATAAATTCTAAAAGAAAACAAAAGCCCAAAACACTGGGCACCACCAAATAAAATTAAAATATAAACTTTCTAAAGGAAAATGAAATCACTTGGATTCACCACTGGGAGCACTCTTTGGATCGTCTTGTGTCACCTCGTCATTGGCGTCCACCACGTTGATATCCTCAAAACTCGTCGCTAGCAAAGAATTTTCTGTAGCAAGAGGAAGCTTGAAGGAGTCAAAGTTTAAATCAGGGAAGGCTTCTTTGGCATCAGCACGGAAGTCTTCATAGCCAGCAGCATAGTGACTATCTAGACGATTCTTAAACTCGTCAGACTTCTTGAAGGCTAAAATGGCTTCCTCGCGTGCCTTCTCCAAGGACGAAGCAAACCCTGAAACTTCTCCCTCCAAGTAAGCAATACGAGTGTCCCTCTCAACACCATCTGCTTTGCGTTCTTCCACCTCTTCCTTTAATTTCGTCTCACATGCTAGCAAACGGTTGACTTCATCAGACAGCCTGATCACCTCTCCCTTCTTCAACAAAATTTCATAAGTCAACTCTTTAGCCTTCTCTCTTGCCGTCTTGGCCTCCTCAGCAAGTTCCTTGGCTTGGCACGTCGCTGTAGAAAACTTTGACATAGCCTGTTCATGGACGAAGGAGAGTTCAAAAAAGAGAAAGAAGAAGAAAAAGAAGTACACAAGGACGAACTGAAGCCATACCTTGAAGAGATCATGGATGCCAGAACGTTCAAATTCCTTCACTGACATGTTGTAGCATTGATTAACTTCATTGTCAGTAACGATCCCTTTGAACGTCCTCCATGCATACCCTTCGTCCAGCACCAAGTTAGAGGGACGATCTGATTGCTCTGACGGATGAGACTTCCGAGGAGTCTTAGTTGGAGGGGGAGTAGGTTCAGTCTGAACAGGATGAATTATCTGGACGGGCTCCACGTTGGTAGGAGGGTCGTCCAGATTCACCGTCGGAGAGGAAAATTTAGGGACCTTGGGAAGAGAAGTTTGAGTGGTCTTTGGTTTTTTGGAGCCTCGACGACTGGGAAGGTTGTCCAGGTCCACAGCACTTGAAATCTTAGACTTTCTCTTCCCAGCCTGGACGGCAGTCTTCTGGACGACAGGAGGCACATGAGCGCCCTCGTCCCCACTAGTTATTGTTTTGTCTTTGTTTTCTCTCATTGTCATTATTCCTATGATGAGGAAAATCAGTTAAAAAAAAAAAGAGAAGAAAAATAGAAAGAAGTATTGAGGGACAGACGACACTTACTTCGTCGAGTGGTCTCCTCGTGACCTAAATTTTCAGGAGTAGGTTCTGGGCCAAGTCCCCACGTAGCCAAACTACTGAAAGTTACTAAGTCGTGGAAAGTCCTTCTAGGGAAGGCACGTACGTGGTCGATTCGATCCAAATAAAACCTGTCCAAACGTGGACGAGTAACAGCTGCACCAATAAAAGAAAGGTGGTTAGACGATTGAAAGTTAGAAAAAGTGTAAGGAATAAAATAAATAACATGGAAAGAAAACATACCCTCAGGACGAAGGCGACCTATGGGGCTGGTAAAAGGAGGGAACGGGGCATTACTAACATCTGTTGGGTCCCTAGCCCAGTTTCCAGAAATGATAAAAAACTCTTGTTTCCAGAGCCTATCAGACGAGCTACGGCCATTTATTAAACTATAGTGAGAGCCTCTGGACGAGAACTGGTAAAAACCAGTTGATTGTTTTATTTCTAAGGGCTTATAGCAGTAGAGGAACTCGTCTACTGTTATAGGACGATCCCCTTCCAGCGCCTCACGCCATAACACTTGCATGGCAACTATCGTCCTCCAACCATTGGGATTAAGTTGGTTAGGACCAACACCTAACCTATGAAGAAGACCTCTACAAAATGAATTTAGGGGAAACCTAAGACCAGCTAAGAGATAAGACGAATATACTCCCAAACCAGAAGAAGGTGAACAACACCACTCCCCTTCCCTGGGCAGACGAGGTTCAAACTCGATAGGAATTTGGTATCTATCTACTAAGGTTTTTAACTTAGGAGCGTCTAAGGTGGACGCTACCTCAGGTGCACAGCTATATATTATGTTTTCCTCTTCCTCCTCCTCGTCCTGAGAAGGGCTGGGTGGCGCTCTGGACGAACTAGCCCCAGTTCTAGAGGTCATCCTACGTTGCATCTCTTGAAATTCTTCTAAAGAAACGCCAGGGACCCCGGACGAATACTGCTCGTCCGAAGAACTGCTACTAACACTAGTGCTACCCTCACCACTCTCATAACTTCCAGACGAGACGTCCTGATACTCGTCTATTTCCCTCTCGGTACTACTAGACGAAGACATAACTAAAGTAAAGATCAAAACGAAAACCTAAAGGGAAGAGGAAGTACCTGAGAACTAGGACGAATGCTAGACGAGAATCTTGGACGAGATAGCAGAAGGAAGTTTACGAGAGAGGTGAAGGGCAAGAAAGAGAATGTGCCTATTTATAGGGCCCAGGAGTAGGGTCAGCGAAGCGACACCATCCACTAAGGAAATGACACGTGGCAATCGCGTGGGGAAATGTAATCGATTTAATCACCCAACAAATTAAACAATAACACGTGTCAGTAGAAAGGGGATAAAATTCCTATAATGTCCCTGGACGACACCCTGGACAAGGGGGCAACTGATGGGATAACAAAAATTACATTTGTGGTTCGTCCAGATGGGTCATCCAGACCTCTCTTCCTTGAGAAGTGGACCAATTGGGTAAACCCCATAATCATGCCGAAAAGAGTCATCCATGGGTGTAGAGCCTGGACGACCAAACAACAGCATAACAAAGGGTCGTCCATAGGCATCGCACATGGACGACCACACAACACTTAGCAAATCCCGGAGCGGTTAACCAACCCGTGTTCATCGCCGCCAATTCCTCCCAAATATGTAACTTCCAACGATGGTTATGGTTTCAATAGCAGTTGAGTTTCGGATTCCAAGAATCTGGGAAAAGTTATTTGGACCAGTAACCGTCGTGAAGTACCCTATATAAGGACCAGTCTGAACCATGCAAAGGTATGAGAATCTGAGATTTTTACTCCCAATACAGTTAGAACTCCATTTGAGAGAAGACACTAACTTAATCATCGGAGGGTATTTGGCCGGTCCACCCCGGTCTCCCTTTGATTGTTTTTTCTCTTTACAGGCCTCCACTAATGCCGTAGTCCACCGAAGCCGAAGTGTTCAACCAACTAATTCCTCCATTATCAACTACAATACCAATTTAATGATCCAGCTCATGATATTGATATTAAAGCAATTGGATTCCATCGTTTGCCACAAAGTAGGTATGGCCTTCGTACTTTCTTTCGGTTCCTTAGCATTGCACCACGATAGGGGAAAAGAAAAGCCATTGCACCAGAACTTCATACTTTCAATGTTTTTCTTTTTACCAATTAATGTCACCCATATTTCATTGCTTTCTGACTACAATTACTGTCATATAATAATTTGTTTTCTCATTTTTGAATATCAGGAATACCACAATTTTCTATAATAATAAAAAAATGTATACCTTCATTTTGCGTTGCTATCTAGCACACAACAATTGTATTGAATGCTTCATTTCTGATTGGAATGGGCTATTCCATGGAACTGACTTAAGCAACTTGAGTAATGGTAACCATTGAATAGCAGGAAAATACCTCACAGAAGGCATCAATCTGTTAGTAACTATTAATTTTGTGCATGGCACTTGAAAATTTCCAAAAATTTCTACAGATATGATCTTGTGCTTTCTATTTTTTGAAACTTATTCTTTGGTTTGGCTGCATTGTCATATTTTCTAGGTTTAGTTTGAATACAAGGCTTGTTTCTATATTTGCTGCTCATGTAATCATTAAACTTTGTCTTGTTTAATGAAATTTTTTTGTTCATCAGAATTCAATCTGTCCAATATTGTTAAATGTCTCACAAACTGGCAAAAGTCATGAATATGGCTAACTTGTTGGAGTTTAGTGCAAATGGAGTCTCTCTTTTATCTATTTTTATCTTGGAGATAATTTTTCCAAGGCAGTATCTGTATCCTTGTGGCCTAAGATATCCTAGAATAGGATTTATTGTTAAAATTAAAAGATAATAATTGTATGAAATTATCTTTGAGGAATCTGGCAAGCTTTGTTAGTTACCTTTCCAGAGTTGCATATGCATCAGACTCAGTGTTTGAAATTGCAATTTCTTCATGTTCTAGAAACTATATTTTATGCGGTACCACTATCATAGTCGTGATGTCTGAATATTGCAATTTCTTCTTATTGCCTTTCTAGACTTAGCACTATTAAAGTGTTGTTGTTTTTGCTTTAATTTTGGAGAGCATGACTTGGGAGGAACTGTGATACGGGATCAACACATCACTGCAACTAGAACACTGCACTTTTCTATACAATTGCTTATCTCGTATTGGCCTAAAGACGAGTTACGCAATTGTTTAGACAATTACTTGAAGATATGGTTAATCTTTATTTAGTTGCCAGGAAAACATAAGAAAAGGAAAAATATTTGACTGGAACTTTAAATAAATGATGTAGGAACTGCAGAAACTGTATGTGGCAGTACAAGAAATGGTAAAATTAACCATCTTGTTCCAAAATAGTGGATTTGAGATAAGGAAAAGATGGAAGTAATATCACACCAGCCCCAAACCAAATTTCATTAGGTAGCACATCCTACTATGATATTTGTATGAATCTGTTTGGGATCTACTTATTTTGCTGAAACTGAAAACTTTTTACTGAAAGAATTGTAGATAAAGATAAAAGTTAGTTGAAATAGTACAGTGAGATTCATAAATAATATCAAAAAGTGCAGTGGGGCCTATGAATAGTAGCAAAAATAAACTGAATAGTAAAATAAGCTGATTTTTTTAATTTGGAGCTAAACGCACACGACATTTGCAACTAAGTGACCAGTTTATGGTAACAACAACAGATGAATGATAGTTTTTAGAAAGTACACTTTACACAGCAAAACTAACTACCCTTGAATGGAAGATAAACCTATCTAATATATTAATTTGAATTGATAAAATTGTCTAAAATATTAATGTTAACATTCACAAGGTTTTTCTCACCACCTAAAGACACACAATTCTGTCTCTGTGCCTTCTCCTTTCCTTGTCACACTCCTTACAGGTGAAATCAAGGGTCTTCTTTGCACATGACCTGAAATTCCAGATGAATTTCTCACAAATTTCAAATTCTATTTTCTTGACCTTTCTCATCTTGCCATTCAGGATCTCAACAATCACATTTTCCATCTATTCTTTTGGACACGATGAACATATAACATAAAGGACTGTCAAATCATAAAATCTTCAAGTAAAAGCATGAATTTTATTTACGAATGTTTTGGTAATAATAATTAAATGATTGGTTGTTATATAACTTCACTGTCTAGTATTACTATATAGTGTACTATATCTATACTATATATATATATATATATATATATATATATATATATAAAAGAGGATTCTCATTTTTCAACTAGACTTTTATATAGTTTAAAAATACCCTCATTAATAAATGATAACTTTATTTAGAAATAGGGTCATAAATGTTAAATAACAAATTTCATTTGAATTCAAAAAGAAAACTCCTAAAATTTAGGATTTTTTTTCCCTTTCACGTTCAAAAAAGAAATTACAGTTACGGTTTGTCTCTAAAGTTTATCTTTTTTTTATTTGTGTGAATATATATATATATATATTTCTAAATTATAATAGATGTAAATTATTAATCTTTACCCAAAAAAATAGAAGAGCTTCTGTGTACACATATAAGCGCATGCTCAGAGGCTAGTGTTTTATAGTTTCATGCGCAAGGATAGACTTTTTTGTTTTTGTTTTCTTTTTTTTTGGATAGGTTTTTAATATATATTAAAAATTTTCCCATAAACAAACATATATTTAAATTCATGTTTTTTAGTTTTAGTTAATAGAAAGTCATTAAGAATGTGACTTAAAACGAATTTCGAACTTCAAAAGTCATGACTTTAATTTAAACTTTTTAAAATTTTAAAGTTCAGGACAAATTACAACTTACGCACTTGTGGTTTGGCCGAAATTTAAGTTATTTACTTGTAACTTGAAATTTGACACTTTACCCACTTAAGGTTTGACCAAAATATAAGTTCATGCTTGTAGTTTGAAATCCCATTATGCAAGTGTTCTGCTTGATTCATTTTGATCTTTTATATATATATATATATATATATATATATATTGTGTTTTTGGAGGAGAGCGGCATATAAGTGGAGCAAAATCACATATTTTACCATATTTTTAACACATGTGGATTATAAAACTCTAACTAAGCCAACCTCAAGTGGATAAAGTATCAAATTTCAAAGTAAAGGTAGGCAACTTAAATTTCGGCCAAACCACAAATGGGTAAGTTTTAATTTGCCCTAAAGTTTAATTTGAAACTACTCCAAACTATAGGAAAATTATGTAATGTACTTAAATCTTTAAAAAAAAGTAGTCACTTTGTGTAAGGAAAGTGTAGCCATTTGTTGTAAGAGAATATAAACACTTGTCACAATCACAAGTTTATCTAATCTAATCTAATATCAATATCTACACACACACACACATATATATACATATATATATTAATAAGTGAAGCTGAGAGAAAATTCAATTAGATTTCAAATTAGAATTTAATTAAAGTCTAATATTGCACCGTGTGTCCCATCTAATCTAATTTTTAAAATTTGTATCAAGTTAGTTAATTCAGTGTAAAAATTGGAATTCAATTAGAGTTTAATTTTGTGTAATTTTGCACCACGTGTCTCATCTAATGTAAGTTTTTAATTTTTATGCTAAGTGAGTTAATTCAATGTAGAAAATAAGGAATTCAATGTAAATAAACCATAAAAATCTAATCATTCATATATAAATATATATATACCATGACTATATATAGTCCATTACTAACAAGGTAAAATAATTTGACTAGTTATTACATTTTTATATATATATATAAAATTGTGTTAAATTTTAAATGCATCCATGCATTTGCATGAGTTACATGCTAGTATATAAAAATAGGTAAAGCTGAGAGAAATTCAAATTATAATTCCTGTTGAATATTAGCTCTGATACTATGTTAAATAGATAATATTATCAAACGCAATGTGTTATATCATGTTGTGTATGCCAGAGTGGATGCGGAAGGAGAAAGCATAGAATAGGAACATCATGAACACGAGGGTTACGTGGTTTAGCCTTGACGGCCTACATCCACGGAGGAATCCCTTAAGGGCTACATCTTTATTATGTATAAGAGTGTAGTACAATAACCTGTGTTACAATGAACCCTAACATGAGTATATATAGGCGACTAAACCCTAGACTACTAGTACAAGCAGGAATGGGCTTGGGCCTATTACATTGGGCTAATATATGTTTAATATATATCTCTAACACCCTCCCTCAAACTCAAGGCGGAAGCTCGATGAAGGCTTGAGGTTGGATAAGTATGAGAAGATCACTTGGAGATGCCTTGAAGAATGCCTTTGAAGAAACCACAATGAAGAATGTACCAATTGACCAATTTTGGAGTTTCAAATAAAGAAACGGAGTCCAAAATTGGAATCTACGCGAAAAACTGAGCAAGATAGGCCCTTTTGAAAATTTTGACTTTTGGTCAAAGGTCAACGCAAAAAGTCAAAGAAAGTCAAAGTCAACGGTCAGAGCTCATTGGTCAGATCCGGGTGGTCCGGGTCAACAGTCAGCTAGGTGACGTGGTGCTGACGAGGTGACACTGCTGACGTGGCGAGCTACGTGGCTGATGACGTGGTGATGACCTGGATTAGGGCTGACGTGGCAACGGCTACTGGTGCTGACGTGGCAAGATGACGTCATCAGATGACGTCAGCAGAAGACTTCAGGCGCGTGTGGCGCGTGAGGTTATTCCACCGGCGCGTGGAGAACTCCGGAAGGCGCGTGAGAGCGCGTGCAACGGAGATTGGTGCTCGGACTTCTGGGTTTGGCAGATCGGCGAGCTACGAGGCTGTCATGGTGGCGCGTGTTTCCGGTGGAGGATCTGCTCCTGAAGAATCCGAGGCGGCGCGTGAGCTACAACGGAAGCGCGTGGTGGCGCGTGAAGCTGCCGTTGGTGGCTGTGTTTCTGGGTTTTTGTCGCGGGAGGTCGTGTAGCACGTCTGTGGTATTGGTTTCATCAGGCGAGGCATGGATTTGCACAGATCTGAAAAGTTAAGCCACGGCTTGCTTGGTTGTTGAATTTTGACACAGCACAGAGCCATGGTAGCTGCAAGATGCCGTGGAGTCTAGATCCGGCAGACAAGCATGTGTGACTTTTGATGGTGGTGTGCACGTGAGAATCTTCTTTGCTTGCTAGAGATGTTTGTTTGATGCCAAGAACGAAGTTTGGCTCTGATACCATGTTGAATATTAGCTCTGATACTATGTTAAATAGATAATATTATCAAACGCAATGTGTTATATCATGTTGTGTATGCCAGAGTGGATGCGGAAGGAGAAAGCATAGAATAGGAACATCATGAACACGAGGGTTACGTGGTTTAGCCTTGACGGCCTACATCCACGGAGGAATCCCTTAAGGGTTACATCTTTATTATGTATAAGAGTGTAGTACAATAACCTGTGTTACAATGAACCCTAACATGAGTATATATAGGCGACTAAACCCTAGACTACTAGTACAAGCAGGAATGGGCTTGGGCCTATTACATTGGGCTAATATATGTTTAATATATATCTCTAACAATTCCAAACTAGAGTTCCAATTTTGCACAATGTGTCCTAAATTATTTATTCTTAAAGAATTTTATTTCTTAATTTTAGAATAAAATGTGAGACCACATCATAAATATTCATCCAAGTAAGTTATTAGGTACAAAAACCAAAGAGTCTAAAATAAATGAATCGTTAAAAAAAAAGTGCTTCACAATAATTTTTTTTTTAATTGACTGTAAGGACCCAGTTTGAGTTCTAAGCCCAAAAACGAAATGGACTATAGCCCAAAGAGCCCAATTCAATGAATTTGCAGAGAGTGGGCTAGAAACTAGGCTAAATGATACAATAAAGTAAGGATAAATTGCTTTACACAAGGAAAATCCTCCTCGGCAAAGTTCGAGGTAGGTAGTTCTTATATTTTTCTCTTGTACTTAGGTATGATTATAGTTCTTGAGGATACATTTTTCTTCTCCCACTTTTTTCCTCCCCCCATTGTAATGGGGTTTTTCTTCTTTATATTTTCCTTGTTTCTTTCATCTCAGCCCTCCACGTGTATATCAAACTGCTGGTCTTGATCCTTATCCCATCAGCACCTTCCTAAAATCTTTGTGGATAACTGTAAGGCTGAATGTTACTGTTTATGTATCACTTCCACATTAATGTGGCCAGAGAGTTAGATGCAGAGCATTCAATGCAGTGGTGATAGCTTTCTCTTAGATATTTCCTAGCTTTCCTTTGTCTTATTCCCTTTTGATGTTTATCCTTATAGGTATGATCGTTTGGTGCATTGTTCTTGATGAAAGGTTGGACCCTTGACCTCTACTCTGCATAATCGAGGAGGTATTTCTCCTCGGATTATAATCCCAACCCCTTATCACCAGACCTTTTCCATGGAACATTGACTTGTACACCCCCACTAGCGCTCACCTATCCTCGGACGTTTTAATGTCCTTGGACACGGCCTATGGCCCAATACCCATTTTTGGGCCCTTTTTCCCTACATTGAAAATTTACATTTTATACCTAATAATATCCTTGCAAAAATTTTTAAAGAGTTAACAAAATATAAAAATGATTATCAATAATATTTAAATTATATATATAGGAATTATATTATGCATCTTATTGTATATCTTTAAGTGTATTTATGCATATGTATGGAGTTACAAGCTAGTATATATAAAAGTAGAGACCTCAAGTGGAAGAGCATGAGATTTTGCCAAGTGGCACATTCATTGAACTTCTCTCATTTATGCTTCCACCTCATCAAAGTTTACATTTATGTAAAACTTTTAATTCATTGAATGTGTCAATGAAGTGAATACACATTAATTATCTATAAATATGCACTAATTATATATATATATATATATATAAGAATTTTATATGGTTTTTTTTAAAAGAATATATAAGAAAGAAAAAACATCACGTGAGAGACCATGCGATTCTATCATGTAGCGCTTTGTAAGAGTAATTTTTCATTTAACTTTACACCTCAACTTCTTTACATATTTGGATTATAATAAAATTCTACTAATAGGATATCACTATTTTCATTGAGTGTTTAACTTACCACTATCATACTTCTATAACATAAACGTGACATCATAAAATTTAGATGATATTTCCATAAGCCAACTAAACATTCACATTTTTCTCCAAAAAAAAAAAATAATAATAATAATAATAAACATTTACATGAAATTACAAATTTTTTATGCTAACTTCAAGCCAATGTAGAAACAAAAATTATGATTAAAAATTTCAGCAAAAAAATAATCGATTAAACAAACAATCAACTTATTACACCACATTTTTTTTGAGAAGATATTACACCACATAATAACTAATTTCTAATTTATGTAACTTTTTCTCTATAGTTTAAATTCTCCATCCCCTTAATTTTGTATTACATCATTAATTTAACAAAAAACTCTTCATGTTATTGCAACATTGCTTGTTATTACTTTAAAATATTTTGGATATTCTATATAAGCTTTTCACATAACAGCTTAAAGCATTATCCACGCATCGCGCGGTACCATGGCTAGTTATATATAATAGTAGAGGCTTTTTTCCTCCGGTTAAGGTTGTTCTACCATGTAAGAAAAAAAGACTACTTTAAAAACTGACACATATACAGCTTTAAGTTAAAAGACCCCCATGGTAGATATTTTTTGCAATTTAACACCAAAATGCGAACAATTTCGTTAATTAGCATCGTTTCCAAATTATTTAGGAAACTAACATCTCAAGTCTCCTAGACTCGATTTTATTGTAACAACTCGAGTCTCAAGGACTCAAGTTTTATTCGATGATAGTGCTGAGATGGAAAATTTTTCCATGTGGAACTCAAGTCTTTAAGACTTGAGTTTCCTAAAGATAAAACGTAGTCATTAAAGATGGCATAGATCAACAAAGAAAAGAAACAACGTAGAGATCAACGAAGAAGAAAGAAGCAACCCAGCAGAGAAGTAACAAAAACAAAAACAACGATGCAAAACCCAGCAAACCAGAGAAGCAACAACAATGCAAAACCAAGCAAACCAAAAAGTAACAATGAAGCAACCCAAGCGGCGATTCAGATTGAACCCAGGTGGCGAGGGCTTCAAGCGAGGGAAATTGGATCGGACTTAATATGGGTGTGGTTTCTGTCATGGGTGTTTGTGGGTTTGTTCGGTGGGTGTTCTTATTCTCATTCTTCTTCTTCTGCCGTAAGTCTTTGTGGGTTTGTTCCTAAGGTTCTTTTTTATTTGGGTCTGGTGGGTGTTTGTGGGTTTTTCCTGTGTTCTTATTCTTCTCTTCCTAATTCCTCTACTATGGGTGTTTGTTGGTTTGTCCCTGGGATTTTTTTTTTCTTTTTTAAGATTTGGGTTTGGTTGGTTTGGAGAATGAAGCATGAAGGAAGAAAAGGAAAAAAAGGAAGAACAATTTTGGGTTTGTTGAGAGAAGATGAGAGCATGTGTTTTTTGGGTTTTGTTTAGGGAAGAAAAATTTCCACCTCAGTTTTGCTAGCACATAGAACTCGAGTCGTTGAGGCTTGAGTTGCTATAGTGAACTCGAGTCTTAGAGACTCGAGATGTTAGTTTTCTAAATAGTTTGGAAATGAAGCTAACTATCGTTAGTATTTTGATGTTAAATTGCAAAAAAAAAAAAAAAAAAAAAAAAAAAAAACCGTCCACGTGGTACACTATTTCAGTATTCTTAAGAGTATGTTTGGTAGACTGTAATAGATACTGTAATGTAATAGTTGTTCTTATGATTTAGTTATTCAGTAGTTTGCTTTTTTTTTTTTACAAGGAATAGTCATTCCTTATGAATAACTATTCTTTAAGATGAAGAATAACTATTTATCTCTAAAAGATTTATAATAGCTATCCCTTAGTAGGTGTATGAATTTTAAAAATTAATATATTTCCAAATACACAAACTTTCCATATGCACATAACAATTATGAAAATAAAAAATCATAAAAAATAACAAATCTCTTTCAAATTAAAATTTTTTTTTTAGGAAATATAATTATATGAGTTAATGGTCATCAAATAGCCCATGGCCCACGGCCTGACCCAAAAACCCGGCAGCCCATCGGGCTAATGGGTGGCCCGGCCCGTTGTTATTGAGGCCCATGGGTAGCCCACTAGCCCAGTGGGTTAGGCCGTGGGCTAGTTTTTATGCCCATGGGCACTCGGTGGGCTAGCCCAGTAGCCCAGCCCATTGGCCCAACTCGTTGCCCAGTCCAATAACTTAGAATTTTTAACAAAAATATATAGGAAGTGTATGAAGGATTGATATTGAGATATTGTAATAGAATTTCTTAAGAGAACTCTCCCAACCACTAAGATACTTAAAGTAATTGTGCTAAATTTAGTTTATTAAATATATATTTTTCTAGTAGTCTAGCAAGTTTGAATTAACCATTTGATTTTTTTTTATTATTAAAGATAAAAATAAAAAACTATTTGAAGCCTTATTTAAAAAAAAAATTAAATAAGTTTCCATCAACAAAACAAAAAATTAAATAGCTTTGACTATAAAAAAAATTGTAATTAAGTATTAAATTCTTTGATTCTTTCCTTTAAAAAAAACTAGATTGATTATTCCCTTATTAAAAATTGATTATTTATTTCTAAAAATAATATGCTAACGCAATCTCATGGGTAGCCCATTAGGCCCAACCTAGTAGCCTAGTTCGTTAAAGACAAAATAGGCATTGCCCACGGGCTGGGTCATGGGCTGGGGTTTTCTCTTTCGGCCCAGCCCGACCCGGCCCGTTAACTAGTTAATAGCCCATTATGCCCAGCCCATTATGCCCTTGGGCCAAGTAAAAATGGGCCCGGCCAGCCCGACCCGGCCAATTGACGACCCTTATATATGAGTAAGATATTTCCTAAAATATATCTTAAGTTTGATTTAAAATGCTTTCATTCAATTGTCTTCAGGATTCTGTTATTGATGTGTCACTAAACAAATGAATAGTAATAAATATTACATTACATCAGCTTGCATTCCTTCTAACACTTATTCTTATTGTTATGTAATTACTGTTACAGTCTACCAAACGTGCCCTAAAAGTTTTAACTTTTATTGCTTCAAATATTCTTTTAAAACCCATAAAAATCCTGTCACAAATCGTTCCTCTGCATCTTCAATGTCCGAAAGGCCAAAACCACCATCTCTTATCCTGTTAGGAACCCGGTGGTTCCTAATGGGGATTGATGGGAATTATAAGGGAATGGATGGGGATTGTAGGGAAATTGACTTGATTCAAGGTAGTCACCCTCCATAGAGAAAGAGAGAGATTTAAGAGAGAGAGAGAGAGAGATGCACTAATGCACTAACAAATTGGTTTATTCTCCATTGATATGTCATATTGGATTACAATCATGTATTTATAGGAGACTAGCTCTAATCTCATTGGCCCACATGGCCTTATCCTATTGGTTTTATTATTCCCCATGTGCATTAATAATTCCAACATGTGCTAAATGTGATTAACATGCTTGGAATTATACCTAACTAACTAAATCTCAATACAATACAACAATTATTATCCATATGCTTATAGCATTCCTAACATTTCCCTCCCCTTGAAAACACCTTGCCCACAAGGTGTTGCTTGAAATGACACCTTCATGAGAGGCGACCTACCATAGAACCAATACTCCCATGACATTTTGTAGGCATAGGACATCGTAAATTGACGGTTACAAAGATATTGGCCATATATTACCTTCATAGCTACATTAGGTTCCCCAAAAGCATTATGGTTAATATGGATGACACCAAATGCACTAAAAATATGGTATAGAAGCTTCTCATCCACATTAAGGTCAAGGACTTCACTGTAATGTTTGCACCAATGTGTAAGCTTCTTTTGTTTTTCTTGATTGTTAATCACCAATGTTGGCAAGATGGTAACCTTACCATGAGATCCCTGCCCAATATCACCTACGCCTTCAATGGGCAAATTAAGTGATATAATGTGATCCCACCCAGTGGTCCAAACCCCTGACCAATTGATCCCGACATCACTATCAACTATGGGACCAACTGGTTTCCCACTCTTATCGTTAATAACAAAAGGAGGCAAGTACTGGTCGCTGGCTTTAGGGGCTGCCCTCAGCTGCTTCACACCTTCAACAGCATTTCTAAATTTAAAAGGGGCTTCACCAAGTACTTGGGCATCCCATCCTCGTTTGACCACTTCCCAATCATTCTCATAACGATCCATTGTGACGTACATACGACCACCACCAGATGCAATCTGTGCATCAACACCCTTCCCACGTAATTCTACAAGGTAATTCTCAAGAGTTTCTACAAATCCCACACTTGAACCATCCAAAACATCACGGCCATCAGTAAGAATATGAATAGGATTCTTTTAGCACCACACTTGCTAGATCCTTTAAGCAACAACAGCAACTGATTAAGCCTGGAGTGAACTCCACCCTCACTCAATAGCCCAATGAGATGCAAGGTGCCCTTTTCAAAGCATTCACTTATATACTTAAAACCTTCTCCGTCATAAATTTTTCTAGATTCAAGAGCAAGGTCAACAAGCTTTGCACCTTGAGCGAAGATGCGACCAGGCCCAAGTGCGTTGTGACCAACTTCATTGTTGCCCATGTTATCCTCTGTTGGAAGACCTACAGCAGAACCATGGGCCTTAACCAACCTCCATTTATCATGATCACCCTTTTTGAGGGAATCCATAATAGGCATCTCGGCGACGTGGATGCAGTTGTACTGATCAGGCTTGGCCTCGCCCCAACTATCGAGAACCACCACAGCAACGGTCTTACCCTTTGGAAGCTTCGGGTGATCTGCCAGTTTCCACGAGACTCCTGAGCTTCCCATCTCTTCTTTCTTTCTTTCTGTTTGAAACAGCAACTGATGGCGTTGGGAGTGTGAGCCACAATAGGACCTTTGCATGGACCACTAAAACTCGCTAATTCCTTTAAATCAAGAAACACTTCAAGATTAGCCACATCATCACTGTCATTTGCATCTTCACTGTCAAGGGCAGTTTTTGTTGATTTAACAACCTGCAACTTTTCACTTGTTCCTTCAAGACGTTGTAACTCTTTTTCAAGATTCGCATGTACTCTTGAAAGTTCTTTATTCATGGCCATGTTAGATTCAGCCAAGGCTCCATCTTCTTTGAAATATCCTTGGATTCTTCTATGGCTTTGTTCAACAATTCTTGTATTTTTTTCAAAAGTTTTCTTTCATCACAATTGCTCATCTCAAGATCAACGGCTCTGATACCACTTGTTAGGAACCCGGTGGTTCCTAATGGGGATTGATGGCAATTATAAGGGAATGGATGGGGATTGTAGGGAAATTGACTTGATTCGAGGTAGTCACCCTCCATAGAGAAAGAGAGAGAATTAAGAGAGAGAGAGAGATGCACTAATGCACTAACAAATTGGTTTATTCTCCATTGATATGTCATATTGGATTACAATCATGTATTTATAGGAGACTAGCTCTAATCTCATTGGCCCACATGGCCATATCCTATTGGTTCTATTATTCCCCATGTGCATTAATAATTCCAACATGTGCTAAATGTGATTAACATGCTTGGAATTATACCTAACTAACTAACTACCTAACTAACTAAATCTCAATACAATACAACAATTATTATCCATATGCTTATAGCATTCCTAACACCAACATTCAACCAATGCACAGTACATGAAGTATATGCATCTAGGAATAAAATCCTACAAGGGCACAAGAGTGATAGTACTTAAGGAAAATGCTTAACATTTAGCTTGAAGTACAACGCAACAAAGCATAAAGGCTGCATAAGCATGGTACAAACCATAAAAGCCTACAAATATGCATAGAAACAAACCCTAAAAGCTTACAAAAGCAACATGGGTACAAGCCACAATAAATAAATACTGAATAAACATTATCATAAAATTATATAAGTGTAACAGATAATCGCAAGTTTTCCAAAAGAGAAATTATAGACAAAAACAACAATAAACAAGTGTGTGAGTGTATATCAGCACAACTCCCCCTTTCAATATGCACACTCCTTCTCATTCTTGTGCTGCTCTCCCCCTTTCTATGTGTTGCTCTCCCTCTTTTTGGCAGGAATAGCTAAAGGCTATCTTCCAGCTTTTGCTGCATAGCATCCAGTTGGGTCTCAATAGTTGTGAGATGCATTTGAGTTTGATTGTTGATGGAATGAAGAAGCCATTCCAAATCAGAAATCCGATGAAGCACATTTTCAATGAAGTAACTTTGCTTGGGAGTTTGAAATCCAGGGGGAACAGATGGAGTGCCAGTTGATTGCACAGACGTAACTGAAGCATGAGCAGTTTGGAGTTTCATGGGTGGATGGCTCACTCTTGGGTGTTCTAGATGAATGACTCTTTGGTGTGCTGTCGTAGGCAACCAAAAATAAAACCTATACTCTTAA